>CAJGYO010000019.1:34135375-35434870 GCA_904845875.1 Miscanthus lutarioriparius | reverse complement strand
ATGATGCATTTGTTAACACCATGCTGTTAAGAATACTTATACGAATGCATTCATCATGTGTCATCATTTTATACTTGTACGCATGTATGTAGTCGCAATATCTTATGCCATATTCATGCATCTAGGATCGGAGGAAGAAATAACGTTGCTGGAATTCGATGAAGTAGAGGAAGGGGACCAGCAGGAGAATCCTCAAGTCGCAGCTCCCGAAGGCGAGGAGCAGAATCCTGAAGAGCTTCCAGAGTGTCCTGATCACCGCCCCACTTCCTTTCTGCGAGGCAAGCCCCGGAGCATTCTAAGTCTCCCAGTATTTTACAAATGATTACTTAAGTACTTATGATTGATGCATTTGGTTATAAGAGTTGAATGGAACCACTTGATGCATATAAATTCCTTGTCCAGCTATTACACCTTTAACCGGTATAGGTCCAGGATCGAATATATGTTTAGCCATGCTTAGACCGGTAGAAGTCGGGTGATTTCCTGTCACCTGCGAGATATAGGTGGATACCAGAGCACGGTTGGCTATATTTGCTATCGTGGATAAGAACCATGGGTAATGTAAATGGAGACCGGGGGGGATGTCGATAGAGAAGCAACAAGACATGGAGGTCTTGGGTGTGGATCTATCCCCGTCTGTGTCGATTAAGGACCGTACCGTTGTTGGTGCTTCTAACAAGATTGAACGCATGCCTATCACTTAGCTGGCCGGATAACTCGTTCCGACCGTGAAGCCGAGTAATTCAACTCAGGCCAGGACCCGTTTTGTTGTGCGCTCCTTGCGGGGGGCGATCAGACTGAGTCCAAGGGCAGGCTAGGCCTGAATGTCCTGGCATCTGGTGTCCCAGATTGTGCGGCGCAGTATGGACCCGCGAAATGTAGACCTGAGTTGTACCAAAGGTGACCTAAGGCTGCCTTCACGCGGTATGCCTGGGTTTGTGTTAGGAATAAATTCCCAGCTGGTTGAAATCGATTCGAATCGCCGTCTCTCCCGGATAGTGAGAAACTTGGCTAGTCCCAACATCGTAGTAACTGTGTTATGGAACATGATGGTTCGAATGAATATGGAATTACAATACCTGCTATGGTTACTATTGTATGCTTTTAAATGGATATACCACATGTTTGGCATAGGATAGTTGCTAATCTAGAGATGGATAGTTATAATTGACCTGATATTGGAACCATAATTGTATAGCTAAGTTAATCGCTTTTATGCAAAATGTTGTCAACCTATCTCCACCTATACAGCCTTGCATAATCCTTGGAGTCATTTTATTTCTAGTTTACGACGGGTAAGTCTAGCTGAGTACCTTCTCGTACTCAGGGTTTTATTTCCCATGTTGCAGATGGCACTATGTATCATGGTTATTGCAAGAGTTGCTTCTATCCCGCTGTGGATGAGGAGTAAGCCTTGGGCAGGCTTCTTATTAATCCTTCTACATGCTTTTGTGGACCGTGATCGTATCTTGGCACTGTATCAAACTATGTTGGAAACTTTACTTTCGAACTTAATTGCTTCCGCTTTATCTATCAAACTCGGTTTGTAATAACTGGTTTCATACTCTGATGATGAAAATGTATCTGTGAACTTTATGTAATATGTGGCATGTATGTTGAATCATGTACGATCTTGGTTGTTGTAAATCGTTTATCGAGACCCATCGTGGTACTCGCGGACTACTGGGTTTATATGGGTTCAAGTATGACAGTGCGACCGCTTGCGGGACGCCATTGTACTTGTACTCTTATAAATTGGTCGGTTCTGCGACAGCTAGCATCAGAGCAAGATTCAACGTTAATTATCACATGTGTATTTAAAACAAAAGTTTTTGTTTTTCCAAAAACCCTTCTCTAGCAATTGATAGCTGTATAATAGGTATTTGAAATCTAAAGTGTGTCAATGATCACTTTCCTTATGCCCAAATTAAGGACTATTTGGTGGCTATTTAAGTACTAACATGGGGGTTTTTACTTCGTCGTCCATACGGTGTGCTATTGTATGGATGTCATTCACTTGAATGGTAATGAATGGATCAAATGCCTCTATGCCAAGGTAAGATGATGAGTGACATGACCGCAAGATGTGAGCGTGCAGTCGGGGAGAGTTAGCTTTGGTACGGCTATGTATGCATGCTTGCATGTGTATATGGTGCGTATTTAATTGTGGGTTTAAATTGTTATCGGGTAGTTTGATACGGAAGTATATGTATGGGTATACATATATGGAAGTATTTAGATTTACATTCTGCATATTTCATTATGGGTTTGGGCTGAAATGAAATTCTTATGCAGGTACACTAACAATGAAACGTGTAGCTCGACTAGTTACGCTATATATGAGAGAACGTATGTATGCCACCGTGTCTACTGCTAGAAACCAATTTTTCCTAAGTTTGTGAGGACGTACGGAACGAGCATGCATCATGATAATTAACATTCACATAATTAAATTGTTCCTCCCCTTATAAATTTCTTACTCGGTTATGTAACTCTTATCCATTATGGCCTTGTCTCACTAAGTGTACATGTTGATGGTACCGACGGCAGCACCAGTTGGAGTGAGAATTTCCTGATGGTTTTTGGAACACCTACCCTGTTGTGAGAGTTTTGCACTTTGCGGGGTACCATGAACCGCCCCTCTATCAGTGGAATGAAGTATACCTAGAAAGAAGTGGAGCCAGAGAATGAGGATAATCCTACCTCTGACCTCGATAGTGATCATGATGAGGATTAGATCGCTTAGTACTTAGTGGAAGGGCTAATGTATCACCTTTATTCATGTAATGGACCTGTAGTTCGAATTTAGTATTGGTAATCCGACTATCATGTAATATTGTTAATCGCACGACTATCGCACGTTTGGTTGAACATCAATGCAATTCCAGTCCTTGTTGGTGATCACGATTTAAATTTGCATGCGTTATGAGCGTGATAAGTGGTCAAATTGGGGATGTCATGTTGCGAGAATGAATTGTTATGCCTCTATTTTATTGTGAATTTGAGAATTTTCTCTAGTAAATTCAGTTTGGCATGATTATAAATTCATCTGCAATCTTGTGGCATCAACCAATAATCGCTTATTGTTGCAACTTCGCAGATAACGTGCACCCGAGCAGGAGCTAGTAGCAGTCATGATGGCAATGGTGATGACTTACCACCACCGCCGTCGCCGTCTACTCAGGAGTTCTTTGCTCAGTTCTTGGGGAGCCAAAGGACAATGGAGGAAGCTCTGCGCCTCATTGCGCAGAATACCGCTCGTGACCACCCACAGCAACCAGGGGCCGAGCCAAATCAGCACAGTACATTCAAGGAATTTCTGGATACAAAGCCTCCTATCTTCAAGGTGGCTGAGGAACCACTACAGGCTGACGAGTGGCTCAACACCATTGAGCAAAAGTTTCGCTTGCTAAGGGTCACCGAGCATCTAAAAGCTGAGTATGCTTCTCATCAGCTGCAAGGACCAGCAGGGATCTGGTGGGCACATTTCTTGTCATCACTACCTGCTAATGCGTGAGTGACATGGGAATAGTTCAAGCTGGCTTTTAGGGGACATCACATTCCCTCAAGCCTAATGCGCATGAAAGCCGTTGAATTTATGAGGCTCACTCAAGGAACGAAGACTCTCACCAAATATATGCGCCGCGTCTTGGGCCGCGCCAGTGCGCTTCACAAGCCATCGTTTCCTCAGGCCGGCCCAACATCAGTGAAAAGGTTTCCTTATTTGTTTTGTTTATTTTGTTTTCACAGATTTGTGTGCATGATTCAAAAATATGTATTTCCTAGTTGGTAGATCCAAATACTATGGTTCCAATTTTGTTGAGTTCATTATAATGTCTAGTATTTAACAAAAATATTATATGAGCACATGTTTTAGAAATTTTTGATGAATTAAATAGGACTTTGAAATGTGTTTTTAGATGCATGCAAACTTGTTTGAATTTTATCTTGAGTTTCTTTGGTCCAAAAATTATGAAATTTTGTGGGTAGTTTATTATTGCTTATTAGAAGCTCTGGTTAAAAATTCAGAGCTAGTGCATGTGTAGTTTTTAAGTTATAGAATTTCCTTTTATTAATGAGTGGATCTTGTGTGAATTTTCATAATTTTTCTATAGATCCAGTGAAGGTAAAATTTGATGAGTGCTATTCTTATGCTAGAATGATGCTAGGAAAAATGGAAAATCTGTTGCTTGATACTTTTTAATAAGGTTTCCTAATTATGCTAGAAATAGACATGTCATCTGTTATTTTAGATATAGCAAGTTCTACTTGCCCAATGGCTTTGAAATTTTTATGGTAGTCTATGTGCAGCATGAGATAGCTACTGTAATTTTTGTAGATTTTTATGAATAGTTTTACTATATATTGCTTAAATCACCTAATTAACTAAATAAATTGGAAAAGGATATTAAATAAATTATTTAGAAGTTGGCACTATACTTTCTGATGTTTCTTAGGTATGAAAAACAAGTTGGTAAACTTGGATTGATCAAATTATGCTTTTGCACAATCATTAATTAAGTTAGTAACCCTGTCATTTCTGGACAGATTCTAAGTTTACTGGAACTTGATTAGGTTAACTTAAGAATTATGCTTTGATGTTTACAAATGAATTGTAGAAAATTTCATAAGCTTTCCAGAATGTCCTCTTGCAAGTCATTTGGATTTGTGGAACTCTGGTTGTGATTGGATTAAGGGACTATTTGTATGCATATGAAACTTTCAATGTTAAATTATGTATACCTTTACTATTCTAAGTTGTGGTAATGTTCCTAGGTGTTAGGCCTTTAACTGAAGATGATCATCTTTATCTTAGGTTATGCAAGTTAGGTAAGTTGATCTTGTTCTTTAAGTTAAGTAGATACATGCTTAAAGTGATTTGAATAGAGCTAATTACTCGGTAAACGAGTGTCCAGTGATGCTTTCGTAAACACACTTTGTGATTCATTCATCATGAGCATCATGTCATTCCTTATGCATCCATGATATTTATCTTTTGCATCGGCATGCAATAGGTGTACCGGAAGGAGTAACCCTCATTGGAATTCGAGGAACCGAAGCGAGTAGCGGCGGTGACGCCGGAGATTCAGGAGGAGGAGCGACCTTGGGAGAAGTGCGAGACGAGGTCGCCGTTGAGTGCCGGACCACCGTCCTTGCAACTTTGTGAAAGGCAAGCCCGGAGCATATTAAGCCTCCTAATTTCGAAATGCGATTCTGATATTATTGTTACATATATATATTGTTGAATTAAGTTTAGGTGTTGGATGCAAACAATTCTTGCATTGGTTACCCAATCCTTGTCCAGATATTGTTACCTTGAATCCTATGTATCTCGGGCTCGTGTAGTGCTTAGCCACGCTTAAACGCGGTAGAAGTCGGGTGATTTCTGTCACTGCGAGATATAGGAATATACATGTGGCACGGTTGGCTATATTTGCTATCGTGGAAAAGAACCGATCTTAATTTGAAATGAAGAGAAGACCCAAGGCGGAGGCTTGCCGGTTTCTGATGACTCCGTGCGTGTCGATTAAGGACTGAATCTTGGAGCCTTTTTCATTCATGTTGAACGATGCCTCTCTCTTAGTTGGCGGGTGCGGAGACCGACCACGAAGCCGAGTAGCTCACCTCGGGCCGGAGTCGATAAGTATAAAGTGCGCCTCGGAAGGAGTCATAGGCGTGAGTCCAAGGGCGGGTGATTTAAAAGTCCCGATCGTCTGGCGGAAGGGTAATCCCGAGAGTCTTTTGTTGATCGAACCCGCAATTTGGTTCTGAGATGTTCCAAAGGTGACCACGGCTACCCTTGCAAAGTATGCGGGGTGAGAGTTAGGAATACCCCCCTCAGCTGAGTTGTAATTCGATTCGAGTCGCCGTCTCTCCCGGTTAGTGAGAACTTGACGGGCTTATCTCTAATGTAGATACACTTAATAACTTAATGGTTCGAAAATGATGATATGATGATGACAGCCTTATTATACCTGCTATGGTTAATATTGTTTGCTCCTAATAAGTGAGTGCTCTAGTACAGGTGCTAATCTAGTGGACAGGCAAATAATGATAAGCATGATGCTAAGTTTAAATTGGTTACTATAATCATAAGCTCTTTGATGCAACTGTGTCAAGCTAGCCCACCTGAAAAGCCTTGCATGATCCTTGGTGTCTTTTATTTCTGGTTTTTGGCGGGTAAGTCTAGCTAAGTACCTTCTCGTACTCAGGGTTTATCTCCTACCTGTTGCAGATGACCAGTTCTTCTTTGGTTGCTGCAAGTACTACCTTCTCCCAGCTGGGGATGAAGACTAGGCCGTTGGGCGCGGTCTCTACTAGTTCTCGTACCTGATAATGCTTTTGTGGGACATGACTCTGATCTGGCAATGTATTTGAAACTATGAAGTTATGTACTAAACTATGTTGCTTCCGCGCATTTAAACTTGGTTTGTAATATTTTATTTGAACTCTGATGGATGTAATCGGAATGCTACTTATGAAATGTTGTAACGGATGATGTGTTGTGTTGAATCACTACGATCTTGGTTTGTATGTCGAGAGTTGGTTGAAATCCTTCGTGATTTCCGGACTACCGGGATTATGGGAGCTTAAGTACAGGAATTTGATCGCTTCGGTGATTGTTTTTGTACTTACGTTCTTATGATTTGATCGGTTCTGTTACAGCTGGCATCAGAGCAAGATTCGACACTAAATATGTCGTTTGTGTATTTAAAACGAAAGTATTTGTGAAAATCCTAAATTAAATAATAAGTATTGCCAGTGGTCATATCCCTTATGCCCAAATAAGGACTCTTAGGTGGCTTATTAAGTACTAACTTGGGGGTTCCTGCTTGTTTCTGTTTCGTCGTCCATATGACGTGCTATTGTATGGATGCCATCCGCTTGGGTGGTAATGTTTGGATCAAATACCTCTACGCCCTGGTAAGTGGGAGTTGTGAGAGCATGACCGTCCAACCGTCGGTCTAGGGGAGAGTAGTTGTGGTTGCTCGCATACTTACGTGTTCGATCATGTATCTATGAGAGTACTTAAATGTGGGTATCTCTGACGGGTAGCTGTGATACTAGAGTATATGCATCAGGGGATGTATGTATGAAAGTATTTAGTTTACTGCTTGCTTTTATGCATTTTGGGAAATTACTAGGCTGAAATGAAATTTTCTGCAGGTACACTAACAACGTATCGTTGTAGATCGACTAGCTACCGTATACGAGAGAACGTATGTATGCCACCGTATATTTCGCTAGCCTTTAAATTTTTATAGGATTGTGAGGACGTACGGATCGTGCATGCATCATGTTCAAGCATACATGACATTTCTTGCATTACTCCCTCCTTTAAAATATGATTGTCCCAACTAATTAAATTTCGTATCCCTTAAATGATTCTCCCCTTACGTTGTAACTTTTGCTACAGATGGCGCGCACGAAGCTCACTGCTTGCAAGTCCGCTGGAGGCAGGGCGCCTCGTCACCGTTTAGCTCCTCGTGAGCCCCATCCTGACCCTACTGAGGAGGAAAGGCTGAGGACAGAGCTAGCTCGGGTGACTGCTGAGAGGAATGTGGCTCAGCACCGCTTGGAGCAAGTAACACAGGAAAGGGACCAAGAGATCCTTGAGGTTCAAGGTTGTGATTGCTCACATGAATGTGAGGAACGCATGTTGATTCACGTGATGAACCAACGGAATGAAGCCCTGCACGAGGAGAATGTGTTGAGAGCACGATGTAGAGCTAGAGCTAAAGCGACAAGTGGCGATTCTTTGAGGAGTACAATGACAATCTCCATGAGGAGGTTCTGTTACACAATCAACTTCACCCTCTCCGCCACCACGAGGATGAGGATGAGATGGGTTCGGTGTCATCATGGGTGAAGGTGATGATGACATGGAGGTCAATGGACACGAGGACATTCCACGATGAGGAGGAAGATGAGGAGTTAGAGCACGCTAGTGATGAAGATGGAGGAGAGATCTTCGACAATCGACTCGAGGGACGATGCGTGGTTTAGCTTACTACTTAGCTAATGCACAAGAGCTAGTCTTTTGTTGATCCTCATGCATGAACGAGTAGCTTTGTAATAAGTTAATCGTTGGAATGTAATATCGAACCATAAGTTATCTTTGGATGTAAGTTTGGAACCACTATGGCTTGGATGTAACCTATCGAACGTATTATGCTCCACGTATGTGAGCCTTTGATGAATTTCGTCTTTGCGGTCTATGGATCTCGTTGTTGGTTAAGTTCATCGCATTTATGTGTCAATTGACGCGCATGATGAGTTGTGTGGTTGTGATGAATGATTGTGCCTCTGTTGATTATATAAATGCATTCCCTCCAATGGACTCAGTTTGGCATAATTATACGATTCATCTACAAAAATTTCCACATCGTCAGTGCTCATTGGCTATACATTTTGCAGATGGCTCATAACCTTCGTCGTGGTCGTGGCATGGGAAATGAGGAACAACCACCTCCGCACACCGCCCACACCACGGTGAGCTAATGCAAGACAGTTGTGGAAAGTCGGTAGCATGCTAAATGAGGCTATGCGCCAGATGGCTAACCGTGAGGATCGGCATGTCCTTGAGGACCCGAGCGAACCATTACAATGACTTTAAGGACTTCATGGATACAAAACCTCCTATCTTTCATGAGGCAGAAGAACCCTTACAAGCGGATGAATGGTTGAGCACGATAGAGCAAAGGTTTGGATTGCTCCGTTTAACTAAAGGCATGAAGGCTTCATATGCGGGACACCAGCTCAAGGCCTGCAGAATCATCTGGTGGACCCATCACAGGACCACCTTCCCCGCAAACGCCGAGATAGTTTGGGGTCGGGCCAGCGACTTTCAGGAGGACACTTTATCCCTCCTGGTCTCATGGCCATTAAGCATCTTGAGTTTATGAAGCTCACCCAAGGCAACAAGAGTCTCAATGAGTACCTCCGGGCATTCAACAACTTTGGCGGCAAGGTATGCTCCCGAGTTCGTCGATCATCGGCGCCAAGAGAATAGCTAGCTTCAAGAGGGACTTTCCCAAAACCGATGAAGTCAATGGGCAGCTGCGCAAGTGTGTCACCTTCAATGAGTTTATCGGTGACACTCGACTCAGAAAATAATGACAAAATTTATCTTTGCTTCCCGAATCGCAAAAAGAAACTTTGAGGCGAGGTGCTTCTCGGTCTAAGGCACCAATGGTATCCAAGACCCAGTACCATCCACCCAATGCTAATGTCGGTACCGCCCACCTCGGAAGAAGAATCAAGCTAAAAGCTGGTTTTCATAAGGGTACACAATTTCCTTGCCAAAGAATACCTCTGGGTAGGGCAGCTCCAATGTCCCACTAGCTAACGGCCGTGTTGGGGCTGTAACTAGCTTTGGTCATTGGGCAAATAGATGTCCCCATCCTCCCAAGAATGCTCAAGGAACGCGTCCGTGGGCGTGTTCACTACACCTCTTGAGAGGAAATTCTACGGTGGTGAAGTGGTCACCATTTGGTAAGTTTCTTGTTAATGATCACCCCAGGTTGTGCTCTTTGATTCGGGTGCTTCACATTCCTTTGTGAGTTCTACTTTTGCATCTAAGCATAAGATGAATGTGATTACAATTGTCAAGGGTGGTTATTGTATTAGTCTTCTTTGGGAATAATATCATGACTAACCAAGTAGTAAAAGATGTAAAGCTTGAAATTGGGGATCGAGAGTTCCTTACGGATCTTGTAGTTCTACTAGGGGTAGGAATTGATATAATCCTAGGAATGAAGTGGATGAGTGGGAATGGAGTGTTGATCGACACGTCAACCCGTGTGGTAATGTTGAGGGATCACTGTGGATAAGAAGGGTTTTCTAGTGCGAGTTACCTCGTGATATCTCTATTCACAATACCACCAATGCTACCTAGCCAAAGCCATTGAGGATCTACCGGTTGTGCAGCGTGAGTTTCTAGATGTCTTCCCGATGACTTGCCCGGATTACCCGGACCGTGATGTAGAATTCAAGATAGAACTCATTCCGGGTATGGCTCCTATTTCTCGAAGGCCCTATAGAATGCCCAATGAGTTGGCCGAGTGAAGAAGAGTCGAGTTGAATGAGCTATTGAAGAAAGGTTTGATTCAGCCTAGTTCTTCTCCTTGGGGTTGTCCGGCTATATTTGTGAAGAAGAAGGACAAGTCTCTACGCATGTGTGTGGATTATCGTCCCCTAAATGTTGTTACCATCAAGAACAAATACCCTCTTCCTCGCATCGATATTCTGTTTGATCAGCTCTCTAAAGCTAAGGTATTCTCCAAGATCGATTTGAGGTCCGGTTACCATCAGATCAAAATTCGTCACGAAGATATACCTAAGACGACTTTCTCTACTCGTTATGACTTGTTCGAGTACCTTGTCATGTCCTTTGGGTTGACAAATGCTCCGGCACACTTTATGTACTGATGAATTACGTATTCATGCGAGAATTGGACAAGTTTGTCATCGTGTTCATTGATAATATCTGGTATATTCTCGAGAATGAAGAAGAGCATCTTTGAACATCCGAGAATTGTCTTAACTTTCGGTTTTGCGTGACAACCGACTTTATGCTAAGTTCAGCAAGTGTGAATTCGGTTGAACAAGATACCTTTTCTAGGTCATGTGTTATCCGGTGATGGCATTTGGTTGACCCTACGAAGGTGCAAGAAGTCCTTGAGTGGAAGGCACCTACTACGGTCCTTTGAAGTCCGAAGTTTCGGGATTGGTGGCTATTATCGTCGCTTTATCCCGGATTTCTCAAAAATCGCCAAGCCCATGACTCGACTACTTCAAAAGATGAGAAGTTTATGCGGACTCGAAGTGTGAAGAGGCTTTCCACACTTTGCGGACCTTACTAACCTCTCACCTGTATTGGCACAACCTAACATCGAGAAGCCTTTTGATGTCTCTTGTGATGCATGTGGCACCGGTTTGGGGTGTGTTCTTATGCATGAAGGCGAGTAATTTGCTTATGCTTGGCGCCGACTTCGAAAGCATGAAGTCAACTATCCTACCCATGACTTAGAGCTAGCATGATTGTTCATGCCACGAAGATTTGGAGACATTACTTGTTGGGTAATGTGTGCAACATCTATATCTTGACCATAAAAGCCTCAAGTACATCTTTACTCAACCCGAGTTGAACATGCGTCAATGACGATGGTTAGAATTAATCAAAGACTACAACCTTCAAGTGCACTACCATCCTGGTAAGGCAAATGTGGTTGCTGATGCCTTAAGCAGAAAGGCCCATTGCAATTCCTTAGTTAGTGAAGATTTTCATCTAGCACACCTCCTTCATCTGTAGTACTCCACCATATCACTTTGTGGATTGCTCTCTTAGGAGTCAAATTATCAAACTCGGAAGGCGGATGTGGGTGTGTTTCACATCAAGCGGAAGATGAAAGAGAAAGAGACCAAGCACTTTAGGGTCGAGATGACAAAGGAATTCTTTGGTTTAATGATAGACTTGTGGTACCCAAAGATAAAGAACTTAGAAATCAAATTATGGCGAAGCCCATTCTTCTAAGTTGTCCATCCATCTGGTAGCGATAAAATGTATCAAGATCTCAAAGCTGTATTATTGGTGGACCAAGATGAAGAAAGAAATCGCACTTACGTGGCAAGGTGTGATAAGCTGCATTTGAGTCAAGGCTATTCACATAAGGCCCGGATTATTGCAGCCACTCTCTATTCCCTGGGCCGGAAGTGGGAAGAAATTAGCATGGATTTTATTGTTGGATTACCCACTACCAAAAAGGGTTGTGATTCCATCGGGTTATCGTAGATCGTCTAACTAAATCCGCTCACTTTATTCCGGTCAAGTCTACATATCACCCGCACAATTATGCTGAGATTTACTTCCAACAAGTGGTACGTCTTCATGGCGTACCCAAATCCAATGTTTCTGATAGAGGACCGCAATTCACGGCTCGCTTTTGGGAGTGCTTACATCAGAATCTTGGCACTCATCTAATCCATGATTTCGCCTATCATCCGCAAACATCGTGATGACGGTGGCGTGTTAATCAAATTCTTGAAGACATGCTTAGAGCTTGTCTTATCTCTTGCAAAGGCTCTTGGGAAGACTGGTTACCTCTCGCTGAATTCTCTTATAACAACAGTTATCAAGAGAGTATCAAAATGGCTCCTTTTGAAGCTCTTTATGGCCGCAAGTGTAGAACTCCTTTGAACTGGGTGGAACCCGGGGAAAGAAGATTCTATGGTATTGACTTTGTAAAAGAAGCCGAAGAGCAAGTTTGAACTATACAGAAGAATATGACTGCCACACAGGCTAGGCAAAAGAGCTATGCTGACAAGAGAAGAAAACCTATTGAGTTTGAAGTAGGTGATCATGTTTATTTGAAGGTATCCCCTATGAAAGGAGTCAAGCGTTTTGGAATTAAAAGGAAGCTTGAGCCTCGATATGTTGGACCCTACCGCATTATTGAGAAAAGTGGAAGAGTAGCATATAAGCTCGATCTACCCCATGAGATGGGAGCTATATTCCCGGTATTCCATGTGTCCCAGCTGAAGAAGTGTCTTCGTATTCCCGAGGAAAGAATAGCGACAAGAAAAGTCAACTTGAAATCTAATCTTTCTTATGAGGAGAAGCCCGTGCAAGTTCTGGATAATCAAGAAAGAGTGACTCATACACGAGTGATTAAGTTATACAAGGTAGTTTGGAGTAATCATAGTGAACGGGATGCGACATGGGAGCGGGAAGATTATTTAAAGGAAAATCATCCAACTTTCTCTACAAAATGGTACGCTTTCCAAATCTCGGGACGAGATTTTTCTAAGGGGGGAGGGCTGTAACACCCTAGGTGTTTAGGCTTCCACTAAATTGCATGTCATTTCATCAACATGTGCATTATCTATGTCATCATGTCATTATCATTGAAACATACATATGCAACATTTTAAATTGTATGTGTTTCATGCTTGATTGCTTAGAGTGGTAGTAGTGCAACATGTGAATGTAACATGAAACTCTCATACTTGGAAACATGGCAATATGGTAGTAATGTGGCAATTATAAAATGACAACAAGGTCTTGAAACATGTGAGACATTTCATTGCAACATATGAATGAATTGCTTGTTTTACTTTCTTTATCACATGTGATCATGAGAAGTGGTATAACAATTTTGTAAAGTGGTTGATCATGGTCTATTACACCTTAACTATACTTAGGTTACTTGTTGGGACATTGTTCATGTAGATCAAAATGACCAAAATGCCCTCAAGTGCAAGTTTGACTTGAATTGACCCTTGGAGTGTCATCGTTTGACTGATTCAAAAGTCCAACTTAGAGACTTTGCATGGCTGTGCACTCTTTACCAAAGTTGTAGCTAGTTTATCAAGGAACAAAAGTTGTTTTATGACCAACTCATGAAAATGGCTAGAACATGCTCAAACATGGCCCACAAGTCAGAAGTACATGGTGAATTCAGACTTAGGAATTTTTCTAAGTCCTTAACTATGTTGCAGTTTCATGTACCCAACTTTGTCACCTTGTATCTCCCTAACCAAGCCAAACCAGCTTGAGCTCCAATGGAAAGAGTTGTAGTTCACGTATAGATGAGCAACTTTGTTAACTATGGCATAGTCTAGATCGTCACGGATCAGGAGCTAATCACCGTCTAACTGGCGCTGTTAGTCGATTCCCGTTATCTGAATGTGATCTACTGTGACTAACATTCATCAGACAACAGACGCCGCGTGGGTGACACACGTTACCGAACCTCTGATCACGCTGCCACGCGCCGTGGCTGATCTGAAGTTGCTGTCCATTGTCCTCCACTTCAAGCCAGCGCCTCGCCACTCGCTCGTGCACTCGCCATTTCACCCTGCCCTCTCCTTCCTCCGCGCGAGCACGGCGACCGGAACGCCGAAGCAGCGCCGAGCCAAATCCACCGAAACCGAGCGCCCTTGCCCGATTCATCCCTGACGTAGCACCACCGTGAGCTCCTCCACGTCCGTGACCCCACCGCCAATCCATTTTCGTCCCAGGTAGAGCTCACCGCGTAGGCAGCTCCACCGGGTCGCCATGACCGCCGTCGGCCGAGCGCGCGTGGCCATGCTGCTCGAGCTCCTTATCGCCCCTTCTCTCCCTTGCGTTAGCCTCTGGGTGGGACACGGAAGCTCGTTGAGTGTGCCACTAGGGCCGTGACGTCGTAGCTTCACCGGAGCCGGCCGTGCCGTGGCCGAGCGCCGCCGTGGCCATCGCCACCCCTCCTAGTTGCGTCAATAGCTGCAAATAAGGGTTCCCCTAGGTCCGCTAGGGTGAGGCGAACCCGTAGGCACCGTTGGTCTCGCCGGAGAAGCCACCGACGGCGAGTCCCGCCGTCGTCTTCCTCCGTCCCCTGCTTCTCTCGCTGACACGCGGGTCCACCCTGTCAGTCGCTGACGCGCACGGCGGGAGCAAGCTGGGCTGCGCCGCGTCTTGGGCCGCGCCAGTGCGCTTCGCGGGCCGCTGTTTCCTCGGGCCGGCCCAACATCAGTGAAATGGTTTCCTTATTTGTTTTGTTTATTTTGTTTTCACAGATTCGTGTGCATGATTCAAAAATATGTATTTCCTAGTTGATAGATCCAAATGCTATGGTTCCAATTTTATTGAGTTCATTATAATGTCTAGTATTTAACAAAAATATTATATGAGCACATGTTTTAGAAATTTTTGATGAATTAAATAGGACTTTGAAATGTGTTTTTAGATGCATGCAAACTTCTTTGAATTTTATCTTGAGTTTCTGTGGTCCAAAAATTATGAAATTTTGTGGGTAGTTTATTATTGCTTATTAGAAGCTCTGGTTAAAAATTCAGAGCTAGTGCATCTGTAGTTTTTAAGTTATAGAATTTCCTTTTATTAATGAGTGGATCTTGTGTGAATTTTCATAATTTTTCTATAGATCCAGTGAAGGTAAAATTTGATGAGTGCTATTCTTATGCTAGAATGATGCTAGGAAAAATAGAAAATCTGTTGCTTGATACTTTTTAATAAGGTTTCCTAATTATGCTAGAAATAGACATGTCATCTATTATTTTAGATATAGCAAGTTCTACTTGCCCAATGGCTTTGAAATTTTTATGGTGGTCTATGTGCAGCATGAGATAGCTACTGTAATTTTTGTAGATTTTTATGAATAGTTTTACTATATATTGCTTAAATCACCTAATTAACTAAATAAATTGGAAAAGGATATTAAATAAATTATTTAGAAGTTGGCACTATACTTTCTGATGTTTCTTAGGTATGAAAAACAAGTTGGTAAACTTGGATTGATCAAATTATGCTTTTGCACAATCATTAATTAAGTAAGTTAGTAACCCTGTCATTTCTGGATAGATTCTAAGTTTACTAGAACTTGATTAGGTTAACTTAAGAATCATGCTTTGATGTTTACAAATGAATTGTAGAAAATTTCATAAGCTTTCCAGAATGTCCTCTTGCAAGTCATTTGGATTTGTAGAACTCTGGTTGTGATTGGATTAAGGGACTATTTGTATGCATATGAAACTTTAAATGTTAAATTATGTATACCTTTACTATTCTAAGTTGTGGTAATGTTCCTAGGTGTTAGGCCTTTAACTGAAGATGAGCATCTTTATCTTAGGTTATGCAAGTTAGGTAAGTTGATCTTGTTCTTTAAGTTAAGTAGATACATGCTTAAAGTGATTTGAATAGAGCTAATTACTCGGTAAGAAAGCGAGTGTCGGTGATGCTTTCGTAAACACTCATTGTGATTCATTCATCATGAGCATCATGTCATTCCTTATGCATCCATGATATTTATCTTTTGCATCGGCATGCAATAGGTGTACCGGAAGGAGTAACCCTGCTGGAATTCGAGGAACCGAAAGCGAGGCCGACGCCGGAGATTTAGGAGGAGCGACCTTCGGAGAAGTGCGACGAGGCCACCGTTGAGTGCGATGGGTACAGCCCGATCTTCAGAGAGGTAGGTAGTAAGTTCGATTTGTGGAGATCGGACGTTGGCGATCCGGCTTCAAATCGAGACACGATTGAGAAGTGCCGTGCTACCACCACCGCTCCGTTGGTTATCAACCAAGCACAACTTGATTGACCTCGCCAAGAAGGCTTTTGCAAGCAAATGCACAAGCAAGAGGTAAAACACGCAATCTGAAATTGCAAATATGAATGACGCGAATATCAATAGAGGGTTCAAGAACTCGGTTCCAAAGGACTAATCGGCCACGGTAAGTTCTGGATTTGTGATTTGAGATGAACGATTGGGTTTCTCGATGGTGATCTAAACAAAACCCGGCTTCAAATCAGATTTTGATCTTCATTGATCATCGCGCGTCAAATCGGCTTTCGATTCGCGCCTCCGCACAATCAATGGTATCGAGCATTGAACGGTAGCATCAAGTTCGATTTGTGAAGATCTCAGCGTTGGCGATCCGGCTTCAAATCGCTCAAACCGATTCCATTGAACCGCAACCGTTGGTTATCAACCAAGCACAACTTGATTGACCTCGCCAAGAAGGCTTTTCCTACAAGCGAATCGAAGAGCACAAGCAAGAAGGTAAAACACGCAATCTGAAATTGCAAATATGAATGACGCGAATATCAATAGAGGGTTCAAGAACTCGGTTCCAAAGGACTAATCGACACAGTGGAGGAGATCAAGAACGGGGGCCCTAGATCACTGTAAAAGGATTTGTCACCACAGTTACAATGAACGATTTAGTTTCTCGATGGAAAACTAAACTCTAAACAAAACCCAATTGTGTAGCAGCGGCGGCGGCTGTGTTTATAGTCTGACCTAGGGTTGGGGACGGCCAGGGGTTGGGCGCCCACAACTTGGGCTTAAGGCCCGACACGATACATGGCCAAGTTGGCCCAAATATGTGACGCAACACCTTGTCGTGGTCACACAGAATGATCCACGGACCTTCTGGAGCTGGGACCAGATCCAAAACGACGGCGTCGTCGTCCCCTTTCCAACGCATCCAAGAACGGCCCGTTTCGACGTCGTATGAGGAAGTTATGACCGAAACAGTGACGACGTGTCTGCTGAATCCGAGGGTGACGTGGCAGCTGAGTTGGGAACGAATTGCAACTTGGGGAAGACCATGGCGTCGGTGTGTCCAGCATGGCGATGTCCTCATCAGTGCCCGGACAACCGTCCTTGCAACTTTGTGAAAGGCAAGCCCCGGAGCATATTAAGCCTCCTAATTTCTGAAATGCAGTTACAGTATTATTGTTACATATATATATTGTTGCATTAAGTTTAGGTGTTGGATGCAAACAATTGTTGCATTGGTTACCCAATCCTTGTCCAGATATTGTTACCTTGAATCCTATGTATCTCAGGCTCGTGTAGTGCTTAGCCCTGCTTAAACGCGGTAGAAGTCGGGTGATTTCCTGTCACCTGCGAGATATAGGAATATACATGTGGCACGGTTGGCTATATTTGCTATCGTGGAAAAGAACCAGTCTTAATTTGAAATGAAGACCGGGCGGAGGCTTGCCGGTTTGCAGTGACTCCGTCTGTGTCGATTAAGGACTGAATCTTGGAGCCTTTCCTGTTCATGTTGAACGCATGCCTCTCTCTTAGTTGGCCGGGTCTGGAGACCGACCATGAAGCCGAATAGCTCACCTCAGGCTGGGAGTTGATAAGTATAAAGTGTGCCTCGGAAGGGAGCCATAGGCGTGAGTCCAAGGGCAGGTGATTTAAAAGTCTTGATCGTCCTGGCAGAAGGGTAATCCCTGAGAGTGCTGGCGCTGATCGAACCCGCGAATTTGGTTCCTGAGATGTTCCAAAGGTGACCCACGGCTACCCTTGCAAAGTATGCCAGGGTGAGAGTTAGGAATACCCCCTCAGCTGAGTTGTAATTCGATTCGAGTCGCCATCTGTCCCGGTTAGTGAGAACTTGACGGGCTTATCTCCAATGTAGATACACTTAATAACTTAATGGTTCGGAAATGATGATATGATGATGACAGCCTTATTATACCTGCTATGGTTAATATTGTTTGCTCCTAATAAGTGAGTGCTCTAGTACAGGTGCTAATCTAGTGGACAGGCAAATAATGATAAGCATGATGCTAAGTTTAAATTGGTTACTATAATCATAAGCTCTTTGATGCAACTGTGTCAAGCTAGCCCACCTGAAAAGCCTTGCATGATCCTTGGTGTCTTTTATTTCTGGTTTTTGGCGGGTAAGTCTAGCTGAGTACCTTCTCGTACTCAGGATTTATCTCCCACCTGTTGCAGATGACCAGTTCTTCTTTGGTTGCTGCAAGTACTGCCTTCTCCCAGCTGGGGATGAAGACTAGGCCGTTGGGCGTGGTCTCTACTAGTTCTCGTACCTGATAATGCTTTTGTAGGACATGACTCTAATCTGGCAATGTATTTGAAACTATGAAGTTATGTACTAAACTATGTTGCTTCCGCGCATTTAAACTTGGTTTGTAATATTTTATTTGAACTCTGATGGATGTAATCCGAATGCTACTTATGAAATGTTGTAACGGATGATGTGTTGTGTTGAATCACTACGATCTTGGTTTGTATGTCGAGAGTTGGTTGAAATCCTTCGTGATTTCCGGACTACCGGGATTATGGGAGCTTAAGTACAGGAATTTGATCGCTTCGGTGATTGTTTTTGTACTTACGTTCTTATGATTTGGTCGTTTCTGTTACAAGCAGGATATTATCGTCGTTTCATTCCAGATTTCTCAAAGATAGCTAAGCCCATGACCAGACTACTTCAGAAAGATGAGAAGTACAAATGGACACCAGAATGTGGAGCAGCTTTTCACACCCTCAGAACTCTGTTGACTACAGCATCTGTGCTAGCACAGCCAGACATTGAAAAGCCTTTCGATGTATTTTGTGATGCATCGGGAATAGGTTTGGGTTGTGTGCTTATGCAAGAAGGAAGAGTTATTGCATATGTTTCTCGGTAGTTGAGAAAGCATGAAGTCAACTACCCCACTCATGATTTAGAACTTGCAGCAGTGGTTCACGCATTAAAGATATGGAGACATTACTTGTTGGGCAATGTATGTCATATATATATTGACCACAAAAGTCTCAAGTATATCTTTACCCAACCAGAGCTGAACATGAGACAACGAAGATGGTTAGAGCTAATTAAGGATTACAATTTGGAAGTGCACTACCATCTAGGAAAAGCTAATGTAGTAGCAGATGCACTCAGTCGAAAGTCTCATTGCAACACTATGGAAGCATTATTGGAAGATGGATTCAACTTGTTATACCCTGTTGTACTACACAATATCACGATCAGTTGTTCACTTGAGAGCAAAATCATAGAGTTGCAGCAGACAGATGTAGGAATAAGTCACATCAAGAGAAAAATGCAAGAGCAAGAGACCAAGCATTTTAGATTGGATGAAAGAGGTGTGTTATGGTTTGAGGACCGACTTGTGGTACCAAAAGACCGTGAGCTGAGGAACCAAATTTTAGATGAAGCTCACTCGTCCAAATTGTCTATCCATCCGGGTAGTAGCAAGATGTATCAAGATTTGAAAACCCATTTTTGGTGGACTAAGATGAAGAAAGAGATCGCAGCCTATGTTGCTAGGTGTGATAACTGCAGTAGAGTAAAAGCTGTTCATATGAAATCTGCCGGATTACTTCAGCCATTGCCTATCCTAGGTTGGAAATGGGAAGAAATCAGTATGGACTTTATCATAGGCCTTCCAATGACACCACAAGGTCACGATTCAATATGGGTTATTGTCGATCATCTCACCAAGTCAGCACATTTTATACCCGTGAACACAAGGTATATAGTTGGGAAGTACGCTAAGATATATGTTTCCCAGATCATGAGACTGCATGGAGTACCTAGGACTATAATCTCAGATCGAGGACCACCGTTCATAGCTCGTTTTTGGGAGCACTTACACCAGGCTTTGAGAACCAAGCTAATCAGAAGTTCAGCATACCATCCGCAAACTTCAGGACAGACGGAGCGAGAGAAACAAATCCTAGAAGATTTGCTTAGAGCTTGTGTTATATCTTCAAAAGGTTCATGGGAGAAATGGTTACCTTTAGCTGAGTTCTCCTATAACAACAGTTATCAAGCGAGTATCAAAATGGCTCCATTTGAAGCATTGTATGGCAGAAAATGTAGAACTCCATTGAATTGGATTGAGCCCGATGAAAGGAGATACTTTGGTATTGACTTTGTCAATGAAGCCAAAGAGAAAGTGCGTGTGATCCAACAGCATATGAAGGCAGCTCAATCGAGACAAAAGAGTTATGCTGATAGAAGGAGACCACTGACTTTTGAAGTAGGTGACTATGTGTACTTGAAAGTATCACCCATGAAAGGTGTGAAGAGATTTGGGATGAAAAAGAAGCTTTCACCTAGATATGTGGGGCCATACAAGATTTTGGAATGAAAAGGAAATGTTGCGTATAAGTTACAACTTCCCCTAGAGATGAGTGCAATATTTGATGTCTTCCATGTTTCTCAATTGAAGAAATGTCTTCGAGTACCTGAAGAAGCCATTGCACCCACCAATGTGCAGCTTCAATCGGATTTGACCTACGAAGAAAAGCCAATTCGAGTATTAGAGGAGTTGGAAAGAGTAACATGGAGTAAGATTATTAAATTCTATAAGGTGGTGTGAAACAATCATAGTGAACAAGATGCTACGTGGGAAAGAGAAGATTATTTACGAGAAGTTTATCCCGCCTTTTTCCAAGAATGGTAGGTCTTGCAAATCTCGGGACGATATTTTTATAAGGGGGAGGGGCTGTAACACCTCGGGTGTTAGCCTTGCATAACTTGACTTGCATAACATGAGCATGATCATCAAGCATTCATAAACAAGCATTTACAATTAAAACATTTGATTGAAACATCTGTAACATTTGCTTGTTATCGCATGTTTCTTTGAACATATGCAACTTTTCTCATTATTTCATGTTTCCATGTGTTATTGCATATGATCATGAGTGTATACATGTAGATGGTTGATTTGAGTCACAAAAATATATTGGCAACACTTAGGTTAGCAAATGGAACATAGTTCATGAATGTCATTTCCCATGATCAAGCCGTAAGTCATATTTCATGTGATTACACTAAATAGCTCTATGAGTGACTAATGCAAGAAATGATTGAATGACCTTGCAAATTGCTTAAACATGGTTAGAGTGTCATTATGAACAACTTTGATATTCATGGTTAAGGGTAATTAGGTCATTAAGCCATGATTTGAAGTGTATCATCATTTGAATGTGACATGTTTGACCAAATTTGAACTAGGGGTTAGAGACCTTGCATGGAGGAGATCACTAAAGCAAAGTTGTAGTATTTGATATAAGGAACAACTTTTATTTTTGGGTCATTAACTGATTCAGCTCCTAACATGTGTGAAATTGGATCACAAAAATCAGTAAAATCAACATTTCAAGACTTAACAAAATTTTCCTAAGTCATATCGACTGACAGTCTGACAGGCCGACATTGGGGGTGATTTTACTCAGTCTTGGTTGTGAATTAGAGCATGATCTGTGAACAAGAATTGTAGCTGGTACATAGGTTTACCATTTCGGTTTAGAGTGTTTGCACGTTGGAGCCACGGATTAGCAAATGCATCGTCATGAAAACTCGCTGTCAGGCTCGTATCGGGCTTAACTGATGAACTGCATCGCTATCTTCGGTGGCCGACCGGAGCAGAGTCCGCGCACCACATGGAGGCCGCGACGTCCGTGCGACGTCGTTGCCCTGACCGCGCAGGCCACGATGCGCCTGAGCTCGGCATTACCACCCCAGCACCCGCCCGCACTCAGCCGCGCCATCAGTTTCGCATTCCCAGCTTCTCCTTCGTCGTCCGCTCGCCCGCAGCAGCTGCAGCCTCGGCACCGCAACGCCGCCGTCATCGTTGACGGCACAAGCAGCGCCTAACCGCTTCTCCATCACCGCAACAGCATCACCGCCTTCCTAGCGACTCCCTGCGCTAGCCAGTGCCCGCTGTTTAATCCCGGTAAGCCTCTGCGCCGTGCAAGTGCTCGCCGGAGCTCTGCCGCTACCTCCGTCACCGTGGTCCCAACTAACCGGACCACCCTAGGCCACGCTAGAGCGCTAGCTAGGTTCGCCGTAGCTCTGTGATGCTCGGCGTAGCGTTTGATCGAGTCGCCGTAGCTTCCACCAGCATCTCACCATCGTCCCGCACCTCCGCCCCGCCATGGCCGCCGCCGCCGTTGCTAGCACCAACGAGAGGTCCCACCGAGTAGTGCAATGTGTGCGCGAGGTGGAGTAGATCACCGTGTGAAGATGTCATCGTCGGCAGGTTCGCCGTCGGCGAGCTCTGGCCACGCCAGTAGAGTAGAGCCGCCTGCTCTGTTCTTGTCTTGATGACATGTGGGGTCCTCTGTTAGCGGGTCCCACCGGTCAGCGACAACAGGAGATAGGATAGGTCATTTGATTCCAGATTTTGAATTGTTTTGTGATTTTTATATCTCCAGTTTGGTAGCTTCAAAAACTGTGCAATAAATTGTGTAGTGTTCCTTAGGAAGTGTAGTATTTAGGAAAAATATATTCTTGACATT
The DNA here is from genome assembly GCA_904845875.1 of Miscanthus lutarioriparius. Lineage (NCBI taxonomy): Eukaryota > Viridiplantae > Streptophyta > Magnoliopsida > Poales > Poaceae > Miscanthus > Miscanthus lutarioriparius. The sequence continues at coordinate 35,412,299 of CAJGYO010000019.1, read as the reverse complement.
TACAGTAGAAATTTTTGGAGATTTAAATAGAGATTTGAAATATGTTTTTGAATGCATGCAAATTTGTTTATTTTATATCTAGAGTTCCTGTGCTCCAAAAATTATGAAATTTTTGTGGTAAGCTATTCTTATCATGTATGACCTCTGGTAAAAATTTGAGGACTAGTGCATGCATAGATTTGTAGTTATAGATTTTTCTTTTATAAATAGGTAATCCTTGTATGATTTTTTATAAATTATTTAGGAATCCAATATTCATGAAATTTGTTGGAGGTTATCCTAGTAGTATATGGATGCTAAGAAAAATAGGAAATCTGTTGCTTGACAATTTTCACTAAGGTTTTCTATTTAGGCTACTTTAAGCCTTTCTATCTTGTCATTTTTGTATAGGATGTTTTACTTGGTAAAATGGCTTGAAACTTTTACAGTAGTCTATTGGTAGCACTAGTAAGCCACTGTAATTTTCTGAGAAATTATGATGCACATTTGGTATATGTTTATTATTTAACCTATGTATCTAAATAAAATAATAAAGGCATATAAATAAATAGTTTGGGCTTCACCATTATATTTTCTTGGATGTATTTGGTATGCTTAAACTGTTGGTAGACTTTGTGTTGTCAAACTATGAATGATTAGATGAAGTAGAAGTATTGTTACTTTGTAATGCGAATTGGATGGATTCTAGACAGATTCTGGAGTTTGATGAGTTGCATGATAAAAATGATGTTTGCTGTAAAAATAGTTAATAACAAAGTTGTAGATAACTTCATCATATGTCTTGTGTTAAAATCTCAGGACCATAGGTCAAACGGTTTAGGAGTTACAGCTGTTTAAAGTTAGCCTTTCTGAATTTGCTTGTTCTCTGGAATTTCTGGACAGCGCTGGATTGATTGTCTGTTTTGGTTAAGATAAATTGTGAATTAGCTTTTGGTGATTAAATAAGAGTTGTAGACAATTTTATAAGCTTTCTAGAAAGTCTAATATCACAGCATTTGGATAAGTAGAACTTTAGTTATGAGTAAACCAAGCAGCTGCTGTTTTGTATGTAGTGAATGAATTGTAAATGTGTTTGATTAAGTAATCAAGAAGAGATATGCACCTACTCGGTAAAATATGATGCATTTGTTAACACCATGCTGTTAAGAATACTTATACAAATGCATTCATCGTGTGTCATCATTTTATACTTGTACGCATGTATGCAGTCGCAATATCTTATGCCATATTCATGCATCTAGGATCGGAGGAAGAAATAACGTTGCTGGAATTCGACGAAGTAGAGGAAGGGGACCAGTAGGAGAATCCTCAAGTCACAGCTCCCGAAGGCGAGGAGCAGAATCCTGAAGAGCTTCTGGAGTGTCCTGATCACCGCCCCACTTTCTTTCTGTGAGGCAAGCCCCGGAGCATTCTAAGTCTCCCAGTATTTTACAAATGATTACTTAAGTACTTATGATTGATGCATTAGGTTATAAGAGTTGAATGGAACCACTTGATGCATATAAATTCCTTGTCCAGCTATTACACCTTTAACCGGTATAGGTCTAGGATCGAATATATGCTTAGCCATGCTTAGACCGGTAGAAGTTGGGTGATTTCCTGTCACCTGCGAGATATAGGTGGATACCGGAGCACGGTTGGCTATATTTGCTATCGTGGAAAAGAACCATGGGTAATGTAAATGGAGACCGGGCGGGATGTCGATAGAGAAGCAACAAGACATGGAGGTCTTGGGTGTGGATCTATCCCCGTCTGTGTCGATTAAGGACCGTACCGTTGTTGGTGCTTCTAACAAGATTGAACGCATGCCTATCACTTAGCTGGCCAGATAACTCGTTCCGACCGTGAAGCCGAGTAATTCAACTCAGGCCAGGACCCGTTTTGTTGTGCGCTCCTTGTGGGGGGCGATCAGACTGAGTCCAAGGGTAGGCTAGGCCTGAACTTCCTGGCATCTGGTGTCCTAGATTGTACGGCGCAGTACGGACCCGCGAAATGTAGACCTGAGTTGTACCAAAGGTGACCTAAGGCTGCCTTTGCGCGGTATGCCTAGGTTTGTGTTAGGAATAAATTCCCAGTTGGTTGAAATCGATTCGAATCACCGTCTCTCTCGGATAGTGAGAAACTTGGCTAGTCCCAACATCGTAGTAACTGTGTTATGGAACATGATGGTTCGAATGAATATGGAATTACAATACCTGCTATGGTTACTATTGTATGCTTTTAAATGGATATACCACATGTTTGGCACATGATAGTTGCTAATCTAGAGATGGATAGTTATAATTAACCTGATATTGGAACCATAATTGTATAGCTAAGTTAATCGCTTTTATGCAAAATGTTGTCAAGCTATCTCCACCTATACAGCCTTGCATAATCCTTGGAGTCATTTTATTTCTAGTTTACGACGGGTAAGTCTAGCTGAGTACCTTCTCATACTTAGAGTTTTATTTCCCATGTTGCAGATGGCACTGTATATCATGGTTATTGCAAGAGTTGCTTCTATCCCGCTGTGGATGAGGAGTAAGCCTTGGGTAGGCTTCTTATTAATCCTTCTACATGCTATTGTGGACCGTGATCGTATCTTGACACTGTATCAAACTATGTTGGAAACTTTACTTTCGAACTTAATTGCTTCCGCTTTATCTATCAAACTCGGTTTGTAATAACTGGTTTCATACTCTGATGATGAAAATGTATCTGTGAACTTTATGTAATATGTGGCATGTATGTTGAATCATGTACGATCTTGGTTGTTGTAAATCGTTTATCGAGACCCGTCGTGGTACTCGCGGACTACCGGGTTTATATGGGTTCAAGTATGACAGTGCGACCGCTTGCGGGACGCCATTGTACTTGTACTCTTATAAATTGGTCGGTTCTGCGACAACAACGTGATTATAGAAACAAGTTACTTAACAATAAGATCATTTTAGGGGGGGGAAACAATGCAATAACATGAATAAATGATGTATCATAATGTATGCTCGTTCTATACGTCCTCACAAACTTAGAAAAATAAATCCTAACGACATACACGGTGGCATACATAAGTTCTCTCAATATAATCGTAACTAAACGAGCTACACATTTCATTGGTAGTGTACCTGCAAAAAATGCACTTCAGCCCAACCCAACAGTTATAAGTACAGAAATATAAATCTGGGCACTAGGTTGCAACTAAATACTTCCATATATGTATACCCATACATATACTTCCGTATCAAAGCTATCCGATGACAATTTATTACCAACAATTAAATACGTACCATACACACATGCAAGCATGCATATACAGCCGTATCAAAACTAGCTCTCCCCGACCGCATGCTCACATCTTGCGGTCATGCCACTCATCAACTTACCTTCTTACACTACAAGGTTTTACTCCTGATGCAACGGCCAAAAAGCATTGCAATATACCAAAAATGGTTGCAATAGACAAAATTGGAACACTTTTTTTTCAGTTGCAGGCATTGCCATAGTAACCGTGGCAAAAGGTTTGCCCAACGACTCATTTTGGTGTTGCAATAGGTTTTCCCCTATTGCAACACCAAGGAGTGTTGTTGCAACACCATGTAGTGTTGCAACCCATAGTATAGGCAACCATCATGGGTGTTGCAATAGTTACTATTGCAACACACCCGGTGTTGCCAGAAATACCTATTGCCACGTACCCAAAGCGTGGCAATAGGTGCACTAGCAATGATATTGGGTCTTCCAATAGATCTTATTGCCACGCATCAATAGCATTGCAATAGATGGACCCTCTTGCCACGCTATCTTGGTGGTTGCTATAGGTGGAACCGTCTATTGCCACGATAAATATTTGGTTGCTAGAGGTAGCCTCTCTATTACAAAGACCAATACTGGTTGCTATAGGTGGAATCATCTTTTGCCACGATAAATATTTGGTTGCTAGAGGTAGCCTCTCTATTGCAACACTAAACATTGTGGTTGCTATAGGTACCTCCGTCTATTGCCATGGTAAATGTTTGGTTGCTAGAGGTTACCTCTCTATTGCAACGATCAATACTAGTTGCTATTGTTGGACCCTCTATTGCCACGCTAACTATTGTGTTGCTATAGTTTGGAGACTCTATTGCAATGCCCACTATTACGTTGGTATGATGTTTTTGCAACACTGTTTGTTTGTTGCTATATCATATATTGCAACGCCAAATTATTTTATCGATAGTCCATATTGCAATGCTTTGTTTGTTTCAAACAATAATTGCATGCCGAATAATATATGATGAAAGAAGCATTTAGATATCCATTAATCCAAAATATGCTTTGTTCGTACAACTCATTAATGAAACCATATCCAATGTCAAACTTAGTCGATAACACACGCACAACAACTGAAACACATAAGGTATCCGACTCACAGTAGCTACTTTGAACAGTTGAAAATGTAATAAGCTATGTGTAGTACTGTAGCAAAGGTCAGATTGACATTGACCGTCCATCACTTGTGCGCTCCACTCAAACTCTATCTTGCTCCTGAAAGAATCATTAACATTGGTATATGCATCAGATAAACTGAAATTGTATTATTTTAGCAACAACAACATGGATTGAACCATTTTGAAGGTAAGTAATTTGGAATCATAAATTAAAGACTAAAGGGTTTGAAATTTCTTGATTCATTCAAAGTAAAATTATCCATCAAATGACTATATGATTTTAGATCAGGCACTTTCACTTCTGTTAAAAAAACATTGCAAGCAGCCAAACAACTGAAAATCATTGCTATTGTCCCAGCTACTGCTTCGGAAATATGACATTTACATAAGAAATATAAAAGGACGTTAATACATTTTTCCAAGAGTAACAACTCGACTAGGATAAATCATAGGAAGCAAAGTACTAGAAACAGCGTAAGACATGAATGCGTTAATGCTACATCAAATTCAAAAGGGAAGCTAACACCTATGGAGTGTATACTCTATACTGACTTCAAAAATATTTACGTGTCTCACCTGATTCATTTTCGTTACAAGATTGTTTAGAATCTTCAATCCTATGAAATAATGATCCTGAGATGCCTGAAATAATGTAGCCACAAAAAAATATTAGCAAAATGCATCAGGTCACAGGCAAAAGAACTAGGAACCAAAATTATACCACCTCTAGTCACAAAGACTTGTTGCCAGGGATCACACATTGCCTTAAAATATATTTACGAAACCCAACAAAACTGGAATATTACCCATGAAATATCTACACATGATTTGCATGTTTCCAATATAAATTAAAAGGCTATCGACAATCAAAGTTTTGGAAGTTTGACTACAGGCACTTCCAAAACGACAAGCACTTGTGACAGGAGGGAGTAATAGCTGCATATAAACCTTTCAATGACAGAATCTTGGTTACCATTTCATGTACCTTTTCAAGAAACAAATTATTGTAGCAAACAGATTCTTACGCTCTTTCACAAACTAACGGATTTTGTGAACAGTTGAAGAGAGATTTGATAGCTGTATGTAACATGTTTTCTTGAAATTTGGTCTATGTAGCCATCATAATAAAACAAGCAGACAAAACCTTCCAACATTTTATGTTTAACAATTATGACCATTCACTTTTTATTAGAAGAATCGTGTAGCTCTAAGGTATTAAGCAGGCCAACAAAATCTTCAACATGTAATCTCCACCCATTAGGAGGCACACTCTGTTGTGCCCATTTTGGCTCCACGCAGCCTGTTTTGGCTTTGGCGGCGCACACATAAAAAATAAAAGAAAATAGCATTGGCACCAGCAGGCTATTAGCTTCCTGTATGCCCATATTAAGGTGTGACTAAATGTGGATTAAAGTAAGCATGGGGTTAAATATGTGATAGAATAAATCTTTCATGTTTTATCACAGAGTTAGGAATCATAGCAAACTCTACTCCCACGTAAAGCTAACAGCCCAAGTAAAACCAAAAGAACAATTATATAGGATCTCTGGATTCAATTTTATGCCAACTAAATTTCAACACCATTCATGAGCTAAAAACCAGAAGGATAATTACAGCATGGGGATTGGGAAAGGAAACTCTAAGTAGGAATGTATTTAATTAGTACTGCAAAAGTTGGAATGAATCCACCAACCGATGGTTGCATCCAACAAGTCATCGAAACACGATCTGTTTCAAACCCAAAATTAAGAATAGTGCCACGTCCTATAATTTGTCAATGGTACTATGAATCTATTATGCACTATTTTTGCCCAGCAGTACTCATCAACCAACAAACACAAACTCGAAACTAAAAAAAGAAACCAAACATAAATCTATAGTGGTTTAGGACAAAGGTACTTGATCGAAACAATTACATCCTGAAAATATCATCTCACCTTTTCAGGTTCCCCATTTGAGTATGAACGCTAATCCTCCCAAATGCCAAATTTAGTATTTTTTTTGTGGTTAGTCTACACAAATACCCAAAAAAAACTTGGTATTCTAAGAACGGCTTATGTAAAATGAAGCAATGCTACTCGAACTCCTTAAAGCATGGCAAATTAAGTACTTCTCTCAAAGTTAGTCCGAACAAATGGTTCACTAATTAAAAATAAAAAATAAAAAATGGTAACCTCTATTTCATTAGCGAAGGATCTTGGGCACCAAGTTCCTCTTGTCGTAACCACTAATTGCATTGACTCAAGCATCACCCGGAACATGCGGGCAATTGCATTCATCAAGGAAATATTAATAATTGGGCTTGGTATTGGTACTAAGCATCTGGGAAAGAGTAGAACTGAGTTCTGAAACCTGAAACGCCATGCCGCAGCCTGGAGATGTTCAGTCAGCGGCGCTAGCAGAGCCCGCCAGATGAGGGGCTCCAACCTTGATGGAAGCGGCCCTATCCAGGAGTGTCGTGGCCCCCGGGTCGCATCCTAGGGAAGGCGCGGGTGGACGTCGACTCCGGTAGGTGGCGCAAGGGGGCTCCGGCCGGATCTTCGAGATCCACTTCCTCATCGCCCTGCTACCGACCGACCCGCTGCGCCGAACGTCAAAGTGGGGACAGGACGCGCACCGCCGCGGGCGTCCGTGTTCAGGATCACCTACGCCTATCCTAGCAGCAGCAGGTGGGCAGCAGAAATGCATCAGGAGTAAGGGTGCCGCCGCCCCATGCTCAGAAAACGGAACGCCGGTAGGGAGGAAGGGATGGATGGATGGATTGGATCACGCACGAACCTCGTGCTTGCTGCGGCGGCATGCTCGAAGGCCTCCCGTGCCTCGGAGTGTGGGAGAGGAGGTGGCTGCGTGCACGTGATGGAGCGCAATTGGAGCAAGATCGTGGGAGGGGATGGAGGGGCGCCGGGGGAAGCGGATGAGCGAGTGAGGCATCGCACGCCGAGGGAAGCGAACGAGCGAGCGAGGCATCGCACGCTGGGGTGAGGGGACGCGGGTGGTGGTGGTGACCTTGACCTTGTTGCCATCGTCGTTGAAGCGGTACTCAATGACCTTCTTGAGGCCGTTCTCGTCGGGCCCGACGACGACGCGCGGAGGGAGGAGGAAGTCGAGGTCGCCGCCGTTGTCCTCCTCGAGCTCCCCCACCGGATAGTCCTCCTCGACAACCCGTCCCCGCCCGGCCGCTGCGCCATCCCGCGAGGGAACCAGAGTTGGGAGGCCGCCGCGACGATGGCGGGGCGCAGCAGCGACTGCTCCAGGAGGCCGGGCCAGCGGCGGCGGGGGGTCAGAGGGAGGGGAGGGGGCAGGGCCGCTAAGCCTCCCCATCCACGGGAGAGGTCGATGGCGTGGAGGGATCTGGGGAGGGAGGCGCGGTCGGAGGTGGAGGAGGGAGGCACGGTCGGTTTGGCTGACGGAGGAGGAGTCATGTCCGCCGCGGCAGTCGGTGGAGGAAGGAGATGAGGGCGCGGCGGTCGGTGGACAAGGAGGAGATGGGGACGCGGCGGCGACTGAGGAGATGTGGTCTGTGGTGGAGAAAACGGCCTGTGGTGCTGAGATTGCGGATACGTGGACGAGATTTGGTGCGCAGGTGCGGGATGAGATTACGAAGATACCCTTAAAAGAATATAGGGATTTGAGGAGGAGGAGGAGGGGTAGTAGCGTCAATTAACTGTGCAAAATTTTTGGGCTAGCGCCATTGGACCGAAGAAGGAGGCGGGGGTCCAAACTAAATTCAGTCCAGCGCCTGAAAAGCTTATGTGAAGCAACTCTTTTTAAAATAAGAAATTAAGGCATCTTTGTGAAGCAACTTGTACATAAACTATATTAAATATGATGAATACATTTTTCAAATGTAATAGGCAACATATAAGTTGACATGTAGGAGTTTGAATAATTTCTAAGTAGATTTGGTATTTTCTATCATTTAATTGACTTTCTATGTCTTTATTGAAAGTAATCCTAAGTTGAACTACGTGTCCCTCCAATAAGATTCGAAAAATTGCACAAAAATATTTTTTAGGTTCATATGTTCTATTACAGACCATGTATTAGAGATGGAGAAAAATTATGTTGTCTTTTAGAGACAATTCAAAATTTTATCTCCAAATTAGCACATAATAATTACAATAATATCTAAATTTGATCCAAAAATTCTACAAATTGATGTGGCAACATATTTTTGGTTCATAACTAAGCTTGTAAAAAAATTAAGTATTTTGATAAAGTTGGAGCATACATTGTTCACAAATATAGACATCTCTCACATAGTTCGTAGTAACTCAAGTCAAATTTTGAGATTTAAGTAGCACTTTACATGTTCTAACTTGTATTCACCTCAAAATTGGATAGAACCTTATAATTACCATGACATTAGAAAATATGAAGTTATGTTACCAATTGTTATGCAAAAAACATGTTTATTTATTCTTTTTTTTGGAAGAAAAGAAGCTAGAAATTGTGTACATAGAATAAACCATCATCACATCATCTAAAGCCAGCCATCCATGGGCGAGGGGCACTGGAAATTGGGAAAAAATTAAAAGATGCGCGATGGGGGAATCGAACTAGGGTCTCCGGAGTTAAGACTCGAGCACCTCACCACCACGCTACGCAATAGTTGGGTGATGTGTTGGACGCATTTAGTTTTTTTATTGCCTGCCTCGTAATTTGGCCCTATTATAATGAAGAATAGATACATGGTCCTGTGATTTGTGTCATAGAAATGCCCCAGCCGAGACAAGCCTCACAAAGCCACATCAGCATGCCATGTAAGCGGTAGGTGCATATGTGGATGGATGTGGACCTACGATGAACAACTTTAGCTTTTTCTGCCTCATTTTAGCTTAACTGCTTGTTTTAAACTTTAAAATAGATCTAACACTGGAGCACATCACGTATACACCATTATCATAGTGGTAGGTTCTTTGCCCTTCGTAACTTGAGGTTATGGGTTCGATTCTTGTTGAGCGCACTTATGTTGTTTTGATTTTTGGACTTTGGGAGGAAGCAAGCTCAGCCCAGGTAAATGCGCAGAGCTTTTTTTTTTGGGATCCACGGGAGGAAGGGCTCCGCTTAGCCCAGGAAGGCAGCCAGGAGGTTTCCTGTGCAAGAAAAAATATAGAAATTTTAATGAAACTAAAATTCAGGCTGAATAAATTGTCTTGTAAAAGTTTCAAAAACTTTGAAACTAATTTGGCCTAGAAGATGATTTCTTTGTTTAAATACTTATCTTTTGTTCAACAGTAATGTGTTTCTGGATTTTTTGTTGAAAACTATCACATTGTCTGCGATAATGAATAGCTGGAGTTGGTCTTTAAACTATTATACTCATGTTTGTTTTCTATTATAAGCACAAATATCAGCATGCTAGACAATTTTTCGTTTTCTAAAATTGTCATGGAACATACGGATGGTGACCGTCCATATTGAAAAATGAAGTGAATTAGCCATCTTCATCATGTAAACAAGTAATATAAAGTCTCCTTAATGTCGAACACACCTCAGTACCCCCAGTGGTAGATGAGGGTTTGCTTGTACTTTAGTTCCTAGGATCAAATCCTTCGTGGAGCATTTTTTTTGTTAATAGAATATATTATTCAGAAATGTGTGGAGTATTTTGTCTATTGCAACCATTTTTGATATATTACAACACTTTTAGGCCGTTACATCAGGAGTAGTCTACTACGTGGAGCATTTTATCTATTGCAACTATTTTTGATACATTGCAACATTTTTAGGTTGTTGCATTATAGGGAGTCCCACTGGCTGGATTCCCGCGCAGCCAGTATTTGCTCCCGTGCAGGTGTGAATGAAATGGTGCGGTGAGCGGCGCAGGCCGCAGGGCTGGTGACGTGGTCTGGCCAGTCCTATGCCTCCACGTTGGTACGGTGGGCCCCGTGGTTAGCGACGAAGACAGGACCGCTTGCCACGCATGTCATCACGTGTTCGTTCTTTTTCTTTTTTTCCTTCTAGAATTTCTAAGAACTTCTACAATTTTGAAATAGTAGATAATTTCTAATGGAAAAGTCATCAAAAACAAAGTTGTAGAACCACTGAGATCTACAATTTCGGTTTTGGTCCTTTCTCCATCCGACTTTGTTTCAACAATTCAAAATTTGAATTTTAAAATATAAGAATTCGAATAGAATTTTGGGATAGTAAATGATTTCAAATGAAAACGTTATCAACAATAAAGTTGTAGAAATCATAAAGATCTATAACTTTTATTTTGGTCATTTCTTTATCCGACTTTGTTTGAATAATTCAAAATTTGAATTTTAAAATATGAGAGCTTCAAACATATGTTAATGATTTCAAATAAAAAAGTTGTCAACAACAAAGTTGTACAAACCAACGTGATTTACAACTCTTGTATTGGTAATTTCTTCACCCGACAAAATGGTAGTATACATTGTTCACAATTGGGTACATCTTTCATATTAATCACTTATAACTATGTGAGAGATGTATCAATTTGTGAACAATGTCTATTGCCACCTTGTTAAAATCATTTGAGTTTTTTTATATGATGATTTGATAACAAAAACATGTTACCATGCAAAATTGTAGAATTTTCTGACAAAATTTAGAATTATTACAATTATTTGATCTTAATTTAAGAATAGAAGGATGAATTATCCCTAGCAAACAAATGTTTTTCCCTAACAACTCTGGGATATGGGATACAGGGAAATGTATGACTATAAATATGTTCTTTGTAAATTTTTTTGACTCCTATTGGAGATACGCACAGTTCAATTTGGAATTACTTTCGGTAAGCACCCAAAAATTTATTTAAAAGATAGAAAATATCAAATGAGTTCCAATTTTTTTGAAACTCCTACACAACAACATATACGTAGGCTATTGCTTGTTAAAACAGTTTCAGAAATACCAACTATTAAGAATAGAAATACCAACTATTCATGTATTCTTCATTCCAAATCGGTTCATCTAACTGGACGAAATTAGTACTTGAAAGAAAATTCCCCCAACTTGGCACAAACACTTGCTGTAGCCTGGTGGTTAGACTTCCTTGGTTCCTTGTCGAGGTCTTGGATTCGAGTCTCAACTAAGGAATGCTTTTTCCCGATTTAATTTCTCTATTCTCTCACTGACATGTTAAGAACAATGTATGCCGAAGTAAGTCACAAACAATGAAGTGGTGTGGTGGTATGGTACGCTTGGCTTTAGTCCGAGGTCTTGGGTTCAATTCCATTGGCCATTTTTTTTTTTTTTGCCCTTTTCACGTCAATTCCCTTGGAAGATGGGCTCCAGCTTGCAGCTAGCGCAGCTAGCCTGCTCGGACCAGGCGCAAGCGTGCAGCCTAGCCCATATTTTTTCGGTTTTGAATGTCAAATGATTGGACCAAACATGTATAAGGAAACATGCCAGAAAAAATCACAAACACAACCATGATGTGGTGCTAAGACATGCTCATCTTTAGTGGTAGGTCGCGGGTTTGAATCCTCCTCACCCCCATTTTTTGGTATATTATTCAGAAATGCGTAGAGCATTTTATCTATTGCAGTCATTTTTGGTATATTGCAACACTTTTAGGCTATTGCATCAGGGGTAGTCTAATGCGTGGAGCATTTTGTCTATTGCAACCATTTTTGATATATTGCAACACTTTTAGGCCGTTGCATCAGGAGTAGTCTATAGCAACACAAAAAAATCATGGCAATATTAACATGATATTGCGTCCATTTAGAATTGTAGTTGCAATAAGTACTTAACAATTGCAACGCCACAAAAGATTATTACAACCCCAGAAAACCGTGGCAATAGGAACATGCTATTGCATCCATTCGGAAATCTTGTTGCAATAACCACCCTAGCAATTACAACACCATGGAACATTATTGCAACCCATAATAATCATGGCAATAGTTACAAGCAAAAGCAACCAAATCCAATATAGTTGCAATAACACCAAGTAATTGCAACGAAAACCAATACTATTGCAACTCAAAAATGCCATTGCAATAATGCCAAGTAATTGCAACACAATTCTTAAATGGTTGCAGTAGCACAAGCCTGTTGCAACGACAAACAACACATATTGCAACAAATTTAGTCTGTTGCATTATAGGCACACATTGCAACCATTTTTTGAAAAGGTTGCAATACGACCCACCTATGGCAACCAAATTAGTGGTGTTGCAATCATGTGGCGTGGCATTTGAGGTAGAACCTTGTAGTGTTACCTTGGCGTAGAGGCATTTCATCCATACATTACCACTCAAGTGAGTGGCATCCATACAATAGCACGCCGTATGGATGACGAAAGTAAAACCCCCCATGTTAGTACTTAAATAGCCACCTAAAAGTCCTTAATTGGGCATAAAGGAGATGACCACTGGCACACTTTAGATTTTTATAACATAAAATCTTTGTTTTAAATACACATATGACAAGTTTAATGTTGAACCTTGCTCCGATGCCAGCTATCACAGAACCATCCAATTTATAAGAGCACAAGTACAATGACAACCACCAAGGAAGTCAAACCATCACACTTGAGCCCATATAAATCTGGTAGTCCGTCGAGTATCGCGAAGGATCTCGATTCAACCAACATACAAACCAAGATCATACATGATTCAACATAACCAGTCACATGTTACATCACAGTTCACAAATATCTCATATACATCGGAGTTCACATAGTTATTACAAACCAAGTTTAAAAGTAGTGGAAGCAAAGTAATTTAACATCAACATCACACGTAGTTTAATACAAAGCCAATTTCATAGTCATCTCCAACCAAAAGCACAAGGGTGAGATGATATACAGAATGACCATTTCCATGGTCCTATTCCTCATCCACTGCAGGAGCAAAGTAGTTCTTGCAATAGCCGTGGTACATAACATTATCTACAATAATGGAAATAAAACCCTAAGTACGAGAAGGTACTCAGCTAGACTTACACGTCATCTGCTAACATACTAAGACACCAAGTAGTATGCAAGGCTTTATCATTAGAGCTGGTAGACTTTATTTGCATAAAAGCATAAGTTGTCCAATATCTTTCAAACTGTGAATCACCAGTTATTAATCCTATCTCAGACTACATTAGCAACTATCCTATGCAAAACATGTTGGTACCATTAAGTCATCACAATAATAACCATATCCAGTTGAGTTCTTTCATAATCTCATAACCAACACTTCCATCAATTACTACAATCAAGCGTACTCCTGTCAGTTCTCACCATCCGGGAGACATGGCGATTCGAATCGATTCCTACCCAGCTAGGGAATTATTCCTAACACACACCCATACTTCCCCCATCGGGGTTGCATCAGGTCATCTTTCGGGCAACTCAAGTACAATTGCAGGTAAGACCAGCGCCACACCCTCAAAGATATAACCAATCTGCTAGGAGGCTCGAGACTCTAACCCGCCCTTGGGCTTATGCCATTGGCTCTCCACACATCCTTACTACCTCCAGGGTGCGCACTTTAACTGCTCATGTCCCCGGCCTGAGTTGAGCTACTCAGCTTCATGGTCGGAACGACTTATCCGGCCAACTATGTGAGAGGCATGCGTTCAACATGACAAGATGACCTGCAATGACCGGTCCTTAAACGACACAGATTGAATCACTATGATTACCACCACATAAGACTTCGCCTGGTCTCTAATTATTCAACACACCAGGTTATGTTCCACGATAGCACAATATAGCCAACCGTGATCAAGTTACCACCTATAGCTCGCAGGTGATAGGAAATCACCCGACTTCTACCGGTCTAAGCATAGCTAAGCATAATAAGCATTCCTAGACTTAAATAGGATTCATGGTAGATATTTCTAGACAAGGAAAGGTAATATGTAGAAAGTGTTTCCAAACAACTCCTATCACGTAATGCATCAATACGAATAACTTTAGGTGACATTAATAAAGTAGGGAGACTTAATGCTCTGGGGCTTGCCTTCCACGAAAGTTGCAGGCTGGTGATCTAGGCACTCTAGAAGGTGATCAGCTTCAGGCTCTCCTTCACCGGTAACCTCCTGGTGCTGCACTTCCTGACCCTCCTCTTGTGGATCAGCGTCAAGTTCCACCAACGTGATTTCCTCATCGGCACCTATTGCATGCATATGCATAAGTAAGTTCCATGAATGCATAAGAAGGATCATGGAGGATGTGATAGGGGAATATACATGCTGCGATAATGAGTTTAAGTAACACAATGATAACATTGCTAACTCCTTTATTACTAAGTAGGTGCATATCTCTTGTCTACTCACTTCCGATATTCTACACAAGACAATTTCTAAGCTACACATAACAGTTACAAGTTTATGTCGTAACTAAAGTTCTACTTATCCAAATGTTGTGATCTTCCACTTTATGGAAATCTTATAAAATTTCCTACAACTCTTATTTAATCACCAAAAGCTAATTCACAATCTATCCTAACCAAAATAGGCAATCTATCCAGTCCTATCCAGAAATTTCAGAGAACAAGCATTTCAAGAGACCAAATTTAAACAGATATAACTCCTAAACCATTTGGCCTATTGCCCTGAAATTTTGACACAACATAGATCAAGACGTTATCTACAACTTTGTTATTAACCACTTTTACAGTAAACATCATTATGACTATGTAACATACCAAAAAACAGAATATGTCCTAAAACAACTTTAGATTGAATTATAGAGCAATAATATTTTTACTGTATATAAGCATTCAAAATTGGACATCACCAAACATACCAACAGTTTAGTAACATCAAATACACCCAAAAAAAATACAATGGTCAAGCCTAATCTATTTATTTAAATGCCTTTATTAATTTAATTAGATAATTAGGTAGAGTAACAAACATATACCAACAGTGCATAATAAATTCTCAGAAAATTACAGTGGCTTCCAAGTACTCCCAGTAGACTACTATAAAACTTTCATACCATTTGAACATGTATAACATTCTCTACAAAAATGATAAGCTAGCAAGGTCTATTTTAGTGAAAATAGTTAAACCTATAGAAAAGTGTCAAACAACAGATTATATATTTTTCTTAGCTTCATACTAGTGCCATACTACTGTACAAAAATTTGAATGGCAATATGTTACATATTTTTATCCCTATAAATTTTCTCAGAAAATACCATTTATTAATAGATAAATAGAAAGACCCTACTCCAAACAAGTTTACAGCAAGTTTATTATTTTTTCCTAGCTAGAGCATGTCAACACAAGACAACCAAAATTGGAATCAAAATTTTATCACCTTGCTAGCTCAAGTTATCAATTTTAAAAATTACAAACATTCAAAAAGCACTTATCTTGCTATATTTTATTCACCTATAAAAATATTGGAACCTGTACATTTCATATTTTTATAAAATACTACACTTCATGAGGAATCGAATAAAATTTGGTTCAACAAAATTGGATATCTACAACTTACCTTATGATTTTTCAAAGTTTGCATACATTTTAGAAATAAATGCATTAGAATTTAGATATACAGCTGCTGACAGCTGGGGCCCATTAGTCAGCCGAGCCCGCGTGTCATTGGCACAGAACAGAGCACCAGCGCTGACCGGCCGGAGTTCACTGATGGTGAGCTCTCCGATGACGGCACCGGCACCACACGGTTCCCCACGACCTTCCTCACGCTCTGGGGTAGCAAGCTGGGCCGATTATAGAAGCTAAGGGCGATGGTGGCGCTAATGGCGGCATGGCCGATGGGGGTCGACGATGCGCCGCCGGAGTTGGCCGAGATGGCACAAATTAAGGTTCGGTCGAGCTTCTACACCCTACTGTGAACCTAGCGTGCACACAAGCACGGGGAATGGGGGTCGGAGGTGGCCTAGCCACGTGCGGCGTGGCAAGGCTGCAAGAATGACGGCGATGGCAGTGGCGCTGCATAGGGGTCCTTACCGTGCTCTTCTAGCTACATGAAGGGTTTGGTGAGGTGGTGGGAACACGGTGGAGCTACTGGCAAGATGGAGGCGGCAATGGTGCTACGACGTGGACGCTAGGTGATGGCGGAGCAACGCTATGGCTCGGCGGCGCTCGGTGGTTCTGCGGCGAGTGCGAGAGAGAGCAGTGGAGAGGGAGAGAGCACGAGGGAGTGAAGGAAATGAGCCGCACGGGTTCTCCTTAAGCGCATGCCAACATGCTGCAATGGGGTCCTGACGTCGGCCAGCGGCAGCCACGCGGTAGCCAGGCTCTGCCTCGGTCGGCCGCAACACGGCGAGGCGACTTCGGTCATCAGAGCACCGTTTCAACGTTGGACAGCTCTAATTCAACGCCTCTAAGCTCCTAAACCACAGCGATTTAGTGCATGACGCTAAAACAAAATTTGTAGAGCTACATACCATCTCCAACTTTGCTTAAATGATCAATGTCTAATTCGCTACGGTTAGGAATATACATCACTCCAAAGTCAGGCACGTCGAACTGTAAACTCACCATGACTTAGAAAATTCTAAGCGTGGAAAAATAGTGTTTTGTTGATTTTTGTGAGCTCTAAATGACCAAGCTAGGCACTAAATTAGCTCATGACCCAAAAATAAAAGTTGTTTCTCTAATCAAGTACTACAACTTTGCTTAAGGGTGCACTACCATGCAAACAATCTATGACATAGTTCAACTTAGGTCAAACATATAACTTGAAAATGATTTCTTAAACTATGACTATGACTTAGAGACCAAACTAGCCTTAGTCATGAATACCAAAGTTGTTCCATATGATATTCTAAACATGTTTAAGGTACTCCAAGGGTTCCACAATCATTTTATACATTGGTTACATGTAAACCCTAGCATATGTAAGGCATTTAAGTAACAACACATGCAATATAAGCCAACATAGAGACAATACTTGATATGCTTATGCTCATAAAGGATCAATGATGCTTGTGCTCATGCAATGTCAAGGTTAAATGCATGCTTAACACCTAGGGTGTTACACACCTAGTGGAGATCCGCGCCGCTCATGATGGACAGCACACGGAGGCATAGGCCCAAAAACAGCACAAGTTCAGTTTCACGGCATGGATCAAAGAGTATCAGGACATACCTCATGGAGAGTCTGATGAAGCAAGGCTTACGTCCGGCCCATCCACCCAAATCACCACATGGCAAGGGTTTGACATCAATGGATACAGGTTCCACATCAAAGAGAAGGACAAGAAAAGAACGGCACAGAATAGTGGTGTTCAATATGAGGGCATTGATGAGTTGACGGGGGAGACTAGAATCATGGTCTTTGATATGAGGTCTCTACGGCCGAGAAGAGCGGGTCATTTGAACCTCACCGAGAGAGGGATGTATTAACCGAGGCGCTAGAAAACCTCGAGCACCGTGGCCACATACGTGGCGTCTCCTCAAGGCAGAGCTGGAAGACCGTGGAGTCATGGCAATCTGATGCAAGCACATACCACATGAGGCAGAGGTACAAGGAAGGGCTCATCAGAAAGGCCACAATCAGGTAGTCACAGACATAATCATGGGGAAGATACAAGATGCTTTCACAAGCACCGACCCCAAGATGGTGGAGCTAAGGACGTAGATGTTTTGCTAGGCTAGCGTGATGCTGCCATAGGGTCATGCCGCCGTACAAGGGCAGATGGTGCCGATGACCGGACAACTCCCTAGGTACCTAGCCAACAACATCATTGAACTAATGAGTTGCATGCTCTAGGTGCCCTTCGGCAGGGTGTAGAGGAAGAAGGATGTGGCCATGGGAGTGGCACTGCCGCCCAAAAGTGGTGCCATGTACAGCGGCAAGCCGATCCCACCCGACTTTGCCCGGGTAGATGTGATGTGGACCAACGTAGATTTTGGCGAGGATGAGATCGACATTCCCACTGAATAGGGGTATAGGTTCATTGGCGCTACTCTCAGCATGCGAGTGCTATGGAATAAGAGTGACATTGTGTTGGACATGTCGACACCAGCGTCATAGCCCTCACAACCGTCGTCGTCTACCCCGGGTGACCGGGATGACGACGATGACGACAACGACAACGATGACTAGGGCAGTGATGACAACGACAATGCTGGTGGCCCAGGTAGCAGTCCTCCAGCCAGTCCACCTCTCGGCAACAGCAATCCATAGGGAGGCATAGGGGCGGCATCAAGCGATGTGACACACCGCCTGCAAGTGGTTCGAACCAGGGCTCAAACCAATGTCCTCCCCCACCGAGGAAGCCTACAGATGAAGAAGAGGCCATACCCTCGAACCACACCAAGTCGAGTTAGGTGGCCTATCAAATAGCCGATGAGCACCCATACTCAACTACGTTTGAAAGGTATGCAATTAGCAAGCATAGTCAATCTATAATTCATTTGGAGATGCTAGCTGCTTTTTTCAATCCCTAACATGTCAACCCTTGGTGTTGTAGGCCAAAAACACTGGTGTCGGTTTGGGACCTATCAGATGATTGCCCGACAACTATGAGCATGGGAAGTTCATGTTGACCTTGGGTGACATCCTTGAAGAGAAGTGGGAGGTAAGGAGGTTCCATCTCGGTACATGGAAGCGACAAAAGCGGTCATGTGCAACTTCGTCATCAAGATTCCAGCGAAGTACTTCCACATGCCCATGGATGGTCAAGTCATTGTAGATTTCCATAACATGTATAACTACTACGGCGAAAGGACCACGATGTTGCCCAAGTCACCTTATTTGCCCTGTAAGTTCATTACGACTTTGACACCACTGCATCGCTGTAGGTACTTTACGAACAAACTAATAATGCCATGATGACTTTTCCTTGCAGGATGTAGGCCTATGTAAGTAAGGAATTGGGTAAGGGTATTGTCTATCTCTCTCCAATGCTTATTATAGAGAGGACCATCACGGGTTACGATATACCAGACACTCATGCCAAGCTGGTGAACTTAAACCAGGAGGAGAGAAAGAAATACAAGGAAGATCTGGTAATCGAATATAAGTATCAGGCGGGAATGTACATCTATGAAGCCATGTAGAAGGTCTAGGGAAATGGGTGTGTGATGGCCGCCCACTAGTTTGGGTAAGTCCAAAAGATACTTGGAACATATATAGGTGCATGCATCATGACTTCTCATTTTGATCATTTCAAATTTGTATTGTTTGAATTGTGTAGCTAGGGCATCATGGGCCACTGGATTGCATTTATAATCTATCCTCAGGATAGAAGGGCCTGTATATTTGACTCTTTGCGGGAAATAAACAAAGCAGGGTACAAGCACTTTGAAAGCATATTGAGATAGTAAGTGACAAAACTTATTCATTTACAGTTAACTTACGTGTTGAAATTGTCGTTGACACTAGTGATTTTTTGTATAGTGCTTATAAGAAGTACGTAAAATATGAGGAGTGTTATGACCGAAGATCTGAGAAGAAAAGAATAAAAAATGTCATGAAACTGAAACTCAGGCGTGAGTTCCCGGTAAGTCATTTGTGCTATTATATTGAGCATGCTCTCTACTACCACTGCTGATATACTACTTTACTACTACTACTACTACTACTACTACTACTACTACTACTACTACTACTACTACTACTACTACTACTACTACTACTACTACTACTACTACTACTACTACTACTACTACTACTACTCCTAATACTACTACCCTTGTACTACTCCTTCTACTCCTCCTCCTCCTCCTCCTCCTCCTTCTCCTCCTCCTCCTACTACTACTCTACACTACTCTATTGTACTCCTATACCTACTACTACTCTTACTACTACTCCTATACTATATTGTCCTACTACTGCTCTCTATATATGTTCTAATGATTATGTATTATATATCGTGCAGTGCGCCAAACAACCCTATGCTCAGTTCTATGTGGATTCTATGTTTGCGAGTACCTAAGGACATGAAGTAGATTCAGCAGCAGCTGATAGCAACTCAAGAAAGCATAAGGATGTGGCAAAGGGTGGAGGTCGACTAAAACTTCAGAGAAAGAGTAGTAAACATATGCAAGTTTGTCACAGAGAGCGCGCATGAACGGAATACATTCTTCAACAAGGAAAGTGAATTAACGTGAGATCCAAAGTTCGAGAGGATCAGAAACTAGAGCACCCAGTTATGAATCTCGGATTACATTCTGCCAGACCTCTTTCCTAAGGAAAGTTGATATATATGACTGAGCTTAGATGCTCATGTATGAATGATGTGTGCTTATGAAATAATGATGAAGACATCTCTAATGTAATGTTGGTTCATCGAATGAGAATGAATGTAATATATGTTTGTCATCTATTTTCTGCTTTATCTGTGTTTTCATTAGCGAAATTCAAATTTAAATTCAAATTCTAATTCTAATTTGAAAAAGCATTTTTTTTAAATCTAGAAATCAATAACCGAGAATGGCACTTAATAACAACTGCCTCCATTAAAGGTTTAACGGAGGCAGGCGCCTTTAGCCAACCGCCTCGGTTAATGGGCTCTTTAGGACAACTGCCTCGGTTAATGGGCTCTTTAGGACAACTGCCATGGTGTAACGCTAGCAAGCCTAGTGATGAGCTTGGTGTGGTACTCCTGGTTGTAGAACCTCTTCCAGGTCCCACACTACATCCCATGCAGCAGCACCCACCGTAGTGGTATGCTTCGTCCCACTACGGCGGCGTCACACACCCTACGCATCAGCAAATAGGTTGCCCATTGGCTACCAAGATCTTCCATGGGATCCGCTGCAACCACAGCAATGCGGCTAGCAATCTCAACAGCCACCTCGGTCGGGAGCTCCTCCATCGACGACCATGACATCCTCGGAGCATGACAATGTAGAGAATTGAAGCGTGGCGCGGCCACCTCCATCGAGAGCTTCTCCATAGAACAAGAACACGTGCGATGATGGCAAAAGACGGATCCTCGGGTTAGGGAGCAACATCATGGCAAAGCGGAGCACTGGGGAGGGGGGTCAGAGCGGAGCAAGGTGAGTTCCAAAAAACAGTCATGGGATTTCATGAGCGCTCCATTCTTGAAGGTTCCGTAGCGTGGGGATGTCGAACGTCTTGGGGAAGTCAATCATCATCCTCCAAATCGTGAGAGCGGTGTAAACCGTGTTTGAAAATGCGTTAAAAATTCAGGATGAAAGAATAGAAGACAAAAGAAGACATACTTTTGCCTCTTGCGCCTTTGGGGCGACCTTGGTGGACCACCTCTGAAACCATGGGTCATGGAGGTGGCCACGTACTGCATTCGCCTAGGGGCCACTTTGGCCATGGCCACCACCTAGCTTCGGTTGGGTGAGGACCTGACCGTGATGGAGATGAGCTATCAGCAGTGCAAGAACCCGATCGGTGAGTTCTCCACCGTGGGCGATGGTGTCTTGGGCGCGGTGGATGTAGAGGATATCATTTGTAACGCTCCTCGCAAGTAGTTCGATTGTAACATGCCTCTGCGTTCTGAATAAAAATGTTGATAATATTTAGTAGTTATTACTTTGAGTTCATCTCTGTTTGTAGTGACTGGAACGTTCCGTTTGTGCACCTTAGAGTTTGTAACATCATAGATGTTAAGAAGCAATTAAAATTTTGATCATGAGCATTATGAAGCATAATCATCAAGTATTGTGGCATAAATGCACTCCATGTTTCAATTATAGCATTTATATGTTGCATATATGATGTTTCATATGATACATGAAGTGATATCAATTATAGTGATTAAGGGTTTTTGTGATTTTATAGTTTAATAATTTGCTTAAACACTTGAGAATATGCTAAAATAAACTTTGTAGTACAAAGTTTGTGCTTTAATGTAGAATAAAAAATTTGTTGTGTTTTCAAGTCAAACATGTTTAAATTTGAGCTCAAAGATTAAATTCAAAACTGTTTCCAGCACAACCATTTTAACCGTCCCTAAAAATAGTATTAAAGTTCAAACCTTGATGATTTATAAAATGAATTTTCTTGAATAAAAGTGGTGCAACTTTTCTGTCATGAATTGGTACTATGCTTGTACTTTGATAATGTGTAATTAGTTGTGTTGATTAAACAGTATTTAGCCTCTAATTAATTGTCCAAAGTTGCTTAACTGAAACAATTTCAAATACCTTAAACTAAATTTTAGTTTTCAGTTTTAAAGTAACTGATTTCAAAATGAGAAATCTTCAAAACCCTTGATCTTTTGGGGTTGGTTATTTAAGAAAAGATGGAGATCGGACATAGATGAACAACTTTTGTTAATGAAGATCATCAAGTTTCTGCACGGAATCAAGAGAAAAGGAGAGGAAGATGGACTATTAGTTGATGAATAGTAACGCTGGCAGCAGTCTGCTCCTCTGTTTCACTGTCGCCACCGCCATCCTTTGCCGCTTTTGCGTGCACAGCCACGCAACTGCTACGGTGGCAAGCTCAAGCAGGAGCTGGATGCTTCTCCCGCGTCACCCTTGCCGTTATAATAGCCTAAGCCACTGGAGCCATCTTCCTTTTCCCTCTCTGCTCGGCTACGGCAGTCCTTCATCGCCGTCGTGCAAGGGTCGCAGTGCGCTCGCCCTCTCCAAGCTTCCTCCGCTCAAGCTAACCGTGCCACAACCTTCCTTAGCTCGCGCTGTGCCTCCTCGGCCCCTCCTCCGACCGCCACCATCACCAGAGCATCACCTGCAGCTGTAACACCTCGGGTGTTAGCCTTGCATAACTTGACTTGCATAACATGAGCATGAGCATCAAGCATTCATAAACCATCATTTACAATTGAAACATTTGATCGAAACATATGAAACATTGCTTGTTATTCCGTGTTTCTTGGAACATATGCATATGATCATGTGCAAATGAATGCAAGTGGGTAGTGCTAGTCACTAAAACACCTTAGCTACACTTAGGTTAACAAAAGGAACCTAGTTCATGAAGGCCACATTTCATGATCAAGCACTTAAGTGATATTTCATGTGTTGACCTGAATAGCTATATGAGTGACTACTACATGAAATGCTTAAATGACCTTGCAAATTGTTTAAACATGCTTAGGATATCATTAGGAACAACTTTGGTATTTAGTGCTAAGGCTAGTTTGGTCATTTAGCCATGGTTTGAATATGTATCATGATTGCAAAGTGACATGTTTGACCAAAGTTGAACTAGGTGTTAGAGACCTTGCATGGAGGAGTTCACTAAAGCAAAGTGGTAGTGTTTGACATAAGGAACAACTTTTATTTTTGGGTCATGGACTGATTTAGCTTCTAACATGCTTGAATGGGTCCCACAAAAACCAGCAAAATCTTGATTTCAACACTTAAGCAATTTTTCTAAGTCTAGGTTCATTGACCGACTGACAGGCTCACTTTGGGGATGATTTTTCTCAGTTTCGGTTGCGAATTAGCACGAGATCATTGAACAACATTTGTAGCTGGTACTTAGGTCTACGAAATTTATTCAGGAGGTTTGTACTAAGGAGCCACGGATTTGCAGATAAATCAACGAGAAAACGCGCTGTCAGGCACTGCTCGGGCGACTGACGAACTGAACTCGCCGTTCGTCTGTGGCCGACCGCGCCAGAGTCTGGCCGCCGCGTGGAGCCGATGGAGGCCACGCGTCGCCATTGCTCTGATCAGCCCAGCCACGTCGAGCCGCAACGCCCTACATAGCGCCCCGAAGTCGCCTGCTCCGTCCCCGCGCGTGCATTTCACTTTTGTGGCCTCCTTCGCTCACCCGCAGCCACCACCGTAGCTCAGGAGCGCCGCCGACGCCATTGCCGGCGTCAGCTCGCCCTCGTCGCCCCTCTGTCACCACTGAAGCCACGTAGTGCCCCCTCAGTCCCACCGTGCCTGCATTGCTAGCCGAAGAAGCACGCTAAGCTCCCGTGCCACGTGCAGTCCTCGCCGGTGCTCCGCCGCCGCGACCGTCGTCGTAGCCGCATCGACTCCGACCGCCATTCGCCGAGTTAGTGGGTAAAATGGTTTCGCCGTAGCTCGTATGTACTTGGCCGGACCTCATTTCGTGCCTTCACGGCCAACTCCGGCAGTTTGCCGTCGTTCCGCCCGCCGTGCCATCGTAGCCGCCCGCCATGGTCGCCGGTGATGAGCTTCGGTGCTCCTCCTAGCCGTGCGAAGGCCACCACCGGGTGCGGATGAATGAGTAGACCCTATAAGTGTAGTCGCTACCGCCGGCCAGTTCACCGGCGACGAGCTAGGGCCGTGCCGCGTCGAACGGAACCGCCTCCCCTGTTTTCAGTCGCTGACAAGCGGGCCCGGCTGACCGGTGGACCCCGGTTGCCAGTGACTGGTATTAGAAAGCTAGTTCATTCTTTTCAGATTTAAACCCTAATTTCATGTGTTTTGTTATTTTTGTATCTTTAATTTGGTAGCTCCTAAAATTTTGAAATAAATATGATTGTGTTTCTTAGGAAGTGTAGTATTTAAGAAAAATATGTTCTTGGGTTCAACAGTAGAAATTTCTGGAGATTTAAATAGGGATTTAAAATGTGCTTTTGAATGCATTCAAATTTGTTTATTTTATATCTAGAGTTCCTGTGCTCCAAAAATTATGAAATTTTTGTGGTGAACTAATCTTAGCATGTGTGAACTCTGGTAAAAATTTGAGGACCAGTGCATGGGTAGATTTAAAGTTATAGATTTTTCTTTTATGACTAGTTAATCCTTGCATGAATTTTCATAAATTAAGTATGAGTCCAAAATTCATGAAATTTGTTGGAGGTAATACTAGTACCATGTGGATGCTAAGAAAAATATGAAATCTGTTGCTTGACACTTTTCAATAGGGTTTTCCATTTATGCTATTTCAAGCCTTGCTGCCTTGTCATTTTTGCATAGGATGTTCTACTTGGTAAAATTTCATGAAATTTTTACAGTAGTCCTTTGATAGCATTAGTAAGGCTCTGTAAATTTTTGAGAATTTATTAAGCACATCTGATATATATTTATTATTTAACCTAGATATCTAAATAAAATAATAAAGGCAATTTAATAAATAGTTTGGGCTTCACCATTATATCATCTTAACTGTATTTGGTATGCTTAAACTGTTGGTAGGTTCTAGGTTGTGGAATTTTGAATGATTACCTGAAGTAGAAGTATTCTTACTTTATATTGCATGTTAAATCATTTCCGGACTGATTCTAGAGTTTGATGAGTGGCATGTTGAAAATGATGTGTACTGTAAAAATGGTTAATAACAAAGTTGTAGAGAATTTGATAAGCTTTCCAGAAAATCCAGGATCACTGTTTTTGGATTTGTAGAACTCAGTTATGAGTGAAACAAGTAGCTACTTGTTTGTGGCATAGTCGATGCATTGTAGAAGTAGTTAAGTGGTAATCGAGAAGAGATATGCACCTACTCAAACAACGTGATGCACTTGTTAACATATATGCATTCGTAATACTTATACCATACTCATGCATCTAGGATCGGAGGAAGAGATCACGTTCTTTGGAATTCAAAGAAGCGAGAGGAAGGAACCCGCAGGAGGATCCCAAGCAAGCGAGCTCCCCAAGGCGTGGAATAGAACCTCGAAGAGCTTCCGGAGTGCCACGACCATCGCCCTACTTCCTTTCTGCATGAGGCAAGCCCCGAGCATTATAAGTCTCCCAGTAATTTTTAAATGTTTATTTAAGTACTTATGATTGCTGCATTAGGTTATAAGAGTTGAATGAAACCACTTGATGCATGTACATTCCTTGTCCGGATATTACACCTTTAACGGTATAGGTCCGAGGATCGAATATATGCTTAGCCATGCTTAGACCGGTAGAAGTCGGGTGATTTCTGTCACTGCGAGATATAGGTGGATACCGAGCACGGTTGGTTATAATTGCTATCGTGGAAAAGAACCATGGTTAATGTAAATGGAGACCAAGGCGGGATATCGATAGAAAAGCAACAAGGCATGGAGGTCTTGGGTGTGGATCTATCCCGTCAGGTTTCGATCAAGGACCGCACCGTTGTTGGAACTTCGACAAGATTGAACGCATGCCTCTCACTTAGCTGGCCGGATAATTCGTTCCGACCGTGAAGCCGAGTAATTCAACTCGGTGCCGAGGAATCGTTCATTGTGCGCGCCTTCCGGGAACGATCGACCGAGCCCAAGGGCAGGCTTGGCTGAGCATCCTGGCATCTGGTGTTCCAGTTATGCGGCGCAAAGACGGACCCTTGAAATGTGTACCGAGTTGTATCAAAGGTGACCTAAGGCTATCGTGGTGGTAGACAGGTTTGTGTTAGGAATAAATTCACTGGTTGAAATCGATTGAATCGCCCGTCTCTCCCGGATAGTGAGAAACTTGGCTAGCTCCAACATCGTAAGTAATCGTATTATGGAACATGATGGTTCGGATGAAAATGGAATTGCAATACCTGCTATGGTTACTATTGTATGCTTCTAAATGATACCACATGTTTGGTACAGGATAGTTGCTAATCTAGAAATGGATAGTTATAATTAACTTGGTAAAGGAATCATAATTGTACAACGGACGAGTTGCCTTTTTCGCAAAATGTTGTCAAGATATCGTCCACTTATACAGCCTTGCATACTCCTTGGAGTCATTTTATTTCTGGTTCATGACGGAGTGTAAGTCTAGTGAGTACCTTCTCGTACTCGGGGTTTATTTTCCCATTGTTGCAGATGGCACTGTGTATCATGGTTATTGCAAGAGTTGCTTCTATCCCGCTGTGGATGAGGAGTAAGCCTTGGGCAGGCTTCTTTAGTAATTCTTATCATTGCTTTTGTGGACCGTGATCTAGCTTGGCAATTGTATCAAACTATGTTGGAAACTTTATCTTGAACTTATTTGCTTCCGCTTTATTTATCAAACTCGGTTTGTAATAACTTTTATTCGTACTACGATGATGAAAAGTATCTGTGAACTTTATGTAATATGTGGCATGTATGTTGAATCTCATACGATCTTGGTTGTTGAAATTGTTTATCGAGACCCGTCGTGGTACTCGACGGACTACCGGGTTTATATGGGTTCAAGTATGATAAAGGCGACCGCTTATGGATTGCCATTGTACTTGTATTCTTATAAATTGGTCGGTTCTGCGACAGCTGGCATCAGAGCAAGATTCAACGTTAATTGTCACAAGTGTATTTAAAACAAAAGTTTTTGTTTCCGAAAACCCTTCTCTAGCAACTAATAGTTATATAATAGGTATTTGAAATCTAAAGTGTGCCAATGATCACTTTCCTTATGCCCAAATTAAGGACTATTAGGTGGCTATTTAAGTACTAACATGGGGGTTTTTACTTCGTCGTCCATACGGCGTGCTATTGTATGGATGCCATTCACTTGAATGGTAATGTATGGATCAAATGCCTCTACGCCAAGGTAAGATGAGTGTATGACCGCAAGATGTGAGCATGCGGTCGGGAAGAGTAGCTTTGGTACGGCTATGTATGCATGCTTGCATGTGTATATGGTACGTATTTAATTGTGGGTTTAAATTACTGTCGGGTAGATTGATACGGAAGTATATGTATGGGTATACATATATGGAAGTATTTACAATTACATTATGCATATTCATTATGGGTTTAAGGGCTGAAATGAAATTTTATGCAGGTACACTAACAACGAAACGTGTAGCTCGACTAGTTACG
The DNA here is from genome assembly GCA_904845875.1 of Miscanthus lutarioriparius. Lineage (NCBI taxonomy): Eukaryota > Viridiplantae > Streptophyta > Magnoliopsida > Poales > Poaceae > Miscanthus > Miscanthus lutarioriparius. The sequence continues at coordinate 35,384,359 of CAJGYO010000019.1, read as the reverse complement.
CTATTTATGAGAGAACGTATGTATGCCACCGTGTCTACCGCTAGAAACAAATTTTTCCTAAGTTTGTGAGGACGTACGGAACGAGCATGCATCATGATAATTACCATTCACATAATTACATTGTTCCTCCCCTTATAAAATTCTTACTCGGTTATGTAACTCTTATCCATTATGGCATTGTCTCACCAAGGGGTACATGTTAATGGTGCAGATGGCACGCACCAAGCAGAACCGCTCCCAAGTCCACCGGAGGCGAGCTCCCCGCCGTCAGCTTGCTCCACGTACCCGTCAACGTCACACGTTCCTTGGAGAGTTTGGGATGCCTACACTCTTGTGGAGAGTGCTCAGTTATGTAGGCTATCCTGATGGAATGGAACCCCGCTATTTCTGGGCGAATGAGCAGTTGGGGGAAGGTCTCTTAGTTATTGTGGAGGCCGTTGTTTCGTCCCCGAGGTGACGATTACGAGTGGACAGCTGGTGTTATGAGTCAAGCTGGCGGATCTGCTTTGAAGAAGCATTGGCGAGGGCAGCCTTTGGGATCTTGAGGGACATCATGGATCGTTTTCCTCAGGAGCTGGCAGCTGCTTTGGTGGGAGTCTTTCAAAGAGGTAACCCCTCCACTGACTCATGGCAGCAGACAAGAGGAAAATCTTTGGAGATTGGTGCGGAGAGGCGTAAGCAGTGATAACCCTTCCATGAGCGCCATGTTCGCAATGATGAGAGTGTTGGATGGAGTTGAAGGTAGCCTCGGGACGTGTGTTCGGTGCTCTTGGTCATGCCGCGAGGACCGACGTCGACTTCGGAGGGAGCACGACGCCGAGATCGAAAGGCTCATGAAGAGATGACTCGGTTAACTCACCGTGAAATGCAGCTTGGACAAGGAAAATGTCCTAAGAGCTCGACAGTTTGAGCTAGGACAGCGAGTTAGCTAATGCGGAAGAATACAACGATAATCTGCATGAAGAGGTTCATCTTTCCGAACAATCAGCTCCACCCTTATGTCCCACACGGAGCCGCAGAAATGGACCTAGAAGGATACGAGGAAGGAGAAGAAGAAGTGGAGCACGAAGAAGAAGTAGAACACGAGGAAGGAGATGATCTTGCGTCGACCTCGATAGTGACCATGATGAGGATTAGATCGCTTAGCACTAGTGGAAGGACTAATGTATCACCTTTATTCATGTAATGGACCTGTAGCTCGAATTTGGCCTTAGTAACCAGACTATCATGTAATGTTGATTAAGTGCACCTTTGGTGACGAGCATCAATGCAATTGCTTTTCTTCTTTGGTGATCACGATTTAACTTTGCATGCGTTATGAGAGCGATAAGTGGTCAAATTGGGGATGCCATGTTGCGAGGATGAATTGTTATGCCTGCTTTTTTTATTGTGAACTTGGGAATTTCTCCAGTAATTTCAATTTGGCATGATTATGATTCATCTGCAATCTCTTGACATCAACCAATAATCGCTTATTGTTGCAACTTCGCAGATGACGCGCACCCGTCTTTGAGGTAGTAGCGATCCACGATGGCAATAGTGATGACTTACCACCACCACCGCCTGCCCCGCTTTCGGGAGTTCTTTGCTTAGTTCTTGGGAGCCAAAGGACAATGGAAGAAGCTTTGCGCCTTATCGCGCAAAACACCGCTCGTGGCCACCCACAGCAACCAGGGGTCGAGCCAAATCAACACAGTACATTCAAGGAGTTTCTGGACACGAAGCCTCCAATCTTCAAGGTGGCTGAGGAACCACTACAGGCCGATGAGTGGTTGAATACCATTGAGCAGAAATTCCGTCTGTTGAGGGTCACGGAGCATCTGAAAGCAGAGTATGCTTCTCACCAATTGCAAGGACCAGCGGGGATCTGGTGGACACACTTCTTCTGTCCTCTCGCCGCTAATGCGCTGAGTGACACGGGAACAATTCAAGCTGGCTTTTAGGGGCATCATATTCCCCCAGGCCTGATGCGCATGAAAGCAGCCGAATTTATGAGGCTCACTCAGGGAACAAAGTCACTCACAGAGTATATGCACGCATTCAACAACTTGTCAAGATATGCTCCCGGTTTTGTGGATACTGAAGAGAAAAAGATAGAGAGTTTCAAACGAGGGTTGGGTACCAAACCGATGAAGACTATGGCAAATTCTCGATGTACCACATTACAACGAGTTTATTAGTGATGCCTTGACCCAAGAAAACCACAACAACATGCATGCGGTTGCTAAAGGTCATAAGAGGGCCTATGAGGGCGGTGCATCCGGATCTTTCGATCAAAAGCGCCTATCGTAGCTAGGCCACAATTCCGCCCACTGCACCCAAGTTCAGGCCTCCACCACCGCAAAGCTCGAGAATAATGAGCCACACGAAACCGTTCAAGTAGGCGTTCACTATTGCCTTACCAAAAGGAAATGGCAATCAGGACAGCTCCACGAGATTGAAGTAATCACCATGTTTCAAGCTGCAACCAAACTGGGTCATTGGTCCAAGGAATGCCCCCACCCCAAGAGGAATGGCAACCCAAATCGAACAATCGAGGCGGTGAATGCGGGGCACGTCAAGGACAAGTGCATTACACATTGTGGAGGAAGTGCCCACGGAGAAGTTGTCACGGCTGGTATGTTTCTTGTCAACAAGCATCCCATTTGTTGTTTTATTTGATTCGGGAGCTTCTCATTCATTTATGAGTCAAGCATTTGCATCTAGACATGGTCAAGAAATAATTGAAGTAAACAAAGGGGTTTTAACATAAGTTCAGTGAGGGGTACTGTTATTACCAAAAGATAGTCAAAAATGTACTCATCGTGATACAAGGAGGGAGTACACCACAGATTTGATAATATTGCGGGGTTGTCAATAAGTGTAATCTTAGGCATGAATTGGATGAAGTATCATGGTGCTCTTATTGACACTAGCACCCGCACTATTATGTTGAGAGAACCCACGGGAGGGAATGCTTTTCTAGTCCCACTCTCCCGTGATTTCAAACCCCAACATTTAGCCTGTGCTACCCAAGTCACCACAATATGTGATATCCAGTGGTTTGTGAGTTTCCGGATGTATTTCGGAGGAATTACCAGGTCTACCACCGGATAGGGACGTGGAATTTAAGATTGAATTAGTGCCAAGTACCGCACCCATATCCAGAAGGCCCTATAGAATGCCACCCAATGAGTTAGCGGAACTTAAGGTCCAATTGCAAGATCTATTGGACAAGGGTCTTATCCAACCTAGCTCATCTCCGTGGGGATGTCCAGCCTTGTTTGTGAAAAAAAAGGATAAGTCACTGAGAATGTGTGTAGATTACAGACCACTCAATGCTGTGACCATCAAAAACAAATATCCATTGCCCCGCATCGACATCTTGTTCGATCAGTTAGCGAAGGCAAAGGTATTCTCCAAAATTGATTTGAGATCAGGTTATCATCGAGATAAAGATCGAATAGGAGGATATACCTAAAGCGCTTTTCTCTACGAGGTACGGCTTATAATGAGTATTTGGTTATGTCTTTCGGACTAACAAATGCTCCAAAACCTATTTCATGTACCGATGAACTCGGTATTCATGCCCGAACTTGACAAGTTCGTGGTCGTGTTTATTGATGATATATTGATTTATTCAGAAAATGAGTCAGATCATGAAGAGCATCTGAGGATTGTCCTATCCAGACTGAGGGAGCATAAGCTATATGCCAAGTTTAGCAAATGTGAATTTTGGATGAGCAAAGTACCTTTCTTAGGTCACATTTTATCAAGAGATGGAATCTCAGTAGACCCATCCAAAGTACAAGAGGTCATGGATTGGAAAGCCCCAACTTCGGTTCATGAAGTTCGAGAGTTTTCTAGGGTTAGCAGGATACTATCGTCGGTTTATTCCAGATTTCTCAAAGATAGCTAAGCCCATGACCCAGACTACTTGTAAAGATGAGAAATACAAATGGACACGAGAATGTGAAACACTTTTTTCACACCCTCGAACTTTGTTGACTACAAGACTGTGTTAGCACAACCAAACATTGAAAAGCCTTTTGATGTATTTTGTGATGCATCAGGGAATAGGTTTGGGATGTGTGCTTATGCAAGAAGGAGAGTAATTGCATATGCCTCACGGCAATTGAGAAAACACGAAGTCAACTACCCTACACATGATTTGGAACTTGCAGCCGTTGTCCATGCATTAAAGATATGGAGACATTACTTGTTGGGCAATGTATGTCATATATCTATATCGACCACAAAAGTCTCAAGTATATCTTTTGCCAGAGCTGAACATGAGACAACGAAGATGGTTAGAATTGATTAAGGACTATAATTTAGAAGTGCATTACCATCCGGGTAAAGCTAATGTTGTAGCCGATGCACTCAGTCGGAAGTCCCATTGCAACACTGTGGAAGCATTGCTGGAAGATGGATTCAACTTGTTACATCCTGCTGTACTACACAATATCACAATCAGTTGTTCACTTGAGGGCAAAATCATAGAGTTACAGCAGACAGATGTGGGAATAAGTCACATCAAAAGAAAAATGCAAGAGCAAGAAACCAAACATTTTAGATTGGACGAAAGAGGTGTATTATGGTTCGAGGACCGACTAGTGGTGCCAAAAGACCGTGAGCTAAGGACTCAAATTTTAGAAGAAGCTCACTCGTCCAAATTGTCTATCCATCCGGGTAGTAGTAAAATGTATCAAGATTTAAGAACCCATTTTTGGTGGACTAAGATGAAGAAAGAGATCGCAGCCTACGTTGCTAGGTGTGATAACTGCAGTAGAGTAAAAGCTGTCCATATGAAAACTATTTGGATTACTTGACCATTGCCTATTCCAGGATGGAAATGGGAGGAAATCAAAGCATGGACTTTATCACGTGCCTTCCAACGACACCACAAGGTCATGATTCAATATGGGTTATTATTGATCGTCTCACCAAATCAAGCACATTTTGTACGATTCACACCACATATCACGTGGGGAAATACTCTGAGTTATATGTTTCCCAGATCGTGAGATTGCATGGAGTACCCCGGACTATAATCTCAGATCGAGGACCACAGTTCATAGCTCGTTTCTGGGAGCACTTACACCAGGCCTTGGGAACCAAGCTAATCAGAAGTTCCGCTTATCATCCGCAAACTTCGTGAGATGAGAGCGAGCGAGTGAACCAAATCCTAGAAGATTTACTTAGAGCTTGTGTTATATCTTCAAAAGGTTCATGGGAGAAATGGTTGCCTTTAGCTGAATTCTCCTATAACAACAGTTATCAAGCAAGTATCAAAATGGCTCCATTTGAAGCCTTGTATGGCAGAAAGTGCAGAACTCCCTTGAACTGGATTGAGCCCGGTGAAAGGAGATACTTTGGTATTGATTTTGTCAATGAAGCCGAAGAGCAAGTACGTATCATCCAACAACACATGAAGGCAGCTCAATCAAGACAGAAAAGTTATGCCGACAGAAGAAGAAGACCACTAACTTTTGAAGTGGGTGACTATGTATACTTGAGAGTATCACCCATGAAAGGCGTGAAAAGATTTGGGATGAAAAAGAAGCTTTCACCAAGATATGTAGGGCCATACAAAATTTTGGAATGAAAAGGGAAGGTTGCATATAAGTTACAACTTCCACCAGAGATGAGTGCAATCTTTGATGTGTTCCATGTTTCTCAGCTAAAGAAATGTCTTCGAGTACCGGAAGAAGCTATTGCACCCACCAACGTGCAGCTTCAATCGGATTTGACCTATGAAGAAAAACCAATTCGGGTCGCAGTGCGCTCGCCCTCTCCAAGCTTCCTCCGCTCAAGCTAACCGTGCCACAACCTTCCTTAGCTCGCGCTGTGCCTCCTCGGCCCCTCCTCCGACAGCCACCATCACCAGAGCATCACCTGCAGCTGTAACACCTCGGGTGTTAGCCTTGCATAACTTGACTTGCATAACATGAGCATGAGCATCAAGCATTCATAAACCATCATTTACAATTGAAACATTTGATCGAAACATATGAAACATTGCTTGTTATTCCGTGTTTCTTGGAACATATGCATATGATCATGTGCAAATGAATGCAAGTGGGTAGTGCTAGTCACTAAAACACCTTAGCTACACTTAGGTTAACAAAAGGAACCTAGTTCATGAAGGCCACATTTCATGATCAAGCACTTAAGTGATATTTCATGTGTTGACCTGAATAGCTATATGAGTGACTACTACATGAAATGCTTAAATGACCTTGCAAATTGTTTAAACATGCTTAGGATATCATTAGGAACAACTTTGGTATTTAGTGCTAAGGCTAGTTTGGTCATTTAGCCATGGTTTGAATATGTATCATGATTGCAAAGTGACATGTTTGACCAAAGTTGAACTAGGTGTTAGAGACCTTGCATGGAGGAGTTCACTAAAGCAAAGTGGTAGTGTTTGACATAAAGAACAACTTTTATTTTTGGGTCATGGACTGATTTAGCTTCTAACATGCTTGAATGGGTCCCACAAAAACCAGCAAAATCTTGATTTCAACACTTAAGCAATTTTTCTAAGTCTAGGTTCATTGACCCAATCGACATGTGCTCACTTTGGGGATGATTTTTCTCGGTTTCGGTTGTGAATTAGCACGAGATCATTGAACAACATTTGTAGCTGGTACTTAGGGTCACGAAATTTATTCAGGAGGTTTGTACTAAGGAGCCACGGATTTGCAGATAAATCACGAGAAAAGCTTGTATGTTGTCGAGCGCACGCTCGGGCGATCGACGAACTGAACTTCGCTCGTTAAATACGTGGGTCGACCACGCGCGCCAGAAGTCCGCCGCCGCGTGGAGCCGATGGAGGCCACGCGTCGCCATTGCTCTCGATCAGCCCAGCCACGCCGAGCCATAACGCCCTACATAGCGCTCAAGTCGCTGCGCCCGCCCCCGCGCGTGCATTTCACTTTTGTGGCCTCCTTCGCTCACCCGCAGCCACCACCGTAGCTCAGGAGCGCCGCCGACGCCATTGCGGCGTCGGCCACCCTCGTCGCCCTCTATCACCACCAAAGCCACGTAGTGCCCCTCAGCCCCACCGTGCTCGCATTGCTAGCGAAGAAGCACGCTAAGCTCCCGTGCCACGTGCAGTCCTCGCCCGGTGCTCATGCGCGCCGGCGACCGTCGTCAGAGCCGCGATCGACTCCGACGCCATTCGCCGAAAGTTAGTGGATAAAATGGTTTCGCCGTAGCTCGTATGTACTTGGCGGACCTCATTTCGTGCCTTCACGGCCAACTCCGGTAGTTTGCCGTCATTCCGCCCACCGTGCCATCGTAGCCGCCCGCCATGGTCGCCGGTGATGAGCTTCGGTGCTCCTCCTAGCCGTGCGAAGGCCACCACCGGGTGCGGATGAATGAGTAGACCCTATAAGTGTAGTCGCTACCGCCGGCCAGTTCACCGGCGATGAGCTAGGGCCGTGCCGCGTCGAACGGAACCGCCTCCCCTGTTTTCAGTCGCTGACAAGCGGGTCCGGCTGACCGGGTGGACCCGGTTGCCAGTGACTGGTATTAGAAAGCTAGTTCATTCTTTTCAGATTTAAACCCTAATTTCATGTGTTTTGTTATTTTTGTATCTTTAATTTGGTAGCTCCTAAAATTTTGAAATAAATATGATTGTGTTTCTTAGGAAGTGTAGTATTTAAGAAAAATATGTTCTTGGGTTCAACAGTAGAAATTTCTGGAGATTTAAATAGGGATTTAAAATGTGCTTTTGAATGCATTCAAATTTGTTTATTTTATATCTAGAGTTCCTGTGCTCCAAAAATTATGAAATTTTTGTGGTGAACTAATCTTAGCATGTGTGAACTCTTGTAAAAATTTGAGGACCAGTGCATTGGTAGATTTAAAGTTATAGATTTTTCTTTTATGACTAGTTAATCCTTGCATGAATTTTCATAAATTAAGTATGAGTCCAAAATTCATGAAATTTGTTGGAGGTAATACTAGTACCATGTGGATGCTAAGAAAAATATGAAATCTGTTGCTTGACACTTTTCAATAGGGTTTTCCATTTATGCTATTTCAAGCCTTGCTGCCTTGTCATTTTTGCATAGGATGTTCTACTTGGTAAAATTTCATGAAATTTTTACAGTAGTCCTTTGATAGCATTAGTAAGGCTCTGTAAATTTTTGAGAATTTATTAAGCACATCTGATATATATTTATTATTTAACCTAGATATCTAAATAAAATAATAAAGGCAATTTAATAAATAGTTTGGGCTTCACCATTATATCATCTTAACTGTATTTGGTATGCTTAAACTGTTGGTAGGTTCTAGGTTGTGGAATTTTGAATGATTACCTGAAGTAGAAGTATTCTTACTTTATATTGCATGTTAAATCATTTCCGGACTGATTCTAGAGTTTGATGAGTGGCATGTTGAAAATGATGTGTACTGTAAAAATGGTTAATAACAAAGTTGTAGAGAATTTGATAAGCTTTCCAGAAAATCTAGGATCACTGTTTTTGGATTTGTAGAACTCCAGTTATGAGTGAAACAAGTAGCTACTGTTTGTGGCATAGTCGATGCATTGTAGAAGTAGTTAAGTGGTAATCGAGAAGAGATATGCACCTACTCAAACAACGTGATGCACTTGTTAACATATATGCATTCGTAATACTTATACCATACTCATGCATCTAGGATCGGAGGAAGAGATCACGTTGCTAGAATTCGAAGAAGCAGAGGAAGGGAACCCGCAGGAGGATCCGCAAGCCGCAGCTCCCGAAGGCGTGGAATAGAACCCTGAAGAGCTTCCGGAGTGCCCTGACCATCGCCCTACTTCCTTTCTGTGAGGCAAGCCCCGGAGCATTATAAGTCTCCCAGTAATTTTTAAATGTTTATTTAAGTACTTATGATTGCTGCATTAGGTTATAAGAGTTGAATGAAACCACTTGATGCATGTACATTCCTTGTCCAGATATTACATCTTTAACCGGTATAGGTCCGAGGATCGAATATATGCTTAGCCATGCTTAGACCGGTAGAAGTCGGGTGATTTCTGTCACCGCGCGAGATATAGGTGGATACCGAGCACGGTTGGTTATGATTGCTATCGTGAAAAAAGAACCATGGTTAATGTAAATGGAGACAAGGCGGGATATCGATAGAAAAGCAACAAGGCATGGAGGTCTTGGGTGTGGATCTATCCCGTCGTGTCGATCAAGGACCGCACCGTTGTTGGAACTTGACGACAAGATTGAACGCATGCCTCTCACTTAGCTGGCCGGATAATTCGTTCCGACCGTGAAGCCGAGTAATTCAACTCGGTAGGAATCGTTTCATAGCGCCTTCCGGGGAACGATCGACCGAGCCCAAGGGCGGGCTTGGCTCGAGCATCCCGGCATCTGGTGTTCCAGACATGCGGCGCAAAGACTGGGACCGCGAAAATGTGTACCGAGTTGTATCAAAGGTGACCTAAGGCTATCGTGTTTGGTAGACTGGGTTTGTGTTAGGAATAAATTCCCACTGGTTGAAATCGATTCGAATCGCCGTCTCTCCCGGATAGTGAGAAACTTGGCTAGCTCCAACATCGTAGTAAGCTGTATTATGGAACATGATGGTTCGGATGAAAATGGAATTGCAATACTGCTATGGTTACTATTGTATGCTTCTAAATGATACCACATGTTTGGCACAGGATAGTTGGTAATCTAGAAATGGATAGTTATAATTAACTTGGTAAAGGAATCATAATTGTACAACGGACGTTGCCTTTTTTCGCAAAATGTTGTCAAGATACGCCCACTTATACACCTTGCATACTCCTTGGAGTCATTTTATTTCGGTTCATGACGGGTAAGTCTAGGTGAGTACCTTCTCGTACTCGTGGTTTATTTTCCCATTGTTGCAGATGGCACTGTGTATCATGGTTATTGCAAGAGTTGGTTCTATCCCACTGTGGATGAGGAGTAAGCCTTGGGCAGGCTTCTTTAGTAATTCTTATCATTGCTTTTGTGGACCGTGATCTAGCTTGGCACTGTATCAAACTATGTTGGAAACTTTATCTTCGAACTTATTTGCTTCCGCTTTATTTATCAAACTCGGTTTGTAATAACTTTTATTCGTACTCTGATGATGAAAAGTATCTGTGAACTTTATGTAATATGTGGCATGTATGTTGAATCCTGTACGATCTTGGTTGTTGAAATTCGTTTATCGAGACCCGTCGTGGTACTCGACGGACTACCGGGTTTATATGGGTTCAAGTATGACAGTGCGACCGCTTGCGGATTGCCATTGTACTTGTATTCTTATAAATTGGTCGGTTCTGCGACAGCAGCAGCCGCCGCTGGCACGACCTCCTCTGGTCTGCCGTGCTCACGTGGCCAGGAGCCACAGGCCATCACCGGCCGGGCTGAGGCCTTTCGCGGGTGCACCCTGCCACCGCACGGCCGCGCAGCCTCGTCCTCGCCATCACCGAAGCTCGTCCTTAGCTCCTGTGTCGAGATGAAGAAAAGGGAAGAAAACAAATTAGAAACTCTTTCTAGGGTTCCTGATGCTTAATGACTAGAGAGAGTAGTTTTAAGAAATAGCCTTGGTTGATTAGTTAAAGATGCAGGGTTCCTGATGCAAATGTGATTTCCTTTTCCTGTTTAATCTTTTTCAGAAAATACTAATAGCTGTTGGATCTTGTTAAATTCATAACTAAATCTAGAAGCATGCTAAAAATGTGAAATTTGTTCTATATCCTTATTATGACATGCTCTATCAAGGAAAAATATTAGTTAGCCATTATCAGTAGTTTTGTTATGCTTAAAAATTCCATCTTTTAATAGAAAAAGGCTCCTTGTATAATTTCTATAAATAAAAAATATTAATCCTTTAATTATGAAACTTTTTGTGTAAGTTTAACATGTCGATACCTGCCTTCACAAAAAGTTTGATATTGTTTTGAATTAGTTGACTTGGTTAATTAATTTAAGTGTGTTTAAATGCCTTTTCACATGGTTAATAATTACTAAATTGAATTAGGTAAATGCTTAAATGACTTTGGTGTATTTTGAGTATTGTTTGTAGACCTTGGGACACAAAACCCCTGCTGTTCCTTAGCAACTTAATTACTTTCGTGATTTGATTGTGATCCACTTGTTGCTTAATAATTAATAGGGTTTAAATAAATGTTTGAATTTGAATAGTTTTTGTGATTTCTTTGAAATATGATGAAAATGATAAAACCTTATTGTTGCTTAGTAGTTAATGCTCTGATAATGAGGAACCTTGATATAACTTTTTCTTGCAACATCACCTATAATTAGTACCTATGTGGTATTATAAAATTGGATGATGCAAGTTTGTTAGTAAATAAAAGTACTAAAGACATGTAATGACCCCTTGTTTATTCTAATCCTAAGTAGCTGAGTCAATAGTAGGTTATAGTCCCTATAATTAGTTACTAATGCATAATCCTATTTGTAGACCTAGTAAAGCACTTGGTTGCAATTCTATGCTGAAAGGGTTGCATGAGCAGTTCCTGTTAAGTGATTGTTTCCATGATGCTAGTTGAAAGGGACCATGACGCCTAAGAGGGGGGTGAATTAGGAAACTTAAAACTCTAACTCTAAACTATGGCCTCTTGTTCTAACCTTAGCAAAACCTATGCAAAAAGATAAAATATCTAAATGTGCAACTACGATTTTGCTAGTGTGTTGCTATCTCAACCGTAAAAAGAAGTTATGCAACCTAGGTTCCAAACCTATCAACTAGCCTATCACTAAGCCAGGAAAGTAAAGCACACACCAAGATTGCAATATAAATGCGGAAGCTAAAGAGTAAGGTAGAGATATGCAAACTCCCATCGACGACTCCAGTATTTTTACCAAGATATTGAGAAGCGTGCAAGCTTCCCCCTAGTCCTCGTTGGAGCCCCTCGCAAGGGCCAAGCTCCCAGTTGGGTAACTCCGTGGATAGCCTTGGGCCTTCTCCATGTGCAAGTGGGTCTCCGACGTACCTTCTGGCAAGCCTCTCCGGGATGCTCCCCGCCGTCTTCAGTATCAAGCTTCCGGCCAAAATGCCATGGGCCTTGTTCCCTCCGGTACACGGTGACGGCCACACCACAAACGCGGTTGGTGTGATCTCGCAAGACTACAAGCCCCTTCGATGTACAACAATGGTGCATGCAAGTACCGAGTGATAAGAGTTGTGCAAACCTCACTAAACACTAGGCCTAAACCTAGAGTAAGCACATAAGCGATGGTCTAATCAACCTAAGCACTTCGCAAAGCACCTACGCTAATCACCTAATGAATCACTAAGCACTATGCAAGTGGAGATCACTAAAATGGTGTATCAACACCCTTGGTATGTTTCCTCAACTTTTCACTACTCAAATGGCCGGTTCGGGGGTCTATTTATAAGCTTTCTAGAGAGAAACATAGCTTTCTGCTACTGACCGGACGCTGCTGTCGTCCTAACCATTGAGCATGCGCGTTGATCGGACTCACTACCGAGTCCAGTCATCATCGACCGGACGCATCCGGTTGCATTTGTGCCGCTCTAGAACCTCTCTGGACTCGATCGGATGTTGCACTTTGTGTGTCCGGTCATCTAGTGCCGCTACATCTAGTCCTCACTGAGTTATTGCTGTGACAATGAATAGTGAAGTTCGTGCATCCGGTCACAAGCCATCAAGCCGTATAGTAGCAACTCCTAATCAACAACCAATAACTTAGCTATTTGCTTAGGATGAGAAAAGATTAAGCTTGGGGGAGCTTGTTGGCGGTCCTTACCGATCAAATCCGACTGCCAATTAAGACACAAAAAGAGGAGAAATAAGCAATCTTAAACATATATGCATTTACTATTAACCAAGTTCCACATGTATTTGTAGAACATTATTTTGCAGGTCACAAACACAAATACATGGAATAATTCACCAAAAGGCGCTTTCTGACACTGATTTGCGCAAAAGAACAAGCAAGATGCCCATCAAATTAGTGCAAACCGAGCAAAGCACCACCAGGCTTTGATCCAGGCCTAGCCTAGAGCTTGCCATGCAAAGGCGGTGGCGAGGCAGCTTAGTTAGGGGGCGGCCAACCCCTAGGGGCGGGCGGCTCCCTATTGGCACTGCTCAGCCACCCCTTTGAGAGGCGGTGGCATGGCTCCATGCAATGGTGGTGGGAGCCGGTCCTCACGCTAGGAATAGCCTCCAACACCGCCTAGCTCCATGTATAAATAGATGGGTACCCCCCTCTCTCAAACACACTCCACTTGAGCAACATCTCACTCCCTCACTCTCTAGTAGTAGCTTTAATTTCTTTTAGTAGTTTGGAGAAAGGCAAAGCTACCTTGGAGAGCTTGGCTCCTTTGAAGAAGAGACATTTGGGTATGAATAGAAATATGAGTTCTTCCAAAGTTATGCTCTCATATGATATTTATAGTCATACTTATAAACTAGAGTATAGTTGTTGTGTTATAGTCTTGATATATTAACTAGTTTATAGTTTGCGTATCATGAGAGTAGCACACTTAACTTTATGCTTAAACACTCATATAACTTATATAATCAAAATTCGAGTTAAGTTGAGGTGGCAGTTCATCGTGCCATTAGATGTGCCCAAGTCCGTTACCTATCCATCCATAAGGTTAGGGACCCAGAGGGATTTGGGTAGTTTCTATATACGCAAGCATGGTGCTTGGGTATGGAGAGACAAGCGAATGCATTGTCCCTTTCCATAGTTAAGGTGGTAGGCGGCAGGTAGTGACAGCCCTGTCCGTCCCTTGTAATCCCCCACATTCGACTGGGGTGTATGAGTCTAAATTGTCACATGAGGTTGCTAGGAGACTAGTACTAGGTGGCCTCCTAACCTGCTTCATACTTAGCCCTAATGCTAATTTTGTAACTTGTATGATCATTAACTAATATTTGTATGACTATACTAGACCAATGCGTGCTCGACCTAGAATTATTCTTTTATTGTTTTTTTCTATTTTATCCTTTGAGGAATGCCAAGTGTGTGTCCACTATCTTGAAATCACCGTTCTTACCCCTGTTATAAACATTGGTGTACTTGCAAGCATTATTATTCAAGTTCATATCCATACTAGACTCTTAATCAATTGCGTTCCTTTGGGAAAATATAAATAACGATACCCTGAATACTTTCGGGTGAAATGCTACAATGATAGCTCCGTGCGCTTGTGGATAAATATCTAAAATTGTTAAGGAACTATCAAGGATATTACTTAATGACATTGCTAATCACTAGTGATGTTGCTAAGAAATACCAACAAGCACTTCTGGCGTAGTTGCTGGGAATACAAACCTAGTAGCTATGCTAAGTAGTGCCAACAGTTAGCTGGTGATGACGATGACATTAAAGTCTTATATTTTCCCATGGCATTTGAAACTGTGCCACTCACCTGGTTCGACAAGCTGTGCCCTAACTCTATTGATACTTGGGAGCAACTTCAGTGCAAATTCTATGAAAACTTATGTGGTGTTCTCACCCACCCAAGTACTCGGATAGAACTCAGAATGTGCAAACAGAAGCCAGATGAGACTTTCCAGGAATACTACGGCCGTCTCACAGAGTTACGAGCCCAAGTCTATGATATCACATACAAAGAGGTGATTGGCCACTTCTCCAACGGGATCAAGTACAAATGGTAGTTTGAAAAATTATGTGATGATAACCTAGAGACCATTGAAGATTTCAAGCAAACAGTATAAAAGATGATTGCATCTGAAGAGCGTACTCATGAATGATTCCCACGCGGTCAGCAAGACAACAGAAACTATGACCCCAGGGGCAATCAAGGTGGGTAGTCTAAGTAGGTCCAAGAAGTTTTACAAGAACAATAAGAAGTTTGAAGACCTCAAGAACCTACCCTACCCTTTTCACAAGAATACCAATCACACGATGGCTGAGTGCAGACAACTCCAGGAGTTGGGGTTTTATGCTAAAAGCAATAAGGGAAAGGGTAAGGCTGATAATAACAAGGATCAAGACAACAACCCTGATCTAGGCTTCTAGTAGCCTAAGGGTGCCATCGCAGTAATATTTGCAGGAGTACCATCCTCATCTAACAAGCGCACTAGAAAGCTAGCACTTCGGGATATCATGGCAGGAGAACCATCAATGCCTAAGTACCTTAACTAGTTCGAGTACCCGATCCAGTTTTCTAGGAAAGATCAATGGACTAGCATGTCTAACACTATCCACTACCCACTCGTTCTAGGTCTGACAATAGCTGGCATGATGGTTCCCAAGGTCTTGATCGATGGTGGCGTAGGATTGAACATCATATTTACAGATACAATGAAGAAGATAGGTCTAGATTTCACTAGCCTCCTTACTTCGACAGACGTCCCCTATTACAGCATAGAACCCGGCAAAGCCGCTATGCCACTCGGACAGATCACGCTCCCCGTCACGTTTGGTACCCCAAACAACTTCCAAACAGAGTTCATCAAGTTTGAGGTAGCTGATTTTGAATCATCCTACCATGCCATCATCGAACGACCTACTCTAGCCATGTTTATTGTTGTACCCCACTACCCGTACCTCTTGCTCAAGATGCCGGGTCCCAATGGTGTACTCTCCTTCCAGGGTGACTTAAAGCGCTCCTATGATTGTGACACAGAAGCTGTCTAGATCACAGCCAAGACGCAGCAAGCCTTTGAAGCATAGGAGATTGCCAACCTCGCATAGCAGACTAGGCCCGAAGACATGGAGATTCTGACTAAAAAGGCTGGTATCATTGCACCGCCCTCTAAGTTAGACACCATCAAGATTGATCTGGGTATTGGTGATTCATTCAAGGCAGCTATCATCAGTGCCCATCTCTCCAAAGAATAGGAACTCATGCTCACCAACTTTCTCAGGGAAAACAAGAATATCTTCGCGTGGAAACTAGCCGATATGCCAGATGTTTCGAGAGAGCTGGCTGAGCACAAATTGGATTTAAACCCCAGATCAAAGCCAGTCAAGCGATGCTTAAGATGCTTCTCACCAAATAAGAAGGTTGCAATCAAGAAGGAAATCACCACGCTATTGGTAGTCGGGTTCCCCAAAATTTAATTGGTGAAGTGGTTTCCCCTCCAACACCAACTTTTGGGTGCCTATCTCAAGATTCATGCCAACGAGATTTGTAATATTTATGAGAAACATATGCATCTATAATCACCCTTTCAATGTCTTTATGAACAGGGAGTATGAGGGGGTTGAAGATCTCGTGTGTGGGAATGGAGAGACCAATTGGTTCAAGAGATTTCTCAAGCGAGCATGGATTCGATGAGGTGCTAATGAAATGACTTCCATGCTCGATTATGTAATCTTCCTTTTTAAACTTCAAGGCTGATTCTTCATGAATGTCCATAGGTGAAAACATTGTCTCCATCATTCCATGCCTATGACATTGATTGGACATTTTATTATCTAAGATTTCCCATGGATTGGTGACTCTCGGGTTGATCTTGTCTAAGACCTCATCCATCCATTCAATGGCAACAACACATAAGTTCTTAATATCCTCTAGCCATTGTTGTTGCTCTTCTTGGTTATCCTTTTGGTCTTCATGATTCCTATGCTTGGGTTGTCTTAGTGAATTTCTAGGATCATCATGAGACTTAGGAGAAAGAGCATCAGGGGATTCATCAGGATCATGGATAGGTTTAAAGATGGGTTTAGATGAGACATCTAATGTGGGCATAGAAGGGGAGAAGATAGGATCGACTAAATGACTCAGTTCTCCTTCCATAGCATCACTTGACATGTCACCCTTGAGTTCTTCTCAATGTCCTACATGGGAATAAGGATGCTTTCTAAGAGATCTCTTCTTGAGAGGATTTGAATTATATTCGCTCAAAGGCCTCTTATGTAGCAATAAGCTTTTCCCAAAATCAGCATAAAAAGATCATCCTTAAAAGGGATTTCCAAAGGTTGAATTTCTTCTTCCTTTGGAGGATTTTGGGGTGTTGATGGTTTGGGATTGATAGCTAAATCTTAGAATTGGAGTGGTTGTGATTTGGCTATCAAAACTTTCTCTTCTTGATCAGGAGATGATT
This sequence comes from Miscanthus lutarioriparius, assembly GCA_904845875.1. Lineage (NCBI taxonomy): Eukaryota > Viridiplantae > Streptophyta > Magnoliopsida > Poales > Poaceae > Miscanthus > Miscanthus lutarioriparius. The sequence continues at coordinate 35,367,339 of CAJGYO010000019.1, read as the reverse complement.
CCTTCTCTTCCTCGGGGAGTTCAATATGAATGCTAGTGTAGGGAGGCTTTCACTAATTCTATCAAGCATAGCCCTTGCTTCACTAGCAGACAGATGAAGGAAAGCTCCTCTAGAGGCTGCATCAAGGGATTCCAGGGAATCCTTGCTAAGACCCATGTAAAAATGTTGAAGAAGTATAGGGTCTTGAATGGCAAGGTCTAGGCCAGTGATGATGAGTTCATTAAAACAATCCCATGATGTACCAAGAGATTCTTCTTCTAGTTGTCTAAAATTTAGAGCATAAGATTTCCCAAACTCCTTGCATACTTACTATGGTTTGACTGTACCAATGTTTAGCTCTTCTTGTCAAAGAGAATAGAAATAACTACCATCTTAAGGTCTTGTCAAACATGCTAGCGATACGCAAGCATGCACAGGTCTTTTAAACTCTTGTAGGTGTGAGTATGGGTTTTCATTGCCTTCTCCCAAGAAGGATTGATCCTGAATCAGTTTTATAAAACATGGGTGTAGCTCATAGCTAGGTGTTAGGATAGGCACTGAAGATTTCGGTGGTTTTAGGCTTGCACTCGTGGGTTTAGTAAATTGATATATAGGTGTGTTATCCATGATAAAAGAAAAAATAAAACAAAAGAAATAATAAAAGATAAAAGGTTAAGCTAGGTTCATAGTTAATTCAGCAACTGTTTCCCGGCAACGGCACTAGAAAGCTTGCTGGTATATTTTAACGCACACAGATAAATCTACAAGCGCACAAATACTGCTGTATCTTTCACCCAAAAGTATTCCAAGTATCGTATCCACGGGGAAACGTGTGAGACTAACTATGGTCCAACTTAAACAAAGGGTAGCAATAAGGTCCAAACCTTGCCATTCAAGACCCTATACTTCTTCAACATTTTTACGTGGGTCTTATCAAGGATTCCATGGAATCCCTTGATGCAGCCCTAGTGATGATGCCAGAGATGCTTGTTGGTACTACATAGCATTACTACTAGAATAATACTAAGTAGTTCTTTATTAATTTATGTGACTAGGAAGAATATATAAATATATGAATGAAAAGGATCTGCAAGAGCACAAATAATTATACTATTGTAGCACTTCACCCGAGAGTACTCCAGATATCATTATTTATATTTGTACCACAGGGAAGGTCTAGAATGGACATGTATTGATAACTTATACTATTGATGGAGAAGTAAACCATAACCAATATTCTACTCATATCAGGGGTAAGTCATAGGATAAGATATATATATATATATATATGACAAGTATTGATCATCAATAATGATAAATCACTCAGAGTACTCCTTTCTATGGCATTAGCATGGTCAGTCAGAATATTAGAGGAATAATTCCTAAGTCATTCTTAATTACAAGTCAAAGCATACATTGAGTAGTGCAACTACACCTAGTAGTCATGGCTAAGGTTATCTTTATATCTACACATAAGGGATATTACTAAGGAAGATTAAGAATAGAGCTTGTTCTTCTTTCATAACCGGACCCTACTTGCACCTATATTCAGAGAGTGGACTACAAAGGACTCAACGGGAGTGTCACATCCACGATCTACCACATGACCCAGAATATAGGGTGTATCCATAGGTAAACAACGTATAAGCACCACGCTTACACAATGTCGATCACCCATCCTATGTACTTTAGAGTGAGCGCTATATGAACTTATGCATAAATATAATGATAAACTAGCTATACTAAGTATATAATCAAAGTAGACATTGAACATTATAACGAAGAACATGAATAAGATGAATACTAATATTGTCATAACAATTGTAACTAGCATATAAAAATAATGGAGGTACAAAAGAGAGGGGTACAAAGATTATACCAAATCACGCTCTTGACACGATCGGGAATCCAAGCGAAGCCTGCTTACCTCCCTCTAGGCCTAGCCTAACTAGATATGCCCTAGAATATGGTGGAACTCTGAGGATGATTAGGGTTTTTGCCTTCTCAAATGACTTATGCAATATGCCTTAGGGGGTGGCAGGGGCTAGTATATATAGGCTGGAGCATTCAACGTGAGCCCTTGGATCAAACTGACTTAAAAGGACTACGTAGATGCAACCTAGGAGGCAGTGGATAACCGACATAACAATGGGGGGTTCACAGGTGGGCCCCAGGGGCTAGCCGGCCTGTAGATGGGGCTAGCCGGCCCTACCTAGTGGCGTCTCAGTCTCTGCTTTGGTATGGAGTCCTCCCAAGTCTTCTAGAACCTTCTGGTGTCTGTTTCGCTGTGGATAAGCGCAATTAAATCTAATATCTTGGTCCACGTTGATGGTTTTCTAGATAAACCCTGCAGAAAATATAGATTCACCAAAACTTGTGGAATTTGTTAGTTTAAACCCCTAGACCTTTGTTGGTGATTATATTTGTGCCCTTATGTATGTTATATTGATGGTTTATAAAGGTTGTTAACTACCATCAACAAGTGCCTTGAGTTGGATCTTCTTTGGAGTCCTTGATTGATTGTTAGTTAGTTTTAAAATCCCCTTGCCAAAATGGAAAAGCCTTCCTCCCTTCATAGCTAAACTAGGCCCAACCAACCCCTCCACCCGACTGGCCTAGCCCCTCCTCGCACCCTCGTAGGCCCAGCTCATGCACAACCAGCCCACCTGGACCAGCCGTCTATGCCCTCCCTTTAGCCTGCTCATAGTCCTACGGCCCAAGCCAAGCAAGCGCACGTGTGGCCCATCCCGTAGCCCAAGTCGCAGACGCACCCATGCCCAAACCCTAGGATGCGGCCGCCCTTGGGAGCCACCACCGCTGCACCCTTTTCCTGCTCACATATGCAGGGCATGCATCACTTCCTCATGTTTCCTCTCGCATATGCATGCTCCTATACATAGGCCCCGCTTGCCAGCCAACGAGCCCATCTCCGCTCGCACGTGTGCCGCACATGCCCAAGGATACGCCGACACCTATTCCCCTTGGATGCCTATGCGCGGCATAGCAGCTCGGGCCCAGCAGTCAGTGCTAGTAGCTGCAGGTGTCGTTTGTCTCCCGTCGCTCGACCGTGAATGCCTCCATCTTCTTCTTCCTCTATACGAGCTCCCTCCTCTATTTTCCATCCTTGGCACTTTGCTTTCTGTCCGCCAACATGGAGGTCGCGCACACCATCCGAGCCTACCTAAGCCATGTCCCATGCCATGATTCACGAGATACCCTAGACCCATAGCACCCGAACGCTACCCTAGCCCTTCGCAAAGCTTCTCGGACTGCTACCTGCTCGAAACCTTGGATGACCGCCATGTCGCTTCGACCATCCCATCAGACAGCATGGACGCCAGCACATGACCCCTAGAACCCTAGTGGCTGGTCTATAAGAGCCTAACCAGCCACTCCTCCTCACCTACTCCCAGACGCCGCTGCCTTAGATGCTCCCTTGATCCCTGCCTCGCCTCTCTCCACATCTCACAGCAGTAGAGGTGCAACCATGGCATGACCATAGAACCCTGAGCTCACCCCGCCTCGACACCGCGGTAGCTGGCTGCCTCGGTGACCACATTGCTAAGATGAACACCAACAACAAAACTCCATGCTCTCCATGACATGGAGTTGTGGACTCCATGGCCCTGCCTCCTCGTAGCCAGAACCACAGTGCGTCGCTCACTGAGGACTAGCCAGGTCTGCCTCGCCGATGAGAGTAGCATCTTCACCACGCCGTCGCTTCGTCGAACCACCATGACGGGCCAGTCCATGACCACGCCGAGCCCAGGACCGATAGTAGAATGCCATCACCTAGCCCTACACCCGCACAACAGGCTAGAGGCATTCGATGCCACATCGAGCTGCCCCACCTTTGCGCCGCAGATGCCATGGACGCTGTAGTCTCACCACCGCATCATCACCATCGCCCCGAGCCACTGGTAAGCCTTCCCTAAACCCAAGACCCCCCTTTCAATGCCTTTTAGTGACAACCATGCCTGACCGGCCTTCACATTGAGTTCACAACCCTACAGCGTCGCTGTGAGCCCATCCTTCCTATCACCGGAGATCCACGCCGTCCCAAAGACCTCGACGCCGACTGCCTTCCCTGGCGCCCCTCAAGACCATGCCACCTGACACCTTCACCCACAACACCTCGAACCATGAGCTCAGCCACCCGTTGTGCTGCATCGATGCCTCCTCCACCAAGCTATGACCTTAATGCCGACCCGGACACCGCTGGTTCTTGTTGGCGCATTGGCTACACCAATCTGGAGCCACCGATACAACCCTAAGGCGCCTTCTTCACCGAGTTGGAAGCTACTACACTAGGTCAACACCGCCTCGGCCTCGTTTGGACACGCACGTTGGCGCTACATTCTGCCTGCACCGCACCTGACCTGCACCAGCCGATCTACCACTGACGTGCCCACCGGTGAGCATCCATAGGCCCAACCTTTCTCTATACTTGCTCAGTGACCTTGTTTGCCTGGCCATCGAGCCACTATCCTGATCGCTCATGGCTGTGGACGTGTGTTCCCGTGCACACTTGCCCCATCACCGGTACACACACGCTACCACATGATCACACACCGCGGACATGCCGCGCCCATCTCTTGGAGCCTTCGGTCGAGCACCCTCTAGACATGCGAACACAACTGGTCCCAAGGAGACCAAGATGGGGCCTTTCATGGCTGCTCTTTGTTGTGGCAACACACCTACATGCTACTCGACCTTGCTTCTGCACGTCGCTGCTCACCCAAGCCCCTACACACACATCCCTGGCCGTCGCCCTATCCACTGCCCTGGCACATTCTTCCTTAGGGATTGGGGAACCACCGCAGCCTGATGCCCATGGCCAAGTGTCGTGCACGCACTCGACACATGAGACCACATAGACACGCCACCTCAGCATGGCACCACCGGCTTGTGCAGCATGGCCATGCCATGCAACTCATGGCTACCATGACCTCGCCACTACCACTACACTTCTACCTTCTAGGAACACACAACCCCACGCCGCTTGGCTCCTTCAACTGTTCGGTCGAGCTCCCGCGTGGCCTTGCATGAACACAGAGCCCTGCCCTTCCTTGCTGACTGGCGCCATGTCACAACATTGCTATGCGCGACATGTGGGCACATCCATGACCGTTGGTTAGCCGTTGTGTTCCCTGAGCCAGACCCATCCTGGCGAACCGATTGTGTGCTTCCTACCAAGTCCTAGTGTAGTAACCCACATGGGACACCACAAGCTCATCGGCGTGCGAGCGCTCGAGTGTGGCACCGCCGCCGCTTGTTGCTCACATTCACAACTCACGAACACGGCCTCAACTCACGCGTAGGCACACCACCATGGCTATGGCACATGACCAAGCTCCCAACCTTGCCGTCGCACTCACGACCATGGCCACCGCTCAAACACACACACGGTGCCATGTGGCCGTGCTCTAACACGCCATTGTGACCACGTGCACAAACACACCACACACAAGCATAGTAGTAACTTGGCCATAGTTGTGCTGCTGCCTAAAAATAGCTACACATGCCGATGATTCGCCTTCGGCATCGCCATGACACCACCACAGACACGGCCATGCACATGAGCACCACCGCCTTCCTATTCATGGCCATGACCATCGCTCTGATGCACGCATGCACATAGGCTACGATGTCTTAGCAGTCAGCATGTTCATGCCCAAGCCATGGACCTGTGACCACCGCGATGCCAACATCACCTTGACCGAGGAGCCAAAGCCAATGAACGAACCGCAAGCATGGCCTACCCCTACTTCGCCTACGACAAGCCTTGAACTAAACCCTCGAGTGACTATGACAACATAGTTGCACTACTAGCAACGAGCCCTACCGGCGTCAAGCGACCTGCCATTGTAAGCCCTCGAGACCTCATCAATCGCATGTTAACAATAGCCATAGATACGTGGCACGTACATCTAGCACTCACCATGTCCTTTCGTGGCACTCACGCCTCGGACGACATGGGTGTGAGTCTGTTTTGTCACATGGTCGAGCACCTTGGCATGACATTGGCAACACAACCATAGAGCACCAATGTCACTCACTGCCACTTGTGCGAGACCTAGCCTGCACTGTTGTGGCCACCACAAACCCGAGTGCACCGAGGATGCCATGGCCATGACTAAACTCTCGAAGGCCATCCATGACACCTAGGCCACCCATGCTAACCTATGTTAAGCCAACCCTTGCCCTCCCACTTGGGAGGCATATGGGTGTGTCTCGACTCCGCTCGAACCGTACACACGCCATGCATACTATCACGAACATCTATGTTTTAGCCAAGACCTTGGCTTGACACTGTCGCACACCCAAAGGTGCCACCTTCACACACGGATGCCTTGGCATTTTGTCGAGCACTCAATAGACACTACGTGGCCCTCCCCAGCACTTCTGGTTTGAGCCCGAACCTCGCATGCCACAAACTGGCAATGGCCAGGCACCGCGAGAAGAACTGACTCACCTTCCAAGTTTAGTCGAGCCCTGCGGCAAGACCAATACGCTAGGCCCAAGGTGTTGCCTTTGTTGCCTAATATGCCCCCATTGCTATGCTACCTCTAGATCCTAACCTTTGCCTTGTCCACTATCATCGCTACATGGAACAAGGTGAGCCCATGGACACTTGACCACCACACGTTGAACTACACATGGTGCACATACACCATGACATGCTGCCCCCATGCCGAGCATGCCAAGATTTCCTTGGCTGGCATTGGAAGCCCTTCGGGTGCTTGGTCGTTGGACCCTCACCACTCATATATACACCAAGCATGACCGCACTCACTCAACTTGAGCTGAGTCGAGCTAGGCCTAAGGCCCTTTGTCGGTCTTGTCACATCAGCTAGGTACATATGCCCTTGGTTGTCCCGTTGTTGGAGCTAGGTTGATCATGTGCAGCCCTGTCATCAAGCCTACACATGAGCCACCATAACTTCGCCATAGCACGATCGAGTAGAGTCCTGACCTACAATCCGCACAATCAACCTCAACATCTGAATGTGGTAATGCCAGGACCAACCTAATCCCAACCCTTGGTGTAACACCCTAGGTGTTAGTCACAAGTTAAATAATGAATTTGGACTCAAGTAAGTTATGTTAAGTGATGATTGAGAGCTCTAGTCTAAAAATTTTGAAGTGGTGATGAAGGTGTTGAGGTCAAATCTATAAAAATGATTCCCAGCTTGAACTTGGGCAATACAACTTGCTTACATGTTGACCTTTTCAAATGTAGGCTTGATTCATGTTCAACGTGCCTCTTTTATGAGGATCACCTTAGTATCAGGCTATCTTGACCATTGGAAAAGTTACATGAAGCTTGGAGCCAAGAAGTCACATGAAATGACAAGTTACAACCTTTCTTGAATTGCTTCATCAGGTGAATGGGAATATGGGATGTCGACCAAACCTTTCTACCTTGCCCAAATGACTCTAATTGAACTCTATAACAAAAGTCATGAAAGGTTCATGTTGAGCAAATGACAAGAAAATGCCTCAATCTATCTAAAACTCTAATTTAGGGTTTATCGTGATGCTGCTTTGACCAAGATGAAACTATGATTTTGGGACCAGATATGAAGTTTGATCTTTAACAGAAGCTTAAGTGTAAGTTATGCATAGAAAACTTTGTTTTTGGATCAAGAGCCAAATCAGCTTGGAAATAAGTCAAACAGAGGCTCAAAGATTGAATTTGTTGTTGTTTTCCACCCCTTAAAAATATTCTAAGTCATGGAGATGTCAACCGACGTCATTGGGTTGGCATGCCGCGTTCTCGAGATTTTATTAAGCAACTTGACTTGATCCCAAAATAAAAGTTGGAGATAATTCATTGGAGAAGAGCTTAGAAAAATTTGGACTCAGTTTGACCAAGTTTGACCAGTTAAATTGGGATGCAACCGGGCAAAGCTTAATTCCATTTAAACTGCTGACAATGTCAAATTAGGGCCTAATTCCCTACTGATCCAGAGCCCTAACAACCATGACCATTTAAGAAAACCTATAGACCATCAGGAGTACAACAAACTTCGTTTAAGGTCCAAGGCCCAAATCGGCCCGTAGCTGGCCCAAAATCAGCGCCCAACGTACTCACACCATCGCCCGCCATGTGCTCGATGATAGCCCACACGTGCTCAATGAAATACCCACCATGGATGCCAAGCGCCCCCACCTCCTCTGCTAGCGCTACCGCCGCAATTTGGAGCGCCCGAGCCCTCTCTCAGCCTCCCTCACTCGCTCACTCCCTCCCAGGCGCTCGTCCTCGCTCTCTAGCGCTCGCACGTGCTGGGCACATTGTGGCAAAACCTCCTAAATTATAGGACCCACATACATTTGTCACTGTCCAAAGACCTTTGACAACAATGCATATGTTCCTGGTAACTTAAGAAGTCTATCGGGAGTCCTCGGGGAACCCCGAATCATCCACGATTTCCGAGCAAGATCACGTTACAGAGTCATTGTAGTATTACAACAGTTTATTCAAATAGACACATCAGAGTAAAAGTAGCGGAAGACTTACAATAACATAGTTTATAAACCATTTGTTTCCAACCATACAACTAAGTTCGATATTAATACAAACCAAAGTAGTGGAGCGGCATTATAATATAATACAAAACACACAATGAGGCTGCCCTGCCCAAGGGCCACACAATTACTTCTCAACGTCATCACAAGGTACAACTGTCATGCAGCACGATCCAAAACAGATCTGCTCATGAGGCTCACCTGCAACAAGGGTCAACGAACCCTGAGTACAAAAGTACTCAACAAGACTTAACCAAAATAAGAACTGATAACTCAGGAATGCAGGCTCAGGGATTCAAGGTATGGTTTTAGCAATAATCAAAGTTATTTTACGTAAAAGCTCTTTGACAAAATTCTTTGTTTCAACAGTTTAAACTTCATAAAATCATATACAAAGATGACATGATCCGTAATGAGATCATGAAACTTCATATCCAACACCTTCATCAACCATTCTCAAGTTCTAGTTATTAATTACTACGATGATGAACAGTGAGTTGAGTCTCCATAACCAAGGAGCAACGACGATTCGAACCGATTATAAACCCAGCTAGGGATTCCAGACCACACGACATATGCAGGTCCCTGACCTACATATACCAACCTATTCTCGGATCCTCTAAAATAAGAACGGGTCCGTGCCACCCGAGAATACAGTACTCCACCAATCCAGCCCATTGCCACGTGGGTACATGCTATTCCCGCCATCTCTCCACTCCTAGTGCGCGAGTAGCCATTCTCGTAATAGAATTGCCAAGTTTAGGCTTACCGGAGTATGTGGTTAGTACTACAAATTCTCACCTCATGCAATTCAACAACGGACGTGCCTTAATCGACACAGGCGGAAAGATCCCGCTCACAAGACCTCCATGTCTTGTGGCTCACACACACCGAGTCCGCCCGGTCTAGATTTATTACTCCACATTCCCATATCACATGCTAACATAATTAACCAATGTTCCATTTAAAACTTGCAGGTGGCAGGTAGTCACCGACTTCATCGTTCTACGCATAGCTAAGCAAAACTAGGCAATACGAGTTCAAAACTGGTAATATGGTAAATATGGAATAACAAGGGAGGTAATGCACCAATTAGGCTCTTACTTAACTCTTAATCACTTAATGCAGTAACGGAAAGCAAAAGCGAAATTAATTTGTAAAACACAAGGTAGGGTTGTATGCATCCGGGGCTTGCCTTCGTTGACGGAAAAGTCCGGCTCCTGCGACGTTTCACAAGTCTTCGATCCGACCTCAACAGATAGATCAACCTCCTCCGCAACTTGATTAACTACCACGTGTTCACCTTCGTTTACTACACGTAGTAACATTGCCATGTTTAACATGATGCGGAATATGAAACATGATGCTCGATGATGGATGCAAAAATTAATAAATTGGATACAATTTTCCTTCGCAGTACAGTTACAAACCAAACTAACCAAACCATATTCGTAACTGATGTGACCACGCCAGCACCGATCACTTTGATGAACTCTCCGACCACTATGGTGAACTATCCGACCACTATGGTGAACTATCCGACCACTACGGTGAACTATCCGACCACTACGGTGAACTATCCGACCACTACGGTGAACTATCCGACCACTACGGTGAACTATCTGACCACTACGGAGAACTATCCAACCACTACGGTGAACTATCCGACCACTATGGTGAACTATCCGACCACTACGGTGAACTATCCGACCACTATGGTGAACTATCCGACCACTACGGTGAACTATCCAACCACTACGGTGAACTATCCGACCACTACGGTGAACTATGCGGAGCAAAGATCGTCGGTGAGGGAGAACCGGCGACTGCAGTGATCAAAATGAGTAAACAACAACTGACTAAGGACTACAGCATCGAAACGAAGCCGCAAGTACACCGATTATGCACAACGGCTCACCGAAGGGCTCGCCACGATGACACGCCCGCAAGAGCGGTGAAGTTCTTGACCTCGAGGAAGAAAAAGCGTGGAAGTGAGTTCTCGGCAATTTCAAAGCGACCAATGTTAGCCATTTGGATTCGCAAGGAAAAAAGACGGAACTAGGGACGGCCTTTACCGAGAGATGGCAACAATACTGGGGAGACGATGCGAGCTTGTTGGAGCTATGACAACGGCGGTGGTGAAAACAAAGGAAGAAGAAAAACAACGATGACGACGTCTTGGTACTTATAGCGCGGCGCAGAAGCTCAAGGAAGCCATGACGGAGCCGTTTCCGTGCCGGTAGCGACATCAAGGACGGCCACGACGCGCCTGGAACACCGAAGAAGGTCCGACGGCAATGTAGCTTAGAAGCGGTGAACAACATTCACAGAAATTACAAAATTGCCATACGCCAAAATTCACAAATTACTCTCAAATTTTCATAACAACTCAAAAATCTCCAAAAACAAAAGTTGTTCAAAATCGAAAGTTCTACTACTTTGCTTCTATAACCATCTCCTAATTTGGTCTAGATTTTGAAATGAACTTTTGAATTTGAATAGGGAAATTTAACGAATTACGCCTTTTTGAATTACTCAAAATTTTTCTAAACAACTTGAAAAACTCCAAAAACAAACTTTGCATAACTTACCAGGCTCTACACTTTTGCTTTTGGTATCAACCCCAAATTATGCTTAGATTTTGAAATGGATTTTTGGTAGGATTTAAATCTTTCAAAAGGTGGTTTTCGAAAAAATTCAAAATCCAAACAAACTTTGAACTAGAGTCAACCAATACAATTCAACACATACCACATGAATATAAACTTGTTTTAGTGTATGCATCTCAAAGTTTTCACCAAATGCCAAATGATTTGCAATGCATATGATGACATGTCAGGTTTTAGTATTTTAAACACCCGAGGTGTTACAATCCTTCCCCCTAAAAGAAATCTCGCCCCGAGATTCAAAGCAATAGAGTAAGTAATGGAAAAGGAAATGTATCAATCCAAAAACATCCAGAACTTTTCCATAAAACAACTGAGGTTCTTTTACAAAACACAATTTGTAGCAACCGAGCTCAACTAACATTATTCTATTCTATATTGACGCTAGAAACTCTGGAAACTTTTCTAACAAGTAATCTTCTGATTCCCAAGTAGCTTCCTCTTCTGAATGTTGATTCCATTGTATCTTGTAGAACTTTATTGTTCTCCTCCGAGTAACACGATCTTTCTAATCCAACACTCGGATAGGATATTCTGAATAAGTCAGATCTGGTTCAAGTTCCACTCCTTCAACTTCAACATTCCGCTCACGCACTCGGAGGCACTTCTTTAACTGAGACACATGGAACACATCATGTACAGCTGATAAATGTTCTGGTAATTTCACACGATATGCCACTTTTCCAAACCTCTCCAAAATTTGATATGGTCCAATGTATCGGGGTGCCAACTTTCCTTTAACACCAAAACGGTTAACTCCCTTCATTGGTGATACTTTTAGATATACAAAATCTCCTTTGTTGAATACCAATGGTCTCCGTCGTCTATCCGCATAACTCTTTTGGCGGGACTGAGCTATTTTCAAATTACTTTATATTTGCCTAACCTTGTCTTTCGTTTCTTTCACAAGGTCAACTCCAAAGAATCTTCTTTCTCTGGGCTCCGACCAACTCAGCGATGTTCTGCACCTACGGCCATAGAGTGCTTCAAATGGAGCCATTCTAATGCTTTCCTGACAACTATTGTTATATGAGAACTCGGCCAAAGGTAAGCATTCATCCCACTTGTTGGAATAATTAAGGACACAACACCTTAATATATCTTCAAGCACTTGATTGACTCTTTTAGTCTGTCCATCAGTCTACGGATGATAAGCTGTACTATACAGAAGTTTAGTACCCAATGAAGCATGTAAGTGTTTCCAAAAGCTGGAGACAAACTGTGTACCCCTATCTGACACTATAGTCTTGGGTACTCCATGCAAACTCATGATTCTTGCTAAGTACATTTTGGCATATTGGATCGTAGGATATATTGTCTTTGTTGGAAGAAAATGTCTTTGACTTAGTGAGTCGATCTACAATAACCCATCTTGAGTCAAATCCCTTTGATGTCTTGGGTAGACCAACAATAAAATCCATACTTATGTCCTCCCACTTCCAAGATGGAATAGGCAATGGTTGTAATTCACCAGCCAGGCCTCAAATGTACAGACTTTCACCTTTTGACAAGTATCACACTTTGCTATATATCTAGCAATCTCTATTTTCATTTTAGTCCACGAATCTTTGCTTCAAGTCATGGTACATCTTGTTACTTCCCGGATGGATAGATAACCTAGTAGCATGTGCCTCCTCTAGAATTGATTGTCGTAACTCAGGAACCTTTGGTACCACCAGGCGATCCTTGAACCACAACACATCTTTATCATCTATGCTGAAGCATTCTGCTTTTCCATTCTCGACTCTTTCCTTGATATGGGCTATACCCTTGTTTTCCTTCTGAGCAGCAATAACTTGATCTCGAATAGTGGCTTCTACAATTATGTTGGTCAAACTTCCTTGTTGAATTACTTCTATATTCAACTTTTCCATTTCTTGACATAAAGTCAAACCCATTGTTTTCACTGCCAGACAATTACAATAACTTTTGCGACTGAGAGCATCTGCAACTACATTTGCTTTACCAGGGTGATAATGTACTTCCAAATCATAATCCTTAATCAGTTCTAACCATCTTCTTTGTCGCATGTTCAACTCTGACTGAGTAAAGATATATTTTAAGCTCTTGTGGTCTATATACATATGGCACGTATTACCAAGCAGGTAATGCCGCCAAATCTTTAGAGCATGAACCACAACTGCTAACTCCAAATCATGAGTAGGATAGTGTTCTTCATGTTGCTTAAGTTGCCTGGACGCATAGGCAATGACTCGGCCTTCTTGCATCAACACACATCCAATACCAATACCTGAAGCATCACAATAAACATCAAATGACTTCTCGATATCAGGTTGAGCTAACACTGGTGCAGTAGTCAACAGCCTTTTTAAAGTCTGGAAAGCCTCTTCACAATCTGATGACTAGACAAACTTGACTTGGTTCTTCAACAATTCAGTTATGGACTTTGATACTTTAGAGAAATCTGGAATAAACCGACAGTAATACCCCGCCAATCCCAGAAAACTCCGAACTTGATGAACTGTGGTTGGTGGTTTCCAATCAAGCACATCCTTCACTTTGCTTGGATCAACAGCAACTCCTTCCTCTGACAAGACATGTCCCAGAAATCGCACTTCCTTAAGCCAAAAATCACATTTGTTGAACTTAGCATACAATTGATGTTCTCTCAAACGAGTCAGAACAATTCTGAGGTGTTATGCATGTTCTGTCTTATTCTTGGAATATACTAGTATATCATCTATAAATACCACTACAAACTTGTCTAGCTCAGGCATGAATACTGAGTTCATCAAATACATGAAATGAGCTGAAGCATTGGTCAAACCAAAAGACATCACAAAGTATTCATATAATCCGTATCTCGTGGTAAATGTCGTTTTGGGAATATCTTCGGGCTTTATCTTGATTTGATGATACCCTGATCTCAAATCTATCTTGGAGAAAACTTTGGCTCCGGCCAACTGATCAAAAAGCAAATCTATCCGAGGTAATGGATACTTATTCTTGATGGTCACTTCATTCAACGGACGATAGTCAACACATAACCTCAGGGTCTCATCTTTCTTTTTCACAAAAATTGCCGGACATCCCCAAGGTGAGGAACTAGGTTGGATAAACCCCTTCTTAATTAATTCTTGTAACTGAGCCTTCAACTCGGCCAATTCCTTAGGTGGCATTCTATAGGCTCTCTGAGAAATTGGAGCTGTTCTAGGTTGTAACTCTATGTTAAACTGTACATCCCTATCAGGTGGTAGACCGGGTAAATCTTCAGGAAACACATCAGGAAATTCACGTACTACCGGGATATCTCTAATCTCTTTGATGGTAGTTGCACAAACTCGGCCCACTGATCTTCTTAAGGTTGGAAGTTGGATGAGAAGTTGAGAATTACTATCAGGCAAACTTACTCTTAAAGTCCTATTCAAAGCATCTATAATAGCCTTATGCTGATACATTCAATTCATTCCCAAGATTACATCTATATCCTGATCCTTAAGGATAATCATGGTAGTGGGAAAAATATGCCCACCCAGGTTTACGGGTACCTGGTATACCATTTCCTTAGTACACAGACGTCCCCCGGGCGACTATATAAAGAAACTTTCCTTTGTTGCCCCAATTGAAATTTCATGCTTCACGACAAATGTTCTATTGATGAATGAATGCGATGCGCCAGAATCAAAAAGTATAATCTGTAGGTGATTGGCAGCGAAACATACCCATCATCTTTGGCTCCCCCTCCGAATTTCTCGGCTTGAATATAGAACACCCGTCCTGTCTTCCTCTCATCTTTGCCCTTGAGCATTACGATTGTGATTCTTGTTTGGTGCACCGACCTGTTGTTGATTGGCGGGGCCTTCGATAATTTTGATTAGCTTTCGCCTAGGGTATGGACATTCCACGGAGAAATGACCGATCCTTCCACAATTGTAACACGGATAGTTGTGACCCGTGACGTTGGAGCATTGCCACCGGGAGCATTGGTTGATTGTGAGTTCGGATAGGTTATAGCAGGACGAGACATTTGACTCGTTGCTCGGCTTGAGGCGTGGCGGACGATAAGGAGGACGATAATGGTTTATTGGATGATAAATCACTCTCTGCCTCTTTTGGTTTCCACCAAAAGGTCCAGACGGCACATTCTTTTTCTTCTTGAGCTCCTTATGCTGCCGATACTTTGCCTCTGAAGCAATTGCAATATTTACTGCCTCATGATAAGTGATATTGGTACAGGCTGTCATCATTGTCTGCAGTTTGGTATTCAGACCTCTCATGAACCATTTCTTTTTCTTGGCATCCGTATTGACATGTTCAGATGCATACTGCGACAGATGATTGAATCTTCCCACATACTGCATAACCGTTTGATCCCCTTGCCTCAAAGCAAGGAATTCATCCAGCTTCATAGCCATCACTCCTTCCGGGATATAATGGGCTCTGAAAGCAGTGCGAAATTCTGTCCAAGTTAACGGAACGCCTGTGGGTTGCATGGCCATCAGATTTGCATACCAAGCACCAGCTGCACCTCTAAGTTGCTGGGCAGCAAACACCGGTTTTTGAAACTCTGTGCAGTGAATAAGATCAAATTTCTGCTCCATGGTCCTAAGCCAGTCATCAGCCTCCAGTGGTTCATCTGCCTTGGTAAACACCGGGGGTTTTGTATCCGTGAAATCCACATAGGTAGCCTCATGCCTGTTATGATTGCGGCCACGGTTTCCATGCATCTGATTCTGATTACTTTGAGCCATCTCATGAAGCAAACGAGAATTTTCCACAGTCACATTGACTAATGCAGCAATAGCATCAGCCAGATTGGTCGGCATTGGTGGCGGGTTGGGGATATCATCATCATCTTGTGAAGTACCAGGAATATGCGATCCCCGCGTACGACGCATCTGCTCATAACAAACCAAACTTTATTCACAAGCCTTTATTGGATTGCACAAAAGCTTACTCCAGACACATTACATAGGGTTTACTACTATAAACACCAGACCCTATAAGTACCAAAACAAGATACATAGCCTAACCATAATTAACTATTATACAACTCTACTCTTTTCTGTGATTACTTCAAACTTCAGGCTCGGTATCCATTCCGGAATTATTACCGCCTTCATCATCACTTTCATTGATCATTACTAATTCTTCAGGATCTTCTTCTTCTTCCTCTTCCGATTCGCTATCATTGGCAAGGATGACACCTGGGTCCATGGCATCAGCTTGAGGCTCATGATTCGGGTTTAGTAGATTGCTAAGCCTATGCACTTCCTCATGTAGATAGGTATTATGTTCTTCTAAATCTTCTACATAGAACTCTAGCTCATGAGTTCTAGCTCTAGCTATATTTTCCCTCTGCCAAGCCTCATTTCGTCCCTCCACCGTACGAACTAATATACTTTCGCAGTTCCTGTGTGCGGTGGTGAGACGCCTCAATTGATCCTGTAATTCTCCACCTGTATAGCATCCAAAGCCCTATCTCTAGTAGCTTGTGCTAATTCTATAGAAATTCTTTGTATCTATGCTTGGGGATCAGGCCTAGAACTGCTACTGCTAGCACCATCGTTTCTAGGGGCAAGTTGGTGACGAGGAACTCCTTTGGGTCCAGTGGACTTACGGGGCGTCATCTTGGCACGAGCCATACTGTAGGAAACCAATTTAATCCAAGTAAGACCACTTGATCAAAGTCTAAAGAGCAGCTATGATGGATTACATTCCTCAAACCAAACTCACTACTCAACTCCAGACTAAGAGGTGAAGGAAGTAACGAGTCAATTATTCATGATGCATGAATCGTTCTTACGAACAAAAACATCAAAGTTTATAATGCACATAAACAACATTTATTTTTCTATATAGGGCATAGTAAAATTACTACTCCACCACACAAGACCCTTTTAATCAAATAAGGAATGGTGAGAAAGAAATAAGACAAGTCAGAAGCAATTTGGACCAAATTAATCAAGTTAAATTTAGTCATCCCAAATCATTTTGAAGTTTTTGTAAACCAATACCACAAAAACTTTGTAACAATGCTCTGATACCATTCTGTGGCAGAACCTCCTAAATTATAGGACCCACATACATTTGTCACTGTCCAAAGACCTTTGACAACAATGCATATGTTCCTGGTAACTTAAGAAGTCTGTCGGGTGTCCTCGGGGAATCCCGAATCATCCACGATTTCCGAGCAGGATCACGTTACAGAGTCATTGTAGTATTACAACAGTTTATTTAAATAGACACATCAGAGTAAAAGTAGCGAAAGACTTATAATAACATAGTTTACAAACTATTTGTTTCCAACCGTACAACTAAGTTTGATATTAATACAAACCAAAGTAGTGGAGTGGCATTATAATATAATACAAAACACACAATGAGGCTGCCCTGCCCAAGGGCCACACAATTACTTCTCAACGTCATCACAAGGTACAACTGTCATGCAGCACGATCCAAAACAGATCTGCTCATGAGGCTCACCTGCAACAAGGGTCAATGAACCCTGAGTACAAAAGTACTCAACAAGACTTAACTGAAATAAGAACTGATAACTTAGGAATGCAGGCTCAGGGATTCAAGGTATGGTTTTAGCAATAATCAAAGTTATTTTGCGTAAAAGCTCTTTGACAAAATTCTTTGTTTCAACAGTTTAAACTTCATAAAATCATATACAAAGATGACATGATCCGTAATGAGATCATGAAACTTCATATCCAACACCTTCATCAACCATTCTCAAGTTCCAGTTATTAATTACTACGATGATGAACAGTGAGTTGAGTCTCCATAACCGAGGAGCAACGACGATTCGAGCCGATTATAAACCCAGCTGGGGATTCCAGACCACACAACATATGTAGGTCCCTGACCTACATATACCAACCTATTCTCGGATCCTCTAAAACAAGAACGGGTCCGCGCCACCCAAGAATACAGTACTCCACCAATCCAGCCCATTGCCACGTGGGTACACGCTATTCCCGCCATCTCTCCACTCCCAGTGCGCGAGTAGCCATTCTCGTAATAGAATTGCCAAGTTCAGGCTTACCAGAGTATGTGGTTAGTACTACAAATTCTCACCTCATGCAATTCAACAATGGACGTGCCTTAATCGACATAGGCGGAAAGATCCCGCTCACAAGACCTCCATGACTTGTGGCTCACACACACCGAGTCCGCCCGGTCTAGATTTATTACTCCACATTCCCATATCACATGCTAACATAATTAACCAATGTTCCATTTAAAACTTGCAGGTGGTAGGTAGTCACCGACTTCATCGTTCTACGCATAGCTCAGCAAAACTAGGCATATATGAGTTCAAAACTGGTAATATGGTAAATATAGAATAACAAGGGAGGTAATGCACCAATTAGGCTCTTACTTACCTCTTAATCACTTAATGCAGTAACGGAAAGCAAAAGCGAAATTAATTTGTAAAACACAAGGTAGGGTTGTATGCATCCGGGGCTTGCCTTCGTTGACGGAAAAGTCCGGCTCCTGCGACGTTTCACAAGTTTTCGATCCGACCTCAACAGACAGATCAACCTCCTCCGCAACTTGATTAACTACCACGTGTTCACCTTCGTTTACTACACGTAGTAACATTGCCATGTTTAACATGATGCGGAATATGAAACATGATGCTCGATGATGGATGCAAAAATTAATAAATTGGATACAATTTTTTCCTCGCGATCAGCGATTACAAACCAAACTAACCAAACCAAATTCGTAACTGATGTGACCATGCCAGCACCGATCACTTTGATGAACTCTCCGACCACTATGGTGAACTATCCGACCACTATGGTGAACTATCCGACCACTACGGTGAACTATCCAACCACTACGGTGAACTATCGGACCACTACGGTGAACTATCCGACCACTACGGTGAGACCACTACAGTGAACTATCCGACCACTACGGTGAACTATCCGACCACTACGGTGAACTATCCGACCACTACGGTGAACTATCCAACCACTATGGTGAACTATCTGACCACTACGGTGAACTATCCGACCACTACGGTGAACTATCCGACCACTACGGTGAACTATGCGGAGCAAAGATCATCGGTGAGAGAGAACCGGCGACTGTAGTGATCAAAATGAGTAAACAACAACTGACTAGACTACAGCATCAAAACGAAGCCGTAAGTACACTGATTATAGACAACGGCTCACCGAAGGGCTCTGGCCACGATGACACGCCCGCAGCGGTGAAGTTGCTGACCTTGAGGAAGAAAAACGTGGACAGTGAGTTCTCGGCAATTTCAGGCGACCAATGTTAGCTGGCTGGATTCGCAAGGAAAAGACGGAACTAGGATGGCCTTTACCGAGATGGCAACAGCGCTGGGGAGACGATGCGAGCTTGTTGGAGCTATGACAACGGCGGTGGTGAAAACAAAGGAAGAAGAAAAACGACGATGACGACGTCTTGGTACTTATAGCGCGGCGCAGAAGCTCAAGGAAGCCACGACGGAGCCGTTTCCGTGCCAGCGCGACATCAAGGACGGCCACGACGCGCCTGGAACGCCGAAGAAGGTCCGACGGCAATGTAGCTTAGGCGGTGAACACTGTTCACAGAAATTACAAAATTGCCATACGCCAAAATTCACAAATTACTCTCAAATTTTCATAACAACTCAAAAATCTCCAAAAACAAAAGTTGTTCAAAATCGAAAGTTCTACTAATTTGCTTCTATAACCATCTCCTAATGCGGTCTAGATTTTGAAATGAACTTTTGAATTTGAATAGGGAAATTTAACGAATTACGCCTTTTTGAATTACTCAAAACTTTTCTAAACAACTTGAAAAACTCCAAAAACAAACTTTGCATAACTTGCCAAGCTCTACACTTTTGCTTTTGGGATCAACCCCAAATTATGCTTAGATTTTGAAATGGATTTTCAGGGTAGGATTTAAATGCTGAAAAGCGGGGTTTTCTCGAAAAATTCAAAATCCAAACAAACTTTGAACTAGAGTCAACCAATACAATTCAACACATACCACATGAATATAAACTTGTTTTAGTGTATGCATCTCAAAGTTTTCACCAAATGCCAAATGCTTTGCAATGCATATGATGACATGTCAGGTTTTAGTATTTTAAACACCCGAGGTGTTACACACATCCCTGAACGGCCGGTAGAGCTCTACCACCACTACATGCTGCTGCTCCACTCCTCTACGGCGCAAGCCAAGAGTGCTACCACCTCCACCTTCGCTTTCTCCTTCGCCCAGCGCTAGTTGCTCGACCGCGCCACCACCTACAGCACATTATCGCTGCAGCGCCTGCCACCGGTGTTGCCTATACGCGTGGTTGGGCAGCATCAAGCCATCGTGAGGTGAGCCAAGGGCACCATCAGGTGTGCCCTTAGCCAGGCCATAGCCATCGTTGCTGCCCCACCACTGGTCGGAGCCAGTCGGTCTCGGCCTTTTCTTTGCCCGTGCTCTACTCGTTGAGGAAGAAGAAAGGGTGAAAAAGAGAATAGAAACTCTTTGCAGGGTTCCTAATGCAAGAGCACCAAAGAGAGTACTTTTTAGTTATGGGCTTGATCAATTTGAGAAACATTTAGGGTTCCAGATGCAAAAGTGTATTTGCTTTTCTTTTTCTTATATGCATCTAAATCAGCTGAAACTTTGGAAATTCGTAGTAAATTGCAAAAAAATTGTAAAATAGCAAATGAACATGTTCTAGAATCCCTGTGAGTAGCTCTATGCAGTAGTTCTATAACATCATATGTTTTACTAGAAAGTTTTTACTGCACATATTTATCTTTGTAAATTAGAGTTTTCTAGGAATAAATTCATATATATAGTTTTAGTGCGCTAAATAAGGTGAAATTTTTATGGTAGGCTACTGATGTCATATGTGTGTTGTGGTAAAAATTTCAGGTTTATTGGTGTATGTGTGACTGAATTATTGATTTAACTTGCTTAGTGCTTAATAAATGGTTTTAAATAAGTTATAATTTTTGTGAAGGAGTTATAGATTTTACAAGTTTGCTGTCAGCTTTCGCATGTGCTCTGAACAGATCTGAATGATTATATTGTTTGGCTTAGTTAAGCATGGAATCATGTATTGGTGATAATAGAAGAGTTGTAGTTCTTTTGTTAAGCTTTCCAAAATGTCTAAGAGCACTCTTTTTGCTGGTTTAGAACTCCAGTTATAGCTGCTCAAAGTGGAATGACAGGTTCTGTCCAAATCTGGATAGAGATGTCTTTGTTGTGCTGTTTGACCTTGTTAGCTGTAGAATCATCTTCTGATGATAATAAGAAAGTTATAGATTACTTAATATGTTTTCCATAAAGTTAAGAATCAAGTTTGCTGAATGTCTTGAACTTCAGATATACATTTCTGAAGTTACTATCAGTTTTCTGTCCTAGTTTGTGCAGATATTCTTGTTAGTGTTTTTAAACCTTATTAACCTTTGAATCAGCTCTATGTGTCAATAACAAAGTTGTAGACAATTTCCTAAGCTTTCCAGAAAGTTTAGAATCACCTTTGTTTGATGCTTATAACTCCAGTTATGGTTGAAACAAGTGCCTTGTGTGTTGCTGTCCAGATTTTGGGCATGTGCATATTTGCTTTAGCTTACTCTTATTTGGCTAAACATGTTTAGTTAGTTCTTGATTGATAAATGCTTGTAATAGCTAAACTTAAGTTAACTTGTCTGCCACACTTTTGTGTGCTTGCTATCTTTCTATAATAAATTGTGTGATGTTTAGTTAAACAACTCTAGGTGCTATGCCTTCTTGTGCAACCTTGAGCTTGTTTTGAATGCTTTTATGTGATGCATCCTGTCGACGAAATATGGTCGGCAGTCTACCTAGGGGTATGCCCAAGGTAGTAGATTGTTGGCAGACAGATGTGCAAGCCACAAACAAGACGGTGACGCAAGACTGACACGAGGATTTATCCAGGTTTGGCCGCCAAGAAGGCGTAATACCTACGTCCTGTGTCTGATTGTATTACTGTATGTTAATGAGAGATGTTTTTTAGAGGGATCCCCTGCCCGCCTTATATAGTCCAGGGGGTAGGGTTACAGATCTAGAAACTAATCCTAGCCAGTTACAATTGCCATATGTGGTCGGATAAGGATTCCTATTCTAACCGACCAGGATCCTGCTTGATCGCCAAATCCGCCTTAACTCCTTGCGCAGGACTCCAACCAGGTTGGCTGGGCCGCGCATCGTCTTTCGGATGGACCAGACCCATCGATCTGGGCCGACCCAAGCTTAGCCGTAAGGGTATAGGGGTTACCACGTGTATGTACTCGATGCCATAGAACCTGCCTTCCAGCTTTCTTATCGATTTACAGTATGCGTCCATCTTTTCGCTGGTCGTGTCCCAGTCCTTGTTGAGTTGATTGATGACCAGAGCCGAGTCTCCATAGACGTAGAGACGTTTGACACCAAGCTCAATCGGAATGCATAAACCATGCAGGCATGCTTCATACTCGGCGGCATTATTAGATGCTGGGAAATAAATCCTGAGCATGTACCGGAGCTGCTCCTTGGATGGTGACACGAAAAGAACCCCTGCTCCCGCACCGTCAATTGTGAGAGAGCCGTCGAAGTACATCGTCCAATATTCATCGGATTCCGGAGAGGCAGGCGTGCTTAAGTCTGTCCACTCGACGATGAAATCGACGAGTGCCTGAGACTTGATTGTAGTACGGCTTGCGAATTCCAAGGAGAAGGGGCATAGCTCCATTGCCCATTTGACGATGCGCCCGTTCGCATCCTTATTGCGAATGATGTCCCCCAAAGGGTACTCGGTCATGACCACCACACGATATCCGTCGAAGTAATGTCTCAACTTTCGGGATGTTATCAGTATGGCGTAGAGCAGTTTCTGAATCTGTGGGTACCTGGTCTTAGATTCGTTGAGTACCTCACTGACGAAATAAATTGGCCGCTGTACCTTATAGGCGTGGCCCGGCTCGTCGCGCTCGACCACCATGGTAGTGGAGACCACCCGATTGGTTGCTGCAATGTAAAGTAGGAGGGTTTCGTCTTCTCTAGGAGCAGTGAGGACTGGAGGTGATGTAAGGTAATGTTTTAGCTGCGTGAAGGCAGCGTCTGCTTCTTCCGACCACTCAAACTTCTCGGATGCTTTGAGTAGTTTAAAAAACGGTAACCCTTTTTCTCCTAATCTTGATATGAAACGGCTTAGAGCGGCCATGCATCCGGTAAGCTTTTGGACATCCTTCACCTTTTTAGGGGGCTTCATGTCTAAGACAGCTTTGACTTTCTCTGGATTAGGGCGTATGCCATCGTAACTGACGACGTTGCCTAGCAATATACCAGAAGGAACACCAAAGATGCACTTCTTTGGGTTTAACTTCCATTGGAATGTATTGAGGGCCGCGAAGGTACGTTTGAGGTTGTCAACAAGGGTATGTGCTTCCTTGGTTTTGACAACTACATCATCCACATAGGCCTCTACTAGGTCATCTTTTATCTCGTCTGCGAGGCAGGCCTGAATGGCGCGTTGGTATGTAGCCCCGGCGTTCTTGAGCCCGAACGACATAGTCGTGTAGCAGTAGGCGCCGAAAGGCGTGATGAAAGACGTCTTGATCTGATCGTCCTTTTTGAGAGCGATCTGGTGATAACCAGAGTAGCAATCGAGAAAGGAAAGCAGCTCGCAACCGGCGGTTGAATCTACGACCTCGTCTATGCGAGGTAAGCCGAAGGGGTCCTTAGGGCAGTGTTTGTTGAGATCAGTGTAATCAACGCACATTCTCCATTCATTATTCTTTTTGCGTACAAGAACCGGGTTGGCTAACCACTTCGGATGATACACTTCTTTAATGAATCCGGCTGCCAAAAGCCGTGTAACTTCTACCCTAATCGCCTCCTTTTTGTCACGAGCGAAACGTCGAAGCTTCTGCTTGATAGGTTTGGCCTTGCTGTTGACATTCAAGGAGTGCTCGATCAAGTTCCGAGGTACACCGGGCATGTCGGCAGGTTTCCATGTGAACACATCCACGTTGCTCCTCAAAAATCCGATGAGCGCGTCTTCCTATTTGGGATCCAGGTTGGCCCCGATAAGGGCCGTCGACCAGCTGGATCACCTTGTGCTCCTTTGACTTGATGTTTTTGCGTGGAGTCTCGAGCTCTGGGATCTCCAGGTGGTCGGCTGAGGTCTTCTTAGCGTCGAGCATGGTCTTGGCCATGCGAATAGAGAGGTTGTGGGCCTCTGCTATTTTGAAACTGTCGTCTTCGCAGGTGTAGGCGGCGTACACGTTACCTTGGAGGGTTAGGACTCCTTTCTCAGTAGGCATCTTGAGCACCAGATACCTATAATGAGGTATGGCCATGAACTTGGTGAGTGACGGTCGACCAAGAATAGCATGGTAGGTGTCGTCGAAGTCAGCGACCACAAAGTTGACGTAATCGGTGCGGAAGTGGTCCGAGGTCCCAAACTGCACAGCTAGCGTGATCTGCTCGAGAGGTGTAGAGCTCTGTCCGAGAAGAACACCCCAGAACTGTGCCTCATATGGCTTAAGATCTGCCGGAGCTATCTTCAGGGTGGGCAGACTGTTCTTGAACAGTATATCAATGGAGCTACCGCCGTCGATCAGTACTCTATTGAACTGGACCTTGTTGATACAAGGATTGAGGACCAGGGGAAAACGTCCTGGCTCCGGTATTGCGGCCCATTGGTCCTTCCTACTGAAAGAGATTTCACGGTGAGACCACGAAGGGAGCCGGGGATCGGCGAGCAGGTTATCGGTGTTGGCCATGTTCAAACAAGCACGGGCGAGCAGCTTGCGTTCCCGCTTGGTCTCGATGGACACTTTGCCTCCGATGATGGTGTGCACGCGATCGGTTGGCTTGACGTACTTGTGACGAGGGTCTGCATCATCGTCTTTGTTATCCTCGTTGCGCTGTTCTGCTACATCGTTAGGCTTGTCGGATGTATTCGGAGCCTGTTGACATGTATAGATAGACTTTAGAACGCAGCAATTCTCCATGGTATGGTTTCACTTAGGATGGAGCTGGCATGGCCCCTTCAATGCTTTGGCATAGTTGTCTTCATAGTTATGACGTCCGCCACCCTTTTTAACGGTATTGACCTCGCCGTCGTCTTCCCGAGCACGCTTGCTCCTGTAATTGTTACGGCGGTTACGCTGCTGATTACGTCGGTCGCGGTGGTCGCGGGAGTCGTTGCGCTAGTTGCGGCGGTCAAAACTGTCGCTCCAACCACGGTTGCCACGGTAGTCGTCACGGTGTGAGGGGTGGTCGGAGCGTGGAACCCTTGCTGCTTCTTCAATAATTATCTTCTTGGCGTCGTCGGCATCCGCATATTTCTTAGCGGTGGATAGGAGCGCTGTGACCGACTCAGGTCTCTTCCGGAGGAGCTTGTCTCTTAGGGCGTCGTGGAAACGGAGGCCAGTGATGAAAGCCTCGATTGCCTCGTTGTCGGAGATTGATGGGACCTTGATGCGCATCTCTGAGAAACGCCGGACGTACTCGCGCAGTGGCTCATCTTTCCGATCTCGGATCCATTGCAGATCGTACTTGTTGCCCGGTTGTTCACAAGTAGCGATGAAATTGTCAATGAAGGCTTGCTTAAGCTCCTACCAAGAATCAAAGTAGTTCGCCGGTAAGCTGACCAGCCATTGGTGACCTGCATGGCCAACAGCGACTGGGAAGTAGTTAGACATGACGTGCTCGTCAGCCATGGCTGATCTGCACGCGGTTTCATAGAGCATGACCCATAATTTGGGGTTTTCTTTGCCATCATACTTCTGAAGTTTCTCGAGCTTAAAATTCTTGGGCCATATGACTTGGCGAAGGTGTGGAGTAAACTGCTTCAAACCCGATGGACCGTGGGCAGTGTCATACTCCATACGGTGATAGCTTTCATGGGATGCTCGATCGTCAGCTCTCTGGTTGATGCGAGCGCGCAGATCGCGTCCACCGAGGTAATGGCGGAGATCGTTATTGCCATCGCGACGATCTCGATTGCCATCTGGATTAGCCCTGCGACCACGGTTATCACGACGATTGTCGCGGTTGTCTTGGTGATTATCGTCCCGGATATCACGACAGTTGTCCTCTCGACGGCGGTTACCAACGTCATGGCCACCGTTTCCGCCTCGATGGTTGTCTGACGGGTCATTGTTGCGCGAGCCACGTGGGTTGAGTGGCTATGAGCGGCTTGGAAGCTAGCGACTATGGCTTGACTCGACTAAGACGGATGGAGCCCGGACTTGATTTACAATCTCTGCGGTCTGGGCCAAGGCAGCCGTCAGATAGGCTTGTATTTCATCGCGAACCGCTTGGGTTTCCGGGGTGTTGGGTAGCCGTTGCATTGTTGCCATGGCGACGGCTACATTGGCACTTGGAGTCCTGAAGACCTATTTGTCCCCCACCCTGTCGAAAGCATCATTGAGGTCGTGTGGCTGGACCCTGATGCGTCGCGCCTCCTGGTCTGCTTCGGCTTTGATTTGCCGGTGATTGAACCGGTCAATATTGTGCGCTTCGCGCGTGGTCTTTTCTTGTTCTGTTTCGCCAACCACCGGCGGTTCATCATTGCTGACAACATGGATCAAATCCCCTCGTCTTGGCGGGAAAGATGGGAATTGTGAAAACCCTGGAGCGTGGTCTGGCAGATCCAGATCATACTTGGTGCCGTCGTCTTCGTGATGCTGAAGCTCGGTGTGTACAGATGCTTTAGATGCGATGCCAGACGAGGAGGTGGAGTCGCCCTCTTGAACTGTATGGACGGATCCTTCCTGATAATCTTTAGTCCGGATCATGTTGACGAAGTCACGCGGCTTCGGCCGAGGTCGGTGCATAAAACATAGATCCAAGCAGCGTTGTGGGTTATACGCGTAGCTGGAGGCAGCATTTCGTAGGCCGTAAGGCTGGACCTAGTGGTTCTCCATCGAGGCTGCGTACTCGGAGAGCCGGAGACCCGTCACGGAGGCTGGCCGGCGATGAGCGGAGCGCCCTTCAGGAGTAGATAAGACCACGAGATCTGTACCAAGTCGTGCAGGACGACTGGTCCGAACTGGTCGGGTAGATCTGTTGTGGGGAGCGGTTACCTGCTCGTTAGGTTGACTTTGAATCATACTTACTAGAGCTAGGGTTTCAGCGAGTTTGGTGCCGACCCGATCGATGGAGTTGAGCAGGTCGGTGTTGTCGATCTGCTTCCCTTTGTAGCGGGGAAGCGGACGACGAGTCGTCGGTGTGGCTGAAGATGATGTAGGCATGGTCGGAGCCAGATGTACCATGGTCGGAGCCAGATCCATCATGGTCGGAGCCAGACGTACCATGGTCGGAGCCCGATCCATCATGGTTGGAGCCAGACGTACCGTGGTCGGAGCCAGATCCATCGTGGTCGGAGCCGTAGCCGATGTAGGTGAAGTAGTGGTCGGCGCAGACTGAATCCACGCCTCCTCCGTGGTCATGATGATGAAGCCGTTGAAGCAGGTGGTCCAGGTGATCTGGTCGACGGTGAACGTGAGGCCATTCGGCGTAGCCATGGAGCCAGAGGTGATGACCGTCTTGTTTGCTTGGAGAGCAGTACGCACACCGCCTACCTGGCGTGCCACTGTCGATGAAATATGGTCGACAGTCTACCTAGGGGTATGCCCATGGTAGTAGATTGTCGGCAGACAGATGCGCAAGCCACAAACAAGACGGTGACGCAAGACTGACCCGAGGTTTTATCCAGGTTCGGCCGCCAAGAAGGCGTAATACCTACGTCCTGCGTCTGATTGTATTGCTGTATGTTAATGAGAGATGTTTTTTAGAGGGATCCCCTGCCCGCCTTATATAGTCCGGGGGGCAGGGTTATAGATCTGGAAACTAATCCTAGCCAGTTACAATTGCCATATGTGGCCGGATAAGGATTCCTATTCTAACCGACCAGGATCCTGCTTGATCGCCAAATCCGCCTTAACTCCTTGCGCAGGACTCCAACCAGGTTGGCTGGGCCGCGCGTCGTCTTTCGGATGGACCGGACCCATCGATCCGGGCCGGCCCAAGCTTAGCCGTAAGGGTATAGGGGTTAATACCCCCACACATCCCTTGTGACCATTCTTTGCATTCATATCTCTGCATTGTGCATCTCATTTAGGTACGCTAGATGAACCATGTGGGGAACCGAAGGACGTGATGATGGAGCCAAACCTGAAGATGGTGTTTGGCGGACCTATCCCGAAGATGGAAGGACCCTGGAGTGCATGCCTAGAGTGGAGATGTTCCCCAAGATGGTGCAAGTTAACTGAACTCACTTTGTGTTGGTGCGAAAAGTGACCAACAAGTAAATATTTGTAGTTTTGTCGTGCGTTGTGATCGGATGTGGCCTAGCACTCAATGACACAGGATTTTATACTAGTTCAGGCAACATGCCCAACGTCCAATTTCAGTCGGTCGGTGACTTTATTCCTGAGTTCAGGTGCTCAAAGTTTGCTGTGGGGTTACAAACGAGTAGGAATAAGAAGGGGGGTGCTAAAGGTCCGGTTGGACTCTGAACCGAAGGGCCAAAAGTGAGGGGGGCTCTAATGTGTGCTAAGTATTAGATCATATGCTCTATGTAGCTTTATAGTTCTAGAGCTATTCAGATCCAAAAATGAGATCCCTTTTTAGGAGAGAGCTCATCCCCTTTTATAGTCAAAGGGATGGGCTCTTACAAGTCAGAGAAAGAGAGAAAGTATATGTGTGCTACCTCCACGTTGTCGGGTACGAGATGGTCGTCGGCTCCCACAATACTGTTTTATGTCCATACGCATGCGGAAGGCTCTACCGTGTTCACTTGGTATGGCGAATGTCGGCGCCTACAATACTATATGGGAAATGTCGCTGCCTACAATACTGTTTGGGTTCTAACATGCCTAGAAGGTTGCATAGTGCCTATCTGGCACACCTGGTGGCACCGTCCTGTAGGTGCACTGGGTATGGCAGGGTACGGTCCTCGGTATTGCGGTTTGACTTTGAGCACCTTACCTTATCTACTCCACCTGATCCCCATGCCCTCACCGAGCGGACATCCCTGGTCGGTCGTTCCCAGTTGGCCCCGACCATGTTGGTTGGGGAAGAGCTACAAACAGAGGTCTGTCGTATCCCCGGTTAGAAAAGGAGGTCAGAGTTGGACTATGTCCCCTCCTTGGCCAAGCCTTCCAATCGGGGACCGGATCGTTCTCCCGGCTTATCATTAGGTATCTGGGCTAGCCCAGGAGGCTCGCGTTTGTTGCTATGCTGCCTACTAGGCCGAGTTCTTAGTAGGGAAGTGGGCCCATTAGGTACCCTAGGTTTATGAACCCAATAGGAGCCCTCGAGCCCTATTGGGACTTCTGTGAAGGCATGAAGGGGTTGTTTACACTTGTTTGATGAGCGCACCTGGTGGGTGTAAGATCATGGGTCGTTGTCGGACGAGACGGAGCACCAACCCAAGTGTCAGGCACGGCCGAGGGGTCGGGTGAGGCGGTGCACCAACCCAAGTGTTAGGCCTGGCTGAGGGGGCAGGCGAGGTTGAGCGCCAACCCAATTGTTTGGCATGGCCGAGGGGCCAAGCGAGGTGAAGCGCCAACCCAAGTGTCGGGCGTGGCCGAGGGTTTGGGCAAGATGGAGTGCCAACCAGCACCATCCCAAGTGTCAGGCGTGGCCAAAGGGTCAGGTAAGGTAGAGCGCCAACCCAAGTGTTAGGCGCGGCCAAGGGGTCGGGCGAGATGGAGCGCCAACCTAAGTGGGTGCGGCTGAGGGGTCGGGTGAGACGGAGCGCCAACCCAGTTGTCGGGCATGGCCGAAGGGTCTGGCAAGACAGAGCGCCATCCCAAGTGTCGGGTGTGGCCGAGGGGTCAGTCTAGTTTCGTGCATTACCCCGTCTGTGGTTTCCACAATCGGAGGGGTTGACCTAACGTTGCTAGCCTTGATGGCTCGAGTGACGTACTCAGTGAGCTTAATAATGGGTATGTCTAAGTGGAATCTAGGTCTGTCATTCGTAACGGGTTCAGCATAGCCCTCATGTGGCATTCCACTGCGCCTCCCAGTAGATGCCTGAGCCGTTCCAAAGACTAACTCAGGTGGCCCGCTAGCCTCCCCTTGATGGAGATTCTGTGGGCATGGCTCGAGGTCAGGATCAAACGAGAAGGTCAAGATGACCCTATTCGCTTATGAGCAAATCGGGCGAGGGCCACTAGGACTCATCTGTGTTTTGTCCCCTGGCTCTATTTGACATGAGGCAGCCTCGAGCCCTTTGCGGGCCGGCCTTCGAACCCTAGTCAGTCGTCGCTCATATCGAATGAGGCGACTACCGCTTCATGACGCAACGCTAAGCGTTGTGATGCATCAATTGCATATGCAATGCTTGGATGTATGGGATGAATGAATGGATGAATGTATGGATGAATGTATGAATGCATGTATGAGAAATGATGAATGAATGATCATGCGCTAGAAAATAAAAAAAAGGGTTTGGTAAAGTTACCTCGATGACTCGAGTGATGGGTCTGGGGAGCTCCTATCGGATATGTCCGAATGGGATCCGTGTCCGTCGTTTATGACGGAGTTGGCATAGTCCGCTTGGGGAATCCCACTGCTCATTACCTATCTCTCATTAGCCACCCAGGTCATGCGATCAACCTAGGTGACCCATTGGTCTCTCCTTGATGGAGATCCTATTGGTGGTCCCCTCCAAACCCTTCCTAGGAAGGTGGAGGGGTGTTTGTGTGCGGTTGTGCCTTATTTCTCATGCCTGGGTTGCGGTAGTGGTGGGCCCTGCCCAGGCCACGTCCCATTAACCAAGCGATGTTTCATCGGGCAGGGCGCCTCCCATCAGCCAGGGTGCGTCCCATCGCATGCCCCTCCACCTTTAATAGGGGGAAGGGAAAGGGTTTTCCTCCCATTCTTTTGCCTTTCTCGAACTACTGCATCTTCTCCTTCCTCCTTTTCACCAAGCCCGTTCATGTGTCGTGGCGGTTTCTAGAAGAGAGGGTAAAGTGAGGGAGAGAAAAAACTCATAGATTCATCAGTGAATCTGAGGTGCGATGTTGAACTGGAGGCCTTCCAATGTGGAGGAAGAGGTGCTGGCCGCCTTTGTAGAGAAGGGGTTGCTCCCATCGAAGGAGGTGGTGCATTGGAGGGCTCCTGCATCAGGGGAGGTTGTTCCGCAACCCCATGCCAATGAGGTCATAACCATCCTTGCCTTCCACGAGCCCAGGCTCGGGTATCCCACACACTGGTTCCTGCGCGGGCTCCTCAATGAGTGGGGTCTAGAGTTGTAGCATCTCAACCCGACTGGGGTGCTACACATCTCCGGCTTCGTCACTGTCTGTGAGGCCTTCCTCAGGATGGAGCTGCACGTGGACCTCTTCCGGCGGATCTTCAGTGGGCGAGCCCTGTCCTAGGGGAAGCCTCCCAGAATCACACCAGTTGGGGGATTCGCTTTGCAGAAGAAGCCAAAGCCGTCAGCTCCCTACCCTGTGTACTCCCCCTGTGACTCCAATCAGGGGTGGCATGGTGAGTGGTTCTACATCAGGAACCCAGTGGAAGCGTCATTCCTGACATTTACCGAAAGATGGCTAGAGAGGAGGGAGAGCTGGTCGTGGGGTCCCACCGGTCGGCAAAACAAATAGAAGGTTATCGAGACGGAGCTTTAGAGGATTGTGCAGCATGGCCTCAATGGGTTGCGGGTCTTCCATACCTTCTTCCACTATTGGGTTGCCCTAATGGCATAGAGAAGGCGGCCGATGTCGGAGTACTCTAGCCCGATGGATCCCGACCGCGCGTCGCCGAAGGAGTTGCCAAAGGACGAAGTCTAGAGTTGACTTGATTGGGTGCTGCAACTGAGGGATAAAGATTCCCTTGAAGGGATGTCCGGACCTCTCCACGCCACAAAGCTGTCCAATCTGGGATGCCCCCTTTTCCTATGACCTTATCCTCCTTGTTTTGATGTTTTGATTGATTTCGAGTTGTCCATTTCGAAGGGACTCTCGATCTATAAATCCTGGCCGCATCTGCCGAGGGGGCCAAAGGGTGTAGCTCGGCAAGCTACCTAGAGGGAGGCGGTGCTTGCCAAGAAGAAGAAGAAAGCCGAGAAGGCCTAGAGGAGGTTCAAAAAGGAGAAGGACATTAGCCAGTGGGTCCGGGGGTGTGACAGCCAGAGCGACATGGAGGTAGAGCTCGAGTCGGAGGAGCCCATGGAGATGGGTGGCGACAAGAGTGCCTCCAAGGACAAGGGAGATAGGGGCGCTATCATGACCTTGATGGAGCACTGTGAGCCTACGGCTGCATCCATCAGCGGCGGGTGTGATACGGAGAAGCGTGGCGATGTTCCTAAGTCAAGGAAGCATGCCGTGGGCAAAGACACCACTGTCGAATGAGAGGCGAAGCGGGCGCAATCACCACACCCTTCGGAGGCGTCATTGGCTCCGTGCGCCCCCTGCTCTGAGTATGGTGGAGCATGCCGATCGGTTAGGGGATGTGATCATTCCCCTGCATCTTCAGGGTCGACGCACATGCATGACCCCCAATGGAGAGATGCTCCATTAGTTACTCCGGTGGTTTCGCCACAAGCTGGCGATTGTGGCCGTTCGCGGGCCAATCAGGGACCGGTCGGGTCAGCTCCTCCCTCAGCCGATATGAGTGGGCATGGGTCGCGACCTGTGAGTGGTCCTTGTTTGGTCGGCTTGTCATTAGTCGGTCAGGGCATCAGGACTCTACCGCTTTTCGTCTAGGCATGCATTCATGCTCCCACCTATTCTCATAGTTGAGTTTTTGAGTGTGACTAACCCATGCTTGTTTGATAGCAGCCAAAGGCTAGCGGGACTAGGAATCTCCCCACCTACCATGCAAGAAGAGTGGAGACCTAGCCTATAGTGGGTCTCGACGAGCGATGGAGGAAGCAGGCTGGCGGCGGTGCGACCTTCCCTACCAGGGGTTGCATGTTCTCGGCTGGTCGCAAGTATGGTGGGAGTGGCGACAGTGATGGTGGCGATCCCAATGGTAATGGTAGGGCTCAAGTCAGAGGTGACTCTCATGGTCCCTCCCCCAATAGTTGTAGAGGAGGTAAGGAGGGAATCTAGGCTCCCTGCCCCACCTAGTGGAGGAGTGCACGGTTCGCCCGCCTAGTTGGAGATAGAGGGGTCCGGAGGAGCTATGGCCAGGCTGAAGGTAGTGCATCTGCCAGTGGGCCATGGAGTCCTAAAGGTGGATATCCCCTTCTCTAGTGAGGAAGACACCAGGGTGGAGCCGTCAGCCATCCTATCGTCCTAGGAGCTGGTGATGATTCGATCGTTGCATGATATTGCGATGGCTAGATCTTCTAGCGGGTTAGGGGCAACCCATGAGCTTGTGTGGCCTTGCCCTGGTGTGCTGGGAAAGGCTCAGTTTGTCCTTCATGACGAGGAGGAGTTGAAACTCTAGCACTTGCTCAGGGAGAGAGGACTGTCGATGGAGTCTGATCTCGCTTTTACCAAGGCAAGGCTCAATGAGGCCTTGGAGAGAGTTGAGCCCGTCCATCAGGCCATGACAGTCAACTTGCCATGCATTGCGGAGGTAAGTTCTCTATGTTTTTGGTGTTGTCCTTGACTCCTTGGCCTTTCAGTGGTTGTCTCATCATGCCTGCTTCCTATCTCATAGGATCTAACAATGATGTCGATCCATAAGTCCTGATTTCTTTGGGAGGAGCATGGTCGGATGGAGCAGGAAGCAATAGCATTGCGGTGGGTCGATGAGCTCAGAAACCAGCTAGAGTTCGCCGCCATGAGTCCCAAGATCGGGCGCTCGAGGCAACGGGAGCATGGGTGGCAGAACTGAGTGTGTCGAGCAGGCGACTGTTGCCGAGTGGGAACTCAACACGGTGAAGGTCCACTTGGTGGAGACCGAGGCAGCGCTTCAAAAGTCCTTCGTGGCTCTGGAGGCAGAGCGAAAGTCTCGGTTGTACGCCGAACAAGAAGTGGTTGCGCTCTGGGGGCAGTTGTTTGGGGTAGAGGAGTCGAACGCTCGACTGCTCGAGAGAGTGATCCGGCAAGAGGAAGGACTCTCCATTCTCGAAAGCACCCACCTTGGTACATATCTGTTGCACCCTGAGTTGATGCCTTGATTTTTCCTTTCCTTTGCTTCTAAATTTTTCATCTTTTTCTAGAACTAGGTGGAAAGATCGGCTCTCTGGAGCAAGAGCTAGAGATGGTCAAAGCAGCGGTAAGTCAGGGTGTGGAGGTGCTAGCCTAGTCCCTTGAGGGGCAATGTGCTCTCGAGGGGGAGCTCGACTAGATTCGCAACATTGTGTAGGTGGTCATCTCTGAAGTGTTTGGGTCGGGATCGAGCACCAGTACGCCCGCTGTCCAGTTGGTAGAGGTCACGAATGAAGTTCGAGCACTTATCTCCAACGGCAAGTTCTATGGGATGTTAGGGGTGTTGACCTCAGTGGCTACCCATCACCCGGATCTATACTTCATGGCCATCTACAAAGGGTACGCCGATGGGTGGAGCGCAAACGAAATCCATGCGCTGGGTGAAAGTTTGGTGCCATATGCATAGATGGTCACCGAGTAGGTCACCACACAGTGGGTGATGGAGGCTCGTCATTCGAGTGTAGCTAAAGACATGCACCAAGAAGAGGGAGTGGAGACCGGGTCAGAGACAAATGTCATCCTGACTAGAAGTTAGTTGCCTTCATCCTCATCGATTGTACCGTCAACCAATGCCACCGGGAGGCCATAGTAGAGTTTAGAGTATAAATAGTCAGTTCATGTAAAAAGACAAGTTCATGGGGGAACCCCCGTGTGAACAGTTTTACATTCGTGAATATTTTGAGTTTGTTTTGTGATGAAATCACTCGTGAGGGGAAGCTTGCCCCATCCGCCCTTGTTTTTACCCTTGCAAAGCTTTGTTTTTTATCCTTTCTTTTTTGCACCTACCCGTTGACCCATAGGTTGCAACCTTCAGAACCTGGGCGTGGCCCGTGAGGCTCAACTTCTCATAACCATAGGTCATGATGGGGTGTGATTGGTCAGGAGGTTAAAATGTAAGTTACATAGGGTAATCAAAGGAACGGAATGCCCTTTCGTTTGGGCGGCACCCTTTTGTTTGGGCGAAAAGTATTACTATATGATAGTAAAAAGGGAGGGTGGTACCACACCCTGGTGGAGCCCCCGAGCACCCCAGGCCGAGAGTGCTTGGCTGGGGTGCTGTAGGAACAAATGTTAAATGGAAAGAAAAGGTAAGACCGAGCTTTAGGGGAAGAAACAACATAACTATTCAATGTTACATGTGTTGGTGAGAACGTTGCCGTTGTCATCCTTCAGCTAGTAGGTGCCCAGTCAGATCACTTTGGTCACCATGTAGGGTCCTTCCCATTGTGGAGAGAGTTTATGTTTCTCTTTGGTTGACTAGGTTCTTTGGAGTACAAGATCACCGACCTCGAGAATCCTCCCCCTGATTTTTCTTTCAAGGTACCTATGGAGAATTTGCTGGTAATGAACAAAACGGATCACAGTTGTCTCACAAGCCTCAAGCAGGTCTACCACGTCCTGCTAAGCCTCCACGGCTCGGTCTTCTTGAGCCTGCTCCCATCCGGGGAGATCAGAACCACTCCAGCCCCTGAGCCAGGCACCATAACCAACCCATCAAAGTATTGTCCAGTACTCATGGGCGACATCTGGGGTTAGGAGCTGGACTTCCATCCATTCGGCGATGAAGCCGGCGAGAGCCTGAGACATGATAGCTGTGTGAGGGACATACCTGATGTCGTGACCCATGAGCTCGAGAGCCCACTTGGAGATTCATCCTGTGGCATCATGGTTGCGGATGATGTCTCCCAGCAGGTACGAGGTGATGACCATGACCGCGTGGTCGGTGAAGTAGTGCATGAGCTTCTAGGTCACCATCAGCATGGCATATAGAAGCTTCTGCACCTAGGGGTATCGAGCCTTGGCGTCGATGAGTACCTCACTGACGAAGTACACCGGTCGTTAAACCTTTAGGGGGTGTCCTAGCTCCTCCCTTTTGACTACGAGGGCAGCTCTCACAATGTGGTTGTTTGCCATGATGTAGAGGAGGAGGGGTTCTCCCTGTTCAGGAGAGACGAGGACTAGGGCTAACATCAATGTTGCTTTGAGGCTTTCCATGGCCCATTGTGCCTCTTCTATCCAGACGAATGCGCCTGTCTTCTTGAGAAGTTTATAGAGAGGCATCCCCCGCTCGCCTAGTCGGGAGATGAACCGGCTCAGGGTGACCAAATAGCTAGTGAGCCTCTATATGCCCTTGACATTGTGTATAGGGCCCATGTTGGAGATGGCCGTGATTTTTTTTGGTTGGCTTCAATGCCATGTTCGGACATGATATATCCGAGTAGCTTCCCCTTCGGAACGCCGAAAACACATTTTTTGGGATTCAATTTGACGATGAACCTTAGGAGGTTTATGAATGTTGCGAGCCAAGGTGTGATCAGGTCGCTAGCTTGAGCCATTTTCACCACTATGTCATCTACATAGACAACGATTGTTGGCCTCGGCCGCTCGACTTGGTTAGGCTAGTCGGGTAGGTCGATTTGGTTGGTGAAGGATTGCTGCATGCACCGTTGATAGGTGGCACCAGCATTCTTTAGACCGAAGGCATGGTTACGTTGCAGTATGAACCATACGGGGTGACGAATGAAGTCACGAGCTTGGTCGGACTCTTTCATCGTGATCTGTTGATAGCCTGAGTAGGCATCCCGAAAGGAGAGGATGTCGCATCCTTAGGTGGAGTCGACTATCTGGTCTATGCGTGGTAAAGGAAAGTGGTACTTTGGACATGCCTTGTTGAGGCTAGTATAATCAACACACATTCTCCATCTCCCAATCTTCTTTTTCACAAGAATAGGATTAGTTAGCTAGTCGGAGTGGTATACCTCTTTGATGAATCTGGCTGCCAAGAGTTTGGCGATCTCTTTGCCTATGGCCCTACGCCTCTCGTCGTCAAAGCGACGCAGGCGTTGCTTGGCGAGCTTTGAGCCTATGACAAGGCATAATGCATGCTCGGCGACCTCCCTTGGTATGTCTGGCATGTCAGAAGGTTTCCACGTGAAGACATCGAGATTGAAGCATAGGAAGTCAGCGAGCTCTATCTCTTATTTGGCTAGGAGCTTGGTCCCAATCCACACTATCTTGGTTAGGTCAGTGGGGTCGATCCCCACCGCCTTGGTTTCCTTGATCGGGTGGAAGGCACTCGATGAGGTCGGCTCGTTGCAGTCTGGGACTGCTGGAGTCGATGAATTCCTGAGCTTTGGGAGTTCGGTGGAGTTGGTGATAGTAGTGGCGAGCTTGTAATGCTCACGGTCGCATGTGTTGGCATGTGAAAAGGTGCTACCCATGGTGATGGCACCGTTCGGTCCTAGCATCTTCAACTTGAGGTAGGTGTAGTTGGGGATCACCATGAACTTGGTGTAGCATGGCCGCCCCAATATCGCATGGTAGGACCCTAGAAATGCCACCACCTTGAAGGTGAAGACCTCCAAGTGGAAGTTGGCTGGGTCACCAAACATGACGGGTGGGTCCATCTACCCAAGTGGGTATGCATGCGTCCCCGGGATCACGCCGTGGAAGGGAGAGCTCTATTTACACCAAAATTTGGAAGGAGAGTCACAGGGACCTAGAAGCTCCTAGGATCGTATCAGTTGCGGGCGAATCAGAAACAGCTGATTCAGATGCAAAATCTAGGAATCGGCTTTCTTCGGACAGCGCCAGCAGATAACGACAGAGGCTACGCTCGACGCCAGGACGAAAATGGGTTGGACTCTACAAAAAGGGAAAGATTAGAGTCCAAGTTATCTTAAATTAGGAATGTCTTCTTTAGAGTCAAATTTTGTGATGAGTCGTGCTTAGATAGGAGTCATGCGCAAGTCCCGGGTATAAATATCAAGCCCCGGCTATTGTAAAGACACATAATCAATCAAATACAAGTCAATTACTTTTTTTAGCTCCGGCCACCCCGTAGGAGTAGGAGTAGAGTAGATCTCGGCGAGTTCTTCGGCAAGTATGGCTGCATTGATCCGGTCGACCTCCACTGCTTGTTGTAAGTATCGTCATAGTTTATACCTCTGTTCGTATGGCTGCATCGATCCGGTCGACCCCCACTACGGCTCTGGTATAAGCTAGTTATCGACTCTTGCCTAATTCAAGTATGGCCTGTGTGATTCTGCCTCACACCCCACTACTTGAATCGGATCAAGGTCAAGTTATCGGCTCTATCTTAGAGTGGCAGTCTTTGGTAGATTCATTAAGTTACCGATATTGCTTATTGCTTTCATTGTTTATCTAATTACAGCAATATCACTCTACCCAATTGAGATTGATCTGGATTGGCCTTATATCTTGTTTAACTCATCGTTTGCTAATCTAAAATTGATCTAATCCACATCTTAAGCGATGAGTTATGTTTTTATCGGCTGTTTTGCGTCAATCTTAATCGTGCATAGCTTGCGGTTAAGGCATGTTTGATCTTGAGTAGATCTATCGATTAGCGAGAACCGTTTCATGGCCCATCATCATGGACTATGGGATTCTGCCTCTCACCCCACTATTGGCACCGTGGAGTGGGGATCGTTGGTTGGTAGACCCGTTCCTGAGAACACATGACCTTAACTGTGCGCTATGCCTGAATTGGTTGTTTAGTCGATATCGAATGCTTTCACGAACAGTTCACATCATGAGATCATTGAAGTAGAGATAAGTTGAAAGATGTGTTAGCCCCATGATCTTGTTATTGTATTATGGCCTGCATGATTCTGCCTCATGCCCCACTGATATTAGTAATGAGTTAGGGTCGTCGAGTCTATTGTTGTTACTACAGCCTACATGATTCTGCCTCATGCCCCACTAGTCATGGTGATAGATGAGATCTAACATGTTCATTAGATTTATCTTTATTAAATGGTTAAGTGATGTTGAATTGTTTCTTTATATAAAAAGGAGTTCGGTTACTCGTAATCATTGGCTCGGTATGGACGGATCATCATTGATATCTTATTGCCATTGATTAATATTTGTTTAAATGATGTTTATCCTGAATGATAATTGATTCTCCTCATATGACCCCATGAGCTCTAACTGACTCATTCTCATGAATATACTGGAATCGACTATTTAGCCGATTTCCTTTCATATCGACTCTCATAGCCGTACATTCGGGACTGTCTGGCAACACCGACAAGTTCTGCCCTTAATTACTAATGAACTTTCTCTCCTTGTCAATTGTAGGGTCAAATTGACTAGCACGCCTCAGGAGAATTGTGCAGGATCGACCACCCCTGTGCTAAAGCTAGACAGATCTGCTCCATCGAGCGGACCCTTCCGGCTTGCTGCGTGTGTCCTCGGCATAGGACGAAATTCTATGTTGACACATGTTTCTGGCACACCCGGTGGGACACCACAATCGTCATGGCGGCTCATAACAACAGCGACATCCTTATGCTACATTATGAAGATCTACCTGATGGAGATAAATAGGTCATCAACAAAGCTATAGAAGAGTTTCAGAACAAATGTTTGTTGTCCTACACCAAAACATGCAACAACACAATTGTTCAGAAATTTCCACTACCAAGGGTTCTATTACATGGACAGACAGACATGGCTGAAGCTGAAGACAGGCATTTCTTTAAAGAGGTTGTAGACAAATCTATTCAAGATGCCATGTCAAGTCACAACGAAGCCTTCGTGGACGTATTCCACAATGCCATGAAAGAGGCGATTCATGGATTTCCAGGTGGTCAAGGTGGACCGGCTTATTACAATATTCCAGATCCGTCTACCTAAGGGACTAATCAAGTTGGTACCAGCCATCAAGAAGCAGTACCAGCTGGTAGTGGTGATGTCCAGACATTTCAGGGTTCTTCTGAACAAACTCAAGGAACTGCTGCGAATCAGACACAGTATAGTTCTGGACCACCAGTACAGCATGTGCAACAGCCGACGGGGCAAAGTCAGAACCAGGTGATCAATTTTGGTACATCAGGCCACATACCATCGTCGGCTCAAAAGATAGCACCATCAGTTCAAAGGATCCGTAAAGATATAGATCCTTATGTCTATAATCAGAGACTTCAAGCAGCAAGCCAACAAAGGACCCAGCAGATTGAAATTCCATAGGGGTATCATTATGGCACAGATTATAACACCCTCCACATGATACCAAATCTAGGATATCAAGGCACACGGGATTTCAACCCACAGATGGGTCAACAGGTGCAGAGAACTCCAAATTCAAATGCTAATGAGTTGCTGCTAAGGGTGACCGAGATGATGAAGAATCAGTTCGGTCTAAAGCCAAATGGGCTGACCTTTTTGTACAAACGCCCATATCTAGAATGGTATGATTTGGTTGCTCTTCCAACAAATTACAGGCTCCCAAAATTCGCTAAGTTCACTCGCCAAGACAGTATAAGTACGATAGAACATGCCAGTCGGTATCTTACACAATTGGGCGAAGCATCAGTTGAAGACGCCCATCGAGTTTGTTTCTTCTCCTTGTCCCTATCAGGACCAGCCTTCACTTGGTTTTCATCGTTGCCAGTCAATTCCATTGCCAATTGGGCTGACCTAGAGAAGAAGTTTCATACATATTTTTACACTGGGACTGGAGAAAAGAAGATTACCGATCTGACAACCATAAGATAGAGGACTAATGAATCAGGCATTGAATTTCTTTAGAGGTTTTGAGAAACCAGGAACTTGTGCTTCTCCCTGAACTTGGCCGATGATCAACTAGCTACTTTAGCTGTTCAAGGAATGATGCCGATGTGGAAAGAGAAACTGTTGGGATAGGAATTTGACAACTTGGGTCAATTGGCTCAACGAGTGGCATCACTTAATAGCCAATTCCAGAGCATACGCAGAGATACCTGATTCCAGAAGAGTACCTCAGTGGCCGAAGCTTGCGATCTATATTCAGTCGATGATGGCTATGAAGATGAAGAAGAAGAGGTTGCTGCAGCTGAATGGAATTGGGGCAAGAAGACAGTGATGGTGCCAAATCCTTGGGGAAGAGGAGTTGAGGAGAGTTATGACTTTGATGTTACCAAATCAGACAAGCTCTTCGATTTCTTCCTTGAGAAGGGGCAGATCAAGTTGCCCGATGGTCATGTCATGTTGCCCCTGATCAGTTGAAGAACAAGAAGTTTTGCAAATTCCATAACGCTACTTCTCATTCCACTAATGAATGCAGAATCTTTAGGCAGCATATACAGAGAGCTATTCAGCAAGGGAGGCTCAAATTCGATACACCTCGAAAGATGAAAGTCGATGATAATCCTTTCCCAGGAGATCAGAACATGGTTGATGCTGGGCTGTTTAAAGGAAAAACCAAGGTCCTAGCATTAACTAAATTGAGAGAAGTTGGAACAGTCGATCCCAAAATGCAAATATCGGCTGATGAGTACAGAGAGATTAGAAGACGTCGTGCCGAACAAAAGAGCCGATACAAGCAGGGGAAGACATCGAAAGCAAAGACGTCAAAGCCACGGGTCACATCTCGGATTCTATTGAATAAATGGCAGTGGCAGAAGGAAAAGGATTATCAGCGTTGGTTAAAAGATCAAGCATACTAGCATCAATTAGAAGAAGAGAGGTATGAAAGGGAACAAGCTGAATTACATTGGAATTGTCCCTTCTTTAGACATTGCTGGAATGAAGGTTTGAAGTTGCCTACCAGACACGACTGTCTAGAATGTAGCAATCAATATCGGGAGTATAGGCAATCTCGAACCAACCGCTGGT
Source organism: Miscanthus lutarioriparius (assembly GCA_904845875.1). NCBI lineage: Eukaryota > Viridiplantae > Streptophyta > Magnoliopsida > Poales > Poaceae > Miscanthus > Miscanthus lutarioriparius. Next base: position 35,325,467 of record CAJGYO010000019.1, on the reverse strand, counting down.
CTGTCCATGCTCAAGATGCATATCATCATAACAACATGGATCGGCGCTTAAAAAACAAAAGTGTTCATGATCAGTTGGGAAAAAGAGTCATTGGACAGGACTGGGCTGATCATGAAGAGAAAGGCACTGAAAGAAGATACACGTGGTAGGAAGGCCAATGGTGCCAGGAGATTTGACGAGAAGCCAAAAGAGGAGGGTGCAGCGCCTAAGGAACAGAGAGATGGAACAGGCTCAGGCACCCGGTAAAATTCAAGTATGGCGTACCAAGCAGATAGCTGATAAGAGGCAACCATCGGCTAATATCCAAATGGCTTTTCTGTTACCATCAGAATTCAGAGGTCCGGCAGATTAGGAAGTTTATTCAGACTTCGACGAGTCAGAGTATGAAGAGATGGTTGCCAAGTTAACGGTTGTGCAGCTAGCAATATTTGATAAGCCAGTCAAGCATCGGCACTTAAAGGCTTTATATATGAAAGGTTTTGTTGATGGGAAGCCGATGAACAAGATGTTGGTGGACGGAGGTGCTTCTATCAATCTTATGCCATACACCACTTTTCGTAAGCTTGGCAAGGGACCAGGAGATTTGCTTGAGATTGACATGATGCTTAGAGACTTCAGAGGAAATACATCCAAGACCCGGGGGGCAATAAACGTCGAACTGACAATCGGGAGTAAAACTCTGCTCACCATGTTCTTTGTCATTGATGAGAAAGGATCATACAGTTTACTCCTCGGTCGTGATTGGATTCATGCGAATTGCTACATACCATCGACCATGCATCAGTGTTTGATTCAATGGCATGGAGATGATGTCAAACTGGTTTGTGCTGATGAGTCCGTAAGCATCGCAATAGCCGATCCAGTCTTTTGGGAACTAGGAGATTTCGAGTATTTTTCTAGCAAGTCATGGGAAGGAGGCTTCATTAAGATCAGCAATGAAAGCCAACAGCCAATGCAAGCGATCGGCTCTGAGAGTTTATTTTAGTAAAATAAAAAGGTTATGGCTCCACATCAACCATTGGAATAAAGGAAAACAAACATTAGATATGAGGTTTAGGCCGATGTATAAATGCTAGATAAGGCGGTGAATTCGGAGTTAATGGATTTGAAGAAGTTATGTTTCACTTAACAGGATGTTCGACCTGGGTTGATTGCTCGTTCAACTTTTGATGTGAAAGTTTCTATGGCACATTATCCTGACACCCGAGCAACATTCAATAGCCAATTCATTCTTGGCTCTAATAGCCGGTAACATAAGGTTGTCGCCTCTAGTTCAAAAATGAAAATATTCAAAGGCAATAAAAGCCGATATGATATGTATCGCCTATGGAGCAAAAACAAAAGATAGAAATAGTCATACACAAGAGCATTGTACCAAGGTGCATCCATGGAAAGAACAGGAGTCTTTGTTCATCAGGGTTACCCTAAGTACAAGCTAATCAAAGACCTTGTTCACCACATCCCTTCGGATGTGATGTCAACTATGGCCTCTGCTGCCATGATGACTTCTTCGAGCAGGTCTTCGTGCTCCTCAGGGCCATCACCAATCGGGAAACCAACCTCCATAGTGTGAAGATCGTGCCATGTCTGGACTTGCGCTGCAGATAGAGCCACTGATGCGCCGTGGTGAACGCCGTGAAGGGCAACCTCTTGGATACGGGCTGGGATATCTTGGAGATGAATGTCAATGGAGGAACCCCGGGCATTGACGGCGTCTACGGCTACGTTCGCCGCCAGTTGGAGAGATTGCAACTGTGCTGTCAGGGCTGACAATCACAAAACAAGAAAAATATCAAGATAAGAGTAATGAAAAATCAGAGTAAGAGGCCTTCATGGAATTCATCTTACCCACCACCATGGCATTTGATTTGGCCAGTCACGCTCGAATGGCACTGGCCTCCTCCTCGGCTGCATGAAAGGTGGCTTGAGAAACCCCGAGGCGAATATCCAATTGGCCGTTCTCCCAAGTTGCCTTAGAATAACAATTCTGGGCCATCCTCCACTCATGAAGGTAGCGCCAGGCGTCGTCTCCATTATAGGAGTCAGAAGAATTCGATGACGAAGCCGAGACGGAAGATGCGGCGTCAGAAGGCCCGCCGGCCCTTGAGAGAGGACGAAGGCTGTCATTCACAACAAACCTACAGGCGAGTCAGAACTATTCATCATCATGAACAAGAAATGTTGATCTCACCTCATGCATCGGAGACGCTAGTTCATTGGCATACTCTCCTCCGGGATTTCCTCCGCCGCGCACTTACCTTGGTTATCTTCGTCGGCCATGGAGAACGATTGGATCTACGAAAGGGAGAAAGAGAACCGCTACAAGGTTTCGACAAGCGGAGAAGAGCGGAGAAACAGTTGCGAGTAAGGATGTATTCGAGGCCGAAACCACCAACCGGTATGTGAAGACCTAAAGCGAAGGGACGGGGGCCTCAGGACATGTAAAAGGCAACATCAATTAATGGAAGGCGAAGCGCCACTTCACTAATGCCGATGGGAATACAGCACTAAGCAACTGAAAGGCAGGAAATCGAAGGGTCTCTCTTAATAAAAGCCGTGTTTTTAGACTTGGTTAAACTAAGGGCCTAGATCAGCTGTATCAAATCGGCTCTTTAGCCAAAGAAAGAAGCATGAGTAAATAACGGAGAATATGATCGGTTCTACACAAGATCTGCGATGACATGCAGATCTAGAGTCTGGGGCACCATGGGTCGCTCTCGGTATTTCTAGTCAAATGACATCAGCTCCAGCAGGCTATTGACTTCTCCAGCTGATCTAGAAATGCTTTCGAAGACACACTTATGACAACCAAAAAGCGAGACAGCCGGTATGGTCGCCTAATCAGGGGAAAACTTATCGGCTCAGGCATTGCGCGCCTGGTACATTTTGGAGACGCTGGGAGGAGAAGGATTCAGCAGATCAATGGGAATACTTGAAGGAATATTACCCTAACATTTGGATTAATACTCAATGACCAATTCGCTCGACTAACAGCTCTAATGGCCAATACCAGAAAGGTATCGCTGCTAGTGCGAAAATAGACCCAGAAGAGTAAAAGCCGGTACAATGCGTATCATCCGTGGGGGAAAAGCAAGCATAAACAAAGTAATGCGCATAGTGCCAAGACACAAAAATTATCTGATAAATATCGCCTATTACAAACTACGGGCCAAGGAAAACCTTGCCTACTATGTCATTGGCCAAGGTATTAAAAGCTATAGAATTGGTGGCACTCATGAAATCCTCAACCAAGCGCTCCTGTTCCCTAGGGTATGTTGCGTCTGAAAAACCATGGGGAAGAAGCTAAAGATTTTGGCCCAAATGGGCTTGGGCGGTAGCCAACGCCGTGGCAGCACCATGACGAATGCCATGGAGAGCAACCTCCCAGACATGATTCAGGATGTCATGCAAACGAACCACCGGAATGGCGCCCCTGGCATTGACAAATCCCACCGCATGATCCGTAGCTAATCGAAGGCTCTCCAGTTGGGCAAATAGATCTAAAAGATTCAAAGGGGAGGTGATCAGAGTCTCGGAGACAAAATTGAAAAGAAGCAGAGGTTACGACAGGTATCTCACCCGCAATTCTGGCCTCGGCCTTGGCCAACCTATCCTCCACCTAATCGACCGCAGGAGGTGATCGGCATTGAACCATGGCCAGGGCTAATTCTGCGAGGGATAGACACTCAGCAAGACTCTGGCCATGTCGATCAATGGAGGCAAGCAGATCGTCATTATCAATCCGCCTCATCTGATGGCAAGGGGGTTGGCGGCAAGCTATCGATGAGGAAGGCCCTGAAGGCCGAACGGAGTCGGCCCTGTTCCCCAAGGCAGTGGAGGCATCACAGGATATACCCTCCAGACGACGAAGGCGCTAACATAATGATGCAGATCCAATGAAGACCTTCTCAGGAAACCTCTTGCTGTTCTCCATGATCTCTAACCTACGAAAAAGCAGGAACTATGCTAAGGGTGTAGAAGGTTTGAGGCAAAGTGAGTTATCCTTAGATCCACTACCGAGGCCCGTTTATATAGCCCAGGAAGGCGAGAAGATAGATTTCGCCAGGGGTGTGAGTTTGGAATCAGAAACGGAAGCAGAACGGCACTCCGAAAGTTCAGGAGACGGATAACGAAGAAATAACAGATTTGGACTTATTGCTTCCTCAAATTACAAAAGATCTAAAAACATTTAGAGATTTTACCAGAGATCAGCCTATCCAGTTTATTTGGATTGAAGGGAGTCCGGGCCCCAACAAGGCCGAAGTCCATCACGAGGCAAGTCGACGTTGGCCCATTGCTAACTGCTCGACAGGGCGCTAGAATGACCGACATAATCACCCTATGCACAAGAATTCTCCTAACCGCTCAAGATCTACATAGCAAAAGGATAAACCACGGAGGATCCAGCGGGATCGAAAACACCCGAGGAGGCAGATAGAAGTGGAACATGGCTGAATTGTTGAGTTTGCCCTCACCAAGGTCGGATAGCCATTTTTATAGCCAGCTTGGAAGGATGATCCAAACACCCGTGAAGCAATAATGCTCTAAAAAAGTTTTGAAGCATGGGCTCATGAGTTGATATGGACGGCGACGAATAGTAGACCCCAGATCAAAATTCCTTGCCCGTGACTACGGGCCTATCGGGAGCACGGACATGGTAATTTTGGAACAAAATTTCTTTTGTCCCAAAATTGGGGGGCATGTGTTTACACCAAACTTTGGAAGGAGAGTCACAAGGACCCAGAAGCTCCCAGGATCCTATCAGTTGTGGGCAAATCAGAAACAGCTGATTCAGATGCAAAATCTAGGAATCGGCTTTCTTCGGATAGCACCAGTAGATAACAACAGAGGCTACACTCGATGCCAGGACGAAAACATGTTGGACTCTACAAAAAGGGCAAGATTAGAGTCTAAGTTATCTTAAATTAGGAATGTTTTCTTTAGAGTCAAATTTTGTGATGAGTCATGCTTAGATAGGAGTCGTGCGCAAGTCCCGGGTATAAATATCAAGCCCCGGCTATTCTAAAGACACACAATCAATCAAATACAAGTCAATTACTTTTTTCGGCTCCGGCCACCCCTTAGGAGTAGGAGTAGAGTAGATCTCGGTGAGTTCTTCGGCAAGTACGGTTGCATCGATCCGGTCAACCTCCACTGCTTGTTGTAAGTACCGTCATGGTTTATACCTCTGTTCGTATGGCTGCATCGATCCGGTCGACCCCCACTGCGGCTCTGGTATAAGCTAGTTATCGATTGTTGCCTAATTCAAGTATGGCCTGTGTGATTCTGCCTCACACCCCACTGCTTGAATCAGATCATGGTCAAGTTATCGGCTCTATCTAAGAGTGGCAATCTTTGGTAGATTCATTAAGTTACCGATATTGCTTATTGCTTTCATTGTTTATCTAATTACAGCAATATCACTCTGCCCGATTGAGATTGATCTGGATCGGCCTTATATCTTGTTTAACTCATCATTTGCTAATCTAAAACTGATCTAATCCACATGTTAAGTGATGAGTTATGTTTTTATCGGCTGTTTTGCGTCAATCTTAATCGTGCATAGCATGCGGTTAAGGCATGTTCGATCTTGAGTAGATCTATCAGTTAGCGAGAACCATTTCATGGCCCGTCATCACGGCCTATGGGATTCTGCCTCTCACCCCACTGTTGTCACCGTGGAGTGGGGATCGTTGGTTGGTAGACCCGTTCCTGAGAAGACATGACCTTAACTGTGCGCTATGCCTAAATCGGCTATTTAGCTGATATCGAATGCTTTCACGAATAGTTCACATCATGAGATCGTTGAATTAGAGATAAGTTGAAAGATGTGTTAGCCCCATGATCTTGTTATTGTATTACGGCCTGCATGATTCTACCTCATGCCCCACTAATATTAGTAATGAGTTAGGGTCGTTGAGTCTATTGTTGTTACTACGGCCTGCATGATTCTGCCTCATGCCCCACTAGTCATGGTGATAGATGAGATCTAACATGTTCATTACATTTATCTTTATTAAATGATTAAGTGATGTTGAATTGTTTCTTTATATAAAAAGGAGTTCGGTTACTCGTAATCATTGGCTCAGTATGGATCGATCATCATTGATATCTTATTGACGTTGATTAATATTTGTTTCAATGATGTTTATCCTGAATGATAACCAATTCTCCTCACACGACCCCATGAGCTCTAACTGACTCATTCTCATGAATATACTGGAATCACCTATTTAGCTGATTTCCTTTCATATCGGCTCTCACAGCCGTACATTCGGGACTGTCTGGCAACACCGGCAAGTTCTGCCCTTAATTACTGATGAACTTTCTCTCCTTGTCAATTGCAGGGTCAAATTGACTGGCACGCCTCGGGAGGATTACGTAGGATCGACCACCCCTGCACTGAAGCTAGGCGGATCTGCTCCATCGAGCGGACCCTTCCGGCTTGCTGCATGTGTCCTCAGCATGGGACGAAATTCTGTGTCGACAAGCTCACTAGGTGGAGCTCTGACTAGGGGATGTGCATGGTGTCGAGGGTGTCGACGTAGAGAATGTTCAGGCCGCTGCCTCTATCCATCAGCACCTTGGTGAGGCGCTTCTTATGGACGATGGGGTCGATGACAAGCGGGTAGCAACCTAGTTAGGTGACATGGGAAGGATGGTCTCTCCAATAAAATGTGATTGGGGAGTCCAACTAGCTAAGGAAAGAGGGGATGGCCGACTCGGTGGCGCATGCCTCTATAGCGTACCTTGTGCTAGCGCTTGGAGTGGATGGCATTGGATCCCCCAAAGATCATGAGGCATTCCTTAGGGTTGGAGAAGGCATCATCGTCCTTGCTTGCCGCACCTCCTTTCTTGGCAACCTCCTCCTTGCCTTTCCCTTCCTTTAGCTTGCCGGCATGCCAAAGAAAGCACTTGAGGAGCTCGCAGTCCTTGTAGAGGTGCTTGATGGGGTAGGCATGGTTGGTGCATGGACTCTCCATGAGCTTGTTGAAGTGGTTAGGCTGGCTCTACCGGGGCTGCTTGCCCGCATGATTGGATACGGTGACCAAAGCAGGGTTGGCCGATCGGTGCCAATCCTTCTTGTTCTTCTTGACCCTTTGTGTGGAGGGGCCTTCACCTTAGTCCTCACGCTTGGCCTTTCCCCTATCCCGGCCACCGCTAAAGACTGCTCTAACTGCCTCCTCACTGGAGGCATGGTTCGTGGTGACATTGAATATGTAGCGGGTGGTATGGGGCTTCAGACAGTCAAGCTTGTGGATCAAGGACTCACAGGTTGTCCTAGAGAGGAACACGTTGATGACGTCCGTGTCAATGATGTCAGGAAGGGAGTTGCACCGCTTTGAGAACCTGCACATGTAATCCCGTAGGGATTTGTGGGGCTCTTGCTGGTAGCTCTTGAGGTTCTAGGAATTCCTAGGACAGACATATGTGTGGCAGAACCTCCTAAATTATAGGGCCCACATGCACCTGTCACTGTCCAACGACCTTTGACATTTATGCATATGTTACCGATAACTTAAGAAGACTGTCGGGTGTCCATGGGGAACCCCGAATCATCCACGATTTCGAAAGCAGGATCACATTACTGAGTCATTGCGTATGATTACAACATTTATTCAAATATCTACACCAGAGTAAATCAGCGGAAGTCTTACAATAACTTAGTTTACAAAACATTTATTTCAAACCTTACAAACTAAGTTTGATTATTAATACAAACCAAAGTAGGGAGTGGCATTATAATATATACAAAACACACAAATATTATTGCTTGCCTTAAGGGCCACACATTACTTATCATCATCGCCTTTGAACAACGGTCATGCAAAGACGATCCAAAACAGATCGCTCATGAGCCTCACCACAACAAGGGTCAACAAACCACGAGTACGAAAGTACTCAACAAGACTTAACCGAAATAAAAAGCGATAAGACTCGGGAATGCGGGCTCGAGGGATTCAAGGTATGGCTTTAGCAATAATCAAAGTTCTTTTTGCGTAAAAGCACTTTAACAAAATTCTTTGTATCAATAATTAAAATCTCATAAGATCATATACAAAGTGACACGATCCGTATTGAGATCATGAAACTTCATATCCAACACTTTCTCGAACCATTCTCAAGTTCCATTATTAATACTACGATGATGAAGCAGAGAAGTGAGTCTCCATAACCGAGGAGCAACGACGATTCGAATCGATTATAAACCCAGCTGGGAATTCCAGACCACACGACATATGTAGGTCCCCGACCTACATATACCAACCTACCCTTGGATCCTCTAAACAAGAACGGGTCCGCGCCACCCGAGAAATCTGATACTCCACACTCCAGCCCATTGCCACGTGGGTACACGCTATTCCGCCATCTCTCCACTCCCGAAGGCGTGAGTAGCCATTCTCGTAATAGAATAGCCAAGTTAAGGCTTACCGGAGTATGTGGTTAGTACTACAAAGTCTCACCTGCAATAGTTCACCAACGGTACGGACCTTAATCGACACAGGCGGAAAGAACCCGCTCACAAGACATTACCAGGTCTTGTGGCTCACACACACCACCAAAGTCCGCCCGGTCTAGATTTATTACTCCACATTACCATATCACATGATAACATAAGTAACCAAAGTTCCATTTAAAACTCGCGGTGACGGTAATCACCCAACTTTGATCGGTCTAAGCGAGCTAAGCATAACTAGGCATATACGATTTTAAACGGGTAACAAGGTAGATATGGAACAACAGGGTTAATAATGCAACAATTAGGTTTCCACTTGACTTCTAATCACTTAATGCAGTATTGAAAAGCAAAAGCGAAATCAATTTGTAAAATACAAGGTAGGGTTATATGCATCCGGGGCTTGCCTTCGTTGACGGAAAAAATGCGGCTCTGCGCGTTTCACAAGTCTTCGATCCGACCTCAACAGACAGATCAACCTCCTCCGCAACTTGATTAACTACCACGTGTTCACCTTCGTTTACTACACGTAGTAACATTGCCATGTTTAACATGATGCTCGATGATGGATGCAAAAATTAATAAATTGGATACAATTTTTCTTCGCAGTACAGTTACAAACCAAACTAACCAAACCATATCCGTAACTGATGTGACCACGCTAGCACCGATCACTTTGGTGAACTCTCCGACCACTACGGTGAACTCTCCGACCACTACGGTGAGCTATCCGACCACTACGGTGAGCTATCCGACCACTACGGTGAACCCTCCGACCACTACGGTGAGCTATCCGACCACTACGGTGAACTCTCCGACCACTACGGTGAGCTATCCGACCACTACGGTGAGCTATCCGACCACTACGGTGAACCCTCCGACCACTACGGTGAGCTATCCGACCACTACGGTGAACTCTCCGACCACTACGGTGAGCTATCCGACCACTACGGTGAACTATGCGGAGCAAAAATCGTCGGTGAGGGAGAACCGGCGACTGCAGTGATCAAAATGAGTAAACAACAACTGACTAAAGACTACAGCATCGAAACGAAACCGTAAGAACACTGATTACAGTCAACGGCTCACCGAAAAGCTCTGGCCACGATGACACGCCCGCAGCGGTGAAGATGCTGACCTCGAGGAAGAAAAACGTAGACAGCGAGTTCTCGGCAATTTCAGGCGACCAAGGCTAGCTGGCTGGATTCGCAAGGAAAAGACGGAACTAGGACGGCCTTTACCGAGATGGCAACAGCGGTGGTGAAAACAAAGGAAGAAAAAGCAGCGATGACGATGTCTTGGTAATTATAATAGCGCAAAAGCTCAAGGAAGCCACGACGAGAGCTACGGCGGCAAAGGATCGAAAAGCAGAGGAAAGGAGCGGGGGGGCAAGCGCGCGGCTCTGGTTAAAAAGGATGGCCAGGAAACTCAAAGAAGCCACGACGAAACCATTTCCCTTGCCGGTATGACGCCCATGACGACGCACGCTTTGATCGAAACAAGCCGAAGCTTCTCGGCCGGTGAAGTAATAAGCGGTGAACAACATTCATCGAAATTACAAGTTTGCCATACGCCAAAATTCACAAATTACTCTCAAATTTTCATAACAACTCAAAAATCTCCAAAAACAAAAGTTGTTCAAAATTGAAAGTTCTACAACTTTGCTTCTATAACCATCTCCTAATTACATCTAGATTTTGAAATGGATTTTCAGGGTAGGATTTAAATGCTGAAAAGCGGGGTTTTCTCGAAAAATTTAAAATCCAAACAAACTTTGAATTTAAGTCAAACAATACAATTCAACACATACCACATGAATATAAACTTGTTTTAGTGTATGCATCTCAAAGTTTTCACCAAATGCCAAATGCTTTGCAATGCATATGATGACATGTCGGGGTTTTAGTATTTTAAACACCCGAGGTGTTACAATCCTTCCCCTAAAAGAAATCTCACCCGAGATTCAAAGCCATAGAGTAAGTAATGGAAAAGGAAATGTGTTAATCCAAAAACATCAGAACTTTTCCATAAAACAACTAAGGTTTCTTTACAAAACACTATTTGTAGTAACAGAGCTCAACTAACATTATTCTATTCTATAATGACGCAAGAAACTCCGGAAACTTTTCTAGCAAGAAATCTTCCGATTCCCAAGTAGCTTCCTCTTGAATGTTGATTCCATTGTATCTTGTAGAACTTTATTGTCCTCCTTCGAGTAACACGATCTTTACGATCCAACACTCGGATAGGATATTACGAATAAGTCAAATCGATTCAAGTCCTACCCTTCAATCTCAACATTACGCTTTCGGGCACTTGGAGACACTTCTTCAATTGAGAAACATGGAATACATCATGCCTTCTGGCGATAGATGTTCCGGTAATTTCAAGCGATAGGCCACTTTTCCATATCTTTCCAAAATTTGAAATGGTCCAATATATCGAGGTGCTAACTTGCCTTTAACACCAAAACGAGTAACTCCCTTCATTGGTGATACTTTAAGATACACAAAGTCCCCTTTGTTAAGCGTCAATGGTCGACGCTTGTTTATCTCGCATAACTCTTTTGTCGGGACTGAGCTATCTTCAAATTACTTTGTATTTGCCTAACCTTGTCTTACATTTCTTTCACAAGATCAACTCCAAAGAATCTTCTTTCTCAGGGCTCGAGACCAACTCAGCGATGTTACGCATCTACGACCATAGAGTGCTTCAAATGGAGCCATTCTAATGCTTTCACGATAACTATTGTTATATGAGAACTCAGCCAAAGGTAAGCATTCGTCCCACTTGTTGGAATAATTAAGGACACAACACCTTAACATATCTTCAAGTACTTGATTGACTCTTTCGGTTTGTCCATCGATGCATGGATGATAAAAGCGATTACTATCTGAGGAGCTTGGTACCCAATGAAGAATGCAATTGTTTCCAAAAGCGGAGACAAGCTGTGTACCCCTATCGACACTATGGTCTTTGGTACTCCATGTAGGCTCATAATTCTTGCTAAATATATCCTAGCATAATGGACGATAGAATATGTATTCGGACCGAATAAAATGTCTTGACTTGGTTAGTCGATCCACAATCACCCATATTGAGTCAAATCCCTTTGATGTCTTGGGTAGACCAACAATAAAGTCCATACTTATATCTTCCCACTTCCAAGCTGGAATAGGTAATGGTTGTAATTCTCCAGCAGACCTCAAATGTATAGCTTTCACTTTCTGACAAGTATCACACTTTGCTATATACCTTGCAATTTCTATCTTCATTTTGGTCCACCAAAACCTTTGTTTTAAGTCATGGTACATCTTGTTGCTTCCCGGATGAATAGATAACCTAGAAGCATGTGCTTCTTCAAGAATTGACTGCCGTAACTCAGGAACTTTTGGTACCACCAGGCGATCCTTGAACCATAACACATCTTCATCATCTATGTTAAAGCATTCCGCTTTTCCATTCTTGACTTTTTCCTTGATATGGGCTATACCTTTATTTTCCTTCTGAGCAGCAATAACTTGATCTCGAATAGCGGCTTCAACAATTATGTTGGTCAAACTTCCTTGTTGAATTACCTCCACCTTCAACTTCTCCATCTCTTGACATAAGGTCAAACCCATTGTTCTTACTTTCAGGCAATTGCAATAACTTTTGCGACTTAGAGCATCTGCAACCACATTTGCTTTTCTAGGATGATAATGCACTTCTAAGTCATAATCTTTAATCAGCTCTAACCATCTTCTTTGTCACATATTCAATTCTGACTGAGTAAAGATATACTTTAAGCTCTTATGGTCTGTATATATATGGCATGTATTACCAAGTAGGTAATGCCGCCAAATCTTCAAAGAATGGACCACACATTGCTAACTCCAAATCATGAGTCGGATAGTGCTCTTCATGTTGCTTAAGTTGCCTGGATGCATAAGCAATGACTCGGCCTTCTTGCATCAACACACATCCAATACCAATACCCGACGCATCACAATAAACATCAAATGACTTCTCGATGTCAGGTTGGGCTATCTTTGGTGCGATGGTCAACAATCTCTTCAAAGTCCGAAAAGCCTCTTCACGGTCGGACAACCAAACAAACTTGACTTGGTTCTTCAACAAACTCGATAATGGACTTTGACACTTTAGAGAAATCTGGAATAAACCGCGGTAATACCCGCCAATCCCGAAAACTCCTAACTTCATGAAGCTGTGGTTGGCGGTTTCCAATCAAGAACATCCTTCACTTTGCTTGGATCAACAACAACTCCTTCGTGACAAGACATGTCCAAGAAATTGTACTTCCTTAAGCCAAAACTCACACTTCTTTGAACTTTGCATATAGTTGATGTTCTCTCTCAAGCGAGTCGAACAATTACGAGATGTTCGCATGTTCTTCCTTGCTCTTGGAATATACTAGAATGTCATCAATAAACACCACAACGAATTTGTCTAGCTCGGGCATGAATCTGAATTCATCAAATACATGAAATGAGCTGGAGCATTGGTCAAACCAAAAGACATGACCAAATATTCATATAACCCATATCTTGTGGTAAATGCCGTTTTGGGAATATCTTGAGCTTTATCTTGATTTGGTGATATCGACGACCTCAAATCTATCTTGAGAAAACTTTGGCTCCGGCCGATTGATCAAAAAGCAAATCTATCCGAGTAATGGATACTTATTCTTGATGGTCACTTCATTCAGCGGACGGTAGTCGACACATAACCTCAAGGTCTCATCTTTCTTTTTCACAAAATCGCGGACATCCCCAAGGTGATGAACTAGGTTGGATAAATCCCTTATCAATCAATTCTTGCAACTGAGTCTTCAACTCGGCTAACTCCTTAGGTGGCATCCTATAAGCTCTCGAGAAATCGGAGCTGTTCGAGTTTCAATTCTATGTTAAACTGGACATCCCTATCTCGGTGGTAGACCGGGTAATTCTTCAGAAACACATCGGAAATTCACATACTACCGGGATATCTCTAATCTCTTTGTGGCGGTTGCACAAACTTTGCCCACGATCTTCTTAAGGTTGGAAGTTGGATAAGAATTTGAGAAGCACTAGGTGGCAAACTTACCCTTATAGTTCTATTCAAAGCATTTATAATGACCTTATCTTTGATACATCCAATTCATTCCCAAAATCACATCTATATCCACGGTCCTTTAGGATAATCATGGTAGTGGGAAAAATATGCCCACCTGGTTTATGGGTACTGGTATACCATTTCCTTAGTACGAGGCGTCCCCCAGGCATTGTATATAAAGAAATTTTCCTTTGTCGTCCCAATTGAAATTTCATACTTCACAACAAATGCTCTATTGATGAATGAATGCGATGCGCTTGAGAATCAAAAAGTATAAGCTGCAGGATGATTGGCAGCAGAAACATACCCATCATCATTGGCTCTCCTTCAGGAATCTCCCCAGCTTGAATATAGAACACCTGTCCTGTCTTCCTTTCATCTTTGCCCTTCTGAGCATTCTGATTGTTGCCCTTATTCTGGGCCTGACCTTGTTGATTGCCAGGGCTCTTCTGAAAATTGGGATTGTACTGTTTCGGATACGGACACTCCCTCGAGAAATGACCAGGCTTGCCACAATTGAAACAGGGATACTTATGACCCTGAGATGTTGGAGTATTGACACCAGAAGTATTCTGAGGTGGATGCTGATAAGTTGTAGCAGGACGGACATTTGATTGCTGACCGGCTTGAAACTGCGGTGGACGATAAGGAGGACGATTATGATTAAGCTGGATGATAAATCACCCCCTCGCCTCTTTGGATTTCCCCAAAAGATCCAGACGGCATACTCTTTTTCTTCTTGAACTCCCTATCTTGCCGATACTTTGCCTCTGAAGCAATTGCAATATCCACGGCCTCATGATAAGTGACATTGGTACAAAATTTGTCATCATAATACGCAATTTGGTATTCATACCTCTCATGAACCATTTCTTTTCTTTGCATCGGTGTTGACATGTTACGGTGCATATTGTGACAGTGATTGAATCTTCCTACATCTTGCATCACAGTTTGATCCCCTTGCCTCAAAGCAAGGAACTCTTCCAACTTCATAGCCATCACTCCTTGAGGATATAATGGGCTCTAAAAGCGATCTGAAACTCTATCCAAGTTAATGGAACACTGCGGGTTGCATGGCCATAAGGTTTGCATACCAAGCACCAATTTTGCACCTCTAAGTTCTTTGGGCGGCAAACAACGGCTTCGAAACTCCGTGCAATGAATAAGATCAAATTTACATTCCATGGTCCTAAGCCGGTCATCGACCTCAATGGTTCATCACCTTAGTGAAACTTTGGGGTTTTGTATCCGTGAAGTCAACATATGTAGCCTCATGCCCGTTTATGGTTGCGTCCGCGATTTCTATGCATCTGATTTTGATTACTTTGAGCCATCTCATGAAGCAAACGAGAATTTTCCACAGTCACATTGACTAATGCGGCAATAGCATCAGCCAGATTTGTTGGCATTGGTGGCGGGTTAGGGATATCATCATCATCTTGTGAAGTACCGGGAATATCACGATCCCCAGCGTCGGACGCATCTGCTCATAACAAACCAAACTTTATTCACAAGCCTTTATTCAAAGATCCTAAAGCTTACTACAACGCATTACATTGGTGCCACTTATTTAAACACAAGACCACATCTAAACAAGACTACTTAACTTAACTAGAAGTAATTATTTCACAATTCTACTCCTTTTCGCGATTACATCAAACTTCAGGCTCGGTATCCATTCAGGAAATATTACCGCCTTCATTATCACTTTCATCAATCATTACTAATTCTTGGGATCTTCTTCTTCTCCCTCTTCGATTCACTCCCATCGGCAATGATAACACGGGATCCAATGCATCAACTTGGGGTTCATGATTTGGATCTAGGAGATTGCTTAGCCTATGAACTTCCTCATGCGAGATATGTATTATGCTCTTCTAAGTCTTCTACATAAAATTCTAACTCATGAGTTCTAACTCTAGCTACATTTTCCCTATGCCAAGCTTCATTCCTTCCTTCCATCATGCACGAACTAACATCGTTCGCAGTTCTGTGTTGTGGTAAGACGCCTTAATTGTTCCCTGTAATCGCCCATCTGAATGGCGTCCATAGCCCTATCTCTAGTAGCTTGGGCTAACTCTGCGAAAAATCTCTGTATCTCCTTTGAGGATCGGGCCTAATGGCCACTCTCGCTAGCACCATCATTCCTAAGGGCAAGTTGGTGACGAGGAACTCCTTTGGGTCCAGTGGACTTACAGGCGTCATCTTGGCACGAGAGCCATCTGTAGGAAACCAATTTAATCCAAGTAAGACCACTTGATCAAAGTCTAAAAAAGAGCAGCTATGATGGATTACATTCCTCAAACCAGGACTCACTACTCAACTCCGGACTAAGAGGTGAAGGAAGTAACGAGTGAATTATTCATGATGCATGAATCGTTCTTACGAACAAAAACATCAAAGTTTATAATGCACAAGATTACTACTCCACCACACAAGACCCTTTTAATCAAATAAGGAATGGTGAGAAAGAAATAAGGTAAGTCAGAAGCAATTTGGACCAAATTAATCAAGTTAAATTTAGTCATCTCAAATCATTTTGAAGTTTTAAGTAAACCAATACCACACAAAAACTTTGTAACGATCGCTCTGACGATACCATTACGTGGCGAGAACCTCCTAAATTATAGGGCCCACATGCACTGTCATTTGTCCAACGACCTTTGACATTTATGCATATGTTACCGATAACTTAAGAAGACTGTCGGGTGTCCATGGGAACCCCGAATCATCCACGATTTCGAGCGGGATCACATTACTGAGTCATTGCGATATTACAACATTTATTCAAATATCTACACGAGAGTAAATCAATGAAGTCTTACAATAACTTAGTTTACAAAACATTTATTTCAAACCTTACAAACTAAGTTCGATTATTAATACAAACCAAAGTAGGGAGTGGCATTATAATATATACAAAACACACAAATATATTTGCTTACCTTAAGGGCCACACATTACTTATCATCATCGCCTTTGAACAACGGTCATGCAAAGACGATCCAAAACAGATCGCTCATGAGCCTCACCGCAACAAGGGTCAACAAACCCCGAGTACGAAAGTACTCAACAAGACTTAACCGAAATAAAAACCGATAAGACTCGGGAATGCGAGGCTCGAGGATTCAAGGTATGGCTTTAGCAATAATCAAAGTTCTTTTGCGTAAAAGCACTTTAACAAAATTCTTTGTATCAATAATTAAAATCTCATAAGATCATATACAAAGTCGACACGATCCGTATTGAGATCATGAAACTTCATATCCAACACTTTCTCGAACCATTCTCAAGTTCCGGTTATTAATACTACGATGATGAATGAGAAGTGAGTCTCCATAACCGAGGAGCAGCGACGATTGAATCGATTATAAACCCATTTGGGAATTCCAGACCACCACGACATATGTAGGTCCCGACCTACATATACCAACCTACCCTTGGATCCTCTAAACAAGAACGGGTCCGCGCACCCGAGAATCTGATACTCCACACTCCAGCCCATTGCCACGTGGGTACACGCTATTCCGCCATCTCTCCACTCCCGAAGGCGCGAGTAGCCATTCTCGTAATAGAATAGCCAAGTTAAGGCTTACCGGAGTATGTGGTTAGTACTACAAAGTCTCACTGCAGCAGTTCACTGCAGTACGGACCTTAATCGACATAAAGCGGAAAGAACCCGCTCACAAGACATTACCGGTCTTGTGGCTCCACACACACCGAGTCCCGCCGGTCTAGATTTATTACTCCACATTACCATATCACATGATAACATAAGTAACCAAAGTTCCATTTAAAACTCGCGGTGACGGGTAATCACCCAACTTTGATCGGTCTAAGCGAGCTAAGCATAACTAGGCATATACGATTTTAAGCGGGTAACAAGGTAGATATGGAACAACGGGGTTAATAATGCAACAATTAGGTTTCCACTTGACTTCTAATCACTTAATGCAGTATTGAAAAGCAAAAGCGAAATCAATTTGTAAAATACAAGGTAGGGTTATATGCATCCGGGGCTTGCCTTCGTTGACGGAAAAGTCGGCTCTGCGACGTTTCACAAGTCTTCGATCCGACCTCACAGCAGACAGATCAACCTCCTCCGCAACTTGATTAACTACCACGTGTTCACCTTTGTTTACTACACGTAGTAACATTGCCATGTTTAACATGATGCTCGATGATGGATGCAAAAATTAATAAATTGGATACAATTTTTCTTGGTGATCTGATTACAAACCAATCTAACCAAACCATATCCAGAATCGATGTGACCACGCTTAGCACCGATCACTTTGGTGAACTCTCCGACCACTACGGTGAACTCTCCGACCACTACGGTGAGCTATCGACCACTACGGTGAGCTATCCGACCACTACGGTGAACCCTCCGACCACTACGGTGAGCTATCCGACCACTACGGTGAACTCTCCGACCACTACGGTGAGCTATCCGACCACTACGGTGAGCTATCCGACCACTACGGTGAACCCTCCGACCACTACGGTGAGCTATCCGACCACTACGGTGAACTCTCCGACCACTACGGTGAGCTATCCGACCACTACGGTGAACTATGCGGAGCAAAAAATCGTCGGTGAGGGAGAACCGGCTATCGATGATCAAAATGAGTAAACAACAAGCCCGACTAAAGACTACGACATCGAAGCGAAACCGTAAGAACACGATTCTGATCAACGGCTCACCGAAAAGCTCTAGCCACGATGACACGCCCGCGCAGCGGTGAAGATCTTGACCTCGAGGAAGAAAAAACGAGACAATGCGAGTTCTTGGCAATTTCAAAGCGACCAAAGGCTAGTGGCATTTGGATTCGCAAGGAAAAGAGCGGAACTAGGGACGGCCTTTACCGAGATGGCAACAATGGTGGTGAAAACAAAGGAAGAAAAAAGCGCGATGACGACGTCTTGGTAATTATAGCGCGGCGCAAAAAGCTCAAGGAAGCCACGACGAGCTACGACGGTGGCGATGGATCGGAAAAGCAGAGGAAAGGAGCGGGGCAAGCGGCGGCGGCGGTTAAAAAGGATGGCAGGAAACTCAAAGAAGCCACGACGAAACCATTTCCCTCTCCCGGTATGACGCCCAGACGGCCAGCCGCAGCGATCGAAACAACAAGCAAGCTTCGAAGCTTCGTGGCGGTGTAAGCATAAGCGGTGAACACTGTTCATCGAAATTACAAGTTTGCCATACGCCAAAATTCACAAATTACTCTCAAATTTTCATAACAACTCAAAAATCTCCAAAAACAAAAGTTGTTCAAAATTGAAAGTTCTACAACTTTGCTTCTATAACCATCTCCTAATTCTGTCTAGATTTTGAAATGGATTTTCAGGGTAGGATTTAAATGCTGAAAAGCGGGGTTTTCTCGAAAAATTTAAAATCCAAACAAACTTTGAATTTAAGTCAAACAATACAATTCAACACATACCACATGAATATAAACTTGTTTTAGTGTATGCATCTCAAAGTTTTCACCAAATGCCAAATGCTTTGCAATGCATATGATGACATGTCAGGTTTTAGTATTTTAAACACCCGAGGTGTTACAATATGTCCCCTAGAAATTTTCGATGAAGACCCACTTGAGACCTGCCTAGTTGCGGATGCTGTCAGGTGGGAGGAATTCGAGCCATGCTCGAACATGCTCCCCCGCGTAGATGGGGAGATACTAAATGATGAAGTGGTCATCATCCACTCCTCTGGCTCGACTGGCGAGCCAAAAGTCTTCGAGCCATATAACAAGGTTTGTTTCCCTGGTGTATCTGGTGATGTTGGTGGGTGGTTGGAAGCGATGTGGGATTGGCGCTTTCTAGATGTGACAACCAAAGGCGCATGGTCCCTGGCCATCTAGGCTGGGACTCTGGCCGTTTGGCCGGCCACCATGCCTAGGGTGCATGTCCCCGCACTCCTTGATGGTCAGGCTAGGGCCTGTATCGCCTGGTCTCACCGCCACACGATAGGAGTCATCATCATGCCGAGCATGGCGTCAATTGTTGATGACGTTGTGAGCGTCACAGTTTGGCCCGAGGCATTCACGCATAGGTGGTCGGTGTGGAGCGGGTGTCGGGTCAGGCTGTGGTGCAGTTGTGGCCTCCTACCCCACCCTTGGCAACAACAGTGGTGAGTGGACAGAGCGATTCAACAAGTGTAGCCCTAGTCCTCCGGTTGAGCAAGAGGCCATAAGCTGATGTCATGATGTGGAGCTCTCCGCCTGTTGAACAGCAGTGGTCTCCACCAGCGCCCGGAGGTTCTAGTGGATTGCTTGCTCCTAGGGGTCGGCCGGCTCGGGGAGGCCACACAAAAGCATCACCGCAGCAGCGATGTTCTGGTTAGCTCAAGCGAACTAAGAGGGTCGTTCCCTCTATCCAAGATGTTGTGCTGGACCTAACGGGTGTGACCTCGGGCATTGCTCACTAGGTTATGTGTGCGTGGCACAGCGAGCTGCACTGAGCACGCCAGTGTAGGTGACGGCTGGCTCTGCTGCCTTTGACGTAACTCCTCGCCATGCTTCTACGCATGCGCAAGGGCCTCCGCAAGAGGGTCCAGAGGGATGTGAGTCTATAGAGACTCCGCTACCACCGGTGGCTATCCTGGAGCATCTGCTATAGTGCACTCCCAGGATAGAGGGTGGCCAGGTACCACGACATCGCCAATGCTGGAGCCGTCGCTTTCAGCCTCGTCATCCATGAGGTCGTGAAAAGAGGCGAGAGCATGGCCCACCATCCCATGAATTTGGATGTGAGAGGGGGTGGCATCAGCATCCTTTGGAGCCCCCCACACATACGCATCTACAGGGGACATGAAGCCGTAGGGGAACCGGTCGCACGACGGGCACGGTGGTGACCACAGGGACCCTCTAGAGAGTTGGCGGAAGGTATTAAATAGGGAGTAAAGAACAACATGTACGTTACTCACCATGGAGTTTGAGCCTAGTATGGGCTCAAGGCGAAGTGCGAGTGTCTCGATGTTGGGGTCATCGAGTGGCTCGGGGCCGGTGGAGAGCGCTCCTCCTCTAGTGGATGCCGGGATGAGCGCCTTTTTGTAGAGGTGCAGTACGTCGAGCCGGTGGGTGACGAAGTCTAGACTCCCAAAGAGGAAAGTCTAGAGCGGCTGGAAGACGGGAGGAACCCACATCCTAACAGGTGGGAGCATAGGAAACTCTAGTGAGCCAAAGCAAATCGTATCGCTCGAGCCTGCCATGACGAAGATGGTGGAAAGGTGGGCCATCCGATGACCAAAAGCGTGAACACACAGAGTCCTCCCCATGGACGGCGCCAACTGTCGGTGCGAAAAGTGACCAATAAGTAAATATTTGAAGTTTTGTCGTGCGTTGTGATCAGATGTGACCTAGTACTCAATGTCATAGGATTTATACTGGTTCAGGCAACATGCCCTATGTCCTATTTCAGTCGGTCGGTGACTTTATTCCTAAGCCTAGGTGCTCAAAGTTTGCTGTGGGGTTACAAACGAGTAGGAATAAGAAGGGGGTGCTAAAGGCCCAGTCGGACTCTAAACCAAAGGGCCGAGAGTGACGGGGGCTCTAACGTGCCCTAAGTATTGGAGTGTATGCTCTGTGTAGCTTTAGAGTTCTAGAGCTATTTAGATTCAAAAATCAAATCCCTTTTTAGGAGAGAGCTCATCCCCTTTTATAGTCGAAGGGCATGGGCTCTTACAAGTCAGAGAAAGAGAGAGAAAGTATACGTGTGCAACCTAGTCTTGTTGCCCACGCTATTGGGTACAAGACGGTCGTCAGCGCCCACAATACTGTTTATGTCCAGATGCATGCGGCAGGCTCTACCATGTTCGCCTGGTATGGCGAATGTCGGCGCCTACAATACTGTATGGCAAATGTCGGCGCCTACAATACTGTTTGGGTTCTGACACGCCTAGAAGGTTGTATAGTGCCTATTGGCATGCCTGGCGGCACCGTCCTGTAGGTGCACAGGGTATGGCAGGGTATGGTCCTCGGTATTGCGGTTTGACTTTGAGCACCTTACCTTATCTGCTCTGCCTGATCCATATGGCCTCACCGACCGGGCGTCCCTGGTTGGTCATTCCTAGTTAGCCCCGACTATGTCGGTCGGGGAAGAGCTACAAACAGAGGTCCGACATATCCCTAGTTGGAAAAGGAGGTCGGAGTAGGACTATGTCCCCTCCTTGGCTAGGCCTTCCGGTCGAGGACCGAATTGTTCTCCCAGCCTATCATTAGGTATCTAGGCCGGCCCGGGAGGCACGTGTTTGTTGCTACACCTCCTATTGGGCCGAGTTCTTAGTAGGGAAGCAGGCCCATTAGGGACCCCGAGTTTATGAACTCGACACTTTGTACTGGATTCTAGGCAAGCCCTGGAGCATTCTAAGTATCCTACCCTCTCTTTTTATAAATGCAAATAAGTATAACTTTTGTATGCTGCATTAGGTGATAGGAGTTTAATGAAACCGTTGGTGCATAATTCCTACCTTGTCCACTATATATAAAGACATGAACCCTTACTAGTATGAGTAGGACGTTCTATGCTTAGCCATGCTTAGACCGGTAGAAGTGGGTGGTTTCCTATCACCTACAATATAGTTGGATACCTGGTCACGGTTGGCAATATTTGCTATCATGGAAAATAACCATGTGATGATGAATAAATTAAGACCGGACAAAATCTGGTCATTGAGAGGAAGTAGGACATGGAGGTCTTGTGTGCATGTTTTATCATGTCTGTGTCGATTAAGGATCGCATCGTTGTTGGTCCTCGATCATTTTGAACACAGGCTCTCACTTAGCTGGCTAGATAACTCGTTCTAACCATGAAGCCAAGTAGCTCAACTCATGCCGGGCCCCATTCTGTAAGAGTTCACACACTGGAGGTAGTAAGCATGTGTGGGGAGCTAGATGTGAGCCCAAGGGCAGGCTAGGCCTGACCGTCCTGGCAGCTGGTTGTCCCTGATTGTGCGGCGCTGATTGAACCCGTGACATGTGTACCTGAGTTGTACCAAAGGTGACCTAAGGCTACCTTGGCACAAGTATGTCTGAGTTTGTGTTAGGATTTCTGCTGAGCTGGTTGCAATCGATTTGAATCGGTGTCTCTTCCGGATAGTGAGAAACTTGACTATGCTTCCATCATTCGTAGAAACACTAGATGGAACATGATGGTTATGATGATTATATGATAACTCGGATATTGTTACTAACGTTTGCTTTAGCTTAATCAAGTGATTGCTCTAGAATAGGTGCAAAGTTAGCCATAATAAGCTTCACTAAACTTGATGCTAAAATATTGACTAAAAGATTGAAAGTAAGGACTTATGGTAGTAATGTTTTTTTTGGAAAGTTATGCTATCCAACCAACTCCACTAAATAAGCCTTGCATACCCTTGAGAGTCTTTTTATTTCTCTCCTATCGGGTAAGTCCAGCTGAGTATATTCGAGTACTCAGGGTTTATCCCACCATGTTGCCGATGAAGTTCTCGACCTACTGAAGATGATGGCTAACCGACGGTGGGTTCGGCGACTCTATATTTATTTCTCATCTATATGTTATTGTTGGATGATGTTACTTATGCTAGCAGTGTATTTGAAACTTATGTTATTATAATCATTTTAAAGCTATGTTGTTTTAGCTGTCCTATTCGTAAACTTGGCAATATATTATTATTTGTGAACTCAATTGTAATATTATTCCACTGCAACTCCGTGTATGTGATGTGTATTTGCTTAATCATGCGATCTTGGTTATAATGTTGATTTACCAAGGTCCTTCGTGACACTCGGCGGACTACCGGGTTTATATAAGTGCAAGTGTGTGCGTGCCAATGTGTTAAGCGGGGGCAGCCGTGCTTGAGCTTGTATAAATTGGATGGCTCTGTCGTAGTTGGCATCGGAGCAAGATTAAGCATAATACTGTCACATACATAGTTTAAAAAAACAAAGTTTTGGTTTTAAAAGCCTATTTGGACTAAAACTTTAGCTACGGGCAAATTTGTCAAAACAAATTTGCAAAACTATGCTAGTGACAACCTCCAGTTAAGCCCAATTAAGGACTACTAGGTGGCTAAGTAAACTGATACTAACTACGAGGGATTTACTTTATTGCAATTTTTATTTCGTCGTTCATACGGCGTGCTATTGTACAAATGTAATTCACTTGAATGGTACTGTATGGATCAATATACCTCTATGCCCAGATAAGTTGGTGAGTGGCATGACCGCAAGATGTTAGCGTGCGGTCTAAGGGGAGAGATAGTTTTGATACTAAAGTATATATATATATATATATATATATCTTATATGTACGGAAGTATTTAATTGTGGGTTAGTTTTGATACGGCTATATATGCATATTTATATGTATGTGCAGACATATTTACATATGGGTAGTCTTGATACAAAAGTATATATATTTTATATATATATATGGAAGTATTTAAAATGAAACCTACAGACTAGACTTTCATTTCTGTATATATATATCATTATGGGGTTGGGCAGAAATGAAATTCTTGTACAGGTATGCTAACCACGAATGCGTAGATTGAATATAGCTGACGACTAGCTATATGTCGAGAGAGTACGTGTTATGCCACTACATAGAACATGATTGCCACCTTAGGCTGGCAATTTTGTGAGGACAAATAGGATGAGCATGCATCATAATGATTGTTGCTTTATGCATAACTATGCTCCCATCACCTTTGTTCTAATAATAAGTAACTTGTTGCAACTTGTGATCAAGGTGATGTGGTAGCTTTCTTGTAAGAAATTAGAGAGATATGCCTTGACCTATATTGTTTGAGTAGCCTTGTTAGGATATGCTATGTGATGTCACCTTGCTTGTGTGAAGAAATGGTGTTAGATTTGTAAAATGCATAAGATGAGCTAAGAACATCCAAATTGGGTGAAACCAATGTTGATAGTGTTGTTTTAAAGAGATCTACCGAGTGAAATCATAAAACTTGTTTGGTGATGATTTGTATGCAGTATCTTTTATCCTTGATATGCACTCTTTAAACTTGAAAATGTGAACTTGGAGCTAGGAATGTCCAAAAAATTATGGTTTTAGTTTTGTTAGCTTTGTCATGTTGTGCACGACTGAAAACTAGTTTGCTAAATATAAGTAAAACTTGTTTTGATGAAATATATGCCTACTCAGTAAAAGGAAATAAAAGATAACAATACCTTGCCACCATGTTTTGCATGTTTATGTGTAGTGGTGTTGCTGTAGATGATTGCTTGTTATGTGTGAGCTTTGTGCTTAGTAATAGCTGCTTCAGCTAATTTGATTGAGTTTCTCAAATGTTTGCTTAAGACCATGATGTATATGTGAATGTGTTGTGATCTAGGTGGTACCATAGTTGTCACCCTTTTTGTCCACGATAAGCATATGAGTGTGAATAGCCTTATCCTGGAACAACACTGAAGTTATGTTAATCTCATGGTTGCCTCCAAGTAGATTCCCTTGCTTAGGAGCTTGAGCCTATGTGTGTGATTGTTAGCCCTTGAATGTTTGTGTATCCATGCTGTAACACCCTAGGTGTTAAGCATGCATTTAGCATTGGTATTGCATGAGCACAAGCATCATTGATCATTCATGAGCATGAGCATCTCAAATTTATCTCTATGATTGCTTATATCACATATGTTTGTTACTAAATGCTTTACATATGCTAGGGTTTACATGTAACTAATGTATAAAATGTTTGTAGGACCTTAGGAGTACTTTTAACATGTTTAGAATGTCACATGGAACAACTTTGGTATTCATGACTTGGACCAATTTGGCCTCTAAGTCATGGTTATAGGGTAACTTACCATTTTCAAGTTGTATGTTTGACCTAAGTTGAACTATAGCATAGCGTGTTTGCATGGCAGTGCACCCTTAAGAAAAGTTGTACTACTTGATTAGAGCAACAACTTATATTTTTGGGTCAAGGTCTAATTCTGTGCTTAACTTGGTCAAATCATGCTCACAAAAATCAATGCAGTGTTGTTCTGAAGACTTAAAAAAATTTCTAAGTCCAAGCTGCATTTACAATTTCAAGTACGCTAGTTTGACACGCTATAGTTTGTAAACTAGGCCGAACTAGGCTGAACTCATGTAAGCAATGTTTTAGATCTCGTGTAGCTCTACAATTCTTGTTAATGAAGTTTTTGCTATTAACAAACGGTTTAGGATTATTGGTTGCTTGAAATCACGCCGTCAGTCATCTGCATCTGCTCGTTTTAGGGTTTTAGCTCGCCGTGGGTGGCCGACCAGGGCAGGCCCAATGTGCCACATGGCGGCCGTACGTTGGCATCGATCCGGCTGGTCGAGCCAGCGTGGAGAGTTAAGCCACGTGCCTCTGCTGCTCGCTCTAGTTCACTCTCACGCTCCGCTCTTCTCTCGCCCACGCCTGAGCATTGCGCAGCGCCGCGCCACCGCACCATCTCCATCGCTCCACCATGCTCGCTCACTATCATTGCTGCACCGTTTTCCAATCAACCACGCCCACGGCTCCACCATTGTCACCTCTTCCACCCTGACCAGCTTGCCCCTCCTATCGAGCCAGGGTAAGGGCCTTTTTTGCTTCGCCGCCATGGCGCCGCCGCGCGCTCGGCTCACCATGGCTGTGCCTATACACCGCACCTCCTGTCCTCCTCTTCATCGATCTGTAGTCATCTTGTGGTCCTTAAGCTTAGGTAAAAGCTTGGCTTGATGGTACTGCATGATCGTGCAGGAACACACTGCCGCTCCCGCCATGGCCGCCATTGCCGCCGTGGCAACCGAGATCACCGTCGCCGAGCTGAGCCATTGCCTTCCATCTCTTTTGCATGCATTAGGATGACTAAGCCTAGACCTAATGTCTGGCATGATGGAGACCCGCCTCTCACCGCCGTCTCACAGGAACACCGTGAGCACCGCCGTGCTCCGTGCACCGCCGTGCGAGCATGCACGTGGTCAGAGCTCGCCGTCACATCACCAGAACCCTAGTCACCTAGGTTATGTGGCAGAACCTCCTAAGGAATCGGGCCCACATGCACCTATCGTCGTCTTAACATACCTCGAATAGCGTACACGAGTTTCCAACAACTCAACAGGTCTGTCGGGTGTCCTCGGAAAACCCGAATCATCCACGATTCTCTTTTCAAACAGGATCCCAATCACAGTCATTGCAGATTACAACAGTTTATTCAAATATATACCAGAGTAAATGATAGCGGAAGTCTTAAGATAACATAATTACAAACCAGTTGTTTTCAAACTTACAATACCATAAGTGTTATACAACCATAGTAGCGAGATAATATTACATTAACATTATTTATTTCACACAAACTAGTGCCTTGTCCAAAGGCCATTCATCATTCCTCATCGTCATCGACTTCATACATACATCGACATGCAAAGCGAGGGACCAAAACAAAGCCCACGCATGCAACTCACCGCAACAAGGGTTAACAAACCCTGAGTACAAAAGTACTCAACAAGACTGACCCGACCAAAAAGGGCGAAGGTCTTAGGGATGCAGGTGTTGGGTCAAGGTAAGGATGTAGAAAGATTCAAAAATTCTTTGCTAAAAGCTTACTATTCTTGATCCTAGTTTCAAGTTTTACCACTAAGTATTTTAGTTCAATATCTCCTACTAAGTGTTCATATCCCATGTTCCAATCCTTCTCATTCCATTCTTTTTCTCATGTTTTAGTAATTCACCAGTCCTACATTGCTTCTATAATGAATCGAGTCTCCATATCCATGGAGCACCGGCAATTCGAATTGATTCAAGTCCCAGCTGGGGATTCCTTATCACATGACATATGTAGAACTTAATCTTGCATATATCAACCTTGCTACCGGATCCTCCCGTACTAAGCCGTCTCCACGCCACCCGAGAGCACAGCACACCTCAAATCCGGCCACATTCAAGCCACGAGGGTACACGCTACTCCCGCCATCTCACCACTCCCAGTGCGTGGGCATTAAATCTTAGTATCGGATTAGCCAAAGTAGGCTTACCGAGTATGTGACTAGTACTACAAAGTGTCTCGTTCAGAAGATCCACAATGAGTGGCCTTTAAGCGACATAGTCGGCAACATTACCCAACATTCAAGATAAGCCACCCAACTAGTCTCTAGTTCATTCTACCTTCCTTCTTTCTTTCTTTGGCCGGTATGCCATCTTTGATTATATCGAAACTTTTACTTTGAAAAGCCTACCATAAAGCATACTAAGCAATTCTACGCCATTGTAAATGAAATCATCTTCAAGGATGGTAAACAATTAACAAGGTAGGCAATGCATCAAGTAGGTAACATTTGAATAAACAACTTAATGCGATAAGTAACATAAGTGATAAACTTTTCAAAGTAAACAAGGTAATGGTGTAATGCATAAACGGGGCTTGCCTTCGATGCGATTTACGGTTCCGGATTAGTACCACAATTATCAAATCCTCGCGACAACCGGGGATTCTTCGAGAACTTGCTCAACTAGAATCGTTTCGTTCTCGGTTCTCTACGAAATGATAACATATGCTTTAACATGATGATAATGTAAACATGATGCTTTTTACGGTACATGAAATGTAAAACACCCCATAAATGATTTTATTTCACAGATGCAGTTGCAAAGCCAACAAAACCAACTTGCAATCCTACCATTAAGAACCATACATGTGACTTGACCAAATGGATCTTGGGACCCTACTAGTCACACTACACGACCCAAATCAAGATCAAACCCTAAACCTACACTTAGGGTTTACCTTTATTTATTTTTGAATTAATTTAGAATTAAGCTCAAAATGAACTTGCTCCAAATGATCTCAAAAATTTACACAAGCATCCTCATGATAAATTAGTGTACCAAAATAAATTTCATAATTTTTGGAGTTATACAGTGGCCTACAAAAATCATGGAGATTGCATTTATTAATTAATTGACTGAATTTTTGAACATTAAAAATTTATCCAAATTTCAAATTTCAAATTTTTAAATCATACTAGAACATGTACAGAAGCTACACAAAAAATTTCAGAATTTTTGGAGCTATGATTATTTTTCTACAAATTTCCAAAGATTCAGTACTATTCACAAATTCAGAAAATAAAAATTTTCTTTATTCTTCTTCCTCACTCGTGACCGACAACTGGGCCCATTCATTGTCGACGATTGAGAGACAGAGGCACGCACGACGACTTGTTGCCAGCTTCGGCCAGCAAAACGTGTCGGCGGTGCTTCTCCGGTGAATCTAACCCAATCCTCAGGACGACAGAAGACTCACGGGAGTGAGCTCCACGCCGGCCATGGCGGCTCGGGCATGGCGGCGCACGACGTAACCACTGGCGGCGATGCGATGAGAGAATAAAGCGAAGTGATAAACACGTTCGGAGCTCACTATGATCACGATGGTGGACTCGGTGAAGAGCGGAGATGGTGCAGGGAGCACCGCCACGGGAGGGTAGTCGTGGCGAGCTCCGGCCGGTCTCGGGGAAGACGGGTTGCGCCGAGCGATTCCGGCCAACACCAGCGATGAGAGCAAATCAAGGAGGAGCGCAAGACCGAGGCGATCACGTTGACGTAGCTGGGAACGACTGACGCGACTCGACGATGCCTACGGCGAGCGGCGGAGCTACGCGGTGGCGGAGTAGAGCAGAGGGGAAGAATGGGAACGATGGCGGCGACTGTAGCTATTTATAGCCCGGAAGAAGGCGTCCGGCGTCGCCAGCGCACGGGCGGGTTCGCCACGGTGACATCGGCGTGTCACCGCGCTAGCAAGCGGTGAAAAACCGATCGGCGGCGGTAGCTCGGTGGCGAGCAGGGAGGTGATGACCTGTTCCGGTTGATTTTTGAATAAATTACAGAACTGCCACTGAGACTATTTTTCGAATTACTCACAAATTTTCTAAAGAAGTTGAAAATCTCCAAAAATGAAAGTTGTTCAATTTTTCAAACTCTACAACTTTGCTTCTAGAAACATTTTCAAATTCTGCCTCCATTTTGAAATTTGAATTTGGGGTGCATTAGAGCATTTGAATCATTTCAAAATTACTCCAAATTTTATATGTAAACTTGAAAAACTTTGAATACCAAAGTTGATCCTTATAAAATAAGCTCCAACTTTGCTTTTTGTCAAAACTCCAAATTCCAAATGGATTTTGAATTAGTAAAAAGGGGCAAAAATGACTTATGTAATTTGAATATGAATTCAAATTTGATTTGTCTTCCTTTCACTTAGATTTTGATTTTTGATCAGTAACATGGCCCATTAGGATTATTTGAGTCAAAGGACATATGACCACACATGATCACATGAAATTTAACCCTTGTGGTCATGATCTGTATTTAGAGTTTTTGAAACACATCACATGAAATAACAACTTATGAAACAAATCTTATTTAGTGAATGCATTCCAAATTTTCTTCCTTATGAATGCTTTGCAATGCATATGATGACATGTCAAATTTTAGTATTAGGTCAAAACACCAGAGGTGTTACAGGTTAGCTCTGATAGGTTACTACATAGTTGTAGAGCACCTCACCAGAGCGTATGGTGGCCAGAGGATGCCAGCGTACCGCCACGCAACCACCGCCATCCGCCATTGCACCGGCGAGCTAATTCTGGTGAGCTTCCAGGCTAGCCGAGCACACCTATTAACGCGGCTTGATGAGATGAGCACGTAGGTGTCATCGTCATCGCCGGTGATCTCGCTGTCGGCGAGATATCACTGGTCGGAACACCTCCTCTGCTCTAGAGTTGCTGACGTCTAGGTACCACTGATCAGCGGGCCCCATCTGTCAGTCTGTGTTTTAGTTGATTTTCTGAATTGGTTTCACAAATTTGAATGCTTGTTTCAAAAATTCATATCTCAAGTTTCGAGTGTCCAATTTTGTTGGATTCCTCGTGAAGTGTAGTATTTTATAAAAATATGAAATGCATTGTTCATGTTATTTTTCAAGGTGAATAAAATAGAGCCAGATAAATGCTTTTTGAATGTTTTCAATCTTGTTAAATGCAAAACTTGAGCTAGGAAAGTAATAAAATTATGATTCCAATTTTGTAGATCTTCTATTGACATGCTCTAGCTAGGAAAAATATTAAACTTGTAGTAAACTTAATTGGAGTAGGGTATTTCTATTTATCTTATAATAAATGGTGTTTTCTGAGGAAATTCGTAAGGATAAAAATAAGTAACATATTGCCATGCAAATTTTTGTACAGTGTTAGGGCACTAGGATGAAGCTAAGAAAAATATAAAATCTATTGTTTGACACTTTTGTATAGGGTTAACTATTTTCACTATAATAAACCTTGCTAGATTGTCATTTTTGTAGAGGATGTTATATATGTTCAAATGGTATGAAATTTTTATAGTAGCCTATTGGATGCACTAGGAAGCTACTATAATGTTCTGAAGATTTATTGTGCACATTTGATATATGTTTGTTATTTCACCTAATTATCTAATTAAATTAATAAAGGCATTTAAATAAATAAATTGGGCTTGACCATTAGGTTTTCTTGAGTGTATTGATATTCCTAAACTGTTGGTACCAATGGTGTTGCTTAATTTGAGATTTTATTTGCTGTGAAAATATTATTGCTCTATAATTCAATTTAGAGGTGTTTTCGATAGATTCTGTTGTTGGATATTTTGCATAGTAAAAATAAAGCTTTCTATAAAAATGGTTAATAACAAAGTTGTAGGGAACTTCTTTATATAGCTTGTGTCAAAATTTTAGGGAAATAGGCCAAATGGTTTAGGAGTTATAGCTGTTTGAAGTTGGTCTCCTAAAATGCTTGTTCTCTGGAATTTCTGGATAGAGCTAGAAAGATTGCCTGTTTTGGTTAGGATAGAGTTTGAATTAGCTTTTGGTGATTAAATAAGAGTTGTGTGCAATGTTATAAGCTTTCTAGAAAGTCCAAGATCACAGCATTTGGATAGGTAGGACTATAGTTATGATTTAAACTTGTAATAGCTATGTGTAGCTTAGAAAATGTCTTGTGAAGAATATTGGAAGTGGATACAGAAGAGTTATGCACCTACTCAGTAAACAAGGAATAGCCATTGTTATCATTTGTGTAACTTAACATTGTTATCATAGCAGCATGTACATTCCTAGGTCACATCATCCATGATCCTTCTTATGCATACATGGAACTTACTTATGCATATGCATACAATAGGTGCAGCCGAGGAGATCATGTTGGTGGAACTCGAAGCCGATCCACAAGAGGAGAGCCAAGAGGTGCAGCACTAGGATATTCCCAGAGAAGGAGACCCTAAAGCTGATCATCTTCCCGAGTGCCCAGATCACCAACCTACCACATTCGTGAAAGGCAAGCCCCGGAGCATTATAGGTCTCCCTATTTTATTAATGTCACCTAAGTTACTCGTATTGCTGCATTACATGATAGGAGTTGTTTGGGAACCCTTGTTGCATAATTACCTTTAATTGTCTAGAAATATCTACCATAAATTCTATTTAAGTCCAGAAACACTCCTTATGCTTAGCTATGCTTAGACCGGTAGAAGTCGGGTGATTTCCTATCACCTGCGAGCAATAGGCGATAACTTGACCACGGTTGGCTATATTGTGCTATCGTGGAACATAACTTGGTGTTGTTGATTAATTGGAGATTGGGCGGAGTCTTATGTTGGTGGTAATCATAGTGATTCTATCTGTGTCAATTAAGGACCGGTCGTCGGAGGTCATCTTGTCATGTTGAACGCATGCCTCTCACATAGCTAGCCGGATAAGTCATTTCGACCACGAAGCCGAGTAGCTCAACTTAGGCTGGGACATGAGCAGTTAAAGTGCGCACCCTAGAGGCAGTAAGGATGTGCAGAGAGCCAATGGCGTGAGTCTAAGGGTAGGTTCGAGTCCCGAGCTTCCTAGCAGATTGGTAGTATCTTTGAGGGTGTGGCGCTGGTCTTACCCATGATTTGGACTTGAGTTATACCAAAGGTGACCTGATGCGACCCCGATGGGGGTAGTATGGGTGTTTGTGATGAATAATTCCCTAGCTAGGTAGGAATCAATTCAAATCGTCGTCTCTCCTGGATAGTGAGAACTTGACAGGAGTACGCTTCATCGTAGTATTCGATGGAAATGCTGGTTATAAGATATGAAAGAGCTCAACTTGATATGGTTATTATTGTGTTGACTTAATGGTACCAACATATTTGGCATAGGATAGTTGCTAATCTAGTATGAGATAGGATTAATAACTAGTGATTCACAATTTAAAAGATATTGGACAACTAATGCTTTTTATTCAAATCATGTCAACCAACTCTACTTATAAAGCCTTGCATACTCCTTGGTGTCTTAGTATTTTTGTTTGTTGACAGGTAAGTCTAGCTGAGTACCTTCTTGTACTCAGGGTTTTATTCCCATTATTGCAGATAATATTATGTACCACGGCTACTGCAAGCACTGCTTTGGTCCTATAGTGGATGAGGAATAGGACCATGGGCATGGTCATTCTGTATATCATCTCACCCTTGTGCTTTTGTTGGAGATGACTATGAATACTAGCTATATATCTAAACTACTGTTGATGTCGTTTTGAACTATGTTGCTTCGCTACTTTTAAACTTGGTTTGTAATAACTATGTGGAATCTGATGTATGTGAGAAAACTATGAACTATTTGTGAATTGTGATGTAACATGTGATTGGTTATGTTGAATCATGTACGATCTTGGTTTCTATGTGGGTTGTTTGAGATCCCTCGTGATTTCATCGGACTACCGGGTTTATATGGGTTCAAGTATGATGGTTTGATCGCTTCGGCGATTGCTATTGTACTTGTGCTCTTATAAATTAGACGGTTCTATTACAGTTGGCATCAGAGCAAGGTTCAACATTAAACTTGTCATATGTGTATTTAAAACAAAGGTTTTATTTTATAAAAATCTAAAGTATGTAGTGGTCATCTCCTTTTTGCCCAGTTAAGGACTTTTAGGTGGCTATTTAAGTACTAACATGGGGGGTTTTACTTTCGTCGTCCATACGACATGCTATTGTATGGATGCCACTCACTTGAGTGGTATTGTATGGATCAGATGCCTCTATGCCAGGTAAGAAGGTAAGTTGATGAGTGACATGACCGCAAAAAGTGAGCGTGCGGTTGGGAAGAGCTAGCTGTGATACGGTTGTATATGCATGCTTGCATGTGTATATGGTGCATATTTAATTATGGGTAGTGTATTGATCATCGGGTAGCTTTGATACAGAAGTATATATATGGGATATATATATATATATATATGGAAGTATTTAGTATACTGCTTTCATATATATCTTGCTATCCTTGATATTCAACTTACAGCCTAGATTTACCTTTCTGTACATATAACTGTTGGGTTGGGCTAAAATGAATCTTCTGCAGGTACACTAACAACGAAACATGTAGTTCGTTTAGTTACGATTATATCAAGAGAACGTATGTATGCCACCACGTATGTCGTTAGGATTTATTTTTCTAAGTTTGTGAGGACGTACGGAATGAGCATACATCATGATACAACATTCCTTCATGTTATTGCATTGTTTCTCCCCCTTGCTTGATCTTATTGTTAATTAACTCTTTTCTATAATCGCATTATCTCACTAAATTGAACATTTTGCTACAGATGGCAGCCCCAGGAGCCCCTATTGCTAGTGACACCTTTTTAGCACTATTTGGGACTCCCACCTTACTGTGGAGGGTACTAAACTCTGTCGGGTATGCTAAACTGCCTCGCTATTTTTGGAGCGAAGTGGTAACTGAGGGACAACGGTGGTACGACGTGCGGGTCATTGTCACCGCCTGTGTGGATAATCCTCAGTGCCAATCTCCTACTCCTATAGATGTAGGAGGATGTGAGGATCACGATGGTGGGGTCGGGTTTTCTAGAAAGTTCGCTGTCGGTGAGCTAGCACCGGTCAAATCTTCCCCCTGCCTCTGTGTGTCTATCACGTGGGCCTGTTGACTACTGGGCCCCTCTTGTCAGCGGCAGTAGCAGTAGGTTTTGTTTATTTTTTTTCCTGAATTTTGTGCTAACTTTGGAAAAATGATATCTAGAGCTAGGAGTGTCCAAATTGAGTGAACCAAATTTTGTTGGATTCCTCATGAAGTTTAGTATTTGATAAAAATATGAAATCCAATATTTCTAGTATTTTTCTGGGAGAATAAAATAGAGCTAGATAAATGCTTTTTGAATGTTTTCAATCTTATAAAATGTATAACTTGAGCTAGGAAAGTGCTAAAAATCTGATTGCAATTTTGTTGGGCTTGTCTTGTCCTATACTACCTAGGAAAAATATTGGTTGCATAGTGATCTTGCTGGAAATAGGAGTTTGCTATTTATCTTAAATAAATGCTAGATTCTTGTGCTATTTTTCATGGTAAAAATATGTATCCAATGAGCATGAAATTTATTGCATAGTGTTATAGTGCTATGATGAATCTAAGAAAAATATGAATTCGGTTTTTTGACACTTTTCAATAGGATTTCCTATTTATGCTACTTTAAGCCCTGCTATCTTGTCATTTTTGCATAGGATGTTCTACTTGTTCAAATACTATGAAATTTATACAGTAGTCTACTAGGAACATGTATAAGCTACTATAATGTTTGTGGAATTTACTATACACTTTTGCTATATGTTTATTATTTCACCTAATTACCTAAATAAATTAATAAAGGCAAGAAAGGAATTTATTTAGGAATAGCCACTATGTTTTCTAGTGCTAATTTGAGGTATGTTAACTGTTGGTAACATTGGTAGTGCTCAAAGTGCCATTCTTGTATGTAGTGAAATATTATTTTCCTTAAAACTCACTTATAGTGACTTTCTGGATAGATTCTAGAGTTAAGTAAATTACATTGTGAAGATGGTGTGTGCTATGAATCTTGTCTATAACAAAGTTGTATATAACTAACTTATATAGCTTGTGTTAAATTTTCATGGAATTTGGCCAAATGGTTTGTGAGTTATGACTGTTCAAAGTTGGTCTTCAGAACTAGTTGTTCTTTGGAATTTCTGGACCAGGTTTGATAAATGTGCCAGTTTGGCCTTGTTAACTTGGGAATCATGCTAAGATGATTAAAGATGAATTGTAGCTAACTTCATAAGATTTCCAGATTGTCTAGTTGCATGTCTTTTGGGTTAGTACAACTCCAGTTATGAGTTAAACTAGAAGTTGTTGTCTACAGCCCTGAATCTGTTAAATGCAGTGAATGACTTGATTGCTTTATATGAGTTGATGTGGTGATTTAGATGCTTAGGCTGATTAAGATAAATTGTTAGTTGCAGGTGCTAGACCTCTTACTAAAAATGAACAACTTTATCTTAGGTTGTTAGAGCTTGGTGAGTGTGTAGTTCTTGTTTTTAAGAAGGGATATGCACCTACTCAGTAAATAGATACTAATCTTGTATCATAGTGTCATTCATGTGTCCACCTATACATGGCTGTATATTTCATCATCACCTTCCATCTCTTTTGCATTCATGACTCTTATGCTGTGCATATGCATGCAATAGGTGTTTCGGAGGGAGTCACTCTTCTAGAATTCGAACAAGGACTTCCGGAGGAGCAGCAGCAAGTTCAGGAGCAGGAGGTGCAGGCCCTAGAAGGAGGAGTCAACAAAGAAGAAGTTCTTGAGTGTCCCAATCACCAACCTTTCTCTTTTCTGAAAGGCAAGACCCGAAGCATTCTAAG
Source organism: Miscanthus lutarioriparius (assembly GCA_904845875.1). Taxonomy (NCBI): domain Eukaryota; kingdom Viridiplantae; phylum Streptophyta; class Magnoliopsida; order Poales; family Poaceae; genus Miscanthus; species Miscanthus lutarioriparius. The sequence goes on along the minus strand of CAJGYO010000019.1, from coordinate 35,289,218 downwards.
TCTCCTATGTTTTAAAAATGTTACTTTCAGTATCTTTATATGTTTTATGCATTAAGTTATAGGAGTTGGATGCAAACACTTGTTGCATACCTATCTCTTCCTTGTCCAGTAAATGTACCCTGAATCCTATTTAGGTCCAGGAGAGTATCAATGCTTAGCCATGCTTAGATTGGTAAAGTCAGGTGATTTCCTGTCACCAGCAAGATAGGATGATATCTGGTCATGGTTGGCTATATTTGCTATCGTGGAAATAACCATGTGTTAATAATGAATGGAAACCGAGCGGGATGTCGATAGAGAAACAATAAGGCATGGAGGTCTTGGGTGTGGATGTATCCCCATCTGTGTCGATTAAGGACCGATTCGCTGTACGTCCTCATGTCATGTTGAACACATGCCTATCACTTAGTTGGCCGGATAACTCGTTCCGACCGCGAAGCCAAGTAGCTCAACTCAAGCCAGAAGCCGGGAAGTGAAAGTGCGCACTCTGGCGGTAGTAAGGATGTGCGGAGAATCATTGGCGTAAGTCCGAGGGCAGATTGATGTCCTGGCAGAGTGGATTCCCTAAGAGTGTTGCGCTGCCTGGGCCCACGAATTTACTTCCTGAGCTATACCAATGTGACCTGAGGCGACTACTAATTAGGTTGCTTGGGTGTGTGTTAGGAATAATTTCCCAGCTGGGTAGGAATCGATTCGAGTTGCCGTCTCTCCCAGATAGTGAGAATTTGACTGAGCAGCGGCAACATAAAGTCACTTAATGGAACTTGTTGGTTATAATGATGATGTTACAACATTATACCGGATATGGTTACTAATGTTTGGATTATAATCAAGTGCTTGCTCTAGTATAGGTGCTAATCTAGATGATAGGTTTAATATTGGTAACTTGTTGCTTAACTAATAATTTGAATTATGCTCTTGTATCATTAAAGATTTTATGCAAAATGGTAGTCAAGCGAGATCCACCGATAAATCCATGCATACTCCTTGGTGTTATTTATTTTTGGTTTACGACAGGTAAGTCTAGCTGAGTACATTCTCGTACTCAGGTTTTATTCCCTCTTGTTGCAGATGACATGCTCTATAACGGTTACTGCAAGTATTATCTCCACCCTGCTGGTGATGAAGACTAGATCATGGGCATGATCTTCTATGTTATCTTATCATGATGCTTTTGCTAGATACGACTATGGAACTAGCTTGTATTTGAACTAAGTGTGTGTGATGGTTTCCAACTACTTTGCTTCTGCTATTTGTGAACTCATGTTTTAATAACTATGTGCACTCTGATGTATGAGATACTTGTGAACTACTTGTGAAATGGATGTAACATGTGGCTTGTTATGTTGAATCATGTATGATCTTGGTTGTATGTGAGTTGGATTGAAATCCTTTGTGGTTTCAGCGGACTACCGGGTTTATATGGGTTCAAGTATGACAGTTTGATCACTCCGGCGATTGCTTTTGTACCTGTGCTCTTATAAATTGGTTGGTTCTATTACAAGAACCATGGTGTCCTTATCGATACCTCGACTAGAACCATAATGTTGAGGGACCCCAAGAATAACTATGCTTGTCTAGTACCCCTTCCTAGGGAGAATGATCCCCAAAATGTGGCCAATGCTATCCAGCCTGTGGCCCTTGCTAATATTCCTATAGTATGTGAGGTTCCGGATGTCTTTCCTGATGAATTGCCGAGGTTACCACTGAACAGAGAGATAGAGTTCAAGATAGAATTGTTACCGGGTACCGCACCCATTTTCCAAAGACCGTATAGAATGCCACCTAATGAGTTAGCAGAATTGAAGAGCCAATTGCAAGAACTCTTAGAAAAGGGTCTCATTCACCCTAGTTCATCACCATGGGGTTGTCTGGCTATATTCATGAAAAAGAAGGACAAGTCTTTGCGGATTTGTGTGGACTATCGACCACTCAATGTTGTTACTATCAAGAACAAATATCCTTTGCCTCGCATTGATATCTTATTTGATCAATTGGTAAAAGCAAAAGTGTTCTCCAAGAATGATTTGAGGTCGGGTTATCACCAAATCAAGATTTGGCCGGAAGACATACCTAAGACGGCTTTTTCCACTAGGTATGCCCTTTTATGAGTATTTAGTCATGTCCTTTGGATTGACCAATGCTCCTGCCTATTTCATGTATTTGATGAACTCGGTGTTCATGCCCAAACTTGACAAGTTCATGGTTGTGTTCATCAATGATATCTTGATTTATTTAGAGACGACAAAAGAGCATGAGGAGCACTTGATAGTGGTGTTGTCGAGACTAAGAGAGCATAAGTTGTATGCAAAGTTTAGTAAATGTGAGTTTTGGTTGAAGAAGGTACCTTTCTTAGGTCACGTATTATCTGAAGATGGAATTTCTGTAGACCCATCTAAAGTGCAAGAAGTGTTGGATTGGAAAGCTCCCACCTCAGTTCATGAGGTTCAAAGTTTTCTTAGTCTAGCTAGATACTATCATCGGTTTATCCTAGATTTCTCCAAGATAGCCAAGCCTATGACGAGGCTACTTCAGAAGGATCAAAAGTTTGTATGGACACCAGAGTGTGATGTAGCTTTTCACCCTTTGCGGACTCTGTTAACTTCTACTCCTGTTTTAACACAACCTAACATTGAGAAACCTTTTGATGTGTTTTGCGATGCATCGGGTATCGGTTTAGGGTGTGTTTTAATGCAGGAAGGACGAGTCATTGCTTACACCTTGTGCCAATTGAGAAAGCATGAATTTAGAATTAGCAGCGGTTGTCCATGCTCTACAAATTTGGAGACATTACCTGCTTGGTAATGTTTGTCACTCTACACTGATCACAAAAGCCTTAAGTACATTTTCACTCAACCTGAGTTGAACATGAGGCATCGTAGATGGTTGGAATTGATCAAGATTATAACTTAGAAGTACATTATCATCTAGGAAAAGCCAATGTGGTTGTCGATGCCTTAAGCCGGAAGTATCATTGTAATTCTTTGTTGGAAGATTGTTTCAACTTATTACATCCAGCAGTCTTACACAATATCACTGTTAGTTGCTCTCTAGAGTAAAAAATCATTGAGCTCCAAAAGACTGATGTGGTTATATTCCATATCAAAACAAAGATGAAAGAAGAAGAAAGTAAGCATTTTTTATTGGATGAGAATGGTGTTCTATGGTTTAAAGATCGACTTGTAGTGCTGAAAGATAGGGAGTTGAGAAACCAAATCTTGGATGAAGCTCATTCTTCCAAGCTATCCATTCACCCGGGTAGCAGCAAGATGTACCAAGACTTGAAAACTTGATTTTGGTGGACAAAAATGAAGAAAGAAATTGCGGCATACGTTGCTAGATGTGATAACTATTGCCGAGTTAAGGCCATTCATATGAAACCAACAAGGTTACTTCAGCCACTATCTATTTCAAGTTGGAAATGGGAGTACATTAGTATGGATTTTATTGTTGGACTTCCAAACACCCAAAAGGGTCATGATTCTATATGGGTAATTGTTGACCTGTCTCACCAAGTCTGCACATTTTATTTCGGTCAATGTCAAGTATCGACCTCATCAATATGTAAAGTTATACATTGATCAAATTGTAAGATTGCATGGAGTACCTAAGAGTATTGTATCAGATCGAGGGCCCTAGTTTGTTAATCATTTTTGGGAACACCTGCACAAGTACCTAGGTACCACATTGATTCACAGCTCTACTTATCACCCCCGGACAACAGGTCAAACTGAGCGTGTGAATCAGATCTTGGAAGGTATGTTGAGAGCATGTGTGATTTCTTCCAAGGGTTCATGGGAGGATTGGTTACATTTGGCTGAATTCTCCTACAATAATAGCTATCAAGAAAGCATCAAGATGGCTCCATTTGAAGCTTTATATGGTCGCAAGTATAGGACCCCTCTGAATTGGATTGAGCCTGGTGAAAGAAGGTATTATGGAATTGACTTTGTCAAGGACGCTAAAGAACGAGTTCAAATCATTCAACAACATATAGAAGCTGCTCAATCAAGACAAAAGAGTTATGCAGATAAAAGGAAAAATCCTATTGTGTTCTAAATCGGAGATTATGTGTATCTAAAGGTGTTCCAAACTTGCTCCTAGGTATATAGGTCCATATCATATCATTGCACAAAAAGGACCCATAGCCTACAAACTCCAGTTACCTCCAGAAATGAGAGCTATATTCGATGTTTTCCATGTCTCCCAACTCAAGAAATGTCTTCGTGTGCCCGAAGAAGCTATTGAACCCGCTAGTGTCAAGATTCAGTCAGATTTGACCTCTGAAGAAAGACCTATTCGAGTGCTTGAGACAATAGAAAGAGTGACTCGTAGCAAAGTCATTAAGTACTACAAGGTGATTTGGAATAACCATAGTAAGCAAGACACTACATGGGAGCGAGAAGATTATCTACGTGAGGTCTATCCAGGTTTCTACGGGAGATGGTAGGTTGTACAAATCTCGGGGCAAGATTTCTTTAAGGGGGAAGGGATGTAACACCCTAGGTGTTTAGCATGAATTTAGCATTGGTATTGCATGAGCACAAGCATCATTGATCATTCATGAGCATGAGCATCTCAAATTTTATCTCTATGATTGCTTATATCACATATGTTTGTTACTAAATGCTTTACATATGCTAGGATTTACATGTAACCAATGTATAAAATGTTTGTGGGACCTTAGGAGTACTTTTAACATGTTTAGAATGTCACATGGAACAACTTTGGTAATCATGACTTGGACCAATTTGGCCTCTAAGTCATGGTTATAGGGTAACTTACCATTTTCAAGTTGTATGTTTGACCTAAGTTGAACTATAGCATAGCTTGTTTCCATGGCAGTGCACCCTTAAGAAAAGTTGTAGTACTTGATTAGAGGAACAACTTTTATTTTTAGGTCAAGGTCTAATTCTATGCTTAACTTGGTCAAATCGTGCTCACAAAAATCAATGAAGTGCTGTTTTGAAGACTTCAAAAAAAATTAAGTCCAAACTGCGTTTACAGTTTCAAGTACCCTAGTTTGGCGCGCTATAGTTTGTAAACTAGGCCAATCTAGACTGAACTCATGTAAGCAATGTTATAGACCTCATGTAGCTCTACAATTCTTGTTAATGAAGTTTTCGCAATTAACGAACGATTTAGGATTATTGGTTGCTCGAAATCGTGCCGTCAGTCATCTGCATCTGCTCGTTTCAGGATTTTAGCTCGCCGTGGGTGGCCGACCGGGGCAGGCCAGACGCACAGCATGGTGGCCGTACATCGGCGTCGGCCTGGCCGGTCGGGGCAGTGCAGAGAGTAACCCGCGCGCCTCTGCTACTTGCTCCAGTTCACTCTTGCGCCCCGCTCTTCTCTCGCCCGTGCCTGAGCATTCCACAGCATAGCACCACTGCACCATCGCCGTCGCTCCACTGTGCTCGCTCACTGTCATCGCCGCACTGTTTTCCAATCGACCGCGCCCGTAGCTTCGCCATTGTCACCTCTTCCATCCCGACCAGCTTGCCCCTCCTACCGAGCCAAGGTAAGTGCGTATTTTGCTTCACCGCCACCACGCCAACGTCGGAGCGCTGCCGCGCGCTCGGCTCACCGTGGCTACGCCAGTCCACCGCACCTCCTGTCCTCCTCTTCGTCGGTTTATAGTCGTCTGGTGGTCCTTAAGCTTAGGTAAAAGCTTGGCTTGATGCTACTACATGGTCATGCGGGAACGCACCGCCGGTCCCGCCGTGGCCGCCATTGCCGCCGTGGCAACCGAGCTCGCCGTCGCCAAGCTGAGCCATCACCTTCCGTCTCTTTCGTGCGCATTAGGATAAGTAAGCCTAGACCTAATGTCTGGCATGATGGAGACCCGCCTCTCATCGCCATCTCGCCGCAACGCCATGAGCACCGCCGTGTTCCGTGCGTCGTCGCGCGGGCATGCACGCGGTCAGAGCTCGCCGTCACATCAGTGAAACCCTTGTCACCTAGGTTAGCTCCTATAGGTTACCACATAGCTATAGAGCACCTCACTAGAGCATATGGTGGCTGGAGGACGCTAGCATACCACCGCGTGACCATCATCGTCCGCCATTGCCGCCAGCGAGCTAATTCCGGTGAGCTTCCAGGCTAACCAAGCACACCTATCGACGTGGCATGATGAGACGAGCACGTAGGTGTCATCGTCGTCGCCGGTGATCTCGCCGTCGGCGAGATATCGCTGGTCGGAGCACCTCCTCTACTCTGGAGTCACTGACGTACGGGTCCCACTAATCAGCGGGCCCCATCTGTCAGTCTGCGTTTTATTTGATTTTCTGAATTGTTTTCACATATTTGAATGCTTGTTTCAAAAATTCATATCTCAAGTTTGGAGTGTCCAATTTTGGTGAACCAAATTTTGTTGGATTCCTCATGAAGGGTAGTATTTTATAAAAATATGAAATGCACTATTTATGGTATTTTTCAAGGTGAATAAAATAGAGCTAGATAAATGCTTTTTGAATGTTTTCAATCTTTTTTAAATGCAAAACTTGAGCTAGGAAAGTGATAAAATTGTGATTCCAATTTTGCTGATCTTGTATTGACATGCTCTAGCTAGGAAAAATACTAAACTTGCAGTAAACTTAATTGGAGTAGGGTCTTTCTATTTATCTTAAAATAAATGGTGTTTTCTGAGGAAATTCGTAAGGATAAAAATAAGTAACATATTGCCATGAAAATTTTTGTATAGTGTTAGGGCACTAGGATGAAGCTAAGAAAAATATAAAATCTAGTGTTTGACACTTTTGTATAGGGTTAACTATTTTCACTATAATAAACCTTGCTAGCTTGTCATTTTTGTAGAGGATGTTATATACGTTCAAATGGTATGAAATTTTTATAGTAGCCTATTGGACGCACTAGGAAGCTACTATAGTGTTCTGAGAATTTATTTTGCACATTTGATATATGTTTGTTATTTTACCTAATTATCTAATTAAATTAATAAAGGCATTTAAATAAATAAATTGGGCTTGACCATTAGGTTTTCTTGAGTGTATTGATATTCCTAAACTGTTGGTACCAATGGTGTTGCTTAATTTGAGATTTTATTTGCTGTGAAAATATTATTGCTCTATAATTCAATTTAGAGGTGTTTTTGGATAGATTCTATTGTTGGATATTTTGCATAGTCAAAATGAAGTTTTCTATAAAAATGGATAATAACAAAGTTGTAGGGAACATCTTTATCTATCTTGTGTCAAAATTTTATGGAAATAGACCAAATGGTTTAGGAGTTATAGCTATTTGAAGTTGGTCTCCCGAAATGCTTGTTCTTTGGAATTTCTAGACAGAGGTGGAATGGTTGCCTATTTTGGTTAGGATAGAGTTTGAATTAGCTTTTGGTGATTAAATAAGAGTTGTAGGAAATTTTATAAGATTTCTAGAAAGTCCAAGATTATAGTATTTGGATAGGTAGAACTATATTTATGATTTAAACTTTTAACTGCTATGTGTAGCTCCAAAATTGATAGAGAAGAGTTATGGACCCACTCAGTAAACATGGAATTAGTGTTGTTATCATTTGTGTAACTTACCATTGTTATCACAGCAGCATGTACATTCCCAGGTCATATCATCCATGATCCTTCTTATGCATACATGGAACTTACTTATGCATATGCATACAATAGGTGCAGCCGAGGAGATCATGTTCGTGGAACTCGAAGCCAATCCACAAGAGGAGAGCCAAGAGGTGCAGCACCAGGAGATTCCTGGAGAAGGAGACCCTAAAGCTAATCATCTTCCTGAGTGCCCAGATCACCAACCTACCACATTCATGAAAGGCAAGCCCCAGAGCATTATAAGTCTCCCTATTTTATTAATGTCGCCTAAGTTACTCGTATTGCTGCATTACGTGATAGGAGTTGTGTGGGAACCCTTGCTGCATAATTACCTTTCTTTGTCCAGAAATATCTACCCTGAATCCTATTTAAGTCCAGGAACGCTCCTTATGCTTAGCTATGTTTAGACCGGTAGAAGTCGGGTGATTTCCAGTCACCTGCGAGCCATAGGTGATAACTTGATCATGGTTGGCTATATGGTGCTATCGTGGAACATAACTTGGTGTTGTTGATTAATTGGAGATCGGGTGGAGTCTTATGTTGGTGGTAATCATAGTGATTCCATCTGTGTCAATTTAGGACCGGTCGTTGGAGGTAATGTTGTCATGTTGAACGCATGCCTCTCACATAGCTGGCCGAATAAGTCCCTCCAACCGTGAAGCCGAGTAGCTCAACTCAGGCCGGGGACATGAGCAGTTAAAGTGCGCACCCTAGAGGCAGTAAGGATATGTGAAGAGCCAATGGCGTGAGTCCAAGGGCGGGTTCGTGTCCTGAGCTTCGTAGCAGATCGGTAGTATCTTTGAGGGTGCAGCGCTGGTCTTACCCGTGACTTAGACTTGAGTTGTACCAGAGGTGACCTGATGCGACCCCGATGGGGGGAGTATGGGTGTGTGTTAGGAATAATTCTTCAACTAGGTAGGAATTGATTCAAATTGCCATCTCTCCCGGATAGTGAGAACTTGACAGGAGTACGCTTCATCCTTGTAATTGGTAGAAGTGCTGGTTATAAGATATGAAAGAGCTCAACTTGATATGGTTATTGTGTTGACTTAATGGTACCAACATGTTTGGCATAGGATGGTTGCTAATCTAGTATGAGATAGGATTAATAACTAGAGATTCATAGTTTAAAAGATATTGGACAACTAATGCTTTTTATGCAAATCATGTCAACCAACTCTACTTATAAAGCCTTGCATACTTTTTTGGTGTCTTAGTATTTTTTTTGTTGATAGGTAAGTCTAGATGTGTACCTTCTTGTACTCATGGTTTTATTCCCATTGTTGCAGATAATGTTATGTACCACGGCTACTGCAAGCACTACTTTGCTCCTACAGTGGATGAGAAATAGGACCATGGGCATGGTCATTCTGTATATCATCTCACCCTTGTGCTTTTGTTGGAGATGACTATGAATACTAGCTATGTATCTAAACTACTGTTGATGTCGTTCTAAACTATGTTACTTCCGCTGCTTTTAAACTTGGTATGTAATAACTATGTGAACTCCGATGTATGTGAGAAAACTATGAACTATTTGTGAACTGTGATGTAACATGTAATTGGTTATGTTGAATCATGTACAATCTTGGTTTGTATGTTGGTTGTTTGAGATCCCTCATGATTTCATCGGACAACTGGGTTTATATGGGCTCAAGTATGACAGTTTGATCGCTTCAGCGATTGCTATTGTACTTGTGCCCTTATAAATTGGACGGTTCTGTTACACATGCTTTTGCTTGACTCGTGAGCCCAAGCTTAGTTCCCTTAAACGCTTGCATATGTCATGGATGTCTTGCTCTTGTGTGTGAAGACCCTACCCAAAAATCCCTGTCGGACATCTCTGTCCTTAATCCTACAGATGATCCGATGCAACGCTAATCTCTCACTGCCTGAACCTCATAATCTTTTCCTTGCCCATCATGTCATTGCTTTAAACTGAATCCCTAAGTAGTGTATCAGCTCTGTCCCTCGAATCTCACTTGTTTTATCTCAAAATATCCCAAGTCTCTAAATATTTATCAGTCTTGATCTCATATTGCTGCCCAACATGACCAAATCTCATATTACTCTTTTATCCGGTAATCTCCTTGGTAAGAACAAGGCGTGCGTGGAAATTTAAGCAAGAGTCTCATGCTCAGTTGTCTTTGTTAGTTAATTGATGTTCTCTTGTGCCATGTCCTTACCTTGGACCACCCTTGTTGGCTCTTAACCTTATAACTACCTTTGCTTGCTATCCCTCCTTCGCATGGTGCTTGCTCCTATGCAACCAAATTTGTGCCACATGACAATTCTTGTGGGTTATATGTTCAGTAATGGTGCCATGATTAGCGATCTATAGTGCTACGATGAAACTGAGAGCCCCTGTGAATGCACACACAAGTTTGTGCTGCTCGGCACACGCTGGTATTGGGGTTTCTAGTCATGACCCATTATGGAACTACACCGATGAGTTGACTTCTCGTGAGCTGTTCCTTGGTAATTTGTCCATATCCTATCAAAGGATCCATATACCAGACCAGATGCAGTTGGACTTCCTTTTGAAGTCATCCAGAGGATAACCTTTGAAGAACAAGTCACTGACATAAACAATAATAGACTGCAAGAGGTGGTAGATTAGTGACTCTACTTGACTGTCCCTATAATAATGTCGGTCATCTAGTGAGCAACTTATGTCATCCCCGTTGGATCAGAAAGGTACGCAACACTTAACGTTAGACAAGTTATCAGTCGGATAATAATAGATGGAGATATTATGTGCTATAATAGGTCACCTGGTGCTCATGAGCTTCATGTCCAAGTTCTCAATCTTTAGGTGCATAAGGATCATGCAATCAAAAACCGACCTTTTTCGGTGTGACCCCTTTTCTACTGACTTCCATGGTGACTGTCTGTTTGCACATCAACTACAATTGTTGCCGTCAAAATGGATGTTTTGGAGCTTTTTAAGTGTTTGGAGACAACTAATTAGTTACCAGTAGGAAGGTTAATCTTCAGCTAGGTAATGACTCTTTGGTAGCCCTGAAGGCTATGTCTCACAGAACAATGTTAAGCAAAGAAACAGCAAAGCCGGTCAGCGATGCAAGTACTGCTTTCTTCTCCAGACCTGTGTCGTCAAGTCAATTCCATCTTAGACAATTACATAGATAGTGCAAGATGCTGTATCAGCTAAGTAAAGAGCTAGAGAAAGCACGTCCCTAGTTTCGGTCAGCATCATTATGTATATGGTGCTATCAAAGGCTTTGTTCAGGACTCTATTGGATGAAGCACATAAGGGTAGTTAGAAACCGCCCCTTATCTTTGCCGGACTGCCCCTCCACATGGAGTATGCATTTGGGCCCCACAAAAACAACTCACAAGTCCAGTGCTTGTGCATCATCGAGTTGGTGTCTAAGTCAACGGTTGAGGTTGTCTCCTAAGAGGCATGTAAGGAAAAACTCAAGCCTCTCTCCTTAGTGAGAAAGCTGCTGCTACTGTATGAAGAGTTAGAGAGTGCAGAACACACTCCACAACATGTGAAGCAAAGAAAAAGAAGAGCGGAAAATCTGTCCAGATTCCACGGCACTAAACCGATTACCTTTAAGCCGGTGATTAGTGTCTCAAACATGGTTGAATTCACACCAAACTTGGTGATCTCATTTCTCGCTTAGGGTACTTCGATGTCTAATGTTGGTTTGAGGATTGGTTGAGTAAAGCATCGGATTTAAGAGATGTTTTGTCAAATCGGGTCACAAAAAAAGTTCAGAACAGAGCAGTTTTGGTAGATGATTTGTTTGGATAGTCAAACGGTGTTCGTTTGAGCTAAATTTTAGTCAGTTCTTAGAGGACTTATGGATCTGCATTCCTACCAAATGTCATGCACATTTGAGCAGTAGTTTGTGAGATATGCATTGATTACTGAGAGGAACAGAATCTGTGATTTCTCTACTTGACTACTATCATTCTTTGTATTGGATGATTGTGTTTGTAATTGATGCCAATATTAGCAACATGGTCAATGTTTTGTCATTAGATAATCCTTTAGATGCCCTAGAGAAGACTCCTTGCACCCTTTTGTCCCTTGCTTTTGCCCTCTGGTATCAACAATGTTTGGGTAGTCAACACTACAAGGTTTTAGCCCTGATGCAACGGCCTAAAAGCGTTGCAATATACCAAAAATGGTTGCGAAAGACAAAATTGCAACGGAAAATTTTCGTTGGCAGGCGTTGCCATAGTAACCGTGGGGAAAGGTTTGCCCAACGACTCTCTTTGGTGTTGCAATAGATTTTTCCCCTATTACAACACCAGAAATACATATTGCCACGAACCCAAAGTGTGGCAATAGGTGTACTAGCAACGATATTTGGTGTTGCAATAGACCTTATTGCCACGCATCAATAGCATTGCAATAGATGGACCCTCTATTACCACGCTATCTCGGTGGTTGCTATAGGTGGAACCGTCTATTGCCACGATAAATATTTGGTTACTAGAGGTAGCATCTCTATTGCAACACTAAACATTATGGTTGTTATAGGTGCATCTGTCTATTGCCACGGTAAATGTTTGGTTGCTAAAGGTTACCTCTCTATTGCAACGATCAATACTGGTTGCTATTGTTGGACCCTCTATTACCACGCTAACTATTGTGTTGCTACAGTTTAGAGACTCTACTGCAACGCCTACTATTCCGTTGGTATGATGTTTTTTACAACACCGTTTGTTTGTTGCTATATCATACATTGCAACGCCAAATTATTTTATCAACAGTCCATATTGCAACGCTTTGTTTGCTTCAAACAATAATTGCATGCCGAACAATATATGATGAAAGAAGCATTTAGACATCCATTAATCCAAAATATGCTTTGTTCATACAAATCATTAATGAAACCATCCAATGTCAAACTTAGTCGATAACACACGTACAACAACTGAAACACATAAGGTATCCGACTCACACTAGCTAGTTTGAACACATCAAAATGTAATAAGCTATGTCTAGCACTATAGCAAAGGTTGGCTTGACATTGACCATCCCATCACTTGTGCGCTCCACTCAAACTCTATGTTGCTCCTGAAAAAATCATTAACATTGATATATGCATCATGCAAACTGAAATTGTATTATTTTATCAACAAGACTGAAATTGAGCTAAGGATCTGTAGGAAAATAGCTTAGTGTAAATACAAGGGGTCGATTAATTCCATACTAATTTACTACTGGATGCAGCCACAAGACTTTCTTGCACCGGGATGTGATCAGCTTGGTATATGGAAAGGACCATGGAGCAGGTGATGCAGCATGGACTACAGCAGAAATATGAGATGAACGAGGAACAGAGTGGCAACAAAGAGCCTACTTCATCGGTAACTTTAGCGAGTTTTAAGAGGCAAAGGTCTAGCGAATGACAAGAATTGAAGCAACCTGAACTTCTGCAGGGTGTACATATGGCTTACCCAATCTGCAGGGTTGGCTCAGGGCCAACTTCCAGGGGATGGAAGAATCCGTTGCCAACATGTGATGGCGTCTGCTGTGGGGACTGCCGCTCATAGCCAAGCAAGTTGGCACTGTGCTCCCACACCTGCCCGTGCACTTGGCTGCTGGTCTCCTCCAGCTGATCATTTCCTCGCAAAACAATCACAAAGAGCACATTAATAACCTTGCAATTCAGTTCACAAATAAGGGATCACGTTGACAGCAGGTGAGCGACAATATAATAGGTTACTGTTTTAAAAATAATATCATAGTTTAACTGCAGTGTTCCTCATGCAAAACCTGACCAAGAAACACAATACTAGCAGTGTACATGATAACAGGTTCAGTTAGGAGCAATTTGTGCATTTCTACTGATGGACATTAAACTCATTTGTAGAGGACACCTGTATCTGAATAGCATATATATGGGTGTAGCTAGAGGGAGCAGATCGAGTGCTATATATATAGATCAAGTTCTTCATATGTGCCTTTAGCTCAAATCTACTGACTTGAAACTTAAAAGCAATATAAGATCAGAAGAATTAACGTGTATATGCAACATAAAAGGGCTAGTATTTTTTTTTTGAACAATTAAAAGGGCTAGTAATAAGGGGAACATACCTTTCTTCTAAGGCACTTATTTGCTTCGCACAGCATTTGCTCCTGGAAAATGGTTAAGTGACATCATTAGTTTGAACAGTACTGTACACACGTGCTTTCCTGAGGAGAAATGAACTAAGAATATTCCTATGGCTAGTAATCATAGTCAATTGTATGTTAAGAACATACCCTTCTCTGAAGATCAGTGAGCTGATCAAGCATATGTTGTGTCTGCAAAAACAAAACTTTGATCAGCTAGCATTTTATTAGGTATATGATACTGTATCGTTCAGTCTTAAAGCTATATGTACATACAAAATTCCAGGATGACATAATTAAGGAACATTAAGTGTTGAAAATACAAAGGTCAATCAGGAATGTATCCACCTATGCCGTATCCCAGAGTCGAGACCCCAAAATCGTATATGAGTTGGAATTTTAACCAGCTCCTTCACTTCTGCAAGCCGGCCAGCAGTTTTTCTGCCACTCATGCTTCACTTGCTCTGAACTTCTGATTTATGCTTGTGATAAGCTATCAGGTAACTCCCTTTCGAAAGAAATATTAGCTCAGGCAACTCTGAACTTTCTGTCATCGCTTTTAATCCTCACCAACGATGGCCATCCAGAGTGCCGCTGAAGCATTCAGGTAACAATGTCCAGGAGCAGCAACGTGACTGAAGCTTGAGCAACTGTGATCACGAGCGAATCACAGCGAAACGGTGCTCGTTAATTCAGAGAGCAGCGAAAAAAAAAATCAGTATTGAACAACTGATGGCTAGCAATTGCATTATCACCTGAAGGCTGAACCGCTGAACCTTGCGTTGCATCAGGAGAAGGGCCGTGCCGGCGTGGACGAAGAAGAAGCTAAACACTTACAATAACAGAAATAAGTTTATGAGATTAGGAACATACATGATCAAACAGGAGATTAGTAACAGACATGCAAGGAATTAGTAGTGTAAACATAACTAGTATCAAATTAAAAACGGTGCTTTATCTTTAATTACCAGAAGAAATGAGTGCAATACATTACATATTATGCGGGCTCCACTGCTTAGGAGACAGCACATAATAATCAGGTGTGTAAACAGTCAAAATGAAACCACAACTAAAGTTGCTAATCTACCACACTGATACAAAAGAGCAGAAGTAGCTGTCTACCACAAACATGCAAGGGTATCACAGCTAGAGCAGAAGTGCAAAGACAAGATAAAGGACATTGTAATATCAGTCACAAACTTATCAGGAATTATGGCGCCAATATGGGTGACACCAAAAGCATGAAACTTCAGAAAATTCGAAGTATCACCATAATCAAGAATAAGTAGCTGTCTACAAAGATGATAGGCAAAGTAACCAAAGAAATGCAATGACCTACCAACAAGGAAATGAATTTATGTCCAGATGGTGACAAGCAATCATCGAAACACTGAGATTTACCTCACTTCTTACCCTTGGTCAGAGGAGGCATTGCTTGCTGGTCGTTGTCAAGCTTCTTGCCATGACAACTCAGGCTTCGGACATAATGCTTCTCCTTCTTTGGTTCAATACCTATCAAAACATCATCCGCCATCTCCCTGGGCTTCTCTCTGGCCAGCGCAAAAAGAGCATCAGTCCCATCATTATCATCGGCCATATAGATGTTTAGAGCGAAGGCACACTTACGAACCATAGCTACACATAACTTGCCTAACACTAGGAAAATAAAAGAACTTGCATCAATAGTCATTGTTTACGTGAACTCGTTATTACACTATCACAGAGCCATACATCAAAGCATAGAGACATTACACTAATTGAGCACCACAGGAAAACTACATACACAACTTTGATTATAAGCTCCTGTATATTCCTTTTATTTAGAAGGTTCATTATCAGCACTAATCACTTCTAATGTCTAGAATTTGGTCGACCAAGAAGAGCTGCAAAAGTTGCTGATAGCATCCCAGTGGATAGGTGAAGGTATGCCACCAACAGATCTGTGTTTTACTAAATAGCTAAAATGACAATTCTGAACGGAGGGAGTACAGAGGAACTAAATAGCCAGTGTTTGCAGTGTCATAACAAGAGCCTTTTGTTACACTAGATTTGCATGTGGAATTTTTCTTCATGAGGAGCTTATCTATCACCTAATGCAACTGATTGTTGTTCTTGAAATTTCAACTTGGTATTTCTATGTGTATTGTACTCATCAACTAATAGTTTCCTATCACTACTAGAAAACCCCCCTGTAGGTACGCTAGTTTCAGAATTACAACGCTTTAATTCGTCTCTATGTCATTGTAGGCACCCTTTCATAAAGCGTGTTAGAAGTGACAGAGACCCAAAAAAATCACAGGGATGCACAACATATTAAAGAAAGAAATAGTGGTAGATGAATTCCTGATGACATGAAACAAGACAAACAGATAGTATGTCATCTAAAACCTTAGCCAATCCAAAAACATGAAACAAACAGTTGGTGAAATAATATTAATTGAATGGCAGATCCGCCGACGCCTCACTCGGGTTGGGGGGGGAGGGGGGGCGCGGGGCGGCGCTCGGATCTGATAGTGAATTAGATTGGCCAGAACACATGAAACGAAGAACACATGCCAATGAATTAGATTGGCAAGAAACTTGCACACATGATTGAATTGATCGGCCAGAAACTCAGATGGCATCATACCATGTGCAGATGAAGCGGTTCGTTTAAGCCCTCTCTGTGAAGGCGTCGACCATGGATGTTATGGCTGTGACAGGGGCTGGTGAGGAGGTTCGTGGCAGCCCTCTGAGCGATGTCGTGGACCGTCGATTGCATCGCCAGGCGTTGAGGACGGCGTGGCTCGGCACCCTATCGCCCGAGGCCCGACAGCCGGCGTCAAGGCAGGGTACCGCGGCAACCACGCCCGCCCTACGCCCCCCCTATCGCGACGGGAGGCCGGAGTTGGTGAATATCACTGCGGCGGCTGGTATATCTCAATCTACTCAGATGGCGACGGCAGGGCCACAGGGGGAAGCCAGGGGCCGGCAGCGGCGGGATGGGTGGGTGAGAATGGCCGAATGCGAGATGCGAATGGGGAGTTGCGGCAGGGGGCGGCGCCGCTGAGAGCCTGAGCTTTGTTTAGTTCACCCCCAAAATCTAAAAAATACTAGAGTATTTATCACATCGAATATTGTTGGGCACCGTAAGTTGGGGACCTAGGGTTTGTTAGGCCTGTTGCCTGTTGGGCCGATTGGGGTTTGAGGTGGGGAGTATTCTTTTGACTAGGAATGCGGACCTTTAGCCAATTCAAGCAAAATTCTATCAAAATTTTGTCTAAATTGTACCAAGATTCTATCAAAATCAGACCATACGATGTGCATAAAACTAAAAAGTCGGTGTCCACAACTTAAAAATTTGATGAAATTGAAAAGAATTAGTTGAAGTTGACTAATTATAACAAGTGACTACTTCTTGCAAATTTGGTGTGACTAGATATGTGTATGGGCCTCACTTCAAATTTTGGACCCTATAACTAAAAATCATGTATTTACACCTTAACAAATTAGTAAAATTAACTAAACTTTGTTGAAGATGAAAAAATTTAGTAGCTGGTACTTTTGTCCAATTTGTTTATTTAGATCAGTATGAGGGTCTCATATTCAGTGGTGGAACTAGGAGGGGCTAGTAGGGGCCATGGCCCTCCTAACCTTTGAAATTCTTTTGAATACTCCTGCGGCAGCATAGTAAAGTAACTATTTCTAAGTCAAGGGGTTGTTAAAAGTGCTTTATCTCTATGTCTTACCTTCATCTCGAAAGAAGACGGGATGCGAAGGAAGATGCAAGGATCTCTACTATCACGAAAGAAGACGGGATGCTAGGAAAGAGAGGGTGTTGTTGATATATTTTTGATATACAATAGACTACATATATGGAACCCTGACTACAACTTCTATGTTTCCACATCTCTCGTGCATTTCGGTGTCGTATTTAACTCAAACTTTTTCTCAAACTTGTACGCACCACAAGTTAAGGAAATACTAAGTTTCAGATTTTTCAGAGATGGTTTGCTATTTTCTATAGTTTAAATGAATTTCTACGTGACAGTACGAATTAATTAAAAGTTGAACTGTGGCTACCCAAGACAATCCAAAATGGTACCAAATTTTTATATGTGGTAAAAAATGTTTAGAAGTATAAAATACAATTTTAAGTTTGCTTCACAAAGTGCGTTCTATGGTAATACCAAAGTTGAAGCGCCCGATTTTATCTACACGCTGATGTAATCTATGGGTCCAAATATAAGTGCTCCAAATAGTAGAAAATAATTTTACACGAACAGTGCAAAAAGAATCATCCAATTTGGAGTTCATATGAGTGATATAAACTAGTTTAAAATTATATTCACGCTTTAAAAAGTGAAAAACTACTGTTCTTATGATGAACTTCACAAGCGGATGGTGGAAGGGTGCAGGTGCGTCTTCATTTCATTCATATATAATAAAGTGCCCAAGCTACCACAAAACAAATTGTACCTCACTGGTAGAGTCACAAGTTCCCCACCCTTGCGGTCTAGAGTTCGAACATTGCTTGTGTCTCCATTTTTTTATATATTTTCTGAGAGCGGGTCCCACTGGTTGGATTCCCGTGCTGGCCAGTATTTGCTCCCGCGCAGGTGTGAATGAAATGGTGCGGTGGGCGGCGCAGGCCACGGGGCTGGTGACGCGGTCCGGCCAGTCCTCAGTACGGTGGGCCCCATGGTAAGCGACCAAGACAGAACCGCTTGCCACGCATGTCATCACGTGTTCATTCTTTTTCTTTTTTTTTCTTCTATATTTTTTATGAACTTCTACAATTTTGAAATAGTAGATAATTTCTAATGGAAAAGTCATCAAAAACAAAGTCGTAGAACCCATCGAGATCTACAATTTCGGTTTTGGTCCTTTCTCCATCCGACTTTGTTTCAACAATTCAAAATTTGAATTTTAAAATATAAGAATTCAAATAGAATTTTGGGACAGTAAATGATTTCAAATGAAAATGTTATCAACAACAAAGTTGTATAAATCATCAAGATCTACAACTTTTATTTTGGTCATTTCTTTATCCGACTTTGTTTGAATAATTCAAAATTTGAATTTCAAAATATGAGAGCTTCGAATATATTTTTAGGACAGTAAATGATTTCAAATGAAAAAGTCGTCAACAACAAGTTTGTAGAACCCAACATGATCTACAACTCTTGTATTGGTAATTTCTCCATCCGATAAAATGGTAGTATACATTGTTCACAATTAGGTACATCTTTCATATTAATCACTTATAACTATGTGAGAGATGTATCAATTTGTGAATAATGTCCATTGCCACCTTGTTAAAATCATTTGAGTTTTTTATATGATGATTAGATAACAAAATCATGTTACCATGAAAAATTGTAGAATTTTCTAACAAAATTTAGAATTATTACAATTATTTAATCTTAATTTAGGAATAGAAGGATGAATTATCCGTAGCAAACAAATGTTTTTCCCTAACAACTCTGGGATATGGGATAGAGTGAAATGTATGACTATAAATATGTTCTTTGTAAATTTTTTTGACTCCTATTGGAGGTACGCACATTTCAATTTGGAATTACTTTCGGTAAGCACGCAAAAATTTATTTAAATGATAGAAAATATCAAATGAGTTCCAATATTTTTGAAAGTCCTACACAACAACATATACGTAGGCTATTGCTTGTTAAAAAAGTTTTAGAAAAAACAACTATTAAGAACAGAAATACCAACTATTCATGTGTTCTTCATTCCAAATCAGTTCATCTAACTAGACGGAATTATTACTTGGAAGAAAATTTCCCCAACTTAGCACAAATACTTGTTGTAGCCTGGTGGTTAGACTTCCTTGGTTCCTTGTTGAGGTCTTGGGTCGAGTCTCAACTAAGACACAATTTTTTTTCCCTCTGGTTCACTAACATGTTAAGAACAATGTCTTCCCAAACAATGAAGTCAACGGTGCATGGCTTCAGTCCAAGGTCTTGGGTTCAATTTCCTTTGCCAGCATCTTTTTTGCCCTTTTCACATCAATTCCCTTGGCAGATGGGCTCCACCTTGCAACTAGCGCCAGCAGGCCTGCTCGGACCAGGCGCAAGCGTGCAGCCTAGCCCATATTTTTTCGGTTTTGAATTTCAAATGATTGAACCAAACATGTATAAGGAAACATGCTAGAAAAAATCACAAATAGAACCATGATGTGGTGGTAAGGCATGCTCATCTTTAGCGGTAGGTCACGGGTCCGAATCCTCCTCACCCCCACTTTTTTGGTAAGTTATTCAGAAATGTGTGGAGCATTTTATCTATTGCAACCATTTTTGGTATATTGCAACACTTTTAGACCGTTGCATTAGGGGTAGTCTAATGTGTGGAGCATTTTGTATATTGCAACTAATTTTGTATATTGCAACACTTTTACGCCGTTGCATCAGCGGTAGCCTATAGCAACACAAAACAACCGTGGCAATATTAACATGATATTGTGACCATTTAGGATTGTAGTTACAATAAGTATTTAACAATTGCAATGCCACAAAAGATTATTACAACCCCAGAAAACCGTGGCAATAGGAACATGCTATTGCATCCATTCGAAAATCTTGTTGCAATAACCACCCTAGCAATTGCAACACCATGGAACATTATTGCAACCCATAATAACCGTAGCAATAGTTACAAGCAAAAGCAATCAAATCCAATATAGTTGCAATAACACCAAGCAATTGCAATGAAAACTAATACTATTACAACTCAAA
The DNA here is from genome assembly GCA_904845875.1 of Miscanthus lutarioriparius. Taxonomy (NCBI): domain Eukaryota; kingdom Viridiplantae; phylum Streptophyta; class Magnoliopsida; order Poales; family Poaceae; genus Miscanthus; species Miscanthus lutarioriparius. The sequence goes on along the minus strand of CAJGYO010000019.1, from coordinate 35,268,810 downwards.
AGTGCCATGGCAATAATGTCAACTAATTGCAACACAATTCTTAAATGGTTGCAGTAGCACAAGCCTGTTGCAATGACAAACTACACATATTACAACAAATTTAGTCCGTTGTATTATAGACACATATTGCAACCATTTTATGGAAAGGTTGCAATACGACCCACCTATGGCAACCAAATTAGTGGTGTTGCAATCATGTGGCGTGGCATTAGAGGTAGAACCTTGTAGTGCAAGGTATTCTACAAGTCAATTTGTGCCATTGCGAGTCGAAAACAATTTGAAAAGTGTCAAACAACATATTTTAGATTACGATTTTGAGTTATTAATTGACATTAGAAAGGAAGCTTTAATGTCAAAAGTAGTTGAGCAAGTAAGCTTTGTTGGATTGTAATTGTACCGTGAAGGAAAATTGTACTCAAGCTACTTTGGTAGAGGACTGCTTTTTGAATTTTGTGAATAAACCTTCGACCACTGCTATCCTCCGAGCATCACTATTCTCCTTTTTAGTAGCAATCTTTAACATCGGCTCGTACTTTGGTACTTGCTGTGTGTTTTTACCCAAGAGGTTGCATCTACAACCACCTAGATAACGGTTGTTGCTTGAAGACAGGGATCATCTTCAGTTTTTGTAAAGGTTCATTGAGTAGACTAGGTCAGGTATCACATTCACTACTCTCTCAATGGACTCAGATAATATAGTGTTCTCATTAGAGAAAGACAACTGCACACATGGAACTTTATGTAGCATTTCATCACTTGGCATCTGAGTTATTTGACAGTCACCAGCGGTGCAAACACCTTCCGCTGGTAGGCCAGTTTCCTAACAAGAAGGGTTTTGTAGAACATGATTGTTCATATACATGCTATATCTCCTAGAGAAATAGATAATTATGAGTAGTTAGTTTATGCTCTGTAGCACTCTCCATATACTAAGAATGAAATATTGTGCTATCTTGGATTCCTCCCAAAATAACAATGCTTCATGGAAGTCAATGAAGGAAATTCTTCAGACAAAATTTACTACGAAGAAAAAGTATGAGAAAGTTGTCTTGACCAAATTAGCACCTCTGATTCTTTGAAGTTAAGTAGCCTAATGCTATCACTAATGTTGGAAAATGGATGACATGCTTCTCTTCTCTTAAAAGTCTTTCGCACTGAATCTCGAGGCGAGATTCTCGTAAGGGGGAGGGTTGTAACACCCCAGGTGTTAGTCACAAGTTAAACAACGAGTTTGGACTCAAGTAAGTTATGTCAAGTGATGATTGAGAGCTCTAGTCTAAAATTTTTGAAGTGGTGATGAAGGTGTTGAGGTCAAATCTATGAAAATGAGCCCCAGCTTGAACTTGGGCAATACAACTTGCTTATATGTTGACCCTTTTCAAATCTACGCTTGAGTAGTGTTCAACATGCCTCTTTTATGAGGATCACCTTAGTATCAAGCTATCTTGACCATTGGAAAAGTTTCATGAAGTTTGGAGCCAATAAGTCACATGAAATGATAAGTTATAACCTTTCTTGAATTGCTTCATCAGGTCAATAGGAATATGGGATGTCGACCAAACCTTGCTACCTTGCCCAAATGACTCCAATTGAACTCTACAACAAAAGTCATGAAAGGTTCATGTTGAGCAAATGTCAAAAAAATGCCTCAATCGGTCTAAAACTCTAATTTAGGGTTTATCGTCATGCTGCTTTGACCAAGATGAAACTATGATTTTGGGACTAGATATGAAGTTTGACCTTTAACAGAAGTTCAAGTTTAAGTTATGCATAGCAAACTTTTTTTTTATCAAGAGCCAAATCAGCCGGGAAATAGTCAAACAGAGGCTCAAAGATTGAATATGCTGTTGTTTTCCACCCCTTAAAAATATTCTAAGTCATGGAGATGTCAACCAACATCATTAGGTTGGCATGCCTCGTTCTCACGATTTCATTAAGCGACTTAACTTCATCCCAAAATAAAAGTTGGAGATAATTCATTGGAGAAGAGCTTAGAAAAATTTGGACTCAGTTTGACTAAGTTTGACCAGTTAAATTGGGATCCAACCAAGCAAAGCTTAATTCCGTTTAAACTGCTGACAGTGTCAACTTAGGGCCTAATTCCCTGCTGATCCAGATCCCTAAGAACCATGGCCACTTAAGAAAACCTATAGACCATCAGGAGTACAACAAATTTTGTTTAAGGTCCAAGGCCCAAATCGACCCGTAGCTAGCCCAAAATCAGCGCCCACCTTTCCCACACCGTCACCCACCACATGCTCGACGAAATGCCCATGCATCCTCCATGCGTGAGAGCGCGCCCCACCATGGATGCCACGTGCGTCCACCTCCTCTATCAGCGCTGCCGCCTTGATGTGGAGCGCCCAAGCCCTCTTCCTCGCTCTCCGGCGCTTGCATGCGCTGGGCACGCCTGCGTCCGCCATGGACGGCCGACAGAGCTCTACCACCACTGCATCTTGCTACTCCACTCCTTTGTGGTGCAAGCCAAGAACACTACCATCTCCATCTTTGCTTTCTCCTTCGCCCCATGCCAGTTGCTCGACCGTGCCACCGCCTACAGCATGCTGCCACCGCAGTGCCTCCCACCGGCGTTGCCTGTATGCGTGGCTAGGCAGCGTCGAGCTGTCGTGAGGTGAGCCAAGGGCACCGATAGGTGCGCCCTCCGCTAGGCCAACCACGACCCCATAGCCGCCGTCGCTGCCCCACCACTGGCCGGAGCCAGCCGGTCTCGGCATTCTCTCTGCCCATGCTCTGCTCGTTGAGGAAGAATAAAGGGTGAAAAAGAAAATAGAAACTCTTTACAGGGTTCCTAATGCAAGAGCGCAAGAGAGAGTACTTTTTAGTTATGGGCTTAATCGGTTTGAGAAAAGTTTAGGGTTCCAGATGCAAAAGTGTTTTTCCTTTTCTTTTCTTATATGCATCTAAATCGGCTGAAACTTTGGAAATTCGTAGTAAATTGCAGAAATATTTTAAAATAACAAATGAATATGTTTTAGAATCCTTGTGAGTAGCTCTATGCAGTAGTTCCATAATATCATCTGTTTTACTAGAAAGTTTTTACTACACATATTTATCTTTGTAAATTAGGGTTTTCTAGGAATAAAATCATATCTATAGTTGTGGTGCTCTAAATGAGGTGAAATTTTTATCATAGGCTACTAATGTCATATGTGTGCTATGGTAAAAATTTTAGGTTTATTAGTGCAAGTGTGGGCTTAATTATAGATTTAACTTGCTTAGGGCTTAATAAATGGTTTTAAATAAGTTATAATTTTTTTGAAGATGTAAAAATGTAAAATGTTGTTCTTCTACCTTTGTATGACGTTGTGCTACCATAAAAACATATAATATGACCATGTGTTTGCAGAAAATATTGAATTTCGTATTTATCTTTTTCTTACATGTTTATTGATAATTAAGATTCATCTTTTTCATAGTAATTAAATTATAAAACCTGAGCATGTGAAATCTGTGCAGTAGCCATGTTTGGATAACATCTACCACTCATAAAAGTCTCAGCCCAAAACTAGTTGTTCTTGTATAGCAGTAAAAATAATATATATATTGCATTATATAAGTAGAGGATGAAAGTTTGTTAATAGATGCATGTGTTTATGCCATGTAATACTTATAATAATTGGTGCTAAGTAATGTGATTGCTTGGTTATGAATAGGAGCTGCATATATAGCAGCAAAATGTTAGTTGTTAACAACATAAATGATAAATGTATATAGTTGTATATCTGATGTTGTGGCTGCTAAAGCAGTTAGGAGTGTGGTGATGATTTCATGGCCTAAATGATGTTTCCTGTGGATATGTTGAATATCAAAGTTGTAGATAATTTCCTTATATTGCTTTTCCTAAAATTTCAAGATTTTAGGCATGATAGTTTAGGAGTTATAGATTTTACAAGTTTGCTGTTAGCTTTCACATGTCCTCTGAACAGATCTGAATGATTATATTGTTTGTCTTATTTAAACATGGAATCATGTATTGGTGATAATATAAGAGTTGTAGTTCTTTTGTTAAGCTTTCCAAAATGTCTAACAACACTCTTTTTGCTGGTTTAGAACTCTGGTTATAGCTGCTCAAAGTGGAATGGTAGGTTCTGTCTAAATCTGGACAGAGATGTCTTTGTTGTGTTGTTTGACCTTGTTAGCTATAGAATCATCTTATGATGATAATAATAAAGTTATAGATAACTTAATAAGATTTTCACAAAGTTAAGAAATCATGTTTCCTGGATGTCTAGAACTTCAGATATACATTTTTGAAGTTACTGTTAGTTTTCTGTCCTAGTTTATGCAGATCTGCTTGTTAGTGTTTTCAGCCTTATTAACCTTTGAATCAGCTCTATGTGTTAATAACAAAGTTGTAGAAAATTTCCTAAGCTTTCCAGAAAGTTTAGGATCACCTTTGTTTGATGCCTATAACTCTAGTTATGGTTGAAACAAGTGCCTTCTGTGTTGCTGTCCAGATTCTGGGCATGTGCTAAGTTAATTGCTTTAGCTTACTCTTGTTTGACTAAACATATTTAGTTAGTTCTTGATTGATGAATGCTTGTAATAGCTAAACTTAAGTTAACTTGGGTGCCATACTTTTATGTGCTTGCTATCTTTCTATAATAAATTGTGTGATGTTTAGTTAAACAACTCTAGGTGCTATGCCTTCCTGTGTAACCTTGAGCTTGTTTTGAATGCTTTTATGTAATGCATCCCTTGTGGCCATTCTTTACATTCATATCTTTGCATTGTGCATCTCATTTAGGTACGCTAGATGAACCACGCAGGGAACCAAAGGACATGATGTTGGAGCCGAACCCAAAGATGGTGTTTGGCGGACCTATCCCGAAGATGGAAGGACCCCTGGAGTGCATGCCTAGAGTGGAGATGTTCCCCAAGACAGTGCAAGCTAACTGAACTAACTTTGTGTTGGATCCCAGTCAATACCCAGTGCATTATAAGTCTCCTACCCTCTCTTTTTACAAATACACATAAGTATAACTTTTGTATGCTGCATTAGGTGATATGAGTTGAATGAAACCGTTGGTGCATAATTCCTACCTTGTCTACTATATATAAATACCTGAACCCTTACTAGTATGAGTAGGACGTTCTATGCTTAGCCATGCTTAGACTAGTAGAAATGGGTGATTTCCTATCACCTACAATATAGTTGGATACCTGGTCATGGTTTGCCATATTTGCTATCATGGAAAATAACCATGTGATGATGAATAAATTGAGACCGAACGGGATCTGGTGATTAAGAGGCAGTAGGACATAGAGGTCTTGTGTGCATGCTTTATCTTATCTATGTCGATTAAAGACCACATCGCTGTTGGTCCTCGGTCATTTTGAACATAACCTCTCACTTAGCTGGCCGGATAACTTGTTCCGACCGCGAAGCCGAGTAGCTCAACTCAGGCCAGGCCCTGTTCTGTAAGAGTGCGCACACTGGAGGTAGTAACGATGTGCGGAGAGACAAACGTGAGCCTAAGGGTAGGCTAGGCCTGACCATCATGGTAGCTGGTTGTCCCTGATTGTGCGGCGCTGATCGAACTCGCGACATGTTTACCTGAGTTGTACCAAAGGTGACCTAAGACTACCTTGGCATAGGTATGTCTGGGTTTGTGTTAGGATTTTGGCCTAGCTGGTTGCAATCGATTCGAATCACCGTCTCTCCTAGATAGTGAGAAACTTGATCAGGCTTCCTTCATTCGTAGTAACACTGGATGGAACATGATGGTTATGATGATTATATGATAACTCAGATATGGTTACTAATGTTTGCTTTAGCTTAATCAAGTGATTGCTCTAGAATAAATGCAAAGTTAGCCATAATAAGCTTCACAAAACTTGATGCTAGAATATTGACTAAAAGATTGAAAGTAAGGACTTATGGTAGTAATGCTCTTTTTGCAAAGTTATGCTATCCAACCAGCTCCACTAAATAAGCCTTGCTTACCCTTGAGTCTTTTTATTTCTCTCCTATCGGGGAAGTCTAGCTGAGTACATTCGAGTACTCAGGGTTTATCCCACCATGTTGCAGGTGAAGTTCTCAGCCTGCTAAAGATGGTGACTAACCGCCGGTGGGCTTGATGACTCTATATTTATTTCTCGTCTATATGCTATTGTTGGAGGATGTTACTTATGCTAGCAGTGTATTTGAAACTTATGTTATTGTAATCATTTGAAAGCTATGTTGTTTTAGCCATCGTATTCGTAAACTTGGCAACATATTATTATTTGTGAACTCAATTGTAATATTATTCCGCTGTAACTCTGTGTATGTGATGTGTATTTGCTTAATCATGTGATCTTGGTTGTGATGTTGATTTACCAAGGTCCCTCGTGACACTCGACTGACTATCGGTTTTATATAAGTGCGAGTGTGTGCGTGCCAACGTGTTAAGCGGGGGCAGCCATGCTTGAGCTTGTATAAATTGAATGGTTTTGTCGCACTTGGCATAGACAGACCTCCACTTGACCGCCTCACTTTTATCCAATCCTAACCTAGCATAGCTTCAGTAGTCCAACCCTTGCAGCCATAGGAACCTAATGCCAACATAAGGGGTCCGTCAACTATGTGTCCATGATGAACCTAGTCTCACCATGGCACCTAACTTAGACCCGTAGCCACCTTACACTTACCAAAGCTTAGGTCGAAGCCATAAGTTCGCAGCCATGTATGAGTGAATTTAGTTCTTCGTTCTTTTGGCTCTTTGTGATAATTTGTAGTTTATAAGGCTACCGGTTGGACGTGCGTCAGCTCTGGAGGAGGACCCATGGAGTGGAGCAGACCTTGGAGGTGGAGGGCCACGCCGATCGACTACACCGACTGATGGAGACTTGTACCACTACTACCTCAACATCGCAGGTGTCATGGTAGCACCTTTTACTTAGAGAATCCTATTAGGCATTGCAAAGTAGAACTGCTAGCGCTTTACATTTATTCCTTTGCTAGAATATGTGATGCATGCTATTGCCTGAGCCCTGTTTGCCTTGATTGAAACCACTTCACCCTAATTACCTAGCTCCATGCTCGCACTTATATATATGCATGTCTACTTGCTTGCATTTACTCCATCATAATTACATATATTCCTTGTTATGTGATGTGTGATGGATGTTGGATGATGTGGATGGTTGATGGGGTTTTAGCCACGAGGCACCCCATGAGGTATATGGTTTGATACACGGTGAGAGCGGTGAATCCTGAGTGGGTTGTGGTGATGCGAGGAGTTCTAGAGATACTTCCTTGCCCTCGACCTAATTCTTGGAGATACTAGCTAGAGCAAGAGGTTACTGTGGTGTACGGAGTGCACCAAGGGTAGTTCCTATGGCGGGAACATAGAATCCCAAAGGGATTGATCGTCCTTGAGGGAATTTGGTATGAGGAGTTTTGGGCAATGGATAGACCACCTCTATGGGGTGAGTCTAGTGCTCTAAGGGCACATAGATTGGTGGAAGCTGCTTGCTCTAGCCAAATTAAGGACTGAGTAAGTTGCAACCATAAATCATGGGTTACTTCCATCCACGCCACATGCTTACATGGGTGCGGCTTGTTGCGCAAATTAGTGCAGGCGACCATCAATCTCTATGAGAGGTAGTAGGCACGTGGTCTATGGCCCTGTGCAATTAGTGTCAGGAGGGTGGAGGTTACTCCATGCTACCTTGATTATATGACCCAACTTATATAGTGGCGTCTATGTATATTTGCTCTAGCTGGTGGGCAGGGCTGGTGTTAGTCGTCCTAGTTTGTGGTGGTGGTGTTCATCGTTGATGGTGATACATTGATGGTGTTCATGTGGGGGAAAATCTATACGTATAGCCGTGGTCTTGGATATGACCACTTACCTGTGTGTAGGGTTTAGCTCACTAGCTTCTCTTGTGCTTTGCTTTTCTCCCCCTGAAGTTAAGGTACGTCTTGAGGCCGAATAGACGAGGGCGTGCGGAGGCTACCTTGTCGACTAGACTGAGAGATTGAGGGTGTTGTGAGGGATGTTAAGTGATGACTTGGGATGATGATGAGTGGTTGGTGAGAATGAGATTGTGGATTGGGTTTAGAGAAGATTTATACACTACTTTTGATGCTTTTCTGCATGCGCTAAGGATGCAAACTACAACCAAACTATTAGGATCGCTAAATCCCTTTATTTTCTATTTTCCACTAAAGCTCATCGGTGCTGACCATGGCCTGCACACATCTAGCAGTGTGTGTAGATTTCTTGACTTGCAGTGATGCTGAGATTAGTAGTTGGTTTCGTTGTACACTCAAGGATGCTTCTAGATGGGAGATCGCCAAGCTTCGCTTCCACGATAGAATAACGGTGTTCTACTTGTTGCTAGTTGTATCCAAATTATTGTAATATAGTTATTTGTGCACTCTAATGTTGTATGACTCTGTAATCATCCATAATATGGACGCCCATGATAGCTGAGGTATTCTGGGACTATCACAGAGGGGCAAAAAGACCAGAATTTCTATTTGGAAAATCCCTGTCTGCTATAGGAGTATGTCACATCTGGCCCAGTTTGGAATTTGGCCTGTAGTGGCCCTTGTGAATGTTAATGAGATATTATGAAGAGTTTTAGTCTTGTAGAGTCCATCCCACCATCCTTAGGTTAATCCTTTTATGCAAAGCTAGGACGAAAGCATAAGTGAGATGGTGGTAGGTGTGGTTCACTCAGCGTGCAGAGCGGATCTGATCCATTTAGACTCTGGGGCATTACAGTCACCATTAGATATAAAGTATCATTGCTGCTAGGTGCTATGGTCCCATCTTCTTTAAGACCCAATCACCACCGCCGGTAGCCTTCATCGCTGATATGGCCAAATTGGCAAGCCGGCATGAGACTAACGCCTACATTGTAGTTAGCTTACAAAGACCGCTACCCACCCAGCCACCCTATCTATCTCCTCCCCAAGTGTTGTTATTCCTCAACTACTCATCAGCGTGCAAGCCATCACTCACCGCCGACAAGCTAGTGCTTTGCACTGGTACGCCTCACCAGCATGCCCGCATAGATCCACCGGTGACCAGGCTAGTACTCATCACCACCGTGGCCACTTGAGCTCACTGCCATAAGATCCAAAGGCAAGGCTAATGCTTTCTCGCACTTCCCTTATCCATGTTTCTTGGCTTTTTATTCCCTCTTGTCTCATCTAAGTACGAATCAAGCTTCCACCTGATCATTAAGGAGCTAACAAGCACATCCCCGTAGGTGCTCATACTCTGATTCAGGCGACAGTGATGTCGCTTCCATCGCCGGCCCCGCTCCACCACATCCTAGTCAAGATAGAGGAGAAGGCCACCAACAAGAGGAACGAAGTAGACATCCTCACAGACGAAGTCTTGGTCCTCATCCTCAGCCACCTCACCACCCGCACCTTGTGAAGCTACAAGTGTGTGTGTCGCTCCTTCTATTGCCTCATCTCTGAATCCAAGTACCATAAGGAGCTTCCCTAGTTTGTCACCGGATTCATGTATGGCAACTGGAAAGGCAAATGCTTATTCACCAGCTTCACCATTAAATACCCCTCCTTTTCCTTCTTGCCCTTCCCCATTTAGGATTTAGTCATCTCAGATTGCTGCAAAGGCCTCTTCCTCTGCTAGTGCGTTAGGCTTTGAAATGTTGTCTACAATCTGGTGACTAGCAAATCAGTGGAACTGCCGCATAGCAACCTTTGTTATGGTTTAGCTCATTTGGGGTTCGATCCCACAATCTCCTCGCACTTCCATGTGGTAGAACAGTGAGTAAGGTCGCACGGGGTGTTAGTTGTCATGATCTACTCATCCAAAATTAGAGCCTGGATGCGTAAAGAATCTGAATGGGGGAGAGGATATTCTATTATGCAAATGTTGAGGAACTATGTTTCTTAATGGTTTTATGCACATGCTGGAGGTGTCCTAGATAGTTGTTGATATGGAGGGAAAGACATGGAGGAAAATTCTTAGGCCACCCATTCCCGCAATCTCCATCTATGGAGATCAGGGTCAGTTGTGTCTATGTATTGTTGATATTATCAATAGGTCTGACCTTTCAATTTGGATCCTTTAAGACTATGGTACTAGTATATGAACATTGAAGCATACAGTGAACACGCTACGGCTATTTGGACTGCACAATATTTGACTCGATTCCGAGGATGCCAATGTGGACTATAGAGTGATTGCAGTTCACCTAGAATGAAATTTGATTTTCCTTGTTGGGGAGGATAGAACACTGAAGGCATATGACATGAGCCATAGAAAAGTTCATATCCTCCCTGCCCAGGTCGTTCACTATCCTAGAAGTACCTAGAGTATTTATTTGAACGGACCTCACTATCTGCCTTATGTTCCCTTTCTTCATGGAGTCATTAGCAGAACAGTAAAGGTGCAAATGCTTTATTTTGTTGTTAGGACATGTCTTTGTTCAGGTAGGGAGTTGTTTTGAGTCTATATATATAGTCCAATTTTGTTCAGAGCAGTAATGCTTTGCATTGTGCAGGTTTTGGAGTGTTAGTGCTTTTGAATGATTTTCCTCCAATGGCTATTGGAGGAAGAAGAGGGGTTCCATGGTGCATTGGCTGCTAAGCTGATCAAGGAGTGCCAATCTAAAGGAGCGGAGCACATCTACCTCATTTTAGTTATGTAAGCCTATAGGGAGCAGAACCTTTATTATGCTATCTATGTATTGCTTGTGTTAATTCATTAGTTGACACAATTGTTATGTTAGCGTCGACCATTGTTATTATAACAAGTACTCTTTGTTGTGGACATGATGAATGATGTGTAATGATTATATCTATATGGTGTGTGTTTAGTAAGTTATTAAGGCCCGGCTGAATTAGTAAATACATTGTGAAAACCGGATGCAATTCTATCACCGTCAGATGTAAGGGCTGTTGGTTGTTTTGTCATCACCGTTGTACCACTCGCCAGTGGTGAAGCAGACGGCCATCACTGCCGCTATTCGTCTAATGCGGCAAGGGTCAATAGTGTATCACCACCATATTATTTAGAAACCCGACATCGACTAAAGGATCATCATGGGCGAATCATCCTGCAACACAATGGTGATCATGCCCTATGACCAAACAGTTCATACGCTGAAACAACGGTGATGTTCGCCTCGACATAGGCGGGTCCTGCTCCAATGCAATGGAATAAGTATTTGATCACAAACGGATCATAAGCCATGTGGTGGTGTTAGTGCATACCCACACAAGCGGGTCGTGCTCCAATTCGACAGAAGTAAGGACCTTATCACGGATGGATGATAAGCCAATATGGCTATGTAGTGTGCACCCCAGTTGGTCTCAAATATCGACGGTGATGGCTATGATTATCATTGCCGAGGCCAAAATTGAACTGCGATGGGGGTTATGACATGGCTATGAAAGGTTCGAGTGTAGTACTGAATAGTCGGCTTCCTTCCTTAGGAGGCCTCGCTATCGGTCCAACCACCAGTGGAAGTATAACACCGTCGCCTCTATCGCTACGGCAGTTAAAGTGGCGATAGTGATATATCAATTTGTAGTAGTGAGTGGAAAGGGAACACTAGGGAAGAAAGCATATATTGGTAAGGAGGATGATTCTTTCCATAAAGCACACTAAATAGTTCTGCAAAACTAGTCCTTGGTGGATCCATATATGAAGGTACACAAGGACATTGTACGATCTGACTTCCTAGAGAACACTAAGGCCTAGATTATGTGTTGGCACATGGAAACTTTCGGCGGTTGGTTGCAAAAACATGTCCAGGGTGACGAAAGTCTTGATGAGCAACAATATTTGTTGTCTAGAGAACCATCTTGGCATATCCTGACATTCAAAGGGTTTGACATAAATGTGAATACATTTTACATGATAGCCCAAGATAAAAGAAGCACCAACCAAAATAGTGGTGTCAGCGTAGATGCCATAGATCTAAATGGGAATAAGAAAACATATTATGGCCACATAGAGGAGATATGGGAACTTGACTATGGACCTTCTTTTAAGGTCCCTTTATTTTAGTGCCAATGGGTGAAGCTGACCGAAGGTGGGTGTCACGGGGTCGGAACCGTGGCAAGCATTGTTGTTTGAGTCAGTGTCAGAGTACATGTCTCTGGTGGCTCAGGTGGAATCAAGAACACAAGAATCATAGAGAGGACGCAACGATTTATCCTAGTTCAGGCCAATCGGTGCCCTATATCCAGCAGCAGATGATCCTTATACTCAAAAGCACCCAAAATCAGGGGGTTACAATAGGGTTGTAGAGAGATTTGGTAGGGGGTTAGCTCGGTGCTAATTCTAAGTTGCCTCGCCACCGGTGGAGTCTTCTCCTCGTCGAAGAAGAGGAAGATGACGGGATACGGTGGAGGAGCTCTCGGTGCCCCTCTTTGGGTTGCCTTCCTCTTGGTGCTAAGTAGAGGCCAAGGAATGGAATGGAGTGGAATGATCTATCTTCTGGTGATCGTCCCCCTAGATATAACCTTATCTCTTATATAACGAGATAGGTCAGGTATATGGCAGTTTGGGGGAACTAGTCCACGGTCTACATGCGTCGGAGTCTTAGAGGGCCTTGTAGCAATGCGCTATGGACTATGGAAGTATTTTGGAGCAGAAGAAGCCTTGGGCGTTGTCCGGCTGCTCTGTTCTGACACTCTGCGTGTCAGGCTATGTTGGCTTGGACCGGCCTGCCTAGGTGGACCTTCAGGAGTCTTCTTGGCGGTGAAGGGATTGGCTTCAAGGGCTAACGCATGGGCCCGAGGGCCTCCAAGACCCTCGAGGCCATGGGGAAATTTGTCTTCTTGAGTCAAGCCCCATGCATGACCTTGTCAGGAAAGTGGTCGGCAATGTCGTGCCCAAGGACAGCATTGGGGAGCCCCCGAGCCTTGGTAGCTCGGGGCATGTCTTCTTGTGCCTAGGCCCTAGCTGGCGTCATTGGTCGGGTAGGAGCCAAGGACCAGGCCGGAGTGCTGTCAAAGATCAGGAGCCTCAGGGCTTAGGCTAGCCCCCGAGCCCTAAGCGGAGACCGCGTCGTAGTTAGGCTCGGTAGGGTTTCTTCTTCGGAGGGTGCGCGCGAGTGTACCCGACGGGTATAGCCCTTGAGCCCCTGGGTGATCCTAGAGGGGTTGATCAGGGGGTTTTCATCGTTCGGGAACCATTGGACCCAAGCCTTAACATATCCATATGTTATGATCTCGTCAGTTGGGTAATAGTGGACCATTAGTACAGAATGACAATAGTGGACCTCAACAATCTTGGGTATAGAGACAAACCATTCGTCCTAGCCAAGGATGTGAATCAGGTTTTCTATGTGAAGGACATGTCTACCAAACCAAAGAAAGGGAAAAATGAAAACTCAAACAATGAGCCAAAGTGCCACATAGTTCCTTTAGGGTAAAGAAACATCATGGGAATCAAGGACAAGTCAGACATGTCAGAAGATTATGAAAAGAGTGATGAAATTCTGCCCTTCACAGTGAACAAACCCAAGCATCCTACTAAATAATGAGGATGCTCCATGGTTATGGCGCGATCATAACCAAGGGAGATACGTCAAGAAGTTCATTGTTGTTCCGGCTTGATGGGGATGTTTAGTAGTGTGTATAGACCTATGATGTAATAATTGTGACATTGTATGCACCTCAAACTTGTTCTCATGTTTTTACATACTAGAAGTTAAGGAATTGTTGATTAAGTTTTAGATTTTTTTGTTATGTTTTCATATTTTCTACTATTTAAATGAATTTATGCTTTGTCAATGCATTTCTTGTCGTGCACGTGCACAATGTGTTAATGTTAATATGATGTGAAAACAAATTTCCTGTTAAAAGGCAATAGTTCTAATGATTTTAATTAAGTACTATATTTTTGCATGATCGAAATTGTGATTATTATTTATAGTGTGTTTAATATTTATAGGGTAAAACAAAAGAATTTAGGTCACAGATTTTTCTTATGTATAATAAATCAAAACCACGCCCAAAAATTTTGTTTGTAATCTTTTGACATATATTTTATTTACTAGGAAGTTAATGACTCTTAGCATATTTCTAAAAGAAATATATTAAAAAAGCTAGTATTGGGTGGATACTAGCGGGAAGCGAAACTACAGCCCACCTTTAGTCTCGGGTGGATCTACCGCTAAGGACTAAAGATGGGCTATGTTTTTGCAGCCTGCCAAAAACAATCAGGACTAAAGGTCAGAACTTTAGTCCCAGGCCATGGCAACACCTGGGACTAAAGGTCTGACCATTATATAGAGGGGGCCCTTCTACCTTTATATCCTCCTCCATCTCTTAGCCCGATCTAGCCGTGCCACTGCCGTGCCTCTTTGATCTTTGCCGCTGACCCCATGCTGTTTGTCATCATCCTTGCTGGCCTCGCCTCATCATGCCATGGCCCCGGCCTTGACCCTATGTGCAGCTGCTCCGCCTTCATCCTCGTCGGATCTAGCTGCGCCACTATGCGTCTTCTTCGTGGTCGTCCTCACGCCGTTCGCCATCATCATCACTCCCCAGCCGGTTGTTGGCGGTCCTTAACTCACACTTCTAACTACCAACTATCACATAAAATAAACCAATACGAACACCAATCTTAGAATTAGGGCTTATAACTAATCCATTCCACAAGTTTTGGTGTTTGATCTTTTGCAGGAAGACATGTCGGAATTACACAAGAAATACACCTAAAGTATAGAAAAAATACAACAATACAAATACCCGACATGAGCCAAAGGGGAAGGAGGCCCACAACCAAGCAAATCAGGGCCTAGAATAGGTGGAGAACAAGCCCAAAATCCAACCAAAGCAACTCAACTCTGTGCAACACCAGCATGGCCCAAGTCTAGGAGATCACAGGAGACAGCCTGAAAAAATTGGACTCAAGGTAACCCATGGTGCAAGCGCACCCCTAGTGGCCTGCCTCGAGCCCAACCTTGCCAGGTCAGTTGATACCTCCTCTCCAACGGTGGTTCAGGCGGGGATGGCAATAAATTAAATGCTAAGGGCGGTTTGCTCCTTCCTTTTGAGGAGATCCAAGGAATACACCCCTCCTCTCCACCTATAAAAGGAGGACATCTCCCCTCCTCATAAGAACACACACAAAAGAAGAGCCCCAAAGAAGTGGAAGAGCAATACCATTCCAATGGTCTTAGGCCCTAGCTCGCTATAGAAAAGTAGTAGGGAGAGATGTGAGGGAGAGTTCGGGGAAGAGCCGGGCTTGTCAGTGTCTCCCCGCCTTGTACCTCAATGGATACTTGTGCCCCAATAGGTTTTCCCACTAAGTGAGTATTCGTGATTCTTTTGGTATAAAGTCTTTCAGTAGTTGAGCTATAGTCTTGCTTGTTTGTGGGTTCATTGTCCATCCCCGTGGCAGATGCTCTAGTAGAGGATTCCTGATAAAGACGAATGTTCCTAGCTAATGCTAGAGTAGTAGTCGATAGCGTAGATGTGGTGTCTAGGCTAGAGGCTATCTTCGTTTTCCTTGTATCCCCTGGTTGAGGCATAGGCAGTAGGTGGTGATAGCCCTATCCATCCTTCATAATCCCCCACGTCTGGATATGACTTATAGCCATAGGCCAGTTTCGCTTGGCAGACCAAGTGTAAGCCAGTGCCCGAAGTGAAAAAGTAGGAGTAAAGTTTATCTATCCTTAGACCCTAAGCCATAGGAATCCTTCTCTACCCTCACCAGCTATCCTTATGTTGTCCTTGGACAAATTAGCTAGAAGAAATTCCTCTGTTCCCTGTGGAAATATGATACCCTGAATACTTCTGAGTGAAAGCTACAACGGTAATTTCGTACGCTTGTGGATTAACTTCTGTAGACGTTAAGAAATACCAACAAGCTTTCTCGCACCATTGCCAGGGAATGGTTGCTATTTTCTTCGAACCTATTTTGCCCTTATATCTGTATCCTTTATTTCTATAAAAACAAAAATATCTTCTTTTGCCTTTTCCACCATGAAGCCAACTTCAACTTCATACCCTTCCGCTTCAAAGGGGGAGTTTTATAAGCCACTTTTGAAACCTAACCTCTCATCTGGTGATGAACTCCACCCTAGTCTAAAAGCCATGGTTTGGCCACAACCCTTCTTAGGGCATGACAACGAAAACCGTTGCCATCACCTGTGAGAGTTCGAGGAAATGTGTTCGTGCCTAAGCATCTCAGGCATGACACAAGAAACCTTAAGGTGGAAATTGCATCCCTTTTCTCTCATGGAGAAGGCAGAACAATGGTATACACATGCCGTAGGAAGTACGAATAGGGATTGGGAAGAACTTGAAGACAAATTTTGCCTCGCATTTTCCCTATGTCCCGTATTGACTCTCTACCAAGGGCAATCCTTGACTTTGAGCAGTATAAGGAGTCTTTAGGTGCAGCCTAGACCAGATTTTTAGCATTAATTCATGCCAGCCTAGACTTGTCTTTATCTGACAGCATATTGCTGTGTCTCTTTTGTGTGGGTATTGACATGGATGCTGACCTGTGCCTCGACATGACCACCGGAGGTAGATTTACGCACAAAACCATGACAGAACAAGTAACATTCCTTGAAAACTTCCTTGACGGACACACTTCTTCCATCATAAGAACCAAACCCCTCCAGGCAAAAGTCATGTCGAGTGTTGAGGAGTCCTCATCGGTCGAAACCAAATACATACCATCGCTATGTTCGACTCATGAGCCCTCACCCTAACCACGAACATCGAAGGAAAGAGTGATTCACCCTTCAGAGTTTATGATCAAATTCAAGGATTATGGCAATACCTTGAAGTTATTGTGGCACAAAAAGTACAGAAAGGAAGTTCCCCTAGAATAGAACCATCAAAGGAATGGTTAGTGGAAGTGAAACGTTCTTCTAAAGCAATTCAGATTCTTACACCTTCCACGACCATAACATGCTCGTTAAGGGGAACAAACATAGATGCCCTACACAACCCCACAATTGGGACTAGTATCATGTCAAAATTCCTAGCAAAAAACCTTTTGGGTAACATACCGCTAGTCCCGACCAATAAACTCTTTAAAAGTCCATTAGGACTATTTTTTGAGTGTTGTGGGATCGCTAGGACCGTGCTAGTCACAATTAATGAAATCAAGGTTTTCATAGATTTACACATCTTGGGCATCCTTGAGTCCGATCTTCTTATAGGCTACCCGTTGGACAAACTGTTTCAAGAAAAATATCGCTACGGGAGCCTTCGTGAAAAATTTGGGAAAACTGCTTCTACCACTCACCTAGAAATCCCAATGGCAGAGCATATTCCCAATTAGGACCTGTTCGAGGAGGTGAAGTTCATATCCCCATTCATTCCCACATAGGTTTGTATGTGAAATAGAACGTCCTTGATCACCCTCACTCGAACTTGAGCCATTTCCCTCTGCCCACCAGAATGTTGTTCTCAATAGTGGTCAAGATTCAACGTTGCCCTTACACAATATATCTTGTAAGAAAGAAAATAGTGCCATGGACATCCCTGTAGCATCGACTCTGGAATCCAAGAGGAAGGATTCCACTTACGAGCATGAAAGCTTCATTTTTGAAACCCCTTTTGATTCATGTTCGTGTTGCTCACTTTTGGAATCTCCAGAGTTCGTGTTGCTTAGGGCCACGTGCTTCTACGAGGATCGCAACCATCTCTTGATCCTCATCTCCAAACTTTTTAGGAGAATGGTTGTGGATGCATATGTTTATCAGAAATATTGCAAATCCTATAGTTGCACTATGGCGCTAACCTTGCAGCTTGAGCGATAATGTTTTATGCTTCGTGGTAAAGTTGGGAACTATACCGCCATTAATAGCTGCAAGATGAAGTTCCCGTGGTCAAGCTTAAGACCATAAATTAAGCACCGCTAGGAGATACCCTGGATAATAATAATAATAATAATAACAAAACAATTTTTCTTGTCTATAAAAGCTAGAACTTGTTATCAAGTTAGTATGCACCTTCGAGTATTCTTGGTTGCTAACCTTTTCAGGAAGAGATCAAGAAGGAGGGACATACAATGCTTGACAACACGAGGAGCTGCATCAACCATACACTGTGGTGTTCTTTGGTGACGGAACATACTAAAAAAATAGACCCTGACCCAGCACACTTGACTTTCACACAAAAGTCCAAGTGTGGGGGAGGGTGGTGAAAATCTCACTACAAATTTCCATCCACACAAAAGGCCATCTTGGGTCAAAAAGAAAAAAATGATGTCAGCTCTACCTTGCTAAAAAAGAACAAAGAGAAAGAGTTGAAAAAAGAGAGAAAAATGATATATACATATAAATAATAATAATAAAAAGAGAAGGAGCCATAAGATCGACACTCCTATTCTAGACCTTTGCTCCGACCACCAAGACTCATGGCCCATACACACTAACCATGTGTATGGCCCAGCCTTGTTGCTCGCCTGAGCTAGACTTCATGCAATCAAGCCACCGTTGTAGCAACCTCAAGTTTTTCATCCTCATATGATTCTGGTAAGAAAGTTCGGGTATGCAAAGGAAAATAAAAGTTCACCAACTCCTTCACTCATTTTTTTATCTCCATATGCTTGATCATGCAAAAAGTTCATGCTTTCCTTGTTTATGTCATATGCTCTGGTTTGGATGCATCTAGCTAGTACATCCATAGGTCTTTGAAAATTAAACATGGTGCTTAGGTTAGAAAGACCTTTAATCAAAATTTTAACATGGTGCTGAAATTTAATTAATGAACTTGAGTTATTATTTTCATAAACAAAGGAAATAATCTATTATGGAGATAAATCAATGCTAGATTTAATTTGCAAACTTTACATTAGCCTTGCTTGAGTATACAAAATCTGGTGAAAAAATAAAAAAATAAATAATAATAAATAAACATAATAATTTTATAGATAATAATACTAATAATAATATAATAATATATATATAATAAGATTTAGGCTCCTCGGTGTTCATGCTGGTAGAGCCCTTGTTTGTCTTTGCTGTTTTGTTTCTTTTGATTGAATAAACATGCACAAGAATAAGTGTGGGGGAGATCTCTCATGCACAACGAACATACATTTGAGATCTCCCACCAACATGTTGCATAAAACAGCAAACAATCCAACTTGCAGAAGGTCGGAACAAATGATCCCAGAGGGAATTGGTTGAACCTCCAATTTAGCCAAGCCATGTTTGATTCTCCTCAGCTCCTTCCTCTTCAACGTTGGTTTGTGCAACATTACCCCTCAACTCTCCTAAATTTTTGAAGTTTAAAACTGAACAAATTAAAACGACAAAACTTTTGATGCTCCATCTCCATGCAATCCTTTGACTAAATTTGCATACTCTTTATTCCTTGCTAATATTCCTATAACTTGTGAACAAACTATGATAGGGACCCCATGTTATCTAAGTAATTGGAATATGTGATATAGTAGGATGGAAATGAACCTTGCTCTCTCATATGAAGAACTTGGGAATTATCTTACAAAATCAAAACTCAAATAGCATGCTCCTCAATGATATGCAAAATCCTACCAGAGCCATATCTAGTGCTTTGAGCTTAAAACCTCCTGAAATATGCTACTTATTCTTGCATTGAGTTTTGTCAAGTCTTGTTAACCCTTATTGAGAAAGTTATCATGCCCCCAAGATCAAGATCATGTACACCCACATACATAAGCTATTCTTATATTGGGAATATGCTAAAACATGCCTCCATCCACCCAAAACTCTGCTCCTACACTGGCACTAGACAAAAAATGTGTCTGTTAGGAAAATACTCCATGTTCTAAAAAGATAGTGATCTCTCTCAATATGTGGTTTAAGAGACATGGGCTATGCAAAAGTATGAAAAAGAAAAAAAATTGTGGACACATGAAGGTCCAAGAAGAAAAAGAAAAAAGAGATATATGGACACATGAAAGTGCAATTATATATATGAAAAAATGATGAGCATGTGAAGGCTCATGCAAAATGATAGCCATGTTTCTCAATATAAGTTTATAAGAGAGATCACTCATATCGAGGAGTACAGTATAGGTTTAAAATTGTTTTATCCACACACTTACACTTTTTGATCTAAGGGTATGACATCTTTCTCCTTTGATCCAAGCTTTGACTTAACAAATTATGTAGAGTATGTATGCCTTCATATCTTTCCCTACCCAAAGATCCATATAAGCTTCCTAGAAGTAGGAAAGAAAGAAGGCAACACTATTATATGCCTTGTTGAGGAACCAAACACAAATATGAGCGATCTGAGCGAATCATTCGAGGAGCTAAGCTATGTTTACATTTTTAAAATCAAATGAAAAAACCCAAGTTTCTAAACTGATTGATGCAAGGGGATTTGAATCCATGCTATTCCATTATCTAATCACCCAAGACAATATGGTAGACACTCCAAAGTTCACAAGTGCAGGTGAAGCTTGGAGTAACCTGTATACAGATGTCATATCAAGGAGATGACCCATGCATCTTAGTCATTAACTTTACTTGAGGATGAGCAAAGAGCTAAGTGTGGGGGAGTTTGTTGGCGGTCCTTAACTCACACTTCTAACCGCCAACTATCACATACAATAAACCAATACGGACACTTTTGGAGTCTCCAAAGTTCATGTTGCTTAGGGCCACGTGCTTCTATGAGGATCGCAACCATCTCTTCATCCTCATCTCCAAACTTTTTAGGAGAATGGTTGTGGATGCATATGTTTATTAGAAATATTGCAAATCCCGTAGTTGCACTGTGGCACTAACCTTGCAGCTTGAGCAATAATGTTTTATGCTTTGTGGTAAAGTTGGGAATTATACCGCCATTGATAGCTGCAAGATGAAGTTCTTGTGGTCAAGCTTAAGACCATAAATTAAGCACTACTAGGAGATACCCTGGATAATAATAATAATAATAATAATAATAATAATAATAATAATAATAATAATTATGGGTGAAAGCTACAATGGTAATTCTGTATGCTTACGGATTAACTTATGTAGACGTTAAGAAATACCAACACTGGCCTCGCCTCATCATGCCAAAGCCCCTAGCCCCGACCGTGCTTGTGGTCGCTGCACTTTTGTCCACATCGCATCCAGCCATGCGCCCCTATGGCTCTCGTCTTCGGTCGTCCGATGGCTCACGCCACCTCATCCCTAGCCTGCCTCGTTGATCTCTGGCTAGCCCACCTCATCGATCTGCCCCTACCTAGCTCCGTCCTTGTCCTCACCAGAGCCACCGTCGTCATCCTCGCTCCGTCCTCGTACTCGCTAGAGCCGCAGTCGTCATCCTCGCCGTCTAGATCGAGCAGAGCATTCTCCACCATTTTGTGAGTGTGTGCTTGTAATGTACTATGTGTGTGCAAATTGATTATTCTGCAAACAAAAATGTAGAAAAAATAAATGCTATGAATTCTATTATATATACAGTAATATAATATACAAAATTAATTAAACTATATAGTTGTACAAAATAATATTGAAGAAATATATTTGAATCTCTTGATAATCGAAAAGATTGAATTTATTCATAGTGTTATGATTTTATTAATTATGTGAAATATGAATTTTGATATATATGTAACCCTAACAAACCCGAGCTCGACGCAAAACCCCAACCCAATCTCGGCGCATGCAAACCCTAACCCAATCTCGGCGCCAAACCCTAACTCGGCCGAGCTCCCGCACTAAACCCTAATATCCTGAGCTCACCGCCAAACCTTGACCGTGCATGCTAACCCTAAAGTCTATAGTTATTAAAGTTTAAGCCCCTAACTCCATTTGCATATGCATGACTTTACGTGGAAGTTATCAATGTTGGCACTCAATACGGTCTTAACGATGCCAATAACCTAGATTTCTATGATGGCACTCAATACTTAAATTTTGACGTTGATGATGAGCAAGAAAGTATTGTGCAAGAAAATGCCGACAAGGTATATTTGTTAATCAAGCGTCTCTTATATATGAAATTAAACATAATTCCATTCGTTTATATTACTGAATCATTGTATTTCTACGTATGTTGCCCTCTACATTGATGTCAATGAAAAGTAGAAATGTACAAGGCCTAACAAGAAAGTTTGAGGGACGCTACATAATCTCATAAGTCAATACCAGTACCGGCAATCCACTTCTGTCAAAAGCGAATGCAAAGAAATTTGTAAATCACTGTGGGTTTCTTGTTAGGGACAAGCTCCCGATGAGCGCCCATGAAAAGAAAATGAAGAAGGATGATCCTCATATCAGTTTTATCTCTGATATAGACAAGAGGCTTCTTTGGAATGAAATCACTACACATTTTGAGCTACCAGGAAATGAAGATTTAAAAAAACTTGTTAAGAGTTGAGCCCTCAAGAAGATGGCCACACAATTCTAGACCTAGAAGAAGAATCTGTACAATGAGATTGTCAAGAAGAATCTGACTCTAGATTGCACTGCAAGCCTATACAAAAAAATTGAGGGCCAACTGGGATGAATTTGCGTGACAAAAGATATAGTGTTGGTAGTCTTTACCTATCAAATCTGATCATCAATTAAGACACAAAAAAGGAGAAATAAGCAATCTTGATCATATATGCATTTACTACTAACCAAGTTCCACATGTATTTGTAGAACATTATTTTGCAGGTCACAAACACAAATATATGGAATAATTCACCGAAAGGCGCTTTCCGACACTGATTTGCGCAAAGGAACAAGAGAGACGCCCATCAAATCAATTGCAATGGGGCAAAACCCCACAGGGAAGCAATCCTGGTCTAGCCCATGGCCTGCCAGGCGAAGGTGGTGGCGAGAGGCCACGGGCAAGGGGTGGCTGGCCCCTAGGGGCACTCAACCCCTTGCTGGCGCTGCTCAGCCGCTCCTTTGACAATTGGTGGCATGCCACCTTGCTAAGGCGGTGCAGCCTAGAGTTTTGCTCTAGGAACAGACGAAGCACCACCTAAGCTCCTGTATAAATAGAGGGGTACCCCCCTCTCTCAACACACTCACCTTGAGCATCACCTCACACACCTCACTCTCTAGTAGTAGTAACTTTACTTTTAGTAGCTTTAGAGCAAGGCAAAGCTACATTGGAGAGCCTGGCTCCTTGGAAGAAGAGACCTTTGGTTATGAATACAGATATGAGTTCTTCCAAAGTTATGCTCTCATATGATATTTATAGTCATACTTATGAACTAGAGTATAGTTATTGTGTTATAATATTAATATATGACCTAGTCTATAGTTTGGATGTCATGAAAGTAGCACACATGACTTTATGCTTAAACACTCATATAACTTATATAATTGGAATTAGAGCAAAGTTGAGGTGGCGGTTCATCGAGCCATTAGGTGTGCCCAAGTTCTTTACCTATCGATCCATAGGGTTGGGGACCCAGGTGGATTTGGGTAGTTTCTGTATACACAAGTGTAGTGCTTGGGTATGGAGAGACATGTGAATGCATTGTTCTTTTCCACGATTGAGGGATAGGTGGCAGGTGGTGATAGCCCTGTCCGTCCCTTGTAACCCCCCACGTTCGACTAGGGTGTAGGAGTCTAAATTGTCACATGAGGTTGCTGGTAGACTAGTACTCGGTGGCCTCCCAACCTGCTTCACACTTGCCCTAAAACTACTTATGTAACTTGTTTGATCATTAACTAATCATTGTATGACCATACCAGACCAATGCCTACTCGACTTAGATTATTCTTTTATTCTTTCCTTTCTATTTTATCCTTTGAGGAATGCCAAGTGTGTGTCCACTATCTTGAAATCACCGTTTTTACCCCTGCTATAAACAATTGGTGTACTTGTAAGCATTATTTTTCAAGTTCATATCCATACTAGACTCTTAATCAAATGCCTTCCTTTGGGAAAATATAAATAACGATACCTTGAATACTTCTGGGTGAAATGCTACAATGATAGCTCCGAGCGCTTGCAGATAAATATCTAAAATTGTTAATGAACTATCAAGGCTATTACTTAGTGGCATTGCTAATCATTAGTGATGACGCTAAGAAATATCAACAAGCATTTCTGGAGCTATTGTCACGGAAGGCATATTGATTAAAGAATCTAGCAGGACATGTTCATGATAATATGCTTGTCCAGTAGCCATTGTTTATGCAGGGTAACTTTGTTTTCTCCTGTTGTGGATGAAAACAGGATAGTGTATGACCGGTTTTGACCTGCCGAACAACTACACTCAAAATCCAGAGGCGCTCCTAAGGAAGAAACAGTCTCGTGCCGCTTCTTCTTCTCCTACTCTTTCGATAGTCGGACTAGTCAACCCTGTAGCATCCGCTACTCCAATCATGGCCAAGTCCCTTCGTGACTACTCCACCGCCGCTGTTGCGAACATGCCCATTGGGCCCGCTATTAACATTGGGGATGGGAACTTCGAGCTCCATACCGGCATCATCATGTTGGTGTAGGCAAACCAATTCCATGGTTTGTCTCCAACACTTCCTCGAGTTGTGTGAAATGATTGTCATCAAGGACGTCGCACCGGAGAGCATCAGGCTCTGCTTGTTTCCCTTTTCCCTTTCAGGAAAGGCGAAGCAGTGGTTCTATAAAGAAAAGGAAGCTGTCAAGACATGGGACAAATGTTCCACGGCATTCCTCGCCAGGTTCTTCCCCATGGGCAAAACCAATGCCCTGAGGGGACAAATTTTGAACTTCCAGCAAAGCTCCATGGAGACCATTTTCGAGGCATGGGAGAGGCTGCAGAACTACATCCAAGCATGCCCGCACCATGGGATTGAAAACTGGTTAGTGCTCCAAAATTTTTATGATGGATTAATACCCATGTCTAGGAGCCACCTCGACGCTGCTGCTGGATGCACCTTCCTTTCCCACACCATTGATGGAGCCACGGCTCTCATAAAAAAATGGTGTCGAATCAAAGCTGGGGGGAGGAAAGGAAAACACAAAAAGGAATGCATACCGTGAAGGAGATGTATATGCTTTCTGCAAAAATAGATCTTTTGATGAAAAGACTGGAGGAATGGGCCCAAGAGAAAGATGCCATGATGGGCACCGTCTAGGCCATGGACTCACACATAACGTGTGAAGTTTGTGGGAACGTTGGCCATTCAGGGAATGATTGCCCCGAAACCCACAAAGAAGTTGCCTTCATCACCAATGGATTTCGCCAACCCGGTAATAACAGGTGGAATAACCAATCTCGCCCGCAAGGTAATTCAAACTACAACTCAAATTACAATTCGAATCAACTTTCCTTCAAAGACTTGGTTTTAGGCCAAGTTAAAATTAATGAAAATATTACAAAGAAATTAATGTCAAATGATAAAATTCTCAAAAATATAAATTCTCAAATAGAAAGTTTATCCTCCACAGTAAAGAATCAATTAAGTTTTAACAAAATGACAGAAACTCAAATTTCACAAATAGCTGCCACTATTCATGTCGATCATTCGGGAAAACCCCTGGGGCAACCCGAGAATTCCCATGAAAATGTTAATGCAGCTGCAGATCAATGAAGGAGGAGAGGTCTTGTCCGACAGACCAAAAATGTCGAACCCTTACCGAAAGTAAATCTGTAGTAATCTTTAAAATTAAAAATATTCAAAATAATATTCCCAAAATTTAATTTTTTTGAATTTTATGTCAAAATAAAAATCTTCAAAAAATCCTACAAGAATCATTTTCTGAATAAGAAAAAATTATTATTACTAATTATCATTTTTGCAATAATTATAAAAATTAAAAATTCAATAAAAAATTGTTGGAAAATAAAAAATGAGCAAACCGTTGGGGATCTTGACGAAACATCAACGGCTCCATGTTTGAATTAGCTATTTGGGGCTCTCTGCCAAAGGGCAGACCAAACAAGCCCACCAGGGGGCAGGAGACCCCATAGGCCGGCCAGCCCCAGTAGGTGGTTGTTGGCCCTACTGTTTGGACAGCGCACAGGTGGTCGTTGCCCTTCTCCCTCCTGTCAGTTTTGGCTGCTATAAATACCAAGACAGCTTGAGAGAGCCCCTCACCCCTCTCACACTCTCACATTTTCACCCTCTCACTCACTCACTTGCTCTCAAGTTTCTTTCAAGCATTTTCCAACAAGTTTTAGTGCAAGAAAGCTCTGCAAAAATTCAAAGCTCAAGCTAGTTCTTGGGTTCATCAATTTGTTTCTGTGCTAATCCGTAGCCTACGCTTGAGTTTTTACTTATTGTTTTGTTGTTTTTCGCCATGGGTAGGCTCAGGAAGGCCATTGCCGGTGCCATCAAGAAAATCACGAGATCAAGCTCAAAGCACTCTCGTGGAAGCTCAAGCTCGTGCTACACCGAGCATGAAGAAAGGCCGATGCATGAAGATGAAGAAACAGTGCCGATGGAAGAGCAAGAACAACTTATGGAGCAAGATGACAAGCCCCACCTTGACTTGGAAAGAGGTCGGAAGATGGAAGCCTACCACCTCATCAAGGACCGTGAGTTTGAGCCCACGCCACTATACAACCCCGCGCTTCTCCAAGTCATAGGTATGGATGTCGAGTTCACCTCTATTTGGAAAGCCATTGGGTGGGAAGAAATTGATCTTGTTTGGGAAGAAGGTTCTTGTCTCTTAACCATCCAATTTTGATGCTCACTAAAAGAAATTGGCAAGGGGATCATTTTTTGCCTATTTGAAATAGAGTATTTTTGCTCGTGGAGAGATCTTGCCCAACACATAGGTTTCCATCAAAAATGCTTACTTGTAATAGATCATGCTATTAGCGGATTTGATCACCATAAATTTTGGAATGAAATTTCAGGTCAAGTCGTAGTTGGAAAATTTGCACCCCGTAACATGGACATCCAACACCCTACTTTATGGCTCATGGATCGTTGGATCACCATGACTTTGTTTTCTAGGCAAAACATTCGAGTTGTTCATAATGACAAAATAAAAATACTCTATGCCATGATCAAGAAGATTAAAATTGCTCCTATCAAAGAAATATTCAACCATTGATTAGAATTGTTGAAAACATTTTCTACTTTAATATCTTGCACATCTCTTATTACTCGCATTGCCACTAGTGTCAATGCAATGGAAAACCAAGAAGTAGAATACATTTCAACTCCACGCCTCATTATCAATGAGCATTACTTGTTATAAGGACATCATTTGAAATATAATGCAGCTAGACAACTCAAAGGTCCTTATTTGGTTTTGGTAATTGAGTGACAACCTAGGTGGACTAATTGTGTTTAATGTGAGATACATAGGTGATTAGTCCACAGGTACATCATATGTGAACAACCTTTGCCATGGAGGTGAAATGGCATGGAGATGTTGCAAAGTTCACACATGTGATGAAGGAGCTCATTGCATATGAGACATGACATGGAGTCATGTGATCAAGGTGGAGAAGATCAAGACAAGACTTGGCTCGATGGACCGGTTGCAAGTGTGAAGGGCAAGTTGAGCGATGACTTGGCGCTGATGGACTGAAGCAACAGTGAATATCAAGTAAAGTCAAGATCGATGAACCAATACGGTCACGTGATGATATGAAGTGGATCATATCATTTGGTGATTGGTTGGTGCATGTGTTGCATCAACAATGGAGGAGATGGAATGGAATGTGCAAGGCAAAGGTATAACCTAAGGAATTTCATTTCCCTGGTCATAGGCGTGTAGAGAAGTTGATGAGTGGGTTTATGATAGATGGCAATACTATCAAGAGGGGCAAATTTGTTTGCATATCGGTCATCTAGTGCCACTTAAGCGATCTAACTTTGCGACATTGCTAGGATCAAGTGGTGTGCTGAATTGAGTGACTAATCCTTTGAAAAATATTTGTGAAAATGCTAACACACTTGCACTTGGTGGTGTACACTTAGTGGTGTTGGCATATTTGCAAAGAAGAAGTTGTTGGAGTTGAATTGGATCAACATGGAGAAGAGAGAGGTTTTTTGATGTACTCCGAACTATAGGATGGCTCTTGATTTGGAATTCTACATTAATCCATTGTGCTTTGTATCAAATATGCAAGTGGGTTATGTAGCCCTCTGAATAAGCTTTCCAAAATGTCCAAGATCACCGAAATCAGAGTTCAAAGCTAAGAGTTATAGCCATTTTAGCGCTGAAAGGTCTATGATCGGACTCTATGACTGGACGCGTCCGGTCAGTACCTACGAGTTCGGTCAGTGTTTTTAATGTGTCTAGAGCCACCAAACGCATGGAGAGTCCGGTCAGTGATGACCTAACGCGTCTGGTCATCAAAAGAGCTCTCTAGAACCTCTCTGGAAGTGACCGGACTCTAGGAGAGTCGAGTCTGGTCATAAGGGAAAGGAGGGCATTGGTGACTGGACTCGGCCTCGGTGCATCCGGTCACTGGACCTAGGTGTGTCTGGTCAGGAGTATGGATGTGTAGGAGCTAGCCGTTGGCGAGCAACGGTCATCTTTGAACGGCTAGTACACGTGGCGCATGAGGAGCGATCGGATTCTATGACTAGACTCTGGACCGGACTCTAGGGTGAGTCCGGTCAGCGAGTCTAGTTAGTGCGCAGAAATTAGGATGAAGGGGGTAACGACTATTTTAGCCCTTGGGGCTATTAAAGGAGTGTGTGGCCGGCCTTGACATATGCTTATCACCCTTGGGACTTAGTGTCCATGCTTGGGGAGTGCTAGGAGAGCCTCTAACTCACTTGTGCACATAGTGGATGCAATCGATTGCGACTGAGCATGATTCTAGTGCGATTGCATCATGAGGTAGCATCAAGTGGCACTAGGTGATCGAGTTGCAAGCTGGTGTTGCTTGTTACTCTTGGAGGTTGCCATCTCCTAGACGGCTTGGTGGCTTGTGACTCCGTTGAAGCATGCGAGAAGATTGTGCGGTGCTCTGGAGGAGGATTTGTGAGAGGTATTGTAACACCCTAGGTGTTAGCCACATGCTAAGCACTCAAACATGACATGTTAAGTGGTAATTAGGAGCTTTAGTTCCTTAAGTCAGAAGTGGTGATGAAGGTGTTGAGGTCAAATCTATGAAAATGAGCCCCAACTTGAACTTGGACAATACACCTTGCTTACATGTTGACCCTTTTTCAAATGTGGGCTAGAGTAGTGTTCAACATGCCTCTTTCATGAGCATCACCTTAGCATCAAACCATCTTGGCAATTGGAAAAGTTTCATGAAGCTCGGAATCAAGAAGTCACATGAAATGACAAGTTATGTCTTTGTTGAAATTGCTTCATCAGGTGAATGGGAATATGGGATGTTGACCAAACCATGCTACTTTGCCCAAATGACTCTAATTGAACTATACAACAAAAGTCATGAAAGGTTCATGTTGAGCAAATGTCAAGAAAATGCCTCAATCGGTCAAAAACCCTAATTCCAAGTTTTATCGTGATGTTGCTTTGACCAAGATGAAACTATGATTTTGGTACTAGATATGAAGTTTGACCTTTAACATAATTTGAAGTTTAAGTTATGCATAGAAAACTTTGTTTTTGGATCAAGAGCCAAATCAGTGTGGAAATAAGTCAAATAGGTGCTCGGATATCGAATCTATGGCTATTTTTAGCTCATGAAATATTCCAAGTCTGAAATTCATCGTCCTCGACATTGGCATCCTGGGTTCTCCAAATTTGTTAAGCAACTTGAGTTGAGCCAAAAATAAAGGTGGGAGTTTATATCGTGGAGATAAGCATGTAAAAAGTTGGACTTAGTTTGACTAGGTTTGACCTTCCAAAACCAACAAAACCGAGCTCTACCTTAATCCACGTTGTTTTCGATGATAGTGTCAACTTTGGACATAATTATCTCCTAATATGTTGCCCTAATGACATGAGTGCCCTAATATGGAGAGCATCAGGGGTACAACAAACTTTGTTCAAGGCCCGTTCGCCAAATCGGCCCGTAGCTAGCCCAAAATCGGCGCCCACCATACCGACACCGTCGCTCGCCACGTGCTCGACGAATTGCCAACGCATCCTCCATGCATGAGAGCACGCCACACCATTGCTGCCTTGTGCTCCTGCACTGCTTTCTCTCCCTCTCACACGTGGGACAACAGCAAGCGCTCCCAGGCACTCTTTCTCACTCGCTCTCGCCCTCCCGTGCGCTCTCTCGCTGACTCTCCTGTTCGCCGTGTCCACAGCCATGGATGGCTGAGCAGTGCTCGCTGCCATCCATGATCCTGCTCCTCCATGCATCCTCCTCGCTCAAATCTATCTCCCTAGGCCGCGTGCGGGCCCGGGCTATCCACGCCACTACCACTCAGTCGCCGTTGCCGTGCTTTTGTTGCTGCCGTTGAGAAGCCACCACGGTACGCCCCTGGCACGTGTGGCCAGGCCACCGCGGGCCACCACGGGTCGCCTACCATCGCCAACCGTGATGGGGCCGAGTGTCAGCGCAGCCAGCCTCCCCGCCGCTGCTGGCTCCTGCTGGCCAAGGCCGGCCGGCCCCAAGCCATCCCCTGCCTGCTCTGTTGCCAACGGGAAGAACAAGAAGGGGAGATAAGGAAATAGAAACTCTTTGCAGGGTTCCTGATGCAAGATTTCAGGAGACAAAGGATTTACCTTTGTGGTCTTAGATGATTTGTGAGATCTACAGGGTTCTAGATGCAAAATTGTTTTTCCTTTTCTTTTTCTTATATGCATCTAAATCGGCTAAAATTTTGGAAAATCATAGTAAATTGTAGAAAAATCATAAAATAGCAAATGAATATGTTTTGGAATCCATGTAAGTAGATCTATGTAGTAGTTCCATAATATCCTATGTTTTAGTAGAAACTTTTTACTGCATATATTTACCTTTGTAAATTAGGGTTTTCTAGCAATAAATTCATATCTATAGGTGTGGTTCTTCAAATGAGGTAAATTTTTTATGGTAGGCTACTGATGTCATATGTGTGCTGTGGTAAAAATTTCAGGTTTATTGGTGCACCTATGACTAAGTTATTGATTTAACTTGCTTAGTGCTTAATAAATGGTTTTAAATAAGTTATAATTTTATGAAGGTGTAAAAATGGATAATGTTGTTCCTCTACCTTTGTATGATGTTGTGCTACCTTAATAACATATAATATGGCTTTGCGTTTTCAGAAAATATTGAATTTCATATTTATCTTGTTCTTACATGTTTATTGATAATTAAGATTTGTCTTTTCCATAGTAATTAAATTATAAAACCTGAGCATGTAATCTTTGTACAATAGTCATGTTTTGATAACATCATTCATTCATAAAAATCTGAGCTCCAAACTATATGTTTGCAGCACCACATAAAAATAATATATAGGTTTTAATATATATAAAAACTAATGAGAGCTTAGTAGCAAATAATCACATGAATATTCTTGTGATGCTTTTGTTGCATGTGGTTTGAGCTAAAGGTGGTATGGTCACGTTCATGATGGTTGGAGGTGTAAATAGTTTGTGTATGCTCTCTTGTGAATATAACAACTAGTGTTTACATTGCGCATGCATACTTGTTAATTTTTCCTTATTCCTTGTTTAAATATATGATTATGATGCTCTCCATGCTAACCATAACTAACGTTGAGTAACCATGTTAATAGTTGTTTGTGATCCATGTAATTAGTCATACATATATAATCTAGTTAAAGAACTAGATGAAGAACCTTGTTGCATATATGCTGAAATGGCTGCATGTACAGTTTCTGTGGTGGTGATATTTTCATGATGCAAATGATATTTCCTATAAATGTGGTGAGTACTAAAGTTGTATATAAATTCCTTATATTTCTTGTCATAGAATTTCATGATTTTAGGCTTGATGGTTTAGGAGTTATAGATTTTACAAGTTTATTGTCAGCTTTTGCATGTGCTCTGAACAGATCTAAATGATTATATTGTTTGGCTTATTTAAACATAGAATAATGTATTGGTGATAATAGAAGAGTTGCATTTATTTTGTTAAGCTTTCCAAAATGTATAAGAGCACCACTTTTCCTAGTCTAGAAGTCCGGTTATAGTTGTTCCAAGTGGAATGGCAGATTCTGTCCAAATCTAGATAGAGATGACTTCTTGGTGTTGTTTAACCTTATTAGCTATAGAACCATATTAAGATGATAATAAGAAAGTTATAGATAACCTAATAATATTTCCATAAAGTTAATAATCATGTTTGTTGGATGATTAAAACTTCAGTTATGGATTTCTGAAGTTCATGTTAGTTTTCTATCCTAGTTTGTGCAGATCTACTTGTTAGTGTTTTTCAACCTTGTTAACCTTTGAATCAGGTCCAGGAGTAAATAACAAAGTTGTAGACAATTTCCTAAGATTTCCAGAAAATCTAGGACCACCTTTGTTGGATAACTATATCTCTAGTTATGGTTAAAACAAGTGGCTATTGTGCTGCTGCCCAAAATATGAGCATGTACCTAAAGTTGTTTGCTTCACTTTGCATTGCTTTGTATGCTTGTTAGTGTTAGCTCATGACACTTCTAGAGTTAAATTGATCTACCTAAGGTATCTTATAAATGTGTTATATAATGTTGGTCAAGCACATTACTAATAAATGGTCATGTATGCATGTTGCCACAAAATGATCTTGATGCATGTTTTGCTAGAGCTTTAATTATGTTGGTGTCGTTCACCGCAGCCCTAGTTCTTATGTGATGCTAGGCTTAATTAGTTCTTGATTGTTAAATGCTTGTAATAGTTTGACTTGAGTTAACTAGTGTGCCATGCTTGTTATGCTTTCTATACCTATGCTAGACTTGAGTGATAGTTAGTTAAATGACTTGCTCTCTAAGTGCATATGTCTTGAGGTGTAACCTTATACTTGTCTTGAATGTTTTTATATGATGCATCTCATGTTACCATTCTTTGCATTCATGCACTTGCATTGTTGCATCTCATATAGGTACGCTAGATGCACAACGCATGGATGTGAAGCACGTGATGATGGAGTCAAACTAGAAGACGGTGTTGGTGAACCTATCCCGAAGATGGAAGGACCCCTGGAGTGCATGCCTAGAGTGGAAGACATTCCCCAAGATGGTGCAAGCTAACTGAACTGACTTTGTGTTGGATCACAGTCAAGCCCCGAAGCATTCTAAGCCTCCTATGTTTTATAAATATCAACTTGAGTCCTTTATGTTTGATGCATTAAGTTATAGGAGTTGATTGGAACCACTTGATGCATAAAATTTCCTTGTCTAGAAATATATCTTGAACCCTATGTAGGTCTAGGATCGAACATATGCTTAGCGATGCTTAGCTCGGTAGAAGTCGGGTGATTTCCTGTCACCTGCGAGATATAGGTGGATACCAGAGCATGGTTGGCTATATTTGCTATCATGGAAAATAACCATAGGGTGTTATCTAAGTGGAGACCAGGCGGTATTTTATATGCAAGTGGTGTTGGGTTGGCTATGTTGATCCTGCCTGTGTCGATTAAGGACCGTACCGTTGTTGGCACTTCTATCGAGATTGAACGCATGCCTCTCACTTAGCTAGCCGGATAACTCGTTCCGACCACGAAGCCAAGTAGCTCAACTCAGGCCGGGCCTCGTTCTGTCAAAGTGCACACACTAGAGGTAGTAAGGATGTGCGGGGAGCCAGATGTGAGCCCAAGGGTAGGGTACTCCTGATCATCCTGGCAACCAATAGAATCCCTGATTAGGCGGCGCTGATCGAACTCGCAAAATGTGTACCTAAGTTGTACCAAAGGAGATCTAAGGCTACCATGGCTGGTAGACCTGGGTTTGTGTTAGGAATACTGCCCAGTTGGTTGCAATCAATTTGAATCGCCGTCTCTCCTGGATAGTGAGAAACTCGACTAGCTCTATCATCGTAGTAACTGGACTATGGAATTTAATGGTTATGATGAACATGGAAATGTTACATCGGCTATGGTTATTATTGTTATGCTACATAATTATATATCACATGTTTGGCATAGGATAGATGCTAACCTAGAGATGAATAGCTACAATTAACTTGGGACCGAATTATAAAATGTATAGCTCAACTAGTGGCTTTTATGCAAGATGTTGTCAAGCCAGCTCCACTTATAAAGCCTTGCATGATCCTTGGTGTCACTTTATTTTTGGATTATGATGGGTAAGTCTAGCTGAGTACATTCGAGTACTCAGGGTTTATCCCACCATGTTGTAGGTGAAGTTCTCGGCCTGCTGAAGATGGTGGCTAACCACCGATGGGCTCGGTGACTCTATATTTATTTCTCGTCTATATACTATTGTTGGAGGATGTTACTCTTGCTAGCAGTATGTTTGAAAACTCATGTTATTGTAACCATTTTAAAGCTATGTTGTTTTAGCTATCATATTTGTAAACTTGGCAACATATTATTATTTGCTAACTCAATTGTAAACATTATTTCCACTGCAACTCCGTGTATGTGATGTGTATTTGCTTAATCTATTACGATCTTGGTCATGATACTCAGTGGACTACTGGGTTTATATAAGTGCAAGTGTGTGCATGCCAAAGTGTTAAGTGGGGGCAGTCATGCTTGAGCTTGTATAAATTGGACTGTTCTATCACAGGGATTATGCTCACCCCACAGGGATCGCGAAGAGCAAGTCTAGTTGAGCGTGTCATTGAGCTACCCTCACTTTTGGGGTAGGTTCTTGCGGTGCCCGACGTGCGGGCTTGGTGGGTGATGCCAATTAGTCGCCGAACCACCAAGTGAGCGGCCGACACAACGGGGACGTAGCTTGGTGGCAACCAAGTGAACCTTGGGAGAAAATCACCGTGTCTACATTGTCTTCATCATCTTCTCGGTGGTTTGTATTCCATGAAACACAAGCTTGTATTACTTTCATATACATTGGGCTTGTGTAGTTGCTCTTGTGACCAATTTAGCTTTAGTACCTTGCTAGTTGCCTTCTTGATTGTGTAGCATAAGAAGTAGCTCCCTTGAGTGGCTAATTTGGTTTTAGTAACCTTGTTAGTCACATTGCTTAGTTTGTGTAGCTAAGTAATTTGCGCTCTCTAATTTGGCTTGTGTAGCCTTGTTATTGAGCATTGCTAGTAAGCTTAGTTAGCTTTGTGCTTTTGATTACTAGATTGTGTAGGAGCTCCCTCGGTTGTGTGAAGTACTAGTTGCATAGGTTTGTGTGACCTTGTAATCTAGATTGGTTAGGCGAGCTCTAGCTAGCCCGACACCTTAGTTGCTTGTTTAGGATCTTTTCAAGGTGCTTGATAACTTAGATAGAGGGGTGTAGTCTTGGCTAGACCGATAGTTTTAATTCCGCACTTGTATCGGTTAGCCGGCATGATTAAGTTTTAGAAGGACTATTCACCCCCCTCTAGTCTGCCATCTCGACCCTACAACAACTTGTGTTCTTCTTTCAGGGGTGTACAAATGAGATCCCATTACCTAACCTAGGTCTTCATTTGTATAATTCCTATGCGCTAACCTTCCCCCTTGTTCCACAAGAGGAAGCTCACAGAAGTTCTGTGTCTGGCATGATGATAAGGAGTAGAGCCAGAAAAAAAGCAAGCAGCTCACAGCAGGCGCAGATGCAACCTTTTCTAGCTACGCCCTAGGCGTTCCACCTAGAGTCGTTCCCGACTAGACAAGTACCGGGGTTCACACCCATGCACCACCCCGGTTGGTACCATATTCCGCAGACACATGAGGCCGGAGGATCTAGATGGGCAGAGGATGACGCCGCAGCATTGACGTTGCACTCGTCCGACTCCGAGGGGCTCCCTCCACCTATACAAGCACGACAGACCATCTCAGGATGGGAGGACGTCAACAACCGCCATGGAGGATTAGAAATCTACACTAGTGAGATCCAAAACACACTTAATACTCATGTGCAGGATTCAGTCCAGTGGCATCAACAGCAGCAACAACAAATGGCGCAAATGAACACGATGCTACAATAATAGCGAGAATAGCAGGCGGCCTACTAGTGATAGGTGGGATTCAATCCGGCACCGTAGGCTACGAGCAAGCTTGGGGGAGGACCCCTGTAGAGGTAAGTAATACCTTTTATTTTTCGCATTTTAGAGATAGGATGAAAAGAAGGCAAAACAATCAAATGCCTTGGTGAGGATCATACACATTGAGCAATTGAGTGAATCATTTGAGGAACTTACATTTTATTTTCCAAAACTCATAAAACCTCCAGATAGAAGGTTGATCAAAGAATGAATGATTGGTAATTCTGTTAAAACCGTTCTATCTTGCAACTACCTAAGACTTGGAAAAGCAATAAGCCCTACAGGGATTAAATTAAAAGAGTGGATAGAATACCAACTTATTTAAATTGAGGAAGAATACTTTGT
The DNA here is from genome assembly GCA_904845875.1 of Miscanthus lutarioriparius. Classification (NCBI taxonomy): domain Eukaryota; kingdom Viridiplantae; phylum Streptophyta; class Magnoliopsida; order Poales; family Poaceae; genus Miscanthus; species Miscanthus lutarioriparius. Next base: position 35,232,640 of record CAJGYO010000019.1, on the reverse strand, counting down.
TATAGGCATGACACTTGTGAATTATCTTCGTCATCATAGCAACTACTGATCAACAACAAATAACTTAGCTATTTGCTCAGGACGAGCAAAGGTTAAGATTGGGGGAGAATGTTGGCGGTCTTTACTGATCAAATCCTATCACCAATTAAGACACAAAAAGAGGAGAAATAAGCAATCATGATAATATATGCATTTACTACTAACAAAGTTCCACATGTATTTAGAGAACATTATTTTGTAGGTCACAAACACAAATACATGGAATAATACACCGAAAGGTGCTTTTCGACACTGATTTGCACAAAGGAACAAGGGAGACATCCATCAAATCAATTGAAATGGGGCAAAACCCCATGGGGAAGCAATCCTAGTCTAGGCCATGGCCTGCCAGGCAAAGGCGATGGCGAGAGGCCATGGTCAAGGGGCGGCCGACCCATTGTTGGCGCTGCTCAGCCCCTCCTTTGATAGGCGGTGGCATGCCACCATGCTAAGGCAGTGTAGCCTAGAGTTTTGCACCAGGAATAGATGAAGCACTACCTAAGCTCCTATATAAATAGAGGGGTACCCCCTCTCTCTCAACACACTCATCTTGAGCATCACCTCACACACCTCACTCTCTAGTAGTAGTAGCTTTACTTTTCAGTAGCTTTAGAGCAAGGCAAAGCTACCTTGGAGAGCTTGGCTCCTTGGAAGAAGAGACCTTTGGGTATGAATAGAGATATGAGTTCTTCCAAAGTTATGCTCTCATATGATATTTATAGTCATACTTATAAACTAGAGTATAGTTATTGTGTTATAATCTTGATATATGTACTAGTCTACAGTTTGTATGTCATGAAAGTAACACACATGACTTTATGCTTAAACACTCATATAACTTATATAATCGGAATAAGAGCAAAGTTGAGGTGGTGGTTCATCGTGCTGTTAGGTGTGCCCAAGTTCTTTACCTATCGATCCATAGGGTCAAGGACCCAGGGGGGATTTGGGTAGTTTCTGTATACGCAAGTATGGTGCTTGGGTATGGAGAGATATGTGAATGCATTGTCCCTTTCCATGATTGAGGGGTAGCCGATAGGTGGTGACAGCCATGTCCATCCCATGTAATCCCCCATGTTCGACTGGGGTGTATGAGTCTAAATTGTCACATGAGGTTGCTGGTAGACCAGTACTCGGTGGCCTCCCGACCTACTTCACACTTAGCCCTAAAACTAATTATGTAACTTGTATGATCATTAACTAATCTTTGTATGACTATACTAGACCAATGCCTGCTCGACTTAGATTATTCTTTTATTCTTTCCTTTCTATTTTATCCTTTGAGGAATGCCAAGTGTGTGTCCACTATCTTGAAATCACCATTTTACCCCTGCTATAAACAATTGGTGTACTTGTAAGCATTATTATTCAAGTTCATATCCATACTAGACACTTAATCAAATGTCTTCCTTTGGGAAAATATAATTAACGATATCTTGAATACTTTCGGGTGAAATGATACAATGATAGCTCCATGCGCTTGTGGATAAATATCTAAAATTGTTAAGGAACTATCAAGGCTATTACTTAGTGGCATTGCTAATCATTAATGATGACGCTAAGAAATACCAACAAGCATTTCTGGCGCCGTTGCCGAGGATGGGTTCTACCTCCATACTTAGTGATTGCATTTAGAAATGCCAACAACCATTTCTAGCGCCGTTGCCAGGGATGGATTCTATCTCCATACTTGGCGATTGCGTTTAGAAATGCCAACATATACCACCATAGAATGGGATCAGGTGGCTACAAGAGTACCATTCCCAAGTGGGAAAAATGAAATCAAACCTGCTTGCCAAAGGGATCACAACAATTATAATCAATTGGCCTAAATGCTCCAAGAATTGGTTTTATGCGCATGGGGAAAAGTGGACACAGAGACCGGGGCACCGATTATTGGTGAAACAATCAAAAGAGCAGCATGAAGACTTTTTGATGCTCTAGATGCTTCTGCCCATGATGAGTTCAAGCCCAACCGAGAGAAGGATGAGCTGATGTATGCCCTTGACAGTCCTAAACACCATGGCGAACATGAGGCAAAGGGTTGATTTCATGGTAGCTTGGCTTCCCTTAGGACACCGAAAGCTATAGAAGCCACCAGAGCGGCTCCGCAAGTTAGAGGAGGCTGTGCTTCGATTGTAGCAATGAGAAAAAGCCTTAGATGCAAGAATGCAGGAGAAAGTCAAATGGTAAGTGGAACTTGCATTGAGTATCCAAAGGCAGTCAATATTAGAGCCGATAGTCAACATTAGCCCCCCTTAGCTAAAAAGAAGCTACGCTTCCATGGGGCTCCCAAATCAAGATGATAATGCATTGTAGTGCTTCCCCATGGATGACATCACTAAGAAGATGATGCCTTGTGAGTTGCACATTCCCATGGGGAATATGATAGTCCTAGTGGCTACCGATGTTGTGTCTCCTGTGGACCCTGACATGACACCACAAATCCATGGGAACCTAATTCCACCTAGCTATTTTAGCGTCTCGGTGGATAGAGTTGGCAAAGATTATAGGGAACTAGGTCTTAACATTCGTGAAGGTGATGGGGAGAAGACCCTAGGATGAGCACAGCATTCATTCATTGTATGGCACAAGTGCTACATCATGATTCTAGGGGCGCCGCCTAGGGTACCATCGCCTCCTCCTCAATTACCTCATCATAGATCCAGATGAAAGTGAATGGAATAGTTTTTCAATCATTTTCAATTGGCTTCTCATAAATAACCATTTACATACACTCAATCATTTTTGTACTCACTAGTCCCCTAGCGTAAGTCCAATTCTTCTATCCCTAGATCATGAGAGTGCAAACAATGATGTGTTCCATGGCATGGCTACATCTCACTAGTAGAAATCTACACTTCCATGACGAATAGATTTTGTCAGTAAAGAAGCCAAATTTATCATAATTTAAGTTTTATGATGAATTTATGATGAAAAATGGTTCGTAAAAAATGACACTTCACATTTGAACTTCTGTGACGAATCCAAAAACATCGTCATAGAAGCGGTTTGATCTGTGATAAAAAACTGACCATCATAGAACTATTTTGGCATGCATGGTAGGGGGCTACCACGTTGGTAGATACTTCTGTTGGAGATGCTTTCTATGTGTACATGCTATAGCCGGTTGCATTGGAGGTGGTTTGGGTACGTGTCACCTTATTAGACAATGTGGCCATCTCTGGTTCTTGCACGTTTTAGGTTATTACTAGACCACGTGTCGGGTCCCTGTTGTTCCACATGCCAGTTTTCTATTGGCACAGGCGTCATGTTACGGTTGGAGCATGTGTCACTTCTTTATTAGACCATATGTCGTATTTCTATTGGTCTACGTGGCCATTTCTTATTCGACCATGCGTCACAGTGTTGTCCATCCATGTTTTGTATTTTTACTCAACCACGTGGCTTGATGACTTCATTCCATGTCTCAAACTTTTAATAGCTCATGTGTCATGCCCTGGCTATTTCATGTGGCATGCACTGGTTCATCCACGTGTTGCATTTTTATTTGATCACATGGCATATCCTAGTTCTACCGTGTGTAGAACAATCATTTCATTAGAAAAGTAATTCGAGATCGTCACTACAGCATAGATTAACTACATAATTTTTCAACTTGGCATTCAAATAACAACAATTAATATTTCACACTTTAGCAACAAGCTACTAACAAAGTATCACCACATCAAACCGGCATATGAGTCCACACATCAAACCACAAATGTTCACCACATCAAGCCATAGGAGTTGAGGACTGAGAGTTACTAGGAGAGCTGAAGCGCATGACATGCTCACGGAGATTATTGTACTCCTCCTATTGCCGTTTCTTGAATTCCACAAACTCCCTCTTAGTCTTTTCTATCTTACTCTTCAGTTCATCCACTTGTTTGATGAGGGCAGCGAAACTTTCCTGTTCAACACCAAGCTATTCTTGAAGCATTCTCTCCGCTGATGTCTCTACTCTGGTGGAGCTTGCCGGAATACCAGCATTCTTCAAAAAAGGGTGTTGCCTCTTCCCCAGGAGGGGACCTTGCCCTAGGAGAGGCAAAGGACCTTGGAAACAACATCAGCACTAGTCATTGGTTCCTGCTCATCAACAACAGGTTCTTCTTGTATAGTTTCCATAGCTTCCTATGAAATTCAAGCAGTAAAACATTAGGTACAGATAGTGGAAGAGGACTTCAATCAAAAACCCAAGTGATTAATTCATAACAAGTAATGCATAGGACTTCCTCAGCCTACTACTGATAAAGATTACATAAGCACAATGCATAGGTATTTCACAATCTACTACCGATAAATATTGCATAAACACAATGTATAGGTACCCTATTGATTGGTGTAAAATTACAACTTAAAAGTTAAATGATGTTACCACACTTGACTCCTGCTATGTTTCCTTCTTTTATGGCAATGGCTTTAGTAGATTTCAAGAAAAGCAAATGAAGGTACTTACAACCATTACTCTTGCAGCATCGCTCAGGCCCTTTTTCCTACTGGTATGGAAGTCCCTGAAGACTTCCACAGCATTAACATCTTCATCAGGTCGACCATGTTGTTCAAGTCCTTGATCGTGTTCAGCAGTCTTCCTCTTGTTCTCCTTTAGTTGACATTGCACATAAGTTTCTATTTATATTTATACAAAGGTAAGAGTAACAATAAACACAACCATCACTTACAAATGTTTGCAGTTGGACAACATAGAAGCGAGATCCTATAGCCTAGTGGTACTTCACTTTTACACTATTTCGCTTGTTCTTCTCAGATATTTCCTATAACTTCATTTGTCTTAGACTGTGGCACAAGTAGACCATAGCAGTCTCTCCCTCGTTCACCTCCCATGCCCTAGAGGCATAAGAGGAGGTCCCCGCCCCCGAGGAAATCCCTGGTGAAGAAGAAAGCCACTCATAAACCAAAGCCCCCTCCCGATGAGAAGCTGGCTTACAAAAAGTCTGAAGATGAATCAAGAGCGGTGGTAGCAAAAGATGTGAATAATTTCGTCAACACTATAAAAAAGAAGTGTCAAGAGAAGCAACAAAAGCCGATGTTCATACCTATACATTGTGCTTATGTAAAGTGGTGTCTAGTGAAGGAATCGGGGAACAACTTATGTGGATACTACATTTGCAAGTTCCTCATGCATTACTCGTTGAAAACAAGTGAAGAGATCCTCAAAGTATGTAAACATTATACACAATTTATTTATTACCATTGTGTTGATAAATATGCACACACTAATCATATATATTCATACCTTTTCTATCATTCGAATTGAAGCATGAATGGAGGAAGCAAAAGTTCATACGAAGTGACCAGATCAAAGCAATTCAAGAGTCATTGGTAGGATTTCTTAATGACTAGGTCTTACATCCTAGTGGTGCGTACTACTATGATGGGACAAAATTAGTTCCCTGCCATAATGAAGATTAGGATTGAATGTAATCCCAAGGACAGTACAAACTTTTGTTAGCTTATGTACATATTCCATGTGCAAGCTTTCGAAATATTTGTATAGTTTCATACATTTTAGCGTGTTATTTATATACAATGCTCGAACGGAAACTTATACATATGGATGTAAATTAGCAGCATATATTTCGTATAGGAAAAGCTAATTAAAACCAAAAAAATTAAATTGAAAAGCAACCATAAAAGAAAAAGGAAAGAAAAAGGAAAGAAGGTACCTTTAGTACCGGTTGGTAACACCAACCGAGACTAAACATGCCGGACCTAGGGCAGGGTCTACAGCACCATTTTGTCCCTGTTGGTATTACAAACTGGGACTAAAGGTCCCCTAAGGTCCCCTTTCAGTCCTAGTTCCCTGACCCAGGACTAAAGGGCGGCCTTTAGTCCCAGATTCGTAGTCCCAGATGGGAAACTAGTACTAAAGGTGTTTCCCCACCGGGACTGATGCTCACTCCTGCACTAGTGAGATGATATGAAGATGGGAAAAATGATGATGATGTGCACGTGATGCATCTGAGACGGCGGCTGCCTGGTGGTTGGCAGTAGGTGGCATGTGTGTTATGTGCACTCCTGCTTGCCACCGAAGACCAAACTTTTTAGGCATCGTGTGCATGTGTGATTGTGGTCATGGTCATCCCATGGCCATGGGAGCATGGAGACCAAGGCCGCCTTGACTTTGGCAGGGTGTGCCTATGCATTGGAGTTCTTTGAGTATGGTTCATGGGTTTGGATTCACTACTACAGGAATGGTTTCTAGGGGCGGCTGGTGAGGCTTTGTAGAGGCGGCTCGGCCAGCCGCCCCTACCATACCATTTCTACAAATCATGCATTTATAGGGGCGGTTCCCAGACTACCCTTACAAATCGATTTGTAGAGGCGACTGGTGTTATCGGTTTGATGGCTGATAACACCAGCCGCCTCTACAAATCGATTTGTAAGGGCGACTGTAGTACCAGCCGCCCCTATAATACCTATTTGTAGGGGCGGTTGTAGTACAAGACCGCACAAGCACTGGGGCCATAGGTGGAGGGAGCACACAGCGGGTACCAGAGCCACCGGGGAGTGAGCAGGGACGTCGGGGCGCATCGGCACCGGGGCCGCCAGCAAAGGGAGAGCGCACGGGCACCAGGGCACTAGGGTCGCCAGGGGGAGGGATGTTGGGGTGCACCGGCACCGGGACAGCTGGCGAAGGGAGAGCGCACGGGCACCAGGGCCACCTGGGGGAGGGAGCGTGGACACCGGAGCGCACAGGTACCAGAGCCACCGTGGGAGGGAGTAGGGACGCCGGGGTGCACTAGCATTGAGGCCGCCGGCGGAGGGAGCGCAGACACCAGAGCGCACGGCGGGTACCAGAGCCGCTGGGGAAGGAGTAGGGACGCCGAGGCACACCAGCACCGGGGCCACCGGCGGAAGGAGAGTGCACGGGCACCAAGGCACCAGGGCCGCCGGGGGGAGGGAGCACGGGCACCGGCAACGGAAACCCTAGCCGTTGTGGGAGGGGGAATGGCGGTGAAAACCCTAGCCGCCGGGTGGAACGGCGGCGCGCACAGGGCAGGAGGCTGATCGGGGGAGGTAGGGCGCGGTAGAGGTAGGGCATGAAGGCGGTGAAGGTAGGGCACAGAGGTGGTGGCAGCGGGCATGGAGGTTGGCAGCCTACCGGCGTCGTGGAGGAGAAAAACACGCCAAAGACTTAGAATTTTTCGGACACGCGAGGTGTTGTTTATATACCGCGGCTGATTTGTGGGGGCGGCTTGAAACTCCAGCCACCCCTACAAATACATTTGTAGGGGCGGTTCCTGAGTTAGCCGCCCCCTACAAATAAATAAAATATTTTCAAAAAATAAAAATTGAAATTCAAAACTTGCAATAGTATTTTAGGACATTAAATGATCGAAAATGAAAATATTGTAAACATCAAAGTTGTAGAACTCATCAAAATCTGCAACTTTTATTTTAGTCATATTTTCATGTGACTTTTTTGAATGATTCAAAATTTGAATTTTAAAAAAGGACAACTTCAAACAACATTTTGGAAGAGTATATGATTTCCAATGTAAAAGTCATGAATCTAAAATATGTTGAACTCATCAAGTTCTACAACTTTTGTTTTGGTCATTTCTTCATTTGAGAAACTGATAGCAAACATTGTTCATAAATTGACACATCTCTCATCTAGTTTCATAAACTATGTATGAGATTCATGAATTTGTGACCAAAGTTTGCTAACACTTTAGTAAATGAAGAAATGACCAAAATAAAAGTTGTTGAACACATCACTATCTACAACTTTTATTTTGGTCATCTTTTCATTTGACAAAATTTGAACAGTTCAAATTTTGAATTTCAATAAATGGCAACTTCAAACAAGATTTTGAAACCTTAAATGATTTCAACTACAAAAGTCGTGAACATAAAAGTTGTTGAACTCATCACTATCTACAACTTTTATTTTGGTCACTTCTTCATGTGACAAAGTATTAGTAAATATTGTTCACAAATTCACATATCACTCATAGTTTCATGAACTATATGAGAGACATGTTGATTTATGAATAATGTTTACTATCACTTTATCAAATGAAGAAATAACCAAAATAAAAGTTGTAGATCTTGATGAGTTATACATCTTTGGTATTCATCACTTTTTCAGCTGAAATCATTTGGTGTTTCAAAATCTTGTTAGAACTTGTCATTTTTTTAAAATTTGACTTGCTCAAACTTTGTCAAATGAAAAGAATGATCAAATCAACACAGTAACTTGATAGGGCCTGATTTTAGAAAACTTAAGGAAAAAATCATCATATTTGGAGTTAGTATGAGGGAGAAAGACTAGTTACAAATTTTTACCTAGAGATTAAAAAGAAAAATCACAACTGTTCATGATGATCAATGATGAACAAGTGTGATTTCTCTTTTTAATCTAGGGCTGAAACTTGTAACTAGTTTTTCTCCCTCATACTAACTCCAATTGTGATGGTTTTTTTTCCTAAAATTTTCTAAAATCATGCTCTATCATTTTAGTCTGGTCATTTATCTTTGTCACTATTTTTTTACAATTTAAATTTTGAATTTTAGAAAATAACATCTTCAAACCCAATTTTCAACCACTAAATGATTTCAGTTGTAAAGGTGATGAATATAAAAGTTGTATAACTCGTCAAGATCTCCAACTTTTATTTTGGTCACTTCATTTCAAAAAGTGTTAAGTGCTTGTTTTAAGTGTTTCAATAGTAGTCCGAACATGTTGCAGTAGTAATAAGTGCATGTTTGAAGTGTCTGCATGTTACATCTATTTTAGTAGTAATAGAGTGGATGATGCAATAGGTTCATCTGGATGTTGCAAAGGGTAGTCTCACACACATGCATAAATGTAGTCTCACACACATACATAAATATATAGTCTCACACACATACATAAATATATAGTCTCACACACATGCATAAATGAAGTCTTACAAACACACCCACTTACACAAACACTCCACGTTCAACAACTAGCTAGCTCGCTATAACGACTTTTCCCTTGACACCTTTTCATTCCCATGGTAATATGTCTTTGGGCAGGTTCTTTTCCACAATATTGATCTTCTTAGGAAAGTCTATAGATAGCGGCATCTCAGTGTAGTTATTGTAAGCTTCAACATCGTCCACGCCATCAACTCCGATAATGTGTTGTTTCCTGAAGGCAACCACGTGCTTCGTCTTCTTCTTCGGGGGAGGTTACTCTATGGGTCAGGCATATAGAAAACTTGTGCAACATGTGAAGCGAGCACCCAAGGGTCATCTTGGTAGCCTAGATTCTCGAGGTCCAGGACTCTCAATACGATCTCGTTCAGTTGGTGTTGTTTGATCCAGCAGCATCAAAATAGGGCCACCATTATATCCCTTCCATAGTTAAGTTCCCATATCTCTTCAATGATGCCAAAGTATTGGATCTTTTTCCCTACTCCATCGAGAGCTTCTATTCCGCTGTTTTGGTTCACATATTTACTATCCTTTGCGTGGGTATAGTACATGTACCCATTGATGTCATAAGCTTTCCAAGATGTCACTTGTCTCGATGGCCCCTCCGCCAACCTACTGATGGTAATAGAGTATATGGTTTCTCTAGGCAATATGTTTTGGTCCTTCAACCATGTAGTTAGTCATTGCTTGTGCTGTTTCATGACCCAATCATCTGAACGACCATTTCTCTCCGCCATAATGATAGCCAAGTGTTCATCAATATATGGTTGCATCAGTTGTGTACTCTGCAAGACACTGTAATGCGCTCGACTCACTTCTTTATAATCATGGTCGATGAACACTTTTCTACCACTGGTGCCCTTCCCAGCCAGCCTACCCTCATGACGAGAATCGGGTTTACCAATCCCTTTCTGTACTTTTAGGTACTCTTAACAGCACTCGACGACTTCTTCAGTATTGTAACCCTCTATCATGGAGCCCTCTGGGGATGCTCGATTATGCATGTATCGGCTTAGAACCGACATGAACCACTTGTAGGACCAAATTTCATGCAAGTAGCAAGGGCCCAGCACCTGTATCTGATGAACCATGTGAATCATGAAATGTGGCATTATATAAAAAAAGCAGAAGGTAAACACATCTCTAGTTGGTTTTGTGTCTCCACCACAAATTCATGTAGGTCACTCAGCTCTTTCTTGCTAATCGTCTTCTGTGAGATCTTCGAAAAGAAGTAGCACATGTGGGTGATGGCCATTTTCAAGAACTCTGGCTTTATAGCCCTAATTGCAATAGGTAGAAGCACTATCAGCATCACATGACAATTGTGATCCTTGTAGTGTGTTATTGACAAGTCCTTCATCAACACTAGCTTCTTCACATTTGCTAAAAACCCAGTCGGGACTTTGACCCCCCTCAGGAAAGTGCATATAGCTCTCTTCTCTTCTGGTGTTAGGTTGAAGCACGTTGCGAGTAGAGCGTATTTTCCATTAGCCTCAAGTACCGGGTGAAGCTGTGGCACCACGTTTAGCTGCACCATGTCTTTTCATGATTTTAGACCATCCTTTGACTTGTCTATGTCCATCAAGGTAGCAATGAGACTCTCAAAGACATTCTTCTACATGTGCATAGCGTCAATGGCATGGGGGACCTCCAAGTCTGGCCAATAAGGCAGATACTGAAAGAAGATTGATTGTTTCTTGAAAGGTACGCCTTCGACAGGAGGTGTGCTTCTATCTCTGTTCATCCCATCCGGATTCTTCTTTCCATAGATGACGCGTATGTTTTTCACCATTCGGTACACGTGTTCTCCGTTATGATGTCTCTCTAGAGGGGGTTCAATCTCCGGGGTGTTGTCATAAAATCTAAAGAACAATTTGTTGCGGTACTTGTGACTTGTCTTTAAGAAGCACCGGTTCCTTAGGTAAACTATCTTCTTGGATGCATCTAGGAACACCCATGTAGTACCATCCAAGCAAACTAAGCATCCCATTTTCCTTTGATCTGTCTAGGCAAAGCAAATAGAGCGGGGTAAACATTGGTAGTAACAAATATTATTGCTCTATATATGAAGTCCTCCTTTCAGAACGCATCATACATCGGCTCCCTATGCCTCCATAGCCTCTCCATTTCTTGCATCAAAGGCTCGAGGAACATGTCTATATCAATGCCTGGTTGTTTAGGGCTAGAAATAAGAATAGTGAGGAGAAGGTACTTTCTCTTCTGACACAACCACGTTGGGATGTTGTACATGGTCAAGATCACTGGCCAAGTGTTGTGGTCGCTCATCCTCTCATTGAAGGAATTCATTCCATCGTTGCTCAAGCCAAACCGTACATTCCTTGGGTCATTGCTGAATTCTTTGTGCTTCTCATCGATCCTTTGCCACTGACTACAATTAGCCGGGTGTGCAATCTTATCATCATCCACCTTGCGCTCATCATCCCACCATGTCATGAGTGCGGCTTCTATAGGGTTTAGGAAGATACATCTCAAATGGTCGGTCTCTGGCAGGTACCACATTACCAAGGTAGGAATTCTTCTCTGCTTTGCATCGTTGCCTAATGGAGTGTCCTCTAGGGGCTGAGATTCTTGTACCGACTGGCCCCACACCGGAGACATTTATCCAGTGACTTGAACATTTCACCATAAAAAAGGATACAGTGGTTAGGGCATGCATGGATTTTTTTAACCCCCATTGTCAATGGACTTATGACCTTCTTCGCTTGGTATGTGTTGGCGGTAATTGAGTTTGGTTGTGGCAGCACCCATGACAGGAGACACAATAGATCATTGAAACTACAGTCTAACCAGCCATACTTAGCCTTCAGGATGAGTAGCTCAAGCACAAAATGTAGCAATGTCCAGTGTGTCGAACAACCCTTTTCAACACCATACACAATCTCCTTCGATGCTTTTTTCACACTTTCAAAAATTTTCTAGACCTTTCGGGCTCTTTAGTAAAATCTCTGGTCCAAGGGCTTGAATCATGTCCTCCAAATCATCTTCATCCCCAACACGTGCTCTGCCATCATTATTGGCACCACCTTCGTCGTTACCATCCCAAACACCAGCATCACCACCTTGTTCATTGCCAAACTCGGGATCCATTCATGCATCAAGCTCTGTTGAATATTGGGACAAGGATTTTAGGGTTTTGTCGTCGTATTCCTCCTCATCCTCGTCGTTAACAATAATTGTTTCACCATGATGAATCCACACTATGTAGTCCTCAACAAATCCTCGCATAATCAAATGTGATCTAATGATAGTCACATCTGTCCATGCCATACGGTTCTTACAATGTTTATATGGACAAATAATTGTATCCTTATTCTCTATCAACGTCGTTGCATGCTTCTCTGTGGCTTCAATAAATTTATCCACCTCTTCACGAAAACCTGCCTTGAATCTTAACAAACCATGCATCCAAGAGTTCCTGTACTCCATCTTTTACAACAACAATAAAACAAACATTAAAGGACTACTTGTTCAGATATATATAAAAATGAATCAAATTAATAATTACTTCAGAATAATTGTATATACTTTAGATATATATGATTATAAATCAAATATAATTACATGATGCATACAAACACACCATGGTAGAGGAAAATTAATTAATGGCCTATTTATCCATAAATAATTAAAATACATATTTGTTGATTACAATAAACAATTTTAAAGACAACAATTATCAACAAATATATTTTACCCAATATCTTTCATGCAAACCCTAGTCCAATTTCATCAAACATAAATTTACAAAAACAAAATTAATAAAAAAACCAAACCCTAGATCTAGATCTAGATCTAGATCTACATGCACATGAAACATCCATAAAACTAACTAATTGTTCACTAAAATCAAGAAACATGGACCAAATAAGGGTATGATCTTGTTCCTCTACCTAATTTACCCTAGTACATTCAAAACTTGGGTCTAATTTGCTTCATAAGTAGCTCAAGCACCATGGAAGAGAGACAAAAGCAAAACTCTAATTACTCACTAACCAACCATTAAAACTTCAAAAAAAGTGTGAAATAGCATTTTCTTACCTTCTACAACCTCTCCACCAAAGAATTTGAGACCAAAACCTTTCCCCCTTAGTAGAGCAATTTTTGGGAGGTGCCCAAGGCCTCCCAAGCCTTTTTTCTTAGGTAAGAGTGAGTGACCCGAGGAGGAAGAAAGGGGTTGTAGTCTTTTGTACGTGCAACATTTGTAGGGCCGGCTGGTGATTGAGCCGTCCCTACAAATCACAACACCGGGGCGGCTGGTGAGTGAGCCGCCCCTACAAATCGACCCATTTGTAGGGGCGGCTCGTATCACCAGCCGCCCCTACTGTGCCATTTGTAGGGGCGGCTAGTCTCATGGGTCCCGAGCACGCCCACTGTAGGGGTGCCACCATCCCCAGCCGCCCCTACAAAAAAATTGAGCCATTGCTATAAACCTTTTCTGTAGTAGTGATTGGGAGTTTGAGCGCTGTGAGTCTTGGAACTCTTTTCCCTTGAGGAAACATATACATTTCTTGGTGGTGTGACCTTTTTGGGGACATAGAAGTGCCAGTCGACCTTGGAGGGGTCTTTGGATTGCCCCATGCTGCTTGACTCCTTGTGGGTTCCCTCCTAATATTGTGAGGTTTAGGGTTTTTGACGGTTGTCGCTAGTTCTGAGGGCAAGTGGTGTTGGCTCGATAACATGCGTTGCCTCGCTCCTTGCAAAGGTCGAGAAACATCAGAGTCGGTCTAGGCGTCATATGATACTAGGACATTAAGCTTCACTATTGCTTTGGATGTCGATATCAGCTCAGCAGTATTTTTCCATTACATCGTGCAACTAAACGAGGGATGCTGTTGGGTTTCTTGCGAGCCTAGAGGAGCATGGTACGGACCTGGGACCATTTACCGCATCGAGGATTACTACCTCATCTATTATGTTGTGTGTACATGGCCTTAGCTAGATGAACCGTCACTATTAATCTTGCAATGGTTCTTTTTCACCTTGCTTGCATCTCAATAGGTTCATTGGGTGGTTTGGTGCTATGTTGACACCCTTGAAATTGGAGCAAAGCTTGTCTCGAAGATCCCACCATGAGAGGATGTACCCAGGCCAAAGGTTGGCTTACCAATTCTGAGCTATGTGGCCCGCTATGATGACAATTGACTTGGCCATGGTGGTCTCATCCCCATTTGCAGCTGCACTGATGGCCTAATAGCTCATAACGATGAATTGGCGAGGGTCCGCATTGTCGTTGTATCTTGGGAGATTTTGTGGGTTGTAAGCGGGCGGCCATCTTTGGTTTCGAGGATCTCTAATAGTGGGGATTTTGGATCATAGGGCATGGGCGGAAGAGGATTTCCTTGCTGTGGGTATGGTTGGGAGAGTACAAAGGGTGGGGTTGGCATGATGGTTGTATTGGAGGAGGTTGTGGATTGGGCTAACGGATGTGAGGGTCTAGTTCCTCATATAGCATGTTTAGTTCTGCGAGGTCCTCCACTTCATCCTGAGCCTCCTTGTCATTGGTGTCTCCAGGATCCTTGTGGGTGGCTTCAGCAAGGTTGTCATCGCGAGTCGGCCCCCTATGGCAATGGTAGACACTGGGTTACCATCCCATGAGGAGGTCATTCCTAGGTAGGGTGAAGGTGCCTTGGGGGGATTAGGGATTAGTAGTGGGAGCTAAGGATGGGTGGTCGCTGAGGTTGAACTAGAGGCCACATCTGTGGGGGATATACTCTGGGTACTACAAGATGGTAGAAGATATGTTAGGACTCTTATAGATATTGTAATCCAAATAGAATACATACCATATAGCCGACTAGGATATTTTTTTGTAACCCTACCCCTCCAGAGTATATAAGGAGCGGCAAGGGTCCCCTAGTCGACACGGGCATCCAGATCCAGATACAAATCCCGGGCTTAGCCTAGGGTTTATCTCATCAATCCAAACCAACAGAATACAGGACGTAGGGTTTTACGTCATCTTAACGGCCTGAACTTGTATAAATCTTGTGTCTCTATTACCATCTAGTTTCTGTTCACGTGCTCCTCTACCAATCAATCTACCATCGTGGGTATACCCCTCGGTGGACTGCCGACGATATTCTGTCGATAGTTGACGTGCTAGGTATGGGTGTGCGTGCTGATCCCGTGATGAACAAGATGGACCTCAAGATCAACAGCATGACGTCTCGTGCATCCAATCGCGTGCCGCTGGGGAGGTGCACGAATACTGCATGCTCGACGCACCATCTGATCTCGAGGATAGCTTCACAATGTTCCATGACTGGATTGGTCTTAGGGTCCTCACCTCCGAGTTGAACTCATGGCCCCATGCCGTCATCGTTCACCGAAGATCGCCGGCGGTGTCCGTGCGGATTTCTCCTGTGACTTCTCTTTAGGTCAGCCGAATCGGCACGAAGCAGGGCTCCATCAGCAGCACGTGGTGTCGCTATTTTCTTCTGGCTCATATTGCTTCATATTCATGAGGCATGCAATCTAATCTGCTTGGGTGATCTCCTGCGCCAGATTTTACTATGGCAAGCAAAAAAGAGACCCTACATCATCTACAGGACCATGCAAGTGAATTAGAAAAATCAGGATACTTGCATCCTCGTCCGATCTACAAAGTCATACAAGTTGACTATGGATAATCTGTTAGGATCGTATGTGTACCTCTCTGTGTAACCCGTAGATCCGGTAAGCCTCTCCTTGTCTTCTCGGTAGATGCACCGCAGCGGGTAGATGCTGGTGCTACAGTGTAGAAGACGTCCAGCGAGGTGGCGGTGAAGTCCAGTGGCGCTGGTGGAAAGACGGTGGTCTAGTGGTGACCCTACAGTGGTGCGACGGCGGTGGTTGGGGCACATCCCGTCGCTGGCAGCACGGTCTTTAGATCGGTTTAGGGTTTATGTAGGTGGGTGTGGTGGCTCACGGCGAACCTTGTTCCCCGAGCCTAGATCCCCACCTTGCCTTTTATGTGTGCTGTGCAACAGGGGCCCACCAACCATATTAGGGTTGGGCTCCCCCGATCAGGGAGCAGAGACAAGGGCCCAATAGGCCGTTGGGCCTATTGGTGGAGATCAACTAACATTCTCCCTCTTGATCTCATTCCATCTTTCAATTTCATATTATTTACTTTTGTTCATTCCATTACAGATTAGCGCATAGAGCATGTCTCATCGTCATGGTCCATTGCCGATAGACTTAACAGCTACAACACACTACTTTGTTCTGAAATAGATACTTATCTTTGGGCCTTCTTTTGTCCAGAGAATTTTATAGGCTTTCCCTTAAACCCATGCTAGCTACATGTTCTCTGAACACCATGTTCTCTGAACATGTTGGGTGGTAAGCCTTTTGTAAGCGGATCCACAAGCATCCTTTCTGTACTTATATGCTCAAGACTTATGACTTGATCCTAGACTTTATCTTTCACAACATAATACTCTATGTCAATGTGTTTGGCAGCACCACTTGACTTATGTTGTGAGCATACTGTACTGGCAGATTATAATCGCAGTATTACTTAAGTGGTCTATAGATGTCGTCAACCACCTTCAAACCGGGTATGAACTTTGTTAGTTAGTTCACCTGCCCATTGCCTCATAACAAACTACAAACCGTCATACATTTTGGATGATGTAGTGACAGTTTGCTTTGAGCTTTTCCATGAAATAGCTCCCTTTTTGCGAGATGATAGAAAATCCACGTCTGGATATGTATTCACTCTCGCATAATCAGAATCTGAATATCCCACTATATAGAGTAAATCAGATCTTCTATACGTCATCATGAAGCCTTTCATTCCTTGCAAATAACACAAGACTTTCTTTACTAATTTCAGTGTTCTATTCCAGAATTCCTCTGGAATCTGCCAAGTAAAACCCGGTAACAAATGCCAAGTCAGGGCGTGTACATACTTGAGCATGTTGCAAGCTTCCGACAGCTGAAGCATATGGAACTTTATCGATTGAGCTCATATTGGTTCCTGGGGCATTGAAAATCCCCATATCTGTCGCCCTTGACTATAGGAGCAGGTGAGGGACTACATTTGTGCATACTGAATTTCTGTAAGATCTTTTCCATGTATGCCTTTTGTGATAGTCCTTATACCCTTTTCTTCTATCTCGGTGAATCTTGTTCCCTAGAACAAACGAGGCTTCGCCAAGATCTTTCATATCAAATTTCTTTGTCTCCAGTAGTAGACTGACATCACTACTAGCAAGTAAGATATCATCTACTTATAGGACAAGGAAGATAAACTTCCCATTCTTCAACTTTGTATTGACACAATTGTCCTCTACATTCTCTTTACTTTGTATAGACACAATTGTCCTCTACTTTCTCTTTAAAACCCAAAATCCTTTACTGTCTCATCAAACTTCAAGTACCACTGTCTTGAAACTTGTTTTAATCTATAAATGGATTTCTTTAGGCGGCATTCCATTTGTTCTTTTCCTTTCATGACAAAACCTTTCGGTTGAGCCATGTAAACATTTTCCTCCAATTCTCCATAGAGAAATGTCGTCTTTATATCCATCTGATGTAATTCTCAATCGTAATGTGCCACTAATGCCATTATGATTCTGAAGGAAACATTACACGAGACTGGAGAAAAGGTCTCATTGTAATCAATCCCTTCTCTTTGCATATAGCCTTTTGCCACAAGTCGCACTTTATATTTCTCTATATTCCCTTGAGAGTCAAGTTTTGTTTTGTAGACCCACTTACAGCCTACTGTTTTGGCTCCTTTAGGAATTATTTCCAAATCCCAAACTTTATTAGCATTCATTGATTTTATTTCATCTTTTATGGCCTCAAGCCACTTTGATGAATGATCACTTCTCATGTCTTCTTCAAATGAGGTGGGATCATCCTCCATTTGAAATTGCTCAGTGTTGTACACTTCATAATTAGCAGGAATAGCCGATTTTCTAACTCTTTGAGACCTTCCAGGGGCCTCCACGTTTGGCACATCTTCTGTTTGAGGCTGTTGTTGCTCCCCCTCATGTGTGGCAATAGGTTCTATAGGATCCTGAAGAATAGGTTCCTCATCGTCATTCATTGTTGCCACAGGTGGGATAACAACAGGTGCTGGCACCACAGTATCTAGCACTATCGGTGCAGCGACAGCAGGTAGTGAGAAAATTGGCTCATGAATCATTGGAGTGGGCGCATACACCCGCTTCACTTCAAGGTCAATTTCTCGAGCTACCATGCTCCCCCTCATCAATTAATCCTCTACGAAGATAGCGTGTCTCGTTTCTACAAACTTTGTATGTCTCTCTGGACAGTAGAAACGAAAACCTTTTGACTTTTCTAGGTAGCCAATGAAATGGCAACTTACTATTTTGGGATCTAGCTTCCCAATGTTTGGGTTAAATACTTTAGCCTCAGCAGGGCTCTCCCCCACACACGCAAGTGGTTTAGTGAGGGTACTCTTTCTGTCCACAACTCATATGGTGTTTTGGGCACCGACTTTCTTGATACTCTATTGAGAATATGAATGACGGTTTTAACGCCTCCATTCACAGGCTCAACTGTAAGGTGGAGTAACTTATCATACTGCCCACCATATCCATCAGGGTACGATTGATTCTTTTAGCTACTCTATTCTGCTAAGGTTTGCCCGGTGTAGAATATTGGGCTACTATGCCATTCTTTTAGAGTATGCTGACCGTAGTACTCCCCCACGATCAGACCTGACTATCTCAATCTTTAATATCTTAAATTTATCCAATACATCTTTTCTTTCTTTGATTGGATAAATATAGCCATAATGGGAGTAATCATCTGTGAATGTTATGAACGAATCATAACCATCCACACTCTTTATAGAAAAGCTTACCACAGATGTCAGTGTGAATATTCTGTAAAATTCCTATGCTTTGTTTGTCATCTTTCTTTACATACTTTCCTTTTATGCATTCTCTGCATTGTTCTTAATCTGAGAGCTCTAATGGAGGAAGAATATCATTCTTAACTAGTCTTTCTATTCTCCCCCTCGAAATATGGCCTGAACGATAGTGCCATAATTTCGACGACACATTGTGAGCTCTCTTATGCCACCATTATCAGAGTGACTATCTATCACCAGCTGCTTTATCAGCTGGATAGTACATGTCTTTGAAGAGCCAGTGAACTGACTCTTTATTCTATCGAGGTACTCAGTGATCGTGTCACACTCTGGGATTGAACCCGCAATTGCAGGCTCAATCGTGTTCTTTATCATAGCCAAACTTTTCTTGTTGGCAGTGATTCATTTCATATGCTCAAGGAGTCAAGGGCATAGGATATCTTTTGGGATTCAAAATCCCTCTCTTTAGTTGCCCAAGTGGCATCATTCTCTTTTGTCTCCCTCATCGGTGCCACAAACTCAATGGAACACGGTGAGGTGACTACCCAGTCCACCTTAGACAAGATGAAAACCAGGTCAAAACTTTTCTTTCTTAACATAAAAATAACACCATTTGCATGCCTTGATTCCAACATTGGTCAAAATCAAAACATACAATTATTCTTATACACTAATTCTACATCACCGTTGGGCAGAAATAGAATTAATGCATAAATCTTCAACTTTTACAACTATTCTTACACACTAATTCTACATCACCGTTGGGCAGAAGTAGAATTAATGCATAAATCTTTAAAATTAACAACTTTTCTTATACACTAATTCTACATCACCGTTGGGTAGAAGTAGAATTAATGCATAAATCATTATGATATTGTTATTAACAACGTTGGTCAGAAAATAATAACATCATAATAATGTCAAAACTCCTTTTCTCCAATTAAATATCACATTGGTACAAATTAACTGGAGAATAAACAATTTCTTTGGCTGTGGAAAAACTCTCTTTTCCTCAAATTTTACCCATAGGGAAAATTGTATTTTTGTATTTCCTTTAATCCATTAATCAATTTCTAGGAAATAAAGATTTACTGGAAAAACTTTTCTTTTCTCCAGTTAAATATCATGTCGGTTCAAAATGACTGGAGAATATACTTTTTCTTTAGCAGTGGAAAACGTATACTCAATTTCTTGAATTTTACCCACAGGGAAAAATTACTTTTTCATATTTTCTTTAAGTCATTTATTCATTTTCCAAAAAATAAAATATTTACTGGAAAATGAAAAAACAAAACTGATTCAAATTCTCACTTTTCTTTGATCTTGGGCTCAATCTGCCTCTGTCGGCCCAAAAAACCGGCAAAAGCCAGCTCGGCCCAGCTCACCGCGCGCGCGCAGGCTGCACCCAGGCCGCAACGTGGGCCTGGGCCGGCAAAGTGCGCTGTCGCGCGCTCCCGCCTGGGTTGCGAGTCGGCCCGATCAGTTGCAGCCGTTCGATCTGATCGACGGCTCGCCCGTGCGTTTCGGGAGGTCAAAACCCCGCCGCGGCTGTGAGTCTCGAAAACCCTAGGTCATTTGATCCTTTGCTCTCTCTCTCTCTTCGCTCTCTCTCTTTCTTTCTCTCACGCATTCTATCTTTCACAACGCAAGGACAGCAGTGACCGAGTGTGACAGCGAGCGAAGCGAGAGTGACTACGGTGGAGCGGCCACGGCGTCGTCGCCGGCCCCCTCGCCGGCGCGCGTGCTCCCCAATGGGTGAGCACGCCGCCGTCGAGCGGCCTGGCCGCAGCGCTTCCTTGGCCGAGCCCGGCGAACCAGCTCCCCCGGCTCGGCTTCTTCTCCCGTGCCGGCGAAGGGACATCCCGATGCACGGCGAGGTAGATCCACCCCTTCCCCTTCGAATTTGTATTGTTTTTCTTCCTTTTCTTTTCGAGTTCATCCGAATGGGAAAATAGGGTTAGGGTTAGGGTTCCGACCCTTCTTTTTCTCTTCTTCTTCCCCAATCGGATCTAGATCTTGTTTGCTTTTCTTTGTTTGACCGATTGGGGTTAGGGTTCGTGTGCCGACCCCTTTTCTTTGTTCTTTTTCTTTTCGCTTGAATTTCCTTTCTTTTCTTTTCCCTTGTTTACCCGAAAAGGGGATCTAGGGTCAGGGTTCGGTTCCGTGAGCCCTGTTCTTCTTCTTTCTTTGGTTTTTTCTCTTCTTTGATTTCTTTTCTTTTCGGATTTCATCCGAATGGCTTTACCCTTTTCCCTTTCTCCATGCGAGTTAGGGTTAGGTCTTAGGGTTTGGCCAAATCCGAACCCACTCTTCTTCTTTCCTTAGATCCGAACTAGATCTGTTCGTTTCTTTACTTTTGTCGTGCGCCGTCGAACGGTGCGGCTTCTTTCCCCCCACGCATGGTGGCGGTGATGACCGGTAGACAGTGATGTTCGCCACCCCGGTCACTCTTTTCTTTGCTTTTATCCGGTTAGGATTAGGGTTACACACTGGTAACCTGGCTCTGGTACCATTGTTAGGATCATATGTGTACCTCTCTGTGTAACCCGTAGATCTGGTAAGCCTCTCCTTTTCTTCTCGGTAGATGCACCGCAGCGGGTAGACGCCGGTGCCGCAGTGTAGAAGATGTCCAGCAAGGTGGCGGTGAAGTCTAGTGGCGCTGGTGGAGAGACGGCGGTCCGGTGGTGACCCTGCAGTGGTGCGACGGTGGTGGTTGGGGCACATCCCGTCGCTAGCAGCACGGTCTTTAGATCGGTTTAGGGTTACTGTAGGTGGGTGTGGCGGCTCACGGCGAACCTTGTTCCCTGAGCCTAGATCCCCACCTTGCCTTTTATGTGTGCTGTACGACAGGGACCCACCAACCGTATTAGGGTTGGGCTCCCCCGATCAGGGAGCAGAGACAAGGGCCCAATAGGCCGTTGGGCCTATTGGTGGAGATCAACTAACATAATCAAGCATATTGATGACACTCAGCATGTACATAAGGCTACGTACAAATCTACAAAGGCACGCAAGCTGATCATGCAAGTGCACATGCACACGTACGTATGCAGGCATCATGCCGCTGCAACCAATCTGAGAACTAGTCTTGGAGTCAAGTACTATTCATCTCATCTCGTGACGACAACCTCTCCGACGCGGACATGATCGCCGAGATGAGCTTCCGAGTCATCAAACAAGCTGTCTGACTGCATAGAAGCTGAGCAACAAGCGAGCTGTCAAGCGAGCCGCTAAGCTCGCCACCCGAACCGTCAAGCGAGACGCTAAGCGAGCCACTCGAGCCATCAAGCGAGCCGCCCCAGACATAAGCGAGCTGTACCACGTCGCAATGATGATCGACGCGAAGAACGGAGCTACGACAACCGCGACCGCCGCCATGACAATAAGCCGAAAAGCTCGAGGGCCGGGCAATTTCATCGTCGCTGACCAGATAACATCATACGCCGCTGACCAGATGTTCTGATTAAAAATAAGTATCCTTCCTATATCAGTATTTAATATAATTTTCTCCTCGATTTCTCTCCAATCATTTTCTCCATTTATTCTCTGTGTTTAATATCTTTAAAAAGCTCCACTCGTTCTCTATGCAAAATATCTTTTGATATTCTCCACCGACTCACCGACCAGCCACGTTCTCACTCGTGTTATCTAGAAACGGCTCTGTTCTCGATCTCACACCTACACGTGCGTGGGCGCCAGCGCTTTGCGTTATGGACGATCAATAGCGGCTCTTCGGCGACGCTCGTACTCTTACGCGTAAATGGGTGCCGGTCACTCTACGCTATGGGGTATGGGCTAGTCGGGTCTATTGATACGATACCGGACCAACTGGAAGGAAATTACTCATATTTAAAATATAAACAAAATTCTAAAATAAACATAATATTTATCTCCAACTGCTCGGTGAGCTATAGGATCCTTTCATAAGTTTATCCTCATCTACTCCTTGTTTTTTTCTTCGCCGAACAGGTCTAGGTCATCGGTCAGCTTGATCGCTGACTCTGTCGCCTCTTCTTCAAGCGTCGCAATCTCCTTAGTGGTCGTACCTTGGGTGAAATCTCCGTCAATCACCTGTAGCCGACTAGTTAAACTGGTCGCATACCTATTTTTCACTTGTTGACTTCAGATACAAGATGCTCAGCAAGTCCAGGTCACCGGGCAGCTTGATCGCCAACTCCGACTACTCTTGTGAAGCTGAAATTCTTAGAAGGAAAATTCACCTGCCGGCTTACTACGTTTTGACGGCGTTGCATGCCATGTGTGCTATCAAGCTGCGCTATGCTATTCGGATCAAGGTGCTGATCCTGGGCAACACGTCGGGGGCCTTGATAAGTACATGACAGATGACATTGGCTATTTCACGCATCAACACTGGAATATCCTACTTGAGTAAGTTCGAGGCCTGCAGACTAGTTAAATTGATCGGCTGTTTATTTTCTCTGGTGGACCACTAGTTAAACTGGTTGGCTGCAAGTTAAAATGCTCGAGACAGCATCAAGACGACCCAGCTTTCTCCTTTGGTCTTGCAAAATATTTTCACTTGATTTCTTTGACCCCGCTGCAAGATGATTTCTCCATCTTCTAGCAGACCCGGAGACTACAGTGCGTACACTAAACCTTGCGGTGCATATACTGATTTTTCTTGTTAATGGTTTTTAGCTAAGCTAGGGGCTGGCTGTGTGATCAGCTAGCATCTGGAGTCTTCTATTTTTTGACCCTGGCACTGCGTGAATTATTCACCTACCACCAAACTCAAGAACTAAGTGGCTACACTTCAAAATTAATCTTGAGCCCCTTACATACTTCTTGCAAACCTTAAGTAAGTCCGAGGCCTGCCGACCAGTTAAACTGGTCGGTCACCCATTTTTACTAGACGAATTACCAGATAAACTCGTTGGTCACACATTTTTACTGCACGGATTACCAGTTAAACTGGTCGGATTATTAGTTTTACCAGTCGGCTTCAAGTTAAACTGCTCGGACATGATCAAGACAGCGTTGCTCAACGGATACAAGGCGCTCGGGGACTAGCTGTGTGGGATATACCCACGGATATCGGAAGAAATGTTAGGGCTCTTATAGATATTGTAATCTAAATAGAATACATATCATATAGCCGACTAGGATACTTTTTTATGTAACCCTACCCCTCTAGAGTATATAAAGAGGGGCAGGGGTCCCCTAGTCGACATGGACATCTGTTGATACTTCTTAGCAACTAGTGGAGGAATTCCGCAAGCGCATAGAACTATCATGTAGCACTTCGCTCAGTGAGTACCGAGTGTCGAATTTATATTTTTTCCCACAGGAAGGCAGAAGGCTAGGATAGTTAAATAGATAAGATCTGCCATGAGCCCTACGATTTAATAACTAGACCTAACATGGTGGAATACAGAGGATAGACAAAGCTGTCACCACTTGCCACCTACCACAATCTATCCGAAGGCCTAGCCGTATCATAGGTAATCTATAGCATAAGCACCCCGCTTAATCTATAGGCTTACTACTTTGATCTGAGCTCCGATGAAATGAGATCAAAGTACCCTAACTAGATGGTGGAACGATACTAATGAAAGACTACTAATAGTAAGATAACCGATGCAACTAATGCCAAACAATAAGTGCCTAAGCTCACTAATGATAAATAATAATGAGCAAGTACTTAAGTAAAGCAAAGCAATAATACTAGAATAAAGTACAGAATATAAAGTACTGAATAAAGTAAATGCTAAATGATAGAATTACAAAAGAGCTATACCAGACCCAGAAGACTCTTCTGGACTCCTAGAGAACTTCCGTTCTTGCTCTACTTCCACTACTAGACTACTACTCTAAAGCTAAGCTAAGCTAGAGAGCTTGGAGAAGCTTGGAGAGCTTGGAAATGAATGGGGCACTTCTCCACCAAGCTCCACACCCCATATTTATAGTGTTGAGTAAGGAGGGGTACTTGTAGGCAGCTAGGAGGTCGGTGGCCACCCTAGGGCACCAGACGGTGGCTAGGGGGCACCGGCTGGCCCTAGGATGCACCGCCTTTGCATCCTACGGTGCTGGTTGGCTCCCAATGGCGGTTGTAGGACTGGCACATGTTGAAATTCAGGCAGGAAGTCAGTTGGTAAGTTAGTTGGAGCCTCCCAAGTGTATGACAATGGTCCCATGGATCCAAGGCCATCCAATCTTGGCCATTGATCAAACCAACATTGAATGGATGCCTTTCATTGCTTCTGGATAAGCTCCCACGGATCAGTGACGTGGCAGGGCCACTTAGGGGGCCAGGTGGTGCCATTGTGGGGTTGGGCGGTGGGGCCAAGTAGGCCTATGTCCCCTGCCACGTCCACTATTCCCTATGTCCATATTTTTCAGCAATTTGGCCTATTTTTTCTTAAATTTCCTGCATACAAATAATTCTACAAGCATAAGTGGAACTAGGTGAATTATAAACAAAATTCAACACATGTGATGATGATTTACATCACTTTATCATGCTTTTGGGTGGAATGTTGATGGTCAAAACATGTGTTAGTGACCGTCAACAAGCTCCCCCAAGCTATCCCTTTGCTATCCTCAGCAAAGATGCGGGTTTAGCATGGAATAGTTGTTGGATCAGGGGTTGCTACTATGTAACACCCTGCAAAAACTTACATACAAACTAATACTATCTCTTGAGTTGAACATGTTAGCACTGAGAAATCCATCGTCAGTCTTAGCAATGTGGGACTTATAGCTTTCACCTTGTCACAAGCAATTGCAAGAATTTGTAGCTAGACAGATACTTTTTCCCTACTTTGGTTTAGCTCAAACTTCCTAGACATTTTCAATAAATTTTGAAAAGAAGACTTGTCTCAATTCCTCAGATGGTACACTCAAGTCACTCAATGGTGTTTGAAACCTCACCAAGGCCATGAATCTTAGCCTTAATGTCTATCCTAAAGCTTATGTGGAGCTCAAGGTAGGGGATAAAAGCATAGCCTACTTAAATTGAATTATTGATAAGTCAAATACTTGGATCACAAGGAGCAACAAATCATACTAATTGATCAAGATGTGCATGTGTGTGGTATATTTGGTGGAAGTGGTACTCCTTTGAGAAGTTTTCCTTCTCTAGCTTCTTTTGAGAGGGCATGGCTACTTTTCTTTTTCTCTCTCTCTTTTTTACTAGAGCTTTTTGCTCTTTATTCTCTCTCTATTTTTTAGCCCATGCCTCTCTATTTTGATGAAAGATAGCTAGAGGTAATTTTGATTCTCACATAGCAATAATGAATGGAAAGCATATGTGGTTGCGTATTCCCAGTGTAGGAATAGCATAAGTATGTGGGTGTATGTGATCTTGATAAAAAAACATGACAAGTTTCTCTACTCAGATCAACAAGGCTTGAATGAATATGTATTTGGCTTTGGTAGGAATTTATCATCATTGAGGAACTTCTAGCTAGAAAGTTTTAGCATTTTGCAAAACAAAACTCTAGGTTGTTTTTACCATTCCTCAGATAGGTTCAAAGATTTACTCTAATCTTAGCTACAACATTTCTCACAAAAACTTATACTTGGTTCTAGCATTTGCAACCCACAAAAGCATTCAACTTAAGATGAACTCTAAGTTATCATGCTCAAAACTTAAGAAGTATCAAGTTGTATGACAAGCCTTTGCAAAGTATCACAGAGCAACTATTCATCATCTCCAAATAGATTATCATCATTTATTAGAGCAGAGTTTCTTTTAAGATAAATTTCAAGGCACTCCTCTACATTCTATGATCATGAATATTGACATGTAAAACAAACATGAATATGAAGAGAGGGTTTTAAGATTTTTCATACCTGAGCGGGGAGAGATGTCTCCCCTAAGCTTGCCTTTTGCATAGGTTGGAATATCTTCTGGCTGCTCTTTTGATTCTTTCTTTATTCTTTCTTTATTGACTAACTAATACTACTAGAATGCATAAAAGACTAATGGACTAAACCTATTACTACTAGATAACTTATTCGGTACTACTACTGAATATTTTTATTTTTATTTTGTTATTATTTATATATTATTTATATATGTTTTTTAAATGCAAACCCTATCCTAACATGCATAGCTACTATAGGACTTTATTTATTAACATAGAGTAGCTTAATGCAACTAACTAATTATGCAATGCGAAGCAAATTTATTGGAAATTTAAATATGAGATGCAACTAATGAAATGCAGTAAATATGCAAGGGATCAAAGACTTATCTTTTTGATGGACTCAAGGTCATTCATCCTTGAGCGGGGGTGTTTCCTCTTGTTCCTCCTCAGAGGCCTTGTTAGAGTCAGGGGATGACAAGTTTGAGAACGGATCTTTCTTTTTACACCAGCTATTTTTATTCTTCTTCTTTTTGACAGGCTTCTCCGGTTCTTCAATTGGCTTTGGTTTCTTCATCTTGATTCTCTTTGGATGCTTCTTCTTTTTCTATTTCTCGTCAAAGAGGGGTTGTCCAGAGGCAAAAGTAAATATTTCTTTTCTTCCAACAAAGTGGAATTAGATTTGCCCAGAAGCCACATATATGCAAGCATTTAAAGTATTAAGGAAAGGAGCACCAAGGATTAAAAGGCGTATCCTTGTTGTTGCCCATGTCTAAGATCATAAAATCTATTGGAACATAAACACTCCGAACTTTAACTAATAAATCACTAGCTACTCCCTCGAGATAACGGGGGGATTGGTCAGCTAACTATAAGCAAACTGAAGTTGGAGCTAAGGTAGTGTAGAACAATTTATCATAAGTTTTCTTAGACATAATATTAACACTAGACCCTAGATCACAAATAGCATTATGAAAAGTGTGGGGTCTTATGGAGCAATTGTGGCAGAACTGCCGAAGTTATATGGCCCACATGTGCCTGTCATTGTCCTTGAGACTTCTGACTGCTGCACATGGGAGCCAGACAACTCTGGTAGTCTGTCAGGTGTCCTCAGGGAACCCCGAATCATCCATGTTTACCTTTTCGAGCAGGATACATCATAGGAAGCATTGTAGTATTACAACAGTTGTACAAATATACAAATATATTACATCAGAGTAAGTGGCGGAAGTCTTGCAAACCATAAGTTTACAAGCCATTTATTTAGTTATTATAAACCATAAGTTTTAGCCATCCAGGCAGTGGGGAAGCAAAACAGATACCACTGATACTACAATCAAAAGAAGTTCACCCTGCCCAAGGGTGCACAACAACTGCTTTATTGCTAAGACTCCTCCTCTAGAACCATCATGCAGTAGGGGCAAAAGCCTAACTGCTCATGAGACTCATCTACAACAAGGGTTTAACAAACCCTAAGTACAAAGGTACTCAACAAGACTAAACCGACAAAAAGGAAAGACTCCAAGGATATGTAGGCTTTAAAGGGAATCAGGGCATGTCTGTAGCAAGAATCAAGATTAACTTTTGCAGAAAAGCTTACTAATAATTGATCCTTACTTTCAATGTTTTAGCCTAAGTTAAAGTATTAGAAGTATCTAGTTTGCATATGATCTAAGTCAATCACTTCTTTATTATTTTAACTCTTAAACATAGCACTAATGTTTCAGTTATTACTATCATGTAGAATAGAGAATCCAGTCTTCTTCTTCGCGAAGCAACGACAATTCGAATTGATTTGCCCCAGTTGGGGTTTCCATACCACACGACATATGCAAGTCTAGAACCGGTCCCGAACCTATATGTATCAACCCTCACTCGGGTCCCCCAAATAATGAATGGATTCACCCTACCTGAGAGCACAGTCCTCCACCTCCCTATGTCGCTCCTGGTGGATTCACAGGAGTGTACACGTTACTCTCACCATCTCTCCACTCCTAGTGCGCGGTTGACCTTTCACATAATGAAATAGCCGAGGTAATAGGCGTACCGGAGTATGTGGCCAGTACTACAAGGTCTTGACTCACAACAGGTCTACAACAGTACGGTCCTCAATCAACACAGATGGAACAAGCACAACTAGGTAAACCTGTCAGCTTAACCACTAGAGACACAACCCAGGTCCCGTCCGGTCTCCAATTAAAATATTAATCATTATTAACCTCTCAGAACACTTCCTAAGTAAGGAACCATTGCGAATGATGAAATCACCACTCGACTCTTATCACTAAGCAAGGCTAAGCATACTAACTTATGTGACTAAAAGGGGAAACAAGGAATGGCATTAGCATATCGAGGAAGGTAATGCAGCAATTGGTGATCAAACAACTCCTTTAGTACTTAATGCATCAAACATAAGACTTAAGTGAATAGTATTGGTAAAACACAAGGAAGGGTTGTATGCTCCTAGGCTTACCTGCGGTGTCGGGGTTGTCAGATATTCCAGAAATACCACAGCCCTCAGACCCAACTTCCACAGAGTGAACACCCTCCTCTAGCACTTGCTCAATACTAGGGTCACTACTCTCGTTCACTAAACGTAAGTAAATATGCATGCTTTAGAATAACGATGTGCTAACATAACACAAAGAAAGTGCAACATGGTTAAAAATGACTTAACAATATTAATTAACTTGAGTATAATTTTCCTTCACTAAACATTTAGGTTTTGTTGGGTATCGATATTAGAGATACCCAAAGCAAGGGAGTTAGCGCCCACGCTGACTTCCCCGGACAGAGCAAGACGTATTAACATGTCTCGCCCGACCCCTTGGGTACGGGCTCTGTCTCGCCCAACCCCGAGGCCGTGGGATCTCACCCAAGGCCGTGGGCTCCATCTCAACCGACCCCGAGGCCATGGGCTCCGTCTCACCTGACCCCAAGGACGCAGTTTCCGTCTCGCCCGACCCCAAGGCCACGAGGGTCTCACCCAAGGCCACGGGCTCTGTCTCACCTGACCCCAAGGACGCAGTTTCCGTCTCGCCTGACCCCGAGGCCGTAGGGGTCTCGCCCAAGGCCGCAGGCTCTGTCTCACTCGGCCCCGAGGCCACGGGCTCCGTCTCGCCTGACCCTTGGGTGCGTGCTCCATCTCGTCGACCCCAAGGGTCACGGGCTCCATCTCGCCTGACCCTGAGGCCGCGGGGGTCTCGCCCAAGGCCACGGGCTCCATCTCGCCTGACCCCAAGTCACGGGCTCCATCTCGCCTGACCCCAAGTCACGGGCTCCGTCTCGCCTGACCCCAAGTCGCGGGCTCCGTCTCGCCTGACCCTTGGGTGCGTGCTCCATCTCGTCAGACCCCAAGGGTTGTGGGCTCCATCTCGCCCGATCCTGAGGGCTGGGGGTCTCACCCAAGGCCGTGGGCTCCGTCTTGCCCGACCCTGAGTCGTAGGCTCCATCTCGCCCGACCCTAAGTCACGGGCTCCATCTCGCTCGACGGGGACCCATATCGCCGCCAACCACTCTAGGTCCAGGCGTATGGGCCTGGATCAAAACTCTAACACTAGGGAAGAGATGGGCATGACTCGATGTAACCCGAGTCCATGACGGGCCACACTTGAGGATTCACATCAAGAACAGCGTTAGGCATACCGGGTGCTGTTCTGCCTAACCCTCGTACGAACGCTGACAAGCGCGTCAGTTCACCACGACGTCCGCTGGGACGGGATGGAACGCCGTGACCGGTAGATAATGCATGCGCATGGCACCAGTGATGGACAGGGCCGTGACGTGGAGCCATCCCTGTTGACATCTACAGGATCGACAGCACCTAGCGATCCTAGAAGCCTTGCTCTCTCTCGTTCTTCTCCTTTTCCTCCGCTGTAACACGCGCTTTCCCTTGGCCTATAAAAGGGAAAGTAGGGCGCCCCATGAGGGGGGATCTAGGGCGCCCCATGAGGGGGGATCTAATCTAATCCAGATCTGCATAAGAGCACAACATGAGCACACGGCTGAGCAGCGATCGAGCCCTCAGCACCCATTCACCCCTTTCACCAGAGAGTTGGGATCCTTTCCCTCTCTCACTCGTTTGTAACCCCTACTACAAATTTTCAGTGCTAGTAACACGAGTAGCAGCGACGAACTGGACGTAGGGACTTTCTGCCCAAACCAGTATAAACCTCATGTCCTCTAAGCACACCATCCGAGCTAGACGCGTAATACTAGAAATTTACTAGTCGGTACTCAAAACACCGACAAGTTTATTAATCACAAAGCAATATTATTGTTATTATTAACAAGTTAGATATGAGCATATCAAGAAAATGATTACGTTTCCAAGGAACAGCAAGGGATTAGTGTTCCAAGGTCCACAATCAACACCAAAATCACACTTTAGTCATATGGTGATTAACTTTAATCATTTAGCATTTATTAATTAATAAATAAAGCATGTAATTAAGTGGATAATTAAAAATTATTAAAACAGTACCAAACTTTTTGTGGAGGTAGGTTATTGCACATAACATTTACACAAAAAGTTTTAGGTTTAACATATTATTATTTTAACCTATAAAAAACATGGAAGGTGCATTTATTAATTAAAAGAGGTAATTTGTAAGCATACCAAAAGTACTGAAAATGCTAATTTCATATTTTTCTTAGGTAGAGTACATCATAAAGAGACTACACAAAAAATTTTGCATTTTTATCAGCTCAGATTATTTAATTATGAATTTAGCAAGAAACTACACATTTTATTGTTTTCTAAAAAAAGATAAAAAGGAATAAAACTTTTCTCACCCGACCCTGTGCCAACCACGGTCACTGACGTGGGGGCCCCGGGGTCAAACCGACCTAGCCAACCTTTGATCGCGGCTCATCTGCCTTTGACCGGCAGGTTCTCGGCGCCAATGTGGTCACCGGCAACGAGGCTGGCACCTACGTGACCACGGCGAGTAGGCGCATCCAGCGGTGGTGGTGGTCAAGCATCTAGGGTTTCACGAGGAGCTCACCGTTGACGTTTCGGCCACTACAGCATGGTAGAATCAAAAACAGAGGGACGACATGGTCTAGGATGCTCACCATGACCTCAAACGCTAGCTAAACGAATCGAAGACGAGGCGGAGCTAGCTTGTCGACGGTGATGACGATGACGACGGCGTGAACTGGCAGCGAGATGGTGTTTCGACGTGTCCGCTACTCTACAGTTCAAACGACAAGGACGATGAGCAACATGGCCTCTTGGGCAACTCGAAATGAACGATGGAAGCGAAGAGAGGTGCCTTAGAACACGCTGGCCATGATAAGGGTGAACCTTGGTGGCGATGGCGAGCCGCCGCAGTGGGAATGGGTCATGCGGCCAACTCTGGTGTCAATAGGTGGCTTGAGCGGTTCGGGGAGATGCGCGAGGATGCAATGGAGCTACGTGCGCGAGCAATTGAGCAAAGGTGCATCGATCGCGATGAATTTGCTTAGCGAGCTCTCTGGTCGGGCGGTGGAACAAAGGAAGGAAGGAAGAAGACGACGGTAGGCTCGACTCTTAAGGGTGAGACGAATGCGAGCGAAGCAACCAAACAAAGCCAGCAGCTGCTTCGCGTGGCCACCGTGAGCAGGTGCGTGTCCGCTCATAAAGGAACGGTCCTAGGGCAGTGGGTGGTTGACGATGAGCAGGTGAAGCAGGAGAAGCATGTTGTTGCCGGTGCACTGTTCATGACTGAAACCCTCCCCTTCTCCTCTCTCGATCTCCCGATTTCATTAAGCAACTTGAAAAACTTCCTTAACAAGAGTTGCTCAGCTTGATGTCCTCTCCAACTTTATTTACTGACTCGAGCTCTAACTCTAAACAGTTAAAGAGATTTTGAATCCCAAAGATGAGAAGACAAAACTGAACTTTGGATTTTTAGTTAGGGTTTTGGAAAAGGTGATTAACTTAGCAAGTTGGTGATTTAATTAGTGCTTAATTAACTATCAAACTTATCAACCAATACCACCATTGGTTAGCACAAGGATTGTACCAATCAATGATGCAATGGTTGAAGCAAAATTATTTGAGAAATTCTTTTTAATAAATCCCCTAAAAATGATTCCAATGCTGATTTCCATGACTTAAGTCTAAAAGGACCAAGTGTTGAAATTCAACCCTGATTTCATTTTTGGAGCTCAATTTTTAGTGGGTTGGACTTGGATTCATACTCTACCCTTGACACTAGTGTAAAGTATACTCTTTACACTTCAAAGTTTATTAGGGCATAAATCCAAGTATTTTAATGAAATTCAAAAATAGAAGGCCACAAAGTACCTTAAAATTTTTGAGTTTAAACACAAACCAACACAAATGCATTGCATTGCTAGTAAATAAATATTTTTTTTGTAAATGAAAAGCATGGTGAGCTACTATAGATTATTAACATGCTTGATGTGACATGATCAAGTTTTAGTGATGCTTCACACCAGAGGTGTTACAACAAGTAATGACGGGGTTCCCAGGATCACCTTTCTTAATAGGAAATTCCCAACCATTCTCAGAAAAGTCTTACCACGCCATAACAAAGTTGGCTGTCTCCATGGTTCCTTCAGGTTTGTCAGGAATTCTATCGTTATCATAGGATGGTATGGCAGCAGCAATTTGAGCTAATTGGGTTTCTATCATTTTATTGAAACTAAGTTGATTCTTTAAAGCAGAAGAAAACTCATCAAATTTAGCATTTATATTTCCCAACATCTTATCATGAGCATGCAACTTTTTATTAATGCTATCAGTCATTCTACCATTGCTATAAACAAGATCTTTAAGGAAAGCATAACTGTTATTACCTTGATTATTCGTACGTTGAGAAGAGTAATAATTTTGGAGCGCTGATTCCATCCTTGATGTTGTTGTGGATGAAACCCGTTGTTGGTGTTAATGAAGTTGAGATCCTCCTACGTCTAGGGAAAGGAATTTTCTGAATGTCAAAGATCCCCATAGACTTCACAAGTCATGTGGGATTCCATGGCTTTGAGTGTCTCTTGGACACTCACCTTCTCATAATGTTCTACTCGCTTCACGAGTAGATCCATCTTAGCTGCAAGCATGTCAATTTCTTTAATTGAATGCATACCTCGTTTATGGGGTTGGAGTCGATCGTCACTCCATCCTTGGTTGGAAACCATCTTCTCGATCAGTGTCTCGGCATCTGCAACACTTAGCGAAAAGAATGCTCTACCAGCAGTAGCATCTAAATGGCTCCTATCTAACCGTACTAATCCATGGTAGAAGTTCTAGATCAAAAGTCAGTCTTCCATGCCATGGTGTGGGCATGTAGAGACGTACTCTTGCATTCGTTCCCAAGCTTCGAGAATCGACTCATCTGCTAGTTTTTGAAAACTAGAGATCTTATTTCAAAGAGCATTAGTTTTCTCCATAGCAAAAAAGCGTTGGAACACTTGTCCCATGTGTCTACAACATTGCGGTTATAGTAAAACCATTGGTTAGCCTTTCCTAACAAGGAGAAGGGGAAAAGGCGAAGATGTATAGCCTCTTGGTTCACTCCCTTTATGGTGAATGTGCTACAAATCTTCAAAAAGTGTTGGAGGTGAGCATTTGCATCCTCGTGGGCTTTTCCACAAAACGGACTAGTTTGAACCATCGTAATTAACGCTGGCTTAAGTTCAATGTTAGCGTCCCCATTGATAACATTGGGTCCGATGGCTATATTAGCAGCCGAGAGTGCAGAAAAATCACGAATGGACTTGTCACCCATGATCATGTTGGGTAGTGATAGGGTATGAGGAAAAAAGGATAAACTACTTAGGATAACTAAAAGGCTAGTTAGCAAAGCTAGCAAAAATATAAATCTAAGGCTAGTTCCCTTTCTGGTAATGGCACCAGAAATGCTTGTTGATACTTCTTAACGACTAGTGGAGGAATTCCACAAGCGCATAGAACTATCGCGTACCACTTCGCTTGGTGAGTACCGAGTGTCGAATTTGTATTTTTCTCACAGGAAGGCGAAAGGCTAGGTTTATATTTTTAGATAGCATTGCTAAGGTAAAGCCTAAGTGCATCCTAGGTAGATAAACGATAATGAGTGGGTTGTGTTTGAACTACCTACTAAACTACTAAACAAGGTAGAGATAGCTAGGTGGGAGAGCGTGTGATTTATCTTTCAGTAACTAAGGGTAAATAAATGACTAGGAGAAATGCGCTAGTACCTCAGAGCATAGCCTGCCTACCAACTAGGAGAGTTAAATAGACAAAATCTTCCATGAGCCCTAAGATTTAATAACTAGACCTAACGTGGTGGAATACAGAGGATAAACAAGGCTGTCACCACTTGCCACCTACCACAATCTATCCGAAGGCCTAGCCATATCCACAGGTAATCTATAGCCTAAGCACCTCACTTAATCTATAGGCTTACTACTTTGATATGAGCTCCGTTGAAATGAGATCAAAGTACCCTAACTAGACGGTGGAACTGATACTAACGAAAGACTACTAATAATATGATAACATGTGCTACTAATGCCAAACAATAAGCACTTGAGCTCACTAATGATGAACAATAATGAACAAGTATTTAAGTAAAGCAAAGCAATAATACTTGAATAAAGTGCTAAATATAAAGTACTGAATAAAGTAAATGCTAAATGAAAGAATTACAAAAGAGCTATACCAAACCCAGAAGACTCTTCTAGACTCTGAGAGAAGCTCCGCTCTTGCTCTACTTCCACTAATAGACTACTACTCTAAAGCTAACCTAAGCTAGAGAGCTTGGAGAAGCTTGGAGAGCTTGGAAATGAATGGGGCACTTCTCCACCGATCTCCACACCCCATATTTATAGTGTAGAGTGAGGGGGTACTTGTAGGTAGCTAGGAGGTCGGTGGCCACCCCAGGGCACTGGGCAGCGGCTAGGGGGTGCTGGCCAGCCCTAGGATGCACCGCCTTTGCATCCTACGGTGCTGGTTGGCTCCCAATGGCGGTTGTAGGACTGGCACATGTCGAAATTCGGGCAGGAAGTCGGTTGGAGCCTCCCAAGTGTATGGCAATGGGCCCATGGATCCAAGGCCATCCAATCTCAGCCATTGATCAAACCAACATTGAATGGACGCTTGCCATTACTTCTGGAGTAGCTCCCATAGATCAACGACGTGGTAGGGCCACTTGGGGGGTCGGGTGATGCCCTTGTGAGGCCAAGTGGACCCATGGCCCCCTGCCACGTCCACTTGTTCCCTATGTCCATATTTGTCACCAATTTGGCCTTTTTTTGTTTAAATTTTTGGCATACAAATAATTCTACAAGCACAAGTGGAACTTGGTGAATTATAAACAAAATTCAACACATGTGATGATGATTTACCTCACTTTATCATCCTTTTGGGTGGAATGTTGATGGTCAAAATAGGTGTTAGTGACCGTCAACAGCATCGAGACCCAGATATAAATCCCGGGCTTAGCCTAGGGTTTATCTCATCAATACAAACCAACAAAATACATGACGTAGGGTTTTACATCATTTTGATGGCTTGAACCTATATAAATGTAGTGTCTTGTGTCTCTGTTACCATCTAGTTCCTGTTCATGCGTACCTCTACCAATCAATCTAACATCAAGGGTATACCCCTCTGTGGACTGTCGATGATATTCTGTCGACAACGTCTCCATGAGATGGTTGTTTGGTTCATGGCCTTTTGGCCATCGGTGGTACGATGGGGTCCCCACAGACGACGCCAACTATGGGGGTCTTGCTCAGCCTCCGGACCCTCGACGTAGGACCGGCGAAGATGGAGGCCAAGAACAACCCACAAGAGGAAAGAGTAGGTGACACGAATTGTGGGATGCAATAAATATGAAATAAATGGCGATAATTTCCCCTGCTTACATAGTCGCTCTATCCCAATATTTATAGCATACACCAGGACTGGCGGTGAAATTACATGCATGATCACACAGATGCGGAATATTTCCGGTCTGTCTAGGGGCAACCTAGACTTTTGGGCCCAAGCTAATTTGACCGCAATCTTTGGGGACCACACCCTTGGGGATCAATGCATGCCACTCTCCCGAGGTGCCTTCGCCTAAGCATGTTCACAGGGCTTAGAGGGCGCTGACGGAGACACCCATCGTTGTCAGGGACCTAATACCGGGGTACCCCAGAAGGTGGAACCAATAACCACCGAACGTTAAAAACTTCTGGACGCATAAGAGCGTTGCTTCACCCCTCACGGGAATGACAGGAGCTTGGTTCCATCTCGCCCGACGCCTTTGGGGTGGGTTCGGTCTCGCCCGAGGGCCGAGGATTAGTCTCCGTCTCGCCCGACGC
Source organism: Miscanthus lutarioriparius (assembly GCA_904845875.1). Lineage (NCBI taxonomy): Eukaryota > Viridiplantae > Streptophyta > Magnoliopsida > Poales > Poaceae > Miscanthus > Miscanthus lutarioriparius. The sequence continues at coordinate 35,195,686 of CAJGYO010000019.1, read as the reverse complement.
CTTTTGGACGGGCTCGATCTCGTCCGAAGGCCGAGGGATAAACCCCGACTCACCTGACGCCTTTGATGTGGCTCTGCCTCGCCCGAGGGCACAGGGCTAGTCTCCGTCTCGCCCGACGCCTTTAGGGCGGGCTCGGTCTCGCCCGAGGGCTAAGGGATAGACTCCGCCTCGCTCGACCCCAGAGGAGCAGTGTCGGTCTTGCCCAGGAGATAGGGATTGGTCTCTGCTTTGCCCGACGGCAAGGAACGAGCCTCACTCTGCTCCATATCTAAAGATTGGATTCATCTTACCTGACCACTTCTCCCTGTTCCTTCAAGATGATAGAGACAGGGCAAGACAAGACGTTCAGGTCAACCGTGGCTCCAAGAACCATACCCTACACCCTAGCAGGAAAAGTACTGCCAGGGGATGACGGGATGGGCGCTTTAGGCCCTTCCAGGCGCCACAGAGCCCGAAAGGTGTCACAGGTGCGAGCTCTCCACCCTGTAGAGTTGTAGGCGCCGCCTTCAGCTCTGGGACATGGAACCCGATGAAGATATACGACAACCACTACGCTCCAAAAAAGGATTTGCTATCTCCACGAACGACGGATATTCCGTCACCACGCTGTGGACCCAAGGGAGCGGCGCCCGCTTCTCGACCCCTCAGGTCCACCAAGATAGAAGACCTTGGCCACGGCGCTACTCCAGACCCCGACCCCGCGTCCCTCCGACGAAGACTCATAGGAACCAGAAGGCGTGCGGAGCAAGGCTGGGGGAGGCTCAAAAGTCAAAACCACTATACTACGGCCCATACCCTGCAGGGTAGCATTCTGTAACCAACCTGACATTCTACAGAGACATCGACAGTATTGTAGGCGCTTATCTTCCTTTGCACTCATTAGAATGAAGAACCAGGCTGGGTAGATGTGAGCCACAAGACTAAGTAGAGTACGCATCCTAAAGCCCTCACCCTTGTAAAGCCATCCCCTTCATCTATAAAAGGGGATGCGCTTCCTCCATAAAAAGGGGAGAGAAAAAAGATCGAACGATACGACTCTCAGATACACACAGTCAAGTTGTGTCGAACCTCTTGACATCCCTTCAACCCTTTCATCAGAGACTTGGGACCAGTCCCTCTCTCAATCGTTTGTACCCCTTACTACAAACCGTTCACGGTGCTAATAACACGAGCAGCAACAAACTGGACGTAGGGACTTTCGGCCCGAACCAGTATAAATCTTGTGTCCTTTAGCACACCATCCGAGCCTAACGCGCATTACTATAAATTTACTTGCCGGTGCTTGTATGAAACACTGACAGTTGGCGCGCCAGGTAGGGGAGCTTGCGCGTTCCAAATTAGGCCTCGGATGGCCACCCATGCAATCACCTGGGTCCCGGGCGCACACGTGCGTTTCGGCGACCTAGATTTCATCATCTCACTAGAAGGAGAGTTGGCACTGACTCACTCTACCACCCGATCTCTCCCTTCCATCAACCTCAGCCGTCTTAGGCTTGAGGGCCCACCGGGCAACTCCCTGGGAGTCCGGTCACCAAGGGAGGTCTCGCACAACGTCACCCTATGTCCAGAAGGTCCCGTACGGAGCGCCCCGACAGCGTTTCCGTTCGGTCTCCGCAACACTGCGGCGACCGCTAGCCACCTTCTGGCGCTATGGATGGTTCAGTCACCCACGGACATCGAGTTCGTGGGGGCGATTGAACATGATATGGAGACCCTTTATGGGCTCCTCAACGAGGAGCCGGGATCGTTCTCTAGCTCGGATTCCAGTAGGGGGAGCCACCACCCTTCCTAGGAGTGCTTCATGACGCAGACCCCCGAAGGTCACATCGAAAGCGCCTCCAAGGAAGAGGTCACCCCTACAAACAACCCTGACAGCAGATCCGGGGAAGAGATGACAGCCCCATCTCGCCTAAGGATGGAGCAGCTGAAGGCCTGTCAGCAGGAGATCGATGAGGCCAGGCAAGGGCTCATCCGGGAGTACGTGGACATCAATCGCGAGATTGAACGCCGCAAAGACAGGGGGCGCGCGCGCGCCATGGCCCATACCGTACACCAAAGGATCCTCACCGATGATGGGATCCTTCCTCACTTCGCCCGAGCCAGCCAGAACATCACCGCAGCAACCGCCTTGCTGCATGGCCTCCCGGAGGCCACGGCGGCCGAAGATCGCCAGGCCCACAGGGAGATTCGCACGTTGCTTGAGCGCGCGGCGGCGCAGCAGGCGGAAAGTTCGTTGCCTCGACGACGCGAACCCAACACCAGCCAACGCGCCCTCGGTGCGTCCCACCAAGGATGCATCCATACACCAAACACCGCCAGCCGGTGGGCAGCCCTCCGTCGTCCTAGTACATCAACGCCTCGGCCATGGCCGCGACGTACGCAGCATCATCGACGCTCGGAGACGTGCCCATGGCGATGATGGAGAAGCAGCACGCCACGGCTATCATCCCCGATGTGGTGAGCGCTACGACAGCAACGAGGATCGAAGCCCGAGCCTCGGCCTGCCAGGCCCTCAGGCCTTTGCCCGACACATCCTCAACGCTGCGTTCCCCCTAAGGTATCGACCGCCTACCAACATCCCTAAATATTCTAGTGAAACAAATCCCGGGCTTTGGCTCGAAGACTATCGACTTGCATGTCAGGCCGGTGGTGCGAGTGATGACAACTTCATTATTCGCAATCTCCCGCTGTTCTTGGCCGATTCGGCGTGAGCATGGCTGGAGCACCTACCGTCCAATGCTATTCAGAGTTGGGCGGATCTGACGGAGATCTTCATGGGTAACTTGCAGGGCATGTACAAACGCCCTGGAAACCCATGGAACCTCAAAAACTGCCGCCAGAAGGCCAATGAAACCCTTCGCGGGTACATTCGGTGCTTCTCTCTATAGTGCCATGTGCTCCCGAACGTCGCCAATGCCGACGTGATAGGAGCCTTTCTGTCCGGGACGACCTGCGAATCCCTGGTCCACAAGCTGGGATGCAGGGGCGCACGGACTACCAAGGAACTCCTGGACATCGTCACTAGTCACGCCTCTGGAGAGGAAGCGGTCGGAGCCATCTTCGACCGCACCGACGGCAAGGCGAGGTGGGACGAGGCCGTCGACGAAGGCACCTCCGACCGTCCCGCCAAGAGAAAAAATAAGAAGCAACGACGCAACAACCCGCTCGTGTCCGCAGCCGACCGCAAAGGTGGCCGGAAGCCTGCAGAAGGCACTTCGAACCACTTCGAGAAAATGCTCGAGGGGCCATGCCCAAACCACGCCTTCCCGGCCAAGCATCTATACAAGGAGTGCGGCCTCATGCACAAATACTTGGCCGGGGGACTTAACAAAGGGGAGCAGGGGAAGGAACCTGTTCCCGCCACAGAGGACGCAGAGGAGAAAGACGACGCCTTCCCAACGCCGACCGGCGCCCTTACGATCTTCGGAGGATCAACGGCCTACGACTCCAGGCGCCGCTAGAAGGTCGCCCGTCGCGAGGTCTATATCACCGGACCGGCCACGCCAGCCTTCCTCCGGTGGTCGGAATCCACCATCACCTTCGACCGGACTGACCATCCGGATGCCGTCCCACACCCAGGAAGGTACCCGCTTGTTGTCGATTCGATCGTCGGTCCAAAGCGGCTCACCAAAGTACTGATGGATGGGGGCAGTGGCCTCAACATCATGTATGCCAAAACGCTCGACGAAATGGGCGTCGACCGAACAAACCTCCATCCCATCCGAGCACCATTCCATGGCGTCGTGCCTGGTAGGCAAGCCGTACAACTGGGGCAGATCGACCTACCCGTCACTTTTGGGGATCAGTCCAATTACCGGACTGAGATCCTCACCTTCGATGTAGTGGGGTTCTCGGGGACTTTCCACGCCATCCTGGGGCGACCATGTTACGCAAAGTTCATGGCCGTTCCCAATTATACATACCTAAAGCTGAAAATGCCGGGCCCCCACGGGGTCATCACCATCGGCACCTCTTTCCAGCGCGCTTACGAATGCGAGGTCGAATGCTGTGGACACGCATCTACAGTCATCGCCTCCGAAGAGCTCACCACCCTCAGGGAGAAGGTCGTCAAAGAGGCACCCGACGCAAAGAAATCAACCAGGTCGTTCGAATCGGCAGAAGGCTCCAGGGAGGTCCTCTTGGATCCCAGCAGCTCCGAGGGCAAAAAATTCCGTATCGGGACCGCGCTCTCCTCCAAGTAGGAAAGCGTGCTCGTCGACTTCCTCCGTGCCAACAAAGACATCTTTGTGTGGAAACCCTCTGATATGCCGGGCATCCCGAGGGAGGTCGCCGAGCATACTCTCCAAATCCTCCCGGGCTCCAAGCCAGTGAAACAACGCCTACGCCGCTTCGACGAGGAGAAACGCAGGGCCATTGGCGAGGAGATAGCCAAACTACTGGCCGCAAGATACATTAAGGAAGTATACCACCCAGCGTGGTTAGCAAATCCTATTCTTGTCCGAAAAAAGAGCGGGAAATGGAGAATGTGTGTCGATTATACCGGCCTCAACAAAGCGTGTCCAAAGGATCCGTTTCCTTTGCCACGAATAGACCAAATAGTCGATTCCACCTCGGGGTGCGAAACCTTACGCTTCCTTGACGATACTCCGGCTACCATCAAATCGCGATGAAAGAATCCGACCATTTCGCGACATCTTTTATCACGCCCGCCGGATTGTTTTGCTACATTTCAATGCCATTCGGATTCGAAGAATGCAGGGCAACGTACCAAAGATTTGTATGCTTAATTGCCGGAGACCTCATCGGGCGAACCGTTGAGGCCTATGTCGACGACATCGTAGTCAAATCCAAGCGAAGTGACCACCTTGTCGCCGACCTTGAGCGAACCTTTGCGAAACTCCGCAAAGCGGCATCAAACTCAATCCTGAAAAATGTGTTTTCGGGGTCCCGAGGGGCATGTTGCTCGGCTTTATCGTCTCTGAGCGTGGCATCAAAGCCAACCCAGAGAAAATATCGGCCATCACAAGGATAGGCCCGATTCAAAACATAAAGGGGGTTCGGCGGATCACGGGGTGCCTTGCCGCTCTCGGCCAATTTATTTCACGCCTGGCGTGAACGAGGACTCCCCTTTATCGACTCTCAAGAAATCGACCACTTGAGTGGACAACCGAGGCTCGAAAGCACTTGACATGGTTAAACAATTTTTGACTAAACCTCCGGTCCTAGTTCCTCCGTGACGATGGGAATCCCTCCCTCTATATATCGGCCACCACCGGTGGTGGCTCTATAATAGTAGAGCGAGAGGAAGAGGGGAACGCCTTCAAGGTGCAGTGCCCTGTATATTTCATCAGCGAGGTGTTATACGACTCCAAAACCTGCTACTCCCAGATCCAGAAACTCCTCTACACCGTCCTCATCACCAAAAGGAAGCTACGCCACTACTTCGAGTCACACCCCATGACAGTGGTGACATCGTTCCCCCTCAGCGAGGTCGTTCATAGCCATGATGCTACGGGAAGAACCACAAAGTGGGCACTTGAGCTAATGGATCAGGGCATTTCTTATGTCCCCCGAACGGCGATCAAATCTCAGGCACTAGCTGACTTCATCGTGGAGTGGACCGAGGTCCAGATGCCACCAGCAGTCGTCGATCAAGAGTACTGGATAATGTACTTCAACGGATCGCTGATGAAGAAGGGCGCCGGAGCAGGACTAGTCTTTGTATCCCCCCTCGGGGTCCACATGAGGTACATGGTTCGGCTTCATTTCCCTCATCAAATAATCTTTCGCGAGAATCTGAAGCGCTCATCAACGGCCTATGAATCGCCATCGAATTTGGGCATCCGCGCCTCGGCGTCGGGCGACTCTCGGTGGTCGTCAACCAGGTCATGAAAGAGTCATGCTGCCACGACACCAAGATGGAGGCGTACTATCAAGAGGTCCGCCGTCTGGAGGACAAATTCGACGGCCTCGAACTCAATCACATCCCCAGGCACCTCAACGAAGCGGCCGACACGCTCGCAAAAGTAGCATCCACCGAGAGCCGGCCCCCAGCAGGCGTCTTTGCGATGATCAACACAAACCCTCGATGCGCTGCGGGTCGAGAACAAGCCGACGATGGCCCTTCTAGTCCGACCCCGTGGCTGATCCACCAAGCCGCTCCGCCCAACCCCAAGGTCATGGAGCTTAAAGAGGACCCAAAGAAGGAGTCCGATCCTCCCAATGACCGGAGAACACTTTACCTCGACTATCTCTCCACGACGTACTACCAACCGACAAGGCGGAAGCGGCGGCGGCTCGCGACGACGCGCCAAGTCCTTCGTTCTTGTAGAGGCGAACTCTACAAACGAAGTCACATCGAATTCGCAACTCTGTATCCACGACGAGCAGGAAAAAACTCCTGTTGGGCGACATCCACGGTGGAGTATGCGGTCATCATGCCGCACCAAGAACCTTGGTTGAGCGCGATTACGACAAGGTTTCTATTGGCCCACCGCAGTAGCCGATGCCGAGCAAATTGTACGCACCTGCGAAGGGTGCCAGTACTACGCTCGGCAAACACACCCCTGGCCTAGGCTCTCCAGATGATCCCCATCACGTGGCCCTTCGCGGTCTGGGGGCTCGACCTGGTTGGGCCACTCAAAAAAGTGCCCGGGGGCTTTACCCACCTGCTTGTCACCATAGACAAGTTTACAAAATGGATTGAAGCTCGACCAATATCCATGATCAAATCCGAGCAAGCCGTGCTGTTCTTCCTCGACATCGTCCATCGCTTTGGAGTACCGAACTCCATCATTACGGACAACGGCACGCAGTTCACCGGTAGGAAATTCGTTTGATTTTATGATGAGCAACACATCCGGATCGACTGGGCAACCGTCGCACACCCCCGGACGAACGGGCAAGTTCAGCGCGCAAACGGCATGCTTCTTCAAGGCCTCAAACCTAGAATTTTCAACCGATTGAACAAATTCGGCGCACGCTGGCTAGCTGAGCTCCCAGCCGTGCTCTGGAGCCTAAGGACAACTCCTAGCCGGGCCACCGGCTACACACCTTTCTTCATGGTCTATGGTTTCGAGGCCATTCTCCTAACGGACCTCGACTACGGAGCACCAAGAATCATAGCATACGACGAAAAGGGGGCCGAAGCATCTCACCAAGACACCATGGATTAGCTAGATGAAGCCCGCGACATCGCCCTCCTCCGTTTGGCTAAGTACCAGCAGGTGCTGCGACGGTACCACGGCCGACGGGTGCGGGGTCGAGCCTTCAACGTCGGAGACCTCGTCCTCCATCTTGTGCAGAGCAACAAGGACCACCACAAACTCTCCCCTCCCCGCCCTAGGAAGGGCCCTACGTCATCGTGGAAGTACTTCGCCCAGACGCCTACTGGTTGAAAACCATCAACGGCGAGGTCTTCACTAACGCCTGGAACATCGAGCAGCTACGTCGTTTCTATCCTTAAAATAAGCTTACACTTTTCCTTATCAGATTTCGTCATAACAAAACCCCGACCCTTAGTGACTTCCGACCCCTGCAAGTGGCGAGGGGTCAGACCTCACTCGGGGGCTGGCATGTGACATATGTGATATAAATATTGCACTTGCAAAAAACTCCTATGTTATACTTACAAACATTCTCTAAGTTTTCCGTTCACCACATAAACAAGTCCCAAGGGCTAAGATTTTGGGAACCGATTCTGAATACAACTGGTAGGACTGCGAGACACCCACGCCCCAGCGGCTGCAACCTCCTTGCTCACCAGTTCAATCAGAATTAGTTCACCCATATTCCTAGCTTCTTATGACTTAGACCATGAGAAGGGTCGGAAAGCGCTAAAATTTTTCCTGCAGAAGGGAGAAAGATAAAAAATTGCTTGCCATAAGCAAAGGATGTAATTTTGTTCATCTTTTTTGCACAAACTCATCACTTACAAAGCGATTTCATTACAAAAAGAAACAATATACTTATAAATTCGGAGAACTGTTTACTCGGGGGCTTCCCCACAAGGTTATTTCATTACAGTCTCTGCTCAGCTCTACTACAAGTGCTACTGCGGTCGCCATGCCACGCTCTCCATCGGCGACGCCCAGGGCGTATACACGGGCCAGCTCGTCTACTGCGGTCGCCGTGCCACACTCTTCACCGGCGACATCCCGATATCCCGCCGCTTCGCTAGATCCTCGAAGGCGCCACCATCTACGACGCCTCCGCCGGAGCGTCCGGGGACTACGCCATCGTCGTCAGCCGCAACCTCGACAGCGACGCCACCGCCATGGCGTCTGGGGACTACAACATCATCCCCAACCATAACCCTGACAACGGCGTATGAGCAGGAAACGCCTCCCGCCAAAGGAGGAGCACAGCGGACGACGGCGCGGTCGACGACGTACGACGCCCACCGGCGCCTCTTCTCCTTCGACAACAGCGACTCCTCAGCAGGGGCAGCATGCATCATCTCATCTACGTTGGATAACCTCCGGCTCAACATCACACACCAGACTCGCGAGCAAATTTGTGAGTTTTCTCTCTCTCTAGCATTACTCTTCCTCACTCAGGAAGTGCCACGACGCACGGACGCGTTCGGCGGAAAGGAAGAAGAAGGAGAGATAGCGGCTCGGAGGCAGAAGATGAGGTGGGATGAGAACTCCTCGCCCCCTCCCTATTTAAAGAGGAGACGCGGTAGCTAAGGAAAGGCGAAAGGTTGGACGAAAAACCCTCTCCCTTCCCCTCTTTAAATACGGAATCAATGCTGATTGATATCTGAGGGGACGCGCCGGAACTGATGGGACGTACCCCGGTCGACGAGGCATCCCCCTTTGTTCAAACTAAGCACTGCCTGGGTATGGCCCGCTACTGACCCGCTCCGGACATGGCGATTAAGGCGCCCACATAGGTAGACAACTTTTCGCCTCCCCATGCAGGACCATGGACGACCCAACGACAGGACCTTTCGGATCTCCTGGGTCGGCCATTTGGCCTAGAAGACACGACGAATGAACGTCCAAAGAAAGATAAGCATCTCAGCTTTCTTACTTTATGCATTAAAATTCTTTCACGAGCTTCTGACCCCGTCAAACGGCGGGGACACGAACATCGCTCGGGGGATGCCGAGGATGTCAACCAGTCTAGACATCCCCCTCACCCGACCCCTCCGTACACTTGAAACTAAGGGCGCGACATACGGGCACAAAGCTTTGAGTAAAACTGGACGAACTAGCAAACCCTACTCCCCGATAGCTACGGTGTTTCTGTTCACCAGAAAAATCATACTCAACGCCCCCCGTGTCCCTAGTTTCGACGTCTGCCTTCTCAAAGAAGGGATCGGAGGGGTCCGCCTACAGAATCTCCCCCAAAGGAGAAGCTATCAGGTTACCCAAGTTAATCAAACGGCTCGGATCGCCACCGAGACACGAAAACAAAGAATAGCAAATCTTATGCAGGTTATTCCAACCTCGTCACAAACGTCAGGGCCCGAGCCCATCTGGTAGGAGCTTTTTTCGCCACTCATGCCACCAAGGTAACGTTACTGACCCCGCCTTCATTTCGATTATATTATACGTAGGCAAAACATCCCAATGATTCGTGTCGCACCACAAAACGGCTGTCGCCTCATTCGATATAGGCGACCACAGGCCGAGGTTCGAAGGTCGGCCCACGAAGGGCTCGAGGCCGCCTCACGCCGAATACAGCCAGGGAGAGATAACCGAGACAAGCCCCAGTGGCCCTGCCTGACCCTGCTCAGAAGCGAATAGGGACATCTCGACCTTCTCTCATTCGATTCTAACCCCGAGCCAAACCCATAGAATCTCCATCGAGGAGAGGCCATCGGGCCCCCTGAGCTTATCGAACAACTCAGGCATCTGCCGGGAGGTGGGTTAAGAAGTTGTGGAGTGCCACCAGAGGGCCCTGCTGACCCCATCAGCAAATGATGGACCCGGATTCCACACGAACGTACCCGTTAGTGAGCTCGTTGAGCGCGACACTCGAGCCGTCGAGGCAAGTGTCGTTCACTCAGCCCCTCCGATTGCGAAAACCGAGGATGGGGTGACACGCAAATAACAGCCGACCCCTATTAGACCCTAACAAAGCTCGGGGGCTTGAGCCAAACAATACTGAGGACAAAGGTTGAAAGGCCCCACCTTGCCAAGCCCATAGAGTCCCCGGGTTGGGGATTTCATTGGAAGACAGGCGGTTAATATTGCGATGACGTCCATGGACTTCGTCAACCCTGTCACCAAAACCACGATTTCGATCTCCAAGAACCCCGACCCCCCAAAGCAAATGCGGGGGGTCGGACCTTACTCGGGGCTGGTTAAAGATGCGGCTACCTCCTTTCTTTCTTTCGGAACAATCTCCTCGCATTATAACCAGCGGTATAATTGAGGAACAGATTAGTAAGATCGTAAAAATCAAACAAAACAAAATTACGGACTTAAAATCACGTAAAAGCGTCCGGACTCAAAAAATAATCGACACTTGTCCACATATTACATATAAGTTATTCTCAAAATTGTTCGACTAATTACTTCCGTGGAGGGAGAACCATCTCTTTCAGATTGTCTGCCAGGTTTTTTGCAAGGGGAGCAACCATCTTCTCCATTTCCTCCAGCTCTTCATCCTCGTAGGTGGACGGGAAGCCTTCGCTCATCACCTTCAGGTTGATTTCCTTCTCATAATGAGCGTGGGCGACGGTGAAGGCCTGGGTAATCCCGGCGTGAAAGGCACTCTCCTCAAGCTGGCCCACCCGAGCCGTGATACCTGCGCGACACGAGCCATGAGCGGGCTGGTCTCCACCAGCTCCGTCACATTCGAGGGCATTAAGGACCACCCGACCGCAGCTTTGTAGAAGATCGTGCTCTCGCTGCTCTCAAGTCAAGGGCCCTTCGTGCATAGGCAGCCTCTCTTTTTCCCGGCTTGATGGGCGTTTCAGCACTCAACCTTCGGTTCACCGCGTCACCAAGCTCCGCCCGGAGAGAGCGGACCACCTCGACGTCCTCGTCCACCTTCTGCTGGAGGGCCGTGGCCCTACTCTCGGCCTCCCGCCGGAGTTCCCGCTCCATCTCCAGCTCCTTCAGGACCTCACCGGCCTTCTCATTAGCCGCGGCATTCCTCTGCAGCAGCTCGTCTCGCTCTTTTTGGAGTCTGGCAATCTCCTCTCCATCCAGCTTAGACCTCGCCGCTAGGTCCTCGAACATCCCGTGGACCTCCTCCGTGTCCTGACGTGCCTGGGCCTCCCGCTCCTAGGCGGTAGCAAGCTGGGCGTCCATGTCTGCTCGCAGCCAGGCCTCCTCGGAGAGGCGATCCCCTCCATATACGCGCCATGGAGGAATTGGGATTTATTCTCGCTACGAGCAACAAGAACCTGAAGAGGAAGAAGACTGGTACCAGAAATGCGAAAACACAAAAACATATGAAGAAAGAAAAAATACCTGAGTGGCAGGGATAACGACCTCACGGAGGGCTCCTCTGGCCTGGTCCAGGGTTTTCAGCATGGTCGAGATCCTGATGTCAAGACCCTCTCGCTCCATGCTCTCGGAATGATCATCGAGCGAGAAAAGAGCCGGCGTCGGGTCCTGAGCGGCCATCCACTGGAGCGGCAGCTCCCCCCGCGCAGGGGAGCGGCTTCCTCCCGACAAAGGGGCCGGTGGCGGCTCCCTCCTGACCCTGTGCGGCACCACCGCCGCACTCGAGGACCCTCCGGCTGGACCCTCCCCTGTCTGGGCCGCTTCGAGCGCCACGGGTGGATCCACCTAGGCCCCTAGTGGCACGGATTGCACTACGCCCTCGGGCGCCACCACGACCACGCCCGGCTGATCCTGGCTTGGCGCGGTCACGACCACCTCCACCGGCGGTATGCGGCCCTCGGCCGGCTGTTCCACGATCGCCACGGAGGAGGCCGCTCGCTCAGTAACCTCCGCGGGCGTGGGAGCCACCATGGGCGCCGTTGGGTCAGCCAACGTAGCCCCGACGTCGGCACCACTCCTGCCCGAAATGGGGGTGACTCTAGGCGATGCCATCTGTCCCGCTTGAAGGGCGAGACTCTTCTTGGGCGCCAGCCCCAGGGGGTGACCCATCCGCAAGAACCTGCACAAAGGTAATAACCATTAAGTCAAAATAAAATTGGAAAAAGGATGAAAATAGAGGAATCAACAGCTTACATTGACGTCCTCGGCCAGCGGAAGCATTTTGGGGATGGATCCCCAGATCCCTGCCCTGACTCATCTGGGCGGGACCATTTCATGCCTGCCCCCTGCTCCAGGGCAGGGGGGTTCATCTCGTCGGGCGCGGCACCGGAGCCTCCCCCCTCCATCGTCTCATGGGGTGCAGCACCGGAGCTGCTCCCCTCCATCGTCGCCTCGAGAATGGCGGCGACAGGTCCGCCCTCCCCCATCCACCGGTCCTCGGCCGGCACGCCGTGCGAAGCGGCGGACTCACCGGCCTCCACTAACCTCATTGATCTACTTCCCTCCGCATGGAAAGGGAAGGGCCCCTGCACGGATGGGTGGCCACTCGTAAGTGTGTCCTCGTCCTCCAGGACGCCCCAATCCACGCCGACGGCTACCTCGTCGTCATCATCATAATCATCGTCATCGTCATCATCCTCACTGCTCACGTCCTCTCCCCGATCCCGTGCCTCCTGCTTCAGTCGTTTTGCCTTCTTCATCTCTTCCCTTGCTTTCTTGTCCCGCTCGGCCGCGAGTCAATTCGCCGCCGCCACGACCTTGTCCTTCGGCAGTGGAACTGGGCTGTCCTTAAAGACCAGCGCCCTCGGCTGGTCCCAACGTCATAAAGCAAGTGTTAAAAAATGGAGATCCAGGAAAAAAAGAAAAGAGCACGGGAGAGGAGAGCTTACGAATTCAAAGAATCCAGGCTCCGGCCGCATTGTGGGGTGTTCGGGCACCGGATACACAATGTCGAGGACCCTGCCTGCAGAATCCTTTGTCGGCTCCGTCGCCTCCTTGATGCGCTGCGCCACTTCCGAGTAAGGGAGCGCCTCGTCAACAAGCACCGTCCCCTCGAGCGATATCCCGGGCATCATCCGATGCGTGGGGAAGCTTCGCGCGCCATCGAGGCGCCACCCTCCTAGCGTGGTAGGCACCGATAATCCTGTATCCCTTTACACCCCGACCCTTCAGGGCTTGGAGGGCGGAAAGAAGGTCGGAGATGTGTTTCTTGTCTTTGGTCTGGACGCCCCAGCCCCACGACTCCGGAACGTCCACAATAAGACGTCCAGTATACTTCGGTGGGGTGGCACTCGCGTCATCTCTAACGTAAAACCACTGTGAGTGCCATCCCTTGTTGGATGTCGCCAGACGCATGTATGGGTAACCCTTCGACCGGGTATGGCACAGATGAATGCTGGCACACCCCATCGGCGCGTTCACGTCTTTCCCCCCAATCTTCCTCTTTGACAGGCTAATGTTAAAGAAATACCGCCACAGATCAAAATGGGGATCGATCCCCAGGAAACCCTCGCACAGGGCAACAAACGCTTCCATGTGCTGAATCCCATTGGGAGTTAGATGCTACAACTCTACCTCATAGTAATCCAATAGCCCCCAAATGAATCTATGCGTGGGTACCCCGAATCCCCGCTCATGGAAGATGGCAAAAGAGACGACATACCCTTCAGGCGGCACCAGCTCACCCTCGTCGCCAGGTAGCAACCACTCCTGGACGGCGGACAGTGGGCGGAGAAGGCCACGGCGGATGAGGCCCTCTAGACGCCGGGAGGTGATGCTTGATCTGCCCCACAACTCCATTAAAGCAGTAGGCGGGCAGGGCAGGCGCGAGCTTGATGGCGGCTGGAACACGAACGTAGGCCGGTCGACGGTGGCGATGCGGGCACGAGAGGCTGGGACGATTGGCGACGGATGTTTCAGAACGCAAAGGCAGGGGAGCGAAATACGGAACCTTGGGGGCGAACCCCGTGGTTTTATAGGGGGCGACAGACGCGAGAAGGGCAACCGTCCGCCTCGATCTCCGGGCCTGCCACGTGCGCCACCGCGTCACGTCGCGGGACACGCGCCCGCGGTCCCTATCCTCTCACCCCAAAAATCTTGGCGGACGGATCGCCTTCCCCAGGTGAATCCGGACTCTCTACCCACCTGGGAAACGCAAGCCACAGAGGCATGTTCTTATTCTCTTTGGCCCACCTAGGGCCCAGAAGCTCGCTGGCCGACCCAACTAAGAAAGGATCCGCGGACGATCCGAAATCAAGGGCAGAAGCACCAGTTAGGTCAGCCCCGAATCAGTTCCCAGCAAACGAGATGCCACGACCCACTCGGAAAAATGTCCAGTTGATGAAAAATTAAGTCCTTCAGCCTTACCCACGAAGGGACCGATATAACCCCCCGGGCGACTCTACTCAAATCACCCGGGGGCTCGGGGGCTACACCCATCGGGTGCGCTCGTGCGCACCCTCTGACAAAGTAACCTCGACGAAATCAAAAAATACCCTCCAGGCGGTTCTACTTGAATCACCTAGAGGCTCGGGGGCTACTGTCGGGGACCTAATACCGGGGTACCCCAGAAGGTGGAACCAATAACCACCGAACGTTAAAAACTTCTGGACGCATAAGAGCGTTGCTTCACCCCTCACAGGAATGATAGGAGCTTGGTTCCATCTCGCCCGACGCCTTTGGGGTGGGCTCGGTCTCGCCTGAGGGCCGAGGATTAGTCTCCGTCTCGCCCGACGCCTTTTGGACGGGCTCGATCTCGTCCGAAGGCCGAGGGATAAACCCCGACTTGCCGGACGCCTTTGATGTGGCTCTGCCTCGCCCGAGGGCACAGGGCTAGTCTCCGTCTCGCCCGACGCCTTTAGGGCGGGCTCGGTCTCGCCCGAGGGCTGAGGGATAGACTCCGCCTCGCCCGACCCCAGAGGAGCAGGGTCGGTCTCACCCAGGAGATAGGGATTGGTCTCCGCTTCGCCCGACGGCAAGGAACGAGCCTCACTCTGCTCCATATCTAAAGATTGGATTCATCTTACCTGACCACTTCTCCCTGTTCCTTCAAGATGATAGAGACTGTAACACCCCAGGTGTTTGGCTTCCACAATTGCACTTGCATTTCATAAACATGAGCATCATTCATCCATTTATGAGTTCATATTACATGAAACATGCTCTTGAAACATTGTAACATATGGTCATATATCATGTATGTTTGTTTATGAAATGAATAGGGTGCAACACTCAAGTGCAACATATACAACACACTTTAGTGAAACATGGTTAGTTAGTACTATGCAACAAGATCATGAAACATGTGAAACATGACTATGAAACAATTGTAACATTTCATGTGTTTTTCATTAT
The DNA here is from genome assembly GCA_904845875.1 of Miscanthus lutarioriparius. Classification (NCBI taxonomy): domain Eukaryota; kingdom Viridiplantae; phylum Streptophyta; class Magnoliopsida; order Poales; family Poaceae; genus Miscanthus; species Miscanthus lutarioriparius. Next base: position 35,180,405 of record CAJGYO010000019.1, on the reverse strand, counting down.
TTCAGTACATACCTTGCTTGATTCTTGTGTGACCAAGGTATGGTGTGGCTAAATATCCTTCTAAGAACCTTAGTCATACTTAGAATGTCATTAGGAACAATGTTCATGTTGATCATTTTGCCTAATTAGGTTTCCAAGTCATGGTTGACCAATTTGGACCCCTAGAGCTCCTGTGTTTGACTGTTTAAAAAGTGTAGCTTAGGATGTTTGCATGTCTGAGCAACCTAAAGCAAAGTTGTAGAGAATTATATGTGGAACAAAAGTTCTTTTATGACCATCTCATGAAAATGTGCAGAACATGCTCAAAATTGGATTACAACACGAAAGTTACCCCTTATTCCAGAGACAAAATTTTTCTAAGTGCTAACTCTGAAAAACAGTTTCATGAACTCGACTTTGACATGATTTTACTCTCCATCCTTTGCGAATTAGACTTTGGTCTCTAAATGAGTTTTGTAGCTGGCACATAGGTCTTCAACTTTTGTTTAGGGAGTTTGCGCTAATGATCAAAGGATTCAGAAATCCATCGGCTCCAAATGGCGCTATCAGTCGGCTTCATCAGGCCTGATGGCCGTTCTGACCAGACCGGTCATGGCCGACCGTGGCCAGGAGGTTGCCGCCGCGTGGCCGCCACGCGCCTGGCTTGGCCTGACCGCGTCGCGCGCTGGCCGGCTTGAAGTGGACGACGCCCTGCTGCCTCTCCACTCACCCGCGCGCGCTCTGCCTTTCCCTTCACTCCTTCTGCTCGCCCAAAACGCCAAAGCGGAGCCACCGCCACCATTGTCCCGATGAGCTGCTTCGCCGACGCGTAGAGCGCTCACCATCGCCTTCTACCTCGCTCCAGCTAGCCGAAAGCTCGCATTGCTTAGCTCCATCATCTCCACCGACTTGTAGCATCAATTTGATCTTAGGTGAGGAACATTGGCCTGTTTCCGACGCCGTAGCCATGGTCGGACCTCGCCGGTGTTGCGATTCGTCGTGGCCAGAGCATCACCGCACCACTCCTTCTTCCATAACCCTCGTTCCATCTTCTCTAGCACGCGTAGTGGCTCTAGCGTTGATGTTACCGGTGAAGCCGGGTTGGCCTAGCCGGAACACAGCCGCGCACCGTCACGCCATGGTCGCCGCCGGTGACCTCCCGTGGCCACGCTCGAGCACTTCACCTCAGACTATAGCGGTAGCATAGATAGGTCCGCTGTGGTCCCAGGAAGCCTACGAGCACCTTAACAAGGCATTGGGCGCCGTACTTCGCCGGAGCTCCGCCTGCGCCATGACCGAGCCGCCGTGCGCCATGGCCGAGCCGCCGTACGCCATGGCCGGCGTGCTTAGGGGCCGCTAGGGTCTAGGCTGAGGGGATCAATCGACGCGGGGTAGCTTGGGGAGCACGCCGGTGCCGTCAGTGTCGCCGGAGTAGTCGCCGTCGACGAGTTCCTCCGTCGCCGCGCCGTCGAAGCCGCCCCCTCTATTTCTGTGTCTATGACACACGGGCCCAGCTGACCGGTGGACCCCAGTTGTCAGCGACTGAGTATTAGAAGGATAGTTCAAAAATGTAGTTTTGAATGCTGATTTGATATTTTTGTATCTCCTGTTTTGTAGATCCAAATTGGGTGGTTCCAATTTTGTTAGACTCACAGTTAGGTCTAGTATTTAAGAAAAATATGCCTCGAGCATATTATGTAGAAATTTTGGATGAATTAAATAGGAACTTGAAATGTGTTTTTGAATACATGCAAACTTGTTTAAATCATATCTTGAGTTTCTGTGATCCAAAAATTATGAACTTTTGTGGGTAAGCTAGTCTTGTATAGTAGAAGCTCTGGTTAAAATTTGAGAGTCATTGCATGTGTAGTTTTTGAGTTATAGATTTTCCTTTTATCACTGGTAGATACTTGGGTGAATTTTTGTAAATTATCTATGATTCCAATGACCATGAAATTTGTTGGAGAATATCCTAGTACCTTAAGAATGCAAGGAAAAATATGAAATCTGTTGCTTGACACTTTTCACTAAGGTTTCCTAATTATGCCATTTTAAGCCATTCTGCCTTACCATTTTTGTGTAGGTTGTTATACTTACTCAAAGGGTGTGAAATTTTTATGGTAGTCTACTTAGAGCATGTAGTGTCTACTGTAATTTTTGTAGAATTAATGGGGCAGTTTTCATATATGTTTACTATTTCCCCTAATTAATTAAATAAATTAAGAAAGGTATTAAAAGAAATGTTTTGGTGATGGACACCCTACTTTCTGGTGTTCTTGTGATATGTGTGATATGTCAGTAAAATTGGTTTTGTCCAATTAAGTGTTTATATCATAAGTTAATAATTATTTGTTTGCATTATGTCCCTCGGGACAGATCTGGGGACTTTAGAAAGTTCCCCATGATAATTTGGTTTTCTATGATTGTGATGAATACAAAAGTTGTAGATAATTTATGTATCTAGCTCCTGTCAAAATTTGAGGGCATTTGGCCTAGTAGTTTAGAAACTACAGCTGTTTAAAGTTAGGTTCCAGTTTTGCTTACTCTGTGCCTTGTGAGGACAGGGTTCTGTTGATTTATGAATTCAACTTGGTAAAGTGTCGAATCATGCTTTGAGGTCTAAAAATTAATTGTAGACAATTTCATAAGATTTCCAGATTGTCTTGTTTCATGTCATTTGGAATTATAAATCTCCAGTTATGGCTAGTTTACTGTACCGATACATAGTCTTCATTTTGCTGAAATACAAATGCTTGAGTGTATGTTGTTGCAATGTAATCGTTGATTGTTTAGGGGCTAGCCTAACTTGAGAATATGCTTAGGTGCAGGTGCTAGGTCATTAACTGAAGATGAGCAATTATACATTAGGTTGTATAAACTTGGTAAGTAAAGTGATTTGAATAGGGCTTAAGTTGGAATATGCAAACTACAGCGAACATGTGCATTCCCCGAGCATCCCTGACATTCGTTCATGTGCATCCATGATATTTATCTTACGCATTCATGCAATAGGTGTGCCGGAGGGAGTGACGTTGCTGGAGTTCGAGGGAGCCAACCAGGAGGAGGAACCCGAGGTGCAGGAAGCCGACGAAGCGGTCGCCGCGGAGGAATTGCCCGAGTGCCCTGACCACCAGGCTTCCTTGTTCCTGAAAGGCAAGCCCCGGAGCATATTAAGCCTCCCATGTTTTTACAAATACTTTGAGTACCTTTTATTGTTGATGATGCATTAAGTATAGGAATTGGTTGGAACCAATTGCTGCATTATATATCTTTCCTTGTCCAGATATCGCACTGGAATCCTATTTAAGTTCAGGAACGGGTTATATGCTTAGCCATGCTTAGTGCGGTAGAAGTCAGGTGATTTCCTGTCACTTGCGAGCTTTAGGATGAGGTGGATCACGGTTGGCCATATTTGCTATCGTGGAAAAGAACCATGTGAATAATGAATTAAGACCAGGCAGGGTCTTGTGTAGGTTTGAACATAGTGACTCCGTCTGAGTCGTTTAAGGACCGATACGCTGTACGTCCTCATGTCATGTTGAACGCAGCCTAACACTTAGCTGGCCGGATAACTCGTTCCGACCGTGAAGCCTAGTAGCTCGACTCAGGCCGGGGACGCGAGCAGTGGCGGCATTCTGGAGGTAGTAAGGATGTGCGGAGAGCCATTGGCATAAGTCCAAGGCGGGTGAGAGTCCTGAACAACCTTGGCAGAGTGGTTCTCTGAGAATGTTGATCTAATCGGACTCGCGACTCCTGAATCGTACCAAAGGTGACTTGTTTGCGACTCCGGCAGGAGAAGTAGGGTTTGTGTTTAGGAATACCCCTCCAGCTGGATAGGAATCGATTCGAATCGCCGTCTCTCCTAGATAGTGAGAACTTGACTGAGCAGCGGCAACGTAGATTCAATTAATTTAATGATATGGTTAAATGGATGATGATGATAAGGTTGCCACAATGAATACCTGATATGGTTATTAATGTTTGCACCCTAATAAAATGATTGCTTAGTACAGGTGCTAATATAGTTGACAGGTTAATGGCTAAAAAGTCACTGCTAGTCCAGGCTAAGATTTGATTATTATTACTTATGCTTTTCTACAAAAAGAAAGTGTCAGCCAGATCCACTACATTAAGCTATGCATAATCCTTGGTGTCATTTATTTTGGTTTCTGGCGGGTAAGTCTAGCTGAGTACATTCCCGTACTCAGGGTTTATTCCCTCTTGTTGCAGATGACCTTCTATATCAGGGATTCTGTAAGTATTGTCTCCACCCGGCGGGTGATGAAGACTAGATCATGGGCATGATCTCTGTTCTCTTATCTGAATGCTTTTGCGGGCTATGATCAGCAAACCAGTATGTGTATTTGAACTCGAGTGTGTGAGTTAAACTATTTGCTTCCGCATGTTTTACAAGACTTGTTTTGTAATAACGATGACTCTGTGATGATGTAATCTATTTGCGAACGTCTGCGAAATGTTGTAACATACGATATGTTATGTTGAATTACTGTGATCTTGGTTGTATGCAAGTTGGTTTGAAATCCTTTGAGATTTCAGTTGACTATCGGGTTTATATGGGCTCAAGTTCGAGAATTTGATCGTTTCGGCGATTGTTTTTGTACTTGTGCTCTTATAAATTGGTCGGTTCTGTGACAGCTGGCATCAGAGCTAGATTCAACATTAAACATGTCTTACGGCTATTTAAAACAAAAGTTTTTGTTGTAAAAATGGTTTTCCAACTTATAGTTATATATAAGTATTCAAAAATCAAAAAAAATTATGGTATACTGGTGATCACATCCTTTATAGCCCACTTAAGGACTTCTAGGTGGCTTATATATAATTACTAACTTGGGGGAATTGATTGTTTCTATTTCGTCGTCCATGCGGCCTGATATTGTATGGATGTCATTCGTTTGAATGGTAATGTATGGATCAGTTGCCTCTACGCTAAGGTAAGTGTGAGTTGTGAGAGCATGACCGTCCAACCGTCGGTCTAGGGGAGAGCTAGTTGTGTTACTGGAGTATTTACATGTTGTATACATGTATATATGAAGGTACTTAATTGTGGGTACATTTGTCGGGTAGTTTGGATCTCGAAGTATATATATCGGGGGATGTATATATGGAGAGTATCTTAGTTACTGCTTGTGTAATTAGCATTATATCTTGTTGGGTTGGGCAGCAATGAAGTTTCTGCAGGTACGCTAACAACGCACCGTGTAGATCGACTAGTTACCGCTAATTGAGAGAACGTATGTATGCCACCGTATATTCCGCTAAAGCTTAAATTTTAATAGGTTTGTGAGGACGTACGGAACGCGCATGCATCATATTCACTCATGTGATTCATATTGCATTAACCTCCCTTATAATTGCTTATCCCAAGTGTAAAGTGCAATCTCTTAGCAAAATAATCCTCTCATGTGAATTGCATCCCTTTTTGATCTGAGATGGCGCGCCCGTGTTTCCCTCTTGGTAAAGCACCTTTCTAGACCAGTTCGGTACTCCCACTTTGCTCTGGAGGGTGCTCGAGTTCGATTTAGGTACCGGAGGCACCCGACTACGTGCGTGAAGGCAAAGGCGGTACCATTGGGAGATGTACCATGGTACGTCGTGACTTTCATCGTGCCTAAAACCCCACAAGACCGTTGTGGCATGGGTGGAGCATTGAGACCGATGGGCAAAGCCATGGGAAGCCGCTTCAGTTGCTACCTGGATGTCTTGATGGATATAGCCATGAGCTTGGGGATGAGTTAGTGGGTGGACTGCTTCATCCATTCCCGAGTGTCTCCCTCTCGAGGTTGAGTGGACTCGGGACGTTGGTGGGAGCCTTGGTTCGAGGCCGTGGTGAGCGGGTCTTGAGTGACAACGCTGGAATGAGTGCTATGATGGCGATCCTGAAGCTTTGTCGAGTCGGGCAAAACACCCTTTCCAAAGTGTGCTTGATGAAGCCGGCAAGGCAATGGAAGCTCAACACAAGTTCAGGTTGCGTGCCCGTAAGTATTGTCGAGGCGAATGAATGTGGGAGAGCTCGGCGAGAAGTTGATGAGATTCGTGGGATTGCAAATTATAAATGCGCAGCTTGATGGGGTCAAACCGCACGCGAGAGAGAGACGAGCTTCATGACCGGTGATGAACCTCACTATTGAGAGAGATGAGGCTACACAAGAGTTGGATCGTGTGACACGTCACCGGGATGCGACTTTAGAGTTAGCGAGAAGAAAGGCGTCGGGGTTGGATTTTGGCCAACCTGGCGCCTTTCAAAGGGAGCAAGCTTTGCAAGGACAGCTTGAAGAGCCGGGTTGAGCACCATCAAGCTGCACAACCGTACATTTCCTATTCCTCACCCCATACCAAGGTATCCAAATGTGGGTGGACCTCAAGTGATTGAGGCCGATGAGGAAGAAGAGGGCGTGTAGATGGTTGACAATGCGGTGAGCTAGAAGAAGAAGAAGAGGAAGACCCATAAGAAGTCCAAGGTGTCTCCGATGTGGACAGCGATCACTTGACGCATAGTTCGTTAGCAAGTCTCGCTAGTATTCATTGATTAATGGACAAGTCGATCGCTGGGAGTATAAGCATTTTGCAGTTGATCATTGATGTAATGGACTTAAGGAGCGAAGCCACGAAGAAGATGGGTGATGTGGGATGTACTCTTTTAATTCGAACTCGGCATGTAATGTTTACATTTAATTCGCTACTCCTTCGCCTTTGGACGCGATGCGTATCGTAATGGTTAAGTTTAAAACTTGTATCATGTTGGAATGCATCGGGAGTTGGTTGCCATTGCATGGCGCTAGTAATCTACTTGATGATGTGGTGATTGGAGAATGAATTATTGGCACTCCCTACTACTGATTATTGTAATGAAGTTTTCATTCTCGTGGCGTCGTAATGGTTAAGTTTAAAATTTAGTTTGGCACTAATTACATTGTTCCTCTCCAATGTCTTGACATCATCAATAATTTAGTTTGGCACAATTACATTGTCTCCAAGATGACATCTCATACTCGATTCATACGGCCGCCGGTGTGGGTGATGATGATGATGATCTTCCACCGCCACCACCACCCACACCAACGGAATTGATAGCAATGCTTGCGGAAGGACAACGCACTATGGCTGAGGCCCTCCGTACGATTGCGAATCGGGATGGTCGTGGTCCACGCCAAGGACCGGAACCAAATCAATACTGATGATTTTAAGATTTCCTTGACACAAAACCCTCGATCTTCAAGGAGGGTGAGGAGCCTCTACAAGGCGATGAGTGGTTGAATACTCTCGAAGCGAAGTTCCGTCTGCTGCCGCTTGACAGTAGTCTTTCAAGTGAGTACGCATCTCACCAACTACATGGGCCGGTGGCATTTGGTGGAGTCATCATCGGTCCACTATGCCCGCTAATGCCCAAATCACACAGGATCAGTTCAAGTGCGCTTTGGGAAATTATATTCCTCCTGGTCTCATGGCGATCAAGCATACTGAGTTCATGAAGGTGACTCAGGGAACAAAAGCTTGAATGAATACATGCGGGCTTTCAATAACCTTGCAAGGTATGCTCTTGAGTTTGTTGACACTAATGCCAAAAGATCGAAGTTTCAAGCGGGGACTTAGCCCCAAACTTATGAAGACCATGGGAAATTGCAAGTGTGCTTATTTTAATGAGTTTGTGAGTGATGCTTTATCACAAGAGAACAACAATCTTTGTCTATGTTGCTTCAAAAAGTCGTAAGAGAGCCTATGAGGCGGGTGCCTCACAATCCAAGGCTCCCCGTCACACGAGAGGGCTCCATTTAGTCCTCCAGCGTCGGCCGCTAAGTTTTCGCCCACCGCAGGAAGAAGAATCCCGCCAAGACTGGGTTTTGTAAGGCATTTCTGATTGCTCTTCCCAAGGGCACTACCGGTCGAGAGGCAGTTCTAGGGCTCCTCCAAGCAACATGCCGTGCTAGGCGCAACAAGGCAGGCCATTGGGCAAGGGAATGCCCCTACCCTAAGAAGAATAACTACCAAGGTGGTCGTCAAGGCAGGTGAACCACACTAATATTACTTGAGATTCCTTCAGGAGAGGTAGTGATCTCTTTGGTAAGTTTCTAATCGATCAACACCCTTGAGTTGTACTATTTGATTGGTGCTTCGCATTCCTTTATTAGTCCAGCATTTGCATCCAAGTTTATCGAGAAAACATATCTTTGTTGAGGGTGAGGGTTATTGTATTAGAGCTGCCGTTGGTGTTATCCCAACCAAGTTGGTAGTTGGGGACGTATAATTTGAGATAGAGGGCGAAGTTATCGAGTTGATCTGGTAGTTTTACCGGGAAATTTGGGTATCGATGTGATATTGGCAATGAATTGGATGAGCGAGCGCAGGGGTGCTTATTGATACATCGACTAGAGTAGTCATGCTCGAGAGATCCCGAGAATCGGAAGGTTTTCTAGTGCAACTACCGGGGACATCAATCTTTCTTGTGCGGCTAATGCGGTGCAAGCAAAGGCTATTGCAGATATCCCTGTAGTGTGTGACTTTCCGGATGTTTTTCCCGATGATTTGCCTAGATTACCCCGGATCGAGAAGTGGAGTTCAAGATAGAGTTGCTTCCTAGCACAACTCCTATCTCTAGAAGGCCATATAGAATGCCTCCCAATGAACTAGCTGAACTTAAGACCCAGTTGAATGAACTTCTAAAGAAAGGCCTTATCCGTCCTAGTTCATCTCCGTGGGGGTGCCTAGCTATCTTTGTGAAGAAGAAGGATCAATCCCTATGCATGTGTGTAGATTATAGACCCTTGAATGCAGTTACAATCAAGAATAAGTACCCTCTGCCACGCATAGACATCTTATTTGATCAGTTATCCAAAGCAAAAGTCTTTTCTAAGATTGATTTGAGATCTGGGTATCATCAAATCAAGATTCGGCCTGAGGATGTTCCAAAAACCGCATTCTCTACAAGATACGGTCTGTATGAGTATCTTGTTATGTCTTTTGGATTGACTAATGCCCCCGCACATTTTATGTATCTGATGAATTCAGTGTTTATGCCCGAGTTGGACAAATTTGTGGTGGTGTTTATAGATGATATCCTGGTCTATTCTGAGAATGAAGATCACGTTGAACATTTGTGGGTGGTTCTCACTAGATTGCGAGAACACCAGTTGTATGCAAAGTTCAGCAAATGTGAATTTTAGCTTCGCGAGGTACCTTTTCTTGGACACGTGTTGTCCGATGGTGGAATTATGGTTGATCCCACCAAGGTGCAAGAAGTATTGAACTGGAAGGCTCCCATCTCGGTGCACGAGGTTCGGAGTTTTCTGGGGTTGGCTGGCTATTATCGTCGCTTCATCCCAGATTTCTCTAAAATAGCCAAGCCTATGACTCGATTGCTGCAAAAAGACATGAAGTTTGTCTGGACTTCCGAGTGTGATATGGCTTTCCATACCCTGCGAACTCTTCTAACATTGGCTCCGGTTTTGGCACAACCGGATATCGAGAAACCTTTTGATGTGTTCTGCGATGCATCAGGTATTGGGCTAGGAGGTGTTCTTATGCAAGAGGGTAGAGTCATTGCTTATACCTCTCGCCAACTTCGGAAGCATGAAGTGAATTATCCAACACATGACTTAGAACTCGCATTGCCGTTGTTCATGCCTTGAAGGCTGGAGACATTATTTACTTGGCAATGTGTGCAACATCTACATCGATCATAAAGTCTCAAGTACATCTTCACTCAACTTTGAGTTGAATATGCGTCGAGAGAAGATGGCTCGAGTTGATCAAGGATTATAACCTCCAAGTGCACTATCACCCTGGCAAGGCAAATGTCGTAGCGGATGCCTTAAGCAGGAAGTCTCATTGCCACTCTTTGATGGAGAGTGACGTCCATTTGTCAAAGCTCCTTCATCCTGCAGTCCTTCACAACATCACTGTCAATTGTACTCTCTGAGTCGAATTATCGAGCTCTGAGAAGGCGGATGCGGTGTGTTTCACATCAAGCGCAAGATGAAAGAGCAAGAAACCAAACATTTTCGAGTTGATGAGGAAGGCGTGTTATGGTTCAAGGATAGGTTGGTAGTTAGAAGGATAGAGAGCTTAGAAATCAAATCATATCGAAGCTCATTCCTCTAAATTATCTATTCATCTTGGTAGTAGCAAAATATATCATGATTTGAAGCCTCGATTTTGGTGGACCAAAATGAAGAAAGAGATCGCCGCTTATGTGGCTAGGTGTGACACTTGTTGTCGAGTCAATTTGTGCACATGAAATTTGGATTACTTCACCACTCTCGATTCTAGGTTGGAAATGGGAGGAGATAAGTATGGATTTTATTGTTGGACTCCCTACTACTCAGAGGAACTTTAACTCTATTTGGGTGATTGTAGACCGTCTGACCAAATCAGCACACTTTATTCCTGTCCGTATAGACTTTCGTCCCACCGACTATGCGGAGTTGTACTTTAACCAGATAGTCCGACTTCATGGAATCCCTCGTACTATTGTCTCGGATAGAGGACCACAGTTCACTGCTCGCTTTTGGGAGCACTTACACGGATTATTAGGAACTAAGCTAGTAAGAAGTTCTACCTATCATCCGCAAACCAATGGGCAAACTGAACGAGTGAATCAAATCTTAGAAGATATGTCGAGAGCATGTGTCATCTCCGCTAAGGGCTCATGGGAAAAATGGTTACCCCTAGCTAAATTCTCGTACAATAACAGTTATCAAGAGAGTATAAAGATGGCACCGTTTGAAGCTTTGTATGGTCGGAAGTGTAGAACTCCGTTGAACTGGGTAGAAGACGGTGAAAGGAGATATTATGGAATTGATTTTGTTCAAGAAGCCGAAGAACAAGTCCGTATTATCCAAACTCACATGGCCGCAGCTCAAGCTAGGCAGAAAAGTTATGCTAATCGACGTAGAAAACCTATTGAGTTCGAAGTTGGAGACTTCGTTTATCTGAAGGTCTCACCTATGAAAAGTGTCCAACTCTTCGGTGTGAAGCGAAAGCTTGCGCCGAGATATGTTGGTCCGTTTGAAATCATTGGACAAAGTGGTAAGGTGGCGTATAAGATTCAATTACCTCCGGAGATGAGTGTTATCTTCAATGTCTTTCATGTATCCCAATTGAAGAAATGTCTTCGCGTCCCTGAAGAGAGAGTTCCATTGGGGGATATCGAGTTAAAATCTGATTTGACCTTTGAAGAAAAGCCGGTTCGAGTGATTGACACTCGTGAGCGAGTGACTCGGAGTCGGGTGGCCAAGTTCTACAAAGTCATGTGGAGTAATCGGGGTAGTGAACGCGATGCAACGTGGGAAAGGGAAGATTATTTGAGGGATGGTTATAAGGAATTCTATCAACAATGGTACGCTTTTCAAATCTCGGGACGAGATTTTTATAAGGGGGGAGGGCTGTAACACCCTAGGTGTTTGGTTTCCACAATTGCACTTGCATTTCATAAACATGAGCATCATTCATCCATTTATGAGTTCATATTGCATGAAACATGCTCTTGAAACATTGTAACATATGGTCATATATCATGTATGTTTGTTTATGAAATGAATAGGGTGCAACACTCAAGTGCAACATATACAACACACTTTAGTGAAACATGGTTAGTTAGTACTATGCAACAAGATCATGAAACATGTGAAACATGACTATGAAACAATTGTAACATTTCATGTGTTTTTCATTGTTTCAGTACATACCTTGCTTGATTCTTGTGTGACCAAGGTATGGTGTGGCTAAATATCCTTCTAAGAACCTTAGTCATACTTAGAATGTCATTAGGAACAATGTTCATGTTGATCATTTTGCCTAATTAGGTTTCCAAGTCATGGTTGACCAATTTGGACCCCTAGAGCTCCTGTGTTTGACTGTTTAAAAAGTGTAGCTTAGGATGTTTGCATGTCTTAGCAACCTAAAGCAAAGTTGTAGAGAATTATATGTGGAACAAAAGTTCTTTTATGACCATCTCATGAAAATGTGCAGAACATGCTCAAAATTGGATTACAACACGAAAGTTACCCCTTATTCCAGAGACAAAATTTTTCTAAGTGCTAACTCTGAAAAACAGTTTCATGAACTCGACTTTGACATGATTTTACTCTCCATCCTTTGCGAATTAGACTTTGGTCTCTAAATGAGTTTTGTAGCTGGCACATAGGTCTTCAACTTTTGTTTAGGGAGTTTGCGCTAATGATCAAAGGATTCGGAAATCCATCGGCTCCAAATGGCGCTGTCAGTCGGCTTCATCAGGCCTGATGGCCGTTCTGACCAGACCGGTCATGGCCGATCGTGGCCAGGAGGTTGCCGCCGTGTGGCCGCCACGCGCCTGGCTTGGCCTAACCGTGCCGCGCGCTGGCCGGCTTGAAGTGGACGACGCCCTGCTGCCTCTCCACTCACCCGCGCGCGCTATGTCTTTCCCTTCACTCCTTCTGCTCGCCCAAAACGCCAAAGCAGAGCCACCGCCACCATTGTCCTGACGAGCTGCTTCGCCGACGTGTAGAGCGCTCGCCATCGCCTTCTACCTCGCTCCAGCTAGCCGAAAGCTCCGCATTGCTTAGCTCCATCATCTCCACCGACTTGTAGCATCAATTCGATCTTAGGTGAGGAACCTTGGCCTGTTTCCGACGCCGTAGCCATGGCCGGACCTCGCCGGTGTTGCGATTCGTCGTGGCCAGAGCATCACCACACCACTCCTTCCATAACCCTCATTCCGTCTTCTCTAGCACACGTAGTGGCTCTAGCGTTGATGTTACCGGTGAAGCCGGGTTGGCCTAGCCGGAACATGGCCGCGCACCGTCGCGCCATGGTCGCCGCCGGTGACCTCTCGTGGCCACGCTCGAGCACTTCACCTCAGACTATAGCGGTAGCATAGATAGGTCCGCCGTGGTCCCAGGAAGCCTATGAGCACCTTAACAAGGCATTGGGCGCCGTACTTCACCGGAGCTCCGCCATGCGCCATGGCCGAGCCGCCGTGCGCCATGGCCGGCGTGCTTAGGGGCCGCTAGGGTCTAGGCTAAGGGGATCAATCGATGCGGGGTAGCTTGGGGAGCACGCCGGTGCCGTCAGTGTCGCCGGAGGAGTCGTCGTCGACGAGTTCCTCTGTCGCCGCACCGTCGAAGCCGCCCCCTCTGTTTCTGTGTCTATGACACGCGGGCCCAGCTGACCGGTGGACCCCAGTTGTCAGCGACTGAGTATTAGAAGGATAGTTCAAAAATGCAGTTTTGAATGCTGATTTGATATTTTTGTATCTCCTGTTTTGTAGATCCAAATTGGGTGGTTCCAATTTTGTTAGACTCACAGTTAGGTCTAGTATTTAAGAAAAATATGTCTCGAGCACATTATGTAGAAATTTTGGATGAATTAAATAGGAACTTGAAAAGTGTTTTTGAATACATGCAAACTTGTTTAAATCATATCTTGAGTTTCTGTGATCCAAAAATTATGAAATTTTGTGGGTAAGCTAGTCTTGTATAGTAGAAGCTCTGGTTAAAATTTGAGAGTCATTTCATGTGTAGTTTTTGAGTTATAGATTTTCCTTTTATCACTGGTAGATACTTGGGTGAATTTTTGTAAATTATCTATGATTCCAATGACCATGAAATTTGTTGGAGAATGTCCTAGTACCTTAAGAATGCAAGGAAAAATATGAAATCTGTTGCTTGACACTTTTCACTAAGGTTTCCTAATTATGCCATTTTAAGCCATTCTGCCTTACCATTTTTGTGTAGGTTGTTATACTTACTCAAAGGGTGTGAACTTTTTATGGTAGTCTACTTAGAGCATGTAGTGTCTACTGTAATTTTTGTAGAATTAATGGGGCAGTTTTCATATATGTTTACTATTTCCCCTAATTAATTAAATAAATTAAGAAAGGTATTAAAAGAAATGTTTTGGTGATGGACACCCTACTTTCTGGTGTTCTTGTGATATGTGTGATATGTCAGTAAAATTGGTTTTGTCCAATTAAGTGTTTATATCATAAGTTAATAATTATTTGTTTGCATTATGTCCCTCGGGACAGATCTGGGGACTTTAGAAAGTTCCCCATGATAATTTGGTTTTCTATGATTGTTATGAATACAAAAGTTGTAGATAATTTATGTATCTAGCTCCTATCAAAATTTGAGGGCATTTGGCCCAGTAGTTTAGAAACTACAGCTGTTTAAAGTTAGGTTCCAGTTTTGCTTACTCTCTGCCTTGTGAGGACAGGGTTCTGTTGATTTATGAATTCAACTTGGTAAAGTGTCGAATCATGCTTTGAGGTCTAAAAATTAATTGTAGACAATTTCATAAGATTTCCAGATTGTCTTGTTTCATGTCATTTAGAATTATAAATCTACAGTTATGGCTAGTTTACTGTACCGATACATAGTCTTCATTTTGCTGAAATACAAATGCTTGAGTGTATGTTGTTGCAATGTAATCGTTGATTGTTTAGGGGTTAGCCTAACTTGAGAATATGCTTAGGTGCAGGTGCTAGATCATTAACTGAAGATGAGCAATTATACATTAGGTTGTATAAACTTGGTAAGTAAAGTGATTTGAATAGGGCTTAAGTTGGAATATGCAAACTACAGCGAACATGTGCATTCCCCGAGCATCTCTGACATTCGTTCATGTGCATCCATGATATTTATCTTGCGCATTCATGCAATAGGTGTGCCGGAGGGAGTGACGTTGCTGGAGTTCGAGGGAGCCAACCAGGAGGAGGAACCTGAGGTGCAGGAAGCCGACGAAGCAGTCGCCGCGGAGGAATTGCCCGAGTGCCCTGACCACCAGCCTTCCTCGTTCCTAAAAGGCAAGCCCCGGAGCATATTAAGCCTCCCATATTTTTACAAATACTTTGAGTACCTTTTATTGTTGATGATGCATTAAGTATAGGAATTGGTTGGAACCAATTGCTGCATTATATATCTTTCCTTGTCCAGATATCGCACTGGAATCCTATTTAAGTTCAAGAACGGGTTAAATGCTTAGCCATGCTTAGTTCGGTAGAAGTCAGGTGATTTCCTATCACTTGCGAGCTTTAGGATGAGGTGGATCACGGTTGTCTATATTTGCTATCGTGGAAAAGAACCATGTGAATAATGAATTAAGACCCGGCGAGGTCTTGTGTAGGTTTGAACATAGTGACTCCGTCTGAGTCGTTTAAGGACCGATACGCTGTACGTCCTCATGTCATGTTGAACGTAGCCTAACACTTTGCTGGCCGGATAAGTCGTTCCGACCGCGAAGCCTAGTAGCTCGACTCAGGCCGGGGACGCGAGCAGTGGCGGCATTCTGGAGGTAGTAATGATGTGCGGAGAGCCATTGGCATAAGTCCAAGGCGGGTTAGAGTCCCGAACAACCTTGGCAGAGTGGTTCTCTGAGAATGTCGATCTGATCGGACTCGCGACTCCTGAATCGTACCAAAGGTGACTTGTTTGCGACTCCGACAGGAGAAGCAGGGTTTGTGTTTAGGAATACCCCTCCAGCTGGATAGGAATCGATTCGAATCACCGTCTCTCCCGGATAGTGAGAACTTGACTGAGCAACGACAACGTAGATTCAATTAATTTAACGATATGGTTAAATGGATGATGATAAGGTTGCCACAATGAATACCTGATATGGTTATTAATGTTTGCACCCTAATAAAATGATTGCTTAGTACATGTGTTAATATAGTTGACAGGTTAATGGCTAAAAAGTCCCTGCTAGTCCAGGCTAAGATTTGATCATTATTACTTATGCTTTTCTGCAAAAAGAAAGTGTCAGCCAGATCCACTACATTAAGCTATGCATAATCCTTGGTGTCATTTATTTTGGTTTCTAGCGGGTAAGTCTAGCTGAGTACATTCCCGTACTCAGGGTTTATTCCCTCTTGTTGCAGATGACCTTCTATATCAGGGATTCTGTAAGTATTGTCTCCACCCGGCGGGTGATGAAGACTAGATCATGGGCATGATCTCTGTTCTCTTATCTGAATGCTTTTGTGGGCTGTGATCAGCAAACTAGTATGTGTATTTGAACTCGAGTGTGTGAGTTAAACTATTTGCTTCCGCATGTTTTACAAGACTTGTTTTGTAATAACGATGACTCTATGATGATGTAATCTATTTGCGAACGTCTGCGAAATGTTGTAACGTACGATATGTTATGTTGAATTACTGTGATCTTGGTTGTATGCAAGTTGGTTTGAAATCCTTCGAGATTTCAGTTGACTACCAGGTTTATATGGGCTCAAGTTCGAGAATTTGATCGTTTCGGCGATTGTTTTTGTACTTGTGCTCTTATAAATTGGTCGGTTCTGTGACAGAGATAGGGCAAGACAAGACGTTCAGGTCAACCGTGGCTCCAAGAACCATACCCTGCACCCTAGCAGAAAAAGTACTGCCAGGGGATGACGGGACGGGCGCTTTAGGCCCTTCCAGGTGCCGCAGAGCCCAAAAGGTGTCACAGGTGCGAGCTCTCCACCCTGTAGAGTTGTAGGCGCCGCCTTTAGCTCTGGGACACGGAACCCGACGAAGATATACGACAACCACTACGCTCTAAAAAAGGATTTGCTATCTCCACGAACGACGGATATTCTGTCACCACGCTGTGGACCCAAGGGAGCGGCGCCCGCTTCCCGACCCCTCAGGTCCACCAAGATAGAAGACCTTGGCCACGGCGCTACTCTAGACCCCGACCCCGCGTCCCTCCGACGAAGACTCATAGGAACCAGAAGGTGTATGGAGCAAGGCTGGGGGAGGCTCAAAAGTCAAAACCACTGTAATGCGGCCCATACCCTGCGCAGGGTAGCATTCTATAACCAACCTGACATTCTACAGAGACATCGACAATATTGTAGGCGCTTATCTTCCTTCGCACTCATCAGAATGAAGAACCAGGCCGGGTAGACGTGAGCCACAAGACTAAGTAGATACGCATCCTAAAGCCCTCACCCTTGTAAAGCCAGCCCCTTCATCTATAAAAGGGGATGCGCTTCCTCCATAAAAAGGGGAGAGAAAAAAGATTGAACGATACGACTCTCAGATACACACAGTCAAGTTGTGTCGAACCTCTTGACATCCCTTCAACCCTTTCATCAGAGACTTAGGACCAGTCCCTCTCTCGATCGTTTGTACCCCTTACTACAAACCGTTCACGGTGCTAATAACACGAGCAGCAACAAACTAGACGTAGGGACTTTCAGCCCGAACCAGTATAAATCTTGTGTCATTTAGCGCACCATCCGAGCCTAACGCGCATTACTATAAATTTACTTGCCGGTGCTTGTACGAAACACCGACAATGGTCTTATCACCTTTGCTGAAGGCTCATGGTCCAGCAAAACAGACTTACTCAATGTCATCATTGGAGGTCCCAAAGCGATGTCATGGGTGACACTCCCAAAGGTGCTTCGGGGTTCATGACAGGGTACTTTGTAGGACCTAGCCGAGTAAGGGGTCTAGGTTCGGAGGTACAAAGGGAGTGGTGGGGGTGCCGCTGCGAGAGGGCTTCCCCCAACAAATGGTGATTAATTGTATGAGCACCGATGGTAGGAACCGGCCGACGTTTATAGAGCCCTTCAAGACATATTCTGACTCGCATGGGCTAGAATTTAGTCCATAAAATTTTAATCCCCACCCCCGCACCTACTCCTTGACATGCCTGCTTCATGGCGTGGCTCGGTTAAGTTTTAGTGTAGTAGTGTGCTCCCTTCCTCCCTTTCGCACCATTGTTCCCACTCGCCACGACCCCTGCCAACCTTTGTGCCCGCTCCCCTCAAGCATTGTCGTTGACATGTCTGCTCGTCACCAACCCTGTTCACCTATTGAGTCGGTTCATAGGCGGCCGACAAAAAAGGCACCCCAACTAGCCGCCTCCTGTCTTGAGCAGCGTGCCCACTCTCCGCCACCTCTCCTTAGCCGCCTACGTCGACATCTCCGGCAAGCCTCATCTTCTCCTACCCGGACAACTTTCTTCGAGATGCTTAAACACGAGTATAGAGGTGCCTCATGTGTCTACAAAGGATTTTGGTGACATATACATAGGTACAGAAGTGATGCTATTCTCCCAAAATTCCTAGCTATTTTCTTCCATGGATAAACTCATTGAATATGATCATTTTTGTCATCTATGATTCCAACATGAGATAAATGAATAACAAAACTGAATTACACAAATTCTTTCTAAGTAGGTATCTGTCTGTATAAATTTTGTAATCAATTTACATATTTGGCTACGATATGATCTTGGAATTGTGATTTGTCACTTAAGTTTGCTAGTATTTGCTTGCCTTCTACTAGTTAAGCGTTATCTATTTCAATTAAGCTATGTATGTCTATATTGGTCAACTCAAGTACATCTTTTTTTCAGGGCAGATCCTCGTGAAAACAATGGCAATCATACCGCGTCCTTACCTTTAACTAACCAACATTGTTGGCCGGAGGAGGCGCAGTTTATCCGCGCGTTAAAAAAAATTCCCTCGTCTACCTCATGCCAAAGCACAAGTCTAAGGCCAGTCCAGTCTCACGGGAGCTGCGGTGCCGCTGTGTATGGGTAGGGCAGAGGTTCGGGGGTTTTCTCGATCTACGTGAGAAGGTTTTCTTCTTAAGCAAAATGCCCAAGGGCTGTCTTACCCCCCCCCGCTCCCCGCAGGTCGAGTTTTTTTTTATTATCAAAAATTTCACATAGAGACTATGACAAGTACGGCAAAAGTGCTTGAAACATGGGCCAAGTTCGTATCTATTACTGTATACTACCCAATGAATTATATAAACCTCTATAGCCTACTTTAAGATTCAAACTTTGTGAATTCATACGTTTTTTTTGCTACCCCCACTCTGCGCTGCAGCTACTACATCCACATACTTGGGATACATGTCTTTTCATTATGAAAGTCTGAGTGGAGAGCACTGTCGTTTCTAATCTTGGGGCACATTAGTTTGTTAAACTTGTAATACATGTCTTGTATTAGCTCAAATTATGTGTAAGCTTGGATTGTTCTTCTCAAAATTAAACTTGTGCTCGGATACGATGTATGGATTTTATGAATGTATCTTTATGCATTGTGAACATTCTATTAAGCTTCATATGGACAAATATTATGAAACTGCATTATTGCTACTGTAGCTACGCCTGTCCGAAACCGATATGCTCTTCAACATCGGATCAAGCTGTGATCAGCGTTCAAGTATTCATCACTGTTGGTTCAAGCAATGATCAGGTGTTCATAGAACGATCATCACTGTGTTGGATCAACCAATAGGCCGCGTTGATCAAGTACTCATCAACGCTGGATTAAACAATAGGCCAATGTTGATCAAGTACTCATGACCACCGGATTGCACCACTAACTAGTGGTGACTTTACAGCTCATCAGCGCTAGATCAAGCTGTGAACCGACAATTAGAGTATCATCAGTCCCGGATAAAGCTACAAACCGGTGGTGACCATGTAGTTATCACTGTTGGATCAAACGCTAAGACAAAGGTGACAACCCATTACCTCCGCCGTTTTTAGACCACCGGTGATACGTCCACATATCATCACCAAGGGCTAAAACCGACAGTGATGAGGGGTTTCCAACCCGGCAGGGAAGACGTTTATATAGTAGCATGCCCAAGCCAACAAATTTGCCATTGCCATTGTCACAAAATGTGATGTTGACATAATATTCACTTGCATTTGAGTTGAGTGAGTTGAACATCTTATAATCTCCTATCATTTTGAGTGCATCAAATATCCAACACCCACTGCCTCATTCAATGTGATCAATTCTTCTTAGTTCCCAAACTTGATAATACCAAATTAATGACAATATATTTCTATTTAATCAACAAATGCATAGTTCAAGACGATATATTTCAATTCCTCTTAAATCACAAACAAACGGTATGGAAACATAATAATGTAGGGGGTGTCTGGTTTGTAGAATGAAGTAGTACACCATCATCTCACTTTCTAATTTTTCATTTAGTTTGTGGAATGGAATGTCATCACCTCATTCCTCACAAGCTAGTAGTAAGTACTTGTATGTGGAATGAGATCGTTTTACTAAATTTGAGAAATGGACTCACGATGCATCACCTTATCTAAAATGGGTTGATTCGCCAAACCAAACACTCCATTAATACAAAATTAATGATGATGTAGATCAATGTGTTGTATGTGATCTCGACTAACTGAGTCCAACTTAACACGTAAGTTAAGGTCCACCTGTAAGTGTCGATCTATTATTTTATTTATCGTGATCCGCGATCATAAGAGTTATCTAGAGTCAACCCTAGCCCCACAGTGTATATATGTGACCAAAGGTAATTTCGGGATTATGGCTAATCCCTCAACACCTAAACCCATCTAACTGATCAATTAGGCGCTGCGAGGGGTATGGAAGCATGAATCCTTGTTCTAGGAGTGTGGAAGGCTACAAATCGGATCTACATCAAGTTCTTCATCAAGGGAGAGCCCAGCTCTTAATTTGTGAAGATTGGAACATCAACTTTATCTACATTAACCCCGCTACATCTACCGATCGAGGCGTTCAGATGGCATCTATAGACTCTGGTTAGTCACGAAGATCAATTCTGCATAAGATTAAGTTTGCGGTCATGATTAGTCTAAGTCTGAGATCTTGTTTATGCTAAGTTGTAATTCAACACAACGGCTCTTGTATAACATCAACACAATATAATGTGAATTTGTAAGTTCGGACCTACGTGTACATACTAGCTGAAATTTTTTATGATGAAATTGATGCCATCTACTCTCTCCATTCCAAATTATAAGTGATTCTAACTTTCTTACAAAATCAAAAACATCTTAAATTTGACCAAAATTATAGAGAGGGTTACAAAAATTTATGACAACAAATAGATATACTATAAAAATATAACTAATACAGGATCTAATGATAGGTATTTGTATCATAAATATTTTTATTTTATTATATAAATTTGGTCAAACTTGAGATGTTTTGACTCTCTAATAAAGTTAGAATTACTTATAATTTACGATGGAGGATGTATAAAATATAATTTATCAATAAAAAATGTTAGAAATGCATGACCACCTGCGACTTTTGATTGCGTTGGTAATTTGTTGCTTCACTGCCTCACTGGGACAAAAATTGACATAAAGATTCGGGATTCCAAGATTGAAATAGAAATTAGGGAATGGGAAAGTACCTGCTTAGGTGCGGTCAAGCTGCTATGCATTCTGCCGCAACGCCAGGCGGCGGCTGTCCGCACAAACTGGTGCGTCGCATATCAGAGCGACAGCCGGCACCTCCAAAGTGTCATGCCCCAGCAGTAGCCCCACTCTGGCATGGCCGATCGATTTGCCGTGCTGGCTTGCACCATCGCCCGCCCGCGTGTTCGTCCTTGATACGATGGTCACATCGTCACCCGAGACAACGCTGGTGCTAGGATGCATTTGTCGTGCGAATGGAGCACCCCTGCAAGAGCAGAGAGAGATCGGAGCGAGGACCAAGAAAAGAGGCTAGCTAGGCCGCACAAATTGTGAAGGGACGCTGTTGGTGGGGTGGTGGCCGTGGCTTCTACCTTTTTGGTGGATTAGGCCATAAGTTTTTTTTAACGCATTAGGCCATAAATTTTCAAGGGATGTAATAATTTTTTTGGGCCATACCTAGGATTATAAGCTAGGGTGGCCCATAGCCCATATCCACTTCTATGAATAAAAGACATGTTGAATCCTAGTTTGTTATAGTATACAAACTTAAAATGTGATTTATCTCCATCTCTATCACTTTATATCTCTATCTCTATATTGTCTCTATCTCTATAAAAGTTCTCTATGGCAGGGTTTTTAGATAGGCTTCATATGTGCCTTCTTTACAGAAGCCATTTTTGGAGAAGCCAAAGCCTTACCAAAGAGGGCCCTAATATTAAAGAGCGAAGAGTTTTTTTTAACCCACATTTTTTTTTGAGTAAAATGCACCGGATGTCCATTAACTTTCGTGAGAGTGTCATTTAGGTCCATCAACTTTGAAACTGTATTTTTTGATCCATGAACTTTTAAAATGGTTCACTGCAGGTCCATACCCATTTACTCGTCTACCTTTCTTTATCTTCTACGTGCTCACCCTTCCTACTCAAGGGTCAACGCACCAAGGGAGTGAAGAATGGCGCACGCCAGCAGGTGAGCACACGCGGCCGAGTGCGGCACGAGCACGCGTAGTCGAGCCATCTAGCGTGGCGAGGGAGCCGCAGCAGGAGCACACTGTGGCGCTCACCCTCCTGTGCTCGTGATGCCCATGGTGACAACAGCCTGGCACCACGGCTGGTCGGCTACAAGCTTCTCTTATTAGTGCCCGGCTCATGACCCAGCTTCTTATTAGTGCTCAGCTCCTGCGTGAGGCTTGGCCTCGATTGTTGCCCGCCTTCGGTCGCTGCGCCGCCGCCGCCTTTCTCCTCTGCGGCTGCACTTGCTCTCTCCTCCCCCATGGCCTCCTCTCTGGTTCCGCATGGCTAGCAAAGTTCCCTGGCACGTAGGACGTGAACCCACACACCAAAGCTGGAACGTGACTATCGTCCAGGCCATCATGTTCGCCAGCATGCGCAAACTGTGCCACCTAGTGCCTCATCGCAACGCAACGAGGCCCTTGGCAACGGCACCCAAACCTGCTGCTCCGGTGTATCGTGAAATGAGCGTCTCCAACAAGCAGCAGACGGTGGCCGGCGGGATCGAGCCCATCAATGCATCCCTCCAGGGTTTCAACGACTCTTGTTGGTGCCATACTCGGTGGGCATCCTCATGGGTCGTAGCCTCAGTGACGCGGGCACATGGCGAGCGTGCACCACGTGTCACTGCTCTTCGTCTTTGGCGGGCCTGATGACCGCGAGGGGCTCGCCTAGGCGCATCCTATGGTGGAGCACCCGGGCGTCTGCCTCACCATCGTCCGGTTCATCCCGTCAGACTACAGGGTCCCCCGAGTGCCCACGCCCAACATCCACATGCGCGCCATCACCATCGTCCCGTACGCCACCAAGAACGAGCGACAGATGGACGAGGAGTGCCTAAATTAGTTCCGGACACGCAACATTGGCAACGACGCGGTCCTGTACATGGAGCGGGTGATGGCCAACGACGAGGAGATGCTGGACGCTATCCGGGACCTGGCACCCTCAAGGCAACGCGCACGAGCTGTACAACGTGGTGTCTGTGCCCATGAAAAATTACCTCGTCCGGCAGTACGTGACCAACGCCAACCAGCGAATGTTGGTGGGGTCTCGGCCGGCAACCAGATGCACAACTATGCATCGTGCTTGGACTGCTGCAGGTTACGCCGCTTATAGCCAACTAGCCGCCGCGCCTGGCGGTACACTATTGTCGCCACGGGCATCACGAGCACAGGAGGGTGAGCGCCAGAGCATGCTTCGTTGTGGCACCCTCGCCACGGTGGCTGGCTCAGCTTCACGTGCTCGCGCCGCACTCGGCCGCGTGTGCTCACCTACTAGCGTGCGCCATTCTTCACTTCCTGGGTGCGTTGAGCAGGATGGATGTGAGCACGTAGAAGATAAAGAAAGTTATGGGGTTTTCTGCAAATATACGTTAGATTTAAGGTTAAATAAATAGGTATGGACCTGCAGTGAACTATTTTAAAAATTCATAGACCAAAAAATGTAGTTTTAAAGTTAATGGACCTAGATGACACCCCTACGAAAGTTAATGGACCTCCAGTACATTTTACTCTTTTTTATTTCTAAAATGTCTTTGTGCTTTCCATGTTCCATGTATGACCTTAATTTATAGCACGTGTTTATATGAGTTAGAGCGACTTATATATTGAGATGGTACAGAATCGGAAATCAAGACGTAATGGGTTCCGTTGCAACGTACGAACAAGTTTGCTAGTCTATAACTATATCTATGCTTATATAATACTAAAGCGAAAATTTCATTTTTCCATCTCACACTACGCTCTCCCTTGTCCGTCCAACACTCGTCCTTTTCCGTCCCTCGGTCTATATCATCCCTCACTCTCATCTTTCTCATTTAAAATTTGTCCCACTCTTAACTTTATAGCTTAAAGTTTGACGTCATGGCATCGTTGGGGTGCATGAACATATTTGTTAGTCTATATCTATAGTTATACCTATATACGAGCAATATTAAAAAGCAAAATTTTCTTTTTTCCATCTCCCACTACTCTCTCCCTCGTCCGTTTAAAACTCATTTTCTTGTGTCCCTCAGTCTATGTCATCCGTCACTCTCATCTTTCTTGTTTAAAGGTTCACCCACTCTCAACTTTCTAGTTTAAAGTTTGATGTCATGGCCTGACCGCCAAACTCGTTCACTTTGCCTTTCTTAAACTTATAACCGGTCGATACTATGGCCACCTATATTCAACGTGCATCAGTCTCTTGCATAGTTATCAATTTCATTCCGGTACCGGCCGGCCTGAATGACCGAAACGCCTCCTACCGGCCGCCCGAACGGCACAAAACTCGCGCCATCCCGTACCGCCTTCTATCCTGGGCGATTCCAGACGTTCCGGACAAATCCGGCCGTTCCGGACGGAATCACGCCTGCCGTTAATCTCGGTACCGGAAGAAAGCATGAAATCAACAAACATGGAGAGCTTTCGACAACAGAGAAGAAGGAGGATGATGCATGTAGAGGTATCGACCGGTCGGCAACAGGCGAAGCACTCACCAGCGATAGCGAATCCAAAATTCTCGCGAGTGTGGAGGAGGCACATCGAGCGCAGCAGCCCTCGTCTATAGGCGGCGGCGGCGGCCGTAGGCTACGCCGAGCAGGCGAGGCACTCGATTGGGAATTTGGGATGCGTTGACTACTGTTGTTCAGTGCCTCTTGTGTTTCTGCGGCTGAGTTTTCACAGGCCAATGTAGCTTGGGCCGCTGTTGGGCCTGTGCCAATGCTTTATATGTGCTTTAGTGTTTATTAAATTTATTTGTAATAATAGTTTCTGCTCAAAGAATTTGTAATAATAGTTTATTTATATGTATATACATGAATATATTATTAAATTATTGAATCCGAAACAGTACGCCGGAATGCACTGGTATTGGCACGTTCCATTCCAATGGGTAAACCGGAATGGAATTGATAAGTTAGGTCTCTTGTTAATTTTCTATACATAATTATTTTTTATTGTACTACCATTTATTATGTGTCTTAGAATCTATTAGACTTATGGTTGGGTCAAATCTAATTAAATATAATAAAAATAGCTATCCAACAAATTGTCATGAGCATTGGTCCAATAAATTGTACGTTGTATTATATTGCACCATAACATGTTTGATAATAATACTAGTATAAAAAAATGCCGTAATAAATACAGGCTATCCATGGACTGGCCATATGCAGCCGAAATGCCACCATTTTTTTTTTGAACCAGCCGAAATGCCATTTGTCCCGGATACATCCACATCCTGCTAGCTCCAGAACGCAAATAAGACCACGTGTACGACGGAGCGCCACGTATGGGCCCGCATGGGCCGTACACAAGATGCAGCCGTGTCGACAGATGCTTGTAGTACACGGTAAAGCTATTAGCCTGCCTTCAACAAGAGACCTATTACGGAACCTAAACCCACGACATAATACATATAGCCTTCAATAACGTTGTAAGGAAAATGGATCTTTGACCCATTTACTTTAGATTTTGGTGTTTGATGACCAACACAACTAAATTGGACTAATGAATTTACAAGTGTTTGTTTTGTAGTCCAATAGGGTGCAAGACGTGACTTGGACGAAGGCGACGTGATGATCTGATAATCAACACCTCAAGCAAGACCTTAGAAGCACAAGAAAAGACCCAAGATGTCAAGCAAAGTCCAAGCATGAAGACAGGAACCAAGCCGTGCGCAAGATCACGAAGAAACGAGTTCGCAGAGGCGACCGGACGCTGGACCGGACGCTGGAAGCGCGACCGGACGCTGGACCGGTGGCTCGGCAGACAGGCGACCGGACGCTGGCGGCAACCGACCGGACACAGGAACGCAGCGTCCGATCGAGTACAGAGAGGTTCCAGGCGAGCGAAACTGCGACCGGACGCGTCCGGTGGCAGGCGACCGGACGCTGGCAACGTCCGATCGGTAGTTCGCGGCTACAACGGTCGGGACGACCGGACGCGTCCGGTCAGTAGCAGTTTCGCGGGAGTTCGACCCCAACGGCTACTTTCTCAGTGGGGCTTATAAATACAACCCCCAACCGGCCATTTGAAGTGTGTGGAGCTGAGAAAACATACCAAGGGTGTTGATACACCATTCTAGTGATCTCCACTTGCTAAGTGCTTAGTATTTCATCAGGTGATTAGCATAGGTGCTTTGCGAAGTACTTAGGTTGATTAGACCACCGCTTATGCGCTTGCTCTAGGTGTATGCCTAGTGTTTAGTGAGGTTTGCATACCTCTTGCCACCCCGTGCTTGCGAGCACAAGAGTTGTACATCGGAGGGGCTTGAAGTCTTGCGAGATCGCACCAACCGCGTTTCTGGTGCGGCCGCCACCGTGTACCGAAGGGAACAAGTCCCGCGGCGTTTCGGCCGAAAGCTTGATAGTGAAGACGGCAGAGAGCATCCAGGAGAGGCTTACCGGAAGGCACATCGGAGACCCACTTGCGCGTGGGGAAGGCCCGAGGCTATCCACGGAGTTACCCGACCGGGAGCTTGGCCCTTGCGAGGGATTACTTGTGAGGGGCTCCAACGAGGACTAGGGGGAAGCTTGCACGCTTCTCGATACCTCGGTAAAAATATCGGAGTCGTCGACGGGAGTTTGCATATCTCTACCTTGCTCTTTAAGCTTCCGCATTTACATTGATCATATTATTATCATTTGCGGTAGAGATAGCAACACACTAGCAAAACCGTAGTTGCACATCTAGATAGGTTATCTTTTGCATAGGTTTTGCTAGAGGTAGAAAAAGAGGCCATAGCTTAGAGTTAGATTTTTAAGTTGCCTAATTCACCCCCCCCCTCTTAGGCGTCCACGTGTCCTACAAGTGGTATCAGAGCCGGTTGGCTCATATTTGGACCTTTGGCTTAACCGCCGTTGAGCCGACGCTATTGTAGAGTGGTGGGGATGGATACCGCTAGGCCTCCACAATTTGACGGCACTAACTTCCCATACTATAAAGCTAGAATGGCTTGCCACCTTGAGGCGGTTGATTTGGGTGTATGGAGAGTCACTCGTGACGGGATGAAACCCATCAAGAATCCCGAAAAACCCACAAAGAGTGATGAAAAAGAAATGCATTTTAATGCTAGAGCTAAGAATTGCTTGTTTGAATCATTTAGCATGGATGTGTTTAACCAAGTGTTCACCTTAAATACGGCACATGAAATTTGGTTAAAACTTCAAGAGCTCCATGACGGTACAAGTAATGTCCGTGAGCAAAAATATTGTCTAGCTAAGCAAAATTATGATTCCTTTGCTATAAATGATGATGAGCTTGTTCGTGATATGTATTCTCGATTGAATCTAATTATCAATGAGCTCCATTCAATATGATTATTAAAGCTAGATGATGCGGACATCATGAGGAAGATCATCTCCGTTCTACCACAAAAGAAATATGCAAGCATCATCACCATCCTTCACAACATGGAGAACTTGAGCACCATGACCCCGGGCATTGTCATTGGCAAGCTAGTGGCATTTGAAATGTCACGTAAGATGGGTCAAGGAGAAGCATCTTCATCAAGCAAAGGCAAAGCTCTCGCTTGTAGCGAAAAGAAAAAGATGAAGGGCAAGAAAGTTGAGTCAAGCTCAAGCTCAAGCTCCTCAAGTGAAGAAGAAGAAGATGAGGATGATGATGATGAACAAGAATCAAGTGATGATGATCAATCTTCCTCCTCCACCTCCGACCTTGATGAAGAATCAATCAAATTAATCAACAAGGTGGAGAAGATGATCCAAAGGCTCAATGTCAAGGGTGTGCCCATCCAAATTCAAGATCTCATTTTCACTAATCAAAGAAATGAGCAAAGAAAGAGAGGATGCTACGGATGCGGCGAGATGGGGCACTTTGTGGAAGTTTGTCCAAACAAGCCCACACCCAAGACAAAGAAGAAGGCGTGCAAAAACAAAGCCCTCACAACAATAAGGTCATGGGATGATTCTTCAAGTGAAGAAGAAAACCATCACAAGAGGTGAGGTCATAAGCACTCATCATCAAGCTCTTCTCGTGTGTGCCTTATGGCACGAGGTAACAAAAGCTCATCCTCTAGTGAGAGTGATAGTGATGATGATTTGCCTTCTTATAATACAATTGTGCAACAAAATCTTAAATATGCTAAAGTTTGCACTAGTCAACAAAAGAAGCTCAAAACTTTAAAAGAAGAGCTAGGTAGTTCACAAGAAGCATACAAGAATTTGCTTGAACAATATGAAAACTTTGCAAATCTCAATGTTGAACTATCTACTAAAATTGAGCAACTTGAGGCTAGTGCAACAATAAGTGCATGCACAATTAATGATAAGCAACTTGAAAAGAAAAATGAAAAATTAAAAGAAAAGTTAGCTAGCTCACAAAATGATTATCAAAGTTTGCTTGCTAAAATGAAAATCATGTGCAAACATTGTGATGAGCTAACAAATCAAGTTGCTAATCTTGAGGCCGTAAAAAATACCTCCACCAAGGCATCTAAAAGAAATGACATAATTAAAAAGGATGCATCTACCTCTTGCAATGATTTATGTTTAGACTCACCTTTGTGCAACCAAGTTTGTGTTAAGAAAGTGATTGTAGATACATGTACACAAGAGGTTGCAAAAGAGAATGAGCAACTCAAGCAAGAAGTAGCTCGCCTCACCAAGGACTTGACTCAAATGAAAGGCAAGGCGAAGCAAACCCAACTTCATCAAGCTAACACCGTCAAGGGAGTGAAGAAGCTTGATGAAGGACAAACCGTGGTTTGCTACGTGTGCCACAAAGAAGGCCACAAGTCCTATGAGTGCAAGGTGAAGAATGGGGGAGGAGCAAAGAAGAAGGAGAAAAAGCAAACAAGCAAGCTCTCCAACACCTACACCAACAAGGTGGACAAGAAGGCCTCCACACCTTATCTCTTGAAGAAGAAGAAAAATGACAAGGTGGTGGCCATCAAGGTGAACAAGCAAGCAAACAATGGGGTCAAACGCTTTTGGGTGCCAAAGGAAATCATTTCCAACATGAAGAGCACCAAGAAGGTTTGGATCCCGAAAGGGAAGTAAGAAGTCCATCGGTCCACGGGGAATTTGGAGTCTTGGCAAAGTATGGGTGCATTTCATGGGGTGCATTATGTTGGACAAAGTCATTGCCAAGTGGGTTAGTGGATACTATGAACCTAAATTCCCCTTCCCATGTTAGGTAACTAGATGTTATTACTTTTTAATTGGTACATCTTGCAATTAGATTTTCCTACAATTGGTATCTTTAAGCATCTAGTTACTCCTCATGCCTAGGGTTGCATTTGCATGCTTATATCTTTTGTCATGCATACACTAGGTATTTCATATGGTAGGCTTGCTCGGTCTCATTTGTAACCCTTGGAGCAACCTACATGGTTTAAAATTGCTTAGGAGCACGGCACATAGCTTGTCTTACTATTGTTTATCTAATATGTGCCAAAGTCCAAATTGTAGATAATTTTCTCCCAAATATCATCTTTCAAGTGGTATTTTGACTCCAAAATCAATTGTGCATGAGTACTACAAGTATTCCATGTCTCCATGCACAAATTTAGGGGGAGGATCATCTACAAGATGGACGCTTTGAGACTAACACCTTTTTCAAGTTTATCATGTGTGTAGTGGTCTCATTGCAAGGAAAATGGAGTCCCCGAAGAGAAGCATCGTTCTTCAATTGGCATCATCATGTTGATCTCATTTCATATTTATATGCTTTCTCCATGCATTATATAGATTAAACTCTCTTGTGCAACAAATTGCTAATTATGCATATGCTTTGCTTTCTACCATATGTATGCATATATTTAGGGGGAGCTTAGTCTATATAATGCGAGAGTCAAATTTTGTGATCTATTTCTCTCTATACACAAAGGATCATGAAATTTGACCCTCCCTTGTGCTACTAATGTCTTCCTTTTTAGTGTTTGATGCCAAAGGGGGAGAATTTGAAGGACCAAAAGCAAGCATCAAGTTGATGTCTACAAGTGGTAATGGTCCGAGAAAGGGAGGAAAGTGAATTATGGATTAGTCTATGTAATGGGAGAATTTTTTTTTAGAAAGATAGGTTTTAATCCATAATATCACATGGGGACATTTGCAAGGGCAAGACATGCTTTTGAGTAAAGTTTTAATTGGTATCTATCAATTAGTATCATATAACCTTGCCCTTTGCATTGCATCCTAGCAAGTAGATAATTTTTAAATTTAAAATTTTTATCATTTGCTTGCTTTGGTCGTGTTGTCATCAATCACCAAAAAGGGGGAGATTGTAAGAAAAATGGACCCTTGACCCATTTACTTTGGATTTTGGTGTTTGATGACCAACACAACCAAATTGGACTAATGAATTTACAAGTGTTTGTTTTGTAGTCCAATAGGGTGCAAGACGTGACTTGGACGAAGGCGACGTGATGATCTGATAATCAACACCTCAAGCAAGACCTTAGAAGCACAAGAAAAGACCCAAGATGTCAAGCAAAGTCCAAGCATGAATACAGGAACCAAGCCGTGCGCAAGATCGCGAAGAAACGAGCTCGCAGAGGCGACCGGACGCTGGAAGCGCGACCGGACACTGGACCGGTGGCTCGACAGACAGGCGACCGGACGCTGGCGGCAACCGACCGGACGCAGGAACGTAGCGTCCGATCGAGTACAGAGAGGTTCCAGGCGAGCGAAACTGCGACCGGACGCGTTCGGTGGCAGGCGACCGGACGCTGGCAGCGTCCGATCGGTAGTTCGCGGCTACAACGGTCGGGACGACCGGACGCGTCCGGTCAGTAGCAGTTTCACGGGAGTTTGACCCCAACGGCTACTTTCTCAGTGGGGCTTATAAATACAACCCCCAACCGGCCATTTGAAGTGTGTGGAGCTGAGGAAACATACCAAGGGTGTTGATACACCATTCTAGTGATCTCCACTTGCTAAGTGCTTAGTATTTCATCAGGTGATTAGCATAGGTGCTTTGCGAAGTACTTAGGTTGATTAGACCACCGCTTATGCGCTTGCTCTAGGTGTATGCCTAGTGTTTAGTGAGGTTTGCATACCTCTTGCCACCCCATGCTTGCGAGCACAAGAGTTGTACATCGGAGGGGCTTGAAGTCTTGCGAGATCGCACCAACCGCGTTTGTGATGCGGCCGTCACCGTGTACCGAAGGGAACAAGTCCCGCGGCATTTCGGCCGAAAGCTTGATAGTGAAGACGGAGGAGAGCATCCGGGAGAGGCTTGCCGGAAGGCACATCGGAGACCCACTTGCGCGTGGGGAAGGCCCGAGGCTATCCACGGAGTTACCCGACCGGGAGCTTGGCCCTTGCGAGGGATTCCTTGTGAGGGGCTCCAACGAGGACTAGAGGGAAGCTTGTGCGCTTCTCGATACCTTGGTAAAAATACCGGAGTCGTCGATGGGAGTTTGCATATCTCTACCTTGCTCTTTAAGCTTCCGCATTTACATTGATCATATTATTATCATTTGCGGTAGAGATAGCAACACACTAGCAAAACCGTAGTTGCACATCTAGATAGATTATCTTTTGTATAGGTTTTGCTAGAGGTAGAAAAAGAGGCCATAGCTTAGAGTTAGATTTTTAAGTTGCCTAATTCACCCCCCCCCCTCTTAGGTGTCCACGTGTCCTACAAACGTGCTATATGGAAGACCGATTTTAGGTGTCAGGAGAGGCATAACCCAAATCTAAGTATCCTCTCTCCTGGAAACCCATTTGCAGAAAAGGTTGTCTTTTGGGTCTTTGTTGGAGAAGACCAAAAATAGGTATTGAACCCTTTGCCTATAACGCTACCCAAAGGACGAACGAGTCTTGTATTTTGGCTCGCGGTCGATGGAGACAGTCTTATGGGCTGCAGATGTAGCAAGTGTCGCTCCGTGTGATGACTACGAGTCCCTCCCAAGCCCGTTGTTTCCGTCCTAGAAACTGGAATCCCGGTAGTTTGTGCAACCCATAGCTACAATGCCATCATCTACGTAGCCGTGTCACTGGTGCCGTGCCGCTTGCACATCGCTGGGCATAGGCCTGCATGCCTAGGTGAGCGCCTACCTAAAGTAATCACATAATGGCAGGTGTAACAGAACCGACCAATTATATAAAATTAAGTAAGAAATTCATCCGCCAGAGCAGACGATTTAGTAAACTTAAGCCCGTATAACCCGATAGTCCGTGAAATCACGAAGGATTTCAAACCAACTCACATACCAGCTAAGATCGTAATAAGTTTAGCGGTCCGTGAAATCACGAAGGATTTCAAACCAACTCACATACCAGCTAAGATCGTAATAAGTTTAGTGGTCACCATCACATATTACATAAAAGTTCGCATCTCAGATACATCAGAGTTTAAACATAGTTATTACAAAACGAGTTCAAAATAGAAATAGCGGAAGCCATTTGTTCAAAACCATGCACACTCACATGGAGTTCAATTATAGTGCCAGCTAATGGTCATCTCCAACAAAAGCATCAGACGAGATGTAAGGAATGACCATGCCCATGGTCCTAAACATCACCCATCGCAGGATAAAGGCAGTTGATACAGTAGCCGTAATACATCTGCCCATCTGCAACAAGTGGGAATAAAACCCTGAGTACGAGAAGGTACTCAGCTAGACTTACCCGACATAACCGAAAATAAAGTGACACCAAGGATTATGAAGGGCTTTATAGTAGGGTAGCTGACTCATTTGCAAAAGGAGGCATTTTTAGCATTTCAAGAACCTTTCCAAAAGCATTATTGTCAAGTTAATTATTATTAACACGTCACTAGATTTCCTATACTAGAGCAAACATGTGATTAAGCAATTAATGATAACCCATGATCATCAACAACTTCCATAATGTCATATTCATTATAACTGTCCAAGTGTTCCATTAACATTACTACGATGAAGTAACTCAAGTCAAGTGCTCACTATCCAGGAGCGATGGCGATTCGAATCTATTCCTAACTAGCTGGTGACTTATTCCTTACACAAACCTCACTCACCCGCTAAAGTGAGGTATCGGTCACCGAGTCAACTATCCAGGAATCTCGAGTTTGCCAGGAACCACATGTACCCGGGGGCCGACCGACTGCACTTTGGTCTTATCATCTCACCCCCATGTCCTACCACACCGCTTCCTAAGACAATGCGTCATGGGCAATCTACTCGCCCGAATAATCTCCCGACTTTCAGCGGTCGAAAGGTACTTTATTCGGCCAGCTAAATGTAAGGCATACGTTCAACATGACTTGAGGCCCAACAATGGTCGATCCTTAATCGACACAGACGGAAAGCACTACAGTCCAAAACTCTGTAAGTCTCCGTCCGATCTCAACTTCATTTAACACTTAGTTATACTATGACTACATAGTTCTCCAAGCAGATCCAGGTAACCACCTATAGCTCGCAGGTGACAGGAAATCACCTGACTTCTATCGGTCTAAGCCAGCTAAGCATTGACTCAACTGCAGATACCAGGGTAACAAGGATATAGTATAACAAAGGTAGACAAGGTATAATGCAGCAACGGTTGCAAACAACTCCTGAATGTAATGCATCAATTAAAGTAAAACATTTAATTAATAATTGCAGACCGGGGAGAAAAATGCTCTGGGGCTTGTCTCTCTCGAAGGAGCTCGGGCGGTGATCGGGGCACTCCGGAAGTTCATCAACGTCCTCCTCGTCTGCTTCGGTCACTTCCTGCGGCTGCACCTCGAGCTGCTCCTCGGGCTCCTCGGGTATGACGACTGGGCTCTCGGTTTGTGATCCTGTATGATGCATGTGCGTAAGTGCTTATGCAAAAGTGCATCGGATGAAATGAACACAATGGATATGCTTGAATGCAAGGTAGTCAACATCATCCAAGAACATATACTACAAGCACATGTCATCTACTGCATTTTCTTCTACTACTAATATGCTGAGTCAACACATCTCATTAAATGCTTCAAAGATACACCAAAGCTTCACTAATTTCTTAATCACACATAAGGCAATATTTGATTAAACCCAAATTAATAATAGGTTTGAATAGCAACATCTATTTTTATAGCTTAGAAAAATCTTAGAAAATTATCATAGCACAGTACTACCCTAAGTAGTCTACCATTAAATTTTTATGGCATTTGGATAAGTGGAGTAGCCTACACAAAAATGACAAGCTATGGCATAATTATGAACAGGAAAATACTTTGTATTATGAAAAGTGTCAAACAACAGATGTAATATTTTTCCTATGTTCTACAAAGCAAATAATCACTGTACAAAAATTATCACATGCATGTTTTATACAAATTTTGCTCTCTAGCAAAAATAACAAAAATCAGCCATTAAAGGCACTTGAACTACATCTCCCAATTTTTCTACAGGATATGCATGGCATATATTTTTCCTAGGAAGTACATTACACAAGAAGAATAACACACTTGGAAGCATATTTTTCTGCAACATATAGGTTTTACTACACATTTTACAAGATATCAGCAATATCAAGGATTAAATAAAGCTCTACAGAAAAGTATCTCAAAAATGACATGCAATATTTTTATCATGTAGATCTGGTGACAAGGAACCTAGCAAAATTTGTTTCACCATTTTTGGAGACATATAACTGGAGATATATATTTTACAAGCTTTGTAAATCAATTTCTAAAATCATTTTCTTTAATACCGAAATGCCACCGACCCAAAACTGCTAGGTGCACCCGGTGCAGTGCACCCAGAGGGGCTGCCAGGCGGGACCCGCGGTCAAACCGGACCCACGCGTTAGCTGGAGCCGAGGCAGGGCCGTCGTTGACCAGTCGGCTCTCGCCGTCGGTGAGCTTGCTGGTGGTGAGGTCACCACCAGGGGCTCTCCACGACGAGGTGGACCCAATGCGCCAAGAACGGGCACGGGAGAAACTCGGAAGGAAGCTCGGCGGCGCGCATGGCGGGTCGGAGGCATGGCTCACCGACGACCGACCATCTCCGGTCGAGAAGGGGCGCGAGAGGTGGTGTGGAAGCTTCACCGAACTCGTGCGGTGTTTGTGCGCGCGAAGGGAGAGCGAGAAGGAGGACGGAGCGGCGAGGTCCATGGAGCGGAGTGCTCCGGCGAGCTCGGCCACAACTCCGACGAGAGATTCCTAGGGAGAGGGAGCTTCTCACGGCTTACCGAGGCGAGCACGAGGTGCGTGAGGAGGAGGCGGAGCTGCGGGCGAGATGGAGGGTTCAACGGCGAGCTAGGACGGCCGGGCGAGCGGGTTCCGGCGAGGCGCGGCACGCGGTGATGAGGGCGGGCGTGTGTTGCGGCTATTGCTGCTGCTGGGCGAGCGAGAGAGTGGAGCGGGAAGTGAGAAGGAGTGCTGCGCGGCCGGGAAGGTGAAGGCGCGACAGGAGGGCGCGGGGCAGGCCGGGGCTGCCGCGCGGCGTGCGTCGCCGGCGCATGGCGGCCACGCGGCGAGCGCGTCCTGACGCGGTCGGGCGCGGCGCGCGGGAACGAGCGCGGCGAGCGGACGGCGGCGCGGAGGCAGGCCGGGCCGGCCTGTGCGGCTGGGCCGAAAAGGAGGCGGCGGCCCAGTAAGGTGAAAAATCATTTTTCAATTTCTATTTTCAAGGAATTTTCAATTATCAGTTTTCAAATACCCTTTTGAGCAAGAAAATGGCTTCTTTTGAAAATGGTCCAAAAATAAAAGTTGCTTAGAATTTAATCCTCTACAACTTTGCTTTAGGGACCAACTAAAAATTTTGCATAGATTTTGAATTGGGAAGCAAAAGCTAAATAGAGGGGATTTTTGACCTTTTCCAATAATAATTTCAAAAGCATATTTTATCAAAAGTTTGAATACAAACTTTGCTCCAAAAATTGTGCTAAATAATTCTAGATGATTTATAATTTTAGCCAAACATGTTTTACTAACCTAGCAAGCATAATTAGGGCAAAATAACTCTAAACTAGTGTTTGCAACATTCATGTTTCACGAGCATGTTTCATATGTTTCGAAGCCCTGTTTCAGTTATTGTTTACATGATTAGGCATGTATGATTAGGATGCTTGATGATGCACAATATCCATAATTTGCAGTGCCTAAATGCTTGCATAACACCGGGGTGTTACAGCAGGTTGGAGCTAGATGGGTATTTATTATCTTGACACGTAATGATGGGTCTAGAAAAAAATCACCTATGACGAACTCCCACTATTAAGTTGTGTAACGAAGTAGTTTTCATGGAAAACAAGAGACAATAATATGATATATAATAAGGATCTATATATACAGCCATAAAAGATGTCAAATGATGTTACAAACACACAAAATGTTGACTTTTGGTTCATAATAGACATAAACATAATTAACAGATGAAACCAAATATTGGACAATACTTATGATTAGTAGATCAACATATACCAGAATTGGATGGGACCTTTTTCTTTTATCCCCTTGTGTGTTACGGTAGAACCATGGTTTTCATCGTTGGCATCAGACCTTCCTCTCAAGCGTCTGTTGGATCGCTTCCCCCCTGGACATAAAGATTGCTGGCAGACCCAAGAATTTGAACCTAGGGTGCACCTAGCAAAAATATATCGCAGTCAATATGGTGTATAATCGATATAATCAAAACCTAGCGGCAATTGAGCACCAGCCGAAAGGAGAGATAATTTGGGGACTAAAGTAGTATTGAAGAATGTTAGACTTTTAATTTGGACTTTCTAAATCAAACTAGTATTGATAATTTTGTCTAAAACATAGGGTAGGCCTGAGACTACCGAAAACAAGGCTAGATCTGCCCCTAATAACGATGATTTGATGATCTTCGATTGTTTACTCATGGCTCGCGCTCGCGCCATAGGACCTCAGTGAGTGTAGGTGGCAACGGTAACTAAATCGGCAAAACCGCAAAGGCGTCTTTGATCACCTTCCGCTATGGGCTGTGGCTTGGGCTTCTAATTTCATAATTGTTAGTAATTATATGACCCTCTAGGCCCAACAGTGCGTCTGTCCTCTATCTGATATTTGTCCAACAACACATCGTCTTCTTCCTTGCGATATGGGCACAAACCCTGCACAACAACATACGGCAGAGGTAGTCAAGCCTATAAAGGTTGTAGTGTGGGGGTCCTTGTTGGTGGGAAGGTCTGGTGATTGCCACACATCGGCATATTGGTGGATTCACCCTTGTATTGGAAAATAACACAACTTACTGCTACAAGTTTTTAGGGCAGTAACTAATAAGGGCTAGTTTAGAATGAAGTATTTTCAAACAAATTTCAATGAAGTGGTAAACTAGTTTTTGCTGATGCCATATACTGTTTGGAAAGGACTGGAGCTCCCAATTACTTTGGAAAGGTTTACTTTGCTCAACAAAGTAGACAATTGTTTACATCCACTCAGAGCCAAAGTTTTTGTGGAAGCTAAAGGCTTTCCCTTGCGCGCTAAAGCGAGCTTGCCTATCTCATCAACACATATAGCCACTCCGTTGCGCCCCCCTTGACTAGCCACCCACTCGGGCCCACTTGCGGTCTTGTACTCACTACGTCTCCCCCATTTGCTATTGGATGTGCCATGCTGCCCCAATCTAGGCTTTGCCGCTACCAAGCCTCACTATATATGTTGCACTGCTCGTGGCCCCACTTTGACACACCTCACTACGCAACCCCCTCCCGGCCACGTTAGCCCTTGCCTGCATATAGACCTAGCTGCGCCTAACCATGTTTCTAGTAGAGGAAAATGGAGAGAGAAGCGGATGTGGGAGAACAAAGCAGTTTTCCTTTCATAGACCAATGGCCCTATATATGCCCTATATATGTGTAAGAGGGTCATGGACAAAACATGTAACTAACAAATTATCATTAAGCACTAACAATGATTTTTATCATTCCTATGTTTTGTTTTCTATATATTTTCATGTCATGAATTCATGTGTTCCAAACACCTCTTCATACTCTTTTGTATGTTTTTCCAATCTTTTGCTTTGTTTTACTACTACACACCCATACTATTCCTATGTTTTTTTCTCATTCCTTTGTTTTAGATTTTGCATTCCAAATAGTCCTTAAGTAGGTGGAGGTAGATGTATTGTGGTATATATTTTGCTATAGTGTGACATCGCCACTAAGTTAGCGCTGACTGAAAGAATCCAATGCCGCTATGTTACCACCATGTATGTGATATATGTAATACAACATCCGATAACACTATATGTAACCAAACATTTTTATACTTTGTATGTATCCTATACCTCATACAATCTATGACAACCTATTATCATCCTATTGTGGATCTTTGTTATGGCTCAAGTACGTTAAAGATGCCGGAAAATCAACAATTCAGTTACTCAAACATGGCCAATCAATACATGTGCACCTGTTGTATCTGATCAACTAATTATGTTCCAATGCTACATTGTAGCATGTAGCATACACGACAAAACCCTCTAATCAATCAAGAGGATCCAATGTTATGCTATCCACATGTGCGATATGTAATACAACTTCCGATAGTATGAAAACCGGACAAATTTGTACTTTCTATATCCCACCGATAGATCTTTGATGACATGTCAGCCTATTTGTGATATGGCCTAAGTACTTTGAAGATGCTGCAAAAGTTAGCAATTTAGTTATATGAACATGGTCAATCAACGCATGTGCACATGTCATATCTTATATCAACCAATAACAGTTTCATGTTACAACAATATTGCAACATGGAGCTTACGCTACAAAGATTCTATGTTGATCGAGAGAGTCCAATGTCGTTAGGCTATTCACGTGTGCAATATGTATATCATAACTGTAATATAATAGAAGACAAAATTATACTTTCGCGTGTCAATCTATTTGTGGAATGACTAAGTACTATAAAGACGCCACAAAAATAGCAATTTAGTTACTCAAACATGGATAATCAACACATGTGCGCCTATCGTATATGTGATCAACCTATAGCAATGGTCTGATGTTAGGGCAACATTGCAAGATGTAGCTTACTCCACAAAGATTCTATGTTGATCAACAGAATCCAATGCCGTTAAGCTATCCACATATGTAATTGATAATATGTAATTCTGCATTATGACAGCTATATATTATACTCCTATATAACAAGTGTGCAATTCAAGGATATAGCTATCAAAGTAAGAACCAAAATAAAGATACAAGGATGACATTATGACCACAAGTGTGCTACCTCTTCTTAGGCACCGTTTGGATGCCGAAATTTTTGACGAAATGCTACTGTAGCATTTTCGTTGTTATTTGGTAAATAGTGTCCAATCATAGTCTAATTAGGCTTAAAAGATTCGTCTCGTGGATTTCGTCTAAACTATGTAATTAGTTTTATTTTTTATTTATATTTAATGCTTTATGCATGCGTCCAAAGATTCAATGTGACAGAGAATCTTGAAAAATTTGACATTTTGGAGTGGAACTAAACAGACCCTTAGACATTTAGGGTAAAACCACGAAGTAACATCAGTACATGCATTTCTCTCATTTCGTAAAAATGCCACAGCACTATTTCTGTCACCTGGCCGGTTGAAATTTTACCAAACTCAAGTGGGGCACATTAACCCCCCACCGACCAGGCCCCAAATAAACGCAGGCCCAGCCCTGACCGGTCGCCCTATATAAGCCAGAAACAGTACCCGGCCAGGGCTCATCTTTCCCCATTCTCCAACCAAGCCTGTCTCCGACACCACTGTCTCTCTCTGCTATCACATCACAACAGCAATAAAGTAGAGAAGCGAGTCAACGCTCCCCTCTTTCCTCCGCTGCCCAAGAGAGGCCAGGCGAACGAATGGAGCCTCTAGGTTGGGACGACCGCCGCGACGGCAACAACTGGGACCTGAACGCCGTACTGCGTCCCGGCTGCCGAGGTCCCATGCCGCCGCCGCCGCCGACAAGGACGGCCAACAACCCCCTCGCACGGTACGCCCCGCCACCACCAG
The DNA here is from genome assembly GCA_904845875.1 of Miscanthus lutarioriparius. Classification (NCBI taxonomy): domain Eukaryota; kingdom Viridiplantae; phylum Streptophyta; class Magnoliopsida; order Poales; family Poaceae; genus Miscanthus; species Miscanthus lutarioriparius. Next base: position 35,140,386 of record CAJGYO010000019.1, on the reverse strand, counting down.
CTCAGCCGGCTCATGCCGCCACTGTCTTCGTCGACGGCCTCGGCCATCAGGCCATCTCTGCGCTTCCTCAGCCGCAGGAGCTGGATCAGGATCTGCCCCACGCGGTAGGGTGGGGTCCGAGCCTGGATCTGCCGCTGCTGCCGAAGCCGGACTACACCGCAGCCGTCGGTACACCTGAACATCAGGCGCCGCTGAACCTACCGTGGCCGAGAAACGAAATTCCGGTGCCGTCCGTCCAGCGACCAGCCGGGAAACACAAGACGGCGCCTTCCGGCGGCTGTGACGCTGCAGAAGGGCCCAGCCGATCCAAGAAAAGGTACGACTAAATCTTGACTCTGGTAACTTTTTTAATAAAAAGAGGAAACATTCCTGGAAAGTGCCCATCCTATATGCTTATCACGTGTACGTCGTTGCTTCTGGTCCTGGCGGTACGCAGGGGCAACAGGACAACCAAAGATAGCAAGGTGGTCCTGGTGCTAGCCGAGGATCCGACGCCACCAGACTCGTGGGCGTGGCGCAAGTACGGGGAGAAGTCGATCAAGGACACCCCGTACCATCGCAGCTACTATCGATGCAGCACCGACAAGAACTGCAAGGCGCGGAAGCAGGTGCAGCGCTGCCTCACCCAGACGAGCTTCCTGGCCGTCTCCTACATCGGCGAGCACAGCCACCCGATGCCGCTGGTCCGCAACTGCCAAGCCGGCACCACTCACCACAAGCCGCCGCCGCGGCAGCCTACGTCGCCGTTCATCAGGATCCCCGCCAGGGAGAACCAGCTGCAGGCGCCTCCAGCTCCGCCGGCGTCCGCGTCGGCCTCGCTGCTGTCTGTTTCGGCGACGCCCCTCGGGATCAAACACGTGGAGCAGCCGCCGCAGGCTTCGGCTACGGCTCTGGCACCGTCCGCGTCGCCCATGATGCCCCCTACCACGCTGTTGCGTTCGCCGTACGTAGAGGTTTACAAGGAGGGGGACGACAGCCGCCCCATGCCGCTCGTCTGCAACTGCCTCATCTGCACGACCTGCCAGAAGACGCCGCTTCTGCTGCCTCCGTTATCGGTCATTGAGACCCCTTCCAGGGAGAGCCAACCGCAGGCTCCGGCTCTGCTGGTGCCCATGCCCTACTCGCTGTCACCCGACACCACGCTGCTGCCGTCGCCATTGCTTAATATCCTAGCCGTGGAGGAACAGCAGCAGACTCCAGCTCTGCCGCCGTCGGCATCGGCCTCGCTATCATCAAACACGCCGCTGCCGCCTGTGTCACCGCTCCTCAGCTTCCAAGCCGAAGAGCTGCCAACTCAGGTCCTGGCACCGGTTCTGTCACCGTCTGTATCCACTACGTAAAAAAGGTTTTGTAGGGGCGGGTGATGACTGTTTGCAGGGGCGGTTTGCCCAGCCGCCCCTATGCAAGGATCTCTACAAATCATGTATTTGTAGGGGCGGTTCTCAGACCGTTCCTACAAATCGATTTGTAAGTAAAAATTAATTTGTAGGGGCGGTTAGTACTGTAGCCACCCCTACAAATCGATTTATAGGGGCGGTCTTGGAACACCAACCGCCCCTACAAATCGATTTGTAGGGGCGGCTACAGTACCAACCGCCCCTACAAATCATTTTTCCGTAAAAAAAATTAAATTTATAATTCAAATTCGACCAGAACATATATTTTTCATGCACAACTCCATCATGACTTATCTTCTTCTACGATTGTACTGAAACTCAATGACAATACACATTTATTTATACCAGATTATAACAAATATTCCATGACAATACACGGTGCAAATTATTGTGCTTGTTGTTCATTTAAACTATGAGACTGCAGATAGGTATATGAAAAGTAATGTGAAAACCAATCTTCGCTCGATGCAAGTAACACAAGAGAGAACAAGACACACCCAGGTAGACTGAACAGAGAGTGCTGCTGAGACAGGTACATACAGTAGTATGAGCATGTAGTAGTGACTGTCGCTGTTGGTGAAGGTCCTGAAGAATTGAGACACCAAGTTCTTCTGTCTCCAACATAGTTCTTCGGCTCTCTTTAATTCTGTCAGTGGACTGATTCAGTCTTTCAGTTGTCATCATCAATCTTCCCCTCTGATCAGTAGACACCTGAGCCATGGGAGAGTACCCAAGGCCCAAGTATGACATGAGTAAAAAAAACTGTAAGAAGCCTGAGACAAAAGGCCTCAATAAATCAAACCAGCATAACCAAAATAAATGCAACAGGAATGTAGAGGCAGCAGTCCTATTGTACACTGACATCGAGGAATAAGAAACATAGGTAATCAAATCACTTTACTAGATATTAAACAACATTCCAAAACAACTAATGAGCTTATAGTGCCTTAAGTTCAGCTGGTGCCAGAACTATTTGTATTACTTGAGGAACATTTCTTATGTAAATAGACATTGACAGGTAACTTGCAATAAGGGCAATACTATCATGTGATTTACTTTTGTCAGACTAAGAACAGAAAAGTCATCCATCACATGTAAATTTCTTTTTATAAATGTAATGGTTCTATCTTATTTAGTGACAAACAGAATATTACAGAGATATAGGATGAGACAAAGGATTTCTTGCTTCTATCATGTCTTCCACTGTTTTCATTCAAAACATGTTAGATAAAAGATGTCATATCTGAAATGTCTGATCTTGCATCAAACAAATGGAATTCAGCCCAGTAACCAGATGGCATGTCTTTGTCCTACCCAAGGATCAGCTGTTATGGATCATAATGTATAAACAAACATAGAGCCAAGAATTCAATGAAATAGTTGTTCAAGCACAAAGCATATGTAACATGACTGAACAATCAAGGAGATGATAGATCAGCAGTCGTATCTTCCAGCTATATTAAATGGCTAGTGAGAGAATCTAAAGAAAGCACGAAATGAATGTTGTGTTAAAAATTTATTTAGATACCGGAGATTTAGACCTTAACTTATTAGGTGCCATTCATGGAAACTACAAACTCCATCACAAACCAAAATAAGTATTGAGAACAGGATGCAACTAATATTGCTGTGTTATTAATTATTATAGTTCTGCGACAAAAAAAGAATCCCAGACATTTGAAAGCCAATGATCCTTTATTGGAAACTACTACACAATCAATAGTTCTACTTAAATGAGAATAGCATAGTATCAAGAACAGTTAGTGTAAAGAAATAAGCAGAGCAGCAGACCAACCTTGTTAAGTGTGCGAACAGCTACGAATCTGAGAACATGTTTGGATGAACTTAAGAACAACTGCAGCACAGTAATTTTCCTAACATGTTTGTGTAGGGAAAGGCGCCGCATCTTTTTTTTTTCTTGTTAGGGTAAAAGATAACAAACAACATAATGAAAATGCATATGATACCAAACAAACAAAAAGTAAAAGATAACTCAATGTTGCACTCTTATCATCTGTTGCTCCCTATATGCAATAGAAAAAAAAATAGCAGATTCAAAACATGTTCTTTAGCCTTGACACAGCAAAAGACAGTTCTGTATCCGTCACTCCAGAGCACTTGCTCAAGCTTAACTCCCTTAAAGAAACACAAGAGGTTCCAATAGCTTTTAGTCCATCAGTCATGAATTTGCAGCCTTCCAGCTTCAGGGTCCGCAGTTTAGGAATCTTTTGTAAGCTTCTCACCATAGAAGGAGTAACCTGATACATGAAGAATGTAAATTAAGCTGTGAGGGCTCAAGTTACGCCCAGGTGATACAATAATACGAGTAGATGATTAGCTACTTACAGGACAGCAGTATGAAAGATCCAGTTCCAATAGATTGGGTACCGACTTCAGCATGGATGAAACTCCCACGTCAGTGATATTCTGACACTGAGACATATCAAGCACCTGCAATGGTGCAAGCATGTGAGTTCAGTAATAAGCAGAGCTCTATGAACACTGTTTTTTTTTAATTATCAAAAATACATATTTTAGTACCAGTGACTAGTTCAGACAAGGCATCTGCAGAGTTCAGAACCTAACAGTGTAAGATCAAGAGAAATAATACCACTATAGTGTTTGAAAAGAAGCTGATGTGTGATTGCTAGTAACAAGCAAGTCAATAAAAATGGCAAATTACCATGAGCACCTCACCTGTAGTGATTTACTGCATTCTTTGTCAAGACTACCAAGAGCATCATCATCAATTCCAATACACCCCACCAGTGTCAACTGTTGAAGATTGGGTAGCTTCATGATGGCAGGAAAACTATCCTTTGTGATCTGCAACACAAGATACGTTTCCATTTTATTATTACTCCAGCACAATATGATAAGTGGGCCGGTAGGCACTAGGCACAAAGCTGCAAGAGAAACTAGTTGGCTACTAGTACCGCTCTGCTGATCCATTGTTGCAAAGATGATTTGCCATGTTTATAGATAAGAACGCCTGCAGATCGAGAATACTATACTACCTATACACTGAAGTGGCCCAATGCCCTAAGCACTAACTGAATAAATTAGATTGAACAAATGATGTACTAGTAACTGATGAAGGTAGATTTCTAGCAAAGGAAATAACTGAAACCCATTTCTCTCTGGTGAATTAAAGAAATCAAATCAAGAAACGTACAAGACGGAAACAAAAGACAGAATCATCCGTCGCCTTTTGTCAAGAAACAAACAGAGAAACTCTCAGCGCTCACCATGGTGTAGGAGAGATCCAGTCTGGTGAGCTTCCGGCACTTGAGGGCCAGGAGCTGGATCCCCAGATCCGAGACCCCAAGGCACCACTTGAGCGAGAGCTCCCTCAGCTCCGCGCACCCGACGGCGACGCACCCGACGCCCATGTCGGAGAGCGGCTTCCACCTTGCCAGTGAGAGCCTCCGTAGGCCCTTCGTCCGCGCGACCTCGGTCGCGGCGGCGTCCCCGAGGTCGACCCCATTGGAGAGGTCGAGGCCGGTGAGGCCCGGGCACGACGGGGCGAGCACGGCCACGCCCGCGGCGCCGAACCCTAACAAAAAAGATGCTGAGGAGAAGGGAAAGGCCGGAAGGGAGAGGGGAGCTGAGGAGAATGAACTCACCTCCTCGGCGTGTTCGTGGCACTCCACCTCCTCGAGCAGGCCACCCGCGCCGGTGCGCCGCTGAGCCCGGGCCAAGGCCGGTTCCGCGCCGAAACCCTAGGTCGGCGTGGCGGCGCGCCGGATGCCGGCCGCCCAGGCCGAGGTGTCGCTCCGCGGGGAGGAGAGGCGGAGGCGGCGCTCGACGGTGTCGACGTCGGCGCGCAGCGGAGGCGACGGCAGAGGGTGGCGCGGCGGACGCCATGGGAGAGAGCGACGCGAGGGAAAAGCCGGAAGCGGTGTCTCGGGCTGAGGTCGAGAGGACGAGGGAGATATTTTTCTCTCCAGTAGGTATATATGCCGCGGGCATTTGTAGGGGCGGCTCAATCACCAGCCACCCCTACAAATAGCAACTTTGGGGGCGGTTGGTGAGTGAGCCGCCCCTACAAATCAGACATATTTGTAGGGACGGTTCGTATCACCAGCCGTCCCTGCTGTTCCATTTATAGGGGCGGCTGGTGTCTGAGCTCCCGATTACGCTACTGTAGAGGCGGCTCCATCACCAGCCGCCCCTACAAAAAAATTCGTCCCGTTGCTACAAACCGTTTTTCACGTAGTGATCGACCCTGATGTCGCCTAGCACGCTGTTGCCCCTGCCATCCGTAGAGTTCGACAACGAGGAAGACGATGACGCCATCGCCGTCAGAATGCAGATCAATGACATGGACATGACTCCCGAGGATGCCCTGATGTTTGTTAACACTGAAGAAGAGCCCCTAGATGGCGTTGGCGACAACCTTCTGATCCCGACGCCTGAAGAGCTAGCACCGTTCTACTACGGTGATGAGGAAAACATGCTATTCCCGATGGCTTATGAGCCCACATCAGGAGGCAGCGGCAACAATAGCCTAATGTTCCCAGTGCCCTACGAGGCCGCCGCTGAACTAGGAAGCAGCGGCAGCGATGGCAGCACGTGGATGGTGCTGTGAAGTATTAGTGGATTGCTCACATCTTCTAATCGCTTAAACTTTTAAGTTCACTTGGTTGGTGTACGAAACCTAACATGGTATCAAAGCCAGAGGTCTCGAGTTTGAGTCCTGATAGAGGCATATTTTAAGTCCTCCGCTCCCTTCTTTATTTCCACGTGGCTGCACGTGAGTGGGAGTGTTGTAAAGTATTAGTGGATTGCTCACCTCTTCTCAATCGCTTAAGCTTTTGGGTTTATTTGGTTGGTGTATGAAACCTAACAGACGAGAACTGGAGCTGGGACGGCACCCCGTGTACAACCACCGACCGTGAATGTCGTCAACGAGATCATCTTATGAGAGGCTGTCGCCGCTGTAGCCTGCAGATGCGAGCCACTTGGAGTGGTAACATGTGCATAAATTGCCATGCGCAGTATGCTAATGTATGTGACTCCATGAATGAAGTAGCTAGATAATCAGAGTAGTTGAATGATAGCGATGCGAAAGGGTGTGTGCGAGAGAAGAAATCGAATACACTAATACAGTATTCTCAGTACCAGTGTGTCTAAGTAAGTATCTTTGATGAAGTTTAAACTAAGTAGCAAGTTCTACCTTAATTATATGGTATTGTAATGCACATTATCCGAATCAACAACTTATATTTTTATATTTAGTTTGCTTTTCTTGACATATTAATAACCTATATGTTGTTTTCCCTACTGCCTTTATGGGTTTCCTTGTTGTGCTACATTATATTGTGCACATCTATATATCATATATACATGCTCCCCCTATCACACAAAAATAGTGAAATTTTAGATATCTCTATGGTCCACAAAGCACAACATTCATTGCTGACTTCACCTTACCTATAAAACCAAAGAAATGCATACCGGGAATAATGCATCGCACCCCTAGTATTTTACCTTAGGTCTGGGCCCAAATTTTATTCTTCCATCTCTTTCCTTTCTTCTCAAGCTCCAGTGACCATTTTTAGGGTTTGGAGTTTGAGGGAGTAGGCATATCTATGGCTAGCAGGCCTAGAGGTAATACCATGGTGTAAGGGTAACCAATATTGGTGCTAGTCAATACGGCAGGTCGCTACTGAGAATCGGTTTGGTTGTGGAGGCGGTCAAGGGGACCATTGCCAATGAGTTAGCATGGGAGTGCTCACAATGGAAACAAAGGTGAGGCCACACACCCATATCAACACTAGGAAATAGGGTAGCAAGAGAGGAGAGAGGGGTGGTACAACAACTTGTAGGCAGGGTCCACCAGCACAAAGGGACATCGCTAGAGAAGTAGACGGCTGGTGATGATGCGTGCTTGTTGGACAAGTGGATAGAGCGAAGGCATACAGAGCAAGAGAAGAGATAACATAGAAACATGGTTGATCACACTATTGATTCTGGATTTGATGGTCCGAAATTCGGGCCTAGACGTGAGATAGATGGTCACCATAAGATGATATCAAGATTTAAGTAGCCATGTGATCTGCAACGACTTGACGAGCGCATACACACACCTTACCAGACATGCATACCATAGTAAAAAATTCACAAGTGCTAACTGGTTGGCATCTTAAAATATTTTTGCCAGGCAAGTTTGGAGGTCCAACGACCATAGGCTATATATGGTAACAGCACAGTTCTTGGTTACTACCTCTATCATTTCAAATTACAGGATGTTTTGGCTTTCTTTAGATACATAGCTTTTGCTAGCTATGCACTTAGGTATATACTATGTCTAGATACATAGTGAAAACAATTTATTTAGAAAAACCAAAACATGTTATAATTTGGAACGGAGGGAGTATTAAGCAACTAGTCAAAACTATTCAATTTACTCCCTTGATTTTAAAATAATTCAATTCCTAGAATCAACATAAGTCAAACTATCTTAACACTACGTGAGAATAGCACTTCACTGCCGGTTCAAAATACCCCGTCACTGTCGGATTTTGAACCGGCACAACCATATCGGTAGTGATGAGGGTAAGCTATCACTGTCGGTTCCTATAAACCGGCAGTGTTCTTCAACTTCACTACCGATTCTTTACATAACCGGCAGAGTTCAGTTCCACCAACACTGCCGGTTCATAAGACCACCCGGTAGAATTCAGTTCCACTAACACTGTCGGTTTGTGTTTCAACCGGTAGTGTTGTCGTAAGAATCACTGCCGATTTGTGACAAGAACCGGCAGTGATGGCTAAGCCAACGCTGCCGGTTTATGGCTCCAGCCGGCAGTGCCATCACTGCCGGTTTGTTGCTAACCGGTAGTGATGTTTATGACAACACTGTCGGTTTTCTGCTAACTAATAGTGATGTCACATTCGTATTTTATTGTTTTATAATTTATTTTAATTTATATTTTTTTATGGAATCGGGTTTCACTTTTATATACGCTACGTAGAGGACAGGTCCATCAATATTAAACATTACAAATGTTACGGTTACAATTCAAATGTTCTTATCAAGATCTCGATCCCTCAAAATAAAAAAGAAATGTTCTCGGACTTCACAGATTGTGCAATGCTTCTCGGACTTCTTACAATAATTTGGCGAGCCGCTCTAGGCCATACTGGTTCTTGAACTTCATGGATTGTACAATGAAAAATGCTCCATCTTTTTCCAATACCTCGGCTAAGATGAATTTTGCCAGCTCCGATTGCATCGCGACGATCTCCATGTCTAACAGCCTTTCATGGTTATATTCCTTGCGTTGTCGTTCAAAAAAGATGATATCCAAAGAGGAATCAGTAAATCATTTTGTTGAATGATTAACAGACATAAATGAAATGGAGATTATACACACCAACTTATCGGCTTCTTCTGATTTTCCGCCGATGTAGCGAAGCATTGCCCACATTACATAAAACCCGCATTCATTGTTTCTCGCCGGCTATTTTAGGTACTTCCCCTCCATTTCGACAACCTTGAATGGGACCTGCGTCCCACTGATATGTCTTCTTCGGACACTGAGCAACATTAAAAGGAGAAATGTTAGAAAGCGATATGTGTGATTAGAAAATAATATGTTATTAGGATCGATTACTAATTCAGCACTGCCACCAGTGCATCCAGATGATGAAATGGTTTTTTTTCGAGTCCCACACCTCGATCAGATTTTTTTGGCAAGATTAACACAAATGAAGACGAAATGGTGGCTGTAATCACAGAATGCTAATTATCGAATAATCTTAATGAAAAAAGAAGCATAAAATTAAAAGCCGAGAACACATACTCGCAGTTGTAAGCTAGAAGTATATGGGTTTTGTTCTTCATCTTGAATTCATTGAAAACAGCAATCAATCTCTATTTCAGGTCTTCCATGTCACATCCATGGAGGCCTAGACATATCTTCTCATTGACTCGCAAGGGGTCCAAGAAGCCTATGTTATCCCATTTGCTTTTTAGAATATAAAATTTTGCTATACATCTACATAACATCATAGGAAGTGCTCAAAAGTTAACAATTTGTGTCCCGAGAGAGTACTTAATTGTAATATCATGCGTGTAGGGTACTTACATAGTCCACAGCGTCAACATTTGTGTATCAAGAGAGCGTTTCTGGTATAGTTGGAATAAGCACTCACACTCGACATCGAACTTCTCTTCTTCAAGATAATGAAAAACATATGGCGAATGGATAATAACCTCAAAACCAAAGTCCTCCGTCTCTGTTGTTTGAGCCATGTAATATTCATGCAACTGGCGCATATATGTTGTCAAATTTTTATACTCGTGATCGGGAACCAAAAGATTGCCCCTTTCATACTTCATTGTCGATGTTCCCGTCCCTTGTACATCATAATAGATGTTAATTCGGAGTTGTCTTCGACGAACTTCTATATCTTCCTTAAATCTTCATTGTGTATTTCATCGGCTCTTGTTGTAGCGTACTGATTCTGTGTTTGCCTTTCGAATTCAGACTTCAATAAAAATTGAGACAGTGAGGCACAGAGATTGAAGAAACTAATACAATCTTCCTTTGAGACGTGTGCTGTAAATTTTCCTTCTATCAAGTTTGTAACGCTGCCACTGAACAACCTTTTTCTTTTTTGTTGGTCCACTTTGGGAGCATTAGCGACCGAATCCAAGGACCTTTTCCGCGACTGTGAGGATGCCTTTGATCTTGTTTTGGGCTGATGTGGAGGAGGAGGAGGATGATGATGAGAATTCTGTTTTCCCAGGGCTGATGAAGATGGAGGAGGAGGAGGAGTCTTCTCTTTTCTTGGGGCTGATGAAGATGGAGTCGGACGAGGAGGAATAGAAGGAGACCTCTGTCTTCTCGGGGGTGATGGCAAGGGATGAGGAGGGGAGTGATCTCTATTGGGAGATGGTGAGTGATCATCATGGGTGGGCGAAGACTCGTAGTCGTCCTCATCATTAGAGGATAATTGGTGGTCAAGCTTAATGAAGCGCTTGCGCCAGGCCACTTGAGAGCCCTTGTTATGACCAAGTTTTGGCCTGTCTTCCGCTATGGGGTACTTAATGTGTATCTTGTTATATTTTTTATCAAGTATTCTATCAATGGTGACGCGAGCGTACCCCTGTGGAATTGGGCAGCCATTAATGGTCCCGTCTCCCGTAGGCCAGGCCTGGTGGAGCGCCACCTTGTCCTTTGTCCATTCCTGACTGATGTACAACTTGACATTGATGGGTTCAGTGATGCCCTCCACCGGATGACGCACATTCGCATCTTCTTCGTCGAGCGGGGTCGATCCGCAGCTGCTGCGACCCCTAAACTATGGGCTAAAGGCAGTAGGAGTAGGGTTTTGTGGTACTCCTGACCCCTTAGACATCAAAATTTGCGGGACTCGTGCTTCAACAGTCGCCTCAATCCATGCGTCCATTCTTTCTTCCATCTCTTTTAGTCGCCTCAAATACTCTGCCTCCTAATCCGCTCTACCACTCGAGCGGCTTCGGTAAGTGTTAGATTCTTGGGGGAATGCTAGTTTCCAAGGAACAACATTGGTTCCTCTAGTGCGACCAGGGTGCTCCTTGGTTTCGAGTGCTTGGGTGAGCACGTCTTTGTCCCTATTAGAAGTGCGAGTCCCTTGCCTCACCTCCTCAATTACCTAGGAGATCCTCTAGATGAGTTCGCACATGGGTTGATTTGTGGAGCTAAACCTCCCGTCCTCTGCGTGGCGTACATTCCTCCCCATACAGTATATTACCGATCTTGGCTCCCAATCGACTGTCTCAACCTGAACGCCTTCCTCAGCAAGGCGATCCATCTTTTGAAGTTCTGCTTCAAATTCTAGCTTCTTTTTGGTGTAGCCACGAGAGCCGAGATGATGAGGATTTATCGCTTTCAGCGAGTTCTCCTTATTCTTCCTGCTTAGTTCTAAGTACTCCTCGGATAACCTGTAATTCTTGAAATCCTGCCAGAAGTCCTTCTGCTTGCTAAACTGTCCACCATCAAAATCTGGCTCTTTATTTTGGAGGACAAAATTCTTGTACAATGTCCCCTTGAAATTCTTGAAGCATGTCCCCATGATTTCTTTTGCTTTTTTCTTGACTAACTCCTTGTCATACTTCGTTGGGAAAATGAAATACTATGGGATCTTGATATCCCATATGTAGTCCTTCTCACTTTTGGAAACCCTCCATGGGTCATCATTTTTCTCAATCCACTTCCTGTAGCTAATCGGGATGAAGTTCCGAACAAGTAACCCGAGGATAGTCTTGTATTTGGTCAAAGCTATAGGCAGTGAGAGTGGATCCCCGAATTCATTGAACTCAGTGATGTGCCGGTGTGCATTTCTACCAACAGAAATCTTTGACACGCCTCGCTTGGATCTGGCCTTCCTGCTACCCGAACCCTTTGGCTCCTCGGCCGGTGGAGGCTCCTGCTGGAGACACCAAGTAAGCTATGACCCTCTCAATTGATTAGCGTGTGTGGCTACATAGTCACATGATACCAAAGTTACCTAGCCATCTTGGTCATTTTGACCTAGATCGAGCAGGCCAGACGGGGTCCCTGGCTGCTCGTTCTCACCGTCCTGATTGACACCGTTACCATTTGTCGGATCATGCGGCTCTCCCGTCCCAGCGATATCAACCGCTTCTTGTTGTCGATCTGTTCTTCGGTGATGGGGTAACAGGCAAGGATGAGTCATGGCTGTGACACGATCGTGGTTAGTTTTGGCTACGAACAACTACTAATAGCATATGTTCATATATATATAATATGTTTAATGCAAAGTCTAATAATAAGTCCACATACAACAAAGTCAAATAATAGCATATGTTCACCTAGAACAAATTCATTGTTTGATTGACCACATACAACAAAGTCCACCTACTGTTCTATGAAACTAAGCCTACATCAACTTTCAAATAAGAAAAGCAATGACCATAGCCATAAATAAAAGCATGACATCTTTCCAAGACCAAGGAGCAATTCTCCTAATCTTCACATCTCCGGCAGGTGGCTTCTCTTCAATCTCTAGTGTCAGCGGATGGCCATGGTTTGCATTCATTGGACCATAGTAGGCCGGTTGCCCATGGTTTGCAAGGTAGGCCAAATGACTATAGTAGGCCCTCAAAGCTTCAGCTTCTATGTTGTACTTTTTGTGCAAATTACCAGGGTAGCGATTGACTTGAGCATAGCAATCTTTCCAGGTTTGATAAATCCCAGGCATGTGACCAACATGCACTACATATCATGCCATGGTTGCCTATACATTTAAGTAAATTAGGCATGTGGTAAGTAGTAATGGTAACTCACTGAACAAGAGTTATTATTCAAGTTATATGGCTAAACTAAATCTATTTAATGTTCTTTATCCTTGACATGATAAAAAATTACCTCAATAATGGGACTGTTTATTATTCGAAGATCAATGTAGTTTAGTAATCATACTTGCTAGCATGCAGCATCATATGTCATTAGTTAATAGTTAGCAACAGGGGTGCTCATGTGAATTTCTCAAGTAAGCAAGCATACTTTACTTTGGAGAGGCATGGACACTTGCTAGGAATGCAAATAAAAGCATGTTACTCATCCTCCAAGCAATCAAGGTTACATTTCAAATAAAATTTTGTAGGGCTACAAAGTCTATTTTACTAAATCACATAATGCACATAAAATACTCACTTTGCAAACCACTGTAATACAAACGTATTAAAGACTAGGAACATCAAAATAAAATAGAAAGCCCCAAGCATAAACTGGTGAACAGATGCAGTTTTACAGAGCAACCAATGCACACATCACATCCAATAGTAACTATGTGAATATGGGGAATGGTACAAGGAAGTTCTAGATATGGAAATTGTTTCCGTACATCAAAAAGGGAGTTCTAGATCTTAAAGTAAAAGCACCTCGAAGTAATATGGAACAAATCTCTACTAGTGACACTTAATTCGAATCTACACTACTCTTGTTCCTTGTTGATAAATTAGAACCATTGATTTTGCCTTAGTATTCACAAACTTCACATTAGGTTGGTTGCTAAAGCATAGGTTCTTCTATTAGACCAGATCCTCAGCAAGCATGAGATAATTTAATGTGTGTTCAGCATGAACAAATCCTCCAGATAAATTAAAACATATTTGAATAACTATAACCTCACTTGCATCCCTGTTTAGGTCTGAATTGTTGTGTTGACAAACACAACACACAGCCTCCTTTCAAAATTTACTTCTTTAGATTTCTAACAATAGGGAGGCAAACCCTTGTCCATTACCAGCAGTACACGAATAGCCAAGAAACATAATCACATACTATCACTTAATGTAGACATAAGTCAACCTTTTTCTTCTTAGAAGTGAATTGGTAAAAATGTGTTATACAAATGTTCCCCCAAAATAAGTATTACTGGATTCAAGTAAGCAGCAACACCTCTACTGATTCACAGCAACACCTCTACTGATTCAAGTAAGCAGCAACACCGTGGGATATTTCATCAGACATATAGCGGGCAGTGAGCCACGCACTCACCGTGGGGGGTGGGAAAGCAGCTGTCCGCGCGCTCCTGAAGGCCTCGGCGGTGGGAGTGCAGGCGTGGAGGAGGAGGGGCACGGCCGGCGTCGTGGACGAGGAACGAGGACACGGATGGCGTGGTGCTCTGGCTTGGGGCGGTGGACGGTGTGGGGCGGTCCTCCGGCGTGGGGCGGTGCTCCGGCGGCGCGGGGGGAGGGGTTGGCGTGGGATTGAAATGAATTTGGATAATTTCTACTAGCGCCTCTTTTATACCAGTAGCTCATCACTGCCGGTTCTGATTATAAACCGACAGTGATGGGGGTACATCACTGTCGGGTCATTCCCCAAACCGGCAGTGATGTGGTGTAACAGTTAGGTGTTAAGTAGGATAACTTTTCATTTTCGTTCGAACTCCTCTGACTGGCTCAACGGTTAAGACCCTCAACTTAGCCCTCGAGACCCGTGTTCGATTCCTAGGTGGCCTAAATTTTTTTGTTCAATTTTATAAATTATTAAATTACTTCGGGAAATAGCTCATCATTGTCGGTTCTGAATATAAACCGACAGTGATGGGGGTACATCACTACTGGGTCATTCCCCAAACCGGCAGTGATGTGGTGTAGGAGTTAGTTGTTAAGTAGGATAACTTTTCATTTTCTTTCGAACTCCTCCGACTAGCTCAACGGTTAAGACCCCTCAACTTAGCCCCCGAGACCCGTTTTCGAGTCCTAGGTGGCCCAAATTTTTTTGTTCAATTTTATAAATTATTAAGCATCCTAAAGGTCAAAAAGAAAAAATAAATAACCCTTGGCACACATCCTATACTAACGCAGCGGTTAAGTCTTTAAACTCTGCAGCCCGAGACCCAAGCTCGAACCCGAGGGCTGGCATATTTTTTTTAATTTTTTATATAACACTACCGGTTTTCAAAATAAACCAACAGTGATAATCAGCATCACTGTCGGTTTCTTCTCATCAATGCCGGTTTTTTGAAACCAACAGTGATGTTTATATATATTAAAAAATTTCTTTTATATACTGAATAAATAGAAGCATATGTATTCCTATGTCGAAATGGTTTAAATTTTTTTGGCAAGCTTGTACACCCAAATTAAGACCCCACACATGATCTTAGGTTTTTCTGATCATTTTTTTATTTATTATATTTTTCTGTGTGCTGAATGAGACAAAAGAGGGTAAATTTTATCTTGGACCCAATAGATTTTTTCATCCACCTCCACAAAATTCTTATCCCTAGGGCACATTAACGCCTATCTAAAAGTTTAGCATCATTTCAGGTCTTTTCATGGGTAGACTCAGTTCAACCTATAATTAATCGGTGTCGTCGCGTGAAAATTCAATTAAACCTTAGAAAGTAGCAAACCATCTCCAAAAAATCCTAAACTTGGTGTTTCCTTCACACGTGGCACATGCAAGTCTAAGAAAAAGTTTAAGATGAATACAACACCGGAATGCCTATGAACCACAGAAACCTTGATAACCTATGTGTATAGTCATGGTTCGATGAAAAGACACATGTACATCTGTGAAGCATGTATACTCTGCCTATGTCGAAATGGCTTGAAATTTTTTGGCAAGCATGTACACCCAAATTAAGACCCCACATATGATTTGAGGTTTTTCTAATCTTTTTTTAGTTATTATATTTTCTCTGCGCCGAATTAGACAAAATAGGGTGAATTTCATCTTAGACCCAATAGATTTTTTCATCGACCTCCACAAAATTCTTATCCCTAGGACACATTAGATCTTGTGAAAAGTTTGGCACCATTCTGGATCTTTTCGTGGGTAGACTTAGTTCAACCTATAATTAAACGGTGTCATCGCACAGAAATTCAATTAAACCTCAGAAAGTAGCAAACCATCTCCGGAAAATCCCAAACTTGGTGTTTCCTTCACACGTGGCACATGCAAGCCTAAGAAAAAGTTTGAGACCAATACAACACCGGAATGCGTATGAACCACAGAAACCTTCATAACCTATGTGTATAGTCATGGTTCGATAAAAGGGCACATGTACCTCTGTGAAGCATGTATACTTCACCTATGTCAAAATGGCTTGAATTTTTTTTGACAAGCATGTACACCCAAATTAAGACCCCACACAGGATCTGAGGGTTTTCTGATCAGTTTTTTTATTTATTATATTTTTCTTTGTGCTGAATGAGACAAAAGAGGGTGAATTTCATCTTGGACCCAATAGATTTTGTCATCCACCTCCACAAAATTCTTATCCCTAGGGCACATTAGAGCATGTAAAAGTTTGGCACCATTCTGGATCTTTTTGTGGATAGACTCAGTTCAACCTATAATTAAACGGTGTCATCACGCGGAAATTCAATTAAACCTCAGAAAGTAGCAAACCATTTTCGAAAAATTCCAAACTTGGTGTGTCCTTCACACGTGGCACGTGTAAGCCTAAGAAAAAGTTTGAGATGAATACGACACCGGAATACCTATGAATCATAGAAACCTTAATAACCTATGTGTATAGTCATGATTCGATGAAAAGGCACATGTACCTCTGTGAAGCATATATACTTCGCCTATGTCAAAATGGCTTGAAAATTTTTTGGCAAGCATGTACGCCCAAATTAAGACCCCACATAGGATCTTAGGATTTTCTGATCATTTTTTGATTTATTATATTTTTCTCTGTGCCGAATGAGACAAAACAGGGTGAATTTCATCTTGGACCCAATAGATTTTTTCATCGACCTCCACAAAATTCTTATCCTTAGGGCACATTAGAGCATGTGTAAAAGTTTGGCACCATTCCGGATCATTTCGTGGGTAGACTCAGTTCAACCTATAATTAAACGGTGTCGTCGCGTGGAAATTCAATTAAACCTCAGAAAGTAGCAAACCATCTCCGGAAAACTCAAACTAGGTGTTTCCTTCACACGTGGCACGTGCAAGCCTAAGAAAAAATTTGAGATGAATACGACACCGGAATGTATATTTCTAGTTGCTCAACAAATGTTAAACAAATTACATGCATGACAATAATTAAACACACAAAGCCATACAAATTAAAATTAGAACCTAATTAAACTACGACCTTGAAAACAACCTAATAAACATTAATTACTATCGGGATCATTGCCAGGTTCGATCAGGCCACGCACACTAACATGCCTCTATAGCCATATATGGAAATTGATGTCACGGATTATGTATCCGCTTGTATCGATGAAGTCCAATGCCCGTACGAGTGCACTCTCTCGTGCCTCACAATACCGAAGGAATGGTCGGCCATAGATGTAACCTACTGAACGACCACTACCCCTATTAGTAATCCTTATGCAGTACTGGCGTCCTTCTACAGTGAGCTAGCCAAGGTTACCATTGCAGAAGTCCCAATTGTACCCGAGTTGCTCCATAGCTTGGTCTAGAACGGCCCACAAGCCACATGCAGATAGGTAAGGTCCTAGAGCGCAATCTGCATGCGGAGAAAAAGGAAAAAAAATTAGAGAATGTTATTACAATAATAAACAACAAATAACCATGACTCAGGTATAAGTGACCATTTTACCACATCCGCACAGTTGTAGCTCGTAAACCATTCGCTTGCTTGCGGGACGGGGATATCACCAGCATTCAAAGCAAGTGCCTTGAAGTACGAGAAATCAGGCATATCATAGCAAACACATCAAAGTGCCTCTAAATAAATGCGCATGGCACTGAATTGGGTGCTTATCACATCTGGGCTCTGTCTTCCCGTCTCGTGGATATGGTTCCGATGATTTGCACCCCTCAAAGGGATGTAAAAACTAAGTTCACACGTCCATAGCCGACCACTTGCATTAGATGCTGTATTCTCGACGATGTCCAAGATAAAGAATCAGCTAAGTGCTGTTCGCAACCAATCTATTAGGGATATAGTCTGCGACATATATATATGCAACAATAATATTAAACTAATTACACTTATTTGTTAGCATAAAAAACAAAAGATGTTGAAAAATATTTCGTACAATAGCTGGAATAGGGAACCGTGGAATTGCCATATTAGGAGCGAATGGCTCATTGTTAGGGTGGAAACCTGGTTCTTGTGGTCGGGGAGGTCCGTTGTTCATACCACCTAATCGATAAAATGCCAAAAAATATGAACTTAAAATATATGCACAAAAAATTCTTCCAAATAAAATGTGGCAACATAATTAAATATAGATCGAATGCAAGGAATAAGAATATATATAAATGTAGAATGCAAAGAAACATAAATATAAATATAGATCAAATGAATATAGATAGAATATTGGAGAAGACAACATATCAATACCATTGAAAAATGCAGGAGCCATGACCAAATCACGTAGAGAGAGAGTGGATTTCTTGAGAAGTGAGAGTGAAACGTGAGAAATGAGAACGTGAGAGTTCGTGGGTGGGTGGGATCGATGTATGTGGCCGGCAGTTTGTTTTATATAGGGGGGCATGGACATCACTACCGGTTTTTAAGTAGAACCGACAGTGAAAGTTAATATCACTGCCGATTTTTAAATAGAACCGACAGTGAAAGTTAATATCGTTGCCGGTTTTTAAGTAGAACCGACAGTGAAGGTGCATATATGTAAAGGATATATTTATTTAGATAGTACAGTGGGAAAGTTTTAATAATAATGATATATTTATTTAGATAGTAATGAAATACATAAAAAATAATAAAAATATTAGAAATAAATTACATATACGATAACAAAGACATTACACTAAAATTACATATACGATAACAAAGACCTATTTGAGTATAGGTCAGTGTTACAATCAATGTGTATCAACACATTATAATGTAACCACCTCAGCAGCATTCTTCTAGCACCAACTAGGGGCAAACAGCAGCACCGATGTGGTCTACAAGCTATACCGGTTGGAGATGACAAGGTGGCATCGATGAATTTGCCTTGTATGTACGTGGCCTTTTTCCAGATGTGCACCGCAGTGGATGGCTCTGTGAACCTCGTGGCATCTCCAATCTTTGGCGTTGCTCTATCTTCAGTACCATTCTTCTAGTACCTCTTGTGTGCACCATTTTGGTGGACTACGATGCATCATGATATCTATGGTTTATTGTGAGAGGAAAATATTGTATCATGGCTGATAAGGCCTGGCTAAAAACAACATGCATGGAGAGGCTAGCTCCTGGCCGAGGGTCATTTTATAGGGGGCTAGCATTCATGGTACATTTTTGTTTTTGAACTAAAGTTATCGGGGTAGGTGGGAGCAGTTTTCCTACTGTTGTGGTCAGTGGGAGCACTATTGGCATGTAGGAGCATCTACACATCACTGTGAGTTTTAGTTTAAAAATCGACAGTGAATGCGGCCTTTTGTGTCGGTTTGAGCAACCGACTGTGATAGAACCTATCACCGCCGGTTTTAAAACCAAAACCGACAGTGAAGGGCCCTGCCACCATCGCAGCCTTTTAGTAAAAAAATATAAAAAAATGACTATCAGTTTGGAGCCTACCATTGCAGCGCTATCACTGCCGGTTTTAAAACCAAAACCAACAGTGAAGGGCCCTGCCGCCATCGTAGCCTTTTAGTAAAAAAATATAAAAAAAATCACAGTCCCGCAGCCTTTTTATAAAAAATATAAAAAAATCCCGAGCCTAGGATTCAAACCCACGTCTCAGGGTTCTTAGTTTGGAGCCTTAACCACTACGCTAGAATAGAGATTATGTTAGAATTAGTTGTTCTTTCTCTTTTATCCCATCGTAATGCACTACTAAATAATAAATGCAAAATCAAAAAAGTTTGGCCCACCTGAGATTCGAGCGCGGGTCTCAGAGTACAGAGTGCATGGCCTTAACCGCTGAGCTAGGATAGGGAGTTCGGTTAGTTTGCTTTTATTTATTTATTAATAGAAATAATGCAGTCAGTTTATATTCTAAAATAACACAAAATTTGTGTCTTGATTATTTAATTCTATGATAATTAATTAATGGTCTATAATTATCAAATAATAGTGTTTGTGAACATCATCTCAATATTTGATTACATAGTCAATAATTAAATTATAGAGATGCGCACAAAATATAAATTAGATATTCAGTGCGAATTACTGATACAATGTCTGCATAATGATTACATAGTTAACAATAATCTAACTATCTTTAGGTGCATCAACAATGAGGGCCTCATTGTGATCAAGCCGTACGTAGGCAGGTTCGTCACCCTCTTGAAGGATAGGTAGGGGTACGTTCGCCCCGAATGGAGGCATTTCCTGATAACCCCTGTAGTCTTCTTCGTCCGTCACTCCATTGACACCGACAATCTTCCTTTTCCCTTCTAGGACTACTCTTAGCCTTCCTTTTGTCTTGTTGTCCCTTGCATAGAAGACTTGCATAACATCTCTTGCAAGGATGAAGGGGTCGTCTCTATATGCGGTCTTAGTGAGATCAACGGTAGTGAACCCTTCGCTGTCAGTGTTGATTTCCTCGAGCCAGACCCACTGGCAGCGAAAAAGAGTTGCCTTCAATGGACCATAGGCTAGCTCCCATATCTCCTCTATGAAACCATAGTATGTCGCCTGCACGTTGCCATTTTCGTTGTGAGCATCAAAACGAACACCACAATTTTGGTATGTGATCTTTCCATCTTGCTTTTTTGTGTAAAATGTGAATCCATTGATCTCATACCCTTGGTACTTAAGATATGTACTTGAAGGTCCCTTGGCTAAGGCATCCAGTTGATTACCCAACTTTATTCTAAGCAAGTGACGTCGCAACCAGTTGATAAATTCCTCCTTATGTTTTTATCCAGCCAAGCCTGTGACCTGCTCGGATACAGAGTTTGTAGTGATTGCCTGTGCTCATCAATGTATGGCATCACACCCTTGGCTTGCTGGAGAACAGTGAACTGTGCCTGTCTAAAAGAAATAGGGTCATCTACTGTAACAAATTTCTCCCTGATCATTCCTTTGCCACGTAGTCTTCCCTCATGGCGAGATTCTAGAACTCCAACCCTTTTGATGTCTAGATAATATGTATAGAACTCAATGGCCTCCTCCATTGACCATCCTTCAACCACGCCGCCTTCTGGCCCTGATCTGTTCCTAACATACCTCCTGAAAACTTTCATCAATCTTTCGAAAGGGAACATCTGATGCAGGTATATTGGGCCAAGGGCTCTAATTTGATCAACAAGATGAATGAGCAGATGCAATGAGATATCAAAGTAAGTCGGCGGGAAATGCATCTCAAGCCTAACGAGAGTTTCGGCTATGTCCCGCTACAACTGCTCTAGCATGGACACCTCAATGACCTTTTTTGAGATCACGTTGAAGAATGAGCAAAGCTTTATGATTGGGGCATGGACCTTTGGGGGGAGGATACCACGTAGGGCAACAGGGAGCAACTGAGTCATAATGACATGACAGTCATGGGCCTTCATAGGGCCATAGTTGAACTTGAGTTCTCTCATGTTCACTAGCCTCTTCGGGTTCACATAGTAGCCCGTCAGGACTTTGAGTTCATTGAATAAATAAATAAGCGAATGCTTTTCTTCCTTCTTCAATGTCCATGACGCAACCAGAAGTTCAAACTGGCCATTCTCTAGCTCCACGGGATGCACCTCCTTCCTGATTCCCAAGTGTTGCATGTCCAGGCGTGTGGCTAGTGAATCCTTCGATGTCCCCTAGGTGTCCATCAAGGTGTTAAGAGTGTTAGCGCACATGTTTTTAGTGATGTGCATGGGATCAAGACAGTGGCGTACACTCAGAAATGGCCAGTAAGGTAGTTTCTAGAAAACCGATGTTTTCTTCCAAATGCTCCCATCAGGTGCTGCTACTGCATTGTCCCCCTTCCCAAGGACAACCTCCAGTTTGTTGAGTTCTCAAAGTATCGTAGGCCCGTCTCGATATTTTGGAGCTAAGCGTTTCTCAATAGTACCGTTGAAATCTTTTATGTTCCTGTGGTAAGGGTGATCCTTAGGTAGGAACCTACAGTGTCCCATATAAACTATCTTTGAGTTATTTGGTAGATTTACCACATCGGTGTCGTCCAAGCACTCGACACATCCAGTATAGCCTTTTGTCTTCTCTCCGAACAACGAACCTCAACCTGGCAGGTCGGTGATTGTAGCGATAAGTACTCCCTTGATCATGACATGTTCCTTTTTGTACTCGTCCTAAACATCCGGCACACCCTTTTCAAACATCTCCACTAGTTCATCGATCACTGGTTCTAGAAACACATCGATGTCATTCCCAGGTTGTCTTGGCCCTTGGATCAGTAGTGGCATCTGGATGTACAACCGCTTCATACAGACCTAAGGTGGAAGGTTGTATATACAGAGCGTCACTGGCCAGGTGCTATGATTGCTTCTAACTTGGTTGAAAGGATTCATCCCATCTATGCTCAAAGAAAACCAAAGGTGCCTTACCTCTCCACCGATGTCCTTATAGAACATAGTATTGATAGTCCTCCAGTCATGCCCATTGGCGGGGTGCCTCATCATTGTATCTTTCTTACGCTCTTCGCCATGCCAGCGCAACAGCTTGGCTGACTTTGCACATGCAAACAGCCTATGCACCCGGGGAGCTATAGGGAAATACCAAATGACCTTTACGAGACCTCCTATGGTCTTGGTACCCTCATCTGACAGTCCTTCCTTGTACCGTAGAGCTTCACACTTGGGGCACTTGTCCAAGTTTTTGTATTTTTTCTACGGTACAATATGCAATCATTGGAATACGTGTGGATTTTTTCAACCTCGAGGCCGATGGGGTAGATCATTTGCTTGGCCAAGTATGTCTTTTCTGGCAACTCGTTTTTTAGGAGCATTTTCCTTATTATACCTAACAACTGATCGAAGCCTTTATCGCTCAATCCGTTTGTCGATTTGAACTCCAACAGCATGATGTCGGCTTCTAGTTTGCTCATTGGACAATTCCTATACAATGATGTTTTGCCATCTTGTCTCATTTTCTCTAGCTTTCTCAACAGTCTTTCACTAAGACATCCGGTCTCTACATTACATAGAAGCTGAGAAATGCCATCGTTATCCTCGGTGTCATCAGCTAGCGTGTTCCTAAACACATTATTAACTGTGGCCATAGGCTCTGTATTGACACCGGGTTCCTCGTCAGCATCGTGTATAGCTATGTCAGGCATGTCCACATCATCATCGTTTTCCTGCAGAACATTCACACCAACCTCACCATGCATAGTCCATATCGTATAGTTTGGCATGAACCCCTGGTAATCAAGTGTGATCGTATAGACTCAATTTGACGAAAGTTCCTTTGATTCTTGCAATCTTTGCATGGGCAGAAGATAGGGTTCCCATTCCTAGCATGGGCTTTGGCATCGGTGATAAACTGGCTGCGCCATGCATGTACCGCTTGTCCGTTTGGGACAGATGCATCCACTCTCGATCCATCTTTGCACAAAAAAATACTGAGACAGTAATTATAAATAATTAATAAGAAATCGAGCTTCATGAACAACAATTGTAGCTCGAAAGTACCATTTTTGGAAAACATTATTATACACTAATTATTGGAAAATTGAAATTGGTAGCCCCGGCCCTGTAAATTGAAAATCGTAGTAAAAAACAATTATTGCACAATAATGAAGAACATCTATTCTACTCTACTTCTAAGAACTAATTATAGCATCACATACTAACAATGATGATCTTGACCACCATGGAATAATTAGCTAGGAATTTAAATATGTTCATAGACACCAACCGTTTGGATGATGGATTCATCACAATTTGAGCCTTGCACAAATGTCCAATTAGAAAAGTGCTCTCTAGAATGGAGAAAGAACTAGAATGAGAATCAAGCAATGTAGCCATCAAAACGAAGCTAATTAAGCAACAAAATCAAAGAAGTGGATGTTTGTTACTAACCTTAAAGCAAAAAGATGATGCTATTCTTCAAAATCTAAGCACTAGCTTCATAGTGAAGAACATCCGCAACAATGGAGGGAAGGACCCAAATGCGCGCCTTTGTTCTCGGGATGGAAGAGAGGAGGAAGGAGAGGACGGCTGCAACCTTTTTTTGTGTTGTAGGCTTATCACCGTTAGTTCTTGGCTAGAACTGACAGTGATAGAGCCCAATCACTATCGGCTCTTGGCTTAAACCGGCAGTGATGAGAGGCCGCCAAAACACTGCCGGTTCAAGCCACAAACCGGCAGTGACGTGGTCCTTCACTGCCGGTTTTAGCCCAGCCCCAATCATTTTTTCATTTTCAAGCTCATAACCGGCAGTGAAGGTACATCATTGCCGGTTCTCACAAATCCGGCAGTGATGAGGCCGGCAGTGATGTGCAAATCTGGCGTAGTGTAAGTTGATTGACTTCACAAAAAACATAACACCATATATGACACCAAATAAGTATATTAATATGAAAAAATATTTCATGATGTATCTAGTGATAGTAATTTGGTGTCATAAGTATTTATGCTCTTTTCTTTAAGTTTGGTCAAATTTAAAAGAGTTTGCCTTAGGACAAAGTTGATTAATTTGGAATGGAGGGAGTACTCTTGATACGTGTGCAGCTAAGCAAGCAGTATCATATCGGCCACAAGCATCTGACCATCTAGACGCTAGAAGCTTCATGTTCCCATCATATAATCTTTATAGATTTTCAAAGTCCTGTGACTATTACATCTCTTGTTGAAGAGAGAGATACTTAAAAGACAGCCTACTATTCAGTGTGCTCAATCTGTAAGAAGATATATACACAGTTAATAATACACGAACTTCGATCTTACCTAATGATCTTCTCACCAGGTCAGCAGGTCAGAATCAACTTGGATTTCCCCTACCACAACCACAAGGTAGCTAGGAGTATACTAGGAAGCCACTATTCAGTTTTATCCATATTGTTTGAAACATGGAATTCGTAGGAAGTAATACCAAAACACGGCATGCTATTATTTCTGCAAAATATAACGTACGTGAAAGTATAGTACCCAATTTCTGTAGCTAGTTTTTTTTTGACAAAGCAAACTGCGAGCTTTATTAATTTAAGACAGTTACATCGTTTAGTACAAACTCAAGAATAAAGCTAGGAGCCTCATCGCCCCAAATACAATTTGTCTTGGTTTGCATAGCTTGCCTTGCCAACTCGTGCGCTACACAGTTTGCATCTCTGCTGCAATGCTCAATAGATATCTCTTGAAAACCGCTCCAAATAGTGCTACATTCGTCGTAAATGGCAGCCGCCGAGTTTGCCGAGAAACCACCTTCCTTCGTAGTCTCTACCACTTCCATGGAGTCTGCCTGAATAACTAGTCTATTGCTCCCAATGTTTTGTGCCAGCAAAGGACCTTCCTTCACTGCATATGCTTCGGCCATAGGCGCATCTATCACATGAGAAACGAAGCTATGCGCGCAGCGATCACCCCCCCTGAGTGGTCTCTGATTACAACTCCTGTGCTTCCACACCCCACATCATCATCAAACGATGCATCGACATTTACCATTATCGTTCCTTCTGGAGGCTTTTGCCACCCCTTACGCACTTTTGCTTCCTTCTTCATAGCCAATTTATTGTTTCTAGTTAGAGCAGCAATGGATAGAGCCGACCTGGATGGTCTATGAATATTTTCACCGTGGACATGTTGCCGGCGCTCCCACCAGATGTACCAGCCCCCAGTCAATATAAGTTCCGCAAGACCAACGTCCATCGATTGGATTTGTTCACCCTTTTGGATTACCTCCTCCAAGACTACTGAACCAGACCGGTCCACAGCAAGGAGCCGAGCGACTGACTCCCAGATGCCCAGCGCCCTCCACACTTCCTTGGCTCGATCACACACAAAGAGAATATGCTTTATGTCCTCCTCACCATTCAGACACATAGGACAGCCTCCAGAATTTCCTATATGACGGTTTGTTAGAATTGCCCGGTCTGGAATCAATCCATGGAGAGCTCGCCATCCGAATATCTTAATTTTCTCCGGAACCTGCAGCTGCTTCCACATCTTCTTCCACACTTGACTTCTTCCTGCACTGCTAGCTTGCATAACATAGTGTCTCCGACCATATATGTCCTCCCATTGGCAGTGATATGCTGATCGGACTAAGAATAGTCTGTTATAGTACCAGGCCACAAAGTCCTAGCTGCATCAACTGCCCAAAATATCGACTTCGCCAAATCCACGCCCCATGTTGTATTAACTGGATTTATAAGCTCATCAACAGTTTTAATAATGTTATTACCTCTCAGCGTTAAGATCTTTAGATTGTGACTCCCTGGAATCCAATGATCATCCCAAATGTTTATTTGAGTGCCATCTCCAACTCTACAGATATACCCTTTCTTGAAACATTCAAGCCCCACCATCACACTCTGCCATGTATAAGAACATCCACTTTTCACCCGTGCATTGAGCAACCTTCCATTAGGATAGTATCTTGCTCTAAGTACTCTTGCACATAACGAGTCCGGTTCACTGAGCAGTCTCCAAACCTGCTTTGCCAACATCGCTAGATTGAAAGAATGCAAATCCCTGAACCCCATGTCTCCTTTGCATTTCCGCACACATAATTTCCACCACTCCTGCCAATAAATCCATCTATGTTCACCATCATCACCCCACCAATATTGAGAGATGGCCGTCATTATTCCTTTGCAAATTTTCTTTGGAATTTTGAAGACCATCATTGCTTATACCGGTACAGCTTGAGCAATGGACTTAATAAGGATCTCCTTCCCTCCCATACTTAGCATTTTCTCCTTCCACCCATTAATTCTAGATATGACTCTATCAATCAAATGCCGAAACAGTCGCTTCGGTCTGCCCCTACTAAAGTTGGCAATCCCAAATATTTATCATTCAACGTTTCTATCATAATGAAGAGCTTCACGCACCTCCAGCTTAACATCAACTTCTGTATTACTTGAGAAAAAATGCTAGACTTAGCCTCACTAACCTTCTGTCCCTAGCTGGCACAATACCGTGTCAATATATCTGCTAGGCAGTCCGCATTCTTCCTCTCAGCTTGCATGAGAATGAGCGAATCATCAACAAACAAGAGGTGTGACACCATAGGAGCATCCCTATGTACCTTCACTCCCACCAAATCCCCTCTCTTCTCGGCTCTTCTTATCAAACAAGATACGCCCTCAGCAACAACTAAAAAGAGATACGGAGACAGTGGACCCCCCCCTGTCTCAGTTCCCTTGTAGGTGTAAAAATATCAGTCTCCGTTGAGTTGAATCTAACATTATACTGGCCTCAAGTCACACATGCCATAATTAGCTTTATCCATCTTTGATCAAACCCTAACTTCGCAATGATCTTCTCCAAGAACACCCACTCCACCCTGTCATACGCTTTATTCATATCAAGCTTCACCGCACAAAGGCCCTTCTTCCCCTTCTTTTTAATGTATGGATACATTCATAAGCAAGCAAAATGTTATCCATAATTAATCTACCAGGAACAAAGGCACTTTGGTGATCACTAATTATCTCCGGAAGAATAACATTCAATCTATTAGACAGCATCTTCAAAATCACCTTATAGACAACATTGCATAAAGAAATAGGGCGAAATTGAGCTACCTTGTTAGGGTTTTCAACCTTAGGAGTCATGACAATAGTAGTATCATTCCACCCACTTGGAATAGTGGCAGTGTTCACCGCCCCCAGAACCTCGTGCACCAGATCATTTCCCAACATATTCCAGAAGCGCTTAAAGAAAATAGCATGCAGTCCATTGGGTCCTAGCACTTTTAGATCCCCGATGCTAAAAAGAGTTTTCTGAACTTCTTCTCTTGAAAAAAGGGCATTGAGAAGTAAATTCATCGCTGGTGTAACTTTCCTGGTCACATCCAGGAGCACTCCCCCATCAACAATTGGTCTCTTTGATGTGAACAGATAAGAAAAATACTCCTTCACCATATGATTCATTGTCTCTTGATCTTCATGCCTATTCCCTTGGTCATCAACTAGACCTTGGACCATATTTTTCCTCCTGCGACTAGAAGCAAAATGATGTTCCTCTTGCGACTAGAAGCAAAATGATGGAAAAATTTGTATTCCAATCACCATGCTTAAGCCAGTTTGCTCGAGCTCTCTGGACCCAAAAAATCTCTTCCTGCTTTAGCATCAGTTCTAGTTGGAGGAGCACTTCCTTTTGTGCTGCAATATACTCATCCGTCACCAGTCCCCTTCTCAGATTTTCGAGCTCCCTCTTCAGCCCGTTAATACGATGAACTGGCTGCTTAAGGGTCTCTCTATTCCATTTATGAAGATCATCATGTACTTGATTTGCCTTCATCATGAACGTAGGCCCTTGGCCTTGTGCCCGAGTTCGTGCCCATGCTGCCTGAACCACCTCTTCCACCGTTTCCTCTTTAAGACACTTTGCTTCAGATCTCCTTGGACCATGATTACCTTGCATCTAATGGCCATGAAAGTACTCTGTATCCACAATGATCGGCCAGTGGTGATCTGACTTTAGAGTTTTAGCATTCACTAGTTTAGTGTTTGGAAACATGATACTCCACTGGACATTTGCTATGCCCCAGTCCAAGGGTTCTTTGATCTTCCCTCTCTGCTAAGTAAAAATGTCTCCAATGTAGCCAATATTCACCAAATTACAGCCCCCAAAGTATCATGGAAAGCTAGCAACTGTCGTTGTGTTCACCCGCCCCCCTTCTTTTTCATGATGAAAAAGGTTTTCAATGAAATTACCTAACACCAACCAAGGAATAGACTCCCCATTGTGCAACGATCGAAGAGCTTCCCACATCCTCTCCTTCTGATCCCAGCTAGGTTCACCATAAATCCCCGTCAGTCTCCACTCCACATCATGGATCACAACATCAATATAATTTTGTGAGATCCCTTGACATTGGATTACCACCTCCTTCTTCCACATCAACAACAACCCTCCACTACGGCCATCACTCTCGTGAATGTAATGGTCGCACCCCCAAATGCTTTTTCAAGTATTCTGCCTTTGCTTTCGCCAGATGTGTTTTAGATAGAAACAACACATCTGGTTTTTTGTGCTTTTGGACTTCTAGGAGCGCACGAACTGCCTGGGTGCCTGCCAGTTCCCGGTAGGTCCACGCCAAGATCCTCATTGTGCCCGGTCACTCTCCTAGAAAGGAGAGCGTAGATCTATTCATTGTGCTGCTTGTTCCATCTTCACTACCCCCGACTCTCCTAGCTCTCTTCTTATCTTGCTCCTTCAACGGGCTAGTATCTACGCCTAGATGTGGCATATTTTCTAGCAGGTTAGCTGTTGTGCCACCTGTCCCCTACCATCAACATTAGATGCATCTCTTTTCTTCGCTGCACCAACATTGAGCTCTTCATCTTCCTCATGAGAGATCTCCATATTCTCTCCCTCCCCTTCTGTCCATTCACCACTACCCCCTCCTCGGCCTCGGCCTTAACCAAGCCCACGTCCTCTTCCACCTCTCAACTCCTCCCTTCATCGGATCAAGAGTGCAAAAGGGACTCTTAGCTAGCACCCCCATTCACACTTATCTCTGCTATCAACTCCATCACCGCACTCCATAACTTCGTGCCCCATCATACCACAATGGAAACCAAAATCTAGGGAGCTTCTCATACTGCACAAGGTATAACATTTTTGGTATATATTAACGCACATAGAATAATTCGCAAGCGCACGTGTCGAGGACCAATACTAGGGTACACGAAGAGGAGGAGCTAATAACCATCAACATTGATTCATCCAAGTAGTCAAGAGCGCGACTACAGCTCCAATCGACCCTAGGTGCGCAAGCTCTGCCTCACCCAACCTCTAAGGGCGGGCTCCACCTCGCTCGACACCGAGGCCACGGGCTCCACCTCACCCGACCTTTGGGGGCGGGTTTCGCCTCGCTAGCCATTGAGGTCATGGGCTCTGCCTCGCCAGACCTCTGAGGGCGGGCTCTGCCTTGGCCGACACCGAGGCCACGGGCTCCGCCTCGCCCGACCTCTGAGGGCGGGCTCCACCTCGCCTGACCTCTAAGGGCTAGCTCCACCTTGCCTGGCCTCTAGAGACGAGCTCCGCCTTGCCTGACCTCTGGGGGCGGGCTCCGCCTCGCCTAACCCTTGGGTTTACGCTCCGCCTAGTCCAACCTCTGAGGGCGGGCTTTGCCTCACCCGACACCGAGGCCACAGGGCCACCTCCCCTGACCTCTGGGGGCAAGCTCCGCCTTGCTCGACCCTTGGGTTTACGCTCTACCTCACCCAACCTCTAGGGGCGGGCTCCGCTCGCCCGACATCAAGGCCGCGGGCTCCACCTCGCCCGACAGTCAGGGGCAGGCTTTGCCTCATCTGACCCTTGGGTTTGCACTCTGCCTTGCTCGACCTTTGGGGGGGACTCCACCTCAACCGACCCTAAGGCCGGGGGATCTGTCTCGCCTGATGGAGACCCGTACCGCCGCCAACCACTCTAGGTCCAAGCGAATGGGCCTTTGTCAAAGTTCTGACACTAGGGAGGTGACCGGCACGCCCTGATATAACCCATGGATGTGACAGGCCATACCTAGGGATTCACATTAGGAACAGCGTTGGACATACCGGTGCTGTTCTGCCTAACCCTCGTATGAGCACTGACAGGCGCGTCAGTTCACCACGACGTCCGCCGGGACGGAGTGGAGCGCCATGACTGGGAGATGACGCCTACACATGGCGCCAGTGATAGACAGGGCCACGACGTGGAGCTGTCCCTGTTGACGTCCACAGGGTCTGCGGGACCCTCATGAAAGAAAAGAAGGACCCGACGATCCTAGAGGACTTCTTCTCCTTCTCATTCTCCTCTTTCCCCTCCATTGTAACCCACAGTTTCCCTTGGCCTATAAAAGGGAAAGCATGGCTTCCCATAAGGGGCATCGCAACACAACGCATAAATTCAGACTCGAATCTATCAAACCCCAAACCGATCAGAACACATAAGCACACAACCGGGAAGCGACCGAGCTCTTAGCACCCGTTCGCTCCTCTCACCAGAGACTTGGTACCTGTCCCTCTCTCGACCATTTGTAACCCCTACTACGAACTTTCAGTGCTAGTAACACAAGCAGCAGTAATGAACTGGACGTAGGGACATTCTGCCTAAACCAGTATAAACCTCGTGTCCTCTTAGCACACCATCCGAGCCAGATGCGCAATATTATAAATTTACTAGTCGATGGTAACTCGAAACACCAATAGTTGGCGCGCCAGGTAGGGGCCTTTTGCACATCTTGACAGCCACACAAGGTCTTAGATGGCAAGTCACAATGACAGCTGGGTCCTGGGTGCGCATGTGTGCTTCGGGGACCTAGACTTCATCATCACGATGGAAGGAGAGTTGGAGCAAGCTCCCACCACCGTCCAACCTCTCCACTTGTCTAGCCTCGATGCAATCACCGAGGTGCTTGAGGAGCTACAGCTGCATGCACCAGAGGCCCGTGCCCCTAGGAGCGGCCAGCTCCATGGCTTCGACTACAGGAGGTTAGAGTGCCAGCTACGGTGCCTTCCTGGGACCCCGACCATCCTGGGAGGACCTACGCCACCTCACCTTCTCATTCACTAACGTCATGGTGCAGCTTGCCGGAGTAGAGCCCCTCTCTCTGAAATACCTCATCCGAAGCGCCCCGACAGCACTCCCGTTCAGTCTCCGCAAACGCCATAGAGACCGTTGACCACCCTATGGCGCAACGCATGCCTCCATCCCCCGTGAACGATGAGTTTGTGGGAATGACTAAATATGTTGTGGAGTCTTTCCATGACCTCCTCGCGGAACAAACAGAGTCGCACTCCACCTCTAACTCTAGCAAGGGGAGCCATCACCCCTCTCATGAATGTTTTATGGCAGGTACCCCTGAGGGACACGTCGAAAGCATCCATGAGGAAGAGGCTACCCCAACGAATGACCTCGACAACAAGGTTGAGGGGGATATAGGGGCTCCACCCCACTTGCGGATGGAGCAGCTGGTGGCCTAGCACTAAGAGCTTGAGGAAGCACGACTCTAGCTCGAGAAGGAACACGCGGAGCTCGATCGAGAGATCGAGCGCCATGTGATGTGAACCGGAGTATCATTGAGGACATCGTTGCTGTGGTGGCCTTGCTCCATGACACCTGAGGATCATCAGGCCAATCGCGAGATTTGCACACTACTCAAGTGTGCAGCGGCGCAGCAAACCAAGGGCTCATTATCTCGACGACGCGAGCTTGATGCCAGCCAGCGCACGGCCTCAGAGTGACCTGACAAGGATGCATCAGTCTACCAGGTGCCACAATGCGGCAGGCTATGCACTATAGTCCTAGTGCATGAGCGTCTCAGCCGCAACCGTGATGAGCGTGACACCCTCGATGCCCGCAGGCATATCCATGGCGATGCGGGGGAGGGAGCTAGCCATGGCTACCACCCTCGCCGTGGTGGATGCTACGACAGTGGCGAGGACCGAAGCCCAAGCCTCGGCCTACCGGGACCTCAGGCCTTCGGCCGACACATCCTCAATGCCGCCTTCCTGCCACGGTACCGACCACCAACCAACATCCTGAAATACTCTAGGGAAACAAACCTAGGACTATGGCTCGACGATTATTGGCTTGCTTGCCAAGCCAATGGAGCGGATAATGATGACTTCATTATCCACAACCTTCCATTGTTCCTGGCCGATTCAGCACGAACATGGTTGGAACACCTTCCACCCAATAGAATCCAAAGTTGGGCGGACCTAAAAGAGATCTTCGTGGGGAACTTCCAGGGCACGTACGAGTGTCCTAGAAACCCATGGGATCTCAAAAACTGCTAACAGAAGGCCAGAGAAATCCTCCGTGGGTATATCCGGCACTTCTCCTAGTAGTGCAACGAGTTGCCTAACGTCGCCGACGCTGATGTTATAGGAGCTTTCCTATCTAGGACCACCAGCGAGTCCTTGGTTCACAAGCTAGGACATAAGGGCCCGTGAACTAGTAAGGAGCTCCTCGACATCACCACCAGCCACACCTCGGGTGAGGATGCGGTCGGAGCGATCTTTGACCGCCTCAAAGGCAAGGCAAAGACGCCTCCAACCATCCCGTCAAGAAGAATAACAAGCAGTGGCGCGAGGGCTCGCTCATGGCCGCCGCCGACCGAAAGGGGGGCCAGAAGCACATGGAGGGTACTCCGAACCACTTCAAGAAGTTGCTTGAAGGCCAATGCCCAAACCATTCCTTCCCCATCAAGCATCTATATAAGGACTGCGGCCTCATGAAGCGGTTCTTGTCCGAAGGCTTCAACAAGGGAGGCATGGGAAGGACCCTGAGCCGACCACGGACAACACCGAGGGGAGGGATAGTGGCTTTCTGATGCTAGATAAATGCCTCATGATCTTCGGAGGGTTGGAGGCCTATGACTCCATGCGCCGCTAGAAGCTCATGCGCTGTGAGGTCTATATGGCCAAACTGGCCGCGCCTGTCTTCCTCCAGTGGTCGGAGTCTGCCATAACCTTTGATCGGACTGACCACCCAGAGAGTGTCCCACAACTAGGGAGATATCCGCTCATGGTTGACTCGATCATCGGCACGAAGCGGCTCACCAAGGGACTGATGGATGGAGGCAGCGGCCTCAGCATCATGTACGCCGAAATGCTTGACGCCATGGGCATCGACCGATCGCACGTCCGACCGTCCAGAGCGTGTTTCCATAGCATCGTGCCTAGAAACTAGGCCTTGCCACTTGGGCAGATCGATCTGCCCATCACCTTTGGGGATCCATCCAATTATAGGACGGAGACCCTCACCTTCGAGGTGGTCGGGTTCCATGGAACCTACCACGCCGTCCTAGGATGTCCATGCTACGTGAAGTTCATGGCCGTCCCCAACTACACCTATCTAATGCTAAAGATGCCAGGACCGTGTGGGGTCATCACCATCGGCACCTCCTTCCAGTGCACCTATGAATGTGAGGTCGAGTGCTGCGATCACGTCGTGGCAATCGTCGCCTCCAAGGAGCTTGCGGCCATCAGGAAGGAGGTCGCCGAGGAAGCACCTGACCTGAAGCAGTCGGTTAGGTCTTTCAAACTAGTGGAGGGCACCAAGGAGGTCCTCATAGACCCCAGCAGCTTCAAAGGCAAAGCTGTGCGCATTGGCACCACACTTTCCTCAAAATAGGGAAGCGTGCTCGTCGGTTTCCTCCACACCAATAGAGACATCTTTGCGTGTTAACCCTAAGACATGCTGGGCATTCCGAGAGAAGTCACTGAGCATGCCTTAAAGATTAGGCCAGGCTCCAAGCCGGTGAAATAGTGCCTGCATCGCTTCAACAAGGGGAAACGTAGGGCCATTGGCGAGGAGATCGCGAAGCTGTTGGCGGTAGGGTTCATCAGGGAAGTATACCACCCAGAGTGGTTAGCCAATCCTATCCTTATACAAAAGAAGAGTAAGAAATAGAGAATGTGTGTTGACTACACGTGTCTCAACAAAGCATGTCCAAAGGATCTGTTTCCTTTGCCATGCATAGACCAAGTAGTCGACTCTACCTCAGGGTGCAAAACCCTTTGCTTCCTTGTTGCATACTCCGGGTACCATCAAATCAGGATGAAAGAGTCTGACCATCTCACAACATCTTTCATCACCCCGTTCGGATCGTTCTGCTACGTCACAATGCTGTTTGGTCTAAAGAACGTAGGGGCTACGTACCAGCATTGTATGCTCAAGTGTTTTAGAGACCTCATCGGGAGAACCGTTGAGGCCTATGTGGACAACATTGTGGTCAAGTCCAAATGGGCTAACTTGCTCGTAGCCGACCTTCACAAAACTTCAAGCAAACAACATTAAGCTCAACCCCGAGAAGTGTGTTTTTAGGGTCATGAGGAGTATGCTACTTGGTTTCATCAGCTCTGAGTGTGGCATCGAAGCCAACCTAGAGAAGATCTTAGCCATCACAAGGATGGGCCTGATTCAAAACATGAAGGGGGTATAGGGAGTTATAGGGTGCCTCGCCGTGCTCAGCCGCTTCATCTCACACCTCGAAGAAAGAGGTCTCCCTCTCTATCGGCTTCTGAAGAAGGCTGACTATTTCGAATGGACGCCCAAGGCCCAGGAGGCACTTAACATGGTCAAACAGCTCGTGACAAAGGCCCCGATCCTGGTTCCTCCAACTGATGCCGCTTCTGCTCTACATTGTGGCCACCACACAAGTGGTCAGCGCCGCCCTGGTGGTGGATCGAGAAGAAGAGGGACACGCCCTCAAAGTAGCCCCGTGTACTTCATTAGCGAGGTCCTGTCTGATTCCAGGACCCGCTACCCCCAAATCCAGAAGCTCCTATACGTTGTCCTCATCACCAAGACGAAGCTACGCCACTACTTCGAGTCACATCCGGTGATGGTCATGATGTCCTACCCCCCCGGCAAGGTCGTCCAAAATCAAGATGCCACGGGAAGAATCGTGAAGTGGGCAGTCAAGCTGATGGGACAGGGCATCTCATATGCCTCATAGACGGCCATCAAGTCCTAAGTGCTGGCTAATTTCATTACAGAGTGGACCAAGGTCCAAATGCCACCAGCAGTCATCGACCAGGAGTATAGGACGATGTACTTCGATGAATCGCTGATGAAGAAAGGCACTGGCACAGGGCTAGTCTTCGTTTCACCCCTTGGGGTACGCATGAGGTACATGGTTCGCATACATTTCCCCTCCTCCAACAATGTAGCCAAATATGAGACGCTCATCAACGGCCTGCGCATCGCCATCGAGTTGGGTATCCGGTGCCTCGATGTTTTGAGTGACTCCCAGCTGGTCATTGACCGAGTCATGAAGGAGTCGAGCTACCACGATGCCAAGATGGCTACATACTGCTGAGAAGTCCACAAGCTAGAGGACAAGTTCGATGGCCTCGAGCTCAATCACATCCCAAGGCATCTCAATGAAGCGGCCGACGCGCTGGCGAAGGCGACATCTGGCCGAGAGCCGATGCCGACAGGCATCTTCGCTAGAGATCTGCACAAACCCTCGGTCCGCTATGAGGAGCTGGAAGAAGCTGGTGACGGGATGCCTGCCCTAAGCTCGGGGGCTAACCAGCCGTCGGCTTCATCTAACCCCAAGGTCATGGAGCTTGACGAGGATCCAGTGATAGAGCCCGACCCTCTGACTGACTAGAGGATGCCTTACCTCGACAACCTTCTCCATGAGGTGCTGCCAATAGACAAGATGGAGGCTTAGCGGTTCGTGCGCCACGCCAAGTCTTTTGTCCTTGTTGAGGGCGAACTCTCCTAGATAAGCCACACCGGGATCCTACAACGCTACATCCCCATCAAACAAGGGAAGTAGTTGCTGAGCGATATCCATGGTGGGATCTGCGGTCACCATGCTATGCCTAGAACCTTGGTCAGAAACGCATTCCGTCAAGGCTTCTACTGGCCAACCATAGTAGCCAACGTTGAATAGATTGTGCGCACCT
Organism: Miscanthus lutarioriparius; assembly: GCA_904845875.1. NCBI lineage: Eukaryota > Viridiplantae > Streptophyta > Magnoliopsida > Poales > Poaceae > Miscanthus > Miscanthus lutarioriparius. The sequence continues at coordinate 35,104,110 of CAJGYO010000019.1, read as the reverse complement.
GCGAGGGGTGTCAGTACTACGGTCGGTAGACCCACCTGCCATCCCAAGCACTCCAGATGATCTCCATCATGTGGCCGTTCACGGTCTAGGGGCTCGATCTGGTCGGACCTCTCAAAAGAGCTCCCGAGTGCTATACCCACTTGCTTGTTACTATAGACAAATTTACAAAGTGGATAGAGGCTTGACCGATCTCCACGATCAAGTCTGAGCAAGACGTGCTATTCTTCCTTGATATCGTCCCTCGCTTTGGAGTACTAAACTCCATTATCACGGACAACGGCACACAGTTCACCGGGAAGAAGTTCCTCCAATTCTACGATGAATATCACATCCGCGTTGATTGGGCCGCCGTAGCACACCCCCCACATGAATGGGTAGGTCGAGCGCGCAAACAACATGGTCCTACAGGGCCTCAAGCCTAGGATCTTCAACCGTTTGAACAAGTTTGGTGGATGATGGGTCATAGAGCTTTCCGCGGTGCTTTGGAGCCCGAGGACGATGCCCAGCCGGGCCATCGGCTACACACCATTCTTCATGGTCTATGGTTCCGAGGCTATACTCCCGACCAACCTTGACTATGGAGTGCCAAGGGTTAGGGCGTACGATGAACAGGGAGCCAAGGCGTCCCTCGAGGATGCCAAGTACCAGCAAGCGTTGCGCTAGTACCACAGCCGTAGAGTGTGGGGTTGGGCCATAAACGTCCGAGATCTGGTCCTCCGCCTCTTCTAGAGCAGCAAGGACTGTCACAAGCTCTCTCCGCCATGGGAGGGACCATACGTCATTGCGGAGGTGCTCCGACCAGGCGTCTACAAGCTCAAGACCATCGACGGTGGAGTCTTCGTCAATGCCTAGAACATCGAGCAGCTACATAGCTTTTACCCTTAATAAACGCACACTTTCTCTTATCTGTTTTGCTATCTAACTCCTTGACCTTTAGTGACACCTAACCCCAGCAACGGCGGGGGGTCGAGCCTCGCTCAGGGGCTAATAAGAGCATACCTATCCAGTAGACATTCTCTACGCCCGACCCTCTCTCATGTTAAGTCCTAGAAGCGAGGTTTGCCGAAACAAACGCTGAGTAAAACTGGTCGGGCTATGAGAGACCTATGCCTCAGTGGCTATGGCACCTTTGCTCACCACCATGATCAGAGCTTTTTCCACACCCTAGGTTTTTGGGCCTTAGTCACAAAAAGTGTCGGTGCGCATCTAAGAGTTTGACCACCTGGCCAACTTTCTCTATGCCCGACCCCTATCATGTTAAGACCTAGGAGCTAGGGTTGCAGGATCAAGCTTTGATTATCACTGGTTAGACTGCGAGAAACCTACTCCCTAGCGGCTACGGCACCTTTGCTCACCAGCATGATCAGAATTTGCTCACCCGCACCCGAGCTTTACGACCTTAATGACGGAAAGGGTCGGAATGCACTAACCATTTTATACAAAAAGGGGAGAAGGGCTAAAAAGCTATTTGGCTATAACAGAATTTAAGAGCTTGTTCATTTATTACAAGTTCGCCGCCTGGCTTATCTGCCTAACTAAATTCTTGCGCAGGATGTTCTCATCCTCTATCTTCGCAGGTAAGTCCTATCCCAGTGGGGCAATACAAGTCGACTGGACGGATTAGCCACCACCAAGGGATAGGTAGGGAGTAGCTGGATGCCCCACATGGGTTATGCCGACCCCATTACGAATGACGGACCCGGACCCCACACGAACATATCCGGTAAGAGCTCCCCGAACTTGTCACTCAAGCCATCGAGGTAACTTTACCTACCCCCACTTTTCTTTTCCATTGCATGATCATTCATTCATCCATTCTCATGCATGCATTCATACATTCATTCATTCATTTCATTCATCCATTCATCCATACATTCATCCCATACATCCAAGCATTGCATATGCAATTGCTGCATCACAACGCTTCGCTTCGTCTCGCGTCATGAAGCGATAGTCTTCTCATTCGATATGAGCGGCAATTGACTGAGGTTCGAAGGCCGACCCACGAAGGGCTTGAGGCCGCCTCGTGTCAAACAGAGCCAGGGGAGAAAAACATAGATGAGCCCCAGCGGCCTTGCCCGACCTCACTCAGAAGTGGATAGTTACATCTAGACCTTTCTTATTCGTTCCTAACCTAGAGCCAAGCCCACAGAATATCCATCGAGGAGAGGCTAGTGGGCCACCTGAGTCGCTCTCTGGATTGACATGAGCATCTACCAGGAGGTGGGTTAAGGAGCAGTGGAATGCCACATGAGGGCTATGCCGACCCCATCAGCGAATGATAGACCCGGATTCCACTCGGACATGCCTGTTAGCGAGCTCACCGAGCACGACACTCGAGCCATCAAGACAAGTGTCATTAGCTCAGCCCCTCCAGTTGTGAAAACCATAGACAGGATGATGCATGAAACACGGCCGACCCCCACTGAGCCCCATGGGGCTCGGGGGCTCAAGCCACCTGACCCGAACTCAGGAATCCACCTAACTGGGGTTCGAAGGCCGGCCCACGAAGGGCTCGAGGCCACCTCACATCGAACAGAGCCAGGGGAGAAAACATAGATGAGCCCTAGTGGCCTTTGCCTGGCCTGCTCAGAAGCGTACAGGGCCATCTCTACCTTCTCGTTCGATCCTAACCTCGAGCCGAGCCCACAGAATCTCCTTCGAGGGGAGGCAGCGGGCCACCTGAGTCGCTCTCTAGAGCGCCACAGGCATCTGTTGGGAGGCGAGTTAAGGAGCAGTGGAATGCCACATGAGGGATATGCTGACCCCATCACAAACGATGGACCCAGATTCCACTCGAACATGCTTGATAGTGAGCTCACCGAGCACGTCACTCGAGCCATCGAGGCAAGTGATGTTAGCTCAACCCCTCCAGTCGCAGAAACCCTAGATGAGGTGACGATCACAAAGACGAGCCGACCCTCGGCCGGACCCCTGCTATGCATGGGGGCTCGAGGAAAGTTGGACTCACAAGGAGACCGAACATGCGGTCATAGAACGATGGCTTAGATCCTAGGGAGGGGGTATGCACGAAAACAAGAGACGCTATCTCCTACTAGTTTCACTATCCTCTCCTCGATCTTTAGTGACACCCGACCCCAACAACTGCAAGGGGTTGGGTCTCACTTGGGGGCTAATAAGGGTACACATACACCCTTTTTTGAAATAGTCGCCGTGCCTGACACCCTTCCTCACGTTAAACCTAGTAGCAAGGTCTACGGAAACGAATGACTGAGCAAGGCTGGTCGAACTGCGAGAAACCTATGCCCTAGTGGCTATGGCACTCTTGCTTACCAGCATGATCATAGTTTCCCTCCTACACCTCAAGCTCTATGGTCTTAACAAATGGAAGGGTCGGAATGCATGAAGACCTTTTCACACATAAAAAGGAAGGAAAAACAAATCCGCACCAAAACAAAACAACAGACTTGGTCAAACGAAACAAAATAACAAGTTTGTTTAAATGATATACAAGGGTTGGCACTTGTCTGCTAATTACAAGAATGATCGACTGACCTATTGAACTAACTAACCCCTCTGGAGGAGAACTATGCCTTTGATCCTGTCTGCCAAGTCCCATGAAAGGGAACCCACCACCGCTTTCATCTCCTCCAACTCATGGACTTCATAGCCAGGCATGAAGCCATGGCTCATCATCACCAGATCAATGCTGTCCCCATAGTTAGAATGAGCAATCGTGAAGGATTGATTGACCCCAGCGCGAAGAGCATTCCTCTCGAGCTAGCACACCCATGCTGTGATCTCAATGGCATGGGCAACAAGCAAACTAGTCCCCTCTGACTACACCACCTCAAGGTTGTCGCAGACCACTCCGAGGGTGGCGCTCAGGATACCGAGCTCGTCGCTCTCTGCCTAAAGATTCCTCCTCACCTCGCGAGGTCCACGGATAGCCCAGCAAAAATAGTCTTGGCCTCTAGCTTCTGGGTCATCGTGTTTCTGATCTCGGCCTGGAGGGAGCCGACCTTCTGCTGCACGTTGTCGTGCTCTTGGTAGGCTTGGTCATGCTCTCGGAAGGCCTGGTCACGCTCCGAGCAGAGCCTCTTCATGGGTTGGAGCAGCTCATCCCGCTCCTTGCGTAGCCGAGCGACCACCATGGCATCTAGGCTCGCTTTCTTCTCAAGGGCAACGAGCTTCTCCTCAGCCCCTAGCTTTAGCTCTCTTTCCTTTTCAACCTTGGCTAGAAGGTCAAGGATCTACTGGTGGGTCTTGGTGTCCTTCTAGAGCAGCTCATCCTACTCCTTCCTGAACTGGGTGGCCTCCTCATCCTCCCTCTGCGATCTCACTGATAGGTCCTCGAACGCCTTCTCGGCCTTTTCAGTGTCTTGATGGGCCTTAGCCACCCACGACTGAAGACTGTCTAGTTCCTTGGTGAGGGGAGTTAGCTCTGCCACCCTCTGCTGGCGGCAACATGCTAAGCGGTCACCTCCCTATGTAGCTGCGCCTCCTTGACAAAGCGGTCCTAGGTCTCCTTCTATTGATGAAGGAACCGAGACTTCCCTCGGCTGTGAGCTATGTGGGACTACAGGGAAACGATGGTCAGAATACAAAAAGTATATAGAGAAAAAAGGGCAAGAAGTAGGATCAAGTGAATACCTGTCTGGAGGGAATGACAACGTCGTGCAAGGCACCCCTGGTGTGGTCCAAGGCTTCTAGCACGGACATGATCCCCACGTCAAGGCTCTCCCGCTCCATGCTCTCGACGGTGTCATCGAGGGTGAAGAGTGTCGATGCCAGATCCTAAGGATTTGTCCACCAGAGCAGGGGCTCACCCCTCACGGGCGAGTCACTACCTACTGACGTTAGCGCTAGGGATGACTCCCCACCAGTCCCAAGTGCCACCGACGTCTCTACCACCACCATGACTCCTAGGGACCCCTCGGCCATGTCCCCCTCAGTCCAGTCCACACCAGGCACCGTCGCTTGGGCCATTGATGGCGCGGGTCACGCTGGTGCCTCAAGCACTGCTGTCAGTTGTGCCTCGTCATTACCCATCTATCATGACCACCGCCACCTCCACCTGCATTGGGCGGTCATGACCGACTGCGTCGCGCCCGCCACAGTTGGCGCCACGAGCGCGATCAGCAGCCCCATCTACCCTGTCATCGGCAGCGGTATCGTGGCCATCGCCGGCTGCTCCGCGACCTCTGAAGGCACCCTTTGAGCCCCCATGTCCACTAGTCCCGCCGAGGGCATGGGCGCCAACATGGGTAGCGTCCAACCGGCCAATCACGCGGTCACACTGGTGCTGCTCTAGCCCGAAATGGGCGCAACACCAGCTGACGGTTGCCACCTCAATTGGAGGGCGACGCTATTCTTCGGTGCTAGCACCAAAGGATTGTGCTGCCTGCCGATGCTGCAAAGGACGAAAAACATATGTCACGATGAAATCCGAATAAAACAAGAAAAAATAGAGGAACTGATAACACACCTTAGCGACGTTGTGCGGTAGATGTGTTTGGGTGGCAAAACCCCTGACCTCTACTCTGCCTCATCGGGGCGAGGCCGTTTCGAGCCCGCCCCCTGCTCTTGGGCAGAGGGGCTCGCTCCCCTTGACTCTTGGGCCGCGATGGCGGAGCTGGCCACCTCCATCAACATCTCAGGTGTGGTAGTAGAGCCGCCCGCTCCCATTGACTCCTGAGGGAGGCCGACGGTACATCCCGCCTCCGCCGGCTCCCCGGATGTACCCTCCCCTCCGTGGATTGGGAAGGGTCCCAACTCCGACAAGGATGAACCAATACCTGTCAGCGCATCCTCGTTCTCTAGGATGTCCCACTTGACATCATTGGCTACCTTGTTGTCGTCGCCATCGTCATCATCGTCATCGCTGTTGGTGTCCTCCCCCTGTTCCCGCTCCTATAGCTTTCGCTGCCTCTTCCTCTTCTTGTCCTCCTTCGCCTTCCTCAGCCGCTCGCCCTCGGCGTGATTTGCCGCCCTCATGGACAAATCCCTCGGCAATGATGCTGGGTGATCCATGAAGATGAGATCCCTCAGCTAGTCCCGCCCCTCTCAAAGTTAGTATCAAGAGGTCGGGAAATCTATTGAAGAGAAGGCATGAGAAAGGTAAACTTATGAAGACGATGTGGCCTGGTTCCAGCCGCATCGGAGGATGTCCTGGCACTTGGTAGATGAAATCAAGGGGCGCACCCATGTTGCCCCACGAGAGCTACATTGCCTCCTTGATGCATTGCATTGGGGAGCACCCCCTCGGCGAGCACCGTTCCGTCGAACAACGCCTCGGGTGTCATCACGTACAGTGGGAGCGCACGCATCATCAATGGCGCCACCCTCCTTGAGTGGTAGGCCCTAATGATGCTCGACCCCTTCAAGCCATTCTCCTTAAGGATGTGGATGGTAGTGATGTGGTCCCAAATCTTCTTCTTGTCCTTCTTCGGGATGCCCCACTTCCTCCATGACTCCGGGGCCTCTTCGATTAGGTGCCCGGTGAACTTCGGTAGAGGGGCGGTGGTGGTGTTCTTGAGGTAGAACCACTGCAAGTGCCACCCCTTGGTGGATATTGATAGCCACATCGATAGGTACTCGCTGACTCAATTGTTTCAAAGCTGGATGCCGATAGACCCTATTGGCATGTGCAGCTCCTACCTACCACTATTCTCCCTCTTCTTCTAGAGGGTGATGGCAAAGAAGTACCTCCACAAATCAAAGTGGGGGCTAATCCCTAGGAACCCCTCACATAGGGTGACAAACACCGCAATGTGCTGGATCCCATTGGCATTGAGATGCTGCACTTCGATCTTGTAGTAGTGCAGCAGCGCCGAAAGAAATCTATGGGCAGGGGTCACAAACCCATGCTCATGGAAGTGGGCAAACAACACCACATAGCCATCGAGCAATGATGGCATGTCCTCCTCACCGGGCAGCAACACTCCTCGGCCATAGTCCGCGCATGGAGAAGACCGCGATGGACGAGGCCCTTCATGCGTTGGAAGGTGATGTCAGAGCGGCACCATGGATCCATTGGAGTTGGGGGTAGGTGGATGCGAGCTTGATGGAGGTGGGGATGTGGAGATAGGAAACCTGAGCGATTGGCGGCAGTGGTCATGGAAGTGGAGGCAAGGATGCAAGGTATGGAATCCAGGGGGCAAACCCTTTGGCTTTATAGGGGCAACGGAAGCGAGGAAACCAACCACCCGCCTAAATCTCCACGCCTGCCATGATCTGCCACAATGTCCCACCACGGGACATGCGCACGCAATCTCTATCCGTTCCCTCAGAAAACTCATCAGATGTTTCACCTCTCTGGATGGGCCACCACTCGTCACGAGTAACAGGAATACGGATCTAAAAGCGCCTCTACAACCCGACTAGGCCCAGGAGTTTGCAGGTCGGCCCATCGATGGGTTCGACATCCGCTCTAGGTGCCTTTAGGGTGAGAGGTGGAAAGGATGGGACTGCTAGAAGCCAGAACCCATGCGCACGAGCGCCGTAGGCATCAAGGCCCACATTTGAGTCTCGCTCGGTTACGATCCATGGTTTTTTTCAAAGAAAGGTACTTAGCCCTCGGGATCGGTCAAACGGACCTGAGAACTATATGGATTGACCACTGAGAACGTGATGCTAGGGGCCCCACTTAGACTAGCCCATTAATAGCTCACCGAGTGCCATAATTCATCCTTAGAGGAAAATCGTGGCATGGCTTGGCCCCTCTGTTTTATCAAAAAAAATGCATGAGGGAAGACAATCATAAAGATGAACCGATCCTCGACTGGGCCCCTGCTACGCAAGGGGGCTCGAGGAAAGGGAATCACCACCCATAGGTCACGCTGTGGGCAACAAAAGAAGGCCGAGGCCTTTAGAGTCCTCCAGTTCAGAAAAGCCTCTGAAGGAGTATTCTACTCCTCTATAGGCTCAGGCGCTACTGTCAGGGACCAATACTAGTGTACCCAAAGAGGAGGAGCTAATAACCATCAACATTGATTCATCCGAGTAGTCAAGAGCATGATTATAGCTCCAACCGACCCCCAGGTGCGCAAGCTCTGCCTCGCCTGGCCTCTGGGGCGGGCTCCGCCTCGCCCGACACTAAGGCTGTGGGCTCTGCCTCGCCCAACACCAAGGCCATGGGCTCCGCCTTGCCCAACCTCTAAGGGCGGGATCCACCTTGCCCAACATCGAGGCCATGGACTCTGCCTCACCCAACACCAAGGCCATGGGCTCCGCCTCGCCCAACCTCTAAGGGCAGGATCCACCTCACCCAACATTGAGGCCACAAACTCCGCCTCGCCCGACCTCTGAGGGCTGGCTCCACCTCGCCCTGCCTCTGGGGACGGGCTCTACCTTGCCCAACCCTTGGGTTTGCGGTCTGCCTCACCCAACCTCTAAGGGTAGGCTCTACCTCACCCGACACTGAGGCCGTGGGCTCTGCCTCGCCCAACCTCTAGGGGTGAGCTCTGCCTTGCCCGACGCTTGGGTTTGCGCTCCACCTCACCCGACCTCTAGGGGCGGGCTTTGCCTCGCCCGACACCGAGGCCACGAGCCCCACCTCGCCCAACCCTTGGGTTTGTGCTTCACCTCTCCTAGCCTCTGGTGGGGACTCCACCTCAACCGACCCCAAGGCCAGGGGACCCATCTCGCCCGATAGAGACCCGTACCGTCGCTAGCCATTCTAGGTCCAAGCGAATGGGCCTATGTCAAAGCTCTGACACCAGGGAGGTGACCGGCATGCCCCAACATAACCCGTGGCCATGATGGGCCATACCTAGGGATTCACTTCAAGAACAGCGTCAGGTGTACCGGTGTTGTTCTTCCTAACCCTCGTACGAGCACTGATAGGCAAGTCAGTTCACCACGACATCCATTGGGATAGAGTGGAGCACCATGACCAGGAGACGATGCCTATGCATGGCACCAGTGACAGACAGGGTCGTGACATGGAGCTGTCCCTATTAGCGTCCATATGGTCTGTGGGACCTGCGTGAAAGAAAAGGACCCAATGATCCTAGAGGACTTCTTCTCTATCTCATTCTCCTCTTTTCCCTCCACTATAACTCATGCTTTACCTTGGCCTATAAAAGGGAAAGCAGGGCGTCCCATAAGGGCATCTCAACACATCGCATCAATTCAAACTCAAATCCATCAAACACTGAACTGATCACAACACACAAGCACACACCCGGGAAGCGACCAAGCTCTCAGCACCCGTTCGCTCCTCTCACCAGAGACTTGGGACCTGTCCCTCTCTCGACCGTTCATAATCCCTACTACGAACTTTCAGTGTTAGTAACATTAACAGCAGCAATGAACTGGATGTAGGGACATTCTGCCCAAACTAGTATAAACCCCGTGTCCTCTTAGCACACCATCCAAGCTAGACGTGCAATATTAGAAATTTACTAGTCGGTGGCAACTCAAAACACCGACAGCACGGATATTATACTGATGTAGCACTTCACCAGAAGTATCCCAGTTTTATATCGATCTCGAGGAAACGTGTGTGAGAATAACTAAATCAAACTTAACTCAACTTCACAACAAGGCTCAGATAATAGGATTATAAAGGAGATCGCAAAGGTCTTCTAGTTCTAACTTCGGTAAGCTTTCTCTTCTATTGTTCAATTCTGGGGATATAACTAAAGAAAACACAGGCATAGTATGTTTTCTATAGCAACAAGGTCCTGCTAGGCCCACAAATGGGAGGTGGACTACAAATGATTCAATGAGGCTATAAGAGTCACCTCTCGAGCTACCACCGATCCAGAGAGTAAGGACATCTATGAGTAACCGAGTCTAAGCACCACGCTTACACTATGAATACTACTTTAACCTAGAAGCTACAAGGATTAAAGTACTCAAAAGAGAGTCACAAACCTGAAGAACAATATGAACAAGATGCTTACTTGAATTAGAAGTTGATTACTAGAGAAATCTCAGAAGAAAGCTCAAGAAGAACTTGATTCCGCTAGGGTACAAGCCGTAGAGAGAGAGTACTAATAGGCTGGCACTTCCTCTAAACTCATCCCTCTCACTCTATCTCTCTATTTCTAAAACAAGACTAGATCCTATTGAGGACTAATCTTCTCTTGATTGCTAGCTCTGATCCTGGTGGAAATATAAATTAGGGTTTTTAGCCCTTAGGCTCTTAGGATCATTGCCTTTTGAATATCTTGGAGGAGGAGGGTACAGGCAGGTATATATAGGGGCCTTCAAGCATCCTTGACCCTCGAATCAAACCAACTTAAAAGGATGGCGTAGATGTGATCCTTGAGGTGGTGGAGAACCGACGTAGCTAGGAGGCCGACATGTGGGACCTCCTTGGTGGTTTTCCTTTGACGAATAGGTCCTCCTTGGTGGTTTTCTGATTAAATCCTGCTAGAAACACAGATTCACCAAAACTCATAAAAATTGTCAGTTAAAACCACTAAGTCTATTTTTGTGACCCATTTTAGTCATTTATACAAAGTATATTGACGGTTTGTGATGAATGTTAACTACCATCAACAAACTCCACAATTAGGCTTTACTCGTCCTCGATAAAAGGATGGATTACTTTAGACATAACCTTAGGACATGTCATCTACATAAAACTATTCCCAATCATACATGCTCTGCAGGATTCAAAGTGTCTACTATGAAACTTTAGGCGGTTGAAGAATGGAATAGCTTGAAACATATCACCATCTTCCTTTAGTCAAGTCAATTGGAGAAACATTTTAAGATTTTTGAAAACAAGACATAGCTTGCCTTTTCATTTTGTGGCACTCTCAAATCACTCAGTATATGTGGTATTTTTGGATCCTCACCAAGGCATAGATGTTTTTGCCTTCTTTCTGCCTACTTCTAAAAGCTTATGTGGAGCTCAGGTAGGGATGAACGTGAGAACATACTTACATTGCATATATTGTAAAGTCAAAACAAGGATCCAAGGAGAAAAATGTCATACTCTTATATCAGGATGTGCATGTGTGTGGATATGTATATGGTGGCTATCCTAATTCTACTATGCTCACTGAAACATGTCTCTCTTGTTTGAAACTTAAAAATACTTTGCAAGAAAACATGGGATATCTTATTCATCTCTTTCTTCTATTTTTTTGGCAGACATCTAAGTACCCATTGTTTTAGATATCTTGGACACTTGTCCATTTTTTCAATATTTTTTTCTTTTATGAATAACTCTTGCATAGCTCATGCCTCTTTTTTTGCACTTGAAACTTTTCAAGAGAGACATTTACCAGAACTTAGAGCATTTATCCTAACAAGCACACTTTTGTATCTATTCCCAATGTTGGAGTAGAACATTTTTGGGTAGATGAAAAACATGTTGTTGTGTATCCCCGGTGTAGGAGTAGTGGATATATGTGGAGTGTACGTGATCTTGATCTTGGTAGCATGATAAATTTCTTAACAAGGGTCACAAGGTTTGACCAAACTCAATGGAGTAGCAAGTAGTATATGTAGAAGGTTTTCCTAGTCTATCATATTTGGTTTTGGTAGGGCATTGCTTACCCACAAAGGAGAGGTGTAGCTATTTATTTTACTTTTTGAAATAAAATTCTCCAATAACGAGACATCGAGAATCAAGTTCTCATTATTCTACTATATCTCATTCCACAACAACTTAAGTAACATAGGGTCCCTAATAATAAGTTCCTGACAATAGCAAGACTTCCAGGAAAAGTGTTATGTGAGTCTATCCTTAAGTTGTTTTATCAAATAATCTTTCCTCATTTTTTAAAGTTGTTTTATCAAAGGATTTTCAATTTGGTTTGAAACAGAAAGCCAGATAGATGAAAATAGACCATATTGGACTCAACCTGGCCGTGGACAAAGCTCGAGGTGGGAGGCCACTGTAGTGGGCTGGCTGGCCCAAGAGGGAGACCAGGCGGCCTGCCCTAGAGCCCATTTGGGTCCATCTTTGGTCGACATGGTCCTTGGTCCATTACTTTTTGAGTTTCGCTATTTTTGTGATCGAATTACGTTTTGTTGTCGTGGAGTGCTTCCCCCACACTTGTTTCCTGTTTTCCTTTATGCACAACATGTGGAGACAAACACATATCTAAAAGAAATAGAGAGCAGGTAGTAGCAACAAAATTCCATTAATAGCTAGCACAAACTTCAACCAACCTAGCAACTGAGCTAAGCAAACGACCTAAAACCTAAACGTGCCCTAATGATACACAACCTAACTCTTAACTTTCATACTTCTCTTTGTTGACAACATAGTGACTTAAGATACTAAGATCATATTCTAAATTCTTGAGATAAACATGCTCCTTATCTATCCTAAATTGCAGAGCGTGGGTATAGTTGGTGAGGGTTTTGATTTTGTCATGCAGCATAGCAACGGTCGGCTATTGGCACTTCTCATCGTTCTCTAGGAGAGAGGGTGGCGCCCTCTTATTCTTCTCCATTGGTGGCACAACCTCGACTTGCTCAGGAGCAGTACAAACATCATTAGTGCTCAAGTGAGGCATGACCGACTTGTATTTAGCGCAAGTAATGCCTTCGAATTTGTTAGTGTTCACCCCGGTCAGCGTCTAGATTGCCCTTGGAGGAAGGAGGTTGATTTCCTTGGCACCTTGATCGTTGGCAGTGCGTCGGGTTGACGAGGCTTGTCTTTGAGAAGTGGTGGCGGAGCAATCACCGAATGATGGATGGCTTGGGTGAAGTAGGATTGGTTGGAAGGAACAGGAGCTACTTCTCGCGGCGGGATGATGCTTAGCGGTATGGCTTCTTCAACTCCATAGGGGACGATTGCTCTATCGACCATTGGAACTTGCGAGGTGGAAAGCTTTGGTGCTGCTAGAGTTGGAAGGCTTTGAGGGAATGGCTATGGAGGTAGGCAGGGGCTCGTTTATATAGGGGGAAAACTTGCAGCAGGGGTCAAGATCTTATCCTTTAGGTTTTTGTAACGAAGGAAAAATGAATGCGACGGAAAACTACGAGATAGGAGAGGGGAAGATTCTAGAATCCATGAGAGAATTGACTGGTGGTGAGGAGGCTGACAGGTGGGTGGCCGGCCTGTAGGTGGGGCCAGCCTGCCCCACATGTCACCTCCTCGTGAGGGTTTTTCTCTCAGTGGTTTCTAATGCCTAACTAATAACGAAAAGGATATTCTTGTGTTACGAAACATAAAGAGGAGGGCAGTGGTGTATATCTATGGAAAAATAATAAAATCTACCTCATCCAAATCCTCATGTGGTTTTTCAGGTTCTAGAAAGATCTTGAGACGATGACCATTTACCTTGAATAATGTACCTTCATCATTTTGATGTATTACCGCTCCATGTGTCGAGATGCTCATATCCTTAAATGGTTCTTCCCATTTGCTCTGAAGTTTTTCATGCTGTTGGCTTTTCTTATCGTCACCACTAAGAATGGGGTTAGAATCCATCCCCGACAATGGTGCCAAAAATACCGATTAGCAAATCCGAGCATCATTACTAGGTTTGTATCCCCAGCAATGGTGTCAGAAGTGCCTTGTTGGTATTACTTAGCAACATCACTAGTGATCAACAATGTCACTAAATAATAGCCTTCATAGTTCCTTAATAATTTTAGATATTTATCCTCAAGAGCACGGAGCTATCATTGTAGCATTTCGCCTGGAAGTATTCGAGGTGTTGTTATTTATATTTTCCCAAAGGAAGGCATTTGATTAAGAGTCTAGTATGGATATGAACTTGAATAATAATGATTGCAAGTACACCAATGTTTATGATAGGGGTACGAATGGTGATTTCAAGATAGTGGACACACACTTGGCATTCCTCAAAGGATAAAATAGAAAAGAAAGAATAAAAGAATAATCCTAAGTCGAGCAAGCATTGGTCTACTATAGTCATACAAATATTAATTAATGATCATACAAATTACATAATTAGTTTTAGGGCTAAGTGTGAAGCAGGCCGGGAGGCCACCAAGTACTGGTCTGCCAGCAACCTCATGTGACAATTTAGACTCTGACACCCCAAACGAACGTGGGGGATTACAAGGGACAGACAGGGCTATCACCACCTGCCTTCTACCACTTGAACCATGGAGAGGGACAATGCATTCGCCTATCTCTCCATACCCAAGCACCATGCTTGCGTATACAGAAACTACCCAAATCCCCCTGGGTCCTCGACCCTACAGATCAATAGGTAAAGGACTTGGGCACTGTTTACACCAGAATTTGGAAGAAGGATTTCAAAGGCTTGAAAGCTCCCAAAACCATGTCAGCAAGGGATCAATTGCATGTAGATCGAAAACAGTTGATTTAGATGCAACACTAGAATCAACTTTCTTTAGATAGCGCCAGCGGATAACGACAGAAGCTATGATCGGCGCTGGGACGAGACATGCTGGACTCTACAAAAAGGGAAATATTAGAGTCCAAGTTATCTTAAATTGGGAATGTTTTCATTTTTATGCCAAAGATTGTAACAAATCATGCTTGAGTAGGATTCATGTCTAGACTTCGGGTATAAATATCAAACCCCATCTATTGTAAGACACACAATCAATCAAATACAAGTCAATTTACTTTTTCGGCTTCGGCCACCCCTTAGGAGCAGGAGTAGAGTAGATCTCAGTGAGTTCTTTAGCAAGTATGGCTGCATCGATCCGGTCGACCTCCACTGCTTGTTGTAAGTATCGTCATGGTTTATACCTCTGTTGTATGGCTGCATCGATCCGGTCGACCCCCACTGCGGCTCTGGTATAAGCTAGTTATCGACTCTTGCCTAATTCAAGTATGGCCTGTGTGATCCTGCCTCACACCCCACTGCTTGAATTAGATCAAGGTCAAGTTATCGGCTCTACCTTAGTATGACAGTCTTTGGTAGATTCATTAAGTTACCGATATTGCTTATTGCTTTCATTGTTTATCTAATTACAGCAATATCACTCTACCCGATTGAGATTGATCTGGATCGGCCTTACATCTTGTTTAACTCATCGTTTACTAATCTAAAACTGATCTAATCTACATCTTAAGCGATGAGTTATGTTTTTATCGGCTGTTTTGCATCAATCTTAATCGTGCATAGCGTGCGGTTAAGGCATGTTCGATCTTGAGTAGATCTATCGGTTAGCGAGAACCGTTTCATGGCCCGTTATCACGGCCTATGGGATTCTGCCTCTCACCCCACTGTTAGCACCATGGAGCGGGGATCGTTAGTTGGTAGATCCGTTCTGGAGAAGGCATGACTTTAACCATGCGCTATGCCTGAATTGGCTGTTTAGCCGATATCGAGTGCTTTCACGAGCAGTTCACATCACGTGACCATTGAAGTAGAGATAAGTTGAAAGATATGTTAGCCCCATGATCTTATTATTGTATTATGGCCTGCATGATTCTGCCTCATGCCCTACTGATATTAGTAATGAGTTAGGGTCATCGAGTCTATTGTTGTTTCTACGGCCTGCATGATTCTGCCTCATGCCCCACTGGTCATGGCAATAGATAAGATCTAACATGCTCATTAGATTTATCCTTATTAGATGGTTAAGTGGTGTTGAATTGTTTCTTTATATAAAAAGGGGTTTGGTTACTTGTAATCATTGGCTCAGTTTAAACCAATCATCATTGATACCTTATTGCCATTGATTAAATTATTGCTCGAATTATATTTATCTTGGATTATAACCGATTCTTCTTACACAACCCATAAGCTTCAACCGATTTATTCTTTTGAATATGCTGGAATCGACTATTTAGTTGGTCTCCTCTCATATCGGCTCTCAGAGCCACACATTCGGGACTGTCTGGCAACACCGGCATGTTCCGCCCTTAATTACTGATAAACTTTCTCTCCTTGTCAATTGCAGGGTCCAATTGACTAGCACGTCTTGGGAGGATTGCGCAGGATCGACCACCCTTGCACTGAAGCTAGGCGGATCTGCTCCATCGAGCGGACCCTTCCGGCTTGCTGCGTGTGTCCTCGGCACGAGACTAAATTCTATGTCGACACACGTTTCTAGCACGCCCGGTGGGACCCCACAATCATCATGGCAGTTCACAACAACGACAACATCCTTATGGTACATTATGAAGACCTACCTGATGAAGATAAGGGTACCATCAACAAAGCTATAGAAGAATTTCAGAAGAAGTGTTTGTTGTCCTACACCAAAACACGTGACAGCACCATTATTCAGAAATTTCCACTACCAAGAGTTCTACTACACGGGCAGACAGATATAGTCGAAGCTGAAGAAAGGCGTTTCTTTACGGAAGCCATAGACAAATCTGTTCAGGATGCTCAATCAAGCCGTAATGAAGCTTTCGTTGACGCATTTCACAATGCCATGAAAGAGGCGATTCATGGAATTCTAGTTAGTCAGGTTGGAACGACTTGTTCCAACATTCCAGATCCATTGACCCAAGGGACTAATCAAGTCGGCACCAGCCATCAAGAGGCAGCACCAGCTGGTAATGGTGACATCCAGGCACTTCAAGGTTCATCTAAACAAACTCTAGGTACTACTACGAATCAGATATAGCACAATCCTGGACCATCAATACAGCATGTGTAACAGCTGACGGGGCAAAGTCAAAACCAGATGATCAATTTTGGCACGTCAGGCCATATACCATCATCGGCTCAGAAGATAGCACCATCCATTCAAAGGATCCGTAGAGATATAGATCCTTATGTCTATAATTAGAGACTTCAAGCAGCAAGCCAGCAGAGGACCCAATAGATTAAGATTCCACAAGGCTATCACTATGGCACAGACTATAGCACCCTCCACATGATACCAAATCCAGGATATCAAGGCACGCGGGATTTCAATCCACAGATGGGTCAGCAAGTGTTGAGAAATCCAAATCCTCAAGCTGATGAGTTGCTGCTGAAGGTGACCGAGATGGTGAAGAATCAGTTCGGTCTAAAGCCAAAAGGAATGACTTTTTCATACAAACATCCATATCTAGAATGGTATGATTTGGTCGCTCTTCCTACAAATTACAGGCTCCCAGAGTTTGCCAATTTCACTGGTCAAGACAGTACAAGCACAATAGAACATGTCAGTTGGTATCTTACACAATTGGGCAAAGGATCAGTTGAGGATGCCCATCGAGTTTGTTTCTTCTCCTTATCCCTGTCAGGGCCAGCCTTCACTTGGTTCTCGTCACTACTAGTCAACTCTATTGCCAATTGGGCTGACCTAGAGAAGAAGTTTCATACATATTTTTACACTGGGACTAGAGAAAAGAAGATAACCGATTTGACAACCATGAGACAGAGGACTAACGAATCGGGCACTAAGTTTCTTTAGAGATTCTGAGAGACTAGGAACTTGTGCTTCTCATTGAGCTTGGCAGATGATCAGTTAGCTGCTTTAGCCGTCCGAGGAATGCTACCAATGTGGAAAGAAAAGTTGCTAAGGCAAAAGTTTGATAACTTGGGTCAGTTGGCTCAATGAGTAGCAGCACTCAATAACCAATTCCAGAGTATGTGCAGAGATACCCGATTCCAGAAAAGTACCACAGTAGCCAAAGCATATATTCCATATTCGATTGACGACGGCTATGAAGATGAAGAGGAAGAGGTTGTTGCAGCTGAATGGAATTGGGGCAAGAAGACAGTGATGGTGCCAAATCCTTGGGGAAGAGGAGTCGAGGAGAGCTATGACTTTGATGTCACAAAATCGGACAAGCTCTTTGACTTCTTGCTTGAGAAGGGCCAGATCAAATTGCCGGACAATCATGTTATGTTGCCCCCTGAACAATTAAAGAATAAGAAGTTTTGCAAGTTTCATAATGCTACTTCTCATTCCACCAATGAATGCAGAATTTTTCGGCAGCACATACAGAGAGCTATTCAGCAAGGGAGGCTCAAGTTTGATACGCCTCGGAAGATGAAAATTGATGATAATCCTTTCCCAGGAGATCAAAATATGGTTGATGTCGGGCTATTCAAAGGAAAAACTAAGGTTCTAACATTGGCCAAATCAAGAGAAGCTAGAACAGTTGATCCCAAGTTGCAAATATTGGCCGATGAATATAGAGAGATTAGAAAACGTCATGATCAGCAAAAGAGCCGATATGAACAGGGGGAAGCATCAAAGGATGGAGCAACAAAGCCACGAGTTACATCTCAAATGTTGTTGAATAAGTGGCAGCGGCAGAAGGAAAAGGATTATCAGCGATGGTTAGAGGATCAAGAATACCAGCGTCAACTAGAAGAAGAGAGGTATGAAAGGAGACAAGCTGAATCACACTGGAATTGTCCTTTCTTCAGATATTGCTGGAACGAAGGTTTGAAATCGCCTACCAGACATGACTATCCAGAATGTAGCAATCAATATTGGGAGTTTAGGCAATCTCAGATCAACCGCCGGTCTATCCATGCCCAGGATGCATATCACCATAATAACATGGATCGGCACTTAAAAAATAAAAGTATTCATGATCGGCTGGAAAAAAGAGTTGTTGACCAAGACTGGGCTGATCATAAAGAGGAGGCAACAAGAAAGAATACATTTGGCAGGAAGGCCAATGGTGCCTCGGAGGACTGTAACGTCCCGCCTCTCTAAGGCTGGGCCCGCTTACATCTAGCAGCTTCTCTAGGATATAGACTGTCCTCACAGACCAACACATGTCTTTTCTGCGCACTTTGTCCTCACTCGTGCGCATCCGGGAAGAACTTCCCGGTCGGTCACCCATTGCTCCAGGTCAAGCACGCTTAACCTCGGAGTTATTTGCAGATGGGCTTCCGGAAAAGGAGTTGCAACTTATTGGTATGAGTATCCTATTAATCCTGTTAAGCCCTGGGCCAGGATGTTACATCCTCACCCCCTTAAGAGATCGACGTCCTCGTCGATCAATCCCAAGCCAGGAACGTCCTCTCTTGGCCACGTCCGTGTGTCTAGAGCGGCGCAGATGTGCCTCTTGCCGGTGACCACGCCGGATCCACACGACCACCATCGCACCATGCTGCGCAAGAATCTGCGACACACGCGCCCGTGAAACCGCGAGAGTCGGCTCTGATACCATTCTGTAACGTCCCGCCTCTCTGAGGCTGGGCCCGCTTACATCTAGCAGCTTCTCTAGGATATAGACTGCCCTCACAGACCAACACATGTCTTTTCTGCGCACTTTGTCCTCACTCATGCGCATCCGGGAAGAACTTCCCGGTCGGTCACCCATTGCTCCAGGCCAAGCATGCTTAACCTCGGAGTTATTTGCAGATGAGCTTCCGGAAAAGAAGTTGCAACTTATTGGTATGAGTATCCTATTAATCCTGTTAAGCCCTGGGCCAGGATGTTACAAGGACTAACGAGGAGCCAGAAGAGAAGGGTGCAGCGCCTAAGGAATAGAGAGTTGGGACAGGCTCAAGTATCCAGTAAACCTCAAGTGTGGCGTGCCAAGCAAATAGCCGATATAAAGCAACCATCGGCTAATATCCAAATGGCTTTTTTGTTGCCATCAGAGTTCAAAGCTCCGGTAAATCAAGAAGTTTATTTGGATTTCGATGAATCGGAGTATGAAGAGATAGTTGCCAAGTTGACAGCCGTACAACAAGCGATATTTGACAGACCAAACAAGCATCGGCACTTGAAAGTGTTATATATGAAAGGTCTTGTTGATGGAAAGCCGATGAGCAAGATGTTAGTAGACGGGGGTGCATATGTCAATCTTAAGCCTTATACTACTTTTTGTAAGCTTGGCAAAGGGCCAGAAGATCTGTTGGAAACCGACATGATGCTCAGAGACTTCGGAGGTAACATGTCTAAGACCCGGGGGGCAATAAACGTCGAACTAACAATTGAAAGCAAGACTTTGCCTACCACATTCTTTGTCATTGATGGAAAGGGATCGTACAGTTTACTCCTCGGTCGTGACTGGATCCACGCAAATTGCTTCATACCATCGACCATGTATCAGTGTTTGATTCAATGGCATGGAGATGATGTCGAATTGGTTCGCGCTGATGAATCTATGAGCATTGCAACAGCCGATCCAGTCTTTTGGGAACTAGGAGATTTCGAATGTTTCTCTGGCAAGACATGGGAAGGAGGCTTCATTAAAATCAGTAATGAAAGCCAACAGCCGATGCAAGCGATCGGCTCTGAGAGTTTGTTTTAGTAGAAAAGTCCTAGCTTCCCGTCAGCCGTTGGATCGAAGGAAAAAACAAGTGTTATGACTTGGAGATGGGTTTAGACCGACGTACGTGAATGCTGAGTTAAAATATAAATGCGATTCAGAGTTAATGGATTTCTTAAGGGAAGTTCTGTTTTGCTTAGTAGAATGCTTGACTTGGATTGATCGATCGTTTGATCTTTGGAATAAAAATGCATGAAGAGATGTTATCCTAACATCTGGGTCTGATAGCCGATTCGTTCTTGGCTCTAATAGCCGGTACCAGGAGGGTATCGCCTCTAGTTCAAAAAGTAAATATCTTCAAAGACAGTAATAGCCGATGCGATATGTGTCGCCTATAGAGCAAAAACAATTACACACAAGAGCATTGCACTAAGACACATTCATGAAAGAACAGGAGTCTTTGTTCATCAGATTACCCTAAGTACAAACTAATCAAAGACCTTGTTCACCACATCCTGAGCGGGTGTAATGTCCACGATGGCCTTTGCCGCCACGGTAAAGTCTTCTATCAGATCTTCATGTCCCTCGGGGCCATCGTCAGTCAGGAAGCCAACCTCCATGGTGTGGAGATCATGCCCGGTCTGGACCTGCGCTACAGTTAGCGCCACCGCCGCACCATGACAAATGCCATGGAGAGCAATCTCTTGGACGTGGGCCGGGATGTCTTGGAGACGAACATCAATAGGGAACCCCCTCGCATTGACGACGTCAACGACCGCTTTCGCCACCAATTGAAGAGACTCCAATTGCACCGTTTGGGCTGGCGATTGCAGAGGAATATCAAGACAAAGGCAATGAAAACTAGGACAGAAATGTTCGTGAACCTTGTCTTACCTCGAACGGTGCTGGCCTCCTCTTCAGCCGCATTAAGGGCCGCTTGGAAGACCCCTAGACGGATCTCAAGCTGGCCATTATTCCGAATTGCTGTAGAATAACGGTCCTCGGCTGCTCTCCATTCTCGGAAGAAGCTTCGGGCATCATCACCATTATATGAGTTGGAAGAACCTGATGATGAGGCCGGCATAGAGGGCGCAGCATCAGAAGGTTTGTCGATCCTGGAGAAAAGGATGAAAAATGTCATTCACAACGAACCTATAAGCGAATCAGAAAGGGTCATCGCCATGGACAGGGATTGCCAGTCTCACCTCATGCATCGGAGGTGTTGTTTCCCCGGCAAATCTTCTACCGGGATCTCCTCTGCAGCGCATTTACTACAGTTATCCTCGCCAGCAATGGCAAATGATTGGATCTATGGGAGAAAGGAAGAAAGCTGCTATAGGGTTTTGGTAAGCGGAAGAGAGCGAAGGAGCAGTTGCGAATAGAGATGCGTTTGAGGCCGAAGCCCTCAGTTGGTATTTGAGGACATGAAGCGAAGAGGCAGATGCCTCGGGACACACAAAAGGCAACCGCCATTAATAGGAGGCGAAGCACCACTTCACTAGTATCGAAGAGAATATGGCATCAGATGACTGAGGATAAAAGATCGAAGGGCTCTCTTAATGAAAGCTGTATTTTTAGACTTAATTAAATTAAGATCAGAAGTCTGATTGGCTGTATCGAATCGGCTCTTTGGCCGAAACAAATATGCAATTGCATGGACTACTTCCGGGAGCCAAGAGCGGAGGAGCCGAACGATTTACCAATTGAAGACAACAAGAATTTTGTAATGGACAACTTAGAAGATTTGAGTTGCTTCCAGTTGCGTGCTCTCGAAAACTTTGAAGTCGATAAACTAAGGATTGAGGGCCAAAATTAGGCAACTTTCTGAAGGAAACTTAGTCTGGAAAATGAAATCACTGATCAAGTCAGGGGGCAGCAGATTCGGTGAAAATTCACCCAACTAGGAAGGACCTTATCGGATCAGATGTTATACGCCTGGTAATACTTGTATTCTGAAGATGCTGAGAAGGGAAAGGAAATTGGGCAGAGCAATCAAATGGGAAATATTTGAAGGAATATTACCCTAGAATTTGGATTAACACTTGACAACTGATCTGCTTGTCCGTCGGTTTTGATAGCCGATACCACAAGGGTATTGTTGCTTGTACAGAAAATAGGCCCGAAGGGAGGCAAAGACCAGTACAGTGCATATTGTAACACCTCGGTGTTAAGCATGCATTAACATTTTGCAAATCATGAGCATAATCCTTATTATGCATTCATAAGCATGACATGAAATATAGAATTAAAACATACTAATGAAACATGTATGTTGCATAGTTTTGTTTTAATAGATTGGATGCTATGTTTGTTTTGCCATGTGTGTACCTCGGTTGATCACTTAGACCAATTAGAAGTAGCTAAGATGCAATTTGGAGCAAGGTGTATATTCAAAGTTTTCTCAAATTTTGCTTTTAAAAATAATCTTCTAAAATCGGGTTTTTGATTTAAATTAACTTTAAATCTATAGTTCAAAATCTAATTGGATTTTGGTCTTACTCTTTTTGGCAAAGTTGTAGAGTACTTTTTCTGAACAACTTTCATTTTTACACTAGCTTGTGAAAATGCTTTTAAAATGGCTCAAAATGGAATTTTAGTTCTGTTTATTTAAGAAATAAAAAGAAAAATCATTTTATTTTCCTTAGCGGGCCACCGCTTCCCTTTCGGCCCAGCTCGCAAAGCCGGCCTGGCCTGCCTCCGCGTCCGCCGTCCGCTCCCGCGCGCCGCGCCCGACCGGTCGCAGAGCTCGGCGGCCGCGTGTCCGTACGCCGTTGTCGTCGCTCACCGCGTGGACACCGGTGGCCCTCGCGCCCCTCCTATCGCGCCAACACCCGCCGCACTGCGTCTGCCTCCCCCTCCTCCATCCCATTTGCTTTCTCACTCGGACAGCAGCAGCAGCGCAAGCGCTCGCCTCCGCCACCGCCCACACCAGCGCCTCACCGGAGTTGGCTCGTCCGGCCACTGAAGCTTGCTGTCGACCACCCCATCTCGCCCTGTGCTCCTCCTTCACCTCGTGCATCCCGTGCTAGCACCTTATCACCGTTGTAAGCTATGAGTCACCGGTAATCACTCACCGGAGCTTGGTCGAGTTCACCGGAGATGCATCGCTCCGTGGACCTCGCCCCTCCGTCCTCCTTCTCGCCTCCTTTTTGCGCACACGAGCACCGCACGAACACGGGGTAGCTCGCCAGCCACTCCCCGCGCCACCTCTCGGCCGGAGCTGGCCGGCCGACGTTGAGCTGCGCCACCACGCCGCCATGGACGCTGGTGAGCTTGCTCCCAAGCTCCACTAGCCACGGTAGGGGTACTGCTAGGTCCGCCTTGTCTCGGGGAAGCCTCCGGTGGTGACCTCACCGCCGGCAAGTTCACAGGCGACGAGAACCGCCGTGGCCGAGCACCTCCCCTGTCTTAGTGACTGACCGGTGGGGCCAGGGGGCCCACTGCCAGCCGTTGGGGTGCAAGCCCGGGTAGAGATCCAGGTGGATCTAGCATTTTTGAACCGGGATTTTCAGAAAAGAATAAAAGAAATGATTTACAGATCTTGTTTAAAGGCTTTGGAAATTTATAACTTGCTCAAAATGGCTCCAAATTTGTTGAAATAAGTTTTGCTAGGTTTCTTGTGACTAGATCTATCTGCTAAAAATATTGCATGTCAAATTTGTGATACTTTTCTGTGTAGCTTTATTTAAATTGAATAAATGCCGATTTCTTAGAAAATGTCTAGTAAATAGAATATACATCAGAAAAATATGGTTCTAGTTTTGTTAATCTCCTTTAGTGATGTACTTTGTAGGAAAAATATATGTCATGCATATTCTGTAGAGAAATATTGATGTGTAGTTCAAGTGCCTTTAATTGATGATTTTTGTTATTTTGATAGAGAGCAAAAATTGTATAAAACATGTGTATGATAATTTTTGTACAGTGATTGTTTACTGTGTAGAACATAGGAAAAATACCAAATCTATTGTTTGACACTTTTCATAGTACAAAGTATTTTCATGCTTAATTATCAACCATAGCTTGTCATTTTGTGTAGGCTATTTTACTTATCCAAATACCATGAAAATTTTATGGTAGTCTACTTAGAGTAGTACTATGCTACTATAATTTTATTAGATTTTTATAAGCACCAGAAATATATGTTGCTGTTGTAGCCCTAGTTTAAAATAAAATAAAATAATCCTCTTTAATGCGAGTTTAGTTAATAATGTTCGTTTTGGTGTATCTTTGAAGCATCTTAGTTTGCTGTGGTGATTTGGCATGTTAGTACAGTGGTTGTCGTAGTAGATAGTAGTACATGTTCTTGGTTGATGTTGACTACCTTGTAGAAGAGCTTTGCTACTACTATGTCCAATAAAGTTAAACATGTTCATCTACATTTCATGCATCATGATCATTACATGTCATCTCTCCGATGCACCTATGCATTAGCACTTATACATCTGCATCATACAGGATCGCAAGAGGAGTTGCTAGTAGCAGTTCAGGAAGAGCAGACCGGGACAGATCCACAAGAAGTCCAGGCACAGGAGGTGCCAGAGGAAGAGGAGCAAGGAGAGGACTTGCCCGAGTGCGTGGATCATCAACCTAGTTCGTTCGAACAAGGCAAGCCCTAGAGCATTCTAAGTCTCCTACTTTATAAAAGCAATTCTTTCTATATATATGAGTTTATATATTGTTGCATTAAGTTGTAGGAGTTGATTGAAACCGTTGATGCATTTATTACTATCCTTGTCTACCTTATTACCTTTTACCTTGTTAGGTCAGGATCGAATAACTGCTTAGCCTTGCTTAGACCGGTAGCGATCGGTGATATCTGGTCACTTACATTATAGGTGATTACTAGAAGAATTTAGCTATGGAAAGAATGATATCCTGGAATCAACCATGTGTGATGGATAATTGGAGACCGGACTGAAAAAGTTGGAGGCAACCAGACAGGGTTCTGGGGTGCTGTTAGTTTCCGTCTGTGTCGATTAAGGACCGATCGTTGCTCGTCCCTCTTGTCATGTTGAATGCATGCCTCACATTTAGCTGGCCGAATAAAGTACCTTTCGACCACGAAGCTAGTGGCGCTATTCGGGCCGGGATCTACATGAGTGCGCGTATTGGTGCTGATGGGGGTATGACAGGGACGCGAAGAGTGAGCCCAAGGGCAGGTGCGCCCTGATTCCTAGCAATCGGGCGGTCCCTGGGTACTGCGGCTCCAGATTGTCCCACGGCTACCTGAATAGTGTCCTTGGTGATCTAAGCTACCCTAGCAGGGGAAGCATGGTTTGTGTGAGGAATAAATCACCAGCTGGTTAGGAATCGATTCGAATCGCCATCGCTCCTAGATAGTGAGCACTTGACTCGAGCTACGGCATTGTAGTAATTATTATGGAACAATGATGGTTATCTGGATGGTATGGACATGCTAAAGCTAAATTGGTAACTGGATGTTATTGGTTAATCAAGTGATTGCTATAGTATAGGTGCTTACCTAGATGAATAGGTTATAATAAAGATGATGCAAAGTATTTAAAATGATGTCTTCATGATAGCTTATGCTTTTCGCAAACAAGTCAGCTAGCCCACTCAAGAAAGCCTTGCATAATCCTTGGTGTCGCTTTATTTTGGTTTAAGACGGGTAAGTCTAGCTGAGTACCTTCTCGTACTCAGGGCGTTGTTCCCATTGTTGTTGCAGATGGTCAAATGTACTACGGCTATTGCATTAACTGTCTGTACCCGGCGATGGGCGACAACTAGGACCAAGGGCAATGGTCACTTCGTATCTCTGATCTGATGCTTTTGTTGGAGATGACTACCTACTAGCATTGTATCTGAACTAAAAGTGTGTGTGTGGCTTTAAAATTATTTGCTTCCGCTACTTCAGTTTGAACTTGGGTTGTAATAACTTTATATTCTAAACTCTGATGTACCGAACTGTTATTGCGAACTTTATGTAATGTGTGACGGTACTTGCTAAACTTGTATGATCTTGGTTTGTATGTCGATTGGTTTGAAATCCTTCGTGGTTTTATGGACTACCGGGTTATACAGGTTTAAGTTTGCTAAATTATCTGCTTCGGTGGAAGATTTCCTTACTTAATCTCGTATAAGTGGTCGGTTCTGTTACACATATCATTCATGGGGGTAAAGCAAACATGGACAGAGTGATGCGTATAATATGAAGTGCAAATCAAAGGAAAAATCACTCAAGGTAATTGTTTGCTAAACATCGCCTATTACAAGTTATGGGCCGAAAAATACTTTGCCTACTATGTCATCGGCCAGGGTGCTAAAGGCCACGGAGCTGGCGGCTCCAAGGAAACCCTCAGTTAGGCACTCACAATCCTCGGGATGCATCACGTCTGGGAAACCATGAGGAAGAAGTCGGAGATTGTAGCCAAAATGGGCCTGTGCAGCAGCCAACGCTGTGGCATCACCGTGACGAACACCACAAAGAACGACTTCCCTGATGCAGTTCGGGATGTCGTATAGGTGAACCACCGGGACAGCGCCTCTGGCATTGACAAATCCCGCCGTGTGCTCCGCAGCCAACTAAAGGCTTTCTAGTTGAGCAGACAAATCTGAAGAGTTCAGAGGGGAGATGATCAGAATCCTGAAGGTGAAATTGAAAAGGAATAGAGCTTATGATATCTCACCCATGATTCTGCCCTCGGCTTTGGCCAATTTATCGTCCACCGAATCAGCCACGGGAGGCGATCGGCATCGAGCCGTGGCCAGGGTTGATTCTATGAGAGAAAGACATTTGGCAAGACCCTGGCCATGACTGTCAATGGCAGCGAGCAAGTCACCATTATCAATCTGCCACCTCGAGTAGCAAGGGAGCTGGTAATGAATTGTCGACGATGAAGACCCTAGAGGCCAAACGGAGTCGGCCCTATAACCTGAGGCAGTGGGCGCATCACGGGCTGCACCCTCTTGATGACGAAGGTGCTGGAGTGATTATGCAGATCCATCGGGAGCCCCCTCAGCAGACCTTTTGCTGTTTTCCATGATCTCAAGCTTACGGGAAGAACAGGGACTATACTGAGGGTGCCGAGGGGTTGAGACGAAAGCGGGTTGTGCTCGACCCTCAGCCGTAGCCCGTATATATAGCCTGGGAAAACAAGATCGGTTCCACCAGAGGTATGGAATTAAAATCAGAGACGAAAATGGATCAATGCTCCAGGGATTCAGGGGACGGATACAGAGAATTTGCATGGATCAGATATCAACCCACCAAGGCTTCTTTTGGATTGAAGGGGGTCCGGATCCCCACAAGGCCGAAGATCATCATAAACCAAGTTACATCGGCCCATTAATAGGATTATGCCAAAGAAAAGGAAAAGCTGACTGACTAGCAGATACCCAGTTGATTTCTTTATGACTGGGAAACCGCTAGAAAGAAGCTTGTGGTTTTTCCCGATAGGCATTTGATGAACAAACAAGGGAAAAGTGTCCACACACTCTAGCCCTTGTAAACACTAGAACAACTCTGCGAGCCTGGTGAGAAGAAGTAGGCGATATCACAAGACTTCTTCTAGCCGCAGCAGCTGATTCTTTTGCTCGACAAGGTGCTAAAATGAGCGACACAATCGCCCTACACACAAGAATTCTTCTAACCGCTCAAGATCATCATAACAAAACGATAGACCATGGAGGGTCCAGCGGGGTTGGGAGCACTCGGAAAGACGGATGGAAGAGAAACATGGCTGAAGTAGTGAGTGCTCTCGCCAGGGTCGGATAAGCGTTTTATAGCCGGCCCAGGAAGATGAATCCAAATGCCCGTGAAACAGTGGTACTCTTGCAAAAGTTTTGGGCATAGGCTCATGAATGGACGCAAGTGGCAATGAACGGTGGACCCCAGATCAAGGTTCTCTACCCGTGACTGTGGACCAATCAAGGATGCAGACAGGATAATTTTGGAATAAAATTACTTTTATCCCAAAATTGGGGAGGCATGTGTTTACACCAGAATTTGGAAGAAGGATTTCAAAGGCTTGAAAGCTCCCAAAACCATGTCAGCAAGGGAACAATTGTGTGTAGATCGAAAACAGCTGATTCGGATGTAGCACTAGAATCGGCTTTCTTCAGATAGTGCCAGCGGATAACGACAGAAGCTATGATCGGCACTGGGACGAGACATGCTGGACTCTACAAAAAGGGAAAGATTAGAGTCCAAGTTATCTTAAATTAGGAATGTTTTCATTTTTATGCCAAAGATTGTAACAAATCGTGCTCGAGTAGGATTCATGTCTAGACTTCGGGTATAAATATCAAACCCCGGCTATTGTAAGACACACAATCAATCAAATACAAGTCAATTTACTTTTTCGGCTCTGGCCACCCCTTAGGAGTAGGAGTAGAGTAGATCTCAGTGAGTTCTTCAGCAAGTATGGCTGCATCGATCCGGTTGACCTCCACTACTTGTTGTAAGTACCGTCATGGTTTATACCTCTGTTCGTATGGCTGCATCGATCCGGTCGACCCCCACTGCGGCTCTGGTATAAGCTAGTTATCGACTCTTTCCTAATTCAAGTATGTCCTGTGTGATCCTGCCTCACACCCCACTGCTTGAATTAGATCAAGGTCAAGTTATCGGCTCTACCTTAGTATGGCAATCTTTAGTAGATTCATTAAGTTACCGATATTGCTTATTGCTTTCATTGTTTATCTAATTACAGCAATATCACTCTACCCGATTGAGATTGATCTGGATCGGCCTTACATCTTGTTTAACTCATCATTTACTAATCTAAAACTGATCTAATCTACATCTTAAGCGATGAGTTATGTTTTTATCGGCTGTTTTGCATCAATCTTAATCGTGCATAGCGTGCGGTTAAGGCATGTTCGATCTTGAGTAGATCTATCGGTTAGCGAGAACCGTTTCATGGCCCGTTATCACGGCCTATGGGATTCTTCCTCTCACCCCACTATTAGCACCATGGAGCGGGGATCGTTAGTTGGTAGATCCATTCTGGAGAAGGCATGACTTTAACCATGCGCTATGCCTGAATTGGCTGTTTAGCCGATATCGAGTGCTTTCACGAGCAGTTCACATCACGAGACCATTGAAGTAGAGATAAGTTGAAAGATATGTTAGCCCCATGATCTTATTATTGTATTATGGCCTACATGATTCTGCCTCATGCCCCACTGATATTAGTAATTCGTTAGGGTCGTCAAGTTTATTGTTGTTTCTACGGCCTGCATGATTCTGCCTCATGCCCCACTGATCATGGCAATAGATAAGATCTAACATGTTCATTAGATCTATCCTTATTAGATGGTTAAGTGGTGTTGAATTGTTTCTTTATATAAAAATGGGTTCGGTTACTTGTAATCATTGGCTCAGTTTAAACCAATCATCATTGATACCTTATTACCATTGATTAAATTATTGCTCAAATTATATTTATCTTGGATTATAACCGATTCTTCTTACACAACCCCATAAGCTTCAACTGATTTATTCTTTTGAATATGCTGGAATCGACTATTTAGTCGGTCTCCTCTCATATCGGCTCTCAGAGCCACACATTCGGGACTGTCTGGCAACACCGGCATGTTCCACCCTTAATTACTGATAAACTTTCCCTCCTTGTCAATTGCAGGGTCAAATTGACTGGCACGTCTTGGGAGGATTACGCAGGATCGACCACCCTTGCGCTGAAGCTAGGCGGATCTGCTCCATCGAGCGGACCCTTCTGGCTTGCTGCATGTGTCCTTGACACGGGACGAAATTCTGTGTCGACAGGCACACCTGACGGCACGATGAACCGCCACCTCAACTTAGCTCTAAACCCGATTATATAAGTTATATGAGTAGTTAAGCATAAAGATATGTATGCTACTCTCATGACACAAACTATAGACTAGTTCATATATCAAGATCATAACACAATAACTGTACTCTAGTTCATAAGCATGACTATAATTATAATATGAGAGCATAGCTTTGGAAGAACTCATATTTCTATTCATACCCAAAGGTTTCTTCTTCCAAGGAGCCAAGCTCTCCAAGGTAGCTTTGCCTTGCTCTAATACTAAAAAGTAAAACTACAACTAGAGAGTGAGGTGTGAGAGGTGTAGCTCAATGTGGTGTGTGAGGACGCTCAAATGGTGTGTGTTGTAGAGGGGGAGTACTGCTCTATTTATACAAGGACCTAGGCGGTGCTAGAGGCTATTCTTGGCATGAGGACTGAGCTTCACTACCTCAGCATTGAGCCATGCCACCACATATCGAAGGAGAGGCAGAGAAGCACCGATAGGGGGTCGCCCACCCCTAGGGGTCGATCGCCCCCTGACCAAGCCACCTTGCCACTGCCTTCGCATGGTGGGCTGTGGGCTAGACATGGATCACTCCTCAGTGGTGCTTTGCACCGGTTGAGTTGAGTTGATGGGTGTCTCCCTTGTTCCTTTGCGCAAATCAGCATCGGAAAGCGCCTTTCAGTGAATTATTCCATGTATTTGTGTTTATGACCTGCAAAACAATATTCTCCAAATACATGTGGAACTTGAATGCATATGTGTTTTAATATTGCCAATTTCTTCTCTTTTTATACCTTAGTTGGCGGTTAGATTTGATCGTTAATGGCCACCAATAATATCCCCCAAGCTTATCCTTTCCTCATCCCGAGCAAATAGCTAAGTTATTGGTTGTTGATTAGGAGGTGCTACTATGCCGAATATAATTCACAAGTGTCATGCCTATAACAAAGTATTCTTCCTCAATTTAAATAAGTTTGGCATTCTATCCACCCTTTTAACTTAACCATGTGGGGCTTATTGCTTTTCCATGTCTTTGGTGCTTGCAAGATAGAATGGTTTAAACAGAATTACCAATCATTCATTCTTTGATCAACCTTCTATCCGGAGGTTTTATGAATTTTGCAAAATGAAATATAAGTTCCTCAAATGATTCACTCGATCACTCAATGTGTATGATCCTCAAGGAATTTGATTATTTTGCCTTCTTTTCATCCTATCTCTCAAAGGCTTTGAGTGCAGTTTTAGGTAGGTATGAGAGGCATACTTACATCACATATATTGCTAAGTCAAAAATCGGATCCAAGGAGATGCAACTCATACAGTTTGATCAAGAGGTGCAAGTGTGTGGAATATTTTCCTAATCCTATTTTTTGGTACTCCTTTGATCATGACTTTCTCCCTTTTTATAATTACCTTAGAAGTATGGGCTATCTCTCTCTTTTTTCAATATTTTGGAACCTTCATGTGTTCCATTCTTTTTCTTCTTTTCTTTTGCTATTTTGAGAGCTTTATGTGTCTCTTTTTTTAGCATAGCCCCATATTTCGTTTTGGCATATGAAAACTTTAGAGAGAAAGACTCATGACAAATGAATAAAGTTTTTATTTTAGATGGATGGAAAATATGTTTTTGCGTAACTCTTAGTATAAGAGTTAGCATTTTATTTGTGGGTGTACGTGAATCTTGATCATGGGTGTATGACTAGAATCTCTACAAGGGTCACAACAATTTGACAAAACTCATGTTAATATAAGTAGCATATGACTAAGGTTTTGAATTGAATCATGTCATATGGCCGTGGTAAGAATTCATAACCATCGAGGAACTTTTGATTTTAGCATTTTTAAATGAAAACTCCGGATGTCAAGTTTCTCTTAGAATAAAGTCATATCATATTCCATTTACCATATCATAACTTGCAATAACTTAGAAAAGGATCATGCTTTTGCAATCCACAAGTTTCAAGTTTTAGGATGAGACAATTTAGCCAACAAACTTAAATCTTGAGGAATACTGAGTTACAACCTAGGCACAGATGAATTATAGACAGAGCAACTATTCATTATTTTAACAAAGGAAAAACTAAACATCTTAAACACATATAAGAGTGGAATAAATATTTTTGTTGTTTTTATCATATTTCATTTTTTTGGATTTTATATTTTTTGATTTTTAAATGCTAATAATTAAATAAATGTAGAAAATAAATAATGCGAAGATTAAAATGTGGAAATAAAAGATACTACTTACCTCTACGGCAGTCCTCCCCAAGCTAGCTCGTTGCCTATGGTCCGGGATTCGATGCTTGGTGACGACTCCGAGGTGATTTATTTATTTTCATTTAGTATATCAACCAACGTCTATGTTTAGTAGTTTTGGCACAATGATCAAGTTAACATATTGATCACGATAGACTAATTAATTTAAGCACCTTGCTTAATTTAAAAAGTCTATGAAAGCATGGTTGATCAAAAAACCACACTCCACACCAAAGCATACTCCTGTAGAACATTGGAAGATAACCAGGTTTTATTCAATGGAGATGAAAGGTAAATTTTTGGTGTATATGTTTGGTTTTTCAGAATTTATGCTGTTTATTCAACCAATGTCTATACTCAGCAACTTTGGTTCAATGGTCAAACTAGATATTTAATCAAGGTAGGCTAATTAACCTAAGCTCCACGCTTAACTTAAAAAGTCTATGGAAATATGATTGTGGAAAAAATCATACTTCAAACCAAAGCATGCTTTGTGTAAACATGGCATGATAACTATACTTCAACAATAGAGGCAAATCTTTATTATTATTTCTTTTTAGACTTATTTAAACTTGAAATTTTAGCATAATTATAAAAGATAACTACCAATTTACCTTTGGCAAGGACTCACCTTTTAAAGTCCAATGCATAGGACTCTTCTCCGTTCATTCCATGCTTGTCGATGGAGCACCCGATCCTGGAGAAGTGGATGCGGATGCTGGTCCTTTCACTTGCCATACCTGTTTGATCCCTTTACATGGTTGTTTCTTGGGCTAGTTTGTTTTAATATGTTTATTCATGTTATACCCATTAAATGGGCATTTTATTGTCCGGCCCTGAATATGAAAGTTAACATGCCCTGATCCCATGTGGATGACTGCATTAGTTGTGTTAAGAAATGGTCGAACTCATGATTCTTGATGAGGTTGTATGCTTTCATCTCCTGGCCTCTTTCCAAGTTGAGGTGGGGTATGTCATCCTCCTCCATCGATTGTCCTTGTTCTTGTTCTTGTTCTTGATCTTCTATCGGCATGGTATCTTCATCTTCATGCATCAGACTTTCTTCGTGCTTGGTGTAGCACGTGCTTGAGCTTCCATGGGAGCGCTTTGAGCTTGATCCTGTGATCTTCTTGATGGCGCCGGCGATGGCCTTCCTGAACCTACTGAAAGGTCCTAATGGCTAGAGAGGGGTGAATAGCCTATAAAAATTTCTACGACAACACTAAACAAAATGTTTAGACAATTATGAGGCAAAACAAATGTTGCGCTAGCCTACTAAAATGTAAGCCATCTACCACAATTCTAGTCTCTATGTTCTCTAGGCACACAAAGGCTATGTCACTACACTAAGTTAGTGAACTCTCAATGACTAACTAATGAGACTCACTAACCAATAGATACGACACAAGCTAGCTCTCAAAACTAATTACACTAAAGAGCTTAGCTACACTATGAATGTAAATACACAAGTGGTTGAGATGTTTATACCACCGTGTAGAGAGGTGTGCCAATCACAAGACGAAGCCAATCAATTACAATAGAGTCCCGGTGACAAGAGGTGACACAATGATTTTTCACCGAGGTTCACTTGCTTGCCGGCAAGTTACTCCCCGTTGTGGCAATACACTCACTTGGAGGTTCACGCGCTAATTGGCATCATACGCCAAACCCTCAATAGTGTGCCACACAACCAACACAAGGTGAGGATCACAAGCCATGAGCAATCCACTAGAGTACCTTTTGGCTCTCCACCGGGGAAAGGTCAAGAACCCATCACAATCACGATGATCGGAGTTGAAGACAAGCACCTTCCTCCGCTCAATGATCCTCGCTACACCAAGCTATCTAGGTGACGGCAACCACCAAGAGTAACAAGCAAAATCCAAAGTGAAACACGAATACCAAGTGTCTCTAGATGCAATCACTCAAGCAATGCACTTGGATTCACTCCCAATCTCACAAAGATGATCAATCTATGATGGAGATGAGTGGAAGGGCTTTGGCTAAGCTCACAAGGTTGCTATGTCAATGCAAATGACCAAGAGAGTGAGCTTGAGCCGTCCATGGGGCTTAAATAGAAGCCCCCACAAAATAGAGCCGTTGGGCTCTCACTGCAGCCCAACTTGGGGCGATCGGACGTGCCGGTCCAACTGACTGGATGCACCACTTTTAGCGTCCGGTCACAGATCTACTGCCACATGTTCTTGCCTTTGAAAGATGACCGCCCAATCCCAACGGTCACAAATTCCAGCGCGATTGAGTTAGTGATGATTAGACTCACCAGCGAA
Source organism: Miscanthus lutarioriparius (assembly GCA_904845875.1). Taxonomy (NCBI): domain Eukaryota; kingdom Viridiplantae; phylum Streptophyta; class Magnoliopsida; order Poales; family Poaceae; genus Miscanthus; species Miscanthus lutarioriparius. The sequence goes on along the minus strand of CAJGYO010000019.1, from coordinate 35,069,790 downwards.
TGACGTGACTCGCCCGCGCTGCGTTAGATCAGCTCAACACCGCTCGCTTCCATCTAATGATCGGACACACCGGTGCTCACAACTACAAGGTGTCAGGTCGTTTCCAAAGAGGTTTAGAGCACCCAAACAGTGATCGGACGTGTCCGATGCACCTTGACCAGACGTAGGTCAACGTCCGGTGCAACACCCTAAGCCACGCTGCCATGGTTTCTACTGACCAGACTCACTAGGCCTGCGTCCGGTCACTTCATGGCCAGAGTCTGGTCACTATAAAATAGTGAAAACCAACTCCTCCACTTCACCTACTTCTCCACCCTTGCTCAAATGTGCCAACCACCAAGTGTATCACCTTGTGCACATGTGTTAGCATATTTTCACAAGCATTTTCAAGGGTGTTAGGACTCCACTAGATCTAATTGCATATGCAACGAGTTAGAACATCTAGTGGCACTTTGATAACTGCATTTCGATACGAGTTTCACCCCTCTTAATAGTATGGCTATCGATCCTAAATGTGATCACACTCGCTAAGTGTCTTGATCACCAAACCAAAAAGCTCCTATCAAATTTCACCTTGGCCTTGAGCTTTTTGTTTTTCTCTTTCTTATTTTCCAAGTCCAAGCACTTGATCATCACCATGGTCACACCATCATCATGATCTTCATCATTGCTCCGCCACTTGGAATAGTGCCACCTATCTCATGATCACTTAGATAAATTAGGTTAGCACTTAGGGTTTCATCAATTCACCAAAACCAAACTAGAGCTTTCAATCTCCCCCTTTTTGATAATTGATGACAACCCTTTCACAAAGATATGAATTGAATTTCAATTGAATCCATGTTGCTTGCCCAAGCATATTTACCATGTGTAAAAGAATATGGACAAGTTTCATGAACCCTAATTGGTAGCAATTGCTCCTCCTACATATGTGCTAAGAGTTTGGATTGAAACTTGCACATATGCTTAGATAGGAAATGTAGGAGTCAATTTCTACCAAATGATGCTAACGTATAAGAGATGGACCTTTGAAGCGTGATACCAATCGGATTGCACCGATATACCATCCTTAGCACCATTAGTAACTAGACATGCACATAAAAGCTAGAATACCCCATGAGATCAATATTAGAAGCAAGGGTCTAGTTTTCATAATATAAACACAAGTCTAGTTACTCAACCTATGCATGGTAGTTTTTCATTTCATCATTCAAACCTACAACTACCGTACACCACACAAGCATGGAAATTGAAATTTAAAACTTGTGCAATGCAAGCAAACATATGAAATGCACTTTCAAATGCACCAATAAAGTTTATGAGCTTGCTCCCCCTACTTGTGTGCTCAAATTTCTCAAATTTTTAATTGATCCCCTTACTTTGTCATATCTCTCCCCCTATGTCAAAGTTCTCCCCCTTAGTGATTACTTCTCCCCTATCACTTATATCTTTGTTTCTCTCCCCCTTTGTCATCAATGACCATAAAGGTTCAAATTTTAGATAGGTTAAGATTATCAATATCGATCAATGGGGTGAGGATCATTTTACCAAATTTGGTTCAATCTAGATCACTTGTCAAAGATATTTAACTCGGTTTGATCAAAGGACAAGCTTATTCACACCTCATTCCAAGGGTTATCTTGTACCATATTGAGTTAAACACTTATAGCTCATTTTCTAGATCAAACACTAGGTTCACAAGCTCATAAACATGTCATATGCTACCACTAGATGAAGTTAAGCATAGAGACAATAGTGGTACCATACACGCATCAAATTCCTTTGATTTCCATGAATGAGCCTATAACATGTGAGGAATGACTAGATGCTCTAAACAAGTCCTTAGCAAAGGATGTATGCCATGCCAATCAACTTTTACCTTGGATTGCTCGAAGTAGAGGCATGTCATATAAGTGGGGGGGGGGGGTGCATCAACACATATTTGAGAAATCCAATATGTTCAACTCATTCCTTAGCTTGCAAAACCTTTTCTCATCCAATGGCTTGGTTAATATATCGGCAAGTTGATCTTTGGTGCCCACACTCTCAATGCAAATGTCCCCTTTTTGTTGGTGATCTCTTATGAAATGATGGCGGACATCAATGTGCTTTGTTCTTGCATGTTGAACTAGATTGTTGGTTAGCTTGATTGCACTCTCATTGTGACATAGCAATGGTACTTTCTTGAACTTGATTCCAAAGTCATTCAAGGTACACTTCATCCAAAGTATTTGTGCACAACAACCACCGGTGGATATGTATTTGGCTTCGGCGGTTGATAATGCAACACTATTTTGCTTCTTTGATGACTATGAAATAAGTGATCATCCCAATAATTGACATGTGCCCCAGGTGCTCTTCCTTTCAACCTTGCATCCCGCATAATCTGAGTTGGAGTAACCAACTAGCTCAAATTTTGATCCTTTGGGATACCACAAACCAACATATTGAGTATGCTTCAAGTACCTCAATATTCTCTTTGTAGCCTTCAAATGACTTTCTCATGGTGAGGCTTGGAATCTTGCACACATGCATACACTAAACATGACATCCGGCCTTGATGCAGTTACATAGAGTAGGCTTCCAATCATAGACCAATACAACTTTTGATCCACCATGTTGCCACTTGCATCACTATCCAAATTGCCATTTGTTCCCATTGGTGTACTAATGGCCTTTGCTTCATTCATGCCAAACTTCTTGAGTATGTCTTTTATGTACTTGCCTTGACTCACAAATGTACCATTCTTCAATTGCTTAATTTGAAGACCAAGGAAGTAACTCAACTCTCCAATCATGGACATCTCAAACTCATTAGCCATTATTTTTCCAAACTCTTCACAAAAGTCTTGATTGGTTGATCCAAGTATGATATCATCAACATAGATTTGCAACACAAACAATTCCTTTCCAATCTTCTTGGTGAAGAGAGTGGTGTCAATCTTACCCTTGATGAATCCCTTTGAGAGTGGGAAGTCCCTTACCATGCTCTAGGTGCTCGCTTCAAGCCATACAATGCCTTCTTCAACTTGTACACATGGTCAGGCTTCTTGTCATCTTCAAAATGGGGAGGTTGCTCAATATAAACTTCTTCATTGATGTAGTCATTAAGAAATGCACTCTTGACATCCATTTGATAGAGCTTTATGTTGTGGGCACAAGCATAGGCTAGCTAGATTTTAATTGCTTCCAATCTAGCAACTGGGGCATATGTTTATCCAAAGTCAAGACCTTCAACTCGAGTGTATCCTTGAGCTACCAATCTTGCTTTGTTCCTTACTACTATCCCATCTTGATCTTGCTTGTTTCTATAGACCCATTTGGTTGCAATCACATTGTGGTTCTTTGGTCTTTCCACTAACTTCCACACTTGATTTCTTGTGAAATTGTTCAATTCATCATGCATAACATTCACCCAATCAATATCCTTTAGTGCTTCATCTATGTTCTTTGGTTCAATGGATGATACAAATGAGAAATGCTCACAAAATGATGCTAATCTTGATCTTGTTTGTACACCTCTAGAAATATCTCCAATTATTGTGTCCAATGGATGATCCCTTGCAATATGAGTTCATTGGAGTATTGGAACATTGCTTGCACTTGTTTGATCATTGGATTGAGATGATGTACTAGCCACTTGATCTTGCATATTGTCATGAAAGCCACTTGTGCTAGTTTGATTTGTATCATATTGCACATTTGAGTTAGATAGCACTTGCACTTGATCATCTCCTTCATCAATCACTTGCCTAGGCCTCAATTCACCAACATCTAGGTTCTTCATGGCATTTGAAAGTTGAATGCCTCTAACATCTTCCAAGTTCTTATTTTCATCTTGGGAACCCTTGGTTTCATCAAATTCAACATCATGCACTTCTTCAAGAGTACCACTTTCCAAGTTCCAAACTCTATATGCTTTGCTAGTAGTGGATTATCCAAGTAAGAACCCTTCATCACATTTCTTGTCAAACTTACCTAATCTAGTGCCTTTCTTCAAGATATAGCATTTGCAACCAAAGACCCAAAAATATGCAATGTTGGGCTTTCTACCATTCAAGAGCTCATAGGGTGTCTTCTTTTTCAATGGGTGACAATACAAGTGGTTGCTAAAATAGCAAGCCATGTTGATAGCTTTGGCCCAAAAGGATTGACTCACATTGTACTCACTAAGCATAGACCTTGCCATATCAATGAGTGTTATATTCTTCCTCTCAACAAGGCCATTTGATTGTGGAGTGTACTTGGCTAAGAGTTGATGTCTAATTCCAAACTCATCACATAACTCATCAATTCTAGTGTTCTTGAACTCACTACCATTGTCACTTCTAACCCTCTTGATGGTTGTTTCAAACTCATTGTGTATGCCCTTGACTAATGATTTGAATGTTGCAAATACATCACTCTTGTCCACTAGAAAGAATACCCAAGTGTATCTTGTATAGTCATCCACTATCACAAAGCCATATTTGTTTTCACCGATGCTAGTATATTGTGTTGGTCCAAACAAATCCATGTGCAATAACTCAAATGCTTTACTAATACTCATCAAGCTTTTCTTAGGATGGGTGTTTCCAACTTGTTTGTTGGCTTGACAAGAGTTACAAAGCTTATCCTTTTTAAACACGACATCTTTCAAGCCTCTAACCAAGTCATGCTTAACCAATCTATTCAATTGTTTCATTCCAATATGACCAAGCCTTCTATGCCATAACCAACCCATACTAGATTTAGTGAACAAGCATGTTGACAATTGAGCTTCATTAGCATTGAAATCAACCAAGTATAGATTCTCATATCTAAAACCTTTGAACATCAAGTTAGAGCCATCTACACTTATGACCTCTACATCATCTACCCCAAATATGCATTTGAATCCAAGATCACACAATTGAGCCACGGATAGCAAATTGAAGTTCAAGCTTTCAACTACCAACACATTAGATATGCTCATGTCATTGGATATTGCAATCTTACCAAGCCCTTTGACCTTGCCTTTGCCATTATCACCAAATGTAATACAATCTAACCAGCATTGCCATTGGTATTGATTGAGTTGAACATTCTTGCATCACCGGTCATGTGTTGAGTGCACCCACTATCAAGAACCCAATGCCTTCCTCCGGCTTTGTAATTGACCTACAAAAGAAGATTAATTCTTTTTAGGTACCCAAACTTGCTTGGGTCCTTGAAGGTTAGCTACTATGCTCTTTGGCACCCAAATGGCTTTGTTCTTTGAGCCTATCCATGGTGCACCAATGAACTTAGTCTTCACACCATTTGTGAAATTTGAGTTTCTAACATTTTGTTAAAACTTAATTTATTTTTCACCGAGGAGGATAAACTTTCTATTCTAGAGTTGATGTGTTCTCTAGCATTTTATCATTATACATCAACTTCTTAGTGATATTTTTGTTAATTTTAACTTGGTCTAATACAAATCCTTAAAAGAAGGTTGATTTGAATTGTAATTAGAATTGAAGTTCAAATTACCTTGCGGGCGGGACTGATAGCTCCACCCGATATTACCTTGTAGTTGGCGAAACCTGTTGCTGATGAAAGTAGCTTCTTCGCGAGTTTTGGGGCAGTCATTCCCCAAATGGCCAACGTTACCACAAACCTCACACGTCATGTGTGAGTCCAAAGCCTAGACGGTGCCCTTCATTGCTTCCTTGTCTTGGGCCCGTTCCTCCAGTCTTTTCATCAAAAGGTCTATTTTTGTGGCAAGCATATTTGTCTCCTTCACGGTATGCATGCCTTTTTATGATTTTCTTTCTTACCCCCAGCTTTGATTAGACACCATTTTATTGATCAAAGTCGTGGCTCCATCAACGGTGAGGGAAAGAAAAGCACCTCCAGCCGCCGCATCAATGTGCCCCCTAGACATGTTTGTTAATCCATCATAAAAATTTTGAAGCACTAACCAGTTTTCAATCCCGTAGTGCGGGCATGCTTGGATGTAGTCCTGCAGCCTCTCCCATGCCTCAGGAATGGATTCCGTGGTGTTTTGCTAGAAGTTGGAGATTCATCCCCTCAGGGCATTGGTTTTGCCCATGGGGAAGAACTTGGTGAGGAACGCCATGGAAGATTTGTCCCACGAATTGATAGCTTCCTGTTCCTTGTAGAACCACTATTTTTCCCTCTCCAAGGGGGAGAAGGAAAACAAGTGGAGCCTGATGCTTGCAGGCTCAATGTCCTTGATGACGATAGTGTCACAGAGCTCAAGGAAGTGTTGGGGATGCGTGTTCACGTCCTCAGTTGGCAAACCAGAGAACTGGTTTGCCTACACTATCGTAATGAGGCCAGTGCAGAGCTCAAAGTTTCGGTTCCCAGTGTTGACAGTTGGCCCAATGGGCACATTGGCAAGAGCGGGGATGGAGTAGTCACATAGCATCTTGGCCATGCTTGGACTAGCAGGTGGTGCAGGGGTGACTAGTTCGTCTGTCGGTGGAGTGGCAGAAGATGAGGCGGCACAAGACCATTTCTTCCTTAGGAGAGCCTTCAGATTTTTTATGTAGTTGTTCGGCAGGTCGTAACCAGCCATACACTATCCTGTTTTCATCCACAACAGGAGAAAACAAGCAAAGTTAGCCTGCATAAACAATGGCTACCTTACATGCATATTATCATGAACATGTCCTACTAGATTCTTTAATCAATTATGCCTTCCCCGCATCAGTGCTAGAAATGCTTGTTGGCATTTCTTAGCGTCACCACTAAGAATGGGGATAGAATCCATCCCTAGCAATGGCGCTAGAAATACCGATTAGCAAATCCAAGAATCATTACTAGGTTTGTATCGCTTGCAACGGTGTTAGAAGTGCCTTGTTGGTATTACTTAGCAACATCATTAGTGATCAGCAATGTCACTAAGTAATAGCCTTGATAGTTCCTTAATAATTTTTGATATTTATCCACAAGCGCATGGAGCTATCATTGTATTTTTTCACCCGGAAGTATTCAAGGTATCGTTATTTATATTTTCCCAAGGGAAGAGATTTGATTAAGAGTCTAGTATGGATATGAACTTGAATAATAATGCTTGCAAGTACACCAATGTTTGTGACAGGGGTAAGAACGGTGATTTCAAGATAGTGGACACACACTTGGCATTCCTCAAATGATCACACAAATTACATAATTAGTTTTAGGGCTAAGTGTGAAGTAGGTCGGGAGGCCACCGAGTACTGGTCTACCAGCAACCTCATGTGACAATTTAGACTCCTACACCCAAACAAACATGGGGGATTACAAGGGATGGATAGGGCTGTCACCACCTGCTGCCTACCACATCAACCGTGGAGAGGGACAATGCATTCACCTATCTCTCTATACCGAAGCACCACGCTTGCATATACAAAAACTACCCAAATCCCCCTAGGTCCCCGACCCTATAGATCGACAGGTAAAGGACTTGGGCACACCTGACGGCATGATGAACCGCCACATCAACTTAGCTCTAAAGCCGATTATATAAGTTATATGATTAGTTAAGCTTAAAGTTATGTATGCTACTCTCATGACACACAAAACTATGGACTAATTCATATATCAAGATCATAACACAATAACTATACTCTAGTTCATAAGCATGACTATAATTATAATATGAGAGCATAGCTTTGGAAGAACTCATATTTCTATTCATATCCAAAGGTCTCTTATTCCAAGGAGCCAAGCTCTCTAAGGTAGCTTTGCCTTGCTCCAATACAACTACTAAAAAGTAAAACTACAACTAGAGAGTGAGGTGTGAGAGGTGTTGCTCAATGTGGTGTGTGAGGAAGTTCAAATGGTGTTTGTTGTAGAGGGGGGTAGCCCTCTATTTATACAAGGAGCTGGCAGTGCTGGAGGCTATTCATGGTGCGAGGATTGAGCTACACTACCTCAGCATGGAGCCATGCCACTGCTTGTCAAAGGAGAGGCAAAGAAGAGTCGACAAGGGGTCGCCTAGCCCTAGGGGTCACCCGCCCCCTGACCAAGCCACCTCGCCACCGCCTTTGTGTGGTGGGCTGTGGGCTAGACATGGATCACTCCTCGGTGGTGCTTTGCCCTGGTTGAGTCAAGTTGATGGGCGTCTCCCTTGTTCCTTTGCGCAAATCAGCATTGGAAAGCGCCTTTCAGTGAATTATCCCATGTATTTGTGTTTATGACCTGCAAAACAATATTCTCCAAATACATGTGGAACTTGGTTAATAATAAATGCATATGTGTTTCAAGATTGCCAATATCTCTTCTTTTTGTATCTTAGTTGGTGGTCGGATTTGATCGTTAATGACCACCAACACATGCCTAAATAATTTAACCCTAGAATTAAAAAGTAATACCTTATCTCCCGGGATAAACTCCTTGATCCTCTTGTTATGCCATCTCTTTGTTCTCTCCTTGTATATTTTGGCATTGTGATATGCTTTTCACACCATTCATCAATCTTAAAGAGTTGCATCTTCCTCCTGGTTCCTACGGCTTCAAAGTCCATGTTCCATCGCTTGATAGCCCAGTGAGCCTTGAATTCTAGCTCAACAAGTAGCTGACATGTCTTTCCATAGATGGGTTGATATGGTGACATTCCAAGTGGTGTTTTATAGGCTGTTCTATAGGCCCATAGTGCATTAGGTAGTCTATCCTTCCATGCAGTCCCCATCTCATTGACCGTCTTCTGCAAAATATTCTTGATTTGTTTGTTCGATGTTTTTTCTTGGCCACTTGTCTAAGGGTGGTATGGAGTAGTGATGTTGTGATGGATCCCATGTCTTAACAAGTAATTGTGAAAGTTCTTGTCAGTGAAGTGAGTGCCTCCATCACTAATCACCATCCTTAGAACTCCGAATCGTGGAAATTTGTCTCTTCAAACATCTGCTTGGAGTTCTTCGCATTAGCAGCTCTACATGGCATGGCTTCAACCCACTTGGAGACATAGTCAACTGCCAAGTATTCACAGTTCTTTGACTTTGGAAACGGTCCCATGTAGTCGATACCCCAGACATCGAAAAGCTCAATCTAGAGGTTGTTGGTGAGTGCCATGGCATCTCTTGAATTGATATTTTCATGTCTCTGACACGCTCCACACCTCCGAATGAAGTCCCTCATATCATGATACATGGTTGGCCAGAAGAATCCACTTTACTAGATCTTTGAATGAGTGCGGAATGCACTATAATGCCCTCCATATGGTGACGAGTGGCATCGTTCAATGATCTTGATGCCTTCTTCTACTAGTACACATCTTTTGAGCAAGCCATCAGAGCAGACTCTGAAGAGGTATGGCTCATCCTATATGTGGAGACGACTTTCATAGATGAGCTTCCTAACCTGCAACCAAAAAATTGATAATATTTGCATACTAGGGGTCAGATTTTGTGACCTTGAAGAACATGTCGTCCTATAGTGAATCGTTGATGGGCATTTCCTACTGATTTTCAAACTGCATTCTGGACAAGTGATCAGTAACAGAATTTTCTACTCCCTTTTTATCTTTTATTTCTAAATAAAATTCTTGGAGTAGCAAAATCCATCTTATAAGCCTAGGTTTAGCATCTTTCTTAGTGAGCAGGTATTTCAATGCAGCATGATCAATATAAACAATCACCTTAGCTCCTACTAAGTAAGATCTAAACTTATCAATAGCAAAAAGAACAGCCAAGAGTTCTTTTTTAGTTGTTGCATAATTAAGTTGAGGTCCTATTAGTTTTTTACTAGCATAAGCAATTGCATGATGCTTCTTATCTTTTGTTTGACCCAAAACTGCCCTCACAGCATAGTCACTTGCATCATACATAATTTCAAAAGGTAGCGACCAATCAGGGGGTTGAATGATTGTTGTAGAGCTAAGTGCTTTCTTTAGAATTTCAAAAGATTTTAAACATGCATCATCAAATTTAAAGGAAACATCCTTGGACAAAAGATTTGTTAATGGTTTAGCAATATGTGAAAAATCTTTTATAAAGTGGTGGTAAAACCCTACATGACCAAGAAAACTATTGACCCCTCTGATATTTATGGGAGGAGGTAATTGTTCAATTACTTTAATTTCAGATCTATCTACCTCTATCCCTCGTTCGGACACCAAGTGTCCAAGCACTTTGCCTTCTCTAACCATGAAATGACATTTTCCCAATTATGGACTAAGTGCTTTTATTCACATCATCACAAAACCTTATCTTCAAGACAATCATCAAAAGTTTTTCCATAAACAGAAAAATCATCCATAAAAACTTCCATGTTCTTCAATCATATCAGAAAATATAGACATCATGCATCTTTGGAAAGAAGTTGGAGCATTACATAATCCAAAAGACATTCTACGATAAGCATAAGTTCCATATGGACATGTAAAGGTGGTTTTACTTTGGTCATCAGGATGGATCGATATCTAGTGATAACCTGAATACCCATGATCAAGAAAACAGAAGAAAGGGTGATTTGCCAGCCGCTCTAATATTTCATCAATGAAGGGCAACGGAAAATGATCTTTCTTTGTTGCCTTGTTAAGATTTTGGTAATCAATGCACATCCGTCCTCCAGTGATGGTTCTTTGGGGGATTAATTAATTCTTTTCATTTTTAACAACAGTCATGCCTCCCTTTTGTGGCAGAACCAGAATAGGGCTTACCCACTCACTATACGAGACATGATAGATGATCCTATAGTGCAAGAGTTTCAAAACCTCTTTCTTAACAATCTCTCTCATCGCATTTTAAGCCTACGCTGTGGCTCTCTAGAAGGTATAGAGTTAGGATCTATAGGGATGCGATGGGTGCAAAGAGGAGGGCTAATTCCCTTAAGGTCTTGGAGCGAGTAACCAAAAGCAGAGTGATGCTTTTCTAAGACAGTTATCAAGCGGAGTGATTCTTCTTGGGAGAGTTTATCACTTATGATCACAGGAGAATCCTAATCATTATTGAGACAAGCATATCTAAGACTAGAAGGCAGGGGTTTAAGCCGAATGGTGGGCTTAGGTGGTTCAAGCAATTCATCTAGAGGTTCACATTCTGTAGGATTTTTGTATTTTCTTCAATGAAGAACTGGGCATCATCTTCAATGTTGGGTTCGATCAAGTCATCAAGAGATGCAGCCTTAACCTGTTCCATTGGGTCTTTCTCGGGAATTGGCTCAGTCTCAGCATTTAGAGAATGAGTAATGGGTATAGAAAGTTTAAAGTTTTCCTAAGGCTTATTTTCAATTTCCCTATTTGTTTTTCTTGGATAAGTCTTTCAATTGGTTGTCCTATCAATAGGTCAAACTCCATGATATCAAAGATATAGAAGCTCAAATGAACCTTAGTTCCTTTTACCTAGATAGGGAGGACATACAGAATTCCCAAACTTGGGAGGATGTGTCCTGAAAGACTTTTCAATAAGTTTGTTGTTGGGGTTAATGGCATGTCTTTTAATAAATCATGAGCAAAAAATGCAAACATGATATTAACACCCACAATAGGATTATAAAGAGCATCGAAAGGAACTTTGTTAATTTGGCACCGAATGGATATAGAACGTGAGTCTAGACGAATCACATTAGAGGAAAGCTCTGATTCTTCTAGCCATTCATTGCTTATATTAGACACTAGCTCTTTCGTAGTCTTTTTAAGGAAAGATTTGTTAGAAGGGTTAGGAATTTCTTCATTGGATGATGATTTCCTAGGCTTCTGGGGTCTCCTCATCATATGGTAATTAGGGTTATTTCTGTATTCGCCAAAAAGTTCATCCTCGAATTCAAGCATGAAATCCGAAATCGAAGTTTCCTCCTTTTCCGATGGTTTAGGATTTGGGATAGCTGAAGTTGGTGATGTACTGGTCAAAAGTTATGGTTCAGCTATCTAGGATTCCTCCTCTAATGGCTTCTTTTCTACTTCATCAGGGGTGTTCTCTAGAATTTTAGTAAGAATGCTTCTCCTTGAATTAGCGGAGACATGCAAGAACGAGCCTCCTAAGGCCGTATCAAGATGCTTCGAGGTTTTCCTATCAAGACCCATATAAAAATATTGAAGAAGAATGGGGTCTTGAATGGTAAGGTCAGGGCCAATAATAATAAGAGCATTAAAGCGTTCCTATGCCATGCCTAGAGATTCTTTTTCTTCTTGTTTAAAAGTTAGAACCTCTGACTACTCTAGAGATGGGGAAGAAATGCAAGCAAAAGCTAGAACACAAGGCTTCCCAATCTCATTGTCTACTCCCTATGGTGAGCTTGTACCAATGTTTGGCCTTTCCCATCAAAGAGAGAGGAAAAAGCTACCATCGTAAGGTTTCGTTTGACATGCTCGCTATGCGTAGGCATGCACAGGTCTGCTCAAATTCATTTTGGTGGGAATAAGCATTTTCATCATCTTCGTTCAAAAAGGATTGATCTCGAACCAAGTTGATTAAACATAGGCGCAGCTCATAGCCATGTGTTAGGATAGGCTTTGAGGATTCTAGTGGCTCCAGGCGTGCGCTTGTAGGTGCAGCGTATTGATGGATAGGGGTGGATGCTAGATCCATGGTAACAAAGAAAAGATAAAAGATAAAAGGTAAAAGAATAATGATACAAGGTTAAGCTAGGTTCGAAGTTAACTCAGCAACCGTTTCCCCGGCAATGGCACCAGAAATGCTTATTGGTATATATTAACGCACACAGAATAATCCACAAGCACATGGATATTATACCGATGTAGCACTTCACCGGAAGTATCCCAGTTCTATATCGATCTTGATGAAACGTGTGTGAGAATAACTAAATCTAACTACAAGGCTCAGATAACAGGAGTATAAAGGAGATCACAAAGGTCTTCTAGTTCTAACTTCAGTAAGCTTTGTCTTCTATTGTTCAATTCTAAGGATACTACTAAAGAAAACACATGCAGAGTATGTTTCCTATAGCAACAAGGTCCTACTAGGCCTACAAATGGGAGGTGGACTACAAAGGATTCAACGAGGCTATAAGAGTCACCCTCGTGAGGTACCACCGATACGGAGAGTAGGGTACATCCACAAGTAACTGAGTCTAAGCACCACGCTTACACTACGAATACTACTTTAACCTAGGAGCTACAAGGATTAAAGTACTCAAAAGAGAGTCGCAACCTTGAAGAACAATATAGGTCCTCCTTGATGATTTTCTAATTAAATCCTGTTGGAAACATAGATTCACCAAAACTCATGAAAATTGTCAGTTAAAACCCGTAAGTTTATGTTGGTGACCCATTTTAGTCATTTATGCAAACTATATTAATGGTTTGTGATGAATGTTAACTACCATCTACAATCATCCTTTCCTTTAAGCTAATAGGAACCACACGTACCAACGGCTAAATCAACTCAAGCCAAACCCTAGCCCGTAATACACGGAGTCAGGTTCATCTTCCATTCATTCACTACCACCATGATCAACTCACCCAACTTCTTCATGACCTTCTTCGCCAATACTCTCTTCTTCATCAACCCCTCAGGAACACCTTGGATGCATGTGTAGACTGAGATTTTATCTAGCTTATAATTATTCACATTTGAGAAGCCATCGTATTCTTCCATCACCACTACCGCTCCTTAGAATAGCCATGGCCTGCCTAACATCACCCTCATCTAGTCACCCAAGTAGTGAAGCCAGAACAAGAAGAGGTTCGGTCCCATCACCTTGAAGGTGACCTCCCTCGCCGCCGCCTCGGGGTTCCTCATTGCGCTAAACAAAGCCGCATGGCTAAAAGGTTTCATTGTATGAACCCTAAACAGGGCTAACTAGTGGTCATCCTTGATCAGCTCCTCAAATTCCTCTGAGAAGTTCAAATCTTCCTCTTCTTCACCTTGCAGGTTTAAGCCCTCCAAGCGCTCCTCTAGAGTTGGTTTGGGAGCAGCTGCATCTAGCCCCTCTGTCTTCTCCTTCCCCTTCTTCATTGCCATGATTTTCTCTCTAGAACCGTCCATATTGCCAGTGTTGAGTCCGCACATGGGCAAGCATGAGTCTTCTTCGGTTGATCAGCAGTCATTCACATGCTCGTTCACCTCGCGTGAGTTTGTGGCCGAGACTATGAACTGCGTGAATCCATGGCATGGGCAGGCGTGAAACTTCGTCGATTAATCTGTCCCTTTATCGCTCGTGGGTCCACAGCGCGAGTCAACGTCGAGTGGCCGTCATTTTGGTAGACTCTAGCGATAGTGCCACTGGAGGATATAGGAAACCCTAGTTTAGGGGAAAACAATTGGTTGTTAAGAAGTTTTAGAACCAAATAATTATTAATGGGTACACACCTAAAATAGATAGACAAAACAAAAGTTAGAAGTTTTAGAACCAATTAATTATTAAGAAGGATATTCTAGATCAAAAGTACCACTACCTAATTGGTTGCATGGTCCTAATTTGAGAAAGCACAATTTTTATTCTTAAGAATCATTAATGATACACTAATATATTGAGCAAAATGAAAGGGATGAGCAAAGTGAACCAAATGATCCAAATGTTTTCACTAACGACAAGTTATCAGAGACACTTTCCAACTAGACATGTCACGGATAACAAGGGTTATCGGTGACTCACAGCAACAACCATGTCTCAACCAAAGTCTCTAGAACCCCCAAAATATTAACTTTAATGTATAGTGGTTCACTTCTGTCCCGCTCCCCTCCCCTCTATTCGATATTTTCTCTCTCCCTTTCTTCGTCTCACCACTTCTCAGTCAGATCCAGATCCTGCAGCCCAACAGTGGCAAGATCCCCGGTTCCCTCCTGTCTCCCTCCAACTCCCCCACATTCCTCTTGAGGTGGTGATGGGCGTAGAGTCTCGCCATTCCACAACTATAAGTGACAAATAAAGTAGTTTGATGGGACCCGTTGAGCTCCCTCTTCGTGTGCATGTGCCCGGTGGTAGAGCAGATGCATTTGGGCATGCTAGCCACGTACCCCCTGCCTTCCTTCACCAAGCCAGTGCCACCAACGTCAAGGTCGCCTCCTCCCTGTGCCTGGGAAGGTTGTTGACTCCACATGCATGTCAAATCTAAGGGTCAGACGAATGGGTATGGTCCTATGGTGAATCACTTAAAAAGTTTGTGGACCTAGAAATCAACTTTAAGAGTTGATGGACCTAATTAAAACTCATGTTAATGGATGAGATGCCAGATGCTTACTTGTTGCATGGAGTCCAATATTTCTTGGTTAACAAATTTCAATCCACTACTACAAAAAGTTCATCACCGCCGGTTCCAAACCCCCCTTCATTATTGGTTTTGGCCATCGTTGGTGAAAGTCATTGGTAATAGCCTGGGTGATCACTGCTGATTGCGAGGCCATGGTGGTATTGATCATCATCACCAGTGTAGCCTACAATACGGCGATGCTATCAGTTACCTTCACCACCATGTTAGAGCTCAATCTGGTGGCAATCGGTCACATACCACTACCAGCTTTATAGATGAGACAACACTGATGATGGAGACATCAACATCAGTTCGGGTTATGATTTGGCTTTGATGTAGATACCAACATAGTTAGCATCATTAGATCTAGTAGTGAAGTCCAATCCATCACCACCATGCTTGTGTTTGATCCGATGGTGTTGTATTGTCCATCACAACCATTGTGGCATTTTTTTGGCGGTGTTGTCCTATCATCACCGCCGGTTGTTTCCATATCACCAACAATTTGGATAGGTTCGCACTATACTACATTTTTTAGAATACACTTGTTGAAAGGATCTAAAATGCCTACAAAGGGGTGAATAGGCATATATGAAACTTCTTAAAGACAAACTAGAAACAATTGCGTCAGAAGTTCCAACAGTTTGGACCAGAATTTTCGATGGCTGTCGAAAGTTCTAATGCAAACTAGTTGAAAGTTTCGATGCCTACAAAAGGGGAAAATCATAGGCCAAATGAATTTCAAGTTTGGATCTGCTTTTGACCCCACTTCCTAGTAGATAGATGAAGGTGTTGAACCACTTCCTCAGCCTTGGAACACCACCAATTGGTAGATCGAGCTCAAACCCTAAGAATGAGATGGAGGGAGAAAGAGACAACAAGAACAAGTAATACCAAGCAATCACAACAACAACAAGCATGCAGGACATAAGGATTTATCCCAAGGTTCGACCACCCCTCTATAGAGTACCTACGTCCTCATTGTCGAGGTGACCACAAAGGTTAGAGTCTCTTCCACCTCCTTACCTCTCCCAAGTAACTACAAAGGTCAGCTCGAGTTCTTCACTAGAAAATCAAGGGTAATACAAACTTCCCAAAGTTCTCCCATAGATCAAGAACCCTTTGGTGATGCCTAGCCATCTAGGGGCAAAGCCCCCAAGAGTAACAAATGCAAATCCAATAGGCTTGATGAAGAAATCAAGTGCTCAAGCTTGTTTTTGATGATTCTCACGCAAGGGCTCTTCTCTCAACTCAAATCCTTTCAAAGTTTTGAAGTTAGAAGCAAAGAGGAGAAGAGAGTGGTGCTTTCAATGCTTGGAGGCTATTTTTCCTGAAGTTTGGTCAAGTGTAATGAGTGGGCAATGGTAACAAGAGAAGGGGATAAGTATACATAGGTCCAGCTCAAACTGACCGTTTTTGTGCCTATCGGAACTTCCGGCGATTTGCGTCGGAACTTCTGACAGCTAGGGCATTTGCAAGGGCAATAGTACAAACAAGTCAACAGGCTGCACGCACAAGACCTGTTGAAAGTTTCAACTACCATCGGAACTTCCAACAGTCGAAAGTTAGAAAAACTTCCTGAAAGCCTTACAAACTGCACTACTGTCAGAACTTTCGATGTCTATTGGAACTTCTAACAAAGGAGGTTGGAAACAACTTCACACAACACCTAAAGGATAGGTAGCTAAGGGCTACGTGGGAGCTTCAAGGCTCAGCAGGGCTTTTAGATACCAGAACTTTCGACGCCAAACACTCAAGAAATACCCCCATGGTGTTAGTGCAGTGAAAGAGTTTCTCTCAATAGATTTTAGTTATGTACTTGAGCACTCTGCCTTCTTTAGACCATTTAGAATTGCATCCCTCTTTATAGTATAGCAAAACTGTAAACTCAATTTAGCCACTTGAGTTTGGTCGCCTTTGATCCTTCAATAGTTGAGGGATGTGTTTTATTTTTAAGCCATCCTTTTAATTCTTTCAAGGGACTAAAAACTACAATATTACTTAAACAATTTCATTAGTCCCTAATTTGGATGTCATTAATACACCAAAACCCACAACGGTGGCAAATGCACTTACAATTGTAATAATAATACAAATATTATTTCGATTGCACCAGACCCGGGTCGTATATACATAATGTATAAACATATACATCACTACCAAGACATAATTTCGTAAAACATCATCCACAGTGATATGTCGTTTGAGAGCACAAACAAAGAAATTGGCATTACAAGGTGAAGAAGATTAACGCCTTCATTAGATACGACAAGGTGTTCTTGCAACCCCAAGGTGGTCTTGCAACCCAAGTAATTGGTCAGCACCGCTGTACTTGACCATAGTTTCTACAACACATGAAACACAGTTAAGACTTGCTATACACTCAAAATTAGGTCGCTAGCTAGATCATCAATTGACTAAGGGGGAACAAGCAGAGGGCTGGGTATCCATACCATGGACTAGGGTGCTCATGTAATGCATGACATACCACATTAATCCAACCCAAGGGCTGTGTTGCGATCAAATCAGCCTCATGTACATTGAAACAAAAAATTCCAAAGCCGTCAATATTTCTTGCTCTTTTTATTGTACTCCTCAAAGGACCTGTGTGACAAGCTCATCGTGAGAGTGAAATAGATTGATTAAAGTTAATAATAATATAATATTTGGCCCAATGTGGGAGTAGTAGCTAGCTTGTCTTACTTGTTCATAGTGACAATTGTTGGATATGCTCTCGTGGTCTATTTCGAGAGATGAAAACAACAAGGGTGTATTTCTCTCTAGGATGGTGCAAAAAATGGACATAATGGTTGCTACATTCACAATGTCCCCATAAAAATTAGCTAGGTTGAACAATTAAATATGTAATGGACTAGAAAATTAGACATTTGCAACACACTTACATGCCTTGTGTAGGCTACAAGTATGGAGGATTTGACTTGTTAAACTAGCAAGCCATTTGTGAATTCATCTTCAATCACTGGCCAGGTTTAAGAAGCCCTATATGTTTAGTCCATCTCAACATGCATGTGTGTGCCTCCATCCTACAAAACAATTAATTGTGTAGTTAGACATTCACCTCTAAAAGTTGATTTATGGGCCCATAAACTTTTTAAGTAGCTCACCGTAGCTCCATAACTATAACATCCTAGGTTTTCGTGCAACCAAAAATACAAACTTTTTAAATTTTTTCATGCAATGTGTGGATCATGTAGTCTCTAGGTCAAACCTAAGTCAAACCCACTAATAAATTGTTACAATCATATAGAATTTATTGTAGGATTGAGCTTGTGTGTTCTCAAGTTGGTTTTGGGTTTGAGTTTGTTGGAGTTTGGAGTGCACAAATCCATAGCAAGAAATCCTTCTCAATTCCCTTTGAATTCCCTCTATAATTCCTTAACTCATAAAAAGAAAAATCCTTTTCCCTTTTTCCTTTCTCATTTGGCCCAGCTCCTCTCTTCCTTCCCTTCCTAGTAGGCCTAGCTCTTCTCCCGCTAGGCCTTAGCCTCCCACCTGGGCCTTGCCATGCCAGCCCAGTGCCTCCCTCTGGCCCATCTCACGCAACTTGCTCGGCCTAGCCCGCTGCAGGCCCCAGCAGCCGCGCGCCCCTTCTCAACCCTAGGAGTGGGTTGCTTCTAGGCACCGCTGCCGCCTCCTGATGGTGAAGCCATGCCCCCATGCCCTGGCGTCCACACCCTCTGCTTGATTGTCGCCATGCGTCCCCTAGTTGCGGACGCCGAGGATGCCCATCGTCCATCACATCAGAGCCCTAGCGTGCCGCGCTATAAAGCCCATGGCCACCACTCCTCTTCCCCATCAGCCACCGCCACCACTCTCTTCTTCCACCCGCAGCCACCATGCCTTGCCACCTCCCTTCGTCACCTTGCGCCCTCCAGTGCAGGTGCTTCACTCGATGCTCATGGCCACGTAGGACACCATGCGCCACCGGCCTTCTTCCTCGACACAGCCGAGACACAGCCATCCACCATGCCACTCCACCGCCTTGATGTGTCGTGCCACCATGCCTGAGCATCCACGCCACCACTCGATGTCGTGTCATGCCTCGCCATCGTGGTGACATCGAGCTAGAGCTCCTCCACCACATTCGTTTGCCCCATCGACCCCATGACATGCTCCGTTCCAAGCCTTGATGCCTCGCCAGTGCCCTTCCTCGCCCTCGCCATGACCTGCCTTGCTAAGCCGACCACCTCACAGCCACAACGTCGTCCGCCCGAGCTGCTCCTTCCAACGTCATGAAGCTCCAGTGACCCCAGTTGTGCCCATGGCCTCGGCTTCCTCTCTGCAACGCCGTGCTCTGCATCATTGTTGACATTTCTTAGCATCACTCTTTACTAAGTTGTCATCCATAGCATGATGCTAGAAATGCATTGTTAGTAATTATAAATGACATTGGAAAACTTAGAGGAAAATTATATATATATTAAAGTATCCGTAAGCGCACATATAATATACCATTGTAGCATTTTCACCCGGGAGTATGCCAGGTATCGTTATTTATATTTTATCCACAGGGAGGAGCTATGGAGTTGTGTTGGCATTGAGATATTGACAAATATATATACTTATGATAAAACCACTCTCATGGTATGGCAGGGGTAAGTCAAATGATAAATAAATAATAAGTGTAAGGTAATAATGGTATTCCAGAGATAGAAATAGAGACTCATAAAATGTAGTAGGCTAAGAAGGAGATTCATTAAGAGCTAAATATTCCTAAGTCATTCCTTATTTACTAAGTCTTTTTTACACCCAAGTATATACACTCTTATCTATAGTATAACTAACTTTGGAACGATACATAAGGAACATTACTAAGGAAGATCAAGAACAGAGCTTGTCTCCCTTCTCAACCGCGTTCTACTTGCTCTACAAATGGGGAGTGGACTACAAAGGACTCAATGAGAGTGTCACATCCGTGATCTACCACATGACCCAAAGTGCAGAATGCATCCATAGGCAAACAATATCTAAGCACCATGCTCATATAATGTCAACCACTTAACTCACTCAAGTACTGAGCTAAGAGCTTTGCAAACATATGGATAAATTCATCATCAGTCATAACTATATCAAGCATATAACTAGAGCAAACTAGAAACATAATAAATAGCAACATAATATTGAAGTAGCATAAAGTCATAAATATAGAGATACAATGGCTATACCAGTCTCCAGATGGCAGATCTAGAATCCTGAGCAATAGCCCACACTCTACTTGAACCTTGCTAGCTAGCCCATACTAGAAACTTGAAGAACTAGAGCTCTATTCTCTTCTCTCTAGAAACCCTAATTTTTGGTCTGATCTTGACTTATGGCAACGTACTCTCGAGGGGGGGTAGGGGCTGGTTATATAGGCCGGAGCATCCAACGTGAGCCCTTGGATCAAACCAACTTAAAGAATGATGTAGATGCAACCTAGGAGGTGGTGGAGAACTGACATTCGAAGGAGAGGCTGACATGTGGGCCAGGGGGCTGGGCGGCAAATAGGTGGGGCTAGCCGACCCCACATGTCAGCGCCTCGGCCTTCGCTTTGGTGTGGTGTCTTCCCAAGTCTTCTGGAACCTTCTGGGGTAGTTTTCATCGTGGATAAGCATGTTTTTATTGGACGATTTGATCCCTTTTGATAGTTTTCTGGATAAACCCTGCTAAAAATATAGATTCACCAAAACTCATGGAATTTGTCAATTTAAACCCCTAAGTCTATGTTGGTGATCATTTTCATGCATTATTTAAAGTTATATTGAAGTTCATAATGAATGATTACTACCGTCAACGGTCATCCTCGCCATGACCGTGCCAAGCCATCTCCACTGCACCAAACTCCTTCACCTACACCATTCCACAGCACCGCCTTGCTACCGATGAGGTTCTCCTCTGCCGCTAGTGAGCCTCCAGTGCTAAAGCTCCATCTTTTCCTTCTCGCCGTTGATTTTGCCGTCACTCTTGTCTAAGATGGGTCTTTGTGCCACCGTCTTCCACTACCATAGGGAGGCTATGACCCTGCTGTGCCATCCACCGGAGCCAGAGCCATGCCACCTCCCTTCTTTGTATCGCGTCCAAGGACGCACCTCGTCATCACTCTAAACCCGTACCTGAGCCCGGTGGACATCCTTTCTCACCATCGGCTCCTCATCAGTAGTGCACCACCATGGCCTCAACTTCCTCTTCATCGAGCCACGTTCACCTCAAGCCCTATCCCTGTGCCAAGCCATGACGCTAGGCTATCGTAGAACCAACCAATTTATAAGAGCACAAGTACAATGGCAGCCCGCAAGTGGTCACACTGTCATACTTGAGCCCATATAAACCCGGTAGTCCATCAAGTACCACGATGGGTCTCGATAAACAATCAACATACAACCAAGATCATACATGATTCAACATACATGTCACATGTTACATAAAGTTCATAGATACAATTCATTCATCAGAGTATGAAATAGAGTTATTACAAACCAAGTTCGATAGATAGTAACAGAAGCAAATTAAAGTTCGAAACTAGCATTTGTCATCATAGTTCAAATATAGTGCCAACGCATGATCACAATCCACAAAAGCATGTAAGAGGGATTATTAAAGATGCCTGCCCAAGGCTCACTCCTCATCCACGGTGGGATAGAAACAGTTCTTGCAATAGCCGTGATAAACTGTACCATCTGCAACAATGGGAATAAAACCCTAAGTATGAGAAGGTACTCAGCTAGACTTACCCATCATAAACTAGAAACAAATTGACTCCAAGGATTATGCAAGGCTTTATAAGTGGTGGTAGCTTGACAACATTTTGCATAAAAAGCGATTAACTTAGTTATACAGTTGTACTTTGATCATCAAGTTAATTATAGCTATTCATCTCTAGATTAGCAACTATCCTATGCCAAACATGTGATATATCATTTAATAGCATACAATAGTAACCATAGCCGGTGTAGTAATTCCATGTTTATCCGAACCACCACATTCTATAATACAATTACTACTATGTTGGAGCTAGCCAAGTTTCTCACTATCCGGGAGAGACTGTGATTCAAATCGATTTCAACCAGTTGGGAATTTATCCCTAACACAAACCCAGGCAAACCCAATCAGCGGTCACCTTTGGTACAAGTCAAGTCCACATTTCATGGGTTCGCCCAGTGCCGCACAATCAGGGACAACCAGCTGCTAGGACATTCTGGCCTGGCCTGCCCTTGGGCTCATGCCTGGCTCCCCGCACATCCTTACTACCAGCCAGAGTGCGCACTCTAACAGAGTGGGGCCCGGCTTGAGTTGAGCTACTCGTCTTCACGGTTGGAACTAGTTATCCAGCCATCTAAGTGATAGGCATGCGTTCAATCTTGTCAGAAGGGCCAACAATGGTACGGTCCTTAATCGGCACAGATGGAATCACATGAGTCAACCTACACATAGACTCCGCTCGGCCTCCGTTTACATTACCCCATGGTTCTTTTCCACAATAGCAAATATAGCCAACTGTGCTTCGGTATCCACCTATATCTCGCAGGTGACAGGAAAATCACCTGACTTCTATCGGTCTATGCATGGCTAAGCATATATTCGATCCTGGACCTACATAGGGTTAAAGGTATATATATCTGGACATGGTAGTTCCATGCATCAAGCTTTTCCAGTCAACTCTTATAACCTAATGCATCAAACATAAAGGACTCAAGTAGTATTTTGTAAAACAATCGGAGACTTAGAATGCTCCGGGGCTTGCCTTTGAGGAAAGAGGTGGGGCGGTGATCTAGGCACTCAAGATGCTCTTCATGGGTCTGCTCCTCTTCTCCTGGAGCTGTGGCTTGAGGAGTCTCCTGCTGATCCCCTTCCTCTTCTTCAATGAATTCCAGCAACGTTATCTCCTCGGTTGATCCTATATGCATGAGCATGGAATAAGATATCATGAATGCATGTATGATGACACGTATAATATGATAAAACATGATGAATACATCCTCGTAAGTATTTTCAACAGTATGGTATTGAGGTAATAACAAGTGCATCCTATTCTACTGAGTAGGTGTATATCTCTTCTCTATTACTTAAGCAAACACTTCTGTTGCAATTTATTTTCAGAACTACAAAACAACAGCTACTTGTTTCAACCATAACTAGAGTTATATACATCAAAATAATATGGTTGTGGACATTTTGGAAAGCTTATGAAATGGTCTACCACTTTCTTTGAATACCCTTGTCCTGATTCAATAGTTATATAGGTCAAACAATTCAGTTAATCAAATCTGTCCAGAAAGTAAACATTTTAGACAACAAACTTCTAACAACCAAAACTCTTAAATCCTAAGGCCTATGACTATGAAAATTTAACACAAGGTAGATCAGTAAGTTATCTATAACTTTGTTATTAACAAGGTTTACCGAAAAGGCCATTATCAACATGAAATCATACACACAACTAAAACTATACATGCAACCATTTATTGAATTATAAAGCAATAATTAATTAATTGCATACAACCAATTGCTTTTAAGCCTTACTATTAACATCAACATCTCATATGCATCACAAGCACCATAGAAAACATCATGGTCAATCACAATTTATTTGTTTAAATGCCTTTATTAATTTAATTACATAATGAGGGGAAATAAGAAACATATACTAAATATGCACAATAAATTATCATAACATTACAGTAGCTTCCAAGTGCTCACAATAGACTACTGTAAAAATTTCATACCATTTGGACATGTATAACATCTTCTACAAAAATGACAAGCTAGCAAAGTCTATTTTAGTGAAAATAGTTAACCCTATAGAAAAGTGTCAAACAACATATTCTATATTTTTCTTAGCTTTCTACTAGTGCCATAATACTGCATAAAAAATTGCATAGTAATATGTTACTTATTTTTATCCCTATAATTTTCCTCAGAAAACACCATTTATTAATAGATAAATATAAAGATCATATTTCAATCAAGTTTACTGCAAGTTTATTATTTTTCCTAGCTAAAGCACATCAACACAAGACCAGCAAAATTGGAATCACAATTTTATCACACCCCTAGCTCCAGTTACACATTTTACAAAATTGTAAACATTCAAAAAGCACTTATCTGGCTATATTTTATTCACCATGAAAAATACTAGAAAGTGTACATTTCATATTTTTATAAAATACTACACTCTATGAGGAACACCACAAAATTTGGTTCACCAAAATTGGACATCTACAACTCAACTTATGATTTTTCAAAGTTAGTACAAAAATCTAGAAAAGAAATAAAACTAAACCCTAACTATTGTCGCTGACAGAGGGGATCCATGGGTCAGCGGGGTGCACCAGTCAGTGAACCAAAGATAGAGCATGGTGGTTGGCTGATGCTATCTCACCAATGGTGAGCACTTTGGTGAAACCAACCACACCTACATGATCTACTCACTAAGCCGCATTGACTGACATAGGTGGGGGCAGCTCAGATGCAACATAGAGCATGCTCGTCGCCGGCCATGGCGGCACGGCGGCGCTGCGTGGAGGTATGCCAGCTGTCTCTGGCCATGGTAAGTCCAAGCGAGGAGCACACGAGCTCCATGGTGACGACACGGACCTATCTTGCCTATCTAGAGTCTGGATGGAAGCACCGATGAGGGTGTCCACATGCACTGCGGTGCGGCGGTGAGAGCACGATGGCGCTGCGCGTCGTGTTCTGCATCGACGAGGCTAATATTCGTAGTGAGGCCATGCTACTAGCTAGACTACACCCGGACCAAGCCCTCATGCGAGGAAGCAGAAGCAATGAGCATGCGAGCCAAGCAGCGGCGAGCTCGTCATGGAGGCAGCCATGGAAGCCGAGCTCTCCGGTGAGGACGGGAACAACGATTTCGCCCTCATCGTAGCTCGTTTGGCACTACAAACGCATTGAGGAGGTAGAGGGGAACACGACAAAGCTACTAGCTAGATGGAGGCGTCAATGGCACAATGGAGCGGGCACTAGGCGATGGCGGCGAGGCTCGGTTGCTCGACGGCGCTCGCTTCTCAGCGACGAGAGCGAGAGAGGGCAGTGGAGAGGGAGAGAGTGAGCGCGTGAGTGCAAAATGAGGCGCGCGGGCCCTCAGTTAACGGGCACCAGCGCGCTGCAGCGAGGGCCCGATTGTCGTAGAACCGACCAATTTCTAAGAACACAAGTACAATGGCGGCCCGCAAGCGGTCGCACTGTCATACTTGAGCCCATATAAACCCGGTAGTATGTCGAGTACCACGACGGGTCTCGATAAACGATCCACAAACAACCAAGATCGTACATGATTCAACATACATGTCACATATTACACAAAGTTCATAGATACATTTTCATCATCAGAGTATGAAGCTAGTTATTACAAACCAAGTTTGATTAAATAAAAGCGGAAGCAAATTAAGTTTGAAAGTAAAATTTCCAACATAGTTTAATACAGTGCCAAGTAGGATCACAGTCCACAAAAGCAAAGATAGGGATTATTAAAGAAGCCTGCCCAAGGCTTGCTCCGCATCCACAGCGGGATAGAAGCAACTCTTGCAATAACCATGATACACAGTGCCATCTGCAACAATGGGAAAATAAAACCCTGAGTACGAGAAGGTACTCAGCTAGACTTACCCGTCATAAACCAGAAATAAAATGACTCCAAGGATTATGCAAGGCTGTATAAGTGGGGATAGCTTGTTGCTTCTCTATCGACATCCCGCCCGGTCTCGATTTACATTACCCCATGGTTCTTTTCCATGATAGCAAATATAGCCAACCGTGCTTCAGTATCCACCTATATCTCGCAGGTGACAGGAAATCACCCGACTTCTACCGGTCTAAGCAGGGCTAAGCATATATTCGATCCTGGACCTATACAGGGTGAAAGGTGTATATATCTGGACAAGGTAGTTCCATGCATCAAGTGTTTCCATTCAACTCTTATAACCTAATGCATCAATCATAAGTACTTAAGTAATCATTTATAAAATATTAGGAGACTTATAATGCTCCGGGGCTTGCCTTTCAGAAAGGAAGTGGGGCGGTGATCAGGGCACTCCAGAAGCTCTTCAAGATTCTGCTCCTCGCCTTCTGGAGCTGCAACTTGAGGATTCTCCGGCTTGTCCCCTTCCTCTACTTCGTCAAATTCCAGCAACGTTATTTCCTCTGTCGATCCTATATGCATGATTATGGCATAAGGTATTGCGAATGCATACATGCGTACAAGTATAAAATGATGACACATGATGAATGCATTCGTATAAGTATTCTTAACAAAATGGTGTTAACAAATGCATCATAATTTACCGAGTAGGTGCATATCTCTTCTTGATTACTTAATCAAACATATTTACAATTCATTCACTACACACAAAACAGCAGCTGCTTGTTTTACTTATAACTGAAGTTATACTTATCCAAATGCTGTGATCTTAGACTTTATGGAAAGCTTATAAAATTGTCTACAACTCTTATTTGATCACAAAAATCTAATTCACACTTTATCTTAACCAAAATAGACAATCAATCCAGCGCTGTCCAGAAATTCCAGAGAGTAAGCAATTCGGGAATACTAACTTTAAACAGCTATAACTCCTAAACCGTTTGACCTATGGCTCTGAAATTTTAACATAAGATAGATTAAGAAGTTACCTACAACTTTGTTATTAACCATTTGTACAGCAACCATCATTTTGACTACGTAACATTCTAAACAACAGAATCGGTCTGAAAACTATGCCAATTCGCATTATAAAGTAACAATACTTCTACTTCATATAAGTACTCAAATGTTTACAACCCAAAGTCTACCAACAGTTTAAGCATATCAAATACACTCAAGAAAATATAATGGTGAAGCCCAAACTATTTCTTGAAATGCCTTTATTATTTTACTTAGATACTTAGGTTAAATAATAAACATATACAAATGTGCATCATAAATTGTCAGAAAATTATAGTGGCTTACTAGTGCTACCAATAGACTACTGTAAAAGTTTCATGCCATTTTGCCAAGTAAAACATCCTATACAAAAATGACAAGGCAGCAAGGCTTGAAATAGCATAAATAGAAAACCTTAGTGAAAAGTGTCAAGCAACAGATTTCCTATTTTTCTTAGCATCCTTTTGGAACTAGGACAACCTCTAACAAATTTCATGAATATTGGATTCCTAAATAATTTATAAAAATTCATACAAGGATCTCCTAATTATAAAAGAAAAATCTATAACTACAAATCTATACATGCACTGACCCTCAAATTTTTACCAGAGCTTATACATGTTAAGAATAGAATACCACAAAAATTTCATAAATTTTGGAGCATAGGAACTCTAGATATAAAATAAACAAGTTTGCATGCATTCAAAACACATTTCAAATTTCCATTTAAATCTTCCAAAATTTCTACTGTAAGTATCAAGACTATATTTTTCCTAAATACTACACTTCCTAAGAACACTACCAAATTTATTTCACAATTTTTGAAGCTACAAAACTAGAGATACAAATATTACAAAATAGTACAAAATCTGGAATTAATGAACTATCCTATACTCTCACTGCCGCTGACCGGTGGGACCCGCTGGTCAGAGGACCCCACGCGTCAGTGACTCGAAGCAGGGCAGCGGCGCTGCTTTGTCGCTGCGCGGCCACGGCTCGTCGACGGCGAGCGTCGCCGGCGAAGGAACCTGGACTACCGTGACCTCCTTGACCTAGCGCACCGATTGAGCTACTAAGTGGGGCCTATCGCCGGTGCCAGCGACGACAGCGGCGGCCATGGTGGCACAGCGGAGCGGGACGGCGGCGCTACGCCGGTGGAGACCACGGTGAAGCAATATAAAGCGCGGACGAGCTTCCAAGGACTCAGGCGAACCTAGCGCACGAGGTTGCACGGCCGATGGTGGAGGGAGGTGCTCTAGCCACGGTGACGGGCGTGGTGGGGATGCCCCGGTGAGGCTCGAGCGCTGTGCTGAGGCCTTACCGGCACGGCTAGTGGCCAATGCGAGCGCGGTGAGTCTCAGAGGTGACGGTGGAGTGGTTGCGGTGGTGGAGAAGCGAGGCGGCTCCAGCTGGTGGCTGGCAAGCGACGGCGGCGAGCTGGGCGCTGCTGCGGCTGCTACGGACGGCGATGGAGGCAGTGAGAGCGAAAGGCTAGCTCAGTGGTGACTTAAGCGCGTTGCTTAGGGGCGTGCTGGCCATCGATGCCTGGCGAGCGAGCCCTATGCCGGCATACGGCCGCCAGATGGGGCGCGCGGCCATCACCGGCCACCACGCGGCGGGCAGCGGTTGTGGATGGTCGGCCACCAAAGCCATCGATTCAGTCGGTTCAGTCGCGCGAGGAGCAGCCTGACAGCGCGTTTTCAAAGTGATTTAACCGCTAAACCGTAGCTCCATAACGTAAATTATCTACACGACTTTTGTAGCCCTATGTACCAGCTTCAATTGTTCTTAAAGAGTCATGTGCGAAATCTCAACCAAACTCGAGTTATTTCATTCCCAAGTCAGGCTTCTCAAACTGTCGGTGTCAAACACTTATAAATTTTTCCTAAGTGCTAAAAACAGTGAATTGTTGAAACTTGTGAACTCAAAAAGACTAAGCTATGCACCTTATTATCTCATGACCCAAAAATAAAAGTTGTTCCCCATATCAAATACTACAACTTTGCTTTAGTGACCACCTACATGCGTAGCCTCTATCATATGATTCAAACATGGTCAAACCTTGTACATTCAAAAGATAACTTCTACAAGAACTATGACTTAGTGACTCATTTAGCCCTAGCCATGAATACCAAAGTTGTTCATAATGATACTCTAAACATGTTTAAGCTATTTTCATGGTCACACACTCATTTCATGCATTGGTCACACA
Organism: Miscanthus lutarioriparius; assembly: GCA_904845875.1. Lineage (NCBI taxonomy): Eukaryota > Viridiplantae > Streptophyta > Magnoliopsida > Poales > Poaceae > Miscanthus > Miscanthus lutarioriparius. The sequence continues at coordinate 35,040,825 of CAJGYO010000019.1, read as the reverse complement.
TAGGGCTATCCAGTTCAACACACATACCATCACTTAAGTACTTGATTAGACAAAATGGTCTTCATGAACATTGTTCCACTAGTCATCATAAGTGTAGCTATTATGTTTTAGTGACTCCCATCAACTACTTACACCTATTCACTCATGATCATAAGCATACACAAAGAAAACATGAAATAACAAGGCATGTTTCGTATGTTTCATTCATATGTTTCAAATGTAAAAGCATAAATATGAATGCTTGATGCTCATGCTCATGCAATGCAAGTCAATTTATGCAAGGCTAACACCTAGGGTGTTACAGCCCCTCCCCCTTATAAAAATCTCGTCCCGAGATTTGCAAGACCTACCATTCATGGAAAAAGGCGGGATAAACCTCTCGTAAATAATCCTCTCGTTCCCACGTAGCATCTTGTTCACTTTGATTGTTCCACACCACCTTATAGAACTTAACAATCTTACTCCGTGTTACTCTTTCCATCTCCTCTAATACTCTAATTGGCTTTTCCTCATAGGTCAAATCCGATTGAAGCTGCACGTTGGTGGGTGCAATAGCTTCTTCAGGTACTCGAAGACATTTCTTCAACTGAGAAATATGGAAGACATCAAAGATTGTACTCATTTCTAGTGGAAGTTGTAACTTATAAGCAACATTCCCTTTCCATTCCACAATCTTGTATGGTCCCACATATCTTGGTGAAAGCTTCTTTTTCATCCCAAATCTCTTCGCCCCTTTCATGGGTGATACTTTCAAGTACACATAGTCACCTACTTCAAAAGTCATTGGTCTCCTTCTTCTATCAGCATTACTCTTCTGCCTCAATTGAGCTGCCTTCATATGCTGTTGGATGACACGTACTTGCTCTTCAGCTTCATTGACAAAGTCAATACCAAAGTATCTCCTTTCACCGGGCTCAATCCAATTCAACGGAGTTCTACATTTTTGGCCATACAAGGCTTCAAATGGAGCCATCTTGATACTTGCTTGATAACTGTTGTTATAGGAGAACTCAGCTAAAGGTAACCATTTCTCCCATGAACCTTTTGAAGATATAACACAAGCTCTAAGCAAATCTTCTAGGATTTGGTTCACTCGCTCCGTCTGTCCTGAAGTTTGCGGATGGTATGCCGAACTTCTGATTAGTTTGGTTCCCAAAGCCTAGTGTAAGTGCTCCCAGAAATGAGCAATGAACTATGGTCCTCGATATGAGATTATAGTCCTGGGTACTCCATGCAGTCTCATGATCTGGGAAACATATATCTCAGCGTACTTCCCAACTATATACCTTGTGTTCACAGGTATAAAATGTGTTGACTTGGTGAGATGATCGACAATAACCCATATTGAATCGTGACCTTGTGGTGTTATTGGAAGGCCTATGATAAAGTCCATAAAGATATAACATAAGCTCTCAGCAAATCTTCTAAGATCTGGTTCACTCGCTCTGTCTGTCCTGAAGTTTGCGGATGGTATGCCGAACTTCTGATCAGTTTAGTTCCTAAGGCCTGGTGTAAGTGTTCCCAGAAACGAGCTATGAACTGTGGTCCTCGGTCTAAGATTATGGTCCTAGGCACTCCATGTAGTTTCACAATCTGAGAAACATATAGCTCAGCGTACTTCACCACATGATACCTTATGTTTACTGGTATAAAATGTGCTGACTTGGTGAGACGATCTACAATGACCCATATTGAATTGTGACCTTGCTGTGTCATTGAAAGGCCGGTGATAAAGTCCATACTGATTTCTTCCCATTTCTAACCTGGAATAGGCAATGGCTGAAGTAATCCGACAGATTTCATATGAACAGCTTTTACTCTGCTGCAGTTATCGCACCTAGTGACATAAGCTGTGATCTCTTTCTTCATCTTAGTCCACCAAAAATGGGTTTTCAAATCTTGATACATCTTGCTACTACCCGGATGGATAGACAACTTGGATGAATGAGCCTCATCTAAAATTTGGTTTCTAATCTCATGGTCTTTTGGTACCACCAGTCGGTCCTCAAACCATAACACACCTCTTTCGTCCAATCTGAAATGCTTGGTCTCTTGCTCTTGCATTTTTCTCTTGATGTGACTTATTCCTACATCTGTCTGCTGCAACTCTATGATTTTGCTCTCAAGTGAACAACTGATCGTGATATTGTGTAGTATAGCAGGATGTAACAAGTTGAATCCATCTTCCAATAATGCTTCCATAGTGTTGCAATGAGACTTTCGACTGAGTGCATCAGCTACTACATTAGCTTTTCCCAGATGGTAATGCACTTCTAAATTGTAGTCCTTAATCAGCTCTAACCATCTTCGCTGTCTCATGTTCAGCTTTGGTTGGGTAAAGATATACTTGAGACTTTTGTGGTCAGTATATATATGACATACATTGCCCAACAAGTAATGTCTCCATATCTTTAATGCGTGGACCACTGCTGCAAGTTCTAAATCATGAGTGGGGTAGTTGACTTCATGCTTTCTCAACTGTCGAGAAGCATATGCAATTACTCTTTCTTCTTGCATAAGCACACACCCCAAACCTATGTCTGATGCATCACAAAATACATCAAAAGGCTTTTCAATGTCTGGTTGTGCTAGCACAGGTGCCGTAGTCAACAGAGTTTTGAGGGTGTGAAAAGCTGCTTCACATTCTGGCGTCCATTTGTACTTCTCATCTTTCTGAAGTAGTCTGGTCATTGGCTTAGCTATCTTTGAGAAATCTAGAATGAAACGATGATAATATCCTGCTAACCCTAGAAAACTCGAACTTCATGAACCAAAGTTGGGGCTTTCCAATCCATGACCTCTTGAACTTTTGATGGGTCTATAGAGATTCCATCCCTTGATAAGATGTGACCTAAGAAAGGTACCTTGCTCAACCAAAATTCACACTTACTAAACTTTGCATATAGCTTATGCTCCCTTAGTCTGGAAAGGACAATCCTCAGATGCTCTTCATGATCCGTCTCATTTTCTGAATATATCAATATATCATCAATAAACACGACCATGAACTTGTCAAGCTCGGGCATGAATACCGAATTCATTAGGTACATGAAGTAGGCAGGAGCATTCGTTAGTCCGAAAGACATAACCAAATACTCATATAAGCCGTACCTAGTGGAAAAAGCAGTTTTGGGTATATCCTCTGGCCTGATCTTTATCTGATGGTAGCCTGACCTCAAGTCAATTTTGGAGAATACCTTTGCCTTTGCTAGCTGATCGAACAAGATGTCGATGCGGGGCAACGGGTATTTGTTCTTGATGGTCACAGCATTGAGTGGTCTGTAATCTACGCACATTCTTAGTGACTTGTCCTTCTTTTTCACAAACAATGCTGGACATCCCCACGGAGATGAGGTAGGTTGGATAAGACCCTTGTCCAATAGATCTTGTAATTGAACCTTAAGTTCTGCTAACTCATTGGGTGGCATTCTATAGGGCCTTCTTGATATGGGTGCCGTACCTGGCACTAACTCAATCCTAAATTCCACATCCCTATCCGGTGGCAAGCCTGGTAATTCCTTTGGAAATACATCCGGAAACTCACAAACCACTGGGATATCACAAAGTGTAGTGGTTTGGATAGCATAAGCTAAATGTTGGAGTTTAAAATTATGGGAGAGTGGTACTAGAAAAGCATTCCCTCCCATGGGTTCTCTCAACATAATAGTACGGGTGCTGGTGTCAATGAGAACACCATGATCCTTCATCCAATTCATGCCTAAGATTACACTTATCGATAACCCAGGCAATATTATCAAATCCGTTGTATACTCCCTCCCTTGTATAGAGATGAGCACATTTTTGACTATCTTATTTGTAGCAATAGTTGCCCCTGCAGAATTTATACTATAACCACCCTTGCTTACTTCCATTATTTGCTGATCATGCCTAGATGCAAATGCTTGACTCATGAATGAATGAGACGCTCCCGAATCAAATAAAACAACAGCAGGATGCTTGTTGACAAGGAACATACCAGCCGTGACAACTTCTCCAGCGGGCACTTCCTCCACAGCGGTATAATGCACGTATCCAGGACATGCTCTTGAGTTTGTCTGCCTCTAATTGTTCTAATTCGGATTGCTATTCTTCTTGGGGAGGGGGCATTCCTTGGCCCAATGGCCCACTTGATTGCAGTTGAAACATGGTTGATTATTCTAGGGTCCAGTGGAGCTCCCCTGACTGCCAGTCCCTTTTGGTAAGGCAATAGTGAATGCCTTACGTAATGGTTTCTGAGGTTTGCTGTTCTGAGCTTTAGGTGGTGGAGGCCTAAACTTGGGTGCATGTGGATGGAATTGTGGCCTAGCTATGATAGGCGCTCTTGACTGTGAAGATCCGGAGGCACCTGCCTCGAATGCCCTCTTGCAACCCTTAGCAGCTGCATGCATATTATTGTGGCTTTCCTAGGTCAGAGCGTCGCTAATAAACTCATTGTAAGTAGTGCACATGGAATTGGCCATGGTCTTCATTAGTTTGGTGCCCAGACCCCGCTTGAAGCTCTCTATCTTCTTCTCCTCAGTATCCACAAAACCTGGAGCATACCTGGATAGGTTGTTGAATGCGTGCATATATTCTGTGAGGGTCTTTGTCCCTTGAGTGAGCCTCATGAATTCAGCCGCTTTCATGCGCATTAGGCCCGGGGAATGTGATGTCCCCTAAAAGCCAGCTTGAACTGCTCCCATGTCACTCGCGCATTAGCAGGTAGTGATGACAAGAAATGTACCCATCAGATCCCTGCTGGTCCTTGCAGCTGATGAGAAGCATACTCAGCTTTCAGATGCTCGGTGACTCTTAGCAGGCGAAACTTCTGCTCAATGGTATTGAGCCACTCGTCAGCCTGTAGTGGTTCCTCAGCCACCTTGAAGATAGGAGGCTTTGTATCCAAAAATTCCTTGAATGTATTGTGCTGATTTGGCTCGGCCCCTTGTTGCTGTGGGTGGCCACGAGCGGTGTTCTGTGCAATGAGGCGCAGAGCTTCTTCCATTGTCCTTTGTCTCCCCAAGAACTGAGCAAAGAACTCCTGAGCAGACGGCGGCGATGGTGGTGGTAAGTCATCACCATTGCCATCATGACTGCTACCAGCTCCTGCTCGGGCACGCGTCATCTGTGAAGTTGCAACAATAAGCAATTATTGGTCGATGCCACAAGATTGCAGATGAATTTATAATCATGCCAAACTGAAATTACTGGAGAAAATTCTCAAATTCACAATAAAAACAGAGGCATAACAATTCATTCTCGCAACATGACACCACCAATTCTATCACTTATCGGACTCACACTGTGTTAACATACTAGTCACTAGGTGACTCTAATCTTCATTAAGATCGCTATCGAGGTCGGAGATAGGATCATCCTCATTCTTTGGCTCCACTTCTTTCTCATCCCAGCCATCATCTTCTACTAACATTTCTGGATCTTCGTCTTCCTTACTAAGGATCGGGTGCAGTTGGTTGTTCAAATTATGCACCCATGTTGAAAACCCATGACTACATGCTGGCCGTGCAAGCTGCTGGCTCAAGTCTCTCTAGGTATACTTCATTCCACTGATAGAGGGGTGGTTCCTAATACCCCGCATAGTGTAAGACTCTCCACAATAGGGTAGGTGTTCCGAAAACCATCAGGAAATTCTCACTCCAACTGGTGCTGCCATCGGTACCATCATCATGTACACTTAGTGAGACAAGGCCATAATGGATAAGAGTTACATACCGAGTAAGAAATTTATAAGGGGAGGAACACTGTAATTATTTGAATGATAATTATCATGATGCATGTTCGTTCCGTACGTCCTCACAAACTTAGGAAAAATTATTTCTAGCGACATATACGGTGGCATACATACGTTCTCTCATATATAGCATAACTAGTTGAGCTATACGTTTCGTTGTTAGTGTACCTGCATAAGAGTTTCATTTCAGCCCAAACCCATAATGAAATATGTAGAATGTAAATTTAAATACTTCCATATATGTATACCCATACATATACTTCCGTATCAAGCTATCCGATAACAATTTAAACCCATAATTAAATACGCACCATATACACATGCAAGCATGCATACATAGCCGTACCAAAGCTAACTCTCCCCGACCGCATGCTCACATCTTGCGGTCATGTCACTCATCATCTTACCTTGGCGTAGAGGCATTTGATCCATACATTACAATTCTAGTGAATGACATCCATACAATAGCACGCCGTATAGACGACGAAGTAAAAACCCCCATGTTAGTAAAATAGCCACATAATAGTCCTTAATTTGGGCATAAGGAAAGTGATCATTGGCACACTTTAGATTTCAAATACCTATTATATAGCTATTAGTTGCTAGAGAAGGTTTTTTGGAAAACAAAAACTTTTGTTTTAAATACACATGTGACAATTAACGTTGAATCTTGCTCTGATGCTAGCTGTCACAGAACCGACCAATTTATAAGAACACAAGTACAATGGCGGCCCGCAAGCGGTCGCACTGTCATACTTGAGCCCATATAAACCTGGTAGTCTGTCGAGTACCACGACGGGTCTTGATAAACGATCCACAAACAACCAAGATCATACATGATTCAACATACATGTCACATATTACATAAAGTTCACAGATACATTTTCATCATCAGAGTATGAAACCAGTTATTACAAACCATTACAAACCAAGTTTGATTAAATAAAAGCGGAAGCAAATTAAGTTTGAAAGTAAAATTTCCAACATAGTTTAATACAGTGCCAAGTAGGATCACAGTCCACAAAAGCAAAGATAGGGATTATTAAAGAAGCCTACCCAAGGCTTACTCCTCATCCACGGCGGGATAGAAGCAACTTTTGCAATAACCATGATACACAGTGCCATCTGCAATAATGGGAAAATAAAACCCTGAGTACGAGAAGGTACTCCGCTATACTTACCCGTCATAAACCAGAAATAAAATGACTCCAAGGATTATGCAAGGCTGTATAAGTGGGGATAGCTTGACAACATTTTACATAAAAGCGATTAACTTAGTTATACAATTATGGTTCCAATATCAGGTTAATTATAACTATCCATCTCTAGATTAGCAACTATCCTATGCGAAACATGTGTTATATCATTTTAAGAGCATACAATAGTAACCATAGCAGGTATTGTAATTCCATATTCGTTCGAACCATCATGTTCCATATTACAATTACTATGATGTTGGGGCTAGCCAAGTTTCCACTAACCGGGAGAGACGGCGATTCGAATCAATTTCAACCAGCTAGGAATTTATTCCTAACACAAACCCACACTTCCCCCGTCGGGGTCGCGTCGGGTCACCTTTGGTACAACTCAGGTACACATTTCGCGGGTCCGTACCGCGCCGCACAATCTGGGACACCAGATGGCCTAGCCTGCCCTTGGGCTCAGTCTAATCGCCCCCCGCAAGGAGCGCACAACAAAACGGGTCCTGGCCTGAGTTGAGCTACTCGGCTTCGCGGTCGGAACGAGTTATCCGGACAGCTAAGTGATAGGCATGCGTTCAATCTTGTCAAAAGTGCCAACAACGGTACGGTCCTTAATCGACACAGACGGGGATAGATCCACACCCAAGACCTCCATGCCATGTTGCTTCTCTATCGACATCCCGCCCGGTCTCGATTTACATTACCCCATGGTTCTTTTCCACGATAGCAAATATAGCCAACCGTGCTTCGGTATCCACCTATATCTCGCAGGTGACAGGAAATCACCCGACTTCTACTGGTCCAAGCAGGGCTAAGCATATATTCGATCCTGGACCTATACAGGGTGAAAGGTGTATATATCTGGACAAGGTAGTTCCATGCATCAAGTGTTTCCATTCAACTCTTATAACCTAATGCATCAATCATAAGTAGTTAAGTAATCATTTGTAAAATATTAGGAGACTTATAATGCTCCGGGGCTTGCCTTTTAGAAAGGAAGTGGGGCGGTGATCAGGGCACTCCGGAAGCTCTTCAGGATTCTACTCCTCGCCTTCTGGAGCTGTGACTTGAGGATTCTCCGGCTGGTCCCCTTCCTCTACTTCGTTGAATTCCAGCAACGTTATTTCCTCTGTCGATCCTATATGCATGAATATGGCATAAGGTATTGCGAATGCATACATGCGTACAAGTATAAAATGATGACACATGATGAATGCATTCGTATAAGTATTCTTAACAGCATGGTGTTAACAAATGCATCATAATTTACCGAGTAGGTGCATATCTCTTCTTGATTACTTAATCTAACATATTTACAATTCATTCACTACACACAAAACAGCAGCTGTTTGTTTTACTTATAACTGAAGTTATACTTATCCAAATGCTATGATCTTAGACTTTATGGAAACTTATAAAATTGTCTACAACTCTTATTTGATCACAAAAATCTAATTCACACTTTATCTTAACCAAAACAGACAATCAATCCAGCGCTGTCCAGAAATTCCAGAGAGTAAGCAATTCGGGAATACTAACTTTAAACAGCTGTAACTATTAAACCGTTTGACCTATGGCTCTGAAATTTTAACACAAGATAGATGAAGAAGTTACCTACAACTTTGTTATTAACCATTTTTACAGCAACCATCATTTTGACTACGTAACATTCTAAACCACAGAATCGGTCCAAAAACTATTCCAATTCGCATTATAAAGTAACAATACTTCTACTTCATATAAGTACTCAAATGTTTACAACCCAAAGTCTACCAATAGTTTAAGCATACCAAATACACTCAAGAAAATATAATGGTGAAGCCCAAACTATTTCTTGAAATGCCTTTATTATTTTACTTAGATACTTAGGTTAAATAATAAACATATACCAAATGTGCATCATAAATTCTCAGAAAATTACAGTGGCTTACTAGTGCTACCAATAGACTACTGTAAAAGTTTCATGCCATTTTGCCAAGTAAAACATCCTATACAAAAATGACAAGGCAGCAAGGCTTGAAATAGCATAAATAGAAAACCTTAGTGAAAAGTGTCAAGCAACAGATTTCCTATTTTTCTTAGCATACTTTTGGAACTAGGATAACCTCCAACAAATTTCATGAATATTGGATTCCTAAATAATTTATAAAAATTCATACAAAGGTCTCCTAATTATAAAAGAAAAATCTATAACTACAAATCTATACATGCACTGACCCTCAAATTTTTACCAGAGCTTATACATGTTACGAATAGATTACCACAAAAAATTCATAAATTTTGGAGCATAGGAACTCTAGATATAAAATAAACAAGTTTGCATGCATTCAAAACACATTTCAAATTTCCATTTAAAGCTTCCAAAATTTCTACTGTAAGTATCAAGACTATATTTTTCCTAAATACTACACTTCCTAAGGAACACTACCAAATTTATTTCACAATTTTTGAAGCTACAAAACTAGAGATACAAATATTATAAAACAGTACAAAATATGGAATTAATGAACTATTCTATACTCTCACTGCCGCTGACCGGTGGGACCCGCTGGTCAGAGGACCCCACGCGTTAGTGACTCGAAACAGGGCAGCGGCGCTGCTTCGTCGCTGCGCGGCCATGGCTCGTCGACGGCGAGTGTCACCGACGAAGGAACCTGGACTACCGTGACCTCCTTGACCTAGCGCACCGATTGAGCTACTAAGTGGGGCCTATTGCTGGTGCTAGCGACGATGGCGGCAGCCATGGCAGCACGGCGGAGCGGGATGGCGGCGCTACGCCGGTGGAGACCACGGTGAAGCTATATAAAGCGCGGACGAGCTTCCAAGGACTCAGGCGAACCTAGCGCACGAGGTTGCACGGCCGATGGTGGAGGGAGGTGCTCCAGCCACGGTGACGGGCACGGCGGGGATGCCCCGGCGAGGCTCGGGCGCGGTGCTGAGGCCTTACCAGCGCGGCTAGTGGCCAATGCGAGCGCGGTGAGTCTTAGAGGTGACAGTGGAGTGGTTGCGGTGGTGGAGAAGCGAGGCGGCTCCAGCTGGTGGTCGGCAAGCGACGGCGGCGAGCTGGGCGCTGCTACGGCTGCTGCGGACGGCGAAGGAAGCAGTGAGAGCGAAAGGCCGGCTCAGTGGCGACTTAAGCGCGTTGCTTGGGGGCGTGCTGGCCGTCGATGCCTGGCGAGCGGGCCCTATGCCGGCATACGGCCGCCAGATGGGGCGCGCGGCCATCACCGGCCACCACACGGCGGACAGCGCCTGTGGACGGTCGGCCATCGAAGCCATCGATTCAGTCGATTCAGTCGCGCGAGGAGCAGCCTAACAACGCGTTTTCAAAGTGATTTAACCGCTAAACCGTAGCTCCATAACGTAAATTATCTACACGACTTTTGTAGCCCTATGTACCAACTTCAATTGTTCTTAAAGAGTCATGTGCGAAATCTCAACCAAACTCGAGTTATTTCATTCCAAAGTCAGGCTTCTCAAACTGTCGGTGTCAAACACTTATAAAATTTTCCTTAGTGCTAAAAACAGTGAATTGTTGAAACTTGTGAGCTCAAAAAGACTAAGCTATGCACCTTATTATCTCATGACCCAAAAATAAAAGTTGTTCCCCATATCAAATACTACAACTTTGCTTTAGTGACCACCTACATGCATAGCCTCTATCATATGATTCAAACATGGTCAAACCTTATACATTCAAAAGATCACTTCTACAAGAACTATGACTTAGTGACTCAGTTAGCCCTAGCCATGATACCAAAGTTGTTCATAATGATACTCTAAACATGTTTAAGCTATTTTCAAGGTCACACACTCATTTCATGCATTGGTCACACATAGGGCTATCCAGTTCAACACACATAGCATCACTTAAGTACTTGATTAGACAAAATGATCTTCATGAACATTGTTCCACTAGTCATCATAAGTGTAGCTAATATGTTTTAGTGACTCCCATCAACTACTTACACCTATTCACTCATGATCATAAGCATACACAAAGAAAACATGAAATAACAAGGCATGTTTCGTATGTTTCATTCATATGTTTCAAATGTAAAAGCGTAAATATGAATGCTTGATACTCATGCTCATGCAATGCAAGTCAATTTATGCAAGGCTAACACCTAGGGTGTTACACCGATGTCGGCCAGCGGCAACCATGTGGTGTCCAGAAGCTGTGCCAGGTCGGCCACCACGGCGCGCGACGCGGCGTCCATCAGAGTCTGAATTCAGACATGACGATGTGATTTCAATCCCGTATAATTCCTAAACGGTTTTCGAGTTAGCGAGCAATTCCTTAATAAAAGTTGGAGATCTACATACCGGCTACAAAATTTCTTTAGAACTCATCTCCTAATTCGCAACAGTTATGGAGTTAGATCATCACAAAGTCAGGCACATCAACACTGTCAGGCTAATAAGACTTAGAAAATTTCTCAAGTGTGAAAAATAGTGTTTTGCTGATTTTTTGAGCTCAAAATGACCAAGCTAGACACTGAACTAGCTCATGACCCAAAAATAAAAGTTGTTGCTCTACTCAAATACTACAACTTTGCTTAAGGGTGCTTTGCCATGCAAAGACTATATGACATAGTTCAACCTAGGTCAAACATACCACTTGAAAATGATGACTTACTCTATACCTATGACTTAGAGACCAAACTAGCCTTAGTCATGAATACTAAAGTTGTTCCTAGTGACATTCTAAACATGTTTAAGGTATTCCTAAGTTCACACAAGCATTTCATACATTGGTTACATATAATACTTCCTAGGTCAACAAGCATATCATCACTTAGGAGCTTAATCAGATAAATTGATCTACATGAACATTGTTCCATTAGTCATCCTAAGTGTAGATAAGGTGTTTTAGTCACCAACATCAACCACTTACACTTATTCACACATGATCATAAGCATACACATAAGGAAACATAAAATAACAAGGCATGTTTCACATGTTTCAATTGTATGTTTCATATGTAAAAGCTTATATATGAATGCTTGATGAGTATGCTCATGCAATGCAAGTGAAATTATGCAAGCCTAACACCTAGGGTGTTATAGCCCCTCCCCCTTATAGAAATCTCGCCCCAAGATTTGCAAGGCCTACCATTCTTTGAAAAAGGCGGGATAAACCTCACGTAAGTAATCCTCTCATTCCCATGTGGTATCTTGTTCACTGTGATTATCCCACACCACATTGTAGAACTCCGTGTTACTCTTTCCATCTCTTCTAACACCCAGATTGGTTTTTCTTCATACGTCAAATCCAATTGGAGCTCAATATTGGTGGGTGCAATGGCTACCTCAGGTATGTGAAGACATCTCTTTAGATGAGAAACATGGAAGACATCAAATATTGCACTCATCTCTGGGGGAAGTTGTAACTTGTAAGCGACATTTCCTTTCCATTTAGTAATCTTGTATGGCCCTACATATCTAGGCACAAGCTTTCTTTTCACTCCAAATCTCTGTACTCCTTTCATGGGTGACACTTTTAAGTATACATAGTCTCCCACTTCAAAAGTCAGTGGTCTTCTTCTTTTATCAGCATAACTCTTTTGTCTTGACTGAGCTGCTTTCATATGTTGTTGGATAATGCGCACCTGCTCTTCAGCTTCAGTGACAAAGTCAATACCAAAGTATCTTCTTTCGCCAGGCTCAATCCAATTCAAAGGAGTTCTACATTTCCTACCGTACAAGGCTTCAAAAGGAGCCATCTTGATGCTTGCTTGATAACTGTTGTTGTAGGAGAACTCGGCTAAAGGTAGCCATTTCTCCCATGAACCATTGGAAGATATAACACAAGCTCTCAACAAATCTTCTAAGATCTGGTTCACTCGCTCGGTCTGTCTAGAAGTTTGTGGATGGTACGCTGAACTTCTGATTTGTTTAGTCCCCAACGCCTGGTGCAGGTGCTCCTAGAAATGAGCTATAAACTGTGGTCCCTGATCTGAGAATATGGTCCTTGGTATTCCATGTAGTCTCAAGATCTGAGAAACATACAGTTCGGCGTATTTCCTTGCGCGATCCGTTGTTTTAACCGGTATAAAATACGCTGACTTAGTGAGATGATCTATAATGACCCATATGGAATCATGACCTTGCTTTGTCACCAGAAGGCCTGTAATAAAGTCCATACTTATTTCTTCCCATTTCCAACCTGGAATAGGTAAAGGCTGAAGTAATCTAGCAGATTTCAAATGAACAGCCTTTACTACAATTATGACACCTAGAGACATAGGCAGCGATCTCTTTCTTCATCTTGGTCCAACAAAAACGGGGTTTTAAAACTTGATACATTTTGCTACTACCCGGATGGATAGACAACTTGGACGAATGAGCTTCATCTAAAATTTGATTTCTAAGCTCACGGTCTTTCGATACCACAAGTCGGTCCTCAAACCATAGCACACCTCTTTCATCTAATCTAAAATGCTTGGTTTCTTGTTATTGCATCTTTCTCTTGATGTGAAATATACCTACATCTGTCTGTTGTAGTTCTATGATTTTGCTCTTAAGTGAACAACTGATAGTGATATTGTGCAGCACAATAGGATGTAATAAATTAAATCCATCTTCCAATAATGCTTCCAAAGTGTTGCAATGAGATTTCCAACAAAGTGTATCTGCTTCAACATTAGCTTTCCCTTGATAGTAGTGCACTTCTAAATTGTAGTCCTTGATCAGCTCTAACCATCTTTGCTGTATCATGTTCAGCTCAGGTTGAGTGAAGATATATTTGAGACTTTTGTGGTCAGTGTATATGTGACATACGTTGCCCAACAAATAATGTCTCCATATCTTTAATGCATGAACAACCGCTGCAAGCTCTAAATCATGCATAGGGTAATTGACTTCATGCTTTCTTAACTGCCGAGAAGCATAGGCAATAACTCTTCCTTCTTTCATGAGCACACACCCCAAACCTATACCCGATGCATCATGGAACACATCAAAAGGCTTTTCAATGTCTGGTTGTGCTAAAATAGGAGCTGTAATTAATAGAGTCCTTAGGGCGTGAAAAAGATACTTCACACTCTGGTGTCCAACTGAACTTTTCATCTTTCTGAAGAAGTCTAGTCATGGGTTTAGCTATTTTGGAGAAATCTAGAATGAAACGACGATAGTAACCTGCTAACCCTAGAAAAATCCGAACTTCATGAACCGAAGTCGGGGCCTTCCAATCCATGACCTCTTGTACTTTAGATGGGTCTACAGATATTCCATCTCTAGATAAGATATGACCTAAGAAAGGTACTTTGCTCAACCAAAATTCACACTTGCTAAACTTTGCATATAACTTATGTTCCCTTAATCTAGACAGAATAATTCTCAGATGCTCTACATGATCTGCCTCATTCTCCGAATAAATCAAGATATCATTGATAAATACAACCATGAACTTGTTAAAGCTCGAGCATGAATACCGAATTCATCAAGTACATGAAGTAGGCAGGAGCATTCGTCAGTCCAAAAGACATGACCAAATACTCATACAAGCCGTACCTAGTGGAGAAAGCGGTTTTAGGTATATCCTCTAGCCTGATCTTTATCGGATGATAGCCTAACCTCAAGTCAATCTTGGAGAATACCTTTGCTTTTGCCAATTGATCAAACAAGATATCAATATGAGGCAAAGGGTACTTGTTTTTTATGGTCACATCATTAAGTGGCCTATAATCCACACACATTCTCAAGGACTTGTCCTTCTTCTTTACAAACAAAGCTGGACATCCCCATGGAGACGAACTAGGTTGAATGAGACCTTTGTCCAATAGTTCTTGTAGCTAAATTTTAAGTTCAGCTAGCTCATTTGGTGGCATCCTATAGGGCCTTCTTAAGATAGGTGCCGTACCTGGCACTAACTCAATCTTAAATTGCACATCCCTATTAGGTGGTAAACCTAGTAACTCATCTAGGAATACATTAGGAAACTCACAAACCACTGGAATATCACAAAGGGTAGTGGCTTCAATAGAACAAGACAAGTGTTGGAGTTCAAAATTTCGAGAAAGTGGTACTAGAAAAGCATTACCTCCCTTGGGTTCTCTCAACATAATGGTCCGAGTGCTAGTGTTAATGAGAACACCATGATCGCTCATCCAACTCATGCATAAGATCACATTTAAAGATAATCTAGGCAAGACTATCAGATCCATCGTATACTCCCTCTCTTGTATAGAGATGAGCACATTTCTGACTATCTTGTTTGTAGAGATAGTAGCCCCAGCTGAACTTATACTATAACCACCCTTGCTTACCTCAATTACTTTCTGATCATGTCTAGATGCAAATGCTTGGCTCATAAATGAATAAGAAGCTCCCGAATCAAATAAAACAATGGCGGGATGTTTGTTAACAAGAAACATACTAGCGGTGACAACTTCTCCTACAGGAACCTCTTCAACAGCGGTGTAATGCATGTATCCAGGACATGCTTTAGGATTTGCCTACCTCTGATTATTCTAGTTCTGATTGTTGTTCTTCTTAGGATGGGGGTATTCCTTGGCCCAATGACCCACTTGATTATAGTTGAAGCAGGGTTGATTGCTCTTGGGTCCTGCTGAGCTTCCTTGCCCTCCATTCCCCTTGGGTAAGGCAATGGTGAACACCTTACGAAACACCTTCTAAGGTCAGTTGGTCTGAGCTTTTGGTGGAGGCCTGAACTTGGGCGCTGGTGGTTGAAACTGTGGCCTAACTACCACTAGAGCTCTAGAATGAGAAGACCCTAAGGCACCTGCCTCAGCTACCCTCTTGCGGCCCTTTGCTGCCGCATGCAGATTGTTGTGGTTCTCCTGAGTCAAGGCATCACTAATGAACTCATTGTATGTGGTGCACCTTGAGTTGGCCATAGTTTTCATCATCTTAGTGCCAAGACCTCTCTTGAAGCTCTCGATCTTCTTTTCTTCTATATCAACAAAACCTAGGGCATAACGGGACAGATTGTTGAAAGCATGCATGTATTCAGTAAGGGTCTTAGTCCCTTGTGTGAGTCGCATAAACTCAGCTACCTTCATGCGCATTAGCCCTGGGGGAATGTGATGTCCCCTAAAGGCTAACTTGAATTGCTCCCATGTGACCTATGCATTGGCAGGTAAAGAGGATAGGAAATGGGTCCACCATATCCTGGTCGGTCCCTGCAGCAGGTGGGACGCATATTCTGCCTTCTGATATTCTGTGACCCTCAGTAGACGAAACTTTTGCTCAATAGTGTTGAGCCATTCATCCGCCTAGAGCGGTTCCTCGGCCACCTTGAAGATAGGAGGCTTGGTGTCTAGGAAATCCTTGAAAGTGCTATACTGGTTCGGCTCAGGCCCCTGTTGTTGCTGGCGGGCGCGAGCCATGTTCTATGCAATGATGCACAGGGTTTCCTCCATAGCTCTCTGACTTCCTAGGGATTGTGCAAAGAACTCATTAGTAGGTGGTGGCAGTGGTGGTAAGTCACCATCATTGCCCTCTTGGCTGCTGCCTTCTCTAGCACGAGTGCGAGTCATCTGCAAAGTTGCAACAATAAGTGATTATTGGATGATGTTAAGAGATTGCAGATGAATTGTATAATCATGCCAAACTAAAATTACTAGAGAGAATCTTAAATTCATACAATAAAGCAGAGGCATAATAATTCATTCTCACAACATGACATCACCAATTTGATCACTTATCAGGCTCGCAGCGCGTTAACATACAAGTCATAATCACCAATAAAACGAACAAGAATTGCATTAAAGTTCAACCCAATATGAAACAACATGGAAAGTGCCAATATTACATGGAAATGCAATCGCAAATACCAAACTTCAACTACAAGTCCATTACATAAATAGTAGGGATACATCTAGCGCTTTAACTAGTCACTAGGTGATTCTAATCTTCATCATGATCGCTATCGAGGTCGGAGATAGGATCATCCTCATTCTCTGGCTCCACTTCTTCCTCGTCCCAGCCGTCATCTTCAACTAACATCTCTGGATCTTCTTCTTCCTCATCAAGGATCGGGTGCAGTTGGTTGTTCAGATAATGCACCTCATGCTGAAGATCCATCACTACATGTTGGGTCCATGCAAGCTACTGGCGCAAGTCCCTCTCAACACGGTCTTGATGGACGCTCATGGCATGGGTCCTATCTGATTCTACTTCCGCCATAGCTGCATGGTTGTTTGCTAGGATCCACTGGTGCATAGCTATGAACGCCTCAGCACGGGCGACCTCCAGCTGCTCCAGTAGTCTTGCTAACATTGCTTGATCATCCTCCCTTGCCTCTTGGGAGGTAGCTCTTTGCTGATCAACTTGCTCCATTTGGGTGTGGAGATTTCCCAAAGCTACATATGCTTGATCAGTTTCCCATCGATCCTCACTTGCTACCTTTTTATGCTTGTGCATGCGCTTCTTGAGCTTACGCTGTGTAGCTTCGGCTCTCATGAGCTTATCCATTTTAGTGGTATAGGACTCCTACCAGAAGTCCCTGGTGTCCTAATGAGTGTAGAACATCTTCATCACTACAAACATGGCGCTCATAGCGGGACTAGAATAGTCTGCCTGCTTATCCCGATCTCGAATCAATGCATTGTGGTTGCGCTGTGCCCACACTATTGTGGATGGATCCACTTTTGGAAATGTACTAGCGGCACTACCGGTAAGCTTATCCTCGTGCTGCTGACAAATCTGACTCAGTACCTCAAAGGCTACTACTTGGGTAGCCTCCCAAGGAGTTCTTCCTTTAGATTCTGCCTTCCATTCCTGCCAGAAGGGTGCTTGAGTATGAGCTGGTATGGTCAGCCGCACTTCATACCATCGTTGTCCCTCCAGGTATACTTCATTCCAGTAATAGAGGGGTAGTTCATAATACCCCACATAGTGCAAGACTCTCCAAAGCAGAGTAGGAGTTCCGAACATCAACATGAAACTCTCACTTCTTGCTGGTGCTGCCATCTGTACCAACAACATGTGCAACTTTCATGAGACAAAGTCATAATGGATAAGAGTTACATAACTATCAATAGAATATCATCGGTAGTCTTCCGAGGGGTATCCCACGAAGGTAGATTGATTGGCAGAGAGGCATGTAATCAAGAACAAGAAGGCAATAGAGACACACGAGTTAGACAGGTTCAGGCCATCAGTATGACGTAATACCCTACTCCTGTGGTCTATTGGTTTGTATTGGCTATCGTATGATATTGCATGAGTTTGGAGGGGGTCCCTGCTCGCCTTATATAGTCTAAGGGGCAGGGTTATAAGTCGGTTAGATCTGAGGGATAACCAGAAAGTAATAATAGATTACAGGAATCATGGGATCATACGTATCCTAACAGATCTCGTAGTATCTTTAGGATATCTTCCTGGTATCTTGCGGGAGGCGGCGAGTAGAGTCATGCCCTGTAAGGCTTCGTCTTGTGGGCTGGGCCACCCCTAGGGTCATAGCCCATGTGGTCTGCCATGGGTATCTAGGGTCGTACCCCCCACAGCTAGTCCACGAGCACCTTGTACCCATTGTGCAACGCTGTCTTGAGCTTGTCCAAGCAGGTGCGAACAAAGCCGAGCAGTCAAACTCATGGTTCGACCACCGTGATTAGTTGCCGAGTTGTTGTGAGTAGTTACCGAGCAGTGTGAACCATCGTCGAGTAGCGCAAACCGTCACCGAGCAGCGCGAACTATCACCAAGCAGTGTGAACCGTCGCCGAGCAGCGTGAACCATCGCCGAGCAGCATGAACCGTCGTCGAGCAGTGTGAACCATCGTCGAGCAGCGTAACCCATATATGGCTTGCCATAAGGGTGTAAGGAGCTCATGTTTAGAATTGAAAATTTCTTCATAGTGGACCAAGTGTGCCCACTTAGAGTATGATCCCGAGAAAGGGAGATAGTCTTCTTTAGCTTCAAGAGGAGCTGAGTCTTCTAGATTAAAGAAAACACACTCACCGCAAGGTGAAGTGTGCCCACTTAGTCCCCAAGCCTGACAGTAGATGACGTAGTCATGTGATGCCAGGGTCCAAAGTAGAAGAATAGTAAAAGACCAGCCGAGTAGGTAGCTAGTCCCCAGGCGTAGCCCTGTGGTGAGAAAAAACACATTCACTGCAAGGTGAAGTGTACCCACTTAGTCCCCGAGCCTGACAGTAGGTGACGTGATCACGTGGTGCCAAGGTTAGAAATAGCAGTCAACTGAAGAAAAATCCCCAATGCGATGAGGAACCGAGACGTAATGCTGACACAGTCCCCGACCCACAAAAGGAAATCTTGGAGAAAACAAATCATGAAGAAAATACCAAAGTAATGGCTGTACAGTAGTAATTACTGAGCCATAGGCGGAGAAATCGGTGAATATTCGTCAAGCTGTAACAAATTGCGGAGATAAATCGGCGATATGGGCCACGGTTGCGCAAAAGCCCAGGTAACGGCCCACCTTGCTATTGCGGAGAATTAGGAGAGGCACAAATCATGGGAGCGGTTTCCCAAAAACCCTCGATTGCGAAAGGGTAGGGGGAGTGCTTTATAACTGCACCGTCGCACCCCGCGCTCCCACCTTTGCCAATTTGCCATTTCATCTTCCTCCTTAGCCCTTGCATTTCTAGATCCACATCCACGCGCGCTTCCGCTGCCAGTCTCCATCTGGATCCAAGAGATGGCGCCTAAGAGGGGAGCTACGAACCCAAAGAAGGCCATGATGAAGAGTGGGTGCCATCACGCATCGGAGAGGCAGAGCTCAACAGATTGGTGGAGGCAAACGTTCTTCCTGACCGCGTCACCGCCAGATGGTGTCCAGCCAGTGGTGAGCCCTTCCCAATGCCTCATACTGATGAAGTAGTGGTGTTTGAGGATTATTTCTAGCGAGGATTGAGATTTCCTGTTCATCCTTTTTTGAGGGATCTGTTGGAGTTCTGGGCACTTAGTATGTGCAATCTCCACCCAAACACCATCTTGCACATCTCGATCTTTATCCACTTCTATAAAGCGTATCTGGGGATTCTTCCGCACTTCAACCTCTTCAAACACCTGTTCTGGTTGAAGAAGAAAGGCGGCGGCGGTTCTATGGTGGTCGGCAGCATATATTTGCAACTCTAGGATGGGATGGTGAGCAAGTACATCACTGTACCGTTGAATACTTCACTGAAGGGGTGGAACACCAGGTGGTTCTACATGAAGCAGAGCCACATTGCAATCCGTTGCGACGTCGACCACATCCCGGAGAGCAAAAAAAGCTGGTCGGAAAAACCAAGTAGTGCTGACATGGATCAAGTGAAGGAGCTCCTTGGCTTAATAAAGGGCATGAAGACCAATGGTGGATTGGTGGCGGCGAGCTTCATAGTGTGCCACGTTCAGCCCTGCAAGGAGAGGGTCTACGTAGCCTTTGATTTCAAAGGGGAGACCGACGGTACCTGGGAGAGGATGGAGATGCTATCGAGGGACGTTGTGCAGGAGCGGGCCATAGAGCTATTCGCTCCACTTGCCTCGTTCAACTTGCCAGGGCAGACGAGACCCTTTCACTGCCAGAGTCTGCCTCCTTAGGTAAATATCTCATTTGTGTGTTCCTGATGCTTTTTATCTTTTGTCGTTGCCGAGCAGTGGACTGATTCACTTATGCGAAGATCCATTCATAGGAAAGAGCAGTGTACTTCTCGGGCATGCCGAGCGGTGATTAGATGCAGGCAGTAGATGCCCAGCCACCGACGTAGCCTGAGGAGGGAGTCGCTAGCATCTCGTCGGAGAGTCCATCCCTGGTGTCGGAGAAAGTCCGGGGGAAGAGGGCAGCGGCAAACAAGCTATCCTAGAAGAAGAGAAAGATGGCGGGTGTCGCTCCCCTCAAGCTGAGCGGTATCTCGCTTGGCGGTGACTAGACCACTCGGATGCGGAGTACCATGATGTCCGAGTGGTTGGATGACGACGAAGTTCTAGTGGCTCCTCCACCGAGCACGAAGGCGCCTCTGTGCAGAATGCGCATGGAGGAACAATCAAAGGGAAAGGAGGGAGTCCCCCAACAGTAGGCGATGGGAGTTAATGAGCAGCAAGCAAAGGGAGTCCCCGAGCAGCAGGCAAGGGGAGTTCTAGAGCGGTGGGCGGAGGGAGTCCCTGAGTAGCAGGCGAGGGGAGTCCTAGAGCGGCAAGTGGAGGAGAGGCCAATGGTAGAGACCGTGAGACCTCCACCCCAAGACGCAGGAATCGATCCCAAGACCGTGGCTGGGGGCTAAGGTAGGCAGCGCCGATTCAAAAAAATCTATCAGAAAGTCGCTATGTAAGTACCCTTGTCTTGGAGTTATTTGGTTGTCATATCCTTATCCTTTTTTGGCGACTAACAAGCAGATCTGATGTAGCGCGAGGCGCGTGGATGATTAGACCCCACCCATCCAGGCTAATGAGCAGCCGAGGGCTGGTCCCAGGGTAGAGGTAATGCCAGCGGCTCCCATCCCAGAGTCCCCGGGCACTCGGTAGCTGGTGGAGGAGTTAACCGCCGCTACTGATGGACCTAGTGGTGGCGAGAGGCTGGCGTCGATGGCGGACGGGTCGGCGATGGTGCCCGGGGCAACGTCTGAAGCCGCTGGGTCTTTAGGAGCGGAAGCTAGAGTCACCAATGCCACGCTGGAGGCCAGAGTGGAGAAACCTGCAGTGCCCGAGGAGTAGACGACACTCCCTAAATCGCCAAAGGGCATGGTCGGACATGCTGTCTGGCCACGGAGCCCCCTGGTGGTGCCTCCAGCTGCAGCGGAGGAGGACGAGGTGGAAGAGATCAAACGTGAGGAATCTTAACCCCAAGCTATCCAAATCCTCTGCAAACGCGACGATGAGGTAGTGGTTGTTGAGGAGGAGGACACCACTAGGGAGCTCAGGAGGCTGGAGTCTGCCCTTGCTAGAGTGATGAATCAAATCATGGTCAGTACTACATTTGTAATGTTCATCTTTAATGTTGGAGATTGTTCTTCTTCATAATCTTGGCGTTTTTGCAGGGGATAACTCGGACTATCGAGCTATGACACCAGCTAATAAAGAGGATGGAGCCCTCGCTGAGGAGAATGATAAACTCAAAGAGGCGATGAAACTTATGGAGAAGAACATCTAGAGGGCCTAGCACGAGCGAGACCTTGCTGAGTCCAACGCGTGGGACCTGGAGTACCAGAAGGGCATCCTATCCGAGCAGCTGGCGACCATGTTCGAGAAGCTGCGTGGCAAGTCTGAGCAACTGGCCACTGTCTTCGAGCAGCTATCGAGTGCTTCCGAGTAGCTAGAGTGGAAGTCCGAGCAGCTCAGGAATGTATCTGAGCAGAAAGCAGGTAGCGTATCGGCGATTGTACTTTGTATTGTTGAACAGCCATATTTTTTGTGATGACTATTGTGCTTGTAGAGCAAGATGTGGAGCTCGGCCAGCTACGCCAAGCCATCGAGCAACACCGAGAGGAGAAGGGGAAGGAGTAAGGGCGAGCAGACAAACTGGCCGAGGAGCTGAAAGGTCAGTACTTCCTTGTTGGAGTTACTATTGAAGTAGTTTCCTTGCTTGATGGAACCTTGTAATGCTTGTAGACTACTGTCAGAGGGTAAAGGCATAGTTTGATGTGTTGGCGCAGGAGGCCAGGACCCAAAGGGACAAGTTCGACACCGTAGTCATCGGAGTCAAACCGGTGCTAGACTACGTCGACCTGGAGGCGGCTCCTCAGCTCGATGGTAGGCCATTGTGTTCGGACACCATCTTCGAGAGGTGCAAGGCAGCGTGGGAGAACTTCAAGAGCTTCAACCGCGACACCATTATTACCGCTGTTACTCATGCCCTTGTGGTGGTCCGATCCCACTACCCAGTCGTTGACCTTAGGCGATAGGGGCCAGATTCACCAGAGGGATGGGTGAGGCGGAGCACCAGCAGCTAGAGGATGAGGTGGAGGACGCGACGAAGAAGCTGGTCAGCGACATCGACCTGTTTGGCGAGATGGACGGCGATGGTGAAGCTCGGTGATCTGCTTAGAGAGTATGCTATAATAACTAAATAGAGTAGTTAAAAATGTGCAAGGGCGTAGACAGACATTTATGTGTATGTATAAATGTCGACATGTGCATGTTTATGCAGTTTGTAGTGTTGCAGTGAAGAAATCGTTGTAGTATTAACCCTAACGTAATTATACGCATGATAAGTGGCGTTTGAGTTGTTAGTTCATTACTGAAATCTTTGGCCTTAGCTAGCCCATAGTTCTTAACGTCGAGCGTGGATCCCATGCACGTGTAGGAGGAATAGGCGTGATCAAGGAACCATAGCTGACCACCCATAACGCAGAGCGCGGAGCCCGTAGCACATGTAGGGAGAGATCAGAGACTAGGTCTTCTCCATAGAGAATAGAGCGGAATGTGTGCTGCTCGGCGGTTGGTGAAATAACTTGGAAATAAACGTAGTATAAGTGGCGTCTGAGCAGTTAGTTCTTCACTGAGCTCTCGGCCTTGGCTAGCCCATAGTCCATAACATCGAGCACGGAGCCCGTGCACGTGTAGGAGGAACAGGCGTGACCAAGGAACCGCAACTGACCACCCATAATGTAGAGCGTGGAGCCCATAGCACATGTAGGGAGAGATTGGAGACTGGGTCTTCTCCATAGAGCATAGAACAGAACATGTGATGCTCGGTGGTCGGCGAAACATTGTGGAGATATGGAGAAACGCAGTGGAGCAGTTATGGAGATCACATGTTGAAGTTCATTAAGGAGTAGCTTAGAGCTCAGTGACCGTAAGTGGAGATTAAATCATAATGGAGAAATAATGGAGACAAATTATGGCGACCAAAACTTTATTCATCATGGAGTGGAGAATACATATCTAGAGCGTTTCAAGGATAGAAACATATAAGGTGCTCGATGTGCCATGAACTGGGGATATCGATTCCGTCCAAGTCACGTAGGCGATAAGACCCTGGTCGGGTAACCTCTTTGATGACATAAGGCCCTTCCCAGGGGGAGGAGAGCTTGTGCATCCCTTCGGTTTTTTGTTTTCTGTGGAGAACGAGGTCACCGACAGCAAATGAATGACCTTTGATGTTGTAGTTGTAGTATCTCCAGAAGCCTTCTAGATATTTGGCTATGCGAATGCAGATGATCAGGCATTCCTCCTCGGCCTTGTCGACGTCCTCTGTCCGAACAACTGTGGCTTGCTCTTCATCATAATTTTCCACCGTAGGTGCTCGGAAGGCAAGTCCACTGGTAGTATGGCTTCTGAGCCATTGACCAAGAAATATGGAGAGACACCGGAGCTGTGACTAGCTTGAGTACGCAGTCCCTAGACCACAGCTGGTAGCTCTTCGAGCCATCTGCCTAGATGCTTTTCTTCTTTTCTGATATAGCCTCTTTTCCAGGGCATCAAGGATCATGCCGTTCGCCCGTTTGACCTGGCCGTTGGCTCTAGGATGGGCAACGGAGACGTATTTGACAAAGATGCATCGGTCTTCGCATAAGTCCCAAAAATGATGGCTAGTAAATGTAGTTCTGAGGTCGGTGATAATGCTTTTTGGGAGATCGAATCTGTGGATGATATCTTCAAAGAGCTCGACTGCTTTCTTTGCAGTAGCCGAGACGAGCCGTTTATACTCGATCCACTTGGAGAACTTGTCAATGGTGACATATACATACCGAAAACCACCTGGCGCTGGCTTGAAAGGCCCGATCATATCTAGTCCCTAGCATGCGAAGGGCTAGGAAGCTAGGATGGTCTGTAGTTCTTATGCCGGCATGTGTATTTGTTTGGCGAAAAATTGGCATCCTTCACAACGTCGAACGAGGTCTTATGCATTGGAGATGACCGTGGGCCAGAAAAACCAGCTTGGAAAGCTTTGCCGACTAGGTTTCTCAAGGTCGTGTGGTGGCCGCAGGAACCAGAGTGAATTTCAAGAAGTAGTTTCACTCCCTCTTCTTGGGTGATGCATTTCTGCAGTATCCCTTCCTTGGCACTTTTCCTCATCAAATTGTCGTCTACCAGCACATAATGCTTGCTTCGACGGATTAGGCATTCGGTTTCAGTCCTGTTGATGGGTACTTCAATGCTGGTGAGGTACTTGACGAATTATTCCCTCCAATCGGCAGCCAGCGAAGGTACCGTAAGTACCAGCTGCTCGGTAGGGGGAATTTCCTGAACTTCCTTTTCTTCCTTAATGGATGGCGCCAAAAGATCTTGAATGAAGACCCCCGGTGGAATCGCAGCGCGAGAGGAGCCTAACTTGGATAGATGGTCGGCGAGCTGATTTTGATCTCGTACCACGTGGTGGTACTCGATACCATAGAATTTCCCTTCAAGCTTCCTGATTTTGGCGCAATATGCATCTATCTTGTCACTGGAGCAGGACCAGTCTTTGTTGAGCTGGTTGATGACTAGTGCAGAGTCCCCATATACCATGAGGCATTTGACGCCGAGTTCAACGGCTATACGGAGTCTGTGGAGACATGCTTCGTATTCGGCGGCGTTGTTGGAGGCCGAAAAATGTATTCGGAGAACATATCAAAGCTTATCCTTGGTCAGCGTGATGAACAGAATGCCCGCACTAGCACCATTGATGTTGAGAGCATCATCGAAGTACATCACCTAGGGCTCAGGGCAAGTAGCGGAGATGGGCTCTTGAATCCCGGTCCACTTAGCGATGAAATCAACGAGTGCCCGAGACTTGATGGTAGGCCTGCTTCTGAATTCGATGGAGTAAGTGCCGAGCTCAACAGCCCACTTGATGATGCGGCCATTGGCCTCTTTGTTGCGGAGAATGTCCCCTAGAGGGAACTCGGTGACCATAGCGATCTTGTAATACTCGAAGTAGTGGCGGAGCTTGCGCGACGTAATCAGAATGGTGTATAGCAGCTTTTGGACCTAAGGTTAATGAGTTTTGGGCTCATTAAGGACCTCGCTGATGAAGTAGACCGGACATTGCACCTATAAGCGTGCCCGGCCTCATCACATGCGATGACGATAGCTGTGCTAACGACACGAGAAGTGGCGGTGATGTAGATCAGGAGAGTTTCGTCTGGCCGTGGCGCCGTCATGGTTGGAGGCCTTGTTAGGAACAACTTGAGCTACTCGAAAGCTGTGTCTACCTCCTCTGACTAGGAAAAGCGCTCGGAGGCCTTAAGGAGTTTGAAGAATGGTAGTCCCTTTTCACCGAGGCACGATATGAAGCGGCTTAAAGCAGCCATGCAGCTTGTAAGCTTCTATATATCCTTGACGCATGTTGGCCGTTTCATGTTGGTGATGGCGGAGACCTTATCGGGGTTGGCTTCGATGCCACGTGCGCTGACGATGTAGCCTAGGAGTATACCGGATGGAACTCCAAAGATGCACTTTGAAGGGTTCAGCTTCCATCGGTACCTTTTTAGGTTGGCGAATGTTTCCTCGAGGTCGGTGATAAGATTGTCGGTGGTCTTAGACTTGACGACCACATCATTGATGTAAGCTTCGACATTGTGGCCGATCTATTGATCGAGGCACATCTGGATGGCCCTTTGATAGGTCACCCTAGCGTTCCTGAGTTCGAAGGACATGGTGGTGTAGCAGTACGCACCGAAGGGCGTGATGAACGACGTCTTGATCTGGTCTTCTTGCTTGATTGAGATCTAGTGATAGCCAGAGTAACAGTCGAGGAAGGAGAGCAATTCGTAGCCGGCGGTGGAGTCTATAACCTCATCTATCCGAGGTAGACCGAAGGGGTCTTTAGGGCAGTGTTTGTTAAGATCAGTGTAATGAACACACATTCTCCATTCTTTATTCTTTTTTTGAACGAGAATAGGGTTTGCTAACCACTCAGGATTATACACTTCTTTTATGAATCCGATAGATAGGAGCCATTTTATTTCTACCCTAATAGCCTCCTTCTTGTCTGGCATGAATCGTCGGAGTTTCTACTTGATTAGTTTGGTGGTTGGTGAGACATTCAAGGAGTGCTCGATCTTCTCCCGTGGTACCCCCGGCATGCGTGCAGGTTTCAAGCAAACACGTTGGCATTGGTGAAAGGTCCTAATGGCTAGAGGGGGGTGAATAGCCTAATAAAAATTTCTACAACAACACTTAACCAAATGGTTAGACAATTATGAGGCGAAGCGAGTGTTGCGCTAGCCTACTCAAAAATGCAAGCCACCTACCACAATTCTAGTTTAGATAGTGTCAATTCACACAAGAGCAATGACACTACCCTATGTTAGTGTGCTCTCAAAGGCTAACTGAAGAGCCACACCAACCAAGCATGCAAGCTCTCACAACTAGCTACACTAAAGAGCTTGTCAACTAGTTTGCGGTAAAGTAAAGAGAGTGATCAAGAGGGTTATACCGCCGTGTAGATGAATGAACCAATCAATCACGAAGATGAATAACAATGATGACCAATCACCTCGGAATCAATGATGAACACAATGATTTTTACCGAGGTTCACTTGCTTGCCGACAAGCTAGTCCTCGTTGTGGCGATTCACTCACTTGGAGGTTCATCATCATCATTATCACTATCACTATCATGTTCACTCTCACTTTCATCATCATAAGTTTGTACCTTGGTGGCCTTAGCCATGAAGCATGATGGAGAGTCGAAGAGAGAAGGCTTCTCATTGATTGCTATGCTTGCAAGTGCCTTCTTCTTGGTGGTCTTGTTGTCATCACTATCATCATCATCACTTGTGGAAGCATCACTATCCCAAGTGACTACATATGAACCAATTCTTTTTTCTTTTTGAAGGACATCTTGTCCTTCTTATCTTTTTTTTTCTTTCCACTTCTTCTTGTTCTTGTTGTCATCATCTTTCTCACTATTGTATGGACATTTGCTAATAAGATGATCTTTGCTTCCACAATTGAAGCATCTCCTTGCCTCTTCCTTGCTCTTGGATGAATACTTCTTTCTTCTAGCTCGATAGCCCTTCTTTACCATGAACTTGCCAAACCTCTTGACAAAAAGAGCCATTCTCTCATCATCATCATCATCCCATGAATCATCATCCTCACTTGATGTTTCTTGCTTGGTTTTGCCCTTGGATGATGTGGCCTTGAAAGCCACGCTCTTCTTCTTATCATCCTTCTTCTCATCTTTCTTTTCTTTCTTTTCTTCCTTCTCATCATCATCTCTATAGGCATCATCGGTCATGATATCTCCCAAGACTTGGTTTGGTGTCATTGTGTTCAAACCACTCCTTACTAGCAAGGTGACCAATATCTTGAATCTTGCGGGCAAACATCTCAAGAACTTATTTGAGAAGTCCTTGTCCTCTATGTTCTCACCGAGTGCCTTGAGATCATTGACAATCACTTCCATCCGGTGGAACATGTCCGGCACACTCTCATCTTCCTTCATTTTGAAGCTCGCAAACTTCTCTTTGAGAATATAAGCTTTTGCACCCTTCACGGCTTGAGTACCCTCAAAAGATTCTTCCAACTTCTTCCAAGCCTCATGTGCCATCTCAATATTCTTGATTTGCTCAAAAGTTCTTGCATCAATTGCATCATGAATGGCACTTAGAGCAATATCATTGTTTTGGAGAAGTACTTCGGCGGCGGTGGATTCTCCGGATCATCAATCTCAATTTTAGTTTCTACCACCTTCCACACCTTTCTATTGATTGACTTGATGTGTGTAGTCATCTTTGACTTCCAATATGAATAATTTGAGCCATCAAATTGGGGTGGCTTCTTGGTGTTGTTGATTTGAGCCATTTTACACTGAAGGTTGTTAAGCCTCAAATTAACGGTGACCTCGCTCTGATACCACTTGAAAGGTCCTAAGGGGTGAATAGCCTAATAAAAAATTCTACAACAACACTTAACCAAATGGTTAGACAATTATGAGGCGAAGCGAGTGTTGCGCTAGCCTACTAAAAAATGCAAGCCACCTACCACAATTCTAGTTTAGATAGTGTCAATTCACACAAGAGCAATGACACTACCCTATGTTAGTGTGCTCTCAAAGGCTAACTGAAGAGCCACACCAACCAAGCATGCAAGCTCTCACAACTAGCTACACTAAAGAGCTTGTCAACTAGTTTGCGGTAAAGTAAAGAGAGTGATCAAGAGGGTTATACCGCTGTGTAGATGAATGAACCAATCAATCACGAAGATGAATAACAATGATGACCAATCACCTCGGAATCAATGATGAACACAATGATTTTTACCGAGGTTCACTTGCTTGCCGACAAGCTAGTCCTCGTTGTGGCGATTCACTCACTTGGAGGTTCACGCGCTGATTGGCATCACTCGCCAAACCCTCAATAGGGTGCCGCACAACCAACACAAGATGAGGATCACACAAGCCACAAGCAATTTACTAGAGTACCTTTTGGCGCTCCGCCGGGGAAAGGTCAAGAACCCCTCACAATCACCACGATCGGAGTCGGAGACAATCACCTCCTCCACTCAACGATCCTTGCTGCTCCAAGCCGTCTAGGTGGCGGCAACCACCAAGAGTAACAAGCGAAATCCGCAGCGAAACACAATCACCAAGTGCCTCTAGATGCAATCACTCAAGCAATGCACTTGGATTCACTCCCAATCTCACTATGATGATGAATCAATGATGTAGATGAGTGGGAGGGCTTTGGCTAGGCTCACAAGGTTGCTATATCAATGAAAATGTGCAAGAGAGCTCCCTTGAGCCAGCCATGGGGCTATAAATAGAGCCCCAGTGAAATAGAGCCGTTGTACCCCTTCACTGGGCACAACGCGGGGTGACCGGACGCTCTGGTCCAATTAGCTGGACGCTGGCCCTCAGCGTCCGGTCACGTGATACACGCCATGTGTCCCCTGCTTCAAATGTTGTTCGTCAGATTTCAACGGTCGCGAAGCTGACCGGACGCTTCGGTAAAACTGACCGGACGCTGAAGCCCCAGCGTCCGGTCGTTTCCAGTAAGCTCCCCGAGGCATGTTTTTTCGACCGAACGCGTCCGGTCCACCTTGACCGGACACAGCCAGCGTCCGGTGCTCAACCCTAGCCACTGTGCCGTCTGACAGATCAACCGGACGCAGCCTTTCAGCGTCCGGTCGCTGAGTGACCCAACGTCCGGTCTGTAGACCGACGCCAGCATCATTTCGATCAACTCCATTTCAACTCTTACTTCTTCACCCTTGCTCAAGTGTGCCAACCACCAAGAATTTTGCATCCGGCGCAATATAAAATAGACATTTCATTTTCCCGAAAGCGCCTTGTGCACATCTTGTGCACATGTGGTAGCATATTTACACAAATATTATCAAGGGTGTTAGCACTCCACTAGATCCTAAATGCATATGCAATGAGTTAGAGCATCTAGTGGCACTTTGATAACCGCATTTCGATACGAGTTTCACCCCTCTTAATAGTACGGCTATCAATCCTAAATGTGATCACACTCTCTAAGTGTCTTGATCACTAAAACAAAATAGCTCTTACAAATTATACCTTTGCCTTGAGCTTTTTGTTTTTCTCTTTCTTCTTTCCAAGTCGAAGCACTTGATCATCACCATGCCATCATCTTTATCATGCTATGATCTTCATTTGCTTCACCACTTGGAGTGTGCTACCTATCTTATGATCACTTGATAAACTAGGTTAGCACTTAGGGTTTCATCAATTCACCAAAACCAAACTAGAGCTTTCAGTTGGCACGTAGGAAGGAGATGAGCGTGCTTTCCTATTTGGGGTCAAGGTGAGCCCCAATCTTCATGGTCTTGGAGGGGTCGTCGAGGCCAAGGCCGACCTCCTTGGTTTCCTTGGACTTGGTGGAGGCGCGAGGAGGCTCCAACAATGGGATCTGTAAGTTGTTGGTGGGCACCGTCTTGGCGTCGGTGACCACACTGGCCATCTGGATGGAGGGGTCAGTGGCTTCGGCAAGGCTCTCTGTCTCGTAGGCGTAGGCGATGGAGAGGTTGGCCCATAGGGCCAAGACTCCTATAGGCGAAGGCATCTTCAGCACTAGATAAGCATAGTGTGGTACATCCATGAACTTGGCAAGAGCTGGCCAACCAAGTATGGCATGATAGGCAATGTTGAAGTCGGCGACGTAGAAGTTGATGTGCTCGATGCGATAGTTGCTTGCCGTGTTGAATTGTACTAGTAGGGTGATCTCTCCAAGCGGTTTGGATGCCCTACCAGGTACCACACCCTAGAAGGAGGAGTCTGAGGGTGTGAGATCTGTTATCTCGAGGCCCAACTCCTTTAGGGCTCTAGCGAAGAGGAGATTTAGAGCGCTCCCACCATCGACGAGCACTTTTCTGAAAAGCACTTTCTAGATGGTTGCATCGAGGACAAGGGGAAAACACCCTATGTAGGGGATGTCCGCCCACTGGTCAACCCTGCTGAAGGTGATGGGGACCTCGGACCAAGGGCGATAGCTGGGGTTGGTGACGACGTCTTCTATAGTGACGGTGAGCACCCGCCGAGCGGTGACCTTCCATTCTCTTCTGCTCTCGGTGGAGGTGAGGCCCCCAAAGATGGTGGCGACCACCTTGTCATGATCCTGGAAGGCATTGTTGTTGTCCCCAGGTGGTTGGCGGCCTCTAGCTCCATCATTGTTGTCATCGTCTGGCTTTTTGGTCTGGAATGCCTTAGCCAAGCTGAGTCAATCCTTCATCTTATGCTTGACGTTCTTATGGAGAGGGCACGGGTCGTTGAGGATCTTCTTGTATTGCTCATCATAGTTGCGCTTGGCGTGAGGTTCATCAACGACGGCGATGATGTGGTCTGGCTGGCGGTGGTGATATTGACCAGACTTGGATCCTTCTGGCCAATCATGGCCGCTATCTCGATGATGACTGTGGTCATCGTAGCAGCGGTCGCTGTGGTGCCGGTCGTCGTTAGGACGGTCATCGCTAGGGTGAGTTGGGCGATGAGTGCCCGCATCCTTGTTGAAGCGCACCTCGGCTTCCTCGGCGTCGGCGTACTAGTTGGCAGTCATGATCATCTCGCCAATCCCTATGGGTGGCTTAAGGTTCAACTTGGAGTGAAGCTCACGGTGATGGAGTCTTTGGATGAAGGCGGTGATGACCTCAGCTTCCTTGATGTTGGGAGTAGAATTCCTCATCTTGGAAAAGCATCTGATGTAGCTATAGAGGAGCTCGGATGGCTTCTGGTAGATGAGGTTGAGATCATGCTTGGTGCCCAGTTGAGTACACGTAGCCATATAATTGTCGGTGAAGACTTTTTTCAGCTCTTCCTAGGATCCGATGGAGTCCGGGGCAAGGCTTGTGAACCAGTTCATGGCAGTTGGCATTTGCATGATGGGAAGATAGTTCGCCATGACACTGGTGTCTCCTCCAACGGCGCGGACAGCAGTGGCGTAAGCCTGTAACCACTGTGTTGGGTTCATCCTTCCCTCAAAGGGTTCGACCCTAGTGATTTTAAAACCACGGGGCCACTGAAGTGTTCGGAGCACCCTTGTGAATGCTGGGGGCCCTTCGGGGTTGTTGGCGCCGTCGTTTACAGCGTTGCCAGCATTGAGTGGCTCGAGTGCTGAGTCTGGGTTATCGTACTTTTGCTTGTACTCCTGGCGGCGGCGTACTTCTTCTTCATGGCGACCGAAGCGGCGTTCGTCGATACGTCGTCGCGCATCTTGGAGATTGTTGAGGTGCACTTGGATGTCCTGGTCGGCCTCTTGGTCATGTTGGCGGTGATGTTCAATGCGGTTGCCCCTAGCTCTGGCCTAGTGGGGTTATGATGAGGACATCACTACTTCGTCCCATACAAGCCAAGGAGAGGAGGAGGTCCAGCATGGGCATCCAATTCATCTTTTCCATGGTGGAGGCCCAGTCCAACTGAAGTTGGAGCCTATCTCGGGTTCTAGGACCAGTCTGCCTTAAACTGGTCACCCAGGACGCGTCCAGACTCTATTTTCGATGATCCACATATGGATGGAAAGCTAATTTGATAAGGAAGCCAATCCAAGTGGTCTCACATCAAAAGCTATTCGGAATCAACAGGAATCGTGGTCACAAGTTAGCATCCAGAATCTACCAAGGTGCTGCGACACCGCCTTTTGGTCCGTTGGACCATATATCGTGTTTGGTCCCATTAGGGGCGCGTCCAGGGGTATTGCATGACCCTAGAGTCTTCATAAACAGCCACCACCCCTCTATTAGGGTTTGGATTTTGTTTAGTTCTTGATTTCCTCATGAAACAGACATCGTCTTGCTGCAACTGTGCCGCCAAGGCTGCTAGCTATGAACTAGGGCCCCAGTTCTTGATCTTATTCGCCTGTGGCGATTAGTCCTTTCGAATAAAGACTTGAACTACTTATTTTCGTAAGCCTCATATTTATTTGCAATTTCAAATTGCGTTCATCTCGTTCTTGCTTGTGTTCTCGATTCGCTTGCAGGAAAGCCTTCTCGGCGAGGTCAATCGCGTTTGCGTGGTTAATAACCAACGGAGCAGTGGTATAACGGTTGCGGGGGTTCGAATCAGTCTTGGTTCGAAGCCTAGATCATGAACATCGAGTCTCCACCAATCGACGCTATCATACCTTTTGGAAGATCGGGCCTAGTCTACATCAAGTGGTATCAGAGCCCTTGTTGCCCGTTAGGTATAACTTTGTTTCCCCTTTTGATTGTTACTATTTTTGCATTACCTATAGTCCACAAAAAGCCAAAAAAATATATATACCACCACATATTCCCTGTCCTATAACCTTGTTGTGCCGTGCAATTTCGTTTCTATTTCGCGTTGTTGAGTTTGTGTCCTAGGTCAAGTTCTGGTTGCTGGTTTTAGATCATTTTTTAGTCTAGTTTGTGTTTTTCCCTTTGTTTTTCATCATAATCCGTGAACACCTTCAAGTCTTATTGTGTTTCCTTTGTATCCATCAAACCCTAGTCTACGCCATCTAATTTGTTCCACTTGTCTTCACTGTTTCCATAAAATCCTTGCTGCCGTGACCAATTTTGCGCACATTGTTCCCGTTTTATCCTCTAATTCGGAGTCCGTTCGTAAAACTGGTCTAGTTTTCTCAAACGAACTCGGATTTCGACGTTCCATATATCAAAATCGATCAAAAAAATTTTTGGATCCGTCCATCCTCTGTCTTATTAGGGTCGAAGATTTTTATTTTGGTCAAAAAGTGGTCATAAGATCCCCTTTTCGTGGTCACAAGGTTTTTGTCGATTTTGAGCACTTCTTCTGGAATTTCCACATGCCACGCCTTTCACTTGTTTAAGATCATATTTTCTGTGGTTACGTCTTTTGTGCTCCTAAGTAAAGGAAAAATATCAAAAAAATAAAAAGAAAAAGTCAAAATTTCCCAAAAACACAACGACAGCCCAAAAAAATAGAAAAAAGAGAGGGGCAAAAGAGGAACAATATCTAGAGGAGCACATAGAGAGCGCCATTTGAGCTGTGTTTGCGTGTGCTGATTTCTACCTTGTTCCTAATCATATTCCTGCTGTTCCCATCACTTGATACATCTGGTACTTGGAACGTTAATAGGCCAGCAACTAAGATAAGTACTTAGGATACTTATTTAGCTTTGCTATTCAGTTGTGACTATTGTTTTTCCTTGCTACTATATTGTGCCTGTCCAAGCTCCACTTTCTTCTAACCAAGTATAGGTTCACCTTACAACTGTTACACTCGAGCAACAACGGTATCACAGTCACCGACCGATTGCACCGCCTATTGCTTTGGTAAGAACACTTGTAAGACCATGGTAAGACGCTTGAGAGTTTGAGTGCCTTGTTTTTCCTTGTCCACAACCTAAGTAGTTGGTAGGGATAATACTATTTGTGTTGTCTTCTCCTTTCTACTAACCATGTCAGGAAAAGCTGGAGGCAACGGCCAAGGAAACGAGGACGCACCTATAGATTTCAATGACTGTGTTTCTAAGAATGAGCTTCATGCCGTTCTTGATGACAAGTTCAATGAGATCCTTCAACAAATCACCAATTTGGCCAAGAGGATTGAAGATTTTGAACAGCGACATCCTGAACCGCATCCTAAAGATGATGAGGATGATCTTTCTGAGGAGGATGATGGCGACGCGGAGGCTGAAGCCGAAGCTCAATGACGTGCTGAGGATGCACGTAACCGTAATCGGTTCAACTTTAACCAACGCGGTATGGGAAGTAATAACCAAGGTAATAATGATCCTTTCTCTAAAACCAAGTTTAAGATACCTCCTTTTTCTGGTTCTGCTGATCCTGAAGCATATTTAGATTGGGGATGGCTGTAGATCAAAAATTTAGCTCCCATCAAGTACCGGAAGAATATAGAGTTAGACTTGCTACTAGTGAGTTTACTAGTTTTGCTCTTTTCTGGTGGAATAATATTTGCAATAATGTTAATGTTAATGTTAATGTTAATGTTAATGCTCAAATACCTCAAACCTAGACTGTACTTAAACGACGAATGAAATCGAGATTTGTTCCTCCATACTATTAGCGTGATCTACGATTAAAACTGCAATGTTTAAATCAAGGTAGTAAGACTATTGAGGAATATTATCAGGAGCTTTTAATTGGTCTAACACGTAGTAACATATGAGAGGATGAAATGGATAAGTGTTATAGGTTGTTTGGAGGTTTGCGTCTTGAAATACAGGATGTTCTTGACTATACAGAATGGACTAGATTTTCCCAATTATATCATTATACTATTAAAGCTGAAAGGGAAGTATAGGGACGACAACCTAGGCGTTCCACGACTCTGTCCGTGGCTCCATCCATTCCTTCACGTCCAACCGAGGTGAGTAAATTTTCTAATGTGCAGACACCACCAGCGCCTATAAAGAAGAGTTCTCCTATCACACCTTCTTCCAATGGATCTGCTACACCTTCCTCTAGCAGCTCTTCTAAAGTTGTGTGCCACTGCTGCAAGGGCATGGGACATATTGCTAAAGAATGCCCTAGCAAACGCGCATATATTGCTACTGATAATGGTCGGTATGCTAGTGCTAGTGATGAAGAGAATGAATTTGCACTTGCAACTGATCTTTATGCAGATAAATTTGCAGATAGTGCTGAAGATCCTGATGAGGTAATTGATAGTGTGGCATGCACTATAGACTACAAATCAATCCTTGTTCAACGTGTTTTGAGTACACAAGTTGAGCCAGTAGACAAGCTACAACGCCATAATTTGTTTCAAATGTTCCTCGTTGTCAATAATTTCCGTGTCCGTGCTATAATTGATGGAGGGAGCAGCAATAACTTGGTAAGTTCTGAGCTTATCAAGACTCTTGGTTTATCTACACATGCTCTTTCACATTCATACCATATTTAGTGGTTCAATAATAGTGGTAAGGCAAAGGTAACACAATCTGCTTGTGTGCATTTTTCTATCGGATCATACCATGATTATGCTGATTTTGATGTCGTGCCTATGCAAGCTTGTTCACTTTTGTTAGGCCGCCCTTGGCAATATGATAATAATGTTGTACATCATGATAGACAAAATAGATATACTTTTATGTTTAAAGGAAAGACCATTGCTTTACTTCTTTTAACACCTGCTGAAATTGTGCAATATGAAAAGGAACTTGCTGAAAAGAAAAAGAAAGGCCTTGATAAAGTCTCTAGCAAACCATTAAATGAACCTTCAAGTAACATGAAAGAAGTTTTATTTGCTCTTAAATCTGTTCTTGCTGTTCATGATGAACCATGTTATGCTTTAACTTGTACATCGCCAATATGTCCACTTGGTCCTACTCCTAGTGCTATGCCTCTTGTTGGTACTAACCTTTTGCAAGAAAAGGA
The DNA here is from genome assembly GCA_904845875.1 of Miscanthus lutarioriparius. Taxonomy (NCBI): domain Eukaryota; kingdom Viridiplantae; phylum Streptophyta; class Magnoliopsida; order Poales; family Poaceae; genus Miscanthus; species Miscanthus lutarioriparius. Next base: position 35,004,257 of record CAJGYO010000019.1, on the reverse strand, counting down.
GGATGAATTTCCAGCAAGGAAGCCACCATGGCAGCCGCCTTGCGAAGGATGGGGCGCCAAGATGAACGTCTTCTTTCGGAGCCATCGTTGTTGTCATCCATTGGAGGAGACGATCTACTTCAGTCGAGGACAACTACAATTCAAGAAAGGGAGGATGACGAGGACATCACTACTTCGTCCCATACAAGCCAAGGAGAGGAGGAGGTCCAGCATGGGCGTCCAATTCATCTTTTCCATGGTGGAGGCCCAGTCCAACTGAAGTTGGAGCCCATCTCAGGTTCCAGGACCAGTCTACCTTAAACTGGTCACCCAGGACGCGTCCGGACTCTATTTTCGACGATCCACATATGGATGGAAAGCTAATTTGATAAGGAAGCCAATACAAGTGGTCTCATGTCAAAATCTGTTCAGAATCAACAGGAATCATGGTCACAAGTTAGCATCTAGAATCTACCAGGGTGCTACGACACCGCCTTTTGGTCCGTTGGACCATGTATCGTGTTTGGGCTCATTAGGGGAGCGTCCAGGGGTCTTGCACAACCCTAGAGTCTTCATAAACAGACACCACCCCTCCATTAGGGTTTGGGTTTTGTTTAGTTCTTGATTTCCTCGTGAAACAGACATCGTTTTGCGGCAACTGTGCCGCCAAGGCTGCTTGCTGTGAACTAGGGCCCCAGTTCTTGATCTTATTCGCCTGTGGCGATTAGTCCTTTCGAATAAAGACTTGAACTCCTTATTTTCATAAGCCTCATATTTATTTGCAATTTCAGATTGCGTTCATCTCGTTCTTGCTTGTGTTCTCGATTCGCTTGCAGGAAAGCCTTCTCGGCGAGGTCATTCACGTTCGTGTGGTTGATAACCAATAGAGCAGTGGTGTAACGGTTGTGGGGGTCCGAATCAGTCTTGGTTCGAAGCCTAGATCGTGAACATTGAGTCTCCACCAATCGACACTATCATACCTTTCGGAAGATCGGGCCTAGTCTACATCAGGTTGCCTGTCGTCGTGGTGCTGGTCGGTGAAGCGACTTGGGCAGTGATCGGACCTTGGTGTGGCTGATCAGCGAATCGAGCTTGTGGAGTATGAAGATCTCTGATCCTAGCGGATCTCATTGACCTGGCAGTGCACCGCTTTAAGCATGGTGGTGACCTTGGTGACCTCCGGTGTTTGCAGGAGTCGGGCGAGCTCATTGGCGGCATGGCCAGGTTGGCGCTTGGGGTCTTGTAGATGTCGTGGCCGTCAACTCGAACAAACTCATCGTCGAGGTTGTGTTGGAGTTGGTGTGGCCTTCCTTGCGAGTCAAGCTACTGCTCAGCCTTCGCAAAGGCAGCCTCATTTGCTCGGCGCTGTGCACGGTTGACGTTCCTGTTGACATGGGTGGCACGGTCCTCCTTGGTTTCCCCTTCCCACAGGGGGCTATCGACGCTGACGTTAAAGATCGCACCACCATGGAAAGGTGGGAGAGGAAGTAGTTCGGTGGTGGTCTTGGCGACAGTCTCCGTAGAGCCATAGGACTCGAAGTCTAGATTCTCCTCCAAGATGGTTTGGAGGGATACTACAGGGCATTAGCCAACGTGTAGCATGTTGACAGCCGGCGGGAGCTGGTCGGCGATCTAGTCGGTGGGAGGTTGGACATTTCCAATATGGTCGGTGAACTTGCCCCTTAGGGCATCCTGGTAGGCGGTGGCAACGTTGGTGAGCTCGAAGGGCAGTGTCGCAACCCCTAGAGTTTTCCGAGCAGCCTCCGATAGATCCGGATCGGAGGGTGGTCAGCGCTGAACTAGAGTGTCCAGAGCCGATTGGGCGATGGAGAGGCAATCGGCGAGATTCTGACCAACCTGATCGATGGATGTGATCAGATCGTCGTTGTTGATCTGCCTCCTCTAGTAGTGAGGAAGCGGGCAGCGAGTTGTCGATGAAGGCAACCTCGGAGGCAGTTCTAAGATTGGATCTGTAGTCACAGGTGTTGGGGTGATCAGCGACAAATCGATCTACACTGGCTCGATGAGCTCTCCGACTCTATCAGCGTTGATGATCCATGAGATCGATCCAACCATGAAGATCTGGCCAAGCTGTAGGAGGGACGAAGAGCCTACATAATGTACCATCTTGTTCGATATAAAAACAGCACGCACATCCCTACCTAGCGCGCCAACTATCGATAGAATATCGTCGGCAGTCCTCTGAGGGGTATCCCACAAAGGTAGATTGATCAGTAGAGATGCATGTAATCAAGAATAAGAAGGCAACAGAGACACACGAGTTAGACAAGTTCAGGCCATCAGTATGACATAATACCCTACTCCTATGGTCTATTGATTTGTATTGGCTATCGTATGATATTGCGTGAGTTTGGAGGGGGTCCTTGCCCAGCTTATATAGTCTGGGGGGCAAGGTTACAAGTCAGTTAGATCTGAGAGATAACCGGAAAGTAATAACAGATTACAGGAATCATGGGATCATACGTATCCTAACAGATCTCGTAGTATCTTCAGGATATCTTCCCAGTATCTTGCGTGAGGCGCCGAGCAAAGTCGTGCCCTGCAAGGCTTCATCTTGTGGGCTAGGCTGCCCCTGGTGGCTCAGCCCATGTGGTCTGCCATGGGTATTCGGGGTCATACCCCCCACAATAACCGAGTAAGAGACCTATAAGGGGAGGAACAATGCAAGTATTGAATAATGAGTTATCATGATGCATGCACGTTCTGTACGTCCTTAAAAACTTAGGAAAAATTATTTCTAATGACATACATGGTGGCATATATATGTTCTCTCATTTATAACATAGCTAGTCGGACTACATGTTTCGCTGTTAGTGTACCTGCACAAGAGTTTCATTTCAGCCCAACCCCACAATTATATATGCAGAATGTAAATCTGGGCTCTAAGTTGTAATCTAAATACTTCCATATATGTATACCCATACATATACTTCCATATCAAAGCTATCTGATGACAATTTATTACCCACAATTAAATATGCACCATACACACATGCAAGCATGCATACATAGCCGTATCAAAGCTAGCTCTCTCCGATCGCACGCTCACATCTTGCAGTCATGCCACTCATCAACTTACCTTCTTACCTTGGCGTAGAGGTATTTGATCCATACATTACCACTCAAGTGAATGGCATCCATACAATAGCACGCCGTATGGACGATGAAAGTAAAAAACCCCAAGTTAGTACTTAATTAGCCACCTAAGATTCCTTAACTGGGCATAAAGGAAGTGATCACTGGCACACTTTAGATTTCAACTCTAGGTTTCAAATACCTATTTATATAGCTATTAGTTGCTAGAAACTGGTTTTGGAAAACAAAAACCTTTGTTTTAAATACACATGTGGCAATTAATGTTGAATCTTGCTCTGATGCCAGCTATCGCAGAACCGACCAATTTATAAGAGCGCAAGTACAATGGTAGCCCACAAGCGGTCGCACTGTCATACTTAAGCCCATATAAACCCGGTAGTCCATCGAGTACCACGATGCGTCTCGATAAACGATCCATGTACAACCAAGATCGTACATGATTCAACATACATGTCACATGTTACATAAAGTTCATAGATACAGTTCATTCATCAGAGTACGAAATAGAGTTATTACAAACCAAGTTCGATAGATAGTAGCAGAAGCAAATTAAAGTTTGAAACTAGCATTTGTCATCATAGTTCAAATACAATGCCAACGCATGATCACAATCCACAAAAGCATGTAAGAGGGATTATTAAAGATGCCTGCCCAAGGCTCACTCCTCATCCATGGTAGGATAGAAGCAGTTCTTGCAATAGCCATGATAAACTATACCATCTACAACAATGGGAATAAAATCCTGATTACGAGAAGGTACTCAGCTAGACTTACCCATCATAAACCAGAAATAAATTGACTCCAAGGATTATGCAAGGCTTTATAAGTGGAGGTAGCATGACAATATTTTGCATAAAAAGTGATTAACTCAGTTATACAGTTGTACTTTGATCATCAAGTTAATTATAGCTATTCATCTCTAGATTAGCAACTATCCTATGCCAAACATGTGGTATATCATTTAATAGCATACAATAGTAACCATAGCTGGTGTAGTAATTCCATGTTTATCCGAACCACCACATTCCTTAATACAATTACTACGATGTTGGAGCTAGCCAAGTGTCTCACTATCCAGGAGAGACGGCGATTCAAATCTATTTCAACCAGCTGGGAATTTATTCCTAAGACAAACCCAGGCAAACCAGATCAATGGTCACCTTTGGTACAACTCAAGTCCACATTTCACGGGTTCGCCTAGCGCTGCACAATCAGGGACAACCAGCTACCAGGACGTTCAGGCCCGGCCTACCCATGGGCTCATGCCTAGCTCCCTGCACATCCTTACTACCATCCAAAGTGTGCACCCTAATAGAGCAGGGCTCAGCTTGAGTTGAGCTACTCGGCTTCACGGTGGGAATGAGTTATCTAGCCAGCTAAGTGATAGGCATGCGTTCAATCTTGTCAGAAGGGCCAACAACGGTACGGTCCTTAATTGGCATAGACGGAATCACATGAGTCAACCTACACATAGACTCCGCTCGGCCTCCATTTACATTACCCCATGGTTCTTTTCCACGATAGCAAATATAGCCAACCGTGCTTTGGTATCCACCTATATCTCGCAGGTGACAGAAAATCACTCGACTTCTACCGGTCTAAGTATGGCTAAGCATATATTCGATCCTGGACCTACATAGGGTTAAAGGTGTATATATCTGGACAAGGTAGTTCCATGCATCAAGCATTTCCAGTCAACTCTTATAACCTAATGCATCCAACATAAAGGACTCAAGTAGTATTTTGTAAAACAATGGGAGACTTAGAATGCTTCGGGGCTTGCCTTTGAGGAAAGAGGTGGGGCGGTGATCTGGGCACTCAGGGAGCTCTTCAGGGGTCTCCTCCTCTCCTAGAGCTGTGGCTTGAGGAGTCTCCTACTAGTCCCCTTCCTCTTCTTCGTTGAATTCCAGCAACGTTATCTCCTCGGTCGATCCTATATGCATGAGCATGGAATAAGATATCGCGAATGCAAGTATGATGACACATATAATATGATAAAACGTGATGAATGCATCTACGTAAGTATTTTCAACAGCATGGTATTAAGGTAATAACAAGTGCATCATATACTACTGAGTAGGTGTATATCTCTTCTCTATTACTTAAGCAAACACTTCTGCAATTTATTTTTAGAACTACAAAACAGCAACTACTTGTTTCAACCATAATTGGAGTTATATACATCAAAATAATATGGTTGTGGACATTCTGGAAAGATTATGAAATTTTCTACCACTTTCTTTGAATACCCTTGATGTGATTCAACAGTTATCTAGGTCAAACAATTCAGTTAATCAAATCTATCCAGAAAGTAAACATTTTGGACAGCAAACTTCTAACAACCAAAACTCTTAAACCCTAAGGCCTATGACTATGAAAATTTAACACAAGGTATATCAGTAAGTTATCTACAACTTTGTTATTAACAAGTTTTACCAAAAAGGCAATTATCAACATGAAATCATCCACACGACCGAAACTATACATGCAAGCATTTATTGAATTATAAAGCAATAATTAATTAGTTGCATACAACCAATGGCTTTTAAGCCTTACTATTAACATCAACAGCTCATATGCATTACAAGAACCATAGAAAACATCATGGTCAATCACAATTTACTTATTTAAATGCCTTTATTAATTTCATTAGATAATTAGGGGAAATAACAAACATATACTAATATGCACAATAAATTCTCATAAATTATAGTAGCTTCTAAGTGGTCACAATAGACAAATGTAAAAATTTCATACCATTTGGACATGTATAACATCTTCTACAAAAATGACAAGCTAGCAAGGTCTATTTTAGTGAAAATAGTTAACCCTATAGAAAAGTGTCAAACAACAGATTATATATTTTTCTTAGCTTCCTACTAGTGCCATAATACTGCACAAAAATTTGCATAGCAATATGTTACTTATTTTTATCCCTATAATTTTCCTTAGAAAACAACATTTATTAATAGATAAATAGAAAGATCATATTTCAATCAAGTTTACTGCAAGTTTATTATTTTTCCTAGCTAGAGCATGTGAACACAAGACCAACAAAATTGTGATCACAATTTTATCACATCCCTAGCTCAAGTTACACATTTTATAAAATTGTAAACATTCAAAAAGCACTTATCTCGCTATATTTTATTCACCATGAAAAATACTATAAATTGTCCATTTCATATTTTTATAAAATACTACACTCCATGAGGAACACCACAAAATTTGGTTCACTAAAATTAGACATCTACAACTCAACTTATGATTTTTCAAAGTTAGTACAAAAATCTAGAAAAGAAATAAAACTAAACCCTGACTGCAGTCGCTGACAGAGGAGACCCACGGGTCAGCGGGGTCCACCAGTCAGTGACCCGAAGGCAGAGCACGGTGGTCGGCTGGCGCTATCTCGCCAACGGCGAGCACTCCGACGAAACCAACCACACATACATGTTCTACTCACTAAGCCGCATCGACTGACATAGGTGGTGGCAGCGCAGATGCAACAGAGCATGCTCGTCGCCGGCCATGGCGGCACAGCGGCGCTGCGCGGAGGTACGCCGGCTATCTCCAGCCATGGCAAGTCTAGGCGAGGAGCGCACGATCTCCGTGGTGACGATGCGGACCTATCTTGCCTATCTAGAGTCTAGATGGAAGTACCGGTGAGGGTGTCCACATGTACGGCGGTGCGGCGGTGAGAGCGCGATGGCGCTGTGCATCGTGTTCCACACCGGTGAGGCAATCATTCATAGTGAGGTCATGCTACTAGCTAGACTACACCCTAACCAAGCCCTCATGCGAGGAAGTAGAAGCAATGAGCATGCGAGCCGAGCAGCGGTGAGCTCGTCGTGGAGGCGGCCATGGAAGCCGAGCTCTCCGGCGAGGACGGGAACGGCGATTTCGCCCTCATCATAGCTCGTCTAGCCCAGCAAACGCGTCGAGGAGGTAGAGGGGAATACGGCGAAGCTGCTAGCTAGATGGAGGCGGCAATGGCACGATGGAGCGGGTACTAGGCAATGGCAAAGCGGCTCAGTTGCTCGGCAGCGCTCGGTTCTCTGCGGCGAGAGCGAGAGAGGGCAGTGGAGAGGGATAGAGTGAGCATGTGAGTGCGAAATGAGGTGCACTGGCTCTTAGTTAACTGGCACCAGCACGCTGCGGCGAGGGCCCGATGTCGGTCAGTGACAACCATGCAGAGGCCAGAAGCTGGGCCAGGTCGGCCACCACGGCGCGCGACAGGCGTCCATCAGAGTCTGAATTTAGACCTAACGACGCGATTTCAATCCCTTCTAATTCCTAAACGGTGTCGAGTTAGCGAGCAATTCCTTAATAAAAGTTGGAGATCTACATACCAGCTACAAAATTTCTTTAGAACTCATCTCCTAATTTGCAATGGTTATGGAGTTAGATCATCACAAAGTCAGGCACATGAACACTGTTAGGCTAATAAGACTTAGAAAATTTCTCAAGTGTCAAAAATAGTGTTTTGCTAACTTTTGTGAGCTCAAAATGACCAAGCTAGACACTGAATTAGCTCAAGACCCAAAAATAAAAGTTGTTGCTCTACTCAAATACTACAACTGTGCTTAAGGGTGCTATGCCATGCAAAGACTCTATGACATAGTTCAACCAAGGTCACACATACCACTTGAAAATGTTGACTTACTCTATACCTATGACTTAGAGACCAAACTAGCCTTAGTCATGAATATCAAAGTTGTTCCTAGTGACATTCTAAACATGTTTAAGGTATTCCTAAGTTCACACAAGCATTTCATACATTGGTTACATATAATACTTCCTAGGTCAACAATCATATCATCACTTAGGAGCTTAATCAGATAAATTGATATACATGAACATTGTTCCATTAGTCATCCTAAGTGTAGATAAGGTGTTTTAGTGACCAACATCAACCACTTACACTTATTCACACATGATCATAAGCATACACATAAGGAAACATAAAATAACAAGGCATGTTTCACATGTTTCAATTGTACGTTTCATATGTAAAAGCTTATATATGAATGCTTGATGAGTATGCTCATGCAATGCAAGTGACATTATGCAAGCCTAACACCTAGGGTGTTACATAGGCCATCATAGCTCCTCCTCGCCGGTGCCATACCTCCTCTCCATCATGTCTCTTCTTCCTCACGGAGTAGCGGGGCACGGCCGTGACTAGGGCAGCACCACTACCATGTTGTGGACATGCCACGACCGTGACTAGCCGTGCCCTCCACCACTCCACGCCTCCATGGTGCACTGCACACTGAGGCCAATGCTCCTCCGAGCTCTACACCAGCACCAACCCCGGCGTCCAGCCCCTCCTCCTTCACCGGGGACCAGACCACCCTGTTCACCATCCGCCGGGGCCTGACATCACTGCCGACCTCACCGAAGCTCGTTCGCTACTGTTGGTGAGCCACCAGCAGCCAAGCTCCTCCCTTTTTGGCCTTTCTGTTGCTGTTCTTGCTGAGCCCTACCTTTGTGCCACGTTCTGCACCTCGTAGGACGGTCGTGCCTTGCTTATCTTTTGGTGTGGCTACCCTATTCCATGCCACCAGAGCTACAATGCCTCCTGGATGCCTGCTGCCATGTCCTGGCTAGCAGCACCCAGTCCCTGGCCACATGCAGCCAAGTCTAGCCAGCCATAGCTAGTCTACAGCAAGCCACAGTTGGGCAAAGCTTACTGCAGCAGGCCATAGCTCGCTCAAACACTCCACTACAAGCCTCGCCTTCCCCGCCATCGTCAAGTCAAACATTTAAACCTCATCGATGGCATCCTCGATGTCGACATAGCTCCCGCTTTACCTTTCATTTCATACTTGTGATCTATACTTATTCATACACATGATGAATCTATCTATGCATATGTCGTGCCTTTGCGCCGGTCAATCTCATGTGCTATGGTTATGTGCTACTCCATGTCATGTTGTTGAGTTGTTGGTCCTTTGTGTGTTTGTGTCATTTGTCTGTGGACCAAGCCTTCGTGCCGGTCGAGGGATCGTACCGCATTCGAATGTTTTGGTCATGGGTTTGTCCCGCCATGGCCATGATGTCGAGTTTTGGCATTTCTAAACGCAATCACCAAGTATGGAGTTAGAATCCATCCCCGGCAACGGCGACAGAAATGCTTCTTAGTATTTCTTAGCATCATAAAAAATGATTAGCAATGCCACTAAGTAATAGCCTTGATAGTTCCTTAATAATTTTAAATATTTATTCACAAGCGCATGGAGCTATCATTGTAGCATTTCACCTGGAAGTATTTAGGGTATCATTATTTATATTTTCCCAAAGGAAGGTATTTGATTAAGAGTCTAGTATGGATATGAACTTGAATAATAATGCTTGCAAGTACACCAATGTTTATAGCAGGGGTAAAAATGGTGATTTCAAGATAGTGGACACACACTTGGCATTCCTCAAAAGATAAAATAAAGAGAAAGAGAAAAAGAATAATCTAAGTCAAGCAGGCATTGGTCTAGTATAGTCATACAAAGATTAGTTAATTGTAACGTCCAGTCCTGACATACATGGCCCTGGCCCACTCTTCCTAGGAGTGATCCGACCCGCGTAGCAACCCGCTTGAACTTTCGTCCTCGCTTTGTTCAAAACAGTTAACCGAAGGTTACTACGTGTCCCTGGCCCTGGTATTTAAGTCGATCCGGCGATCTCAGAGTTTCCAGTATGGTAATAACTGGTTGCACAGTGTTTTTCCACGGTGCTACAGTAACCGGCCCATGTTCTGCTACAGTGTCACCGCCCATACTGGATTAATTTTGGGCCCACTTTGGCCCATTAGGATGTTACATTAATGATCATATAAGGTACATAATTAGTCTTAGGGCTAAGAATGAAGAAGGTCAGGAGGCCACCGAGTACTGGTCTGCCAGCAACCTCATGTCACAATTTAGACTCTAACACCCCAATGAACGTGTGGGATTACAAGGGATAGATAGGGTTGTCACCACCTGCCGCCTACCCCTCAACCATGGAAAAGGACAATGCATTTACCTATCTCTCCATACCCCTTGGGTTCCCGACCCTATGGATCGATAGGTAAATAACTTGGGCACACCTAACAATACGATGAACCACCACCTCAAGTTTGCTCTAATTCTGATTATATAAGTTATATGAGTGTTTAAGCATAAAGTTAGTGTGCTACTTTCATGACACATAAATTATAGACTAGTTCATATATCAATATTATAACACAATAATTATACTCTAGTTCATAAGTATGACTATAAATATCATATGAGAGCATAACTTTGGAAGAATTCATATCTCCATTCATACCCAAAGGCCTCTTCTTCCAAGGAGCCAAGCTCTCCAAGGTAGCTTTGCCTTGCTCTAAAACTACTAAAAAGTAAAACTACAACTACTAGAAGTGAGTGAGGTAGTGGTGTGTGAGGTGATGGTCAAGTGAAGTGTGTATTGTAGAGGGAGGGGTACCCCTCTATTTATTCATGGAGCTAGGCGGTGTTGGAGGCAATTCCAGGCACGAGGACCGGCTCCCACTTCCATAGCATGGAGCCATGCCACCGCTTGTCGAAGGGGTGGCCGAGCAGCGCCGGTAGGGGGTCACCCACCCCTAGGGGTCGACCACCCCCTGATTGAGCCACCTTACCAATGTCTTCGCGTGGCAGGCTTTGGGCTAGACCTGGATCAGAGCCCGACGGTGCTTTGCCCAGTTTGCACTAAGTTGATGGGCGTCTCCCTTGTTTCTTTGTGCAAATAAGCGTCGGAAAGCGCCTTTCACTGAATTATTCCATGTATTTGTGTTTGTGACCTGCAAAATAATGTTCCCCAAATACATGTGGAACTTGGTTAGTAGTAAATGCATATGTGATCAAGATTACATATTTCTCCTCTTTTTGTGTCTTAATTGGCGGTTGGATTTGATCGGTAAAGACCGCCAACACCGAGCGTAACTCGACCCCTCATTTTTAGTTGACTCTATAGAGCCATGATCATTGGCCCCTCCTACAGCTCTAGTACATGGACACCATGGACTCGATATTGGTGCGCTTCCTACCCGCACACGATGAGCCCATAGCGACCTAGTCTATAGGACACGAACTAGGGGACAACTATCGTGGGACTTACGGGAGCCAACTTGTGTGGGTAAAGCATATGGCCATGAGTTGCCTCGCCATGATCATCAAGCTCTACCTCTTTTGCTCTTTTATTCTCCTTTTCTCTTTTGTTCATCCTAACCACCTCGTATGCTTTTGCCACCTAGACCATGGCATTTCTTTGGCTCTCACGGTGACAATCGCATCGCTAGGGACCATAGGTATAGCCTTGTGCCGATTCAATTACACCTAGGTCATGGAGCCTTATGAGTTAGTGTGGATCAAGAGACTGCGGGGTTTGTGTCTCCTTCTTCAACCCTAGCTCATCCCCATGGCAAGTTGGTTGGAAGAATACAGAGACTATTTATCTCTCCTCTCTTCTCCCCCCTATCGATTTCCGTTGATCTAGTAAGATGGGGATTGATCTTCTTGTTCCAACATCTTTGGCTCATGTCCTTGCCATGACATGTAGATTGAAGTGCTACGGAACCAAAGTAATAACATGTAAGTCAAGTGCTATGGACCCGAGTTCCCTTTTCGTTAGTTTGGTGTTATTGCCCTCTTGATTCCATTCCTTTGATTCCCGTCAACTACCATGGCGATTGGATCAAAGGAAGGTGAATCTCATGTATCCTTCCCCTCTTTTGGCTCTTCGTGCTTGAGCCCCTTGTATGCTTGTACCCACTCAAGACCTTAGCACTCCCAATGTTCTAGCGGTGACATCTACACCGCTAAAACCCAAGGGGTGTCTAGTGCCATTTAGTGCATGTGGGTCAGGGTACCCTATGAGTGGACTCGGTGTTGGTGTTCTGTTGTGTGTCACTCCCTTCTGATGCCCCATATTTTCCATGGCATGAGGATTGGAAGAAGTAGACCACCATTCCCACCTGGGCCTTGCCGTGCCATCCCATTGCCTCGCTCCAACCCATCCCATGTAGCCTGCTCGGCCCAGCACGCTGTAGGGCCTAGTAGCCACACACCCCCTCTCAACCCTAAGAGCGGGTTGCTCCTAGGCGCCATCGCCGCCTCCTGATGGTGAATCCATGCCCCCATGCCCTGGTGTCCATGCCCCTCTGCTAGATGACTGCCATGCGTCCCTAGGTATGGACACCGAGGATGCCCGCTGTCCATCACATTAGAGCCCTAGCGCACACCGCTATAAAGCCCATGGCCACCACTCCTCTTCCCCATCAGCCGCCGCTGCCACTCTCTTCTTCCACCCGCAGCCGTCATGCCTTGCCACAAGCCTTCGTCACCTCGCGCCCTCTAGTGGAGGTGCTTCGCTCAATGCTCGTGGCCACGTGGAGCCTCACCGTGCACCGCCGGCCTTATTCCTCACCACAGCCAAGCCACAGCCATCCACCATGCCACTTCACCGCCTCTATGTCCCATGCCACCATGCCAGAGCAGCCATGCCATTGCTCGATGTCATGCCATGCCTTGCCACAGCGGCCACACCGAGTTGGAGCTCCACCACCGTGTCTGTTTGCACCATCGACCCCGCAACATGCTCCACTCTGAGCCTCGATGCCTCGCTAGTGCACTTCCTCACCCTCGCCATGACCTACCTTGCCGAGACGACCATCGCGTAGCCACGATGTCGTTCGCCCAAGCTGCTCCTTCCAACATCACGATGCCCAGGCAACCCCAGTTGTGCCCGTGGCCTCGGCTTCCTCTCCTCAACGTCGTGCTCTGCATCATCCTTGTCACGACTGTGCCAAGCCATCTCCACTGCACCGGACTCCTTCACCTATGTCGTTTGGTAGCACCACCTCACCGCTGGCAAGCTTCTCCTCTACCACCAATGAGCCACCAGTGCCAATGCTCCATATTTTCCTTCTCGCCATTGATTTTACCATCGCTCTTGTCTAAGACGGGCCTTCATGGTACCGTCTTCCACTACCGTCAGGGAAGCTACAACCCTGCTATGCCACCTCTCTCCTCCGCATTGCATCCAAGGCCATGCCTTGCCATCACACCAAGTCTGTACCTAAGCACAGCGCACATCCTTTCTCACTGCTGGCTTCTTGTCAGCAGTGCACCACCATGGCCTCGATTTTGTCTTCATCGAGCCACTTTCGCCTTAAGCCCCATGCCCATGTCAAGCCACAATGCTAGGCCATCAGAGCTCCTCCTCATGGTGCCATACCTCCTCTCCATCGTGTCTCTTCTTCCTCACAGAGCAGTAGGGCATGGCTGTGACTAGGAGCAACACCACCACTAGGCCACGAACATGCCACGACCGTGAGCAGCCACGCCCTCCACTGCTCCATGCCTCCATGATGCCCTACACACCGGTGCTAATGCTCCTCCATGCTTTGCATCGACACCAACCCCGATGTCCAACCCCTCCTCCTTTGCTAGGGAGTAGACCACCATGTTCGCCATCCACCAGGGCCGGATGTCGCTACCAACCTCGGCAAATCTCATCCACTATCGCCGGTGAGCCACCAGTAGCCAAGCTCCTCCATTTTTGGCCTTTCCATCGCTGTTCATGCTGAGCCCAGCCTTCGGGCCGTGTTCTGCACCTTGCAGGAAGGTCATGCCTTGCTTATCCTTTGGTGTGTTTGCCCTGTTCCATACCACCAGAGCTACGACACCTCCCGGATGCCTGCTGCCGCGTCCCGTCTAGCAGTAGCTAGCCCCCCACCACCTACAGCTAAGTCTGGCTAGCCACAGCTAGTCTACAGCAAGCCACAACTGTCCAAAGCTTGCTACAGCTGGCCGCAGCTCGCTCAGACGACTCGCTGCGAGCCTCGTTTTCCCCGCCATCATTAAGGTTGAACCTTTCAACAACGTCAACGCCATCCTCGATGTTGACATAGATCCCGCTGTACCTTTCATTTCATACTTGTCATCAATACTTGTTCATACACATGATCTATCTATCTATGCCTGTGCAATTCCTTCGCGTCGGTCTATCTCATGTGCTATGGTTATGTGCTACTCCATGTCATGTTGTTGAGTTGTTGGTCCTTTGTGTGTTTCTATTATTTGTCTATGGACCAAGCCTTCGAGCCGGTCGAGGGATCATACCATGTTCGAATGTTTTAGTCATGGATTCATCCCGCCGTGGCAGTGATGCCAAGTGTAACTCGACCCCTCATTTTTAGTTGACTCTATAGTGTTGGGATCATGGGCCCCTCCTATGGCTCTAGTACATAACCACCATGGACTCAATATAGGTGTGCTTCCTACCCACACACAATGAGCCCATCGCGACCTAGTCTATAGGAGACAAACTAGGGGACAACCATCGTGGGACTTACGGGAGCCAACTCATGTGGGTAAAGCTCATGGCCACGAGTTGCCCCGCCATGATCATCAGGCTCTACCTCTTTTGCTCTTTTGTTCATCCTAACCACCTCCTATGCTTGTGCCACCTAGACCATGGTATTTCTTTGGCTCTTGCGATGACAATCGCATCGCTAGGGACCATAGGGATAGCCTTGTGCCGATTCAATTGCACCTAGGTCATGGAGCCTTACGAGTTGGTGTGGATTGAGAGACTGCGGGATTTGTGTCTCCTTCAACCCTAGCTCATCCCCATGGCAAGTTGGTTGGAAGAATGCGGAGACTATTCATCTCTCCTCTATTCTCCCCTATTGATTCCCGTTGATCTAGTAAGATGGGGATTGATCTTCTTGTTCCAACATCTTCGGCTCATGTCCTTGCCATGACATGTAGATAGAAGTGCTGCGGAACTAGAGTAATGACATGTAAGTCAAGTGTTGTGGAACCAAGTTCCCTTTTTGTTACTTTGGTGTTTATTACCCTCTTGATTCTATTCCTTCGATTTTGGTCAACTGCTATGGCGATTGGATCAAAGGAAGGTGAATCATGTGTCTCCTTCCCCTCTTTTGGCTCTTTGTGCTCGAGCCCCTTGTATGCTTGTACCCACTCTAGACCTTAGCACTCCCTATGTTCTAGCGGTGATAACTGCACCGCTAAAACCCAAGGGGTGTCTGTTGCCATTTAGTGCGCGTGGGTCGGGGTACCCTATGAGTGGACTTGGGTGTTGGTGTTCTTTGGTGTGTCACTCCCTTCCAATGCCCCATCTTTTCCATGCTGTGAGGATTGGAAGAAGCAGACCACCATTCCTCTCCTTCTCCTTTTGTTCCACCCTCTCTTTGGTTCTCGTCACTTACCATGGCATACGGATCGAGAGCGATCGGGACTACTCCCTTTCCCCCTTAGCCCGCTCTATTCGATCCCGTCCTTAACAATGATGATCGGATCAAAGACTAGGCTATCACTTCAATGTCGTGTTCTCAGAACCATGTGAGTCGACCCGATCGACCATTAGAGTTCCATCTCTACCGAGGATGAGACATGGATGTGCCTAGCTAACTTTCTCCCTTGCCCCTTTTTAGCCCGAGGAAAATAGACTCATTTCGTGTGGGCTAGCCTTGTTTTCTATGGTGTTTGCTTAAGTCAAGCTAGGGTATATACCATTATTCGTGAAGTCATACAGGTCGACATGATCGGCCTAGGAAGTACTTGCTAGGCTGTGACTCAAGCTTGTACTTAACTGACAACCACTTCTATTTCTGTCTGGCCCAAGGCTCGGACTTCCTCCACGAGGGCTAAGTCCTTTCCTTTAGTGTTGTTTTGGTGTTATTCGATCTTCCCATGTGTTGTTGCCTCTTTATTCGCATTCTTTCTTGGTTTAGGGATTAATTGCTCTTTTGTCTTGTTTGTCGCTCTATTGTAGTTGTTGCATCGAGGATAACATTGATCGGACTAGAACTTGTTGGAGGAAGGACATGCGAATGACAGCAGGACTTGGAGGAAAACAACTACGAGTAGAGTGAGGATCTCTAAGATGATCAGTTAACAGGTGCCACGTCCCACCCAACCTCATAGAATCCTATTAGACATGCATTAATGTAGTTGCTAGTGCTATATTTTCTGCAATTGAACTATGATAGGTTGCATGGTAGAACTAAATGAAGCCATTACCTTGACGCAACCTTTACCCCTGCACACCCATTAGGTTAGATGCTCGCTTACTACTTACTGCTTACTTCTACTACGCATTATATCTGTGATGTGATGCTTGGTGGAGGATTGTTTATGAGTGGCTGAGACACATGGTGCCACTAAAACTTGTGATAACTTGGGAAGATCTTGGCATGTGTCTTGGGTGTGTGTGAGGGTTGAGTCGATCAGATAGGACCTTACGATGAGTCCTTGGGACAAGTTTTGCTAGGAGGGTGTGACCTGAGCATCCTCTATGATGAGAGGCACCTGTGGTGGGTACATGTGAGTGGAGTAGACCCTAGGATGTCTCGTAGGGGTGAGCCCTCGGGGAGGAGGTACCATCGAGGCATGGGGTGTCGGTTAATCCCACTTGAGAAGATGTTCTGTTTGGTTCCTCTAAGGACTAGTATGTCAAGAGAACCGGATCATAGGACCCTTCGTACACACCACTCGCTCCTAGATGGGTGGGGGATGGATGTTAACTAGCTAGGGCGATGCCATTACTACCTAGGATGTAGGTGATAGTGTAGGGAGGTACGGGCGTATGGGTCACACCCTCCTAAGACAGCGTAGTGACCCTGAGGGCCTGATACTACATCTTAGTCTCAGCGTGCTAGTGGACTCTGGGGTGACTTAGGGTTGGGTGGCAGGGTGGTATCACACTAATTTGGAAGGCAGCTCGGTATTAGCCTAAGCGGTGCACACGCTGATGATGGTGATCTTGTGGATTTCTAGGTGTACACACTCTATAGAGTTGATCAATCTATACATATAGCCGCATTCATGGATATGGACATTCTTATGACCTACGCTTCCCTTGATTAGTGAGAGGAGTCCTTTCTTCTTCTCCCCCCGAGTTCATTGGATTTCGGCTGTTAACCAATAAGGCAAGGCACGAGAGGGAGTCATCCTTGCCACCTAGAGAGTGAGAGTTTGGTGAGATATTTGTGATGGGATGGGTGAACATGTGGATGAGATGGGTTAAAACTTGATGAACTATTGTAAAATATTGATGAACTTGCATAGGAAAACTACAGCCATAAATAGGCCTTTTGCTCTACCTTGCATTCCACTTACCATAAAGCAACACAACGCATAGGGTGGGAGCCAGTGGCCAGTACAAATCATACTAAAAGATATTTGCTAGGTTCAGATGTCATCTACGATGACGAGAACAAAGATTAGAAGGATTAGATGGTCTCATTGCTATGCACAAGTTTGGTTGAGGAGATGAAGTCTACGCCCCCTGACATTCTACGCTGACTCTAATGATCGCCCATGAAGGAGGAGCCTTCACCCGCCGACACACAACGTCCACTCTGATGCTGATCTGTGTGCGTTTCCGCTAGTATACGATGTACTTAGGTGTGTCACCAAGTGTTGTAATACTTGTAAACTTGTAATTATACAATGTATGAACTGTGGTATCAACTGAATAATGATAATGTGATAGCTTGGTCTTCCTGGACTATCACATTATGATGAAATATGTAGATTTCTCTTTGAGGAAATAGTCGATCATTTCAGTTGGTATTAGAGCCATACTTGACCGTAGGACGAGATCCTTAGGACCAAACACTAGCATAGAGGCCAATCATCCTGTTTGTGGTAGGACTATAGGTGCTAACACTTGTTTCCCTCCCTGCCTTGAGTTCTACTACTAACTAACCCTTCCTATTTTGAAGAGAAGACATGTATAGAACATTCCCCATTACCGCCCCTGCTAGTTCGGTAGTGTGTGAGACTTGAAGGCCTAGGAGTCGCTAGAAGTCAACACTATGCATGTAGGAGTTGTAATGCTACTTGATTGCCTGGATCTTGTGTTGTTATGCTTCTTGTGCATTTTAATGTTTGAGTGTAGGTTGTATAAGCTATTTTGTGTATGTGAGACTCCGGACCCTAGACAACCAAGTAGGCTAAACCCAAGACCAAAGTAACCCCGACTATCAGAGTTAAGAATATAAAGCTGATGCATCATATCTTTACCAAGCCATTTCAAAAATTGTTTTTGGCTTCCAACCAAACACATCTTCAAAAAATTGCCCTACATTCTTTAGGTTGAAAAAGAGTCCTTTCTTTAACAAAAGCAACTCTTTTTCAAAGGAAAATGGTTTCAAAACTTCTTGAAAGGTTTCCCTTTTTCAAAAGAAAGCAGTTGTAGTTCCTTTCTCAACTTGTTTTGATTTCAAAAGCTACCAACAAAGCTGTTTGGAAACCAATCTCCTTTTAAAAGGTGTTACAAACCCACTTCCAAAAAACAAAAGTTTTGCTTTTCAATCAACAAGGTGTTTTCCAACCAAAGGTCCTTTGGCTCAATTTTGTTTTAAACGGTTTTGATTTTACCCCGAGAGCCAAATCCCTTTCAAAAATAAATCTTGCCTTAAAAAAATGGTTTGCAACGGATTTATCAAAAACAATTCTTGCAAAAAGATTTTGTCTGCAACTTTTTCCAAAAAGGTTTGCAAAACCAAAATGAGTTTTCAAAAATCTAGTTTCAAAAGTGTTGTTGTCAAAATGGGGTTTTCTGAAAACCAAGTTTGATTGCGAATGCTTTACCTTTCAAAATGAGAAATGATTTGAAATCATTTTCAAAACTAGTTTTGTTTGATTCAAACAAAAGGGGAGCAACGCTTTGTTTCAAAAATAAATTGTGTTTCCAAAATCACTTGATTTCAAATCATTCGACAAAAGGGATGTGTGTTTTGTTTTAGAAACCAAAGACCTTCAAAAGATTTTGTTTCCAAAACTTGCATTGATTTCAACCCTTTTCAATAATCCGGTCTATCCTAGATTCAAAAGTTTTGCAAATTCCCCCTCATTCTTCAAAAAGGATTCCAAAACTATCTTGAAAAGTTTTTGTATTTGCAAAACGTTATCATCAAAATGGTTTCAAACTTCGCATACTCACTATTTCAAAACATCTTTTGTCCAAAAAGCCTGTTTGGAAAAGTTTATAAAATGGTTTGAATTCTAAGACTTCCCCTTCAAAAGGCCTAAATGTTCTTGAAAATTGTTTCAAAAGAGGTTTGGAAAGCAAAAACCTTTTATAAAAGTATTGATTTTACAAACTAAAAACCTATTTAAAGCATTTGTTCAAAATCTCTTTTGAGGGTTTGATCTACTTTGACTAAACATCAAAACTTTTGATTTGAGTTTCAAAAAACAAAATGGGATACAACCTATTTCAAACATCTTTGTGTTGATTTCAAAACCCAAAGGTTGTAACATGCTATCAAAAGGTCTACGAAACAAAGGATTTAAAACTGTCCTTTCAAACAAAAAGAGCTTCCAAAACCGTTTATAAAGGCTTTTCCCTCGCTTTTTCTAAAAACTCCCCTCTCCCTATAAGCTTGGGATATCGAGTCGTTGTTGGTGACTTATTTGGTAGCATGTCGTAATCATAACCTATGGTGCCGCTACGAAACCTGGGGCCCCATGTGTGATGCATCCACATGGCTTGTTGTCGGGCGTACGCTGGTGTCGAGGTATGTGACTGTGACCGCACCAAGTGGTACCCGCATACCCTCGTAATCCTAAGCTTAGCTTTTCAAAATCTTATTACAAAAGCAACCGTTTGAAAAGAGTTTTACTTAAAACAAAGGGTGTTTTGGATTTGGAAAATCTCCGTTAAAATACCCTACCTTGTTTTAACAAATAGATTTCAAAACCCAAATAATTGCCGAAACAAACCCTTGTTTGGAGTAAAAACAACTTTCAAAAGGGGATTTTGAAAAAGTTTTCTTCCCTCCAACATCTTACCGTCAAAACTTTTGGCCTATTTCAAAGGATTTGGAAAACCTTGCTCCTATTTCAAAATGCTATTTGAAAAGATGCTTCAAACACCTTTGTTTGTGTCCTAAAAATTTTGAGAAACAGCTCTTTTCTTTTAAATAGCGTTTTTCAAAAAAAGGGGGAAGATTTATGAAAACCCATTTTCAAAGCTTCTTCAAGATGTTTTGCAAATTGATAACAGTTTTTGGTTTTCCCAAAAATTCAAAAACCAACTTCAAAAGGGACTTTGTTTTCAAATGAAAACTATTTCAAGTTGCTTCCCTATCTTGGAAAAAGGGATTTCGTTTCAAAATGAAAACTACTTCCAAAGTTGTCTTTTTGTTCCAAAAATTGTTATTCAAAAAAAGGGAGATTTCCTAGATGGCATTTAAACTTGCTTTACAAAATTTTAGTGCATGAAAATGTTTTCAACTGGTATTTAAACCTGATTCCCGAAACCTTGGTTTACAAAAAAACATGATGATTTCAAAAGGAATTTTGAATTTGGTTTGCGTGAGTTTCAAAAACTCTTTTGAGAAATGGCCTTTCTCCGAAAACCAATTGGATCATGCAAAACTCCTCCGCCCCCTTTTATAGAAACAACTTTCTCGATTCAAAAGGTTTTGTGCAAACTGCTTTACAAAAAGCCCTTCTTTAAAAATCTTTCTTGAAAAAGCTTCCATGCAAAACCTGATGCATTGATGCATGTAGAACATCCGGTGAAAGCCATTAGCCTTAGATAAACCCATAGAGCCATAATAACCCCTTAATCTCGAGGATGAGATTCCTATAAGAGGGCTGGACTGTAACATCCTGGGTTTTCATGCAAGCAAAAATATGAACTTTTTAAAATTCTTCATGCAATATGTGGATCATGTAGTCTCTAGGTCAAACTAAGTCAAACCGACTAATAAATTGTTGCAATCATATAGAATTGATTGTAGGATTGTGCTTGTGTGCTCTCGAGTTGGTTTTGGGTTTGAGTTTGTTGGAGTTTGGAGTGCACAAATCCATAGCAAGAAATCCTTCTCAATTCCCTTTGAATTCTCTCTCGAATTCCTTGACTCATAAAAGGAAAAATCTTTTTCCCTTTTTTCTTTTCTCATTTGGCCTAAGTCTTCTCTTCCTTCCCTTCCTAGTAGGCCTAGCTCTTCTCCTGCTAGGCCTTAGCCTCCCACCTGGGCCTTGCCTTGCCGGCCCAGTGCCTCCCTCCGGCCCATCCCACATAGCCTACTTGGCCCACCGCGCTGCAGGGCCCAGCAGCCACACACCCCTTCTCAACCCTAAGAGTGGGTTGCTCCTAGGCGCCGTCATCGCCTCCCGATCGTGAAGCCGTGCCCCCATGCCCTGGCATCTGCGCCCCTTCGCTTGATAGCCACCATGTGCCCCTGGGTACGGATGCCGAGGATGCCCGCCACCCATGACATTAGAGCTCTAGAGCACCCCTCTATAAAGCCCATGGCCACCACTCCTCTTCCCCATCAGCCACTGCCACCACTCTCTTCTTTCACCCACAGCCACCGTGCCTTGCCACCTGCCTTTGTCACCTCACGCCCTCTAGTGGAGGTGCTTCGCTCAACACTCATGGCCGCGCGGAGCCTCACCGTGTCGGACACCATGCGCCACTAGACTTCTTCCTCACCACAGCCAAGCCACAGCCATCCACCATGCCACTCCACCGCCTCTATGTGTTGCGCCACCATGCCAGAGCAGCCATGCCACTGCTCGAAGTTGTGCCATACCTTGCCACAATGGCCACGCCAAGCTGGAGGTCCACCACCATGTCCATCTACCCCATCGACCCCGTGACATGCTCCACTTAGAGCCTCAATGCCTCGCCAGCGCCCTTCCTCACCCTCGCCAAGACCTGCGTTGCCGAGCTGACCATTGCATAGCTACGACATCGTCTGTCCGAGCTGCTCCTTCCAATGTCACGATGCCCAGGCGACCCCAGCTGTGCTTGTGGCCTCGGCTTCCTCTCTGCGACACCATGCTCTTCGTCATCCTTGTCGCGATCTCCACCACGCCGAACTGCTTCACCTATGTCATTCCGTAGCACCACCTCACCGCCGGCAAGCTTCTCCTCTACCACCGGTAAGCCACCAGCGCCAATGCTCCATATATTCCTTCTCACTGTTGATTTTGGCATCGCTCTTGTCTAAGCCGGGCCTTCATGGTACTATCTTCCATTGCCATAGGGAACCTACGACCCTACTGTGCCATCCACCGGAGCCGGAGTCATGCCACCTCCCTTCTCCGCATTGCGTCCAAGGCCACACCTCGCCATCACGCCAAGTCCGTACCTGAGCACGACGGACATCCTTTCTTGCCGCTGGCTCCTTGTCAGCAGCGCACCACCATGGCCTCGGCTTCCTCTTCATCAAGCCACATTCACCTTAAGCCCCATGCCCGTGTCGAGCCATGACACCAGGCCATCAGAGCTCCTCCTCACGGTGCCGTACCTCCTCTCTGTCGTGTCTCTTCTTCCTCATAGAGTAGTAGGGCATGGCTGTGACCATGAGCAACGCCACCACCAGGCCACGAACATGCCATGACCATGAGCAGCCGTGCCCTCCACTGCTCCACACCTCCATGATGCCCACACACAGACGCCAACACTCCTCCATGCTCTGCACCGACACCAACCCCGACGTCCAACCCCTCCTCCTTCGCAAGGGAGCAGACCACCATGTTCGCCATCCGCTAGGGGCAGACATCACTGCCAACCTCGCCAAATCTCGTCTGCTATCGCTAGTGAGCCACCAGCAGCCAAGCTCCTCCATTTTTGGCCTTTCTGTCGCTGTTCATGCTGAGCCTAGCCTTCATGCCGTGTTCTGCACCTTGCAGGAAGGTCGTGCCTTGCTTATCCTTTGGTGTGGCTGCCCTATTCCATGCCACCAGAGCTACGATGCCTCCCAGATGCCTACTGCCACATCCCGTCTAGCAGTAGCCAGCCCCCGCCACCTGCAGCCAAGTTCGGCCAACCACAACTAGTCTACAGCAAGCCATAGCCAGCCAAAGCTTGCTGCAGCTGGCCACAGCTCGCTCAGACGATTCGCTGCAAGCCTCGTATTTCCCGCCATCGTCAAGGTCAAACCTTTCAATCTTGTCAATGCCATCCTCGATGTTGACATAGATCCTGCTTTTACCTTTCATTTCATACTTGTCATCAATACTTGTTCATACACATGATCTATCTATATATGCCTGTGCCATGCCTTCGCGTCGGTCTATCTCATGTGCTATGGTTATGTGCTACTCCATGTCGTGTTGTTCAGTTGTTGCTCCTTTGTGTGTTTCTATTATTTGTTTGTGGACCAAGCCTTCGATCTGGTTGAGGGATCGTACCATGTTCAAACGTTTAGGTCATGGGTTCATCCCATCGTGGTCGTTATGCCAAGTGTAACTCGACCCCTCATTTTTAGTTGACTCTGTAGTGTCGTGATCGTTGGCCCCTCCTATGTCTCTAGTACATAGCCATCATGGACTCAATATAGTTGTGCTTCCTACCCACACATGATGAGCCCATCACGATCTAGTCTATAGGAGACAAACTAGGGGACGACCATCGTGGGACTTACGGGAGCCAACTCGTGTGGGTAAAGCTCATGGCCGCGAGTTGCCCCACCATGATCATCAGGCTCTACCTCTTTTGATCTTTTGTTCATCCTAACCACCTCATATGCTTGTGCCACATAAACCCTGGTATTTCTTTGGCTCTTGCGGTGACAATCACATCATTAGGGACCATTGGGATAGCCTTGTGCTGATTCAATTGCACCTAGGTCATGGAGCCTTACGAGTTGGTGTGGATTGAGAGACCGTGGGGTTTGTGTCTCCTTCTTCAACCCTAGCTTATCCCCATGGCAAGTTGGTTGGAAGAATATGGAGACTGTTCATCTCTCCTCTCTTCTCCCCCTATCGATTCCCATTGATCTAGTAAGATGGGGATTGATCTTTGTTGGTGTTTTGAGTAAACACCAACGAGTAAAATTGTATTATTGTGCGTATGGCCCGGATGGTGTGCTAAAAAGACACAAGGTTTATACTGGTTCGGGTAGAATGTCCCTACGTCTAGTTCACGGCTACTGCTCATGTTATTTGCACTGACAAGTTCGTAGTAGGGGGTACAAACTGGTGAGAGAGGGACAGGTCCCAAGTCTCTGATGGAAAGGTTGAAAGGGCGAGGTGGAGTCTGCTCCCAGACATAGAGTGAGGCAGAGCCAGCCCACAGACATCGGGCAAGGCAGAGTCTGCTCCCAAACATCGGGCGAGGCGGAGCCAGCCCTCAAGGGTCGGGCGAGGCGGAGTCTGCCCTTAGATGTCAGGTGAGGCAGAGCCGACCCCCGAGGGTTGGGCGAGGTGGGTCCCATGGTCTTAGTGGACGGACGAGAAGTGTCCTAGCAAGCGGTGTAGTTGTGCTCTTGATTGCGTTGATGAATCAATGTTCGATGGTTGTTAGCTCCTCCTCTTTGGGTACCCTAATATTGGTCCCCGACAGTAGCCCCTGAGCCCCCGGGTGATTCGAGTAGAATCTCCTAGGGGATTTTGTGACTTGCCAGCGAGTGCGCACGAGCGCATCCATTGGGTGTAGCCCCCGAGCCTATGGAGGAGTAGGATACTCCTTCGGAGGGTTTTCCGAATGAGAGGGTTCTGAGAGCCCTGGCCCTCTATTGTTGTCCCCGGTGTGCCCCTAAGATGGTGATTTCTTCTTTGCCAAGGCCTGACCCTTCATGGGTATGGTCGTGAGGTTTGGTGGTTGTTTAGTTGGATAGCTCAATTGGGATCATAGCATCCCGTTCGTGGGGATCTGTCCAGGGCCCAGCTGAGACTCAATCATGGGATGAGACTCCCATGAAGCTTGTGTGCCTGAGTTTTCACTACAAGGTTTTACCCCTGATGCAATGGCCTAAAAGCATTGCAATATACCAAAAATGGTTG
This sequence comes from Miscanthus lutarioriparius, assembly GCA_904845875.1. Lineage (NCBI taxonomy): Eukaryota > Viridiplantae > Streptophyta > Magnoliopsida > Poales > Poaceae > Miscanthus > Miscanthus lutarioriparius. Next base: position 34,979,379 of record CAJGYO010000019.1, on the reverse strand, counting down.
CGATAGATAAAATTGCAACACTTTTTTTTCGTTGGCAGGCGTTGCCATAGTAACCGTGGCAAAAGGTTTTCCCAACGACTCATTTTGGTGTTGCAATAGGTTTTCCCCTATTGCAACACCAAGGAGTGTTGTTGCAACGCCATGTAGTGTTGCAACCCATAGTATAGGCAACCATCGTGGGTGTTGCAATAGTTACTATTGCAACACACCCCGTGTTGCCAGAAATACCTATTGCCACGTACACAAAGCATGGCAATAGGTGCACTAGCAACGATATTGGGTGTTGCAATAGACCTTATTGCCACGCATCAATAGCATTGCAATAGATGCACCGTCTATTGTCACGCTATCTCGGTGGTTGCTATAGGTGGAACCGTCTATTGCCACAATAAATATTTGGTTGCTAGAGGTAGCCTCTCTATTGCAACGATCAATACTGGTTGCTATAGGTGGAACCGTCTATTGCCACGATAAATATTTGATTGCTAGAGGTAGCCTCTCTATTGCAACACTAAACATTGTGGTTGCTATAGGTGCCTCCGTCTATTGCCACGGTAAATGTTTGGTTGCTAGAGGTTGCCTCTCTATTGCAACGATCAATACTGGTTGCTATTGTTGGACCCTCTATTGCCACGCTAACTATTGTGTTGCTATAGTTTGGAGACTCTATTGCAACGCCCACTATTCCGTTGGTATGATGTTTTTTGCAACACCGTTTGTTTGTTGCTATATCATATATTGCAACGCCAAATTATTTTATTGATAGTCCATATTGCAACGCTTTGTTTGCTTCAAACAATAATTGCAGGCCGAATAATATATGATGAAAGAAGCATTTAGACATCCATTAATCCAAAATATGCTTTGTTCGTACAACTCATTAATGAAACCACATCCAATGTCAAACTTAGTCGATAACACACGCACAACAACTGAAACATAAGGTATCCGACTCACAGTAGCTACTTTGAACAGTTCAAAATGTAATAAGCTATGTGTAGTACTGTAGCAAAGGTCAGCTTGACATTGATCGTCCATCACTTGTGCGTTCCACTCAAACTCTATCTTACTCATGAAAGAATCATTAACATTGGTATATGCATCAGATAAACTGAAATTGTATTATTTTAGCAACAACAGCATGGATTGAACCATTTTGGAGGTAAGTAATTTGGAATCATAAATTAAAGAGTAAAGCGTTTGAAATTTCCTGATTCATTCAAAGTAAAATTATCCATCAAATGACTATATGATTTCAGATCGGGCACTTTCACTTCTGTTAAAAAAACATTGCAAGCAGCCAAACAGCTGAAAATCATTGCTATTGTCCCAGCTACTGCTTCGGAAATATGACATTTACATAAGAAATATAAAAGGACGTTAATACATTTTTCCAAGAGTAACAACTCCACTAGGATAAATCACAGGAAGCAAAGTACTAGCAACAGCGTAAGACATGAATGCGTTAATGCTACATCAAATTCAAAAGGGAAGCTAACACCTATGGAGTGTATACTCTATACTGACTTCAAAAATATTTACGTGTCTCACCTGGTTCATTTCCGTTACAAGATTGTTTAGAATCTTCAATCCTATGAAATAATGATCCTGAGATGCCTGAAATAATGTAGCCACAAAAAAATATTAGCAAAATGCATCATGTCACAGGCAAAAGAACTAGGAACCAAAATTATACCACCTCTAGTCACAAAGACTTGTTGCCAGGGATCACACATTGCCTTAAAATATATTTACGAAACCCAACAAAACTGGAATATTACCCATGAAATATCTACACATGATTTGCATGTTTTCAATATAAATTAAAAGGCTATCGACAATCAAAGTTTTGGAAGTTTGACTACAGGCACTTCCAAAACGACAAGCACTTGTGACAGGAGGGAGTAATAGCTGCATATAAACCTTTCAATGACAGAATCTTGGTTACCATTTCATGTACCTTTTCAAGAAACAAATTATTGTAGCAAACAGATTCTTACGTTCTTTCACAAACTAACGGATTTTGTGAACAGTTGAAGAGAGATTTGATAGCTGTATGTAATATGTTTTCTTGAAATTTGGTCTATGTAGCCATCATAATAAAACAAGCAGACAAAACCTTCAACATTTTATGTTTAACAATTATGACCATTCACTTTTTATTAGAAGAATCGTGTAGCTCTAAGGTATTAAGCAGGCCAACAAAATCTTCAACATGTAATCTCCACCCATTAGGAGGCACACTCTGTTGTGCCCATTTTGGCTCCACGCAGCCTGTTTTGGCTTTGGCAGCGCACACATAAAAAATAAAATAAAATAGCATTGGCACCAGCAGGCTATTAGCTTCCTGTATGCCCATATTAAGGTGTGACTAAATGTGGATTAAAGTAAGCATGGGGCTAAATATGTGATAGAATAAATCTTTCATGTTTTATCACAGAGTTAGGAATCATAGCAAACTCTACTCCCACGTAAAGCTAACAGCCCAAGTAAAACCAAAAGAACAATTATATAGGATCTCTGGATTTAATTTTATGCCAACTAAATTTCAACACCATTCATGAGCTGAAAACCAGAAGGATAATTACAGCATGGGGATTGGGAAAGGAAATTCTAAGTAGGAATGTATTTAATTAGTACCTGCAAAAGTTGGAATGAATCCAGCCAACTTATGATGGCTGCATCCAACAAGTCATAGAAACACGATCTGTTTCAAACCCAAAATTAAGAATAGTGCCACGTCCTATAATTTGTCAATGGTACTATGAATCTATTATGCACTATTTTTGCCCAGCAGTACTCATCAACCAACAAACACAAACTCAGAAACTAAAAAAAGAAACCAAACATAAATCTATAGTGGTTTAGGACAAAGGTACTGATCAGAAACAATTACATCCTGAAAATATCATCTCACCTTTTTAGGTTCCCATTTGAGTATGAACGCTAATCCTCCCAAATGCCAAATTTAGTATTTTTTATGTGGTTAGTCTACACAAATACCATTAAAAAACACTGGTATTCTAAGAACGGCTTATGTAAAATGAAGCAATGCTACTCTGAACTCCTCAAAGCATGGCAAATTAAGTACTTCTCTCTCAGGTTAGTCTGAACAAATGGTTCACTAATGAAAAATAAAAAATAAAAAATGGTAACCTCTGTTTCATTAGCAGAAGGATCTTGGGCACCAAGTTCCTCTTGTTGTAGCCACACTGCATTGACTCAAGCATCACCCGGAACATGCTGGCACTGCATTCATCAAGGAAATATTAATAATTGGGCTTGGTATTGGTACTGAGCATCTGGGCAAGAGTAGAACTGAGTTCCGAAACCTGAAACGCCATGCCGCAGCCTGGAGATGTTCAGTCAGCGGCGCTGACAGAGCCCGCCAGACGAGGGGCTCCAACCTTGATGGAAGCGGCCCTATCCAGGAGCTCCGCGGCCCCCGGGTCGCATCCTAGGGAAGGCGCGGGTGGACGTCGACTCTGGTAGGTGGCACAAGGGGGCTCTGGCCGGATGTTCGAGATCCACTTCCTCATCGCCCTGCTGCCGACCGACCCGCTGCGCCGAACGTCGAAGTGGGGACAGGACGCGCGCCGCCGTAGGTGTCCGTGTTCAAGATCACCTACGCCTATCCTAGCAGCAACAGGTGGACAGCAGGAACGCATCAGGAGTAAGGGTGCCACCGCCCCATGCTCAAAAAACGGAACGCCGGTAGGGGAGGAAGGGATGGATGGATGGATTGGATCACGCATGAACCTCGCACTTCCTGTGGCGGTGTGCTCGAAGGCCTCCCGTGCCTCGGAGTGTGGGAGAGGAGGTGGCTGCGTGCGCGTGATGGAGCGCGATTGGAGCGAGATCGCGGGAGGGGACGGAGGGGCGCCGGGGGAAGCGGATGTGCGAGCGAGGCATCGCACGCCGGGGGAAGCGAACGAGCGAGTGAGGCATCACACGCCGGGGTGAGGGGACGCGGGTGGTGGTGGTGACCTTGACCTTGTTGCCGTCGTCGTCGAAGTGGTACTCAATGACCTTCTTGAGGTCGTTCTCGTCAGGCCCGACGACGACACGGGGAGGGAGGAGGAAGTCGAGGTCGCCGCCGTCGTCCTCCTCGAGCTCCCCAACCGAATAGTCCTCCTCGACAACCCAGCCCCGCTCGGCCGCCGTGCCATCCCGCGAGGGAACCCGAGGGGGGAGGCTGCCGCGATGATGGCTGGGTGCAGCAGTGACTGCTCTGGGAGGCTGGGCCGGTGGCAGCGGGGGCCAGAGGGAGGGGAGGGGGTGGGGCCGCTGTGCCTCCCCATCCACGGGAGAGGTCGAAAGCGCAGAGGGATCTAGGGAGGGAGGCACGGTCGGAGGTGGAGGAGGGAGGCGCGGTCGGTTTGGCGGACGGAGGAGGAGTCGTGTCCGCCGCGGCAGTCGATGGAGGGAGGAGATGAGGGCGCGACGGTTAGGCAGACGAGGAGGAGATGGGGGCGTGGCGGCGACTGAGGAGATGCGGTCTGTGGTGGAGAAAACAGCCTATGGTGCTAAGATTGCGGAGACGTGGACGAGATTTGGGGCGCGGGTGCGGGATGAGATTACGAAGATACCCTTAAAAGAATATAGGGATTTGAGGAGGAGGATGGGTAGTAGCGTCAATTAACTATGCGAAATTTTTTGGGTTGGCGCCATTGGACCGAAGAAGGAGGCGGGGGGCCAAACTGAATTCAGTCCAGCGCCTGAAAAGCTTATGTGAAGCAACTTTTTTTAAAATAAGAAATTAAGGCATCTTTGTGAAGCAATTTGTACATAAACTATATTAAATATGATGAATACATTTTTCAAATGTAATAGGCAACACATAAGTTGTCATGTAGGAGTTTGAATAATTTCTAAGTAGATTTGGTATTTTCTATCATTTAATTGACTTTCTATGTCTTTATTGAAAGTAATCCTAAGTTGAACTACGTGTCCCTCCAATAAGATTCGAAAAATTGCACAAAAATATTTTTTAGGTTCATATGTTCCATTACAGACCATGTATTGGAGATGGAGAAAAATTATGTTGTCTTCTAGAGACAATTCAAAATTTTATCTCCAAATTAGCACATAATAATTACAATAATATCTAAATTTGATCCAAAAATTCTAATTGATGTGGCAACATATTTTTGGTTCATAACTAAGCTTGTAAAAAAAATTAAGTATTTTGATAAAGTTGGAGCATACATTGTTCACAAATATAGACATCTCTCACATAGTTCGTAGTAACTCAAGTCAAATTTTGAGATTTAAGTAGCACTTTACATGTTCGAACTCGTATTCACCTCAAAATTGGATAGAACCTTATAATTACCATGACATTAGAAAATATGAAGTTATGTTACCAATTGTTATGCAAAAAACATGTTTTATCTATTCTTTTTTTGGAAGAAAAGAAGCTAGAAATTGTGTACATAGAATAAACCATCCTCACATCATCTAAAGCCAGCCATCCATGGGCGAGGGGCACTAGAAATTGGGAAAAAAATTGAAAGATGCGCGGTGGGCGAATTGAACCAGGGTCTCCGGAGTTAAGACTCGAGCACCTCACCACCAAGCTACGCAATAGTTGGGTGATGTGTTGGACGCATTTAGTTTTTTATTGCCTGCCTCGTAATTTGGCCCTATTATAATGAAGAACAGATATATGGTCCTCTGATTTGTGTCATAGAAATGCCCCAGCCGAGACAAGCCTCACAAAGCCACATCAGCATGCCAGGTAAGCGGTAGGTGCATATGTGGATGGATGTGGACCTACCATGAACAACTTTAGCTTTTTCTGCCTCATTTTAGATAACTGCTTTTTTTAAACTTTAAAATAGATCTAACACTGGAGCACATCACATGTACAACATTATCATAGTGGTAGGTTCTTTGCCCTTTGTAACCTGAGGTTGTGGGTTCGATTCTTGTTGAGCGCACTTATGCTGTTTTGATTTTTGGACTTTGGGAGGAAGCGAGCTCAGCCCAGGTAAATGCGCCAGAGCTTTTTTTCCCACGATCCATGGGAGGAAGGGCTCCGCTTAGCCCAGGAAGGAAGCCAGGAGGTTTCCTGTGCAAGAAAAATTATAGAAATTTTAATGAAACTAAAATTCAGGCTGAATAAATTATCTTGTAAAAGTTTCAAAAACTTTGAAACTAATTTACTATTTTTTTCTTTTTCCCTACCTAGCACAATACTATTGTAGAAAGCCTAGAAGATGATTTCTTTGTTTAAATACTTATCTTTTGTTCAACAGTAATGTGTTTCTGGATTTTTTGTTGAAAACTATTACATTGTCTGGGATAATGAATAGCTGGAGTTGGTCTTTAAACTGTTATACTCATGTTTGTTTTCTATTATAAGCACAAATATCAGCATGCTGGACAATTTTTTGTTTTCTAAAATTGTCATGGAAGATACGGATGGTGATCGTCCATGTTGAAAAATGAAGTGAATTAGCCATCTTCATCATGTAAACAAGTAATATAAAGTCTTCTTAATGTCGAACACACCTTAGTACCCCAGTGGTAGATGAGGGTTTGCTTATACTTTAGTTCCTGGGATCAAATCCTCCGTGGAGCATTTTTTTGTTAATAGAATATATTATTCAGAAATGTGTGGAGTATTTTGTCTATTCCAACCATTTTTGGTATATTACAACACTTTTAGGCCGTTGCATCAGGAGTAGCCTACTGCGTGGAGCATTTTATCTATTGCAACCATTTTTGGTACATTGCAACACTTTTAGGCTGTTGCATCAGAGCGGGTCCCACTGGCTAGATTCCCGCGTAGCCAGTATTTGTTCTCGTGCAGGTGTGAATGAAATGGTGCGGTGAGCGGCGTAGGCCGTGGGGCTGGTGATGTGGTCCGGCTAGTCCTATGCCTCCACGTCGGTACGGTGGGCCCCGTGGTCAGCGACGAAGACAGAACCGCTTGCCACGCATGTCATCACGTGTTCATTCTTTTTTTTTCCTTCTAGAATTTTTATGAACTTCTACAATTTTGAAATAGTAGATAATTTTTAATGGAAAAGTCGTCAAAAACAAAGTTGTAGAACCCACTGAGATCTACAATTTTGGTTTTAGTCCTTTCTCCATCCGACTTTGTTTCAACAATTCAAAATTTAAATTTTAAAATATAAGAATTCGAATAGAATTTTGGGATAGTAAATGATTTCAAATGAAAACGTTATCAACAACAAAGTTGTAGAAATCATAAAATCTATAACTTTTATTTTGGTCATTTCTTTATCCGACTTTGTTTGAATAATTCAAAATTTGAATTTCAAAATATGAGAGCTTCAAACATATTTTTGGGACAGTTAATGATTTCAAATGAAAAAGTCATCAACAACAAAGTTGTACAACCCAACGTGATTTACAACTCTTGTATTGGTAATTTCTCCATCCGACAAAATGGTACTATACATTGTTCACAATTGGGTACATCTTTCATATTAATCACTTATAACTATGTGAGAGATGTATCAATTTGTGAACAATGTCTATTGCCACCTTGTTAAAATCATTTGAGTTTTTTATATGATGATTTGATAACAAAAACATGTTACCATGCAAAATTGTAAAATTTTCTGACAAAATTTAGAATTATTACAATTATTTGGTCTTAATTTAGGAATAGAAGGATGAATTATCCCTAGCAAACAAATGTTTTTCCCTAACAACTCTAGGTTATGGGATAGAGTGAAATGTATGACTATAAATATGTTCTTTGTAAATTTTTTACTCCTATTGGAGGTACGCACAGTTCAATTTGGAATTACTTTCGGTAAGCACGCAGAAATTTATTTAAAAGATAGAAAATATGAAATGAGTTCCAATTTTTTTGAAACTCCTACACAACAACATATACGTAGGCTATTGCTTGTTAAAAAAGTTTCAGAAATACCAACTATTAAGAATAGAAATACCAACTATTCATGTGTTCTTCATTCCAAATCATTTCATCTCACTGGACGGAGTTAGTACTTGGAAGAAAATTCCCCCAACTTGGCACAAACACTTGCTGTAGCCTGGTGGTTAGACTTCCTTGGTTCCTTGTCGAGGTCTTAGGTTCGAGTCTCAACTAAGGAATAATTTTTTTTGAAATTTAATTTCTCTATTCTCTCACTGACATGTTAAGAACAATGTATGCCGAAGTAAGTCACAAACAATGAAGTGGTGTGGTGGTACGGTGCGCTTGGCTTTAGTCCGAGGTCTTGGGTTTAATTCCCTTGGCCAGTATCTTTTTTTGCCCTTTTCATGTCAATTCCCTTGATAGATGGGCTCCAGCTTGCAGCTGGAGCCAGCAGGCCTGCTCGGACCAGGCGCAAGCGTGCAGCCTAGCCCATATTTTTTTGGTTTTGAATTTCAAATGATTGGACCAAACATGTATAAGGAAACATGCCAGAAAAAATCACAAACACAACCATGATGTGGTGGTAAGACATGCTCATCTTTAGTGGCAGGTCGCAGGTTTGAATCCTCCTCACCCCCATTTTTTGGTACATTATTCAGAAATGCGTGGATCATTTTGTCTATTGCAACCATTTTTGGTATATTGCAACACTTTTAGGCTGTTACATCAGGGGTAGTCTATAGCAACACAAAAAAAATCATGGCAATATTAACATGATATTGCGTCCATTTAGGATTGTAGTTGCAATAAGTACTTAACAATTGCAACGCCACAAAAGATTATTACAACCCTAGAAAACCGTGGCAATAGGAACATGCTATTGCATCTATTCGGAAATCTTGTTGCAATAACCACCCTAGCAATTGCAACACCATGGAACATTATTGCAACCCATAATAACCATGGCAATAGTTACAAGCAAAAGCAACCAAATCCAATATAGTTGCAATAACACCAAGTAATTGCAACGAAAACCAATACTATTGTAACTCAAAAATGCCTTTGCAATAATGCCAACTAATTGCAACACAATTCTTAAATGGTTGCAGTAGCACAAGCTTGTTGCAATGACAAACCACACATATTGCAATAAATTTAGTCTATTGTATTATAGGCACATATTGCAACCATTTTTTGAAAAGGTTGCAATACGACTCACCTATGGCAACCAAATTAGTGGTGTTGCAATCATGTGGTGTGGCATTAGAGGTAGAACCTTGTAGTGTTTGGCCGATTGCGAGCCCATCCTTTGTTGTAAGGGTGCCTTGGGATGGTCATCAAAACAATTAATGGCTAGCCCTTGAACTCCTAGGCCCCGTAGGGCTGGAGGAACACTTTTTGACCTATATCTTTTTGCTGGTAAAGAGTCCTGGTCTGCCCGGGGAGGCAAAACATCTGGCGCGTCTTCAGAGGGAAAGGATAGGGATTGCGGATGCATATCCCGCGATCGTGACGTGGTGATGGATTGTGGTTGGTGCGGAGATCTAGGTGGATGGTTGCCTTCCTTGCATCCATCACTATAAAACCAAGGGGTTCGCCCCCAGGGTTTCGTACTTTGCCTCCTTGCCTTTGCATCTGCAACCTCTATCAAGTTCACATCCACCCACCCTAATCATTCAATGGAGCCATGGTGCAGATCCAATATCACCTTCCAGCGCCTGAAGGACCTTGTTTGCCACGGCCTTCTTTGCGCGCAGACTACCACTGAGGAGTGGTGGCTGCTCGGTGATGAGGATGCACCATCGCTGCTTGAAGGCTACGTCGTGTCCTTCGCTCACTTCCATGAGCAGGGATTCACCACCCCTACCCACAAGTTCCTTCAGGTGTTGCTGCATTACTACAAGGTGGAGCTGCAGCACCTTAATCCTAATGGAATCCAGCACATTGTGGCATTCATCACCCTTTGTGAGGGGTTCCTGGGGATTAGTCCCTACTTTGACCTATGGTGGTACTTCTTCGCCATCACCCTCCTGAAGAAGCATGATAAGAAGCAGGAGCTGAACATGCCAATGGGATGTGCCAGCATCCAGCTTTGCAACAACTACGTCAATGAGTACCCACCAATGCGTCTGTTGGTCTCCAACAAGGGGTGGCATTCGCATTGGTTCTATGTCAAGAATGACGCAGCCGCCCCCTTGCTAGAGTTCACTGGGTGCCTCATCGAAGAGGTCCTAGAATCATGGAGGAGGTGGGGAGTCTCGGAGAAAGACAAGAAGAAGATCCAGGATCATCTTGCCGCCGTTCAAATTTTGAAGGAGAGGGGCATGAAGGGGTCAGGGATCATCAACGCCTATCACGCGCGGAAGGTGGCACCACTGATGAGGCGCACGCTTCCCCTACACATGATGGCGCCGGGGCGACACTCGATGGGACGACGCTCGCTGAGGGAGCACTCTCCCCCTCTGAAGTGGCATAGCGTATCAAGGAGGCGATGGAACCTCTGCGGGACAATGCCGGCGCTATCCTTGACTTTGTATATCCGGTGCCGGGGCATCCCCAATGCGGCTAGAACTGGGATACATTATTTTTGTAAGTTTTCTTTCCTCGTGCCTCCTTTTTAATTGAACTCCCAACCTCTTGATGCTGATATTGAGATTGGGAGACCAGCCAAAGAAGCTCATCCTTATGGATCTTCTGGCTCCGCTGCCGAAGGATCTGGCCATGATGGCGGCCATCCGCACCACGACCGAGTGGCAGCAAAAGGCAAAGGAGGGCAAGAGGAGGAAGAAGCAACAGAAGCTACGTGCGCAGGAGCGTGGGGAGGAAACCAATAGTGATGATGATGACGGCGAGGAAGAAGAAGAAGAGGTAGTTGCCAATGTCGAGTGGGATGACCTGGAGAGCGAGGATACACTGATAGGTATCCACTCGTCCATGTAGGGACCCTTCCCGTTTCATGCTGGAGGAAGTGAGTCCATGAGGATAGCGAAGGCACGCCGAACCATCGGCCCATCCTCAGAACAAGTAGGGGTAGGTCAATTAGCCGCCGTGCCTGAGGTATCAGCGGAGGGGAGCGGCCCTGCCACTGTGCCTCAAGAGTCAGTGGGGGTGGGCAGATTTGGCGCCATGCCCGAGGTACTAGCAGGGCCGGGCGGATCTGCCACCGTGCTCAAGGTGCCGAGGGAGGGGGATGGCTCTGTCGCCATGGCCCCGAGTGCAAGGGAGGTGAGCCTCTCGGCCCGGGAGTAGGGGGCAGGCTTCAAATGGCCTCGTCCCAAGGAGGCAGAGCAAGGACCTAGGGGTTCGTCCCCCAAACGTATCATGTGCCCAACGGTGCTGATGTAAGTCATTGACTTCTCGGTTTTCTCTATTTTCTCTGTTTTGAGCGTGACTCACGCCTTCTATTTCTTACATCATCTTGAGACGGGGCCACTCTTTGGCGCTGGCGCCCAAGAAGAGTGTCGCCATCTAGGCGAGACATCGACCGTCGCCCGATGTCGCTCTTACTTTGGGCGGTAGCGGAGCCGGCGTCCTAGCCTCATCGGCCGGTCAAGCGCTGCCCGCAGTGGTGCCCGTGCCCTTGGTGGGTCAAATGATCATTGGGGCTGAGGGAACACCCTCGGAGGTCGTCGAGCAACCAGCAATTGAAGTGATTCCGCTGCCGATGTTGGAGCGGACGGAGCTACTGCTCGCACTCATGGCGCCGACCAGTGTGGGCGTGATGTCGCCGATCGAGGCCCCTCCGACATAGATGGAGGCGGCAGTGATTGTGATGAGCTAGGCATAGCCAGATGCAGCTGCGGTGGTGCCTAAGGATGCGACACGATCCATGCCACCGGCAGCCCAGGTGACGGCGCTCGAAATGGGCCAGATAGAGGGGGACATGGCCGAAGGGTCCCCGGGCATCGTGGTGGTGGTGGAGAGGACCAGTGGGGGGTCACCCTTGGCCCTAACATCGGGGGGCAGCTGCTCACCCGCGTGGGGTGAGTCGCTGCTCTAGTGGATGGTTCCTCAAGACCCAACATCGATACTCTTCTCGCTCGACAATGCTATCACGGTAGCCTGAAGGCTGGAGGCTGAGAGCATCTCCGCCAGGCTAGTCACGGAGCTTGCTGAGGTGTGGAGGATCCTTTAGGCAGAGAGCGATGAGCACGATCTCCTGCGCACTACCGTCGGGGTGGTCTTCGATGACCTAGAGGTGGCGTGGTCAAAGGGAACCAACTCGCTTGAGGCCCATGCCATAGACATCACAACACGGGTGCGCCTGCTTGAGAGGGAAGCTCTTCACTCTAGGATCACCCAAGCCTTCGCCATCGCCCGCTCCCACTACACCTACAGTATTGACTTGAAGACAATGAACCTTGGCTTTGCGCCTAGCTACGAAGCCTCCGTGCTGGATGAAATAGAGAAGGCGATGGCTCCTGTCGCGTGGAACCTGGCGGACAAGGTTGAAGACATAGTTCTCCCCTGGAGGGGATAGTTAGTCAAAATGACTTGATAAGCATTCTTGTAACCTATGAACAAGTGCCGATCCTTATATATCATGAAAACAATTTTGTAACTTTGTTTTATTTAATTTGTTTGATTGAACTTGTTTTTCTTCCATTTTTATGTGCGAAAGAAAGGCTCACGTATTCCAACCCCTCCATTTGTTAAGACCATAGGGCTCGAGGTGTAAGAGGAAAAAACTTTGAATCACGCTGGTGAGCAAAGATACCATAGCCACCGAGGCATAGTTTTTTTTGCAGTTCAACCAGGCATGCTTAGTTTATTCGTTTGCGCAAACTTTGATGCTAGGCTTAATGTGAGGAAGAGGTCTAACGTAGCGACTATTTTTAGAAAAGGTGTATTTATACCCTTATCAGCCCCCGAGTGAGATCCGACCCTTTGCCGTTGCTGGGGTCGGATGTCACTAGAAATCGAGGGGAGGATGGCGAGACTTAGGAGAATGCATCTCTTGTATTCACACATACCCTCTCCCTAGGGTCTTAGCTAGCTTTCTATGATCGTGCGTTCGGTCTCCTTGCAAGTCCGATCTTCCTCGAGCCCCCACGCGTGGTGGGGATTTGGTCAAGGGTCGGTTTGTTTTTGTGACTGTCACCCCATCCACGGTTTTCGCAACTAAAGGGGTTGAGTTAACGCCACCTGCCTCGATGGCTTGAGTAACATGCTCGGTGAGCTCGCTAGTGGGCATGTTCAAACAGAATCTAGTTCCATCACCTGTGATGGGATCGGCAAAGCCCTTGGGGGGGCATTCTATTGCTCCTTAACCCGCCTTCCAATAGATTCCCCCTCAATGGGGATTCTATGGGCTCGGCTAGAGGCTAGGATCAAATAAGAAGGTTGAGACGGACTTGTCCACTTCTAAGCAGGATGGGCACAGGCCACTGAGGCTTGTCTGTGTTTTCCCCCCGACTCTTTGTTCGCCATGAGATGGCCTTGGGTCTTCCGTGATTTGGCCTTCGAACCTTGATCTTTCGATCTAGGATCGGGTGGCTCGGGCCCCCTAGCCCCATGGGGTTCGACAGGGGTCGGCTGTGATTCATGCATCACCCCATCCTCGGTTTCCACAACCAAAGGGGTTGAGCTAACGACACTAGCCTTGATGGCTCGAGTGTCACGCTCGGTGAGCTCGCTAATGGGCATGTTCGAGTGGAATCCGAGTCCATCATCCGCTGATGGGGATCGGTAGAGCCCTCATGTGGCATTCCACTACTTCTTAACCCGCCCCCAATAGATGCCTGAGCCGTTCGATATGCTCGGGTGGCCCGTTGGCCTCTCCTCGATGGAGATTCTGTGGGTTTGGCTCGAGGTTAGAATCAAACGAGAAAGGTCGAGATGTCACTGTCCAATTCTGAGCAGGGTCAGGCAAGGCAGCTAGGGCTCATCTCGGTTTTTCTCCCCTGGCTCTGTTTGACACGACGAGGCCTCGAGCCCTTCATGGGCAGGCCTTCGAACCTTGGTCTATCGCCATTCATATCGAATGAGACAACTACCGCTTCGTGACATGATGCGAAGCATTGTGATGCGGTAATCGCATGTGCAATGCTTGGATGTATGGGATGAACGATAATATAATGAAAAAGAAGGCGGGGGTCGGTAATGTTACCTCGGTGGCACGAGTGATGGGTTCTAGGAACTCTTACTAGATATGTCTGTTCGGGGTTCGGGTCCGATGGTCATGAAGGGGCCGGTGTAACCTGCACGAGCATCCTAGTTTTCCGTTTCTGTCTCTCGCAGTGATCCGAGCCATTCAATCGGCTTGGGTGACTTAACAACTTCTTCTTGATGGAAATTCTACAAGTAGGCCCCTCCGAACCCCTCTCGAGAAGGTGGATGCTAAATCTTGGAGTGCGGGGACAAAGACTTCGATCACGCTGGTGAACAAAAACGCCATAGCCACTAGGGCATAGGGTTCTAGTGGTTCAACCAGTTTGACTCAAAGTTTATGCCCGCACATCGCGCCTCCAATTTTTAAACGTAAGGAGGGGTCGGTCAAAGAGAAATGTCTAGCGAATAGACACTCTTGCCAGCCCCCGAGCGATGTCCAACCCCCTGCCGTTACTGGGGTCGGAGGCTCGGTAGCGAATTTAATATGTAATGTAAGTAAGGGTGCTTATCTCTCGGCGGCGGTTTTGAGTCATTCGATCGACTTGTTTCTCGACAGTAGCCAAGCCGTCCGGTCGACTTGTGTTTCCTGTTGAGATAGGATTTTCCTATGAAAGTAGAGGACGAGAGTATGCCGCACAAGAATTTAGTTGGGTAGATAAACCAAGAGATGAATTTGTGCAAAAATGGACAAGTTCTTAAATTTTGTTATAGCAAACAACTTTTCAGCTCTTCTCCCCCTTTTTCTATAGAAGGGTTTAGCGTGTTCCGACCCTTTCCGTCATTAAGGCCATAAAAGCTCAGAGTGCGGGCGAGCCAATTCTGATCACGCTGGTGAGCAAAGGCATCGTAGCCACTGGGGAGTAGGTTTCTCGCAGTCCGACCAGTTATACTCATAACTTTATTCCCGAGAACCTAGCTCCTAGGCATTAACGTGAGAAAGGGAGGCTGGCACAGAGAATGTTTGCAGGGTAAATATACTCATATCAGCCCCCGAGTGAGACCTATCCCCTCGCCATTGCAATGGTCGGATGTCACAAAAGATCAGGGATTTTGATAACAAAACAGATAAGAGAAAGTATGCGTTTATTTAGGGGTAGAAGTGACATAGCTGCTCGATGTTCCAGGCATTGGTGAAGACCTCACCGTCGATGGTTTTTAGCTTGTAGGTGCCTGGCCGGAGCACCTCCGCGATGACGTACGGTCCCTCCCATGATGGGGAGAGCTTGTGGTGGTCCTTGTTGCTCTAGACAAGGCGGAGGACTAGGTCCCCGATGTTGAAGGCCTAGCCTTGTACTCGTCGGTTGTGGTACCGCCATAACACCTACTAGTACTTGGCTGAGCGGAGGAGGGCAATGTCGCGTGCTTCGTCTAGCTAGTCCAGGGCGTCCTCGAGAGATGCCTTGGCTCCCTGTGCGTCGTATGCCCTGATCCTAAGGTCGGTTGGGAGGATAGCCTCAGAACCGTAGACCATGAAGAAGGGTGTGTAGCCGATGGCTCGACTAGCGGTTGTCCTTAGGCTCTAGAGTACCACGGGGAGCTCGGCGACCCACCGTGTGCCAAACTTGTTCAACCGGTTGAAGATCCTAGGCTTGAGGCCCTATAGGACCATGCCGTTTGCGTGCTCAACCTGCCCGTTTGTTCGAGGGTGCGCGATGGCGGCCCAATCAACCTAGATGTGGTATTCATCACAGAATCAAAGGAACTTTTTCCTGGTGAACTGCGTACCATTGACCATGATGATGGAGTTCGGGACTCCAAAGCGATAGACGATGTTGAGGAAGAATAGCACGGCTTGCTCGGATTTGATCACAGAGATCGACTGAGCTTCAATCCACTTTGTAAACTTGTCTATGGTTACAAGCAAGTGGGTGTAACCTCCGGGCGCCCTCTTGAGAGGTCCAACCAAATCAAACCCCCAAACCATGAACGACCACGTGATGGGGATCATCTGGAGTGCTTGGGCCGGGAGGTGAGTCTGCCGAGTGTAGTGCTAGCACCCTTCACAGCTACGCACGATCTGCTCGGCATCGGTTACTGAGTGGGCTAATAGAAGCCCTATTGGAACACATTTCTGACCTGGGTTCTAGGTGCGGCATGGTGTCCATAGATCCCACAGTGGATATGGCTCAGCAAACGCTTCCCCTATTCGATGGGGATACAGTGTTGTAGGATCCCGGTGTGGCTTCGCTTGTAGAGTTTGCCCTCCACAAGAACAAAGGACTTGGCACGACACACGAGCCATCAAGCTTCCATCTTGTCCATCGGCAGCGTGTCATAGAGGAGGTTGTCGATGTAGAGTGCCCTCCAGTCGATTAGAGGGTCAGGCTCTGTTGCCGGTTCTTCTTCGAGTTCCATGACTTCGAGGCCAGATGGAGCCGATGGTTGGTCAGCCCCCGAGCCTAGATCGAGAGGACTATCATCGGCCCATTCTGACCCCTCGTAGTGAACTGAGGGCTTGTGTTGGTCGCTGGCGAAGACACCTGTTGGCACCGGCTCTCGACTAGATGCTGCCTTCACAAGCGCATCGGCCACCTCATTAAGGCGCCTTGGGATGTGATTGAGCTTGAGGCCATCGAACTTGTCTTCAAGTCGTTGGACTTCTCAGTAGTATGTAGCCATCTTGGCATCGTGGTAGCTTGACTCCTTCATGACTTGATCAACGACCAACTAGGAGTCTCCTTGAATGTCAAGACGTCGGACGCCCAATTCGACGTCAATGTGTAGGCCGTTGATGAGTGCCTCATATTCGGCCACATTGTTGGAGGAGGGGAAATGGAGACAAACCATGTACCTCATGCATACCCTGAGGGGTGACACAAAGACCAGCCCCACATCGGTGCCCTTCTTCATCAGCAATACGGCAAAGTACATCGTCTAGTACTCTTGATCGACGCCTGCTGGTGGCATTTGGACCTCGGTCCATTTTGTGATGAAATCAGCTAACACCTAGGACTTGATGGCTATTCGAGGGGCATACGCAATGCCTTGACCCATCAACTCGAGTGCCCATTTCGTGGTCCTCCTCATGGCATCCTAGTTTTGGATGACCTCACCAAGGGGGAAGGACGTCACGACCGTCACCGGGTGTGACTCGAAGTAGTGCCATAGCTTCCTCTTCGTGATGAGGATGGTGTACAGGAGCTTCTAGATTTGGGCATAGTGGGTCTTTGAGTTAGATAGAACTTTGTTGATCAAGTACATAGGGCACTGTTCTTTGAGGGCATGCCCCTCTTCTTCCCGCTCCACTACTAGGGCGGTGCTGACCACTTGCGTGGTAGCCGCTATGTAGAGCAAAAGGGTTTCTCCATCAGTTGGAGGAACCAGGATCGAGGCCTTTGTCAAAAGCTGCTTGACCACATCAAGTGCCTCCTAAGCCTCGGGCATCCATTCAAAGTGGTCGGCCTTCTTCAGAAGTCGATAAAGGGGAAGACCTCGTTCACCAAGGCGTGAGATGAAGCAGCTGAGCATGGTGAGGCACATCGTAACCCGTTGTACCCCCTTTATGTTCTAAATTGGGCCCATCCTCATGATGGCTAAGATCTTCTTTGGGTTGGCTTCAATACCACGCTCGGAGACGATGAAACCTTGCAGCATACCCCTCGAGACCCCAAAAACACACTTCTCGGGATTCAGTTTGATGCTGTTTGCTCGGAGTTTTGCAAAGGTCTACTCAAGATCAGCTACGAGGTGGTTAGCTCATTTGGATTTGACCACGATGTCGTCAACGTAGGCCTCAACAGTCCACCCGATGAGGTCCCCAAAGCACTTAAGCATATAGCGCCGGTATGTAGCCCTAGTGTTCTTTAGACCGAACGGCATTATGACATAGCAGAATGATCCGAAGGGGGTGATGAAAGATGTCACGAGCTGGTTAGACTCTTTCATCACAATTTGATGGTAACCGAGTACGCATCAAGGAAGCAGAGGGTTTCGCACCCTGATGTAGAGTCAACTATCTGGTCTATGCGTGGTAAAGGAAATGGATCCTTTGGGCATGCCTTATTGAGACCCATCTAGTCAACACACATCCTCCATTTCTTGCTCTTCTTTCATACAAGGACGGGATTGGCTAACCACTCTAGGTGGTATACTTCCTTGATGGATCCGGCCGCCTAAAGTTTTGCTATCTCCTCGCCGATGGTCCTACATTTCCCCTCATCGAAGCGACGTAGGCATTGCTTCACTAGCTTGGAGCCTAGGCTATTTTTCAAGGTATGCTCGGTGACCTCCCTCAGAATGCCTAGCATATCTGAGGGTTTCCACACAAAGATGTCTTTGTTGTCGTGGAGGAAGTCAATAAGCACGCATTCCTATTCAGAGGAAAGCATGGTACCAATGCGCACCATTTTGCCCTCGGTGGTCCCAGGGTCTATGAGGACTTCTTTAGAGCCTTCCACTAGCTCGAAGGACCCGGTTGACCTCTTGGGGTCGGTCGCTTCTTCGATGACCTCTTTCCTGATGTCCGCGACCTCTTCAGAGGTGACTATTGTTGTGGCGTGATCGCAGCACTTGACCTCACACTCATAGGCACGCTGGAAGGAGGTGCTGACGGTGATGACTCCACCAGGGCCAGGCATCTTTAGCTTGAGGTAGGTGTAGTTGGGGATGGCCATGAACTTCATGTAACATGGTCATCCCAGGATAGCATGGTAAGTTCCATGGAACCCAACCACTTCAAAGGTGAGGGCCTCGGTCCTATAGTTGGACAAACCCCCGAAGGTGATGGGTAGATCGATCTGCCCAAGTGGCATGGCCTACTTTCCAGGCACAATGCCATGAAAAGGTGCTCCGGTTGTCCGGATGCACGCTCGATCAATGCCCATGGAGTCGAGCGTCTCGACATACATGATGTTGACGCCGCTGCCTACATCCATCAGTACTTTGGTGAGCCACTTCGTGCCAATGATTGGGTCGACCACGAGCGAGTATCTCCCTGGCTGTAGGATGTTCTCCGGGTGGTCGGTCCGATCGAAGGTTATAGCGGACTCTAACAACCAGAGGAAGGCAGGTGTGGCCAGTTTGGTCATGTAGACCTTGTGGCATGCGATCTTCTGGCAGCGCTTGGAGTCATAGGCCTCTGATCCTCTGAAGATCATGAGGTTGCCATCTGGCATTGGAAACCCGCCATCTTTCTCCCTGGCATCGTCCGTGGTAGGGTCAAGGTCCTTCCCGTGCTCCCCTTTGTTAGAGCCTCCAGACAAGAACCGCCTCATGAGGCTATAGTCTTTGTACAGATGCTTGACAAGGAAGGCATGGTTCGGGCATGGCCCCTCGAGTAGTTTTTTGAAGTGGTTCGGAGTGCCCTCCATGGGCTTCCGGCCACCCCTGCGGTCAGCGGCAGCCATGAGCGAGCCTTCGCACCGTTGCTTCTTGTTCTTCTTTTTGGTGGGATGAAATTGGAGGCACCTTCGTCGATGTCCTCATCCCGCCTTGCCTTGCCATCGAGGCGATCGAAGATTGCTCTGACCGCTTCTTCGCCCAAGGCATGACTGGTGGCGATGTCAAGGAGATCCTTGGTGGTTCGTAGGCCCTTGCATCCCAGCTTGTGAACTAGAGACTCATAGGTGGTCCCGGATAGGAAAGCCCCTATAATGTCGGCATCGGCGATGTTAGGTAGCTCATTGCACTACCGGGAGAAACATTGGATGTTCACATGGAGGGTCTCACCGGCCTTTTATCGGTAGTTTTTGAGGTCCCATGGGTTCCCAGGGTGCTTGTATGTGCCCTGGAAGTTCCCCATGAAGATCTCCTTCAGGTTCGTCCACCTCTAGATTATGTTGGATGGCTGGTGTTCCAACCATGTTCGTACCAAATCGGCTAAGAACAGTGGAAGGTTGCAGAAAATGAAATCGTCAATATCCGCTCCACGCTCGGGCATCGTGGCCTCTGGAAGACCGTGGAGCAGGGCCACTGCAGTGGCGATGTTCAGGTCGAGCCACTGTTTCCCCCTCAACCTCGTCATCGAGGTTGTTCGCCAAGGTAGCCTCCTCCTCGAGGATGTTTTCGATGTGTCCCTCTGGGGTACTCGTCATGAAGCATTCACGAGAGGTGTGATGGCTACCCCTGCTAGAGTCAGAGCCAGAAGGCAATTCTAGCGCCTCTGCGAGGAGGTCGTGGAATCATTCTGCAATGTGTTCGATCACCCCCATGAACATGTTGTTCATGGGGGATTGGATCATACACTATGCCAGAAGGCGACCAACGGTTCCTGCAGCGTTGCAGAGACCAAACGGGAGCAGGGTGTTGATCCGCAACCCCATGGGGAGCAGACGGCGCAGTGACTGGATGTCCATCACTATAGAGGACGCAAGTCTCCTCCTAGACCATAGTTGTTGTCATATGGTCCCATCAGGATCTGTGCTCGATAGCTAATGGTGGCGCCCACAACACTGTTTAGGCTCTGACATGCCCGGAAGGGCTTTAAAGCACCCATCTTGTAATATCCTATCGGTACTTTCCTACATGCGTGTAGGGTATGGTCCTTGGTATTATGATTAACTTGAGTGGCCTTCCTTATCTATGTGCATAGTTATGAAGGAGCAGCGTGTAGACGTTGGGTGAGGCAGAGTCTGCCCCCAGACATCGAGCGAGGCGGAGCCAGCTCCTAGATGTCGAGTGAGGTAGAGCCTGCCCTAGATGTCGGGTGAGACGGAGCCAGCCCCTAGACATCGGGCAAGGCAGAGCCAACCCCCAGACGTCGGGTGAGGCAGAGCCTGCCCCCAGACATCGGGCGAGGTGGAGTCTGCCCCCAGATGTCGGGCTGAGGCAGAGCCAGCCCGCGGACGTCGGGCAAGGCGAAGTCTGCCCCTAAACATCAGGCAAGGCAGAGCTAGCCCTTGGATGTTGGATGAGGTGAAGTCTGCTCCCAGACGTCGGGTGAGGCGGAGCTAGCCCCCAGACGTTGGGCGAGGCAGAGTCTGCTCAAAGACGTCGGGCGAGGCAGAGCCAGCCCCTGGGGGTCGGGCAAGGCAGAGTCTGCCCTTAGATGTTGGGCGAGGCAAAGCTAGCCCCCAGGGGTTGGGCGATGTAGGGCCCATGGTCTCGGTGGATGAACGAGGAGTGTCCTAGCAAGCGGTGTAGTCATGCTCTTGATCACGTGGCTAAATCAACGTTCGACGGTCATTAGCTCCTCTTCTTCGGGTACCCTAATATTGGTCCCTGACAATCTTCTTGTTCCAACATCTTTGGCTCATGTCCTTGCCATGACATGTAGATAGAAGTGTTGTAGAACCAGAGTAATGACATGTAAGTCAAGTGTTGTGGAACCAAGTTCCCTTTTCGTTACTTTGGTGTTTATTACCCTCTTGATTTTATTCCTTCGATTCTCGTCAACTGCTATGTCGATTGGATCAAAGGAAGGTGAATCATGTGTCTCCTTCCCCTCTTTTGGCTCTTTGTGCTTGAGTCCCTTGTATGCTTGTACCCACTCTAGACCTTAGCACTCCCTAGGTTCTAGCGGTGATAACCGTACCGCTAAAACCCATGGGGTGTCTGGTGCCATTTAGTGCGCATGGGTCGAGGTACCCTATGAATGGACTTGGGTGTTGGTGTTCTTTGGTGTGTCGCCCCTTCTGATGCCCCATCTTTTCCATGGTGTGGGGATTGGAAGAAGCAGACCACCATTCCTCTCCTCCTTCTGTTCCACCCTCTCTTCGGTTCTCGTCACTTACCATGGCATACGGATTGAGAGAGATCGGAACTGCTTCATTTTCCCTTTAGCCCACTCTATTCGATCCCATCACTTACCATTGGTCTTTGATGATCGGATCAAATACTAGGATATCACTTCTAGTTGGAGAGGTTAGCGTCTATGTCATGTTCACTACTGACGGTCATTAACACCAATTATAAACCATCAACATAACCTGCATATATACTTAATTCCATCACCAAACATAGTTATAGGGTTTGATTCTAACAAGTTCCACTAGTTTTGGTGCTCTCACTTGTCTCGCAGGATATTTAATTTTTTACAAAACAAAATTATTTCAAATGGTGAATTAGAGTGCACCATTGTGAAGAGCTTGTCGAGCTGATCGAAACAAATATATTATATGCTATATTTGGAGCTCGTAATGAAAAGATATAAATTTCGCAAATAAAAGAAAAACTCCACATCATGAGCTACGGGATTAATTGGGCCCAATTCAGAATTTGGCCCATAAAGGCCATGTGCATTTTAACGAGATATGGTGGAAAGTTTAGTACTAATGAGGCTAACTACGAGGGGGAAGGTGTTAGGCGCCCCCATATATAGCAGCCCCAACCCCCCTCCCTAGAGCCATCCTAAAACCCTAATTTATATCCTCCTCATTAGGATTAGAGTCAGCTCTCAAGAGAAGATTAGTTCTCTATAGGATCTAGTCTTGTACCAAGAAAATAGTGAGTTAGAGAGTGAGGGAGGAGTTGGGAGGAGGTACAGGCCTGTCGGTGCTATCTCTACGGATTGTACTTTGGTAGATCTAGGCTTCTCCAAGTCTACATATGAGATACCTTTGGTAATTGATTTATGTTTAAAGTAAGTTTTGTGCTCTTTTGTTCATGGCTTCGTATTTCTTTTGAGTGCTCTAGTCCTTGCTAGATCTCTAGATTAGAGAAGTAATCGTTAGCATAAGCATGGTGCTTAGGCTATCGGCTACCTGTGTTTGCTCCCTCCTTCTTGGTTGTGTGGTAGCAGCGGGAGGTGATGGCCCCATCTATCTTTTGTAGTCCACGCCAAATTGAGCAGGTTCTTAAATTAGTAGGACTGTAGTCGCGTCGGTAGAGTCATCTATTAGCGGTGCTTTACTGTCTAAGCGGCGTCCCAAAGTGAACACTAGAATCATAAGCTTTGCTTTGCATAGGGTCATAACCTTAAGAATCCTCTCTACTCATACCTTAAACCTTGATTGCTATCCCTGGACAAACTAATTGATAGACAACACACACGTTTCCCATGGATACGATACTCGATAATACTTTGCGGAAAAACTAATTCGATACCCGTGTGCTTGTGGATTTTGTCTCTATGTGCCTCCACAGGTGTCAACAAGTTTTCTGGCGCCATTGCCATGGAGATAGTTGCTGTGATTTTGTCAAACCAGGTTTGTCCTTATATCTTTTCTTTTATTTATCTTTAAGCATGAATAATATTATGCCTATCAATCAATTCGCTGCTCCCATGGGTGCACAACTAGAGCCACCAGAATCTTCAAAACCTATCCTTACACCAGGCTATGAGTTGCGTCCGTGTTTAATAAATTTGGTCCAAGAGCAATCATTCTCACGAGAAGGCTATGAAAACCCATATACCCACCTATGAGAGTTTGAGCAAACTTGTGCATGCTTGCATATCGTGGGCATGTCACGTGAAACCTTAAAGTGGAAGTTATGTCCATCTCTTTGACGGGAATAGCTAAATACTAGTATACCTGAACAGTTGGGAGTGTACAAGGAGATTGGGAAGTGTCGGGGACCTAATACCGGGGTACCCCAGAAGGTGGAACCAATAACCACCGAACATGAAAAACTTCTGGACGCATAAGGGCGCCGTTTCATCCCTTGTTCGAGCGATAGGAGTTTGGTTCCACCTCGCCCGACACCTTTGTGGGATAACTCTACCTCGCCCGAGGGCTCAGGGTTAATCTCCGTCTCGCCCGACATCTTTGGGGCGGGCTCGGTCTCACCCGAGGGCCGAGGGATGAACTCTGTGTCGCCCGACGCCTTTAGGGCTGGCTCGGTCTCGCCCGAGGGCTGAGGGATAGAATCCGCCTCGCCCGACCCCGGAGGGGCGAGGTCGGTCTCGCCCGGGAGATAGGAATTGGTATCCGTTTCGCTCGACGGCAACGAACGAGTCTCACCCTGCTACATATCTAAAGATTGGATTCATCTTACCTGACAACTTCTCTCCATTGCCTCAAGATGATAAGTATAGGGCAAGACAAGACGTTTGGGTCAACCATGGCTCCAAGGACCATACCCTGCGCCCTGGCAGGAAAAGTACTGCCAGGGGGTGATAGGATAGGTGCTTTAGACCCTTCCGGGCGCCGCAGAGCTCGAAAGGTTGTATAGGTGCGTGCTCCTCGCCCTGTAGAGTTGTAGGCGCTGCCTTCAGCCCTGGGACACGGAACCCGACGAAGATATATGACAATCGCTATGCTCCAAAAAAGGAATTAATATCTCCACGCACGACGGACTTTCCATCACCATGCTATGGACCCGAGGGAGTGGCACCTGCTTCCCGACCCCTCAGGTCCACCAAGTCAGAAGGCCTTGACCACATCGTTGCTCCGGACCCCAACCCCTCGTCCCCCTGACAAAGACTCACAGGAACTAGAAGGCGTGCGGAGCAAGGCTGGGAGAGGCCGATAAGTCAAAACCACTATACTATAGCCCACATCCAAGTAGGCAAAGCATTCTATAATCAACCGACATTCTCTGAAACATCAACTTGAGATTGTGGCGCTTATCTTCATTCGTACTGATCAAAATGAAGAACGAAGTCAAGTAGACGTGAGCCACAAGGCTAAGTAGCATATACATCCTAAAAACTCGCCCTTGTAAAAGCGCCCCCTTCCTCTATAAAAGGGGATGCGCTTCCCCCATCAGAAGGGGGGGGGACTCTAGAGACCTAACAATACGACACACAGATACACACAGTCAAGTGGTCTCGAACCTCTTGACATCCCTTCAACCCCTCCATCTGAGACTTGGGACCAGTCCCTCTCTCGATCATTTGTACCCCTTACTACAAACCATTCACGGTGCTAATAACACGAGCAGCAACAAACTAGACGTAGGGACTTTCGGCCCGAACCAGTATAAATCTTGTGTCCTTTAGCGCACCATCCGAGCCTAACGCGCATTACTATAAATTTACTTGCCGGTGCTTGTACGAAACACCGACAGTTGGCGCGCCAGGTAGGGGCCTTTGCGCGTTCCAAATTAGGCCTCGGATGGCCACCCACGCAATCATCTGGGCCCTGGGCGCACACATGCGTTTCGGCAACCTAGATTTTGTCATCACACTAGGAGGAGAGCTGGCGCTAACTCACACAGCCACCCCGTCTCTCCCTTCCATCAACCTCAGCCGTCTTAGGCTTGAGGGCCCGCCGGGCAACTCCCTTGGATCCCAGTCATCAAGTGAGGTCTCGCACAATGTCACCCTGTGTCTAGAAGGTCCCGTACGGAGCACCCCGACAGCGTTTCCGTTCGGTCTCCGCAACAGCTGCGGCGACCGCTGGCCACCTTCTAGCGCCACGAATGGTTCAGTCACCCACGGACATCGAGTTCGTGGGGGCGATCGAGCATGATACGGAGACCCTCTATGGGCTCCTCAACGAGGAGCCAGGATCGTTCTCCAGCTCAGATTCTAGTAGGGGGAGCCACCACCCTTCCTGGCAATGCTTCATGACACAGACCCCTGAGGGTCAGGTCGAAAGCGCCTCCAGGGAAGAGGTCACTCCTACAAACAACCCTGACAGCAGATCCGGGGAAGAGACGACAGCCCCATCTCGCCTAAGGATGGAGCAGCTGAAGGCCCGTCAGCAGGAGATCGATGAGGCCGGGCAAGGGCTCTTCCGGGAGTACGTGGACATCAATCGCGAGATTGAACGCCGCAAAGACGGGGGGCGTGCGCGCGCCACGGCCCGTACCGTACACCAAAGGATCCTCACCGACGATGGGACCCTTCCTCACTTCGCCCGAGCCAGCCAGAATATCGCTGCAGCAACCGCCTTGCTGCATGGCCTCCCGGAGGCCACGATGGCCAAAGATCGCTGGGCCCACAGGGAGATTCGCACGTTGCTTGAGCGCGCGGCGGCGCAGCAGGCGGAAAGTTCGTTGTCTCAACGACGTGAACCGACACCAGCCAGCGCTTGCTCTCAGTACGTCCCACCAGGGACGTGACCGTTCACCAAACCCCTCCAGCCGGCAGGCAGCCCTCCACCGTCCTAGTACATCAACGCCTCAGCCATGGCCGCGATGTACGCGACATCATCGACGCTCGGAAGCACGCCCATGGCAACGACGGAGAAGCAGCATGCCGCGGCTACCATCCCCGACATGGCGGACGCTACGACAGCAACAAAGACCGAAGCCCGAGCCCCAGCCTGCCAGGTCCTCAGGCCTTCGGACGGCACGTCCTCAACGCCGCGTTCCCCCTAAGGTATCGACCGCCTACCAACATCCCTAAATATTCTAGCGAAACAAATCCCGGGCTTTGGCTCAAAGACTATCGGCTTGCATGTCAGGCCGGTGGGGCGAGTGATGACAATTTCATTATTCGCAACCTCCCGCTGTTCTTGGCCGATTCGGCGCGAGCATGGTTGGAGCACCTGCCATCCAATGCTATTCAGAGTTGGGCGGATCTAACGGAGATCTTCGTGGGCAACTTCGAGGGCACGTACAAACGCCCTGGAAACCCATGGGACCTCAAGAACTGTCGCCAGAGGGCCGATGAAACCCTTCGTGGGTACATTCGGCGCTTCTCTCGGTAGTACAACGAGCTCCCTAACATCGCCAACGCCGACGTGATAGGAGCCTTTCTGTCCGGAACAACCTGTGAGTCCCTGGTCCACAAGCTAGGACGTAGGGGCCCGCAGACTACCAAGGAACTCCTAGACATCGCTACTAGTCACGCCTCTGGAGAGGAGGCGGTCGGAGCCGTCTTTGATCGCTCCGACGGGAAGATGAGGCGGGACAAGGACGCCGGCGAAGGCGCTTCCAACCGTTCCGCCAAAAAGAAAAATAAGAAGCAACGGCGCGACAACTCGCTCGTGGCCGCTGCTGACCGCAAAGGTAGCCGGAAGCCCGCGGAGGGCACTCTGAACCACTTCGAGAAAATGCTCGAGGGGCCATGCCCAAACCACGCCTTCCTGGCCAAGCATCTATACAAGGAGTGCGGCCTCATGCGCAAATACTTGGCCGGGGGACTTAACAAAGGGGAGCAGGGGAAGGAACCTGTTCCCACCACAGACTACACAGAGGAGAAAGACGACGCCTTCCCAACGCCGACCGGCGCCCTTATGATCTTCGGAGGATCAACGGCCTATGACTCCAGGCGCCGCCAGAAGGTCGCGCGTCGCGAGGTCAATACCGCCGGACCGGCCACGGTAGCCTTCCTCCGATGGTCGGAATCCGCCATCACCTTTGACTAGACCAACCATCCGGATGCCGTCCCACACCCGAGGAGGTACCCGCTTGTCGTCGATCCGATCGTTGGTCCAAAGCGGCTTACCAAAGTACTGATGGATGGAGGCAGCGGCCTCAACATCATGTACGCCAAGACGCTCGACGAGATGGGCGTCGACCGAACGAACCTCCATCCCATCCGAGCACCCTTCCATGGCGTCGTGCCCGGCAGGCAAGCCGTGCCACTAGGGCAAATCGACCTGCCTGTCACTTTTGGGGATCGGTCCAATTACCGGACTGAGACCCTCACCTTCGACGTAGTGGGGTTCTCGGGGACTTTCCACGCCATTCTGGGACGACCATGCTACGCGAAGTTCATGGCTATACCCAATTATACATACCTTAAGCTGAAGATGCCGGGCCCCCGTGGGGTCATCACCATAGGCGCCTCTTTCCAACGCGCTTATGAGTGCGAGGTCGAATGCTGCGGACACGCATCCGCGGTCATCGCCTTCGAAGAACTCACCACCCTTAGGGAAGAGGTCGTTGAAGAGGCACCCAATGCGAAGAAATCGACCGGCTCGTTCGAATCAGCGGAAGGCTCTAGGGAGGTTCTTTTGGATCCCAGTAGCTCCGAGGGTAAAAATGTCCGTATCGGGACCACACTCTCCTCCGAATAGGAAAGCGCGCTCGTTGACTTCCTCCACGACAAAGACATCTTTGCGTGGAAGCCCTCGGATATGCTAGGCATCCGGAGGGAGGTCGTCGAGCATACCTTAAAAATCCACCTGGGCTCTAAGTCAGTGAAGCAACGCCTGCGTCGCTTCGACGAGGAGAAACGCAGGGCCATCGGCGAGGAGATAGCCAAACTATTAGCCGCGGGATTCATTAAGGAAGTAAACCACCCGGAGTGGCTAGCAAATCCCATTCTCGTACGAAAGAAGAGTGGGAAATGGAGGATGTGTGTCGACTACACAGGCCTCAACAAAAGCGTGCCCAAAGGACCCGTTTCCTTTACCATGCATTGACCAAATAGTTGATTCCACCTCAGGGTGCGAAACCCTCTGCTTCCTTGACGCATACTCCGGCTACCACCAGATCGCGATGAAAGAATCCGACCAGCTCATGACGTCTTTTATCACCCCCTTCGGATCATTCTGCTACGTTTCAATGCCATTCGATCTAAAGAACGCTGGGGCAACTTACCAGCGATGTATGCTCAACTGCTTCGGGGACCTCATCGGCTGGACCATTGAGGCCTATGTCGACGACATCATGGTTAAATCCAAAAGGGCCGACCACCTTGTCGCCGACCTCGAACAAACCTTTGTGAAACTCCGCGCAAACGGCATCAAACTCAATCCCGAAAAATGTGTTTTCGGGGTCCCGAGGGGCATGCTGCTCGGCTTTATTGTCTTCGAACGAGGCATAGAAGCCAACCCAAAGAAAATCTCAGCCATCACAAGAATGGGCCCGATCCAGAACATAAAAGGGGTTCAACAAATCATAGGATACCTTGCCGCCCTCAGCCGATTCATTTTGTGCCTCGGCGAACGAGGACTTCCCCTTTATCGACTCTTGAAGAAAGCTGACCACTTCAAGTGGACAGCCGAGGCACAGGAGGCGCTTGACATGGTTAAACAATTTTTAACTAAACCGCCGGTCCTAGTCCCTCCGGGCAACGGAGAATCCCTCCTCCTGTATATATCGGCCACCACGCAAGTGGTCAGCTCCGCCCTAGTGGTAGAGCGAGAGGAAGAGGGGCACGCCTTCAAGGTACAGCGCCCTGTCTACTTCATCAGCGAGGTCCTATCCGATTCCAAAACCCGTTACCCCCAAATCCAGAAACTCCTCTACACCATCCTCATCACCAAGAGAAAGCTACGCCATTACTTCGAGTCACACCCTGTGACAGTTGTGACGTCCTTCCCCCTCGGTGAGGTCATCCATAGCCAGGATGCTACAGGAAGAACCACAAAGTGGGCGCTCGAGCTGATGGATCAGGGCATTACTTATGCCCCCCGGACAGCGATCAAATCCCAGGTGCTGGCTGACTTCATCGCAGAGTGGACCGAGGTCTAGAGGCCACCAGCACCCATCGATCAAGAGTACTGGACAATGTACTTTGATGGATCGCTGATGAAGAAGGGCGCCGGAGCAGGACTAGTCTTTATATCTCCCCTCGGGGTCCACATGAGGTACATGGTTCGGTTCCATTTCCCCTCATCAAACAATACTGTAGAATATGAAGCGCTCGTCAACGGCGTACGAATCGCCATCGAGCTGGGCATCCGATGCCTCGACATCAGAGGTGACTCCCAGCTGGTCGTCAACCAAGTCATGAAGGAGTCAAGCTGCCACGATGCCAAGATGGAGGCATACTGTCAAGAGGTCCGACGGTTGGAGGACAAGTTCGACGGCCTCGAACTCAATCACATCCCAAGGCGCCTCAACGAAGCAGCCGACACGCTTGCAAAAGCAGCATCTAGCCGAGAACCAGTCCCGGCAGGTGTTTTTGCCAGTGACCAACACAAACCCTCGGTACGCTACATGGGGTCGGAACAAGCCGACGATGGCCCATCTGGTCCAACCCTAGGGGCCGATCCTCCAACTGCTCCGCCCGACCTCGAGGTCATGGAGCTCGAAGAGGACCCAGCAGCGGAGTCCGACCCCTCCGATGACTGGAGAACAGTTTTCCTCGATTACCTCCTCCACCACATACTACCGAGCAGCAAACAAGCAAAGCGGAAGCTCGGCGGCTTGACATCCACGACGCGCACCAAAATCCTTCAAACAAGGTTTTCTCGTAGTAGAGGGCAAACTCTACAAGCAAAGTCACATCGAATTCTACAACTCTGTATGGGCCACTCCCGGGGCGAATAGACAAGGGAAAACTCACGATCTGCCGGGCGACATCCACGGTGGAGTATCATGGTCATCATGCCGCATTCAAGAACCTTGGTTGGGAATGCACGAACAGGCAGGTCGAACGCACAAAGGTTTCTCTTCAAGTAAGGATGAAAGCGAAAGGAAATATCCCGAACCCACCGTATCGTTTTCTACATTTGACCCCGAAAGCGAATTTGGCGATGCCGAATACTAAATTGAATGAAATGAACACCAAATTGAAATCGGCGAAGGGTGCCGACCGATTTTACTTTTCTACTTTTAAACACACTCCTCTCGGTCGAACCGAATTTGATCCTTGTTTATGGGTCTCCAGATGATCCCCATCACGATGGCCCTTCGCGATCCTTGGGGGCTCGACCTGGTTGAGGCCACTCAAAAAGCGCCTGTGGGGCTTACCCCCACCGCTTGTCACCATAGACAAGTTTACAAAATGGATTGAAGCTCGACCAACATCCACGATCAAATCCTTGAGCAAGCACCCATGTTCTTGTTCTTCTTCGACATCGTCCATCGCTTTGGAGTCGTGGACACGCGGTAGCGTGAACTCCATCATCACGCATAACGGCACGCAGTTCGGGCCCGATGGTAGTACCCATGAAATTCTGTTCGATTGATTCTGCGTGATGAACATCACATCCGGATCGATTGGGCGATACTTAGTACAAAATAGAGTCTACATCTACTGAGAGGTGGGGAGAGAAAAAATTAAGAACTTGCATGGCATGTGTCTATGTGACATGTTGGGACATTTTGGACGGCACTTGTTTAATGCTATGTACTTGAACTAGAACTTGTTAGTTGTGGTCGAACGCGCACTTGTTTAATGCTATGCACCGTGGCATGCTCCTTCAAGGCCTCAAACCTATAAATTTTCAACCGGTTGAATTCAAGTGTTCGTGTGCTGTCCGCTTTCGCTTTTCTTTATTTCGTTGAGCTCCGACCGAAGTTCGACCGCTTTCATCCTTACCTTCAAGGCCTCAAACCTGGAGCCTAAGGACAACTCCTAGCCAGCCACCTAGCTGGCCACACACCCTTCTTCATGGTTTATGGTTCCGAGGCCGTTCTTCCAACGGATCTTGACTATGGAGCGCCAAGAATCAGAGCATATGACGAACAAGGAGCTGAGGCATCCCACCAAGACGCCATGGACCAGCTAGATGAAGCCCATGACATCGCCCTCCTCCATTCGGCGAAGTACCAGCAGGCGTTGCGATGGTACCACAGCCGACGAGTGCGGGGTTGAGCCTTCAACGTCGGAGACCTCGTCCTCCATCTTGTGCAGAGCAACAAGGACCGCCACAAACTCTCCCTGCCCTGGGAAGGGCCCTACGTCATCGTGGAAGTACTCCGTCTAGGCGCCTACCAGTTGAAAACCATCGATGGCGAGGTCTTCACCAACGCCTGGAACATTGAGCAGCTACATCGTTTCTATCCTTAAAATAAGTTTACACTCTTCCTTATCGGTTTTTGTCTTAACAGAACCCCGATCCTTAGTGACTTCTGACCCTAGCAAGTGGCAAGGGGTCAGACCTCACTCGGGGGCTGGCATATGATCTTAACATATGACATATGTAAATACAAGTATTGCGCTTGCAAAAAACCTCCTGTGTTATATTTATAAATATTCTCTAAGTTTTCCATTCCTCTCATAAACAAGTCCTAAGGGCTAAGATTTTGAGAACCAATTCTAAATACGACTGGTAGGACTGCGGGACACCCACGCCCCAGCGGCTACAACCTCTTTGCTCACCAGTTCAATCAGAATTAGTTCACCCATGTTCCTAGTTTCTTGTGACTTGGACCATGGGAGGGGTCGGTAAGCACTAAAATCTTTTCTACAAAAGATGAAAAATAAAAAATTGCTTGCCATAGGCAAAAGATGTAAATTTGTTCATTTTTTGCACAAATTCATCACTTGCAAAGCGATTTCCTTACAAAAAGAAACAATATACTTGTAAATTCAGAGGACTGTTTTACTCGGGGGCTTCCCCACAACATTATTCAATTACAGTCTCTGCTTAACTCTACTACAAGTACTATTGCGGTCGCCGTGCCATGCTCTCCATCGGCGATGCCCGGGGCGTGTACATGGGCTAGCTCGTCTACTGCGGTCGCCGTGCCACGCTCTCCATTGGCGACCTCCCGATATCCCACCGCTTCACTAGATCCTCGAAGGCACCACCATCCGCGACGCCTCCGCCGAAGCGTCCGGGGACTACACCATCGTCGTCAGCCGCAACCCCGACAGCGACACCTCCGCCAGAGCGTCTGGGGACTACGCCATCGTCATCAGCCGCAACCCCGACAACGACGCCTCCGCCAGAGCGTCCGGGGACTACACCATCATCCCCAGCCATAACCCTGACAACGGCGTATGGGCAGGAAATGCCTCCCGCCAAAGGAGGAGCACAACGGACGACGGCGTAGTCGAAGACGTACGACGCCCACCGGCGCCTCTTCTCCTTCGGCAGCAAAGATTCTTCAGCAAGGGCAGCACGCACCATCTCATCTACGTTGGATAACCTCCGGCTCGACATCACTCACCAGACTCACAAGCAAATTTGTGAGTTCTCTCTCTCTCTCTCTGGCATTACTCTTCCTCACTCAGGAACTGCCGCGACGCACGGACGCGTTCGGTGGAAAGGAAGAAAGAGGAGAGATAGCGGCTCGGAGGCAGAGGAGGAGGTGGGATGAGAACTCCTCTCCCCCTCCCTATTTAAAGAGGAGGCGCTGTAGCTAAGGAAATGCGAAAGGTTGGACGAAAAACCCTCTCCCTTCCCCTCATTAAATACGCAATCAATGCTGATTGATATCTGGGGGGACGCGCCGGAACTGATGGGACGCACCCCGGTCGACGAGGTGTCCCTCTTCGGTCAAACTGAGCACTGCCTGGGTATGGCCCGCCACTGACCCACTCCGGACGTGGCAATTAAGGCGCCCACATAGGCAAACAGCCCTTCACCTCTCCATGCAGGACCATGGACGATCCGACGACAGGACCCTTCGGATCTCCTGGGCCAGCCGTTCGGCTCAGAAGACACGACGAACGAGCGACAAAAGAAAGATAAGCATCTCCGCCTTCTTACTTCACGCGTTAAAATTCATTCTCGAGCTTCCGACCCCATCAAAAAGTGGGAACACGAACATCACTCAGGGGCTGCCGACCCCCCCCCCTCGTACACTTGAAACTAAGGATGCGAAATACGGGCATAAAACTTTGAATAAAAACTGGATGAACTAGCAGACCCTATGCCTCAGTAGCTACGGGGTTTCTTTTCGCCAGAAAAATCATGCTCAAACGCCTCTCGCATCTCCAGCTTCAACGTCTGCCTTTTCAAAAAAGGGTTCGGAGGGGTCCGCCTACAGAGTCTCTCCCAAAGGAGAAGCTGTCAGGCTGCCCAAGTTAATTAAACAGCTCGGATCGCCACTGAGATACGAAAAACAAAGAAAAGCGATTCTTATGCAGGTTACTCCAACCTCATCGCAAACGTCAGGGTTCAAACCCCACACGGACACATCTGGTAGGAGCTTTTCGTCACTCATACCGCCAAGGTAATGTTACCGACCCCACGTTCATTTCGATTATATTATACATATGCAAAACAACCCAACGCTTCATGTCGCATCATGAAACGACCGTCGCCTCATTCGATATAGGCGACCACAGGCCGAGGTTCGAAGGTCGGTCCACAAAGGGCTCGAGGCCGCCTCATGCCAAACAGAGCTAGGGAGAAATAACCGAGACAAGCCCCAGTGGACCTGCCCGACCCCGCTCAGAAGCGGACAGGGACATCTCAACCTTTTCTCGTTCGATTCTAACCCCGAGCCAAACCCACAAAATCTCCATCGAGGAGAGGCCATCGGGCCCCCTGAGCCTATCGAACGGCTCGGGCATCTGTCGGGAGGCGGGTTAAGAAATTGTGGAGTGCCACCAGAGGGCTCTGCCAACCCCATCAGCAAATGATGGACCCGGATTCCACACGAACGTACCCGTTAGTGAGCTCATTGAGCGCGATACTCGAGCCGTCGAGGCAAGTGTCGTTTACTCAGCCCCTCTGATTACGAAAATCAAGGATGGGGTAACACACAAATTATGGCCGACCCCTGTCAGACCCTAACAAGGCCTGGGGGCTCGAGCCAATCAATACAGGAACACAAGTTCGAAGGCCCCACCTTGCCGAGCCCATAGAGTCCTCAGTTGGGGATTTCTGTTGGAAGACAGGGCGGGGAATATTGCAATACCATCCGTGGACTTCGTTGACCCTGTCACCAAAACAACAGTTTCGATCTCCAGTAACCCCCAACCCCAGCAAATGCTGGGGGTCGGACCTTACTCGGGGGCTGGTTAAGGGGAACAGATTGGTAAGATCGCAAAAAAGGTACGGCTACCTCCTTTCTTCCTTTCGAAACAATCTCCTCGCATCATGAACAGCGGCATAATTTAGGGGAACAGATTGGTAAGATCGCAAAAAATTAAACAAAACAAAATTACGGCGCAAAATCATGAAACTGCATCCAGACTCGAAAAATACCGACACTTGTCCACATATTACATGTAAGTTATTCTCAAAATTGTTCGACTAATTACTCCCATGGAGGGAGAACCATCTCTTTCAGATTGTCTGCCAGGTTTTTCGCAAGGGGAGCAACCATCTCCTCCATTTTCTCTAGCTCTTCATCCTCATAGGTGGACGGGAAGCCTTCGCTCATCACCTTCAGGTTGATTTCCTTCTCGTAATGAGCATGGGCGACGGTGAAGGCCTGGGTGATCCCGGCGTGAAAGGCACTCTCCTCAAGCTGGCCCACCCGAGCCATGATACCTGCAACATGAGCCGTGAGCGGGCTGGTCTCCACCGGCTCCGTCACATTCAGGGCATTAAGGACCACCCCGACCACAGCTTGCAGAAGATTGTGCTCATCGCTCTCAACCTGAAGGGCCTTTCGTGCATGGGTAGCCTCTTTTTCCAGCTTGACGGAGACGTTTTTAGCGCTCAACCTTCGGTTCACCGCGTCACCGAGCTCCGCCTGGAGAGAGCGGACCACCTCGATGTCCTCGTCCACCTTCTGCTGAAGGGCCGTGGCCCTACTCTCGGCCTTCTGCCGGAAGTCCCGCTCCATCTCTAGCTCCTTCAGGACTTCGCCAGCCTTCTCATTGGCCACGGCATTCCTCTGTAGCAGCTCGTCTCGCTCCTTTTTGAGACTGGCGATCTCCTCCCCGTCCAGCTTGGACCTCGCCGACAAATCCTCGAACATCCCGTGGGCCTCCTCCGCGTCTTGACGCGCCTGGGCCTCCCGCTCTTGGGCAGTAGCAAGCTGTGCGGCCATGTCTGCTCGCAGCCGGGCCTCCTCAGAGAGGCGATCCCACTCCGCCTTCTGCTCGCGGAGGAATTGGGATTTATTCCGGCTATGAGCAACAAGAACCTAAAGAGGAAGAGGACTGGAATCAGAAATGCGAAAACACAAAAACATGTTGAGAAAGAAGAAAATCAAGCGAATACCTAGGTAGTAGGAACGACAATTTCACTCAGGGCTCCTCTGGCCTGGTCCAGGGCCTCCAGCATGGTCGAAATTTCGATGTCAAGACCCTCCCGCTCCATGCTCTCAGAATGATCATCGAGCGAAAACAGAGCTGACGTCGGGTCCTGGGCGGCCATCCATTGAAGTGGCGGCTTCCCCCGCGCGGGGGAGCGGCTTCCTCCCGACAAAGGGGCCGGGGGCGGCTCCCTCCTGACCCTGTGTGGCACCACCGCCGCACTCGAGGACCCTCCGGCTGGACCCACCTCCGTCTGGGCCGCTTCAAGCGCCACGGGCGGATCCATCTAGGCCCCTGGTGGCACGGATTGCACTACGCCCTCGAGTGCCACCATGACCACGCCTGGCTGATCCTGGCTTGGTGCGGTCACGACCGCTTCCACCGGCGGTATGCGGCCCTCGGCCGGCTATTCCACGTCTGCCATGGAGGAGGCCGCTCGCTCAGTAACCTCTGCGGGCGTGGGAGCCACCACGGATGCCGTTGGGTCGGCCAACGTGGCCCCGACGTCGGCACCACTCCTGCCCGAAGCGGGGGTGACTCCAGGCGATGCCATCTGTCCCGCTTGAATGGCGAGACTCTTCTTAGGCGTCAGCCCCAGGGGGTGACCCGTCCGCAAGAACCTGCACAAAGGTATTAATCATTAGATCAAAATAGAAATGGAAAGAGAGTGGAAACAGGGGAATCAGCAGCTCACGTTGACGTCCTCGGCCGGCGGAAACATTTTGAGGATGGATTCCTAGATCCCTGCCCCGACTCATCTGGGTGGGACCGTTTCGAGCCTACTCCCTGCTCCGGGGCAGGGAGGCTTACCTCATGGGGCACGGCACCGGAGCCGCTCCCCTCCATCATCTCATGGGGCGCGGCACCGGAGCCGCTCCCCTCCATCGTCTCACGGGGCGCGGCACCAGAGCCACTCCCCTCCCCTGTCGCTTCAGGGTCGGCAGCGGCAGGCTCGCTTTCCTCCACCCACCGGTCCTCGGCCAGCACGCCGTGCGAAGCGGCGGACTCGCCGGCCTCCACCGACCTCATCAATTCACTTCCCTCCGTGTGGAAAGGGAAGGGTCCCTGCATGGATGGGTGGCCACTCGTCAGCGTGTCCTCGTCCTCCAGACGTCCCAATCCGCGCTGATGGCTACCTCGTCGTCATCATCATCGTCGTCGTCTTCATCCTCACTACTCACATCCTCCCCCCGATCCCGTGCCTCCTGCTTCAATCGCTTCGCCTTCTTCATCTCCTCCCTTGCTTTCCTGTCCTGCTCGGCCACGAGTCGATTCGTTGCCGCCACGGCCTTGTCCTTCGGCAGTGGAACCGGACTATTCTTGAAGACTAGCCCCCTCGGCTGATCCAAACGTCACAAAAGCAAGTATTAAAAAAGGGAGATTCAGGAGAGAAAAGAGCCCGGGAGAAGAGGGCTTACAAATTCAAAGAACCCAGGCTCCGGCCGCATTGGGGGATGTCCGGGCACCGGATACACGATGTCGAGGACCCTGCCGGTGGAATCCTTCGTCAGCTCCGTCGCCTCCTTGATGCGCTGCGCCACTTCCGAATAAGGGAGCACCTCGTCAACAAGCACCGTCCCTTCAAGCGACATCCCGGCCATCATCCGATGCAGGGGAAGCACGCGTGCCATCAGTGGCACCACCCTCCTCGCATGGTAGGCACCGATAATCCCCGTCCCCTTTACACCCCGATCCTTCAGGGCTTGGAGGGCAGAAAGAAGGTCAGAGATGTGCTTCTTGTCTTTGGACTGGACGCCCCAGCTCCATGACTCCGGAGCATCCACAATAAGGCGTCCAGTGTACCTCAGTAGGGTGGCACTCATATCATCCCTAACATAAAACCACTGTGAATGCCATCCCTTGTTGGATGTTGCCAGACGCAAGTATGGGTAACCCCTCGACCGGGTATGGCGCAGATGGATGCTGGCACATCCCATCGGCGCGTTCATATCTTTTCCCCCAATCTTCCTCTTCGATAAACTAATGTTGAAGAAATATCGCCACAGATCAAAATGGGGATCGATCCCCAGGAAACCCTCACACAGGGCAACAAACGCTGCCATGTGTTGAATCCCATTAGGAGTTAGATGCTGCAGCTCTACCTCATAGTAATCCAGCAGCCCCCGAAGGAATCTATGCGTGGGTACCCCGAATCCCCGCTCATGGAAGATGGCAAAAGAGACGACATACCCTTCAGGCGGCACCGGCTCACCCTCGTCGCCAGGTAGCAGCCACTCCTGGATGGCGGACAGTGGGCGAAGAAGGCCACGACGGACGAGGCCCTCCAGACACCGGGAGGTGATGCTAGATCTGCCCCACAACTCCATTAAAGCAATAGGGGAGGAGTGCAGGCGCGAGCTTGACGGCGGCTGCAACACGGACACAAGCCGGTCGACGGTGGCGATGTGGGTGCAGGAGGCTGGGGCGATTGGCGGTGGATGTTTCATAACGCAAAGGCAGGCGAGCGAAATACGGAACCTTGGGGGCGAACCCCGTGGTTTTATAGGGGGCGACGGATGCGAGAAGGGCAACTGTCCGCCTCGATCTCCGGGCCTGCCACGCGCGCCACCGCGTCATGTCGTGGGACACGCGTCCGCAGTCCCTATCCTCTCACCCCAAGAAATCTCGGCGGACGGTTCGCCTTCCCTAGGTGAATTCGGACTCTCTACCCACCTGGGAAACACAAGCCACGAAGTCCTTTTCTTTTCTCTTTAGCCCGCCTAGGGCCCAGAATCTCAGCGGCCGGCCCAACTGAGGAAGGATTCGTGAACGATTCAAAATCAAGGGTAGAAGCACCAGTTAGGTCAGCCCTGAATCAGTTCCCAGCAAACGGGATGCCACGACCCACCCGGAAAAACATCCAGTTGACAAAAATTAAGTCCCTCAGCCTTACCCGTGAAGGGACCGATGCAACCCCCCAGGCGACTCTACTCGAATCACCTAGGGGCTCGGGGGCTACACCCATCGGGTGCGCTCACGCGCACCCTCTGGCAAAGTAACTTCGACGAAGTCAAAAAACACCCTCCAGGTGGTTCTACTCGAATCACCTGGAGGCACGGGGGATATTGTCGGGGACCTAATATCGGGGTACCCCAGAAGGTGGAACCAATAACCACCGAACATGAAAAACTTCTAGACGCATAAGGGCGCTGTTTCATCCCTTGTTCGAGTGACAGGAGTTCGGTTCCACCTCGCCCGACGCCTTTGTGGGATAACTCTACCTCGCCCGAGGTCTCAGGGTTAATCTCCGTCTCACCCGACGTCTTTGGGGCGGGCTCGGTCTCACCCGAGGGCCGAGGGATGAACTCTGTCTCGCCCAATGCCTTTAGGGTAGGCTCGGTCTCGCCCGAGGGCTGAGGGATAGAATCCGCCTCGCCCGACCCCGGAGGGGGGAGGTCGGTCTCGCCCGGGAGATAGGAATTGGTCTCCGTTTTGCCCGACGGCAACGAACAAGTCTCACCCTACTACATATCTAAAGATTGGATTCATCTTACCTAACAACTTCTCTCCATTCCCTCAAGATGATAAGTACAGGGCAAGACAAGATGTTTGGGTCAACCATGGCTCCAAGGACCATACCCTACGCCCTGGTAGGAAAAGTACTGCCAGGGGGTGACAGGACAGGTGCTTTAGACCCTTCCGGGCGCCGCAGAGCTCGAAAGGTTGTACAGGTGCGTGCTCCTCGCCCTGTAGAGTTGTAGGCACCGCCTTCAGCCCTGGGACACGGAACCCGACAAAGATATATGACAATCGCTACGCTCCAGAAAAGGAATTAATATCTCCACGCACGACGGACTTTCCGTCACCACGCTATGGACCCGAGGGAGCGGCACCCGCTTCTCGACCCCTCAGGTCCACCAAGTCAGAAGGCCTTGACCACGTCGTCGCTCCGGACCCCGACCCCTCGTCCCTCTGACAAAGACTCACAGGAACCAGAAGGCGTGCGGAGCAAGGCTAGGAGAGGCCGATAAGTCAAAACCAATGTCCTATAGCCCACATCCTGCGCAGGGCAGCATTCTATAATCAACCTGACATTCTATAGAAACATCAACAGTATTGTAGGCGCTTATCTTCATTCATACTCATCAAAATGAAGAACGAAGTCAGGTAGACGTGAGCCACAAGGCTAAGTAGCATATACATCCTAAAAACTCGCCCTTGTAAAAGAGCCCCCTTCCTCTATAAAAGGGGATGCGCTTCCCCCATCAGAAAGGGGGGACTCTGGAGACCGAACAATACGACACACAGATACACACAGTCAAGTTGTCTCGAACCTCTTGACATCCCTTCAACCCCTCCATCTGAGACTTGGGACCAGTCCCTCTCTCGATCATTTGTACCCCTTACTACAAACCGTTCACGGTGCTAATAACACGAGCAGCAACAAACTGGACGTAGGGACTTTCGGCCCGAACCAGTATAAATCTTGTGTCCTTTAGCGCACCATCCGAGCCTAACGCGCATTACTATAAATTTACTTGTCGGTGCTTGTACGAAACACCGACAGGAAGCATTATGCTCTAGCTTTTGCTTATCTTTCTTTCCCATCTCTATAGTGGTTAGCTTCAAATAGAGGTTCTATCTTTTAAACAAAACGAAAAATAATCTCTTGGTGCAGCATGGGCATGTTTTAATGACCTAGTCAACTCTAGACCTGACCTTGCCATTCAAGACCATATACTTTTACTATACTTTTATATGGGTCTTAATGGGGAGACTACATAGTTTCTTGACTCAACTTCTGGAGGTGCCTTCTTACATTGCTCTACTAGTGAAGGGAGAAAAATCTTAGAAAACATGCCCAGAAGACGTAGTTGAGGAAACTCCTGGGGAAGAACCTATGATAGTTGAGCATGAGTGTAACACCTCGGGTGTTAGCCTTGCATAACTTGACTTGCATAACATGAGCATGAGCATCAAGCATTCATAAATCATCATTTACAATTGAAACATGTGATCGAAACATATGAAACATTGCTTGTTATCTCGTGTTTCTTGGAACATATGCATATGATCATGTTCAAATGAATGCAAGTGGGTAATGTTAGTCACTAAAACACCTTAGCTACACTTAGGTTAACAAAAGGAACCTTGTTCATGAAGGTCACCTTTCATGATCAAGCACTTAAGTAATATTACATGTGTTGACCTGGATAGCTCTATGAGTGACTACTACATGAAATGCTTAAATGACCTTGCAAATTGCTTAAACATGCTTAGAGTATCATCAGGAACAACTTTGGTATTTAGGGCTAGGGCTAGTTTGGTCATTAAGCCATGCTTTGATGTGTTTCATCTTTTAAATGTGACATGTTTGACCAATTTGGAACTAGGTGTTAGAGACCTTGCATGGAGGAGTTCACTAAAGCAAAGTTGTAGTGTTTGACATAAGGAACAACTTTTATTTTTGGGTCATTGACTGATTCAGCTCCTAACATGTTTGAAATTGGATCACAAGAATCATCAAAATCTTGATTCCAACACTTAAGAAATTTTTCTAAGTCAAGTTCATTGAAACGACGACAAGTGACCTTCATGGCAATATAACTTGAATTGGTTGAGAATTGAAACACGATTATTGAACAAGAGTTGAAGCTGGTACATAGGGCTAGGATTTTTGTTAAGGCGGTTTACGAGTTGGAGCCACTGTTTTAGCGAGATAAGTCGACTTGAAAACTCATTGTCAGCTCAACTTCGGGACTTAATCGATTTAATCGAATCGTTTGGTGGCCGACGGCTTCAAGCCAGACGCCGCGTGGCGCTGAAATGGCCGCGCGCGTCGCCGCCGGTCTGTCACCATGAGCCATGACGCGCCAAGATGCGCGCTTTAACCGTCCTAAGCCGCCGCCAAGACTCTCCATACGCCCATTTTGCACCTTTATCGGCTCTCCTTCGCCGCAGCCGCCGCAGCTCTGACAAGACCGCCGCCACCACCGTCGCTGCGCCACGGCTTGTCCGCCACTCCTCCATCACCAAATCCCACCACTATCTCCCCAGCACCACATTGTTTCTCCCGAAAGGCCGCTGTCCGAGTTCGGTAAGCCCCCAAAGACTGCAGTAACGCCTCGCGGGAGCTCCTCCGCCACCCTCCGTCGCGTGGCTGTGCCCAACCCGACCACCACGAAGCCACGATAAGCGCGAGCAATAGCTTCCTTGTAGTCCATCGATGCTTGTCCACGCGTTAATTTGAGTCACCATGGCCTCCTCGACGTGCAGCCGCCGTCGCCCCCCGCCGCGTCGCGCCATTGTAGCCGCCAGAGCCGCTAGCTCCGGACGAGAAGGCCACCCAAGTAGCTCAATCGATGCGCCAGGTCAAGTAGATCATCGTGTGATGATGTCACCGCCGGCGACCTCGCCGTCGGCGAGCTCTAGCCGCGCCAGCGCTGTGCAGCGCCGCTGCCCTATTTCGTGTCACTGACGCGTGGGGTCCCCTGACCAGCGGGTCCCACCGGTCAGCGACAGCAGTGTTGAGGGCTAGTTCAAATATTCCAGATTTTGATTTGTTTTGTGAATTTTGTATCTTCAGTTTAGTAGCTCCTAAATTTGTGAAATAAATTTTGTAGTGTTCCTTAGGAAGTGTAGTATTTAGGAAAAATATGTTTTTAACATTTACAGTAGAAAGTTTTGGAGATTTAAATAGGGATTTGAAATGTGCTTTTGAATGCATTCAAATTTGTTTATTTTATATCTAGAGTTCCTGTGCTCCAAAAATTATGAAATTTTTGTGGTAAGCTAATCTTAGCATATATGAGCTCTGGTAAAAATTTGGGGACTAGTGCATGGGTAGATTTATAGTTATAGATTTTTCTTTTATGGATAGTCAATCCTTGCATAAATTTTTATAAATTATTTATGAGTCCAAAATTCATGAAATTTGTTGGAGGTAATCCTAGAACCATATGGATGCTAAGAAAAATAGGAAATCTATTGCTTGACACTTTTCAATAGGGTTTTCCATTTATGCTATTTCAAGCCTTGCTGCCTTATCATTTTTGTATAGAATGTTCTACTTAGTAAAATGACATGAAATTTCTATAGCAGTCCTTTGATAGCATTAGTAAGGCACTGTAAATTTTTGAGAATTTATGAAGTATATCTGATATATGTTTATTATTTAACCTAGATATCTAAATAAAATAATAAAGGCAATTTAATAAATAGTTTGGGCTTCATCATTATATTATCTTAAAT
Source organism: Miscanthus lutarioriparius (assembly GCA_904845875.1). NCBI lineage: Eukaryota > Viridiplantae > Streptophyta > Magnoliopsida > Poales > Poaceae > Miscanthus > Miscanthus lutarioriparius. The sequence continues at coordinate 34,936,663 of CAJGYO010000019.1, read as the reverse complement.
GTATTTGGTATGCTTAAACTGTTGGTAGATTCTATGTTGTCAAATTTTGAATGATTACATGAAGTAGAAGTATTATTACTTTATGTTGCATATTAAATAGTTTCCGGACTGATTTTAGAGTTTGATGAGTTGCATGTTGAACATGATGTGTACTGTAAAAATGGTTAATAACAAAGTTGTAGAGAATTTGATAAGCTTTCCAGAAAGTCCAGGATCACTGGATTTGGACTTGTAGAACTCCCGTTATGAGTGAAACAAGTAGCTGCTATTTTATGGTATAATCGATGCATTATGGAAGTAGATAATTAAATAACCGAGAAGAGATATGCACCTACTCAATAAACATGATGCACTTGTTAACATATATGCATTCGTAATACTTATGCCATACTCATGCATCTAGGATCGAAGGAAGAGATCACGTTGTTGGAATTCGAAGAAGCAGAGGAAGGGAATCAGCAGGAGGATCCGCAAGCCGCAGCTCCCGAAGGCGTGGAGCAGAACCCTGAAGAGCTTCCGGAGTGTCCTGACCACCGCCCTACTTCCTTTCTGTGAGGCAAGCCCCGGAGCATTATAAGTCTCCCAGTAATTTACAAATGTTTACTTACGTATTTATGATTGATGCATTAGGTTATAAGAGTTGAATGAAACCACTTGATGCATGTACATTCCTTGTCCAAATATTATACCTTTAACCGATATAGGTCCAGGATCGAATAAATGCTTAGCCATGCTTAGACCGGTAGAAGTCGGGTGATATCCTATCACCTGCGAGATATAGGTGGATACCGGAGCACGGTTGGCTATATCTGCCATCGTGGAACAGAACCATGAGGTAAAAGTAAATCGAGACCGGACGGGAGGTCGATAGAGAAGCAACAAGACATGGAGGTCTTGGGTGTGGATCTATCCCCGTCTGTGTCGATCAAGGACCGTACCGTTGTTGGAACTTCTGACAAGATTGAACGCATGCCTCTCACTTAGCTGGCCGGATAACTTGTTCCGACCGCGAAGCCGAGTAATTCAACTCAGGCCAGGAATCGTTCTGTTGTGCGCTCCTTCCGGGGAACGATCAGACTGAGCCCAAGGGCAGCCTTGGCCTGAGCATCCTGGCATCTGGTGTTCCAGATTGTGCGGCGCAGTACAGACCCGCGAAATGTGTACCGGAGTTGTATCAAAGGTGACCTAAGGCTATCGTGGCTGGTAGACCTGGGTTTGTGTTAGGAATAAATTCCCAGCTGGTTGAAATCGATTCGAATCGCCGTCTCTCCCGGATAGTGAGAAACTTGGCTAGCTCCAACATCGTAGTAACTGTGTTATGGAACATGATGGTTCGGATGAAAATGGAATTACAATACCTGCTGTGGTTACTATTGTATGCTTCTAAATGATATACCACATGTTTGGCACAGGATAGTTGCTAATCTAGAAATGGATAGTTATAATTAACTTGGTAAAGGAATCATAATTGTACAACGGATCGGTTGCCTTTTTTGCAAAATGTTGTCAAGTTACGTCCACTTATACAGCCTCGCATAATCCTTGGAGTCATTTTATTTCTGGTTCATGACGGGTAAGTCTAGCTGAGTACCTTCTCGTACTCAGGGTTTATTTTCCCATTGTTGCAGATGGCACTGTGTATCATGGTTATTGCAAGAGTTGCTTCTATCCCGCTGTGGATGAGGAGTAAGCCTTGGGCAGGCTTCTTTATTAATTCCTATCCTTGCTTTTGTGGACCGTGATCTAACTTGGCACTGTATCAAACTATGTTGGAAACTTTATCTTCAAACTTATTTGCTTCCGCTTTATTTATCAAACTCGGTTTGTAATAACTTTTATTCGTTCTCTGATGATGAAAGGTATCTGTGAACTTTATGTAATATGTGGCATGTATGTTGAATCCTGTACGATCTTGGTTGTTGTAAATCGTTTATCGAGACCCGTCGTGGTACTCGACGGACTACCGGGTTTATATGGGTTCAAGTATGACAGTGCGACCCCTTGCGGATTGCCATTGTACTTGTATTCTTATAAATTGGTCGGTTCTGCGACAGCTGGCATCAGAGCAAGATTCAACGTTAATTGTCACAAGTGTATTTAAAACAAAAGTTTTTGTTTTCCGAAAACCCTTCTCTAGCAACTAATAGTTATATAATAGGTATTTGAAATCTAAAGTGTGCCAATGATCACTTTCCTTATGCCCAAATTAAGGACTATTAGGTGGCTATTTAAGTACTAACATGGGGGTTTTTACTTCGTCGTCCATACGGCGTGCTATTGTATGGATGCCATTCACTTGAATGGTAATGTATGGATCAAATGCCTCTATGCCAAGGTAAGATGAGTGTATGACCGCAAGATGTGAGCATGCGGTCGGGAAGAGTTAGCTTTGGTACGGCTACATATACATGCTTGCATGTGTATATGGTACGTATTTAATTGTTGGTTAAATTATTGTTGGGTAGATTGATACGGAAGTATATGTATGGGTATACATATATGGAAGTATTTACAATTACATTTTGCATATTCATTATGGGTTTAGGACTGAAATGAAATTTTATGCAGGTACACTAACAATGAAACATGTAGCTCGACTAGTTACGCTATTTATGAGAGAACGTATGTATGCCACCGTGTCTACCGCTAGAAACAAATTTTTCCTAAGTTTGTGAGGACGTACGGAACGAGCATGCATCATGATAATTACCATGCACATAATTAAATTGTTCCTCCCCTTATAAAATTCTTGCTCAGTTATGTAACTCTTATCCGTCATGGTCTTGTCTCACCTAGTGGTACATGTTAATGGTGCAGATGGCACGCACAACGCAGACCGCTCGCAAGTCCATTGGAGGCAGAGCTCCCCGCCGTCAGCTTGCTCCACGTACCCGTCAACGTCACACGTTTCTTGGAGAGTTTGGGATGCCTACACTATTGTGGAGGGTGCTCAGCTATGTCGGCTATCCTGATGGAATGGAGCCCCACTACTTCTGGGCGAATGAGCAGTTGGGGGAAGGTCTCTTAGTTACTGTGGAGGCCGTTGTTCGTCCTCGAGGTGACGATTCTGAGTGGACAGGCTGGTGTTATGAGTCAACTGGCAGGACTGCTGAAGAAGTAGCTGGCAGGGCAGCCTTTGGGATCCTAAGGGACATCATGGATCATTTTCCTCAGGAGCTGGCAGCCGCTTTGGTTGGAGTCTTTCCGAGGGGTAACCCCTCCACTGACTCATGGCAGCAGACAAGAGGAAGATCTTTGGAGATTGGTGCAAGCAGAAGGGCAGAACAGTGATAACCCTTCCATGAGCGCCATGTTCGCAATGATGAGAGTGTTGGATGGAGTTGAAGGTAGCCTCAGACGTGTGTCTGGTGCTCTTGGTCATGCCTGCGAGGACCGACGTCAGCTTCAGAGGGAGCACGACGCCGAGATTGAAAGGCTCACTAAAGAGATGACTCGGTTAACTCACCAGCGAAATGCAGCTTGGTCCAGGGAAGATGTCCTGAGAGCTCGACAGTTTGAGCTGGGACAACAGCTGGCCAATGCGGAAGAATACAATGATAATCTGCATGAAGAGGTTCATCTACTGAACAATCAGCTCCACCCTTATGTCCCACCTGGAGCCGCAGAAATGGATCTAGAAGGGTACGAGGAAGGAGAAGAAGAAGTAGAACCGAAGAAGAAGTAGAACACGAGGAAGGAGATGATCTTGCGTCGACCTCGATAGTGATCATGATGAGGATTAGATCGCTTAGCACTTAGTGGAAGGACTAATGTATCACCTTTATTCATGTAATGGACCTGTAGTTCGAAGTTGGCATTAGTAACCAGACTATCATGTAATGTTGATTAAGTGCACCTTTGGTTGAACATCAATGCAATTCCGTTCCTTGTTGGTGATCACGATTTAAATTTGCATGCGTTATGAGTAGCGATAAGTGGTCAAATTGGGGATGCCATGTTGCGAGAATGAATTGTTATGCCTCTGTTTTTATTGTGAATTTGAGAATTTCTCCAGTAATTTCAGTTTGGCATGATTATGATTCATCTGCAATCTCTTGACATCAACCAATAATCGCTTATTGTTGCAACTTCATGAGATGCGTGCACCCGTCTTTGGAGTGGTAGCGATCCACGATGGCAATGGTGATGACTTACCACCACCACCGCCGCCGCAAATGCGCTCGGGGAGTTCTTTGCTCAGTTCTTGGGGAGCCAAAGGACAATGGAAGAAGCTTTGCGCCTTATCGCGCAAAACACCGCTCGTGGCCACCCACAGCAACCAGGGGCCGAGCCAAATCAGCACAGTACATTCAAGGAGTTTCTAGACACGAAGCCTCCGATCTTCAAGGTGGTGAGGAACCACTCGCAGCCGATGAGTGGTTGAATACCATTGAGCGAAATTCCGTCATTCAGAGGTCACAGAGCATCTGAAAGCGTAGTATGCTTCTCATCAATTGCAAGGACCAAAGCAGGGATCTGGTGGACACACTTCTGTCGTCTCTCGCCGCTAATGCGCGAGTGACTGGGGACAGATTTAAGTCGGCTTTTAGGGGACACCATATTCCCCCGGGCCTGATGCGCATGAAAGCAGCCGAATTTATGAGGCTCACTCAAGGAACAAAGTCACTCACAGAGTATATGCACGCATTCAACAACTTGTCCAGATATGCTCCAGGTTTTGTGGATACCGAGGAGAAAAAGATAGAGAGTTTCAAGCGAGGTTTGGGTACTAAACTGATGAAGACTATGGCAAATTCTAGGTGTGCCACGTACAATGAGTTTATTAGTGATGCCTTGACCCAAGAAAACCACAACAACATGCATGCAGTTGCTAAGGGTCGCAAGAGGACATATGAGGCCGGTGCCTCCGGATCTTTCCAGTCAAAAGCTCCTATCACAGCTAGGCCACAATTCCGTCCACCTGCACCCAAGTTTAGGCCTCCACCACCGAAAGCTCAGAATAACAGGCCACAGAAACCATTCCGTAAGGCGTTCACTATTGCCTTACCAAAAGGAAATGGCAATCAGGACAGCTCCACCGGATTCAGAAGTAATCAACCATGTTTCAACTGTAACCAACTGGGTCATTGGTCCAAGGAATGCCCCCACCCCAAGAGGAATGGCAACCCAAATCAGAACAATCAGAGGCAGGTGAATGCCAGGGCACGTCAAGGACAAGTGCATTATACCGCTGTGGAGGAAGTGGCCGTCGGAGAAGTTGTCACGGCTGGTATGTTTCTTGTCAACAAGCATCCCGCTGTTGTTTTATTTGATTCAGGAGCTTCTCATTCATTTATGAGTCAAGCATTTGCATCTAGACATGATCAAGAAATAATAGAAGTAAGCAAAGGGGGTTTTAACATAAGTTCAGCAGGGGGAACTGTTGCTACCAAAAAGATAGTAAAAAATGTACTCATCTCGATACAAGGGAGGGAGTACACAACAGATTTGATAATATTGCCGGGGTTGTCAATAAGTGTAATCTTAGGCATGAATTGGATGAAGTATCATGGTGCTCTTATTGACACTAGCACCCGCACTATTATGTTGAGAGAACCCACGGGAGGGAATGCTTTTCTAGTCCCACTCTCCGCGATTTGAACCCCAACATTTTGCTTTGTGCTATCCAAACCACCACAATATGTGATATCCCGTGGTTTGTGAGTTTCCGGATGTATTTCAGAGGAATTACTAGGTCTACCACCGGATAGGGACGTGGAATTTAAGATTGAATTAGTGCCGTGTACCGCACCCATATCCGTAAGGCCCTATAGAATGCCACCCAATGAGTTAGTTAGAACTTAAGGTCCAATTGCAAGATCTATTGGACAAGGGTCTTATCAACCCAGCTCATCCCCGTGGGGATGTCCATTTTGTTTGTGAAAAAGAAGGATAAGTCACCGAGAATGTGTGTAGATTCTGAGACCACTCAATGTTTGTGACCATCAAAAACAAATATCCATTGCCCCCGCATCGACATCTTGTTCGATCGGTTAGTGAAGGCAAAGGTATTCTCCAAAATTGATTTGAGATCAGGTTACCATCGAGATAAAGATCGAATAGGAGGATATACCTAAAAGCGCTTTCTCTACTGTGTGCGGCTTATACGAGTATTTGGTTATGTCTTTCGGACTAACAAATGCTCCAACCTATTTCATGTACTGATGAACTCGGTATTCATGCCCGAACTTGACAAGTTCGTGGTCGTGTTTATTGATGATATATTGATTTATTCGGAAAATGAGACCGATCATGAGGAGCATCTGAGGATTGTCCTATCCAGACTGAGGGAGCATAAGCTATATGCCAAGTTTAGCAAATGTGAATTTTGGATGAGCAAAGTACCTTTCTTAGGTCACATTTTATCAAGAGATGGAATCTCAGTAGACCCATCCAAAGTACAAGAGGTCATGGATTGGAAAGCCCCAACTTCGGTTCATGAAGTTCGGAGTTTTCTAGGGTTAGCAGGATACTATCGTCGGTTTATTCCAGATTTCTCAAAGATAGCTAAGCCTATGACCAGACTACTTCAGAAAGATGAGAAGTACAAATGGACACCAGAATGTGAAACAGCTTTTCACACCCTCAGAACTTTGTTGACTCTGACTGTGTTAGCACAACCGGACATTGAAAAGCCTTTTGATGTATTTTGTGATGCATCGGGGAATAGGTTTGGGATGTGTGCTTATGCAAGAAGGAGAGTAATTGCATATGCCTCTCGGCAATTGAGAAAACATGAAGTCAACTACCCTACACATGATTTGGAACTTGCGACCATTGTTCATGCATTAAAGATATGGAGACATTACTTGTTGGGCAATGTATGTCATATCTATATCGACCACAAAAGTCTCAAGTATATCTTTACCCGACTGAAATTTGAACATGAGACAACGAAGATGGTTAGAATTGATTAAGGACTACAATTTGGAAGTGCATTACCATCCGGGTAAAGCAAATGTAGTAGCCGATGCACTCGATCGGAAGTCCCATTGCAACTTTGTGGAAGCATTGTTGGAAGATGGATTCAACTTGTTACATCCTGTTTGTACTACACAATATCACAATCAGTTGTTCACTTGAGAGCAAAATCATAGAACTACAAAGAGCGAGATGTAGGAATAAGTCACATCAAGAGAAAAATGCAAGAGCAAGAAACCAAACATTTTAGATTGGACGAAAGAGGTGTATTATGGTTTGAGGACCGGTTAGTGGTACCAAAAGACCGTGAGCTAAGGAATCAAATTTTTGAAGAAGCTCACTCATCCAAATTGTCTATCCATCCGGGTAGTAGTAAAATGTATCAAGATTTAAGAACCCGTTTTTGGTGGACTAAGATGAAGAAAGAGATCGCAGCCTACGTTGCTAGGTGTGATAACTGCAGTAGAGTAAAAGCTGTCCATATGAAAACTGCTGGATTACTTCAGCCATTGCCTATTCCAGGATGGAAATGGGAGGAAATCAGCATGGATTTTATCACAGGCCTTCCAACGATGCCACAAGGTCATGATTCAATATGGGTTATTGTTGATCGTCTCACCAAGTCAGCACATTTTGTACCAGTTCACACAACATATCACGTGGGGAAATACTCTGAGTTATATGTTTCCTAGATCGTGAGACTGCATGGAGTACCCAGGACCATAATCTCAGATCGAGGACCACAGTTCATAGCTCGTTTCTGGGACCACTTACACCAGGCTTTGGGAACCAAGCTAATTAGAAGTTCAGCTTATCATCCGCAAACTTCAGGACAGACAGAGCGAGTGAACCAAATCCTAGAAGATTTACTTAGAGCTTGTGTTATATCTTCAAAAGGTTCCTGGGAGAAATGGTTACCTTTAGCTAAATTCTCCTATAACAACAGTTATCAAGTGAGTATCAAAATGGCTCCATTTGAAGCCTTGTATGGCAGAAAGTGCAGAACTCCTTTGAACTGGATTGAGCCCGGTGAAAGGAGATACTTTGGTATTGATTTTGTCAATGAAGCCGAAGAGCAAGTATGTATCATCCAACAACATATGAAGGTAGCTCAATCAAGACAGAAGAGTTATGCCGACAGAAGAAGAAGACCACTAACTTTTGAAGTGGGTGACTATGTATACTTGAGAGTATCACCCATGAAAGGTGTGAAAAGATTTGGGATGAAAAAGAAGCTTTCACCAAGATATGTAGGGCCATACAAAGTTTTGGAATGAAAAGGGAAGGTTGCATATAAGTTACAACTTCCACCAGAGATGAGTACAATCTTTGATGTGTTCCATGTTTCTCAGCTAAAGAAATGTCTTCGAGTACCGGAAGAAGCTATTGCACCCACCAACGTGCAGCTTCAATCGGATTTGACCTATGAAGAAAAGCCAATTCGAGTATTAGAAGAGATGGAGAGAGTAACAAGGAGTAAGATTATTAAGTTCTATAAGGTGGTGTGGAACAATCATAGTGAACAAGATGCTACGTGGGAAAGAGAAGATTATCTACGAGAAGTTTATCCCGCCTTTTTCCAAGAATGGTAGGTCTTGCAAATCTCGGGATGAGATTTTTATAAGGGGGAGGGGCTGTAACACCTCAGGTGTTAGCCTTGCATAACTTGACTTGCATAACATGAGCATGAGCATCAAGCATTCATAAATCATCATTTACAATTGAAACATGTGATCAAAACATATGAAACATTGCTTGTTATCTCATGTTTCTTGGAACATATGCATATGATCATGTGCAAATGAATGCAAGTGGGTAATGTTAGTCACTAAAACACCTTAGCTACACTTAGGTTAACAAAAGGAACCTTGTTCATGAAGGTCACCTTTCATGATCAAGCACTTAAGTAATATTACATGTGTTGACCTGGATAGCTCTATGAGTGACTACTACATGAAATGCTTAAATGACCTTGCAAATTGCTTAAACATGCTTAGAGTATCATCAGGAACAACTTTGGTATTTAGGGCTAGGGCTAGTTTGGTCATTAAGCCATGCTTTGATGTGTTTCATCTTTTAAATGTGACATGTTTGACCAATTTGGAACTAGGTGTTAGAGACCTTGCATGGAGGAGTTCACTAAAGCAAAGTTGTAGTGTTTGACATAAGGAACAACTTTTATTTTTGGGTCATTGACTGATTCAGCTCCTAACATGTTTGAAATTGGATCACAAGAATCATCAAAATCTTGATTCCAACACTTAAGAAATTTTTCTAAGTCAAGTTCATTGAACAGCCTGACAAGCTGACCTTCATGGCAATATAACTTGAATTCGGTTGAGAATTGAAACACGATTATTGAACAAGAGTTGAAGCTGGTACATAGGGCTAGGATTTTTGTTAAGGTGGTTTACGAGTTGGAGCCACTGTTTAGCAGATAAGTCAACTTGAAAACTTCACCATCACGCACAACCGGGACTTAAGCGACGAATCGAATCGTTTGATGGCCGACCGGCCGAAGCTTCACGCGCGCGCTGCGTGGCGCTGAGAAACGGTCACGCGTCGCCGCCGGTCTGTCTGCGCAGAGCCACGGCGCGCCATGATGTGCGCTTTAACCGTAGTCGGCGCTTCGCACTTTCGTACGCCCCATTTCGCAGACTGTCGGCTCTCCTTCGTCGCTTTATCGCGGCCAGTAGCTTTACAGACACCGCTTCGCCGCCGCCACCGTTGTTGCCAGCCACCGGCTTGTCTCGCCACTCCTCCATCACCGAAATCCCACCACCGTCTCCCCAGCACCACATTGCTTCTCCCAGTGCCCGTTGTCCGAGTTCGGTAAGCCCCAGCGCCGTGCAACGCCTCGCCGGAGCTCCTCCGCCACCCTCCGTCGCCGTGGCCAGGCCCAACCCGACCACCGCAGGCCACGATAGCGCGAGCAATAGCTTCCTTGTAGTCCACTAATGCTTGTCCACGTGTTAATTTGAGTCACCATGGCCTCCTCCGACGTGCCGCCGTCGTTCCGCCCCGCCGTGCCGCCATTGTAGCCGCCGTAGCCGCTAGCTCCGACGAGAAGGCCACCCAAGTAGCTCAATCGACGCGCCAGGTCAAGTAGATCATCGTGTGATGATGTCACCGCCGGCGACCTCGCCGTCGGCGAGCTCTAGCCACGCCAGCGCTGTGCAGCGCCGCTGCCCTGTTTTGTGTCACTGACGCGTGGGGTCCCCTGACCAGCGGGTCCCACCGGTCAGCGACAGCAGTGTTGAGGGCTAGTCCAAATATTCCAGATTTTGATTTGTTTTGCGAATTTTGTATCTTCAGTTTGGTAGATCCTAAATTTGTGAAATAAATTTTGTAGTGTTCCTTAGGAAGTGTAGTATTTAGGAAAAATATGTTTTTAACATTTACAGTAGAAAGTTTTGGAGATTTAAATAGGGATTTGAAATGTGCTTTTGAATGCATTCAAATTTGTTTATTTTATATCTAGAGTTCCTGTGCTCCAAAAATTATGAAATTTTTGTGGTAAGCTAATCTTAGCATATTTGAGTTCTGGTTAAAATTTGGGGACCAGTGCATGGGTAGATTTATAGTTATAGATTTTTCTTTTGTGGATAGTCAATCCTTACATAAATTTTTATAAATTATTTATGAGTCCAAAATTCATGAAATTTGTTGGAGGTAATCCTAGTACCATATGGATGCTAAGAAAAATAGGAAATCTGTTGCTTGACACTTTTCAATAGGGTTTTCCATTTATGCTATTTCAAGCCTTGCTGCCTTATCATTTTTGTATAGAATGTTCTACTTAGTAAAATGACATGAAATTTCTATAGCAGTCCTTTGATAGCATTAGTAAGGCACTGTAAATTTTTGAGAATTTATGAAGTATATCTGATATATGTTTATTATTTAACCTAGATATCTAAATAAAATAATAAAGACAATTTAATAAATAGTTTGGGCTTCGTCATTATATTATCTTAAATGTATTTGGTATGCTTAAACTGCTGGTAGATTCTATGTTGTCAAATTTTGAATGATTACATGAAGTAGAAGTATTATTACTTTATGTTGCATATTAAATAGTTTCTGGACTGATTCTAGAGTTTGATGAGTTGCATGTTGAAAATGAAGTGTACTGTAAAATGGTTAATAACAAAGTTGTAGAGAATTTCATAAGCTTTCCAGAAAGTCCAGGATCACTGGATTTGGACTTGTAGAACTCCCGTTATGAGTGAAACAAGTAGCTGCTATTTTATGGTATAATCGATGCATTATGGAAGTAGATAATTAAATAACCGAGAAGAGATATACACCTACTCAATAAACATGATGCACTTGTTAACATATATGCATTCGTAATACTTATGCCATACTCATGCATCTAGGATCGGAGGAAGAGATCACGTTGCTGGAATTCGAAGAAGCAGAGGAAGGGAATCAGCAGGAGGATCCGCAAGCCGCAGCTCCCGAAGGCGTGGAGCAGAACCCTGAAGAGCTTCCGGAGTGTCCTGACCACCGCCCTACTTCCTTTCTGCGAGGCAAGCCCCGGAGCATTATAAGCCTCCCAATAATTTACAAATGTTTACTTACGTATTTATGATTGATGCATTAGGTTATAAGAGTTGAATGAAACCACTTGATGCATGTACATTCCTTGTCCAAATATTATACCTTTAACCGGTATAGGTCCAGGATCGAATAAATGCTTAGCCATGCTTAGACCGGTAGAAGTCAGGTGATATCCTATCACCTGCGAGATATAGGTGGATACCGGAGCACGGTTGGCTATATCTGCCATCGTGGAACAGAACCATGAGGTAAAAGTAAATCGAGACCGGACGGGAGGTCGATAGAGAAGCAACAAGACATGGAGGTCTTGGGTGTGGATCTATCCCCGTCTGTGTCGATCAAGGACCATACCGTTGTTGGAACTTCTGACAAGATTGAATGCATGCCTCTCACTTAGCTGGCCGGATAACTCGTTCCGACCGCGAAGCCGAGTAATTCAACTCAGGCCGGGAATCATTCTGTTGTGCGCTCCTTCCGAGGAACGATCAGACTGAGCCCAAGGGCAGCCTTGGCCTGAGCATCCTGGCATCTGGTGTTCCAGATTGTGCGGCGCAGTACGGACCCGCGAAATGTGTACCGGAGTTGTATCAAAGGTGACCTAAGGCTATCGTGGCTGGTAGACCTGGGTTTGTGTTAGGAATAAATTCCCAGTTGGTTGAAATCAATTCGAATCGCCGTCTCTCCCGGATAGTGAGAAACTTGGCTAGCTCCAACATCGTAGTAACTGTGTTATGGAACATGATGGTTCGGATGAAAATGGAATTACAATACCTGCTGTGGTTACTATTGTATGCTTCTAAATGATATACCACATGTTTGGCACAGGATAGTTGCTAATCTAGAAATGGATAGTTATAATTAACTTGGTAAAGGAATCATAATTGTACAACGGATCAGTTGCCTTTTTCGCAAAATGTTGTCAAGTTACGTCCACTTATACAGCCTCGCATAATCCTTGGAGTCATTTTATTTCTGGTTCATGATGGGTAAGTCTAGCTGAGTACCTTCTCGTACTCAGGGTTTATTTTCCCATTGTTGCAGATGGCACTGTGTATCATGGTTATTGCAAGAGTTGCTTCTATCCCGCTATGGATGAGGAGTAAGCCTTGGGCATGCTTCTTTATTAATTCCTATCCTTGCTTTTGTGGACCGTGATCTATCTTGGCACTGTATCAAACTATGTTGGAAACTTTATCTTCAAACTTATTTGCTTCCGCTTTATTTATCAAACTCGGTTTGTAATAACTTTTATTCGTACTCTGATGATGAAAGGTATCTGTGAACTTTATGTAATATGTGGCATGTATGTTGAATCCTGTACGATCTTGGTTGTTGTAAATCGTTTATCGAGACCCGTCGTGGTACTCGACGGACTACCGGGTTTATATGGGTTCAAGTATGACAGTGCGACCCCTTGCGGATTGCCATTGTACTTGTATTCTTATAAATTGGTCGGTTCTGCGACAATGAGACTTTAGCTACTCCACTTGAAGCCTCAATTGTCCTCCAAGTCCCCGAACCACAAAAGGACGAAGAAATTCCGCCTTTGGAAACTATGTTCAAATTTGAGGAAGATGTTTTCTTCGATTTTAGAAACACCTTGAATTATTATGCAATAAGGAAATCTTCGACATCGTCAGCACCCAACCAGCATCTTCCTGACCCAACCGAAGAGAAGTTTCTTAAAAAGACTGTGAAGGAGTTGACAACAATCATAAGCAATGAGTGGTTGAGAGAATCCAAGCTTTCTCTAGAAGTCATTTGTTTAGATTATCCTTCTACCACCATTTGTTGTCAGATTCATAAAACCCCCTTCGATGCTTTTTATAATCCAGTTGTAGGAGTAAATCTTATGTCTAAATCTTTTGCACATACCCTTCCAGGAAATATGCAATTAACTCCAACAACCAAACTCTTAAAAAGTCTCAGGGCAAATCCTTCCTAGTGAAGGAATTTTTCACCTCATCCCTTTCAAAGTAGATGAAACCAAGGTGTATCTTAGTTTTTATGTTTTCAATTTTTGGGACTTCAATCTTTTGATAGGGCATCCAATAGAGAAACTCCTACATGAAGGAAGAAAGGGGAGTATAAATGTAAGACTTGGGAAAAGCGTAAACCTTTCTATTCCCATCACTCACTCGTTATATGTTAAGACAGAGTTGAGTCCCGAGCAAGATCCAATGGAGGAGATTATGGCAGTATCTCTCCTAGAAGCCTCTGACAAAGATCTCAAAGAAGACGCCTAGGATTTCTTCCAAGACGAAGAAGAACCACGAGATCCTTTCTGTCTAGATGAAACTCAAGAGCCACCAAAACTCCCCGTTGTGCTCAAACCCCTTCCTTCAGGTTTGAAATATGCTTTTCTAAATAATGATATAGAGTCCCCTGTGATTATTAGCGATAAACTCTCTGAGGATGAGACCCTCTGGCTCCTTACTATTTTAGAAAAGCATCGCTCTGCTTTCGGCTACTCGCTTGAAGACCTCAAGGGGATTAGTCCTAACCTTTGCACCCATCGCATTCCCATACATCCAGCATACCCACCTTCTATGGAGCCCCAACGTAGACTTGACAATGGCGATGGGAGAAGTTGTTAAGAAAGTGGTTTTGAAACTTTTGCATGTAGGTATAATCTATCTCGTGTCATATAGTGAGTGGTTAAGCCCGATACAAGTTGTACCGAAGAAAGGGAGCATGACTATGGTAAAAAATTAAAAAAAGATGAATTAATCCCATAATGAACAGTCATGGGATGGTGGATGTGTATTGATTACCAGAAACTTAATAAAGCAACAAAGAAAGATCACTTCCCGTTACCCTTCATCGATGAGATGTTGGAACAGCTTGCAAAGCATTCTTTCTTTTGTTTCCTTGATGGGTATTTTGGATATTATCAAATCTCGATTCATCCTGATGACCAAAGCAAAACTACTTTTACTTGTCCCTATGGAACATATGCTTATCGCAGAATGTCTTTTGGATTATGCAAAGCTCCAGCATCGTTCCAAAGGTGCATGATGTCTATTTTTTCTAATATGATAGAAGAAATCATGGAAGTTTTTATGGATGATTTTTCTATTTATGGAAAAAATTTCAATGATTGCTTAGAGAATTTAGACAAAGTTTTACAAAGATGTGTAGAAAAGCACTTAGTCCTTAATTGGAAAAAATGTTATTTCGTGGTTAGAGAAGGAATAGTGCTTGGACACTTGGTGTCCGAACATGGGATTGAGGTAGACCGAGCTAAGATAGAAGTAATAGAACAACTACCTCCTACAAATGTCAAAGGGGTATGATGTTTTCTTGGCCATGCAGGGTTCTACCGCCATTTTATAAAAATATTTTTCTCATGTTGCTAGACCCCTTACAAGTTTGTTAGCCACGGATGCTCCCTTCGAGTTTGATGATGAGTGTTTAAATGCTTTTCAAATCCTTAAGAAAGCACTTATCTCAACACCAATCATTCAACCCCCTGATTGGTCGCTACCTTTTGAAATCATGTGTGATGCTAGTGATTATGCTGTGGGAGCAGTTTTGGGTCAAACGAAAGATAGAAAGCATTATACAATTTCTTATGCTAGTAAAACTCTGTCAGGACCTCAACTTAATTATGCAACAACTGAAAAAGAGCCCCTGGCTATTGTTTTTGCAATTGACAAGTTTAGATCTTACTTAGTAGGAGCCAAAGTTATTGTTTACACTGATCATGCTGCTCTTAAATATATCCTTACTAAGAAAGATGCTAAGCCTCGGCTTATATGATGGATCATTTTGCTTCAAGAATTTGATTTAGAAATTAAAGATAAAAAAGGAATAGAAAATTATGTAGCCGATCATTTGTCAAGAATGCAGTTTTAGAATCCATAGGAGTTGCCCATCAATGATTTTTTGTGGGATGACATGCTCCTAAAGGTCGCAGGCTCTGACCCCTGGTATGCAAATATTGTTAATTTTATGGTTGCAGGTTATGTACCACCAGGGGAGAATAAGCGGAAGCTCATCCATGAAAGTCGCCTCCACCTATGGGATGAGCCATACCTCTTCTGAGTTTGCTCCAATGGACTGCTCAGGAGGTGTGTTCTGGCTAAGGAAACAACCAAGATCATTGAAAGATTTCACTCATCACTGTATGGAGGACATTATGGGGCATTCCGCACTAATGCTAAGATCTAGCAAAGTGGATTCTTATGGCCAACCATGTATGATGACACCAAGGAATTCATATGGAGGTGCATCCCGTGTCAAAAACATGGGAATATTAATGCAAGAGACGCCATGCCACTCACCACCAACCTCCAGTTAGAACTCTTTGATGTCTAGGGAATTGACTACATGGGACCATTTCCAAAATCCCGGTAGTGCGAATATATCCTGGTAGCAGTCGACTATGTCTCAAAATGGGTTGAAGCTTTACCATGTCGAGCTGTAGATTCCAATAATGCCAAGAGGATGTTTTCTGAGACCATCTTTTCATGCTTCGGAGTTCCACGCATGGTAATAAGCGATGGAGGTCCTCACTAAATTGATAGAAAGTTCCGATGCTTCTTATCCAATCATGGGGTCTGTCATAACATCACGACACGATATCATTGTCAAACTAGCGGACAAGTAGAAACATCAAACAAGCAAATCAAGAACATTCTGCAGAAGACTGTTAATGAGATGGGGACAACATGGAAAGATAAGTTACATGGAACATTATGGGCTTACAGAACAACTTACAAAACACCTCTTGGAATGTCACCATACCAACTTGTCTACGAAAAGACATGTCACCTACCTGTCGAGTTGGAATTCAAAGCTCATTAGGCCATAAAAAGGTGGAACATGGACTTTGAAGCAGCTTCAAAGAAGAGAAAAATGCAACTCTCTAAGCTAGAGGAATGACGAGAAAAGACATATCATAATGCAAAACTCTACAAAGAGAGGACAAAAAGGTGGCATGACAAAAGATTGAAAAAGAAGGAATTCAGACCAGATGACAGGGTGTTGTTTTTCAACACTATAGTGAAGTTGTTTGGACATGGGAAACTACGAAGCAAATGGGAAGGACCTTATAAGGTAATTAGCACATCGTCTCATGGAGCAGTCACACTCCAAAATGACAAAGGTACGCTTTTAAGGTAAATGGTCAACATTTAAAAGTTTTTCATGACACACAATTGCTAGAAAAAGAATTAGATATAATTAACTTTATAGAATTCAAATAACAGCTCTTCTTCTTTACTCTGTGAAAAAACCCTAAAAAACCATGTTTACCTGCTAAGCTATCTATACATTCAAATAAAGTATTACCAAGATCTCTCTAGTATTTTGTTGGTGCTTCTCTCCACACGTTGTTTATGCAAGATAACAGAATTCAAGTGTGGGGGAGGCAAACCTCCCAAACAGAGCACAATATCAACAAATGATGAAAGAACCATGGCAACAACTAGCTTGGGCGAGAAGGCACCCTCATGTATCTAGGTAAGTATTTTTTCTCTTTATTCTAGTTAAAAAAACTACAAACTAAAACCAAAATAAATGGTTATCCATAAAGTAGTAAAAATGAAAACAAAATAAAAAGAGTGTGTCTAGTTTGCTTTAATTTCTTTTTAGAGCTAAATAAATAATAAGGGACTCTGAGGACAATCTCCTAAAATGGAAATGATGAATAGTTGCTCTGTTGTAATTCCTTTTAAGTACCTAGTTTTCAGCTTCAAATTCTTCCAAGTTTTGGATAAAATTGTTTTGATATAAGAATTTACTCTGAACTTGAAACTCATGGGCAGCATATGCTTAATCTAAGTCTAGGTAATTGATAGATATGATATGAAAAGGTTTGAGCTGTTGTTTATCTTGTTCCAAGTGACACTAAAGTTCTAGACATTTATCTTTTGAAAAACTTAAAAAATGCTACATGATGAGTTCCTGTATGACAAAGCTTGAATTCCCACCAGAGCCATACATGTTATTTAGGCTAGGAAAACATCCACATATATGCTGCTTGTATTGCATTGAGTTTTGTCAAGCTTTGTTGAGCCTTATGAGAGGTTTGTCATGCTCTTAAAATCAAGATCACGTACATACCACCCACATATGCACTACTCCTACACTGGGGGGTAGGCACAAAAACATGCCATTCCTTTTATTTAGGAAACGGCAGGGAAGCCCCCTACCTTTTTTCATTTTCTATATATGTATGTACAAAAGAACAAATAATATATGTACAAGTTACAAGGCTTGCAAAGCCCAAAGGAAAAAATACCTCATCATAAGTTACTCTCTCACCAAATAGAAAGGGGATCAGCAATTCTCTTCTTAGCTTAGATGCAAACCAAGCTAAGGTCATCCTTGAGAGCTACTTTCCATTCCATTAGAGTGGTAGACCTATTATCAAAGATGATGCCATTCCTAGATTTCCAAATAGTCCAACAAGCTAAGATGAAGATCTCTCTGAAGATATGGCTGCCAAAATTTGTTCTAGCCTTAATGATCATGTCCAAGGGCTATAGAGTGAAGTCCCAATGCACATTGATGTTGTTCCAACATGCTAAGCTAAAGGGGCAATCGAAGAATAAGTGAAAACATGTCTCCTTTGGACCATTATTGCATAGTACACAAGAGTAATCATCCAGGTGCATATTCTTCCTTCTTAAAATGTTTCTAGTACTAAGCATGTCCTTAATCAGCAGCCAAGCAAAGAATTTATGCTTGCCTAGGTTCCCTAAATTCCAGACCCATTTGAAGAGGGGTGTGGCCTCAACAGACCCCTAAAGTTTGTTGTAGGCCATTTTGGATGAAAACATAGAACCCCAAGAGTAAGTCCAACTATCATGCAAACTCTGATCCCACTCTCCATTATCAACGAGATACTGTAATTCAACTAACTAATCAGAAGCTTATACTAAAAGAGGCAGAAAGAAGAATCTGTTTATATCACTGTCCATGAAAAACTTAACCAAGCAATTCTTTTTCCTAAAGAAGGAAAACAGATGTGGGAAACTGAGTTCCAAGAATTGACCAGACCAGTTATCACTCCAGAGAGAAACAGATATACCAGTGTTTGGTCGGCAGGTAGCAAAACCTCTGAATTTTCCAAAAAGCTTAATGATGTCTTTCCACCAAAAGGAACCACATGGACTTCTAGCATGTGGTGGAATATTGGAATTATGATACAGCTTTGTCCAAGTCAGGTTAACCCAAGGCACATCTGCATGATTATAAAATTTGTCAAGGAATTTCATGAGCAAGGCAGTATTCTGGTTTTGAATGTTGATGATCTCAAGTCCACCCTCATCCTTGGATCTGCACATTGGTGCAGAAGCAGCCAAATGGGTACCTTTTCTACTTATATCTCCTTTGCTCCAAAGGCAATGTTTCCTGAATCTATTTATCTGATGTATACCTGTAGGTGGGATCACTAGACTGAACATATAATAAGTTGGTAGTGCAGAGAACATAGAATTTACCAGATTCACCCAAAAATTTTCTACTCCTACACTGGGGGTGAACACAAAAACATGCTTGTTAGGTTTTCCATTCGCCAAATCAATGCTCCAAGTTCTTGTAAGCTATCTCTCAAAGTTTTGTTGTAGAAAAGAGACATGGGGCTATGCAAAAGTTATTCATAAAAAGAAAAAAAAAGAGTTGAAAAAAATGGACAAGTGTCCGAGATATTGAAAACAATGGGTACTCAGATGCCCGCCTGAATAGAAAAAAAAGATGAATAAGATAGCCCCTGTTCTCTTGCAAAAATGTTTCCAAGTTTAAAAAGAGAGATAAGTTTTCAAGGAGCAAAGTAGAATTAGGTTAGCCACCAAATATATCCACCATACATCCACACACATGCACATCTTTATTTGATTATATGACTCAACTCTCTTTAGATCCAATGTTTGACTTTACAATATATGCACGACAAGTATGCTCTTGCTTTCTCCCTACCTATGAACTCCACATAAAGCCTTAGTGGTAGGAAGAGAAAGGCATAACATCATTATTGCCTTGGTGAGGATCCACAAATACAACATATATTGAGAGACTTGAGAGTGTCATACAGTGGAATCTCTGAGTTTTATTTTGAAAACTTACAAAAACTCCGAAACAATGGTGAAACAAAGAACTTGAGACATAGTGCTTGACTCGATCGTTCTATCTTTCAATTGCTCAAGACTCAAGTGAAGGCTAAGAAGCCCCATGGTTGAAGGTAATATGGTAAGTTTGGAAGTCAGATCAGTTTATTCTAATTCAAAGGAGAATTTCTGATTGAACGCATATGTACTTTTGAGGAGTCAAAGCATTGTAGCAACTCCTGATCCATTGACGGACGTTAGCACCAATTATAAACCATCAACATAACCTGCATATATACTTAATTCTATCACCAAACATAGTTATAGGGTTTGATTCTAACAAGTTCCGCTAGTTTTGGTGCTCTCACTTGTCTTGTAGGATATTTATTTTTTCACAGAACAAAATTATCTCAAATGGTGAATTGGAGTGCACCATTGCGAAAAGCTCATCGATCTGATCGAAATGGATATATTATTTGCTATATTTGGAGCTTGGAATGAAATGATATAAATTTCACAAATAAAAGAAAAACTCCACATCATGAGCTGCAGGATTAATTGGGCCCAATTCAGAATTTGGCCCATAAATGCCATATGCATTTTAATGAGATATGGTGGAAAATTTAGTACCAATGAGGCCAACATAGAGGTGGAGGGTGCCAGACTCCCCCATATATAGCAGCCCCTAGCCCCCTCCCTAGAGCCATCCTAAAACCCTAATTCATATCCTCCTCGTCAGGATCAGAGCCAGCTCTCAAGAGAAGATTAGTCCTTTATAGGATCTAGTCTTGTACCTAGAAAATAGTGAGTTAGAGAGTGAGGGAGGAGTTGGGAGGAGGTACCGGCCTGTCGGTGCTACCTCTATAGCTTGTACTTGGCGGATCTAGGCTTCTCCAAGTCTACATCTGAGATACCTCTGGTGATTTCTGTTTAAAGTAAGTTTTGTGCTCTTTTGTTCATGGGTTCATAGTTCTTTTGAGTGCTCTTGTCCTTGCTAGATCTCTAGATTAGAGTAGTAATCATTAGCATAAGCGTGGTGCTTAGGCTATTGGCCACATGTGTTTGCTCCCTGCTTCTTGGTTGCGTGGTAGCAGCGGAGGTGATGGCCCCATCTATCTTTTGTAGTCCACGCCGAATTGAGAAGGTTCTTAAATTAGTAGGACCGTAGTCGCATCGGTAGAGTTATCTATTAGCGGTGCTTTACCATCTAAGTGTTGTCCCAAAGTGAACACTAGAATCATAAGCCTTGCTTTGCATAGGTTCATAACCTTAAGAATCCTATCTACTCATGCCTTAAACCTTGATTGCTATCACTGGACAAACTAATTGTTAGACAACACACATGTTTCCCCATGGATACGATACTCGATAATACTCTAGGTGAAAACTACTTTGATATCCGTGAGCTTGCGGATTTTGTCTTTGTGTGCCTCCACAGGTGTCAACATTCTCGAAACCATGCAAGTCGACCCGATCGACCATTATAGTGCCATCTCTACCGAGGATCAGACATGTACATGCCTAGCCGACTTTCTCCCTCGCCCCTTTTTAGCCCTAGGAAAATGGACGTATTTCGTGTGGGCTAGCCTTGTTTTCTGTGGTGTTTGCTTAAGTCGAGCTAGGGTCTAGGCCATTATTCGAGCAGTCGTATAGGCTAACATGATCAGCCTGGGAAGTACTTGCTAGGCTATGACTCAAGCTTGTACTTAACAGACAACTACTTCTATTTCTCTCCAGCCCAAGGCTCGGACTTCCTCCGTGAGGGCTAAGTCCTTTCCTTTAGTGTTGTTTTGGTGTTATTCGATCTTCCCGTGTGTTGTTGCCTCTATATTCACATTCTTTCTTGGTTTAGGGATTGATTGCTCTTTTGTCTTGTTTGTTGCTCTATTGTGGTTGTTGCATCGAGGATAACATTGATCAGACTAGAACCCATTGGAGGAAGGACATGCGAACGACAGCAGGACTTGGAGGAGAACAACTACGAGTATAGGGAGGATCTCGGACATGATCAGTCAATAGGTGCCACGTCTCACCCCACCTCATAGAATCCTATTAGACATGCAATAATGTAGTTGCTAGTGCTTTATTTTCTGAAATTAAACTATGATAGGTTGCATGGTAGAATTGGTTGAAGCCATTACCTTGATGCAACCTTTACCCCTGCACACCCACTGTTAGGTTAGATGCTCGCTTACTACTTACTGCTTACTTCTACTACGCATTATATCTGTGATGTGATGCTTGGTGGAGGATTGTTTGTGAGTAGCTGAGGCACATGGTGCCGCTAAAACTAGTGATAACTTAGGGAGATCTTGGCATGTGTCTTGGGTGTGTGGTGAGGGTCGAGTCGATCGAACAGGACCTTATGATGGGCCCTTAGGACAAGTCTTACTGGGAGGGTGTGATCTGAGCATCCTCTATGATGAGAGGTACCTGTGGCGGGTACATGTGAGTGGAGTGGACCCTAGGATGCCACACAGGGGTGAGCCCCTAGGGAGGAGGTGCCATCGAGGCACGGGGTGTTGATTAACCCCACTTGAGAAGATGTCATGTCTGGTCCCTCTAAGGACTGGTATGTCGAGAGAACCAGATCATAATACCCTTCGTACACACCACTCTCTCCTGGATGGGTGTGGGACGAATGTTAACTAGCTAGGGCAGTGCCACTACTGCCTAGGATGTAGGTGATAGTGTAGGGAGGTATGGGCATATGGCCTACACCCCCCTAAGACAGCATAGTGACCCTGAGGGCCCAATACTACGTCTCACAGTTTCAGCGTGCTAGTGGACTCCAGGGTGACTTAGGGCTGAGTGGCAGGGTGGTATTGCACTAGTTTAGAAGGCAGCCCGGTATCAGCCTAGGCGGTGCACGCACCGATGATGGTGGTCTTGTGGATTTCTAGGTGTACACGCTCTGCAGAGTTGATCGATCTATACGTATAGCCACGTCCATGGATATGGACATTCCTATGACCTACGCTTCCGTTGATTAGTGAGAGGAGTCCTTTCTTCTTCTCCCCTCGGGTTTGTTGGATTTCGGCTATTAGCCAATAAGGCAAGGCACGAGAGGGAGTTGTCCTTACCACCTAGAGAGTGAGAGTGTGGTGAGATGTGTGTGATGGGATGGGTAAACATGTGGATGAGATGGGTTAAAACTTGATGAACTATTATCAAATATTGATGAACTTGCATAGGAAAACTATAGCCATAAATAGGCCTTTTGCTCTACCCTTGCATTACACTTACCATAAAGCAATGCAAAGCAGGTGGGAGACAGTGGCCAGTACAAATCATACTGAAAGATATTTGGCAGGTTCGGATGTCATCTACGATGACGAGAGTGGAGATTAGAAGGATTCGATGGTCTCATTCCTATGCTCAAGTTTGGTTGAGGAGATCAAGTCTACGATCGCTGACATTCTACGCCGACTCTAGTGATTGCCCATGAAGGAGGAGCCTTCACCTGCCGATGCGCTACGTCCACTCTGATGTTGATCTCTGTGCGTTTCCGCTAGTATAGGATGTACTTAGGTGTATAACCAAGTGTTGTAATACTTGTAAACTTGTAATTATACGATGTATGAACTATGGTATCAACTGAATAATGATAATGTGATAGCTTGGTCTTCCTAGACTACCACATTATGATGAACTATGTGGATTTCCCTTCGAGGAAATTGTGGATCGTTTCAATAACCATTTGTTTGGCCCTTAGATTGAAGTTCTGGGTCCATAAACTTTTTTAGTGGTTCACCATATATAGATCCACACCCCTTCATTTGGCGCATAGATTGAACTGCCGACAGGGCCATAAACTTTTTAAGCTGTTCATTGTAGGTCCATACCCCTTGGGTTGGCCCTTGGATCGAATGTAGCATGTGGATTCAACAGCCCACATGACATGAAATTTGCAACTAGTTGCTCCTTCCTTCGTTCATGTTTCTTGCTCAATTCCGTAAGTTTGCAAGGTGGTAAGAGCAAGTGCCGGCAAGCTGCATGAGCATAGGGGATGGTGATGCGCAATGAAGGCCTGGTGGTGCAAGGCATAAGTTGTAGGGGTGAACTACAGAGACACGATGGCACGCGTGTCCTACAAGTCTGTCGATGGTGAAAAGTGAACGGGTTGATCCCCACCGTCAGCACGAGAGCAAGCCAAGAGAAACCGCGTGGAGCAGATCCTGAGCTCTCCTCGAACTTAGGAGGACACCAGACTAGATGGCCATGACCATGGGCGTGCCAGTCAATTTGACCCTACAATTGACAAGGAGAGAAAATTGATCAGTAATTTAAGGTGGAACATGCCGGTGTTTGTTCAGTTAGTTCCAAATGTGCGGCTAAGTAGCCGATGAAATGAGGCTATCGACTAGAGAATCGATATCCAGCATGTTCATGATGCAAGATAAGCAAGAACGAGTAAATTGGCAATTATCTTTTACTCAGGTATATAGATCTTGACTAGCCGATGATTATGAAAACATGCAAAAGATGTAAGGATAGGCATGTAAGCATTCATGTGAGAAACATACTAGCTTTTAACTAAGATGAAAACAAATAAAAAGCATGTAAATAGCTAGTACATCCTCAACAAAATAGGTTATCGGCTAAAACAGTTGATTCCAGTGATCTTGTTGTATAGCATACAATCTCTCATCCGTTGGATATAAATGAATCTACAAACAGCTAGACTCAATCTATTGTACCATCAATAGATTGAGTCGTATGATACAGCATTGATAGTAGGACCCTAGATTAGAGATCAGCAATCGATAGATCTACTTATATCACAAAGGAATAGTGAGGGCATGTTATACTCATGGAAGCTCAAACCATCGGCTAAATAGCCGATGGAGACATAGCGGGTGGTTGACGCCATGTTCTTTTAATAGATAGATCTATTAACCGACAATGTCTAATCTGACACGCTATCAATAGATCGAGTTGGCTGATGCAGCATTGATAGCTAAGTCATACCAGATACTGGCGATCAATGAATATATCTATTAATAGAGCCTAACTTCAAACACCCGCCATGTATGATCAGGATTGAGATAGATTAGTCATCAAACAGGATCTAACGCCAAGAATCAAATTCGACCATAAAGATGTTTAGCAGACGACAGATTAGAACAATAAGACTAATAAATCTCAATCTAGATCAGACAAATGGTGATATTGTATCAAACAGTAAACTATTTAACATAATATCAATAACTTTGATTAATACCAACATTTACAAGAGATCAGTTGTCTGTTGCAGCCTTGTAAAGGTTGATACGCACCGATAACTAATCTATACCGTGATTTGTAAGAGATCAGTCGTCTGTTGCATCCTTACAAACAACAATATAGATCGATAACTAACTGATACCGCGACTTGCAAGAGATCAGTCGTCTATTGCAGCCTTGCAAGTAAAAATACTAGTCATGATGGATACTCACAAACAAGCCAGAGGTCAGGTCATCCGATGCAGTCCTGCTTGCCCAAACAACTCGTCAAAATCTACTCTACTCCTACTCCTAAGGGGCGACGTAAGCCAAAAAGTAAAGGTACTTGTTTGGTTGATCGATGAGAGATATCTAGTACAATAGCTGGGTCTAATATTTATACCCGAGGCTTGACTACGAGTTCTGGTTGAACAAGACCGTCCACAAACTTGGAAAAGAAAATAAAGTTTCCTAAATTACGATAACTTGGACCCCAATCTTTCCCTTCTATGAAGTCCGACATATCCTCTCGCTTCCTACCTTATCACGCTTGTCAATGGGGCCCATTCCCCTGATATGATGGCATCATCTTACTTATTTGATGGCAATTTTGGTTAGCGGATCTTGTTGAATATTTTGACTTCCCTTTGACAAATTCAGACCTCAGGGTCCTTTCCGCTTGAACCAAATTTTGGTGTCAACACATGCCCACCAATTTTGGGATAAAGTGATTTTATTCCAAAGTTAGCTCTTCATGACTGTTGCATGTGCCGCAATTGCAACCATCTGCTCTTAATGCCATGCTAATTTCTTTGGCCTCTTTTGACCAAGGGCATGACGTTTGGTCATTGGACGACGATCATCCTTTTAACCTTTTGATCCACCCTTCTTTCTTAAGCCTATGCTCCACAACCGATCTCTTGTCATCTCCTCAATTTGGCTGATACCTGTTCTACTTACGCTCAAATTCTTGTACAATAGTGATCGCCTCTTCGAATTGACCACCTTTCAAGCTTGGTCCATCAGCCAACTGTTTGAACTTTAGCTGATCAATTTCAGGGCCCGCTTTCGGACACCCGTGAAAATGCAAAACTGTAGCGGATATCATTTCACATCCACATCCTGGATTGGCATGAAACTGCAAATAATCTTGATGAATGAAATTTTCACATCCGCTGCTTCTGCAACTACTCCCCCCTTATTAGGCCACGCATGGCTCCCTCGATATTTGAGATGGTCTTTCGTCTTCTATAAATCAAATTTAGTTTTCTCGACTCAAAAGACCCATCAGTATCCCACCCTGGCTACAAATACATCCCTAGAGGGTAGCCGAGGGATCACATTCGCTCCTACTTCTACACTCGCCACCATGCAAATTCTCTTCCCCTTATTCTTAGATCCAAAAACCGCATCTAGAGAAGCATGGACCACAGCAAGCGCGTTGCTGGTGACCTCCCAGAGGAAAATCTTCCTCCTCACCGGCAACTTTGTTTTTAGGGGTAAGATCAAATCTATCTTGGTTTTTCATCTTCCTTTGATGATCCATTTGATGTTGTAGTGATCATTCTAGTGCCGCTCGTGATGCCCATTCGATGGTGCAAGCGGCCTCCTCCTCCGACTTCACAGACTCCTACAACAAAGAAAATGCGCATCGTTATCTCCACGAGCAGAACGCAGCGATGGACCGCTACTCGGAGGTGACCCATGAGAGTAGCCATCTAGAGATTGCCTTGAATGCCTCCTAGGCTGCCCTCGCCGCCGTGGAGCGGGAAACCAATGATG
Organism: Miscanthus lutarioriparius; assembly: GCA_904845875.1. Taxonomy (NCBI): domain Eukaryota; kingdom Viridiplantae; phylum Streptophyta; class Magnoliopsida; order Poales; family Poaceae; genus Miscanthus; species Miscanthus lutarioriparius. The sequence goes on along the minus strand of CAJGYO010000019.1, from coordinate 34,910,135 downwards.
TCCGAGCACAACTGGCTGTGTCTGACGCCAGGATCAAGGGTAAGTTCTTCAAGACAACTCTATATTTGACTACTTTGTTTTTCTGATCCTCTCCTGATGATTCCTTTCTTCTTGCTGTAACTTTGATGGAGCAACTAGAGCCACTCCAGTTGGTGGCAAATGAGGTAGCTGACACCCTGAATGCCTGGGGTGGTGTTTTGGAGGCCCGCCTCTAGGACATCCCAGCGTGCATTCGAGAGGTGGCTCTCCACGGCGTCCGACATGGAGCCGTTATTGCCCAAACAATTGCTCAGGTGCGCTCAGGGCATGATCTTCATCTACTGTAGCCTGGCTTCCTTAATGGCGAGGACCCTAACATCTACCAGGAATTGGTGGATGACTTCGAGGGAACCGCCGAAGCAGTAGCGCACATAACCCCGACCGAAGGAATCATCAATCATGTTTTCTTCAACCCTTAAGCTGTAAATAGGGTTATGCTAATGGATAAGAATTTCTCATTGCACCTATTTCTCATGCTTTGGCTCTAAATGTTATTTTCATTGTCACCAATTTCCTTCAGTGATAACTTCGAGCAAATCTCTTCTAAACCTGTGATTCAGAACCTTGAGTGACGATGCTGTTACAATAACCGTCACCACTCGCTTAGATGCTCCGAATGTAACTCGCACAGTTTTGAACTTCATGACATATAACCCTTATGCACATTTATTCTTGTGGCATTAGGCGCAAACATCTAGCCGATGCATTTTCCTGTCCTGTGCAAATCTCTCATTGTTTAGCGATCGACTTTTAATGACCCTTCCAAAACTTCAAAGTTGGCTCTTTGCAACTATTTTTAACTAATTAACCCTTGGAGCCAGTCCCTGGGCTCGGGTTGTAGCACAAAACTACATCGGATAATTCTTCAAATCCACAGCCCAGAACCGAACCAAGATGTAGAAAATCCAAATAAAATGAGAATTCCCTGTGTCCATGATCTCCACAACTGTTGCTTTCTCATTTGGTCATGCGTGGTCTCCTCAATTTTTGGCATGGCCTTTCACCTTCTATTAACTATACTTTATTCTGACGTGGCTCAATAAACCTACCCGTGCCAACTTCAGTTATAAAAATATACCTCTAGGGGATAGCCAAGAGGTCACATCTGCACCTACCTTTGTTCTTGCCAGTGCACAACTCCTCTTTCATCCTTAGATCAAAAAACCCAATCCTAGCCAAGAGCAATGGCGTACGGCAAGCACCCTGCTGGCGACATTCTAGAGGAAGATCTCCAACCACGCTAGTGCCTTTGTATCCTAGGGTATGTTTGAATCGCACCTCCTATCTTCTAATAACCATCTGACCATGGTGACCCCTATTTTGCAGGAACGTCACTCGGCCGACATCCAAAACTTGCTGGCGAGGTTTGAGACCTAGCCAATGGTACCAGCAGCTTCTTCCATCGATTCCACGGACTCATATAACAGAGATGACGCACGACATTATCTTTATGAATAGGATGATGCGCAGAGCATATGGAGGACGCCTTGGCTGCCTCCCAAATTGCTCTCGCCACTGTGGAGGGGGAGAGTAGCACCGCCCGAGCGTATTTGTAGATTCCGATGCCAGGGTTGCAAGTAGGATTCTCAGAAGAAACCCTGGCCCTTTATCATTTTTGTTTCCTCATGTTCTTGTTGATGACTCTTTCTCTTCATATTTTAGCCCTAACAAAGGAATTGGAGGCCCTCCAACTAGCGGTGAACAACGCCGCCAGGGCATTGAATGCCCAGAGCGATCTGGTGGTGAGTCACCTCTAGGACATTCCTGTGCGCGCCGGGGTGATCGCCCTCCATGGCGTCCGCCACGGGGCTACGGTTGCCCTGATGAGTGCCCAAGTGAACTTTGGGCATGAACTCCGGTGGCTCCAGCCTAGATTTGCCATCGAGGATGACCATCATGAACTGGTGGAGGATTTTGCCGATCATGCTAATGCTGTGGCGAATGCTACCTCGGCCGAAGTAGTCATGAACAATGTTTTCTTCGGCCCATAGTTTGTATTAAAACAGACAACTTCCTCTGTGTTGATCTCCCTGTTTGACTCTGTTAATGCCACTGATGCTTTTTCCATTACTTGTATTTTTTTTTCTTTTTGCACTATAGGTGATGCGTACCGCACTGACTTTTCCCTTCTTAGGCCGAATTAGGATCGTTAATTTTGTTCTAAAGGCGATACTTTGTTAGTATTGGCTGTTAATTTTGGTGATAATTTAAATTGATTATACTTGAGCACTAGCTTCAATCATCAGGATCAAAATTCCATAATGAAAAATAGCTTCTATAATAGCCGACGACGATTTAAGCAAAAAAATCACCGGCTATCAAGCCTCTAGAAACATTGTATATTTAAATCTAATTCTGACTCCTTGAAATTGAACGGTTGTATTCTGACAAACTTGATCTATAAGAAAAATGTTTAGCCATTCCACAATAACCAACAAGAGGAGTCATCAAAGGAAACTCTCAAAGCTAATTGTGATAGAACCGCCCAATTTATACAAGATCAAGTATGGTTGTCCCCATTAAACACGTTGACACGCGCATACTTTCACCTATATAAACCTGGTAGTCCGCCGAGTGTCACGAAGGACTTTGGTAAATCAACATCATAACCAAGATCACATGATTAAGTAAATACACATCACATACATAGAGTTGCAGTGAAAATAATATTACAAATGGGCTCACAAATAATAGTACAAGTTTGGGTTTCGGAACCGGTTAAGGGAAAACATTATAGCTTTCAAATGATTACATTAATATAAGTTCTAAATACATTGCTAGCATAAGTGACATCTTTTGATAAAAGCATATAGATGAGAAATAAATATAGAGTCATCGAGCCCACCGTGGTTAGCCACCATCTTCAGCAGGCCAAGAACTTCACCTGCAACATGGTGGGACAAACCCTAAGTACTCGAATGTACTCAGCTAGACTTACCCATCATAAACCAGAAATAAAAGTGACTCCAAGGATCATACAAGGCATTATAGGTGGAGCTATCTTGACAACATTTTGCATAAAAGCCACTAGTTGAGCTATACATTTAATAATTCAGTAACCATGTTAATTATAGCTATTCATCTCTAGATTAGCAACTAACATATGCCAAACATGTGGAATATCATTTAGTAGCATGCAATAGTAACCATAGCTGGTGTAACATTTCCATATTCATCATAACCATCAAATTCCATCAACTAATGCTACGTTGCCGCTGCTCAGACAAGTTCTCACTATTTAGGAGAGATGGTGACTCGAATCGATTCCAACCAGCTGAGGAGTTATTCCTAACACAAACCTAGACATACTTGTGCCAAGGTAGTCTTAGGTCACCTTTGGTACAACTCAGGTATAGTCGCAGGTCCGATCAGCGCCACACCCTCAGGGATACTACCAGTCTGCCAGGAAGTTCAGTCCTGGCCTGCTCTTGGACTCATGCCACTGGCTCCCCGCACATCCTTACTGCATCTAGTGTGTGCACTTTCACTTACCGGGTCCTAGCCTGAGTTGAGCTACTCGGCTTCACGGTTGGAATGATTTATCCGGACAACTAAGTGCTAGGCATGCGTTCAACATGACATAAGGACGTACAGCAAATCGGTCCTTAACCAACATAGACGGAGATAAATAGGCACTAAGATCTCCATGCCTTGTTGCTTCTCTATCACAATCTCGCCTGGTCTCCTTTTATTTATCAACACATGGTTATTTCCATGATAGCAAATATAGCCAATTGTGCTTTGGTATTCGCCTACATCTCATAGTTGACAGGAAATCACCCAACTTCTATCGGTCTAAGCATTGCTAAGCATACATTCGATCCTGAACCTACATAGGGTCCAAGGTATATTTTTGGACAAGGTAGTTCTATGCATCAAGTGGTTCCAATCAACTCTTATAACCTAATGCATCAAACATAAAGGACTCAAGTGATATTTGTAAAAATATAGGAGGCTTAAAATGCTCTAGGGCTTGCCTGGGATCCAACACTAGGTTAGTGTTTGTTAGACGACACTCGCTTGGCGAGCATCTCCCATCTCGGCACTTGCTTAGTCCTTCCGTCTTCTGGATGGATTCACCAAACTCCATCTTTGGGTTTGGCTCCAACATCACATCCTTCACATGGTTCATCTAGCGCACCTAGATGAGATGTAAGATTCAAGTGCAAGAATATGAAGAATGGTAATAAGAGATGCATCACATAAGTGTGTTCAAGATAAACACAAGATTATGCAAGACATAGGAACCTAGAGTTATTTAACTAAACATCACACAACCTATTAGAGAGGAATAGAAAGCATATTAGGCATGGCACACAAGTGAACTTAAGTTCAGATATTGTACACATACATCGATCAAGAACTAACCAAACATGTTTAGCCAAAACAAGAGCAAGCTAAAGCAATCACCTAGCACATGTACAGAAATCTGGACAGCAGCACAGCATTCAATTGTTTCAACTATAACCAGAGTTAAAAACATTCAATAAAGGTGAATTTAGACTTTATTTAAAGCTTAATAAATTGTATACAACTTTGTTATTCATACCAAAATCTAATTCATAGGTTAATATGATCAATTATGCCAATATTTTAGGTCTACACAGACAAGGACAGAAAACTGACAGTAACTTCAGAGATGCATAACTGGAGTTTTAGACATTCAGCAAACATGATTCTTGACTTTATCGAAAGATTATTAAGTTATTTATAACTTTCTCATTGTCATTTTAAGATGATTCTACAGCTAACAAGGTCAAACAACACCAAGAAGGCATCTCTGTATAGATTTGGATAGAAATCTGCCATTCCACTTTGAACAGCTATAACTGGAGTTGTAGACCACCAAAAAGGGTGTTCTCTAACATTTTGAAAAGCTTAGGAAAAGCACTACAACTCTCCTATTATCACGAATACATGATTCCATGTTTAAATAAGTCAACCAAAGCAATCATTCAAATCTATTTAGAGCACATGCAAAAGTTGATAGTAAACTTGTAAAATCTATAACTCCTCAATCAGCAGTCCTAAAATCATGACATTTTAGGAAAAGCAAGATAAGGAAATTATCTACAACTTTTGTATTCAACATATCTACAGAAAATATCATTTACATCATGAAACTATCACCACCACATAACTGTACATGCAGCCATAACAGCTGAGATACAACTATATGCATTTATCATTTATGTTGTTAACAACTAACATATTGTTGCTATATATGCAGGTCCATGCAACTCCTAACTATAACCAAGCAAACACATTACCTAGCACCAATTATTAGAAGTATTACATGGCATAAACACAAGCATCTACTAACAAACTTCCATTAGCTTTTCTATATATAAAAACCTATATATTAATTATAGGTGATGTTACAAACATCTCATTTGGATCTCAAATTTTTATGTGAAATAGATGATGACAAAACATGATTATTGTACCAATCTTATATGCTCAGGTTTTATAATTTAATTGCTATGAAAAAAGACAAATCTTAATTATTAATAAACATGTGAGAACAAGATAAATCTAAAGATCATTATTTTCTGTAAACATATAGCCATGTTAGGGTTTCTCAGGCCACATTATCACAGTTCAAGGGCAAAGGAACCATATTTCACATTTTTGTATATATAAATTATTTATAAGCCATTCAAAACCATTTATCAAGCATTAAACCAGTTAAATCAATAAATCAATCATACTACATCCAATGATCTTGAAATTTTTACCACAGCACAAACATAGCATCAGTAGTCTACCATAAGAATTTCATAGCAATTGGAGCACCACAACTTTAGATATGAGAATAACAAGCAAAACAAGCTAAAATTGCTTATTTAAACAGATTAAATCCAAACATTATAAAAACAGTACACAACTAGCATGATTAATATTTTTATTAGCTAGATCACATCATGACAAGATTAACACAATTGGAATTACTATTTTTGGGCTTCTATAACTCAAGATATGCATCCAACAACTTAAAAGGATTTCTAAAAGCACTTTATAAGAATAAATAAAAACATCAGAAACTTTCTACTAACACAATCATATTATGACTCTACTGTGTATATCTACTCACAAGGATTCCAAAAAGTCCTTATTTGCTATTTTACGATTTTTTTACAATTTATTATGATTTTCTAAAGTTTCATCCATAAAAGAAAAATAGATTTTCACCGAGGACCCCGAACTCCCACAAAAATAAATTCCAGCAAAATAGTCCTTCTAGTCACTATTCACATGAGTCATAGACTTTGCAGATAACCCCTTGTACTTGTTCCAATTGTTGCGCGAGGTCCCTCACGTGGGTCAGAACAGAGGAGGCGGAGGAGGATCACCAGCCAGGCGATTTCTAGCTGGTGAGGTCATCGACGGCGTTGGGGAAACAGCGGGGAACAGCTCGGCTCTACCCAAGGCGGCCCTAGGTGGCGCAAGCACGGCAGCAGTAGGCCGACGGTTGGTGAGGATGGGCTCAAGGTTGGCCGACCTTGGCCAGAAGGGGCCAACAGCGGCGGGGAGCATCAGGGTGTGCTCGCGCACCTAAGCTAGGGCGCAGCCCGGCCAGAGGCAAGCCAAGGTAGCTAGGCCACATGCGTGCGCAGCGTGTAGAGGAGCTGCTCTGACGGCAGCAAGCTGTAGGCAGCGGCGCTGCTAGGAATGCGGCATGAGAGAGGCGGTGCGAGGTGTTGTTGGAGGATTGGCACGCGGAGTGACTGGAGGGGAATTCTGTAGAGAAGGAACAACGGCTGCAGCGAGCTTGGCCTGGCCGTCAATGGCGGCAACGTCCGCGTGAGCTCAGAGCGGGGAGGATGGAGAGCGAGCGAGCTAGATGGAGAGCGGAGGGCGTCCGCGACCGCATGGCGCATGATGCACTCGGGCGACAGCGAGGTGGGAAGGCAGGGGCGTGTGGCAAGGAGTTGGGGCACTTAGCTCGGGCATGGAGGCCATGTCCCGGGCATGCATCGCCCATTGGCGCATTTTACCGAGCATGTGGCGGGCAACAACGTGGGTAAGGTGGGCACCATTTTTGGGTCAGCTATGGGCCTATTTGGACCTTGGGCCCAAAAGCAAAGTTGCAGCCCACCTGATGATCTACAAAACTCATTAAGGATGCCTAGCCATTAGAGCTCTCCATTAGCAGCTAATTAATCTGCAAGTTGATAGTGTCAACAACGTAACAAAGGTTAAGCCTTGCTCTGCTTGAGCTCGAATTACTTGGTCAAAACATGGACAAATTTGATCCAACTTTTTGTATGTCCTTCTCCAAGATGTAAACTCCAACTTTTATTTTGGGATCAAGTCAAGTTGCTTAACGAAAACATGAGAACGCGACATGCCAACTATCCTTGCCACTAATCTCAGACCTAGAATATTTTCCGGGGCTAAAAACAGCAGCTGATTCAAATTTGAGGCCACTGTTTGAGCCACTTAGGAGTTGAAATAGGTGTTGGTACAAAAATAAAGTTTATTGTACTCCACTCAAACTTCAAATTTTATTAAAGGTCAAACTTCATATCTGGTACAGAAACCATTGCTTCATCTTAGTCAAAGCAGCACCTCGTTAAACCCTGGAATTAGGGTTTTCGACCAATTAAGGCATTTTCTTGACATTTGCTCAACACAAACCCTTCATGACTTTTGTTGTAGAGTTCAATTAGAGTCATTTGGGTAAGGTAGCAAGGTTTGGTTGACATCGCATGTTCCCATTCACCTGATGAAGCAATTCAAGAAAGATTGTAACTTATCATTTCATGTGACTTCTTGATTCCAAACTTCATGAAACTTTTCCACTGGTCAAGATGGATGCATGTTTATGTAATGTACATGAAATAAGCATGTTTAACATAACTCATGCCTAACGTTAACCAGGGTCCACATGTAAGCAAAGGTGTGTTGTCCAAGTTCAAGTTGGGATCCAATTTCATAGATTGGACCTCAACACCTTCATTATTACTTCTAGATTATGAACTAGAGATCATAATCATTGCTTGACATAGCCTACTTAAGTCCAAATACACTGCTTAATTTGTGACAAACACCTGGGGTGTTACAGCCCTCCCCCCTTACGAGAATCTCGCCCCGAGATTGGGTGCAAAAACTTTTAAGGGAAGAGAAGTGTGTCATTCATTTTCCAACATCAGCGATAGCATTAGGCTACTTAGCTTCAGAGCATCAGAGAGTCTAATTTGTTCAAGACAACTTTCTAATATTTGCGCTTCGTAGTAAATTTTGTCTGAAGAATTTCTTTCATTGACTTCCATGAAGCATTGTTACTTCGGGAGGAATCCAAGGCAGCACGGCACTTCGTTCTTGGGATATGAAGAGTACTATGAAGCATAAACTAACTACCCATAATATCTATTTCCCTAGTGAATATAGCATGGACCATGTGAACTTTGCACTAGACTGCAAGCTTCAAAGCTACTCATTACAATGGTTCCATGTTCATTCACAAAGTTTGAAAAGCGGTCATCTACCAAAATAGCTTGAGTACAACCTTTCATAAGGGATGAGATCACAGATGGGGTAAACATCCTCTAAGGCTGTAAGAAATCGACTAACCAACAGACAATGTCTATGCTGGTCGTAATTATTCAATCACTCAGATGCCAAATGATGGAAAAATACATAATGTTCCATGTGTGCAATTCTCTTTCTCTAATGATAACATTGTATTATCTGAGTCCATTGAGTGAGCGGTGAATGTGATAGCTGACTTTGTTGACTCAGCATTTTCGACAATCATTATTTGAGGGAATCCTCGTATCTAAGCGGCAACAGTTATCTGGGTTGAATCTGAGGCAACCTCTTGGGTAAAAACACATGGAAGGTACCAAGGACAAGTCCGCCTTAGAAAACATTGCTGAAGAAGGATGACAGCGAGGTCTGGAGGACAACAAAGATTGCAAGTATTCACTAACTAGAGAAACAGTACACCACCAAGATTGAGTACAATTTTCCTTCATGGTGCTATTGCGCAGTAAGTCGGGTTGACTTGCACTATAGCAAAACTAGCTTTGTTGGACTACTTCTAACATTAAGGCTTCTTTCTAATGTCAATCAACAACTCAAAATCATAATCTAAAATCTGTTGTTTGACACTTTTCAAATTATTTTCGACTCGTAACGATACAAATTGACTTGTAGAACACCTTGACTGCTCAACATTGTTGATATGAGAGGGCAAAAGCAAGGCACAAAGGGGTGCAAGGAGTCTTCTCTAGGGCATCTAAAGTATTATCTTATGGAAAAACATTGACCATGTTGCTAATCTTTGCATCAATTACAAACATAATGTTTCTAATGTGAGGGATGATAGTAGTCAACAAAGAAATCATAGATTCTGTACACCTTGGTTTTTAGTTCATATCTCACAAACTACTGCTCCATTGTGCACAAATTTTGGTAGGCATTTAGATCCAAGAGTCCTCTAACTATTGACCAAAAATCCAGCTCAAACGGACACTATTTGACTATCAAAATGAATCATCTAACAAAATTGCTCTGTTCTGAAATTGCCGTGACCCAAACTGACAAAACATCTCTCAAATCCGATGCTTTACTCAACCAATCCTCAAACCAACTTGAGACATCGAAGTACCTTAAGCGAGGAATGAGATCACCAAGTTTGGTGTGAATTCAACCATGCTTGAGCCACTAATCACTGGCTTAAAGATAACCGGTTTGATGCCATGAAATCTGGACAAATTTTATGTTCTTCTTTTTCTTTGCATCACACATTGTGGAGTGTGTTCTGCACTCTCTAACTTTTCGTATAGAAGCAGCAGTAGCTTTCTCACTAAGGATGGAGGCTAGGTTTTTTTTCTTACATGCCTCTTAGGAAACAACCTCAACCGTTGATTTAGACACCAACTCGACGATGCACAAGCACTTGATTTGTGGTTTGTTTTTGTGGGGCACAATGTATACTCCACGTGGAGGGACAGTCCTACAAAAATAAGAAATCGTTGCTAACTATCCTTCTATGCTTTATCCAATAGAGTCCTAAATAAATCCTTTTGTAGCACCTAGATGCATAGTAATGCTGTCCTCAACTAAGCACGTGCTCTCTCTAGCTCTTTACCTAGTCGATACGTCATATTGTACTATATGTGTGATTGTCCAAGATGGAATTGACTTGATAGCACAGGGTTTGAAGAAGAAAGTGGAACTTGCATTGATGGCTAGCTTTTCTGTTTCTTCATCTAACATTGTTCTTTGAGACATAGCCTTCGTAGCTACCAAAGACTCATTACCTAACTAGAGATCAACCTTCCTACTGGTACCGAATTAGTTGTCTCTCAACACTTAAAAAGCTTCAAACTTCCTTTTTTATGGCAACAATCGTAGTGGATGCGCAAACAGATAGTCAATATCAAGGTCAGCAGAAAAGGGTCACACCGAAAAAGGTCGGTTGATCATCTTGCATATAAAGGTCAAGACTTGGACAGAAGGCTCATAGGCACCAGGTGACCTATTATAGGACATAATATCCTGGTCCATTTATCATCCGACTGATAACTTGTCCAACTTTAAGTATGTTGTACCTTTCTAATACAACGGGGATGAAATAAGTTGCTCACTAGATGACCAACGTCATTATAGGGACAATCAAATAGAGTCACTTGTCTACCACCTCTTGCAGTCTGTTAATGTTTATGTCAGTGATCTGTTCTTCAAAGGTTATCCTTTGGATGACTTCAGAAGGAAGTCCTATTGCATCTGGTTCGACATACAGATCTTCTGACAAGATAAGAAGAGATAACCAAGGAAGAGCTCACGTGAAAATAACACATCGGTGTAGTTTTGCAATGGATCATGACTCGGAACCTCGATACCAGTGCGTGCCGAGCAGCACAACCTTGTGTGCACGCCCATAGGTGGCTCTCGGTTTCATCGCGGCACCGTAGTTGCTACTCATAACACCATTACTGATCACACACCCCAAGTGAAATTTTAAGTTGCACAGATTGGGTCGTGTGAACACGCACTATGCAAAGGAGGGATAGCAAGCAAAGGTAGTCACAAGGTCAGGAGTCAATGAGGAGGCGATTCAAAGATTAAAACATAGTGCAAGAAAGCATAGCTTAATTGTCGAAGACAACTGAGCAAGGAACTCTTGCTTAATTTCCATATATGCTTTGTGCTCATAAAAGTGACTACTAGATAAAGATTAACATGAGATTTGGTCTTGCCGAGCAGCAACATGAGATCAAGACTGATAAACATCTAGAGACTTGAAAGAGTTGGAGACAAAACAAATGAGATTCGAGGGGTAGAGCCAATGCACTGACTAGGGATTCAATTGATAAAGCAACGATATAATCTACGAGGAAAAGGTTCCAAAGCTAGGGTAGATAGTGATTAGAGTTGCACCAGATCATCTGTAGGAGGAGTGATGAGGTCCGACAAGGATTTTTGAGCAGGGGCCTCCCACACAGGAGCGGGATAACCATGACACATGCAAGCATTCAAAGGAACTAAGCATGGGCTTAAGGTCAAGCAAAGGCATGGATATAGGTCTTCGTAGAGCAACGTTCAAGGGCTAGCAACCACGTGTACAGGCTTAGGCTCCTAAGAGATAACTTAATTGGAGACGACAACCATGAAATTATCAAAACTTGGACGTTGTTCCAGGATAGCGCTCTTCAACACTCGTATGCTTACCGAGGACAAAAGGGGTGACAGCTACGGCACTACCTAGATAACGAGTATCCACACATACATCATGGTCTTAAGCAAGCAATTTGAAACACTCAATCTAGTTAGCTTAAGCGACTATTACTAAGCATAAAGCTCACACATAACAAGCAGTCACCTATAGCAACACCACAACATATATCATGCAAAACATGGTGGTAAGGTTCTATTATCTTTTATTTCCTTTTTACTGAGTAGGTGGATAACTCTTCAAAACAAGTTTTACTTACATTTAGCAAATTAGTTTTTGGTCATGCACAACATGACCATATGTTTACAACAAGTTATCCATTAATAGATCAAGGATGAGAGGAGCATGTTTATGCACAAGCAACAATCATGATGCATGCTCGTCCTATTCGTCCTCACAAAATTGCCGGCCTAAGGCGGCAATCACGTTCTATGTCGGTGGCATAACACGTACTCTCTCAATATATAGCTAGTCATTAGCTACATTCAATCTATGCATTCGTGGTTAGCATACCTGCAAAAGGATTTCATTTCAGCCCAACCCCACAATTATATATGCAGAAATGAAAGTCTAGGCTCTAGGTTGCAAGCTAAATACTTTCATATATATACCCATATATATATATACTTCCATATCAAAGCTACCTGAAAGTAAATACGTCTATTCATACATATAGAATATGCATATAACCGTACCAAAGCTAACCCACAATTAAATACTCTCGTATATATATGAGATATATACTTAAGTATCAAAACTACCTCTCCCCTTTGACCTCACGCTCACATCTTGCGGTCATGCCACTCACCATCTTACTTGGGCGTAGAGGTATATTGATCCATACATTACCACTTAAGCGAATGGCATCCATACAATAGCACGCCGTATGGATGACGAAATAAAAATTGCAATAAAGTACATTTCCCATAGTTAGTATCAGTTTACTTAGCCACCTCGTAGTCTTTAATTGGGCTTAACTAGAGGTTGTCGCTAGCATAGTTTTGCAAATTAGTTTTGACAAATTTGCCTGTAGCTAAAGTTTTAGTCAAAATAGGCTTTTTAAAACAAAACTCACTACTACAACACGGGGATATAGTAACACCAACTTGTGTTACTATAGGCTGAAAAAAGTGTTACTAGCTCTCTTAGTAACATATTTTTTTATGTGTTCCAATTGGCCATGTTACTATAGACTGATCTATTGTAACACGGAATATGTGTTCTTTTATATATAGAAAAGTGTTACTACGTTGTAATACATTTATATATCTATTGGAACATTTTGTCTAGTGTTAAAGTGATTCTCTGTTGTAACACTTATTTTAGCTATAGTAACACTTCCATAATGTGATGGAGTACATAGTTTGTAACACATATCTACTGTAACATTGTCTAGTGTTACAGTGATTTTCTTTTGTAACAATTTTTTAGTGTTCTAGTAACACTTCCACATTGTAGTAGAGTATATAGTGTGGAATGGAGTAATACATGGTTTACAACACATGTTTTACCTATTGTAACACATTCAAATTTGTAAATAAAATATTTATATTACCCTTACATGTGGGTTACACATTGCAGAATCACACAAATATGACACATTATAGAATCTCATGAGCCGCAAATTTCAATAACCATAGCAAGATCCACAAATTATTTGAAGATTTCAACGTAATACTTGTTCAAATCAGTTGACAGTATAGGTACATAACGATGTGGCTCTAGCTTGAGAGCAACTACATATAGTATTGAAGAGTACAAGCCCATACTACTAGAAATGAAAGTGTGATATCTAGTGTTCTTAAATTCCATTGGTTCTTCATCCATTTTTGCACACATCAATATAAGAATTCGGCCATTAATCATTTCAACCTGCAAAGAGAAAGTTATAACATTAAATATTATTCTATCTATGTTAGTTGATGTAAACTTAAAAGCTAGTACGAACATACAAATGTCAAAGTCTGAACAATTGTTACCACCTTTGGCAAGGGCATCACCAATGTTATTGTACCCAGGATGATTGATATCCACTTTGTAGAATTGATTTTGTCTCAACTCCACCAAAACATGTTTTTGGATTAGTGCTCAAAAGACCTTATTTGGATATTTTGTAGTCATGAGTACCACTGTGGACTGAACCTATATTAATTTGACATATCACTTAGCGACCAACAAACACCATTTGTTTATCAAGATAATGTAGTTAAGATAAGTGATATTTTGTTCACCTACCTTCATTAGAGGAGGTTGCTCATGTTTCGGACTCTTGTGGCATGTAGCCTTGTCATGAGCTACCTCTTATTGTGCAATGGTAGTCTCTCCAAGCACTCCATGATGATCCTTACATATGAAACAATATAAAACAAACATTTTACTATAATAAATATGAAAATATTGTTCTTACATTTTGTATCTTTATTATTCTACCTCTATAGAATTCCTTGCGCAAGAATCAAACTGAAAGGAAGAGAATGGTAATTGTAATTATACAGTGTTATAATGTTATTTATCTTTAATAAATTGACATTATAAGTCTAATATATCATATTCAATGGTTCGATGAAAAGATGTACCGCTATTTGTCTAGAATCATTAGCAGAGCATTATGGGGACATTGTTTCTACTTCTAGAATTAGTAATTCCTTGTCATTAGTGTCACCTTAGCATTAGTTCCAATACAAATTCTTGTAAATCATAATCACTAGGCAAAAATATTGACATATAAACAAACTAAGAGTATATTATTCTTGAATACAACAAACTAGTTGATAACCTTTTTATTAGAAAAATAGATCATCATCGTCACTATACGTAGACTCACATGGTTCTTTGTTCTAGTAAAGAGGAGAAATGAAAATAGCATGAATTATTATAAAAAAGCCTTTGTAGATAAAGAAGTATTTCACGAACAAGAGATTTTACCAATTGATCATTCTGTTTAAACTAGAAAGTGCTACAATATGTTACAAGAAGGATGCTGGACAAGTATGATAGTTTCCTCTATATTAGCTGTGTCTATGGGCTACAATAGGGTTTATGAATTCTCTTCTGACTACTGCCATGCCATGGTCTACAAATGGTAGCAATAAATTGGCCCCGAAAATATTTCTATTTACTACTGCATACATACATATAAGACTGATGCAACACAATGACCAAAGCCTCCTGGAATAAGACCAAATAAGCACCAGACAAGCCCATCTAAGCACATAGCTTTTCTTGAAATTTAAGTAGTAATACACAGGTAGTGCACACAGAACATTAAAGAAACATCGGAATTTACAATACCACCTAAATCATAGCAGTTGCAGTGCGCTTTTGTAACAGCGGAGGGATTTGGGGGAAGTGAGTTAGAGAACTTATCTGCTAGTTTTGGATCGGTAATCCGGGTGAAGGACACCAAGAAGGACAGCACAGGAGACGGTGGCAGGGCAGAGGATCTGGAGCTGTTTTGATAGTGCCAGGAGATTAATATAAAAACCAAAAAGTTCCTTAGAAGCCACATGGACCCAATTTTTCCTGCACGTATTTTTTCCTGAAACATGCAAATCTGAAGATAGCAGTAGATGAACAGAGGAGCAACTGCATTCTATAGTGCTAATCCTAACTTGTTCATCCTAGGGTCTGTAGATGAACTGAGAAGGAATGCTATCGGCACACCTGAGCACCTTCTCTAGGTTGAACTGCAATAGGTGGTCCTCCATCTGATGCCCCCCCACTGAAGACCGCCACACCATCGCCGCCAGCCCTGGGGAGGCAGAGTAGGAACCTGAGTACCTGAAGTCAAAGACTAATGGTATGCAGATGCAGCAGCGTGGATCTGAAAAACCATAGGACCTTGTTGTAGTTCGCCGTGACACTGTCCACCATCCGCGAGCTCGAGTACGATTCCATCGTCCGCCTACTCTGATCCATGGCTGCCCCAATCAGAGGGAGACCGAACCCACGGTCATGGCCGGATCTAGCGTGGACCTGGTCCGCTCGTCGACGACGAGAGGTGTGGAGGATTGGGGGTGAGCGGCACATGACGTGTCGTACCATTGGAGGAAGGAAGGGAGGAGTTGGATCCGTAGGATTAGGGAGGCTGCCCCAGTGTGGATTCGATAGGGTCTCTGGAGGAGCTTGTGTCGGCGGCAGTGTCGGCACGGTAGGCACATGGCGGACGGCCATTGGGGAGGGCCTCTGGACGGGAACGTGGATGTTGGAGGTAGACCGTGGCCGTGGGGAGGTCTCGGGCTCTCAAGGGTTGGGGTGGGGGAGAGGGCGGCGTTTTTTTTTCCGACTGAGGGCTACTTTGGCAGTAGCATTCCCCGCCGGGTTCCCTGCGATTTTCCAGGACCAGAAACCCGTGGGCGGATCTCTCCCCATGAAATCCCCTGCTGCATTTGGAAGATCGCAGAGACGTGGAATACGTCCCCCTTTCTCGTGTTTTTCACGGCGGAGCAATCCATGCCGCAAGAGGCTGGGCGCGCTTCCCTGCCACGAGTCACGACGCCTCCTCCAACTCCAAGTCTCCGATAGGCGTGCCGCTAGCCAGCTGCGCGATGTGCAGCTTGCCCACCACACTGCCCCGTGCTCCCGCCGCCACACCTACCCGAGCATGCCCTGCATTGTGTCGAACCAGCGCAGGTGCAGCGACGCATGGGCGCTCGTGGCGACGCGAGCGTGGTCGTGGTCACGACGGTGTCACTGGCCAACCCCTATGTCGTCGAGGAGATCCAGGTCTTCCCGGAGCGCAGTGCGCTCGTGCCGGTCTTCGTCGGGATCAGGTAGGGCGACTTTGTCGTGGAGGCCGTTGTGGAGAGGTGCAGACCTATGGGATACCAACGGAGCCAGCTCTGGAAGGCCTACGATGGCGTGGAGGCCGAGTGGAGGGAGAACGTGGAGGGGCTCGGCCACGCGCGAGCCCACGGCGGAGGTGCACCTCGGTGACTTCCGGGACTGCGTCCTCGACGTGCTCCAGATCCTCGGCGCGCTGCACGCAGGGCATCGGTGGCCCCGGCTGTCTGGGTGAGTCTCCAGCGCTGCGCGTCTACCGGATAGGCGGACAACGTGTTCAGGAGGAAGAGGATGCGTCTTGATTTTTTTCCCTTCTTTCTAATTTTGGAGACCATTTTTACTACCTGGGATTTCTGCCCTTGTTGCCAAACAGCGACAGAGAATTGACACCCTGCTAGGGAAGGCTGCCCAGGGAAACGAATTGCCATCAAAATCCTCCCGAATGCTTTCCTTCCCTGGGATAGGCTCCACCTGCTTCCAAAGTAGCCCTGAGAGGGCGGCGGTTCAGGAGAGGGTGGCAGCGTGGGTGTGGAGATTGGAGAGAGAGAGAAGGCTATGTGGAGGTCATTTTAAATTTTTGCTGCAACCAGGGGCGGGAGTTACCCGCCAGTTCAA
Source organism: Miscanthus lutarioriparius (assembly GCA_904845875.1). Classification (NCBI taxonomy): domain Eukaryota; kingdom Viridiplantae; phylum Streptophyta; class Magnoliopsida; order Poales; family Poaceae; genus Miscanthus; species Miscanthus lutarioriparius. Next base: position 34,893,013 of record CAJGYO010000019.1, on the reverse strand, counting down.
CTTTTAAATGATTTTTTCGCAGACATATAATCAAATTATAAAAAAGTGTATTATTATTTAGAATAATACATAGGTAAACATACATTAGAGTTTTTAGGTAAATGTTTGGTACATATCATCTACAGACCAAAATCTATGACAAAAAAATCAATGCGACTTATAATTTAAAATGGATGGAGTATTTGTTTACCATATAATTAGAAGAATAAACAAAGATGTGGTAAGATCAATTCTTGATAATAAGAATGTATTTTTGGTTTTTGAGCATGCATATGGAATTAATAACTAGCCAACTATAGGTAATTGTCTCTAGTTTTTTCTCAGGATGTTGAAGATATACGAATGTACTGATATGTAGTAATGTTTATCTACACCACATGCAATTCTTAGGAAGTACTCTCGGTAAAAGGCTTGAAATATTTTAAACCCTAAGGAAGAAAAGAGTTATAACTAAATCGTTCTTAGACAAGCATAACAAATTGTGAGATCGTTAGATAATCATAAACCTACCGATATTGAAAGAGTCATGACCAGTAAAAGTAAATCTCGAGAATGGTGAAGTCACCACATGTGCCTCGCTGTCGACGGGAACATTGCCACCCATTGACAAAGTCACAACAACTTTTACAAAACTCAAAGCTAACAACTAAACCAAATAGCCCCGTGAGACAATTGAAACTACCAAGTACAATAAACAAGAATTAAGAACCTGGGTCCAATCACTCTCCCGTGTGTGGTGGGTCCAACATCACAAACAATTGTGTTTTTTTCAAGTGCCACACATCATCCATCCATGAGGGGTCCAATGAACACAAACTTTATACCAAAGTTGTAGTGCGAGCTCAAACTTTTTGACTTGAGATCATTTTGATGCCTAAATAGCCATCACAAGATTTTATGGAGTTCATACCAAAGGAATCCATATGTTATATAGTCACAAGTGAGTGTGTAGTACTAGAGAGTGATCTCCGATGGAGAAACAATCAAAACAAAATGTTCTAGATCTCGATAAGTTATGAAATTTTGTAATTCATAATTTTGTTTGAAGTCGTTTTGATGCCGAAATATTTGACTCACAAGATTTTATAGAGTTCGTACCAAAGGAACTGTTATGCTCTATAGTCACAAGTGTGTGTGCAGACATAGTGAATGATCTCGGATGGAGGAGCGACCAAAGCAAAAGTTGTGGATCTCAAAAACATATGCATCTTTGTAGTTGACAACTTTTGCATCTGAAATCATCTATCCAACGAAAATTACGTTTGAATTTTCACATTTGAAATTTGATTTTTTTCAAATGACCTCGGATGGAGAAACAACCAAAACAAAATTTGTAGATGTCGAAAAGTTATGCACCTTTTTAGTTCACAACTTTTTCATTTGAAATCATCTATCCAAGGAAAACTACACCCGGATTTCCTCACATTTGAAATTCAAATTCTTCAAACGACTTCGGATGGATAAACGATCAAAACCAAAGTTGTAGATCTCGAAAAGTTATAAACTTTGTAGTTGACAACTTTTTCATTTGATTTCGTTTAGGGTTGCAAATGCTCATTTAAAAACCAGATAAATATAAAATGGGGAGGAAGAATATCTAAAATGGATACAATTTTCTTATAGGTGGAGTGGTTAGGAGATGAATATGCAAACCTTGAGGTTATGGGTTCAAACACTAGTGGCCACAAAATGTGCATTTTTTGCGTGGCACGCCTAAGCCTCGCTAGAAAATGATTCGATTCTTTTGAAACTCCTACATAACAAAAATATATATAGGCTATTACATATAAAAAACTTTGGCACTTGTAACTATTTTTAGGATTTGGCCTTCTCTATCCAATCGAAAATAAAAAATATAATCAAATCATTCACCTTGATGGCATACCACGCAAATGCAAAGTGATGTGATAAACACAAAAAAAACATCTCCCAATATATAAGTGAACGAAATAGTAAAGAGTGATTTTATACAACACTAGAAAAAATCATTCAATTTGATTAGTTTAGCCAAAATAAAAAAAAAATGAATGTCACGAATAGATAGCCAATATTCAACCAGAGCTGATATGTTTGTCTGCCACGGTAAATTTAAGTAAAAGATCAAATGTTTGCAAACTTCACAATCTAATTATCTTGGTCACCTAACTATTTTTTACTACTTGAAATTGCCTCGCATTGCCTCCCATTGCCTCTATAAAATATTAATTATCATCATAAAGGGTATGTTGGTCATTTCACGTGCATATCACTACTCGCCGCGCCCCCTCCCCGATCCGCGCCCGACGCCGTCGTCCCGACTCGCCCTCGCACTCAGCATCGCCCAGTCCCGACCCTGCACAGCCACCGCCGCCGCACGTCGCTGCGCCGGCCTGCCATCGCCCGCACTGCCTGCTCTTACCCTAGCGACCGCTGCCCTGCTCTCTCCCTCCCTCTAGCCGCCGCCGGAGCCTCGTCGCGACGGCGGCCCAGCCGCGCCGCTGCCCCCGCCCCTAGCGCGAGGGTCATGGTGGTCGCCTCCGTCGCCGCCTTCGTCAAGTCCGCCGGATTCCCGCGCGCCCTCGCCGCCCTCCAGTCCGAGGCCGGCCTCGAGGTACCAACTCCCCTGTAATCCGATCACATGATTACATTACTCTGTTTCTGGTGTTCAGAATATATTTTAAGGTTCCGTTCCGTGATGCTATGTTTTCTTTCTGTGCTACTATGAGCGTTTCTGGTTTCTCCACCGTGGTCGATGGTACAGTAATCGTCAATTATCATTTTTTAGTGTGGTATATATTGTTCTTGCAATTTTCGATGTCTACCTGCTGATTCGTGCTCATTACATAGATTAGACTACTATGTATAGTTTTCAGTTTCTGATAAATCATTATGTAGATTAGACTACTATGTATAGTTTTCTGTTTCTGATGAATCCATGTCTAGCGTTGTAGATGAGATGAGTGGTCCTGGTTTGTGAACTGAGGTTTGGATTCAGAAGTGGAGGATCTCTCTGAATGTCAATATCCATTCACCGATTTTGATGCGTTAGACCTATAGTGGTAGATTGTTAAGAGGGCGCCCTTTGTGCTATTACTGCTTAATGTACTCTCTTGTAAGTAGTGATACATGTTGTCACTTTGCCTTTGTTTAGAGAGTAATCTGCTAGTTTCCCTTTTGTTTTTTTGCTTGCCTTTTAAGTGAGTAGTCTTCTTTGGCAGTAGCTCAGCATCCTTCAGGTTCTCATTACTTTATCATTTGTTGAGTGTTCCTAGAAAGCTCTCAGATTTGACAAGTAAAAATTATGTGTCGTTTATTATCTAATACTTACTTAAAAATGCGTTTGTCTCTTTCCTGCGCTTTTGGTACTTGGTAGTGTGTTCTTTATATAAATGCACTTGACAGATGTCATGAGAAATCACTTCATGGTTTGGAGAGTGCATCTGCAGGGAGTGAATATACTTTCATGTATTGATGGAACTGAAATTGCGGTGAATGAAGATCTTTACCTGAATCTGAATTCAATTTTATCGAGCCAACATTTTATCCGCTTGTGGTTAGCACGATCGTGGGCACCACGCACCTCACCAAGGTGCTGATGGATGGGATAGCGGCCTCAATATACTCTATGCATGCACCCTAGAAAAGATGGGCATCCCGTGGAGCAGCCTGCCCCCAGCAAGGCACCGTTCTATGAGATCGTCCTGGGGAAGGAAGTCGTGCACCACGTGCGCATCCGGCTCAACGTCACCTTCGGCCAGCCAAACAACTTTCGCAAGGAGCCACTCACCTTCGAGGTGGTCAACTTCCCTGGCTTCTACCACGCTCTCCTAGGCTGACCATGCTTCGCCAAGTTCATGGCTGTCCCAACCACACCTACTCGAAGTTGAAGATGCCCGGCCCCAAGGGGGTCATCACCATCAAGGGTAGCTTCGAGCAAGCCTACTACTGCGAGTAGGATTGCATCGCCCAAGCAGCCGCTCTGGTCGCCCCCTGCTTGGTGAGTCCCAAAACTTTGTAGTTGAAACTTTTTTCATTTTAAATCATTTATTCAATATATTGAGACCAAAAAGAGATTAAAGGCTGAAATGATGCAATTTAAGAATACGAGGACTAGCGTGACACACTTCAACAAGTTTGAGAACCAAAACGATGTAATTTGTCATTAAAGGACAGGCATAACACATCTAGAATTCTAGACAAGTATGAGAACCAAAACAATACAATTTATGAGTACAAGAACTTATATGACACACCTAAACAAGTTTGGACCACCAATCATATACTTTACTCTTGATATTTGTCAGTCTGACAAGTGTTTGGATACTAAGAATAGATACCATCGGCTACACTACTCTAGCTATAGCTGCAGCTGCACTCCCCACAAAGATGCATGTTACTTTCTATACAATAGCACTGTTGCAGTTGCAACTGAAGTAGTGCATAGTGCTGCCAATTCGAGCTAATAATTCGTAAATGTATCTAGACATTCAATATATGTACCTTATCCAAATCTAAATGTTTTAAGTTAGATTTTTGATGCGCGGAGCAGAGGAGCAGGTAGTCTCAGGTACTCCATGACACGTGAAAGTAGTTTCTTGTTTTCTTTTAAAAATAACAAATCTGTACACCACATCCACAAATGAACAAATCAACCAGCGCAGAAAGCTACAAAAAATAGAGAGAAATGGCAACCAAAAACTGCACTAGTAGTGCTGAATTTTTCACGTTTATATATAAAGATAAAGAAAAAGCAGAGTTCAACTGACTTCAAGTCTTCAACTTCAACATCAAAACTGTGAAAATCCTTTCTTCTAGGACTTATTTTCCTGCTTCCTATAGCTTTGCTCTGGCAAGTGTATTGTGAACTGAAGAGCAATTTAGGATTGTAGTGAATAATTTGTTCTAGAACCAAAAAAAAATTGTGTAGTCCTATTTGATACAATGAACTGATACTTTTTTTTGTCAAGAACACTCTGAGCTGATGACAGAAGCGACACATTTACAAATCGGGCACCAATTCTTTTGCTGAAGCCACTGTTGGATGCAAGTGGTATGGTAGTAATGCTTGCATGCCATCTTGGCCACCTCCACACCAGAGGAGTACTCCTCCTAGAAAAAACAACACCACAAGGAAATACAATAAGATACCACTTGGTGCAGAATATGTATATCTCTTGAACAAAGTATGCTATGACCTGTTTTTTTTTTTTGTCTCAGCAACAGGTTATTGAAGGCCCACCAGTTTCTAGATTTTCAGCCTGATTTGACCCCTAATTTTGGTGATGTACTCGTTATTACTTTCTTGATATCATGCATTTAAGAAAAACATTATCCTTTTGTTTCTATAGCTGCTGGTAAAACCAGTATAAAACTACTGGTCTGTATCCTTAGTCTTACAGAACGCAAACTCTAACTGAAAACTATCCTGCAGTCGAGTGTATTTCACCTAAATATTATTATGAAGAGAGTTATTTCCTTGGCCCTGAAAAAGTTCCATTTCCTTTCTTGGCCTTTTTATTTTTGATGAAGTTACCTATTTTTGATTCAGTAATACAGTGCACCTTGGTGCAGCTTGTTTGTGTTACACCTTGGCTGGTTCCAAGTTTCTAAATGCATATAAACATAGGCTGCTGTTTTAGAACATGGCAGGCTGCTGAAATTTGAAACTTCAAGTGCAAAGTGAATTTCAATAATGAAAACCTGTGCATCCTAATGAAAGCTTCCTTTTTCAGGAGGAAATGACAGATGATGATTCTTTGCTGGAGTACAGTGAAATTGTTATGAAGATGTTTGGCAGTGAGGACGACGGATTTGAGTTTTATAACAATTACGCTTATAAGAAAGGATTTAGTGTGAGAAAGGAATACTACGAGTGGGACAACGGCCACAATGAGAGGACCCTTCGGAAGTTTGTTTGTAGTTGTGAAGGTTTCCACGCAGAGAAGGAGGTGAGGAGGGAGATCAAGAAGCGGAGGCCGCGGAATATCACTCATTGTGGATGACGTGCTCAACTTGTGATTGCACAGGATCTGAACACAGAGCAGTGGTATGTGAAGGATTTCATCGACGAGCACAACCATCCGATGATGGAACCAGACCTTGCTTGCTTTTTGCGTTCACATAGAAGAATTGGCGATAATCAGAAAGCAGAGATTGTGCAGCTGCAGATTTCTGGGATCCGCAAACATCAGATAATGGATATTATGGTTAGGCGGTACGGTGGGTATGATAAGGTTGGATTTACATCAAGGGACCTTTACAATTTCTGCCATCGCAACAAGGCGGAGACACGTAAATATCCTGATTTCTTTTTCCAGTACAAGACTGATGGGAGAGGGCACCTAATGGGACTGCTCTGGTGTGACTTTCAATGTCAGATGGATTATAGAGCGTTTGGTGATGTCGTCGTGTTTGATGGCACGTACAAAACGAATCAATACAACCTGACACTTGCTCCTTTTGTGTGGGTGAATCACCATAAAAGCACGGTTCTTTTTGCCTGTGGAATTCTTTCTCACGAGGATACTGAGTCGTATGTGTGGCTGCTTAGGTCATTCTGTGATGCCATGATTCAGAAGCATCCGGTTTCTATGATCACCGATGGAGACCGTGCTATGCAGAAAGCAATCAATATTGTGTGGCCGAATTCATCGCATAGGCTATGCATATGGCATATTGAGGTGTGCATTGCGCGTAATCTTCACACCCAGGATCTGAAGGATAAGGTTAGGGGTTTTCTTTATGATCGTTGCTCCATAGAAAAGATTGAGAAGAAATGGATAGCATTCTTAGCAAAGGAGAAAGTTACAGATAAGGACTCATGGCTGTACCAGATGTATGAGATGAGGAAAATCTGGTGTGCGGCGTATCATGCTGGTAAGTGCTACTTAGGACTGAGGAGCAACCAGCGTAGTGAGAGCCTACACTCTAGGATTCAGTTTAATCTAGATCGGAAAATGACATTGTTAGAGCTGATACAGCACGTTGACCACTGTCTTTCAAAGTTGCGTAGTAATGAAGCGTATCTAGACTTTCAAGCAAGTTCTAAGCCATGCTTACAACCAGATGCTTCAACTATTGAGAAAGAGGCTGCGAATTTGTTCACACCAAGTGTTTATTTTGTTGATGTGCAGTACAGCGTAAAAGAAGCCAACAAGTGTTATTGGATTGAGACTGTAGATGGCTATGATATTGTTGAGTATATTGTTGGAAGGGTTGATAAAGGAGATAAACAATACTATGTGAAATGTGAGATATGCGTTGTTGAACGCAAACTGAAGGAAATTTCTTGTTCTTGTCTAAAGTTACAGTCCCTTGGAACCCCATGCTCACACATCTTCTTTGTATTGGGTCGTCGAGGAGAACACAAGCTTCCAAATTGAAGCATGGGAGTAACTAAAATGAGTACTACCACGCTGGTTACCTGGATCTCCGTACTCATTCGTTCATGATAATCCTCTACCTTAGCTTCGAGCTTACTGATCCTATCTTCCAGGCTTCTGTCGATTGTAAATTTAGCAAACTCCTTCTGTTCCACAAATTGCCGATCAAGTTTGTAGCTCATATCAAGAAATTTGCTTTCCACCTCTATTGCAAGCTCCATTTTGGTTTCTCTCTTCCAATGTGGAAGGCTTTGCACCTACCAAAATAGGAAAAAATGAATAAGCACACAAGTGATGTACAACTCATAAAAAGATGTCATACTTACTTCTTGGTTGCTTTGACCATCGTGTGCACATTTTGCTTGTCGCGCTTGTGACATTGGCGCTTATGTTGCTTCTTTTTTTGTTGGGTGGTGTGCGAAACAAGGGGCACATGAAGCTGCAAACAATCTAGATAGTTAGATTAATTGTACGCGTAAGAACAGCCCCATAATGGTGCTATGTTTGGAAACTTACAGTTCCTCCATATATCCCATCATTATTATAAGCAGTCGTTTGACGTTCGGCATTCTGTTTATCCCAAAACACCATCAGCGGTGGTTGGTATGTCCTTTTGGTGTAGTCGATCTGATAATGGATGGGCACTCTGACGCGCTCCCAGTACCAACACTATAAACAAAACGAAGAAAATATGTAAGACCAAAAATAAACAATGTTTATAGGTTTTGATCGTACCATATAGAACTGACCTGTAGCAGAACCAAATTTCCCTTTATGGTTCTTTCATTCTTATTCTTGTAACTAAGGCATGAGTTCAACAAGTGGTTTAGAGTAAATTGACCCCAATTGAATTGCGGAATCTTTGAGACATCTCGAACAACTTCTATATAGCTCCAATGGATGTCATTCCCTGTAGGTGATGCTAGGATGCAACCAATCGTGAACAAGACGAAGCCTCTTTTAAAGTCATCATCCGCAGGTCGTTTTTTATCAAGCAGCTTTTCCAGCCATGTTAGGTCGAGCTTGTGTTTATCATTGGCATACCTATTGAATAATTCACCTGCCTACTTCCATCTTTACTCTTCATTTTTTTTATATATTCATCTACATCAATGCCTGTAATCCGGAGTGCCATTATATTTTGGACATCATCTGGATGAATAGTAACTACTTGACCACATAAATTGAATCCTCGGTTGCTGACTTGGTATGTGTCTGCAATGTCCTGTATCATGCCTTTCTTGAGACTAATATTTGGCATTTGAATCAGACCCCCAAATCCCATAGCCTCAATAGCGTCAATGTGTGGTTGCGATGCCTTTAAGGCTGCTATGACGTTAAATAGTCTCGTAGGCGAGTGTGTTACATGCATATCAACTTTCCGCAGCAGCCAGTTGGTGATGATAAGTTGGTAAAAATGAATAGGCAACATACACAAGAACTAAAACTGGATACTGAGATTACCTTGTTGTTGGTCAGATCTCGCTTCCCTGTAGTAGTACTCCTTCTATGATTGCCATCTGCATCAGATTTTGTGCATAAGAAATCTTTTAGTATAAGCTTCATTCTGACCTCTCATAAGATTTGAAACTAAGACAAGGCAAGGTGGCTACCGGCTACTCTTACAATTTTGTACTGATGCAGGCATTTTTTTAATTTTGTACTGATTATGGAGAGAAGCATTATGGAGACAGGCAAAGAGGCAAGTACCAATATACTATCAAAGTGATGTGAACTGAACCATTGCTTATGTTGTAAACTGAAAAAATTTCATGCTTAATAACCTATTAGAACTTGCAGGTACTAGAGGAGGGAAGGCCACAAAAGAAGACTAAAATAATTGGAGATGCTGCTGGAGGTGTGCGTTCCTAGAGCAGGACTTATGGTGATGTTCCTAATGTTATTTCCCAAAGCAGCGTGCTGACCCCTCCTGTTAAGAGAAAAAGAAAGTATATCCCCTGTAGGTAACCTCGTTCAGCTCAGACTGCTGTTTATTTTTCCAGGTCCAATCTAGTGCTATGCTAACTGTTTTTACTGTGTACAATGTAGATGCCGGCATGGTGGGCGTGAGCTACGGCCGGTTGGGGAATGACCTGCCTGACACGGCTTCGGTGGTGCAAGAAACGTGGCAGCGTACTACCCTGCGACACAGCTACGGCCGCGGACCCGTCGACTGCGCCACGGTGGGTGCAGAGAAACGTGGTGGCGTACTACCTCGCGACGTAGATCCACGGCGTGGCCGTGGGGAACGAGGTGTTCGAGGAGGCCAAGAACCTGAGCGGGCAGCTCGTCCCGGCCATGGCCAACGTGCACAACGCGCTGGTGAAGCTTGGCCTAGACACAGCCGTGAAGGTGTCGACGCCGATCGCGTTCACCACGCTCAAGGAGTCCTGGCCGCCGTCCGCGGGCAGGTTCCGGGACGACATCGCGCAATCGGTGATGAAGCCCATGATCGAGCTCCTGGAGTGGACCGGGTCATACCTCACCATCAACGCATACCCGTACAAAAGAATGCCAAGATCCACACCTCATGACGCAAAAGAATGCCAAGATGCACACCTAAAGACGCAAAATAATTCCCCGTACAAAAACCCTGTGCTAATTAAATCGAAGGAGGGATGTATCATTCACCTATACCCATGTTGATCGGAGTACGTGGGGACCGCTCTCCATCTCCTGCCGTGTCCATGGTGCCAGTGCCGATTCCAGGTGATGTTGTCGTTGTTCGTCGGAGAAATCGAGACAAAAATCGAGGATGTAGAGAAAGAGCAACTACGCCGGGAACGTGGCGGCTACGATCCTATAATTATGCGCGGAGATCGTGGCTTCAAACCCCGTTTCCAGTTACCCCCGTGTTTGGCGAGGGCATAGTGGGCCTTGGGCCGCGCGCTCGGGCTCGACCGGGGAGTCAGCTATATACCGGGCTAATTGGGCCGGCGTGGCCTGGTAGGGCCCTATTTGTGGTCGAACCTAACCTAGCTGTCGCTGGCCCATGGCACCAAATTTTTTTTTGCAAACCATTGATTTTAATTTTTTTTTTGCAAACCAATCTCCAAAAAAATAGATAATTTTAGGAAAATTATTAAATACTTTATTTTGTTTAGTTATTCACAACCCAAAATAGGGTACATGTTTTTTACTAACACGTGACATACGCACTCATACGGTTCACTTGGTAACATGTGGTTAGAGTGCTCGGTTGAACTTAATTTATTACCATGGTTTACGATTATTACTCCACTCAGACAAGACATGAGAACCATCGGTTCACTTTGTATCATGTTAGGCCTATTAGTACATGTCGGAGTGATCGATTCACTTTCGTTCATGTTAGGCCTATCAGTCCACTGATCAGATGAGTCACGAGAGTGTAGGTTGAGTTGCTGTCGTGGTAGGACTACGACTACACTTAGACAAGACATGAGAGTGATCTGATGGATTTCTTATCGTGTTAGCCTATTAGTCCACTCGAACTACACATAAGAAGGATGGCTTAGTTTCTATCATGTTAGGTTGAGTAGCTGTCGTGCTACGAGTACTAGTCTACCTACTCAGACGAATCAGGTTTTGAAATATTCCTAACATTTCTGAGTTTTGAAATACATCAAAAATTTGAAAAGTTAATTTGCACGTACTGACTGAGTGGAGTAAAAGGCCTAAAGTGAATGGAAGTGAATCAATCACTCTCATGTCTCGACAGAGTGAACCACTAGCCTTAACATGATACAAACTAATTCCGTCACTATCACGTGTCATCCGAGTGGACTAACAGGCTAATAGCACGATAACAAAGTCAACCGATCACTCTCATGTCTCCTCTGAGTAGCTAGACTACTGCTCGTAGGACGACAAGTACTGAACCTACATTCTAGCGGCTCGTTTGATCAGTGGACTGGTAGACCGTTAACCTAACATGATAGGAAGTGAACCGATCACTCTTATGTGTCATCCGAGTGCACTTATAGGTTGAACTGATCACTCTATCCACGTGTTTTTTTATGTGTGAATCCGAGTTTCTTTATTTTAAGGTCCGGCTTTATATTACAAAACAGTACTGGAAGATACAAAAAAATTCAATTACAAAATAAATGGTTTGGAAAAAAAAGGTTTTCAAGAGGGACTTCAATTACAAAATGGATGGTTTGAAAAAAAATTGGTGCTAAGGGCCAGCAATGGCTAGGTCAGGCTCGACCTCCAAGGGAGCCCAACCAGGTCGCGCCGGCCCAATTAGCACAGGTAACAAACGTTTGAGACCATAGGCAGCGTAGTACAGGTGTTCGAACTGGCTAGTTTGCCTGCGCTTTTAAACTGTGCTTTTGATTGATATGCAAGCGAGGTGGGACTAAACCAGGCATGTAGCTGACTTCCTTCTCCACCGCTCTCGCACTCTCCTCTATTTTCGTTCTGGGCCATAGCCCACTACCCGGCCCAGCAAACCAACCGCAGCCCTCCCTCTCTCCTTTCCACTGCCACGTGGGGCTGGGTGGTCATTACCTTGTCCGAACTCCCATTCCTCAGTTGACCGAGCTAGACGCCCTCATCTAATCCGCCATCGCCGGCGCGACCGAGCTTCTCCCTCCCCGCGTCCACCGCCCCCCTTAGATGCACTTCCCAGATCCCACGCCCGCTGGCTGCCAGGCCCAGGCTGCCGCCATCGCAGAGGCCCTCCTGCCGTCCCCTCCTCCTGCTATACTGCTTCACCGCCGCTGCTCCTCGCCTTCGCCCCGTGGGGCTGCGGCCCCTTCCCTGCCCTGGTGCGCGCCGCCGCCGCCTCCCCAATGATGAACCTAACGCCCACGCAGCCCCGTATCCACACCAGAGAAACCCACATGCCCTCGTGCCTCCGCCTCCGACCAGCGGGAATCAGAAGCACCACCTCCAATCCGAGCTCATGCGGGCGAATCAACGGGGCCCTGAAGCGGGCGAATCGAGCTCTAGAGTCGACGAGCTGGGTGAATCCGGCAGTGGTCGTGGGGAGCTGTGCCACCGCGAGATCTTCCCCGGAGCCAGAGGTGGCATCTGGAGCTCTTGACATCAAGGGCACTAGTGAGTTCACTGATATTTTTCATGGGTAAAACTGTTTGGTTGTGTATGTCTTGATTTTGGAAGTAGTTAGTAGTAACTGTTTGGTATTGTGCCTGATTTTGGAAGTAGTTAGTAGTAACTGTTTGTGTATGTCTTGATAAGACATGTGGTTTCAGTTCCCTCTAATAATCCACAAATCAAATGTCACATGCCATGATGCAAACACAGAAGCTCCCTTCTATATCCAATCCGCTCATATGTTGTAGGTACACTACAATTTGTAGTGCGCATAGACAGACATCAAGCACTGTGTCTGAAGGTGAGACATTGGAGAAAAATAAAGCAGGCTAACTTCAGTGACCATGAGTGTTTGGCCATGTTTATCCACCAGTTTGCATTTCTCCAACTATCACTTTCAGTGCCTGATCTGAGAGCCTCAAGTTCAAAGCTGTATTTCAAAACTCAAAAATTATTAGGAATATTTCAAAACCTGATTCGTCAAAAGCCCTTTCCCTCTCTTGGCCCGAAGCCCAGCAGGCAGCAGCCCATCAGCAACAACAGGCTAGCCCCGCAACAACAGGCGACGTGGCCCAGTGCCCTGTGCCCGCGCCCCTGTCGCTGACCTACAGGGCCCGCGTGTCAGCGGCTCCACGCACAGTGTCGCCTCCTTCCCTGAGGACGGACATAGAGCGGCAATTTCTCCCCAACTCCCGGCAATATGCCTCTGGGCCAAAGCCCACTACCCCTCCCCTCCATCGAAAGTGCCCCACCGCGCCGCATCAACCGGGCGTAGCCACCACCGCCCGATCCCCTCGATCGTGTCCCCCGAGGTTCCCCGCGCCCGCCCCTATAAACAGTATGCCCAGAGCACCGCGCCGCCACCTTAGAACCCTAAAGGGGCCGCTCGGAGCCGTAGCCTTAGCCCTAGCCCTAGCCCGCCGCCGGCCGGAGCTTGACGCGCCGCCGCCGCTGATCTCCACCTTCACCGCGTCACCGGCCACATCCAGTCGTCTAGAGATGAATCCAGGAAAATCATCGGCTGAGAAGAAGATGAAGACGGGAAAATACACGGCTATGAAGAAGAGCGCCGAAAGGTGCTTGGCCCCTGACTGCGTGAACTACGTGAACGGAGTCTCTCCATGCCTCTCCCCAAGAGGGAGAGACGGCTTCAGGTGCTGCAACTGCTGGAATTTGAATCGCGGTCGTCGCAATGCTTGCGTGAACGGAGGATGTGATCTTCCTATCAAAAGGCCTAGGTCACCCAACGAGGTGTGTCTGTGGAACGACTAATTTTAGAGATCTATTTGTAGTTGAATTGGAAACACCTATGCCTATTTGTTTCTATGCAATCGAGTCCATAGCTCATGCATGCATATTTCTATGCAATTTTTTTCAAGTGCTAATGAGTGTTTGGTCTGGTTCCACGAGGGATAGATGTATTGGCTCTTTTATATGATCCATTATATTTTAGGTGTGCAATCATGAATTCTGCCCTGACGACGGCCGATGCAATAAGTATCTGTGTCGCAACTACAAGAACAATGTCTCTCCGTGCCTAAATCCTGTCGGTGGCATCGACGACCTGTTGGCGTGGTGCTGCAACTGCTGGAGCCATGAGATCCGTAGATGCTTGAATGGGTGTCAGGACTGGAGTGATGAGGAGGACGTGTCAGACCACCATGTATCTTCTTGCATGGCTGCATGTAATTTGTACTACACAACCCACTTCATTTGACATGTATTATTTTTGGCATGTATTATTTTTGACAGATTCCATACTTACACGATGACACAGCCCTTAATTGAAAATCAGTCTTACTGAGTATGGGCTGGTGTCCAGTAATTCTCCATGTCCTAATGTAAATATCAATTGTATTGATCAAGAGATAAGTTTCACATATATCCCCAAATCTGAGACCTCACCTCCCCAACCACTGCTGTCAGCCATGGACCCTGAAAAGCAGTAGGGATCAAGACATCATGTCTTAATAAAGTTATCTACCATGTATCCATGTTTCAAATATTAGAAAAGAACAATAGAGCAAACCTCTAGTCATTCCAATGCACTGTTTATGGTTTGTCTAACTTGGGCTAACGGCTTATTTGATGGTTAAATGCAGATGGTATGATTGGCATGGCTATCATCACAGGCGCCTTTGGAGTTGTGGGTCTTGTTGCTAGTGGTATAATTGCTGTGGCTTCTTCGTCATCCAGGAGGAGATGAGGATATCTTCTCTCTTGAAGTGAATAAGAAATCAAGACGGGCAAAAGCTTGGTGACAGATGATCATCACTTTTGTGCTCAGTGTGAAGGGGTGCTCACTTGTCTTTTTTCCTGTACTTTGCGCGTGAGACCAACCTTGTATTGCGTCCAAACGAGAGATAAATGTATTCTTAACCGTAGAGGATGAGGCTCAGGAACATTTCGATTGTTGTACTTTGTGTTGCTGCAGAAGATGCTGTGAGTATAGTAGAATAACAAAGTGCATAATAATACTCTGATCCCGGGTCCTAGTTTCCTAGATGAGTTCATTCCTCATCGCCAATATGAAATTGCTGCACTTTACTTTCTGTGAATTTTTTGTGTGGCCTCAAAGCGTTCTGCTTAATGACTTTTTAAGCGGAAAAGGAGCTTTTCAGAACTATCAAATAAACACAAAGGAGAGAATGGTTTGGTTTATCTGAACGTGATATGGACCTTTTAAAATCTTGTAAAGAATGGATGCATATGCATGAATGCATCAGAATATTTTCGGTCTTTGTACATGTTCTCTGATGAAAGTTCTTTTTTTTGGGTGGTTGCGGATACACATTCTACACATCTTTCCCAACAAAAGCAGGTTGTTTTAATTTTAATCTTTACTCCCTATCAAGGTCAGCAGGAAGTCCTTGTAATACCTGGAGGTGTCACCAACAATGTCGCTGGTGACCGTGGTCTTGAACCTGACCTTGTATTCCTCTTTGATCTTGTTCATGCCGATCTCGGACCCTGAGATGATCGCCCTGGTAAGTGTGTCCTCATCCTTTCCAAATCCTAAGATGGAGTATCTAATAGCCTGACGAACAAAGTACAGGTTGAACACTGGCAATTCAAAGCCCATCAACAAGGTTGACAATCTTTCCATCCCAAGTTTACCTCTGCAAAGTGCTTCTCTGGCGACGTTATGGCTGGCACTGCCAGCTGAGGCTATCTCGCTCGACTTGTTACCTTCCTGAGCGGATCCTGGAGCGCGGGTCAGGCGGCGACGTCCTCCTCAAGGAGCGCCTTATGAGTTGTTCACAGCAATGCCAGGTCATCATCCTTAGCTTCCCAAATAGAAATTAGCAACAAAAATGACTTTTACATAAGCATTTTGATTCCTTACCTCAATTCAAGGATAACCTAACATAGTATACATAGAGATAACACAAGTTCAGAAGCCGTTGCTAATTAAAGGATAACATAAGCATCTTGGAGCTCTAACGTTCGCTATCTTTGTAGTCATCTCTCTGAGTCGTGAAAAGCGTAGATCAACTACTTCACATCTTCTGCCTCATCACTTTCCAAACAGAGGCATCTCTTCAGGTGTGAACATCTCAGTGAGCTCCTTTGTTAGTACATCCTTGCCCATCTGTTAGTGCAGTTTTGATTAGAAAAACAAGGGAAATCACAATTGGAAAGGGGGGAGGGGGATAGTACATTTGCTTCACAACAGCATGTGACGCCAGCATGCAATGCCAACAAAAAACATATGGCAAAATCACATTGACCATGCAAAGGACTAACCTCAATGAAATTAGAAAGTGCAGAGGCAATAACATCAAGCACTCGCTGATCGTTAATCCCTACTTTTGTCCTGCAGTCAGAAAGCATGGATTTGGCAACCTCCTGATCACTTTCAGAACCATAGCTGCCTAGATCCGATTGCAACCTTACATAGAGTTGCAAGTCTTCACCTATTCTTAGGTAAGGGTCAATCTGCATAGCATTTAATAATACATTTTCACTAATCATACATGAAAAAACAATGCATTTACATTTGCTAAATAGTGCAGAAGCAGAAGCTGGTATAAGATAGCCAGGAACATGAAAAAACCATAAAGGAGATACAGCATGAAGTATTTTGTGTGAAAAGTGAAAAGGACATAATATCTTAATATTCATTGCGCTAGACTTACTTTGGAAGATGAAAAACACCTTAGCAAGTCTGACAGTTCAGTGACCTGACAAACTTTTCCTGGGCAAATCGCATCCAACTTTGTAACTGCATATTATTTGCATAGTAGAGATGAGAGTAAGAACACTAGACCACAGGCAAAAGGGACTTTGAAAAGACATAGATTACAAAACTTACCCCTCATAAGTTTTCTTGGGATGAAAATTGAAAACAAAAACCAAATCTCCACGTTCAAAGACAATAACCTGAAACAAAGTAGAAATAAATTGGAAATAATGTTTTCACAAACCAAACTATTTGAATCAAATGGCTAGGGCCTAAGGTTTCAGAAACCGTGCATTCCTAAATTGAAGCTCACCTTAATCGGCAAAATACAGCACACAAGCTAGAGTTACTACTCTTCCTAAGAAAGAAACAAATGTCGTAACACTCTCATACTAAGTATTCTCAAGTCCTAACCTTTTTCTCATCATTCATGTCGCTTACAATCTGCTTTGATGACGAAAGGAAGGAAAATCTCTCATCGAGCGCATTCATTGCTTGATCAAACGCATTCATGTACTGTTCAGCATTAGAGCAAGGAGAAAACAATAATATGTTAGCTGAGATAAACTGTAAACTTGAACTATAGAAAAACAGAAAAAACAGGCTTTCACTTGGATACATAGTTCACCATATGCTGTAAAACAAATTATATATTAACAAAACAACCAATCATTGAGAAGTGCATTCCTAGGTCTGCAAAGTTAAGAAAATGTCATACCAATCAATGCATTGAAATTACTTTTATTCAACAATGGCAATACATAAAGCCAGGTCAACAAAATAGTAGGTTTGCACAGGCCAATCCAACCGGTCTATTGAGTAAGAAGTACAAGGTTGGTGCAGTTTACTATGCTAGGGCAGTGGGGCAGCAAAACAAAGTGCGGAAAAGCATATTTGAATCCAGCTCAACACAAAAGTGTGACAGCAGTATGGAACTCTCATCTAACTAGTATCAAAGAGTGATAAAAAGGAAAAGGTAAGTGTCAAAGAGAGCCTAGAATGATGCCGGAACGAAAAAAACCTATATAAGGGTTGTATTCATAGACATAACCTTGTACCGCAAGTGATCAGTGTCCACAAGGCTCCACTGACGTCTGCATTTATCATAGCTCCAGTTGTTCCCTTCTCTTGGAAAGTCAATCCATTCTGGGAGACCAAACTAGAAGAGAATTGCACGTCAATTAAAGACACTACAAATAAGAAGGAATATATGCAGCTGCCCATTCTGTCAACTAACTTCACCTTCAAATCGGAAGCCATCAAACATGAATTCATCCAGCCAATATCTCAGGCTAGAAAGAAGAAACATCAATACCTCCCAGTTAGCATAGTTGAAAAGCCGACTATCCCAAAGTTTATGATAACCTCTATCTCCCGTATGAAAATAGGACTCTTGGGTGCTTTGTCCAACATCATAGCCATTT
This sequence comes from Miscanthus lutarioriparius, assembly GCA_904845875.1. Taxonomy (NCBI): domain Eukaryota; kingdom Viridiplantae; phylum Streptophyta; class Magnoliopsida; order Poales; family Poaceae; genus Miscanthus; species Miscanthus lutarioriparius. The sequence continues at coordinate 34,875,002 of CAJGYO010000019.1, read as the reverse complement.
AAACCATCTGTGACATTATTACTTGCATGGCTGTGAACAACATCCATCAGAACTCGCAAACCCAAACTGTGCGCCTTATCAACAAGATATTTGAGGTCCTCTGGTGTGCCTGATCTGCTGCTAACCGCAAAGAAATTTGTCACATGGTACCCAAAAGAAGTATAGTAAGAATGTTCCATAACTGCCATCAACTGAACTGTGTTGTAGTTATTTGCTGGTATGCGTGGCAACACATTGTCTGCAAATTCCCTATATGTGCTTACTGCTGGCTTTTCACCACTCATACCCACATGGGCTTCATAGATACGTGGAGCAGCAGGCTCTGAAGGCCGAGGATGCTTAAATGTGTACCTGCAAAACAGAGGTAAAAGGTACTATAATTTTGTCATATATTTTTGTCAAGCTAAGATCTATTGCTTAAGTTTACAATGTGGTTGAGGACAGTAGAAACAGACCTTTCAGAAGCAGGAGGATCCCAATAGCCTCATAATTAAAAGGAGTATTATCTGTTTGATTGGCCTGAATCCAGAATGAAGACAACAATTGGTTGGTTTGATCTTCAGTTAGCATGGCAATATTGGTCTCCTGAAACATTTGCACAAGGAAGAGGCTAGTGTTACACATTAATAAACACAGCTGACGGCAAAAGGAAAATTTGTAAGAGAGATAAAAATAAACTTCAGCAGGGGTAGGGGTGGGGTGGGGTGGGGTGGGGTGGGGAATTCAGCGGTAACGTGTGGAGCTCTAAAGAGCTACTTCGCTTTGCACATCTTTCAATAAAAGAGGAAACCAGCTTAGAGAAATAAGCTGGATTTTTCCGTTTATCCTCTTCATGCATGTTCATTTCCTTCACGTCATCATGCATGATATTTCGAGGCTTATCTGAACTTGCCTAGAAGAACAGAAATGCAAGCACTAATGTGTTGAATGACATGTCAATCCTGCCCAATGTTACAAATGCTCCAATCAAGCCACCAGAAATTCTGCAAACTATGAAAGTCAAAGTTGAACCGGCTGACAGAACTATAGTTGTATCAGTAGCTCTTCATACTTCTTTTCACAAAACTCAAAATTACACATGATGGTTGTGTCAAACTAAAAACCTAAGTCCAAGAACATTTAATTCAAGCTCATATCTGCAAATGAGATTTGTCAATAAATAATTCACTAACTAAAGAGAGCATACTTGACAGTTTCTAACAGTTTCTAACCTAGTATACGAAAACCATCAATCCTGTAAGACCATACCCCTTTTGCCAATTGGAAACAAGCAATGTATGCTATGATGAACACACAATTGCAAGTGATTTGTATGAACTACTCTAGTAGTTACGGTATTCTCTGAACTAAGAATCAAAAGACATGAACTTGCAGCAGCGAGAAACCAACCTGGGTAACGCCTACGCGGGTAAAGTGCGCAAGAAGCGCGCAATGAGGTCAGCCGCAAGGGGCGCGCCGCCGCAGTTCACCGCCAAGAGCGTGGCCACGTGGGTGGCAGCGCCCGCGTCCGCTTCTCGGCGGTGCACACGATGATGGCAAGGTGCATGGCGGTGGCCAGCCAGCGAGGCGTGTGGACGCCGAACCCGCTTATCGCAGATAGCACCATGGCGGTGTCGAACCCGCCTCAGTGCAGTGCAAAGACGCCAAAGACTAGCGTCGGTGTCGGCGTCGGTGCCTCCTCCTCCTCATGGCGCGCTTGGATCTAGGTTTCATGGCCCCATTCTCTCCCCGCCTCCTCTTGCTCCACCATGGGATTTAACGCCCGAGGGCGGCGCCCGAGCGAGTCTGGCGACGAGGAGGGGACGCGCCGAGCGGATGATGGCGAGGAGGAACGAGGGGTAGGGGTGGCCCGTTGTTCTGCCGCGCCGGCCTCCTCCCATCGGCAGCGGCGGCTCTCGCAGGACGGTGGCGGCGGAACCCTAGAAGAAGTAAACGACATATTCATTTAACTAACTATACTAATTGTATTATCCATCCTAACTATATTACTCAAAACATTATTTTTGCATTTATAGAGTTACCGTTTTACCCTTTATAAAAAAAAACTACAGAATGGAATTACCGCCCAGTCCTAATCCCCACATTTGCGGAGGCAATGGAAGGCGATTTTTAAGCATATGGCCCACCGATCATAGACACAGCGATCGCCTCCCGTTGCCTCCGTCCCATTGCCTCCCGTTGCCTCCTACCTTTGTTGCCGTCGGATTGGCCGCTCTCGGTCGATGTCAGCCATCGAATTTTTCCCCAATTATTATAAAAATTTCTTTAATAATATATAGACATATCATATGAGCATATAAATAGAAAATTTGGCACTTGTAGCTGGACTCAGCGGCAAAATAGGCGCCAACAAATCCGAACTTTTGGCGGCCAAACTCGCGCCCCCCCCCTTTTTTTTTTTGTGCTCGTACCACAATCTATCCTATCAGATCTGCCTGTCTCCTATCAAAAATGCCTGTCTCCTATCAAAAAAAAAAAAAAAAGATCTGCCTGTCACCATTCACTCTCCTCATCCATCCCTCCCGCAATCTCTCGTTCTTTCCCGAAAGAAGAAGCTGGCGGCGGTCCTCCTCCGAGCGCACCCCTACGGCCCGGCGGTGGTTCTCCTCCAAGCGCACCCCCACGGACCGGCCGAGCACCACCTCTCCGACCCGGCGGCGCGGCTCTCCATCCCCGACCAGGCGCTGCGCGCTTCGTCCCCGACCCGGCCATCTCGCTCCTCTCCGTGTTCTCCACCGATGGACACAGACCCGGCACCGGCGGAGAGCACAGGGTGGCGCGGCTCGGCAGAGGAGTAAAAGGACGCGGGGGCAACCAGCACAGCCGCAAGATGCCGATCTCCTCGCCACTGTCACCGTGCCGCTGCTGATTTCCTCCCCACCACCGCCGACTTCCATGGTAAGTAATTGATTCAGTGTGTACAGATGCCTGCAAGTACTCTGTGAAATGAATTCGTAGTTGATTTAGTCTGTGAAATGAATTCGATTGGTAGAGATGCCTGCAAGTAGCCCCAAATCTTGTTCATGGTTCATCTTGGCAGAGCTTCAGGTTTTCAGCATTTGATTTAGTCTGTGAAATTGCAATTGTTTTATAGTGCTATTCTTGCTTGTGTGCAGATTTCTGGGCATGATTTTGTTTCTGGCCATGATGGAGTCACATGAGCTTTTTTATCTGTATCTAATATGTGATATCTGTGATCTGAACATACACTTTATATGTATTTGGAGACACCTAAACAAAGCAATGAATAATTTTTATATTGTATATGTTTTTGCTCTATTTTTCCATGAACTCGAGGCCAGGATGCTAAATGTGGAAGCATCAAAGGAAAAATTAAGTAGCATCTAAAGGGCGGGCCTGGTGCAAGCGGTAGAGTCTTACCGCCTGTGACCGGAAGGTCCCGGGTTCGAGTTGCGGTCTCCTCGCATTGCACAGGCGAGGGTAAGGCTTGCCACTGACACCCTTCCCCAGACCCCGCACAGAGCGGGAGCTCTCTGCACTGGGTACACCCCTGAAGACAAGATTGTGTTTTTTATTAGATGATTCTGAAAATAGATTCCATAGTATCAAGGAGGTATTCATGTGAATCTTGGACAGCTGAGCTCCACAGTGCGTTGCTGCACATTTATCTCTGAACAAATCATAAACCTAATTTTGTGTGAAAGATAAGACAGGCTGAAATACATGGATAAAGACATTTGAATAGCTATAAGAAAATTGGGTCATAAAAACCTATCTTAGGGACTACCTAAATATTAGCTGTCATTATTCTTTCTGTGCAGAACTACATGAGGTATGCCTGCTACAATCTGCATCCTAAAGCTCAATGTGGAACACAATGACGGAAGTAAATATGCACTATCCTTAAGGCGCAGAAGCCTCCGATGGAGCCATACGGTATAAGGATCAATACATATTTAGAGCTTGTTATGAACTTATGATATGATTCACACCCTCCAATTCATAGATACTGTTTGCTGAAAAAACTGAACTTTCTCACAAGGTTCTAGTTTGTTTAACACAACAAATCCCAAACTTTTAGATTGTGGTTGTCATGATAGGATATGAATCAAATGTGATAACTTTCCTCTTTAAAAAGCTGTCACAAAGTAATACTGATCCATGTGTTTATACTGTTTAATGTGGTAGCTGCCCTTAGCTTATTGGTTGCTCCTCAGTTCAATAGAAGCTATCCAGCTATAGTGTAGAAGCGAGTAAATGCTATGAGAATTGGTGTTTATTTCCTAGGAGTTACATTCATTTTAGAAGGATCTGTATGAATACCAAGATTATTCATGGCTGCTGCCATTGATATGCATGGGCCAAAATATTTTCTCTTTATACTGGTCATTGGTTGTAAAAGGTTTTGACAATCAGTATAAGCTTGGGTGCTTTGCTTTGTTGTATTTCTCACAATTTGTTTCCTGCTGCATGCAGTGAGAGTTTGTACGAAGATGAGGAGTTTGTCCAGAGGCAGCTTTTAGCACTAGTTCCCCTAAGGTGTTTTTCTACTTGGCCGAGCTACATGGTGCTCTGTCGTATGCACTTGGTGCTGGACCCCTGTTTGATGTTTCTGATGACTCTGATTATGCTCAAACACTGTTAGGTAATCTGCCTGGTGCCTGCATTATGACTAGTTAATTGTTGATAGCACTAAAAGTACTGTGTTAAACATTACCTCCTTTGCCCTGTTTCTTTTTTCAGCAAAAGCTTTGGATGAACATACTGCCATCCAATCAAGGGCCACTGGGGAAGAAAAAACGATGTACAGTGGCTGCAGGCTATTGTGGAAAGGATGCTGGACAAGTATGATAGTTTCCTCATGGTCCATTGTTTCAGGAATGCATCTTTATTGCGTCTATCCTGTAATCTATATTATTTTACCCAACATGGCAAATTCTTGTTAGGGTGTGGAATGCTTCTACATTGTTCCTGCCTAATATGTTATGTGGACCTGGTACATGATATCATATACAAGACTTGGAATTCATAACACTGGTGCTAAGGACACTGAAATTTATATTCTAGATGCTATCATATTTACATTGCCTATTATCTACATATATTGAGAAATTTATAATCTGTGTGCGCATATTTGTATCTGGTACAGGCACAGAAGTTATGAGGTACAGTATCTGGTGTTGGAAAGTCTCTGAAGATGCAAAACCCAGGTGTCAAGATCATCTGTATTCAGGTAATACACCATTCAGAAACATCAAATAGGTTAATATATGGTCTTTAGAACTTATAATGTGTTTTATATTTGGATTTATAGCCAGAGAAAAATGTTTCATTGAGTTTATCTATGGTTCCAGGAAGCTTGTGCCATCAAAGTTGGAAGCTCCTTTACCAGCCATCAAGTTCAGGAGAAGCTCAAGAGCAGCTGCCACTTCCCTTAAATAACATCATTTTTTTACAACACCTTAAATAATATCATTAACCCTGCGGACACATTTGCAAAGTATTGTGACTGTATGTATAATATGCTATGTTCCACCATCTCAGCCTAGAGGCATTGGAACTTTATGTGAGCTATACTAAGACCTATATTATTCGTGTGTTCTATGACTCATTTATGTAAAATATATGTAATGTTCCCCTAAAAAAAATATATGTAATGTTCAAACATCGCAACATTCAGTCTAGAGATTGTGCTGAGGATCGACTCTGTTTTATGGCAAATTTTGGTTAGATCATGATTGTCTACGCATGTTGTTTTATGGCAAATTTTGGTTAGACCGTGATTGTCTACACGTGCATGGGCGCACACAAATCACTAGTATCATTTAAAAGCTAGACTGAAATGCCTTCTTTTGTGTTCATTCTATGCATTTTATAATATTGAGAATTTTTTTTGAGTGATTACTTATTTGATTTAACTTTTTGTGGATGCCATACATGACTGTTTTTGCATAGCCTTTTTGTTAGACTCAAAACCACAAAAAACGCTTGCACTCATGTTTTGAGCATATTACATGACATTATGTTGTAAATTTGATCGGTATTCATGTGGAACCAAAAAGATGAAATTCTTGATCAACCTATTCAGTGGTAGGTTAGTGTGTTTATGCAACAACATAAAAAATATTAATATTACTCACATCTATTTTCACATTTTTGTTTTTTATTTTTTAGTTTTTCCCTCGTTGTACTTGTTCTTGTGATTTGGCATCTAGAATGTCTTGAGTTTGACCTAATAAATTTTGATAACAAGTTCTGGCATCGAACTTATCTTTTTAATTGCTTACTCATTGCTACTTGGTTTTCATGTGATGATCACAATGTGATTGCCTAAAAGCCTTGACGACACCTAGGTGTGATGACCGTGATGCCTATGAATAGAAAGGTCCACATGTACATGTTTCTTTGTAACATTTAGACTATAACATATTTTGTGTTACTACATGGCATATATTTGTAACACATTTTATTTGTTCTATTTATGTGTTACAAAATAGTACACTTTTGTAATATTTTGCTTGTAACATTAATTTTGTGTTACTATAATTATTGTCAGTAACACATTTTTATAAAAAAAATGTGTTTTGTGTTACAACCGAAGTCTGTAACACACTATTTTGTGTTACTATGAGATTTTACCAGAACACGTCGATGAATATGTTACAAGAAAGTGCTACAATATTCTTGTTTTGTAGTAGTGACTTTGTTTTTAAAACTATGTACATGACAATATTATGCTTAATCTTGCTCTGATGCCAGCTGTGACAGAATCGCCCAATTTATACAAGATCAAGTACGGCTGTCTCTGTTAAACATGTTGACACGCGCATATTTCACCTATATAAACCCGGTAGTCCACCCAGTCTCATGAAGGACCTCGGTAAATCAACATCATAACCAAGATCGCATGATTAAGTAAATATGCATTACATACACAGAGTTGCAGCGGAAATAATATTACAAATGGGTTCACAAATAATAGTACAAGTTTGGGTTTCAAAACTGGTAAAGGGAAAATAACATAGCTTTCAAATGATTACATTAATATAAGTTCCAAATACATTACTAGCATAAGTGACATCCTCTGATAAAAGCATATAGATGAGAAATAAATATAGAGTCACCGAGCCCACCAGCGGTTAGCCACCATCTTTAGCAGGCCGATAACTTTACCTGCAATATGGTGGGATAAACCCTGAGTATTCGAATATACTCAGCTAGACTTACCCATCATAAACCAGAAATAAAGTGACTCCAAGGATCATGCAAGGCTTTATAGGTGGAGCTAGCTTGATAACATTTTGTATAAAAGCCACTAGTTGAGCTATACATTTTATAATTCGGTAACCAAGTTAATTATAGCTATTCATCTCTAGATTAGCAACTAACCTATGCCAAACATGTGGAATATCATTTAGTAGCATGCAATAGTAACCATAGCCGGTGTAACATTTCCATATTCATCATAACCATCAAATTCCATCAATTAATGTTACGTTGTCACTGCTCAGTCAAGTTATCACTATCTGGGAGAGACGGTGACTCGAATCAATTCCAACCAGCTGGGGAGTTATTCCTAACACAAACCCGGACATACCTGCGTCAAGGTAGTCTTAGGTCACCTTCGGTACAACTCAGGTACAGTCGTGGGTCCGATCAATGCCGTACCCTCAGGGATACTACCAGTCTGCTAGGAAGTTCAGACTCGGCCTGCCCTTGGACTCACGCAACTGGCTCCCCGTACATCCTTACTGCCTCCAGTGTGCGCAGTTTTACTTACCGAGTCCCGGCCTGAGTTGAGCTACTCGGCTTTGCGGTCGAAATGACTTATCCGGCCAACTAAGTGCTAGGCATGTGTTCAACATGGCATGAGGATGTACAGTGAATCGGTCCTTAACCGATACAAACGTGGATAAATAGGCACCAAGACCTCCATGCCTTGTTGCTTCTCTATCATAATCCCGCCCAGTCTCCTTTTATTTATCAACACATGGTTATTTTTATGATAGCAAATATAGTCAACCGTGCTTTGGTATCCACCTCTATCTCGTGGATGACAGGAAATCACCCGACTTCTACCGATCTAATCATTGCTAAGCATACATTCGATCCTAGACCTACATAGGGTCCAAGGTATATTTCTAGACAAGGTAGTTCTATGCATCAAGTGGTTCCAATCAACTCTTATAACCTAATACATCGAACATAAAGGACTCAAGTGATATTTGTAAAAATATAGGAGGCTTAAAATACTCTAGGGCTTGCTTGGGATCCAACACTAGGTTAGTGTTTGTTAGACGATACTCGCTTGGCGAGCATCTCCCATCTCGACACTTGCTTAGTCCTTCCGTCTTCTAGATGGATTCACCAAACTCCATCTTCGGGTTCGGCTCCAACATCACATCCTTCATGTGGTTCATCTAGCGTACCTAGATGAGATGTAAGATGCAAGTGCATGAATATGAAGAATGGTAATAAGAGATGCATCACATAAGAGTGTTTAAGACTAACACAAGATTATGCAAGATATAGGCTCCTAGAGTTATTTAACTAAACATCACACAACCTATTAGAGAGGAATAGCAAGCATATTATGTATGGCACACAAGTGAACTTAAGTTCAGATATTGTACACATGCATCGATCAAAAACTAACCAAACATGTTTAGCCAAAACAAGAGTAAGCAAAAACAATCACCTAGCACATGTATAGAAATCTGGACAGCAGCACAGCAGTCAATTGTTTCAACTATAACCGGAGTTACAAACATTCAATAAAGGTGAATTTTGACTTTCTAGAAAGCTTAGGAAATTGTTTACAACTTTGTTATTCATATCAAAAGCTAATTCACAGGTTAACATAATTAATTATGCCAATATTTCAGGTCTACACAGACAAGGACAGAAAACCGACAGTGACTTTAGAGATGCATAACTGGAGTTCTAGACATTCAACAAACATGATTCTTGACTCTATAGAAATATTATTAAGTTATTTATAACTTTATCATTATCATTTTAAGATGATTCTACAGCTAACAAGGTCAAACAACACCAAGAAGGCATCTCTATATAGATTTAGACAGAAATCTACCATTCCACTTTGAACAGCGATAACTGGAGTTCTAGACCACCAAAAAGGGTGTTCTCTAACATTTTGAAAAGATTAGGAAAAGCACTACAACTCTGCTACTATCATGAATATATGATTCCATGTTTAAATAAGTCAACCAAAGCAATCATTCAAATTTGTTCTGAGCACATGCAAAAGTTGACAGCAAACTTGTAAAATCTATAACTCCTAAACTAGTAGTCCTAAAATCATGACATTTTAGGACAAGCAAGATAAGGAAATTATCTACAACTTTTGTATTCATCATATCTACAGAAAATATCATTTACATCATGAAAATATCACCACCACATAACTGTACATGCAGCCATAACAGCAGAGATACAACTATATGCATTTATCATTTATATTGTTAACAACTAAAATTTTGTTGCTATATGCAGCTCCATGCAACTCCTAACTATAACCAAGCAAACACATTACCTAGCACCAATTATTAGAAGTATTACATGGCATAAACACAAGCATCTACTAACAAACTTCCATTAGCTTTTCTATATATAAAAACCTATATATTAATTATAGGTGATGTTGCAAACATCTCATTTGGATCTCAAATTTTTATGTGAGATAGACTATGACAAAACATGATTACTGTACCAATCTTACATGCTCAGGTTTTATAATTTAATTGCTATGAAAAAGACAAATCTTAATTATTAATAAACATGTGAGAACAAGATAAATCTAAAGATCATTATTTTCTATAAACATATAGCCATATTAGGGTTTCTCAGGCCACATTATAACCATTCAAGGGCAAAGGAACCACGTTTCACATTTTTGCACATATAAATTATTTATAAGCCATTTAAAACCATTTATCAAGCATTAAATTAGTTAAATCAATAAATCAACCATATTAGATCCAATTGCCATGAAATTTTTACAACAACACACACATAAAATTTTCATAGCAATTGGAGCTCAACAACTTTAGATATGAGAATAACAAGCAAAACAAGCTAAAATTGCTTATTTAACAAGATTAAATCCAAACATTATAAAAATAGTACACAACTAGCATGTTTAATATTTTTATTAGCTATATCATGTCATAACAAGATTAACATAACTAGAATTACCATTTTTGGACTTCTATAACTCAAGAAATGCATCCGACAACTTAAAAGGATTTCTAAAAGCACTTTATAAGAATAAATAAAAACATCAGAAACGTTATACTAACACAATCATATTATGACTCTATTGTGTAGATCTACTCACAAGGATTCCAAAAAGTCCTCATTTTCTATTTTAAGATTTTTCAACAATTTATATGATTTTCCAAAGTTTTAGTCATAAAAGAAAAACAGATTTGCACCGAGGACCCCGAACTTCCACAAAAATAAATTCCAGCGAAACAGTCCTTCTAGTCACTATTCACATGAGTCACAGACTTTGTAGATAACCCCTTGCACTTGTTCCAATTATTGCGCGAGGTCCCTCATGTGGGTCAGAACAGAGGAAGTGGAGGAGGATCGCCGGCTAGGCGATTTCCGACCGGTGAGGACGTCGCCAGCGTCAGAGAAACAGTGGGGGAGCACCAGGGGTTCCACGTGCGACCATGGGATAGCTTGGCTCGGCTCAAGGCAGCCCTAGGTGGTGTGGCCACGGTAGCAGCGGACCAACGACCGGCGAGGACGGCCTCGGGGTCAGCCGGCCTTGGCCAGCAGGGACCGGTAGTGGTGGGGAGCATCAGGGTGTGCTCACACACCTATGGTGGGGCGTAGTCCAGCCAGAGGCGAGCCAAGGCGGCTGGGCCACGTGCACGCGCGGTGCGTAGAGCCATTGCTCCGGCGGCAGTAGGTTGCAGGCAGCGGCGCTGCTGGGAAGACGGCGTGGGAGAGGCGGTGCGAGGTGTTGGTGGAGGATTGGCACGCTGAGTGGCTGGAGGGGGCTTCTGCAGAGGAGAAGCAGCGGCTGCAGTGAGCTTGGCCTGGCCATCAATGGCGGCGCGTCCGCATGAGCTTAAAGCAAGGAGGATGGAGTGTGAGCGAGCCAGAGGGAGAGCGGAGGGCGTCCGCGACCGCATGGAGCTTGAGGCACTCGGGTGACAGCGAGGTGGGAAGGCAGGGGCGCATGGCAAGGATGTGGGGTGCTCAACTCGAGCATGGAGGCCACGTATGAGACACGCCTCACCCATTGGGGCATTTTACCGAGCACGTGGCTAGCAGCGATGTGGGTAAGGTGGGTGCCATTTTTGGGCCAGCTACGGGCCTATTTGGACCTTGGGCCCAAAAGCAAAGTTGTAGCCCACCTAATGATCTACAAAACTCATTAAGGGTGCCTGGCCATTAGAGCTCTCAATTAGCAGCTAATTAAGCTCCAAGTTGGCAGTATCAATGACTTAACGAAGGTTAAGCCTTGTTCTACTTGAGCTCGAATTACTTGGTGAAAACATGGACAAATTTGATCCAACCTTTTGTATGTCCTTCTCCAAGATGTAAACTCCAACTTTTATTTTGGGATCAAGTCAAGTTGCTTAACAAAAATATGAGAACGCGACATGCCAACTATCCTTGCCACTAATCTCAAACTTATAATATTTTCCGAGGCTGAAAACAGCAGCTTAGAATATTTTATGGGGCTAAAAACAGCAGCTAATTCAAACTTAAAACCACTGTTTGAACCACTTAGGAGTTGAAATAGGTCTTGGTCCAAAAATAAAGTTTGTTGTACTGCACTCAAACTTCAACTTTTATTAAAGGTCAAACTTCATATTTGGTATAGAAACCATTGCTTCATCTTGGTCAAAGCAGCACCTCGTTAAACCCTAGAATTAGGGTTTTCGACCAATTGAGGCATTTTCTTGACATTTGCTCAACACGAACCCTTCATGACTTTTGTTGTAGAGTTAAATTAGAGTCATTTGGGTAATGTAGCAAGGTTTGGTCGACATCCCATGTTCCCATTCACCTGATGAAGCAATTCAAGAAAGATTACAACTTATCATTTCATGTGACTTCTTGATTCCAAATTTCATGAAACTTTTCCACTGGTCAAGATGGATGCATGTTGATGTAATGTTCATGAAACAAGCATATTTAACATTACTCATGCCTAACCTTAACTAGGGTCCACATGTAAGCAAAGGTGTGTTGTCCAAGTTCAAGTTGGGACTCAATTTCATAGATTGGACCTCAACACATTTATTATTACTTCCAGATTATTATCTAGAGATCATAATCATTGCTTGACATAGCCTACTTAAGTCCAAATCCATTGCTTAATTGGTGACAAACACCTGTGGTGTTACACCAATTGCTTGGACCGGCTGTTTATGTTCATCATTGACCCTGATGATGCCTCCTTCCTAGATTCTACCAGAGAAGCACTCACAATCTTCAAACTCCTAGTTGGTTGGATTAGCAGTTGTCATGCTTATAGAGGTGTCGGCTTGAACAACTTCAAAATTATCTCCCTACCACTGAATAAAGCATTGGTGCATCATCGAAGGGATGCAACAATTAGCGTGGATCTAGTCACGACCAAGGAGCAGACTGTATGTTTCTTTACCATCGATGATGAAGAAGGTGGTTGGCACAGTCTTACTTTCAATCATTAATTCGACGTTAACTGCCAACTAGTCTTGGATGCATTGCCACCAAAGTCCTTTAACATTATGTCAGTTTTAAGCAAATCTCTAGGGCCTTTCCCAAGCTTACGGAATGTTGTGTAGGGCATCAAATTGAAAGCAATAGCACCATCAACTAACATCTTAGTCATCGGCTTTCCATCGACAAATCCCTTCATATATAAAGCCTTTAAGTGTCGATGCTGAGACGGCTTGTCAAATATAGCTTGTCAGGACTAGAGGGTTAGCTGAGCCACTGTTTCTCCCAATTCTTCTTCATCACACCCTTCTTCATCGGATTCTTCTTGCTCATACTTGGAGGGAGCTCTAAATTCAGCAGGTAGGATGAAGACCATATCAATATTAGCCAATGGCTTACCCCTATCGGATGTTTGCTTAACATGCCATGTTCGAGGTCTGTTATATTCCTGAGCTTCTAATTCTCTATTTCGCAAGCGTTGAACTCTTGTTTTCTTGCTCCTTGTTAGACCTCCTGGACACCATTGGTCTTCTTGCCCAACATACTCTTTCTCTCCATCATGACCGGCCTAATTCTGATCATATGCACGCTTTCCTAGCCGATCATGAACTCTTTCATTTTTTACGCGCCGATCCATGTTACTAGACTGATAACTTAAACGTTCATGGATGGACCGGTGGTTGGCTTGAGATTGCCTGAATTCTGAATATTGATTACTACACTTTGGGCAATTATGTCTCGTGGGTAATTTCAAGCCTTCGTTCTAGAAGTGTCGAAAGATAGGACAATTCCAATGTAACTCTGCCCATTCTATTTCGTACCTTTCTTCCTCGCACCGACGTTCATATTATTCTTTCTTTAGTGACACTTGTAGTCCTTCTCCTTCTGGCATTACCACTTGTTTAATAAGATCCTGGAAGTTACACGAGGATGCATAGCACCGACTCTGGATGTCTCACCTGGTTCATATCGGCTCTTTTGTTGATCGTGTTGTTTCTTAGCTTCTTCATACTCATTAGCCGATATTTGAACCTTGGGGTCGACCGACCCGTCTTCTCTAGGCTTAGTCAACATCAAAACCTTTGTCTTTCCTTTAGCTAACTGAAACTCTACCATATGCATCCTTGGGAAAGGATGCTTATCTATGTCCTTTGTTGGTTTCTTGGTTGGCTCAAACTTGATTTTTCCTTGCTCGATGTCCTTCTCAATGTGAAAGCGGAAGATTCTACACTCATTGGTACTATGGTCAGTAGCATTGTGAAACTTGCAGTACTTCTTCCCTTTAAGTTCTTTAGCCAAAGGGATCACATGATTTGTAGGTAATCTCAACTGCTTTTTTCTAGCAGCAAGTCAAAGTCTTATCGGCCTTCTTGACATCAAAGTCATAGGTATTTTCTGATTCTTTCACCCATGGACAAGATACACACTACTACAGAAATGAACTTGCGCAGCGTTGCATAATTGGCCTCCGTGGCGGGCACTGTTTTTGCCCGCCACGGTAATTCGGTGGCCTGTACAGGAGCCTTGCCCCATGTCCACTCGACGATCGCAACTTCTAGATCATCCCCATCAGAATCTACATCATAGGGATCAGTCATAGCAGCAGTACCCTTCAAATATTTCTTTTTGCGTAGGGCCCGATGCTGATTCTCAAAGGCAGAACTCTCTGGACTAAATGAGCCAAACTTTTAAACTCCTAGCCACCAAACTTCTCTTTGATTAATGGAGACATCCCTTGAAGGACCAATTCAGTCAATTGGCCATCAGACAGATTCAACGAGTAGCGATGGCTCCTTACTTCTCTGAATCTTTGAATGAACTCAGAGCCTAACTCATTGTTCCTCTGTCTTGTGCTTGTTAAGTTTGTAATTTTCTTCTCACCTGTCCCACTATAAAATTATGTGTGGAACTTGTTCTCTAGATCGACCCATCCAGTGATTGAGTTTGGTTCTAGTGATGAAAACCAACTGAAGGCTGGTCCAGATAGGGACAAGGGGAAGAATCTAACTTTATGTGCCTCCTCAACAGATGCTTCTTTGAGCTAAATGAGATAGCGGCTGATATGTTCCATGGTTGTCATCTCATCTATCCCGGTGAATTTGAAGAAATCTGGGACTCTATATCGTGGTGGGAGTTGCACAATATCATACCAGGCTAGGTATGGGCGACTGAGGCATTTGATAGGAAGTACTGAATCTCCCCTAAGCCAGCTGTTGCACAATCTACTGAGTAGCCAGAGAGGTTGGCTGCTAGACTAAATAGGCTTGGTTTTGTCCGGTAGGCTGTTGATTCGTCTGCGTGATAGTGGCACTTGGCGATTGTTGTGCTAGTGGCTGCCCTCGTGTCACCTAACCTTGCCCCCCTACTGTTGGTAGGGCTTGACCTTGCCCCCTACTGTTGGCTAAGTTTGAAAATCTGGGGCTTGCCCTCCTTGAAGCTATTGCGTTGGTGCCTATTTGAACTATCCATCGTTCGGCTACTCACTAGAACTGGGTACACTGCATCCCATAGCCGAAGGATTAAAGTTGTTGAAATACGATGGCCCTACTTGATCAACCGATGCCCCAAAGAAAACTTCTTTCATGACGTTGCCAATTGTATTGGCTAGCACCTAATTGTGATTTGTGAAGGCTTCATGAACGGTCTTGTGAACCATCTAGGTGGCAATTCTGGCTTTAGCTTCTTCATTCGAATCGCTCTACGCATGCAGGAGGACCCTTAGCAATGGAGTCTTCTAAACGACTGAACCACGTGTCCTATTGTAAGACAGCAGACATTTTTCTCTGAATTTTTCTGCTGCCTTCTCAATGAGCATCTTTTGGTCATCAGGCAGGTCTTCCAGGTTGACCTTGAGGATCGTCTGATTATCCATGTTGATGATTGTGGTCCCACCAGACTTGCGAATCTGTGTCGACGATGAAAAGTGAACGGGTCGATCCCCGCCGTTGGTACGTGAGCAAGCCAAGAGAAACCGTGTGGAGCAGATCCCAAGCTCTTCCCGGACTTAGGAGGACACCGGACCAGATGGTCGTGACCGAGGGTATGCCAGTCAATTTGATCATGTAATTAACAAGGAGAGAAAATTGATCAGTAATTTAAGGTGGAACATGCTGGTGTTTGTCTAGATAGTTCCAAATATGTGGCTAAGTAGCCGATGAAATAAGGCTATCAATTAGAGAGTCGATATCCAGTATGTTCATGATGCATGATAAGCAAGAACGAGTAAATCGGCAATTAATTTTTACTCAGGTATATAGATCTTGACTAGCTGATGATCATGAAAACATGCAGAAGATGTAAGGATAGGCATGTAAGCATTCATGTGAGAAACATACTAGCTTTTAACTAAGATGAAAACAAATAAAAAACATATAAATAGCCAGTACATCCTCAACAAAACAGGCTATCGGCTAAAACAGCCGATTCTAATGATCTTGTCGTATAGCATACTATCACTCATCCGTTGGATATAAATGAATCCACAAACAACTAGACTCAATCTATTGTACCATCAACAGATCGAGTCATCTGATGCAGCATTGATAGTAGGACCTTAGATCAGAGATCAGTAGTCGATAGATTTACTTATATCACAAAGGAATCGTGAGGGCATGTTATACGCGTGGAAGCTCAGACCATCGGCTAAATAGCCGATGGAGACATAGTGGGTGGTTGATGCCATGTTCTTTTAATAGATAGATCTATTAACTAACAATGTCCAATCTAACACGCTATCAACAGATCAAGTTGGCTGATGCAGCATTGATAGCAGAGTCATACCGGATACTATCAATCAATGAATCTATCTCTTAATAGAGTGCAACTTCAAACACCCACCATGTACCATCAGGACTGAGATAGATTAGTCATCAAATAGGATCTAACGTTAAGAATCGAATTCGACCGTAAAGATGTTTAGCAGACGATAGATCAGAACAACGGGACTAATAAATCTCAATCTAGATCATGCAATTGGGGATATTGTATCAAACAGTAAACTATTTAACACAATATCAATAACTTTGATTAATACCAACGTTTACAAGAGATCAGTCGTCTGTTGTAGCTTTGTAAAGGTTGATACGAATCGATAACTAATCTATACCATGATTTGTAAGAGATCACTCGTTTGTTGCAACCTTACAAACAACAATATAGATGGCTAACTAACTAATACCACGATTTCCAAGAGATCAGTCATCTGTTGCAGCCTTGCAAGTAACAATACAAGTCATGACGGACACTCACAAACATGCCGGAGGTCTGGTCGTCCAATGCAGCCCTGCTTGCCTAGAGAACTCATTGAAATCTACTCTACTCTTACTCCTAAGGGGTGGCATAAGCTAAAAAGTAAAGGTACTTGTTTGGTTGATCGATGAGACATGTCTATTACAACAGCCGGAGCCCAATATTTATACTTGAGGCTTGACTACGAGTCCTGGTCGAACAAGACCGATCTCAAACTTGGAAAAGAAAATAAAGTTTCCTAAATTACGATAACTTGGACCCCCAATCTTTTCCTTCTATGAAGTCTGACATATCCTCTCGCTTCCTGCCTTGTCGCGCTTGTCAATGGGGCCCATTCCCCTAATATGATGGTGTCATCTTATTTGATGGCAACTTTGGTTAGCTGATCTTGCTGAATATTTTGGCTTTTCTTTGACAAATTCAGACCTCAAGGTCCTTTCCTCTTGAACCAAATTTTGGTGTCAACAGAGTCATCTCCTTCCTCTTCTTTCTTTCCCAAATCAACATAGGCATGTGTATAGTAAGAAGAGGCCAATTCGGCTAGGAGCACTCACCATCTACAATGGATGGAACCACGAGCTTCACCACTCACTTGCGCAATCGTTTGATATCCTACACTGATAGAAATATGGACCTGCCGTGAACTAATTAAAAAGTTTATGGACTCAAAAATCAACCTTTTGACTTGATAGACCGAACCAAAACCCTAGCATAAGTTGATGGATCTTTGGTGCATTTAACTTTTAACAAAATAAGAACATTGTTAGAAATATTTAGATAAAAATATAGATTACCGGTGGACTCCATATGTCGTACTTAAAATTTTATATCACTATTTGAATTTTGGTATGGTTGTAGTCTAAATAAAATTTTGATCACGACAAAGTTTGGCCTTTGACAAAATTTGGCTCGGTATATTTGGGGGCTATATAAACCAAACAGGCCCCAAAGCGCCCACCTCATTGGCCAAAACCCCAGCAGCCTAGCATTTCCATCCCCCTATCCCGACGATTCTGCGTGATGGTGAAGGAGCCCGGCCGCATCGACAGTGGGGTTGTGCGCTAGAGCTGTTTCCGGCAGCGCCGCCCCACCCTCTTCAATATGGCCCGGGCCATCTCCGAGGAATTAGATGCCCACATCGCCGTGGTCGCCTTCTCAACCGCTGGCGATGCCCACGCCTTCGACGCGCCCACTGTGGACTGCGTCCTCTGCACATACCTACCCGTCGATGGTGTACCTCCTCACCCTGCTTTCCCTTCCTCTGATGCCGCCGCGGAGATGGTGGGCGAGGCCACCGCCCACGTGGCCGGAATGAGACGGGATAGGGAGGAGACCAAGGTGCTGGTTGCCAAGGAGTGGGCACGGGTGGCCGCCACAAGGGAGAAGGTTACGGCCGCGCAGGCGACCGCGCAGAAGAACTGGTGGGAGGTGGATGTGGAGGCCCTCAGGGAGGAGGATCTGCCGGTTTTCATCAGGGCGCTCGAGATACTCAAGGCCGATGTCAAAGGCTGAGTGGATGCTGTCCAAGAACTTGGTTGAGATCAAGAACTTGGTTGATTACTTCCAATGCTGTCCTAAACCTGGTTGAGATCAAGAACTTGGTTGATTACTTCCAATGCTGTCCAAGTCCAAGAACTTGGTTGAGGTCAAGAATTTTGTTCAGGGTTCAAATTCTACTTTGGTGAATTGTGCTGCTAC
Source organism: Miscanthus lutarioriparius (assembly GCA_904845875.1). Lineage (NCBI taxonomy): Eukaryota > Viridiplantae > Streptophyta > Magnoliopsida > Poales > Poaceae > Miscanthus > Miscanthus lutarioriparius. The sequence goes on along the minus strand of CAJGYO010000019.1, from coordinate 34,856,405 downwards.
CTTGGGTTACTGCAGTCTTGTCTTTGGTAAACCCCGTAGATAAGCTCAAATGCATCACAACATAGAATCAACATGATACATCTCAACGTGTGGACGGATTGCTAGCTATTATGGTATCAACAGAATTCAATATGTTCTTGATCTATAGAAATCAGAAAGCTAATGCAGGTTCTTCTTGCTCCATTTTCATCTGCAACATTTTACAATTAATTATAAGCTCTGGGCCTCTGCTACACAGCACATTTTCTATTTTAGCTGTGCCAAAGATATTATCATTCCATGTACAAGTGTGGATAACATGAATCCTCATTGATTCACCCCCAATGAAATAAATTCCTACCCTTCATGCAATATTTCTGAGAGAAACCTCATAGTACTTGCATAGTGATATTTTTCATGGCAAAGTTTTTGCTTTTGTGAAAAGAAAAAAAAGGAAATTTGGTCAGGTATCATGTAATTCTGGAATCAGGATCCTAGGTTGGGAATTTCTGCTGCTGATCTCAGCGATTATACCTGGTCATGTAGAAGTGAGAAAAATTAGATTTGCAAAATAGCATTGTTCTATTAACATCTTGCTGTTCCTGATGTTCATCATCCTTCATCTCTCTGCATCTTTCTTGCATACTACATAAAAAGCGAAAATGCATGTCGCTATGCTAGATTATCACGTATCTGAATCCCTGCAATAAAATGTCCTTCACTGATTTTTTTATGCCGCCATCATGTCTGCGACTACATCCCTAAAAGTCATTTCTATTAAACTAATAGCCTGTGATGAAGCTAGTGCTCTATATTAATTCTTGTTCTTTTGATTGTTAGCCACTCAGTGTATGGACTAACTTTAAAGAGTCATCAGAATATCAGATGGTTATTCTAGCTTAATAAAAGCATCTGCGCTTTATATGGTCCTTTCCATGGAGAAATGCTCCATCGAAAAATTATTTAAAGCTTCACTGCCTCTGTTCTTGAGTCAGTTATGACTTATGAGGTGCACCAATAACACCTTTTGTCCTATTACTTTGCTTGTTGATGATCTTTATGTGTCCCCGACAGATGATAACCTAAACGTTTTTGAGTTTTCCTGTATTTTTTGGAGACTTTGTGTCTGTTTGTTTGTACATGAAAACCATGGTGAATATTTTCAGTATTTGAATATATCTCTATCTGATGTGTAATGGAGTGAAGCTATGAGCAACTTTCCCTGCTCATCATTAGCGTGTTCGCAGACAATGAGGTTTTTCTCCACATTCCTGGTGAATAATGAGGCTTTCAAGGTCCTTTTCCGGGACGACACATTCCTGGATGACTTCGTCTCAGAGGTTGATGGGCTCCTGCCGTAGGCGCGTTAAGGAGTTAATACAGCCATCAGTTCTCACAAGTTTGCCTCTCACTACCGTCACAGAAACTGTTCTGTTGCTTTGTGCGCGGGTGTGCGTGTTGTGGTCTAGTTAGGGAGTTGAGGTCGCCTTTAGGCTTGCTGTTTTTTTTTGCCCTCAATTCTTGTTTCAGTTCTTCTTCTTTCTTGTGTTTTTGGTTCTCCTTCTCTCTAGTAAGCTTGGCGCTTACCATTGAGTAGGTAACTTCTAATGTACCTCTAATTTCTCTTAATGAAATACGTGCCTATTAGTGGCACCGTCGTGAAAAAAGGTTTTTCTCCACGTGTGGTGAAATAAGATCACATTCAGGACAAGGAATCAGCTATGGTGGGATGTTTGAATGTTTGATAGCAGAGGACTTGAGCATGAGGGCGTGGATGGAACTGGGAGAATCAGCGGTTGAAATCAATTGCAGTGGGAATGATGAGATAGGGGTCGTCCTGTAGGAAGCAGAAACAGAGAAACTCCAGTGAAGGACATGGAGCTAGCTCTCTGTTTTAACTTAGTTTGCATGTGGGAGGTGATCAGGAGACACAGCTGTGACAGGGATGGGGCTAAAGGGAGTGGCTATCTCCTCACCTGATTGGGCAGTGGCGCCATGTGGCTTGGTCGGATTGGCCATGGTCAGTGGAACAATGATTTGATTTGTGGAGGGGTGGTTGGTGGAAGTTTGAGATTTTGCTACTATCAGAAGTGGGCATTGTCATTTCATCATTTTTCAGATAGTATACATTGAAGTGACATCCTCTGTGTTGCCACCTTGTTAATTTGCCACATTTGGACATCTTTTTTCTAGTCTTTCTTAGCCTCCATCTCCACCCACCATTCTTGGAAAGCTATCACCATTGGAGGGCTTCCAAATCCATCCATGTGTAGTTTAGCCATCCGCCGTTTTGCTCCAAGGCATGCTGTTGTCCTTCCTCCATGGATATCGCTCAAATGGTCGGCCTGTCAGTTTGCCCACTCACTAACATTATAGCTGTTGGAGCCTTTCATCGTGATCATCCCAGCATGAGATTCAATGGAAACCGAGCTCTAGTTGGGGGCTCCTAGATTGGAGGGACAGCATCAGGATCAGAATCCAAGAGTGGTGCGGTGATGAAGGGAAGAGGAAGAGATTGATCGTTGAAGAAGATATTTAACTTGGATGATATTAATAGTGCTAGTTTAGGTCAGCTGGTTGTTGGCATCACTTAGGTGATTATTGTCTATAGTTGACTGAAATGAGCTATCCATGAATGTTACTCTTGTTCTCCATAGTGCATGGATGGCTTGATAATGTTAGAGGGTGTTTGTTTGAAGAACCACTTACTAGCGCAAAAGGGAATTTAGGAAACAATACTCCTAATTAACAGAGGCAGCCTAAAAGTGAGTCGGTCTCCAAAATAGCAAGCGATTTTCAGAGCTCATTGTCCTTTTTTCGGAAGATAGCACCATCTTTGAAAATCAATTAAGAGGCGCACCCCTTAAGAGGCTCATTTCAATAAATAAGCCCAAACCTCTAGAGGCCCAACATTGACCTTACTTCTATAAGCATAATGCTAGAGCTCTAGTGTTCTTAGCTCAACTCTTCCCTCGGCTCTCTCTCTTTCTCTAGACTCCATTGATCATAGCGGCCCGCTGCTCCAAGTTAGGTGGGGTCATAGGGCCCACCTATCAGCCTCAGCGTGAAAGAAGGGAATGGGCGCGGCTATCGCTTTCCGGTACCGTGGGCTCACGCGGAGCATGGGCTGGAGTCGCGCGCATGCGAGCGGGAAGGGGAGAAGGGCAGCGGACCAACTGGGCCATGTCCAAGCGCGCGGGGAGAAGGTGGGGCAGTCTGCCTAGGCTGCGAACGCGCGTGTGTGGGAAGGCGGCTAGGCAGGCCAAGCTAGGCTATAGTTTGGCTTTCCTTTTCCATTTCCTTTGTATTTTCTAATTCCTTCTCTATTTTCTACTTCTATTTGCTAAGCCATACCCCTGTATACATGTATACACTACTAGAGTGGGTCCAGTAGGTCAACCTTCTAGGGTTTGCCGCCCTAGCATTTCAAACACAAACAAGTCAACTCAAGCTGTATTGTTGATTAATTAATTGTAATCAAACATAGGAACCCAAAGAAGAAGCAAATCACAATGTCGCTTATTAATGCATATGCTCAATAATGCTAGTTAGGGTACTCCTAGTGCATCTAGGGTTATTTCCTATCATGATCACTCACCATGCATGGTTTTGGAAGACGTTTTAAAATGTTGGGATTTTTTGCTTTGGGATTTTCATGGTTGTTACACGCTTCTTCAGTGATGGCTCGAGACAGAGATGTGTTTTCGAGGATGTGATGTTAACAATGATATACTACGTGATGGCCGCCCGCAGCCGATGCTAAGCCAAAACTTGGCTATGGCTATGCGAGCAGCGGCAGACATGCCGGAACCATCATTTGAGGAAGGGTGCCACAGGCTTCAGGAGATCAAAGCAAAGATCTGATCGAGGTAGCAATAGTGCAACTACCCGAGGTGAGCCACGCGTCAGGTTCCCAAAGTCGACAACGCTCACTACGGCAACACTCGGGTGCTCATGACCAACCGTGGCAGGTGATATATATGCGCCCATTCTATTGATAGGTATGGTAACTTCTATTGTTAGAGAACTCGATGTTCATGATCTAGGCTTCAAACCAAGTCTTATTCGGACCCCCACAACCATTACACCACTGTTCCATTGGTTATTAACCACGCACAATGCGATTGACCTCACCGAGAAAGCTTTCCTACAAGCGAATCCAAAACACAAGGGATGAACGCACAATCTAAAATTGCAAGTATATATGAAGTTTATGAAACTGATAAGAGGTTCAAGCTTGATTCCAAAGGACTAGTCGACACAGGCGAACAAGATTAAGAACAACGGTCCTGGTTCACAATAGTAGATCTTGGAGATACAAGTGTACAAACAATATCTGTTTCATAAGGAAAACAAGTACACAACAAAACCAAACCCTAAAAAGAGCGATGGTGGCTAATTATAAAATATTGGGCATGATCACCCCTAAACAGTGGCAGATTCTGGATGCTAACTTGTTTCGACGATTCCCATTGACTCAGAATGAATTCTGATGTCAAACCAAATCCATTGGTTAGCTTATGAAATTATATTTCCATCCTATGTGGACCATTGAAAACAGAGTCCGTATGTGCCCTGGGCGTTGATTTTACCTGGGGCTACTCCTAGAATCCGAGATGGACTCCAACTTGAGTTGGACTAGGCCTCCATCATGATGTGGATGAGTTGGACGCCCATGCTAGTCCACCTCATCTCCATGGCTTGTATTTTGTGATAGAACCGGCCAATTTATAAGCACACAAGTACAATGGCAGCCCGCAAGCGGTCGCACTATCATACTTGAGCCCATATAAACCCAGTAGTCCATCGAGTACCACGAAGGGTCCATCGCCAACATACAACCAAGATCGTACATGATTCATCATACATGCCACATGTTACATCGAGTTCACAAATACATTGCCATACATTAGAGTGTGATTAAAGTTATTACAAACCAAGTTCAAATAAAGTAGTAGTGGAAGCAAAGTAGTTTTTAAACCAATATCTTACACCATTGTTCAAATACTTGTCAGTCTGTGATCACCACCCACAAAAAGCATCACATATAAGATATATAAGTAGAAGCGCCTTGCCCGGGGCCTACTCCTCGTCCATGGTGGGACAAAAGCAGTTCTTATAATATACATGGTAGACTGTATTATCTACAACAAGTGGGGAAATAAACCCTGAGTACAAGAAGGTACTTAGCTAGACTTACTCGTCATAAACTAAAAATAAAGTGACTCCAAGGATCATGCAAGGCTTTATAAGTGGAGCTAGCTTGACAATATTTTGCATAAAAAGCCACTAGTTTAACTATACATTTTATAATTCGGTATCAAGTTAATTATAGCTATTCACCTCTAGATTAACCACTAACCTAAGCCAAACATGTGATATATCATTATGTAGCATCACAATAATAACCATATCCGGTGTAGCATTCCCATGTCCAATATAACCATCAAATTTCATAGTCCAGTTACTATGATGCTGGGACTAGTCGAGTTTCTCACTATCCGGGAGAGACGACAATTCGAATCGGTTGCAACCAGCTGGGCAGTTATTCCTAACACAAACCCACACTTCCCTCCATCGGGGTCGCGTCGGGTCACCTTTGGTACAACTCAGGTCCATATTTCGTGGGTTCGATCAGTGCCGCATAACCAGGGACAACCAGCTGCCAGGACGTTCAAGCATGGCCTGCCCTTGGTCTCATGTATTGCTCCCCGCACATCCTTACTATCATCCAGAGTGCGCACTATAATAGAACGAGGCCCGACCTGAGTTGAGCTACTTGGCTTCATGGTCGGAACGAGTTATTCGGCCAGCTAAGTGAGAGGCATGCATTCAATCTCGACAGAAGCACCAACAATGTTATGGTCCTTACTCGACATAGGCGGGACCAACATAGCCAAGCCAACACCATTGAATATAAAGTTCCTGCCCGGTCTCCACTTAATAACCCCCATGGTTATTTTCCACGATAGCAAATATAGCCAACTGTGCTCCGATATCCACCTATATCTCGTAGGTGACAGGAAATCCCCCGACTTCTATCGATCTAAGTATGGCTAAGCATCTATTCGATCCTAGACCTACATAGGGTTCAAGGTATATTTCTGGATAAGGTAGTTCTATGCATAAGTGTTTCAACCAACTCTTATAACCTAATGCGTCAAACATAAAGGACTCAAGTGATATTTCTAAAAACATAGGAGGCTTAGAATGCTCCGGGGCTTGCCTTTCAGAAACAAAGTGGGTCGGTGGTCAGGGCACTCTAGAAGTTCGTCAGTGGCGGGCTCCTCTCCTTTAGGAGCTGTGGTTTGGGGTGTCCCTTGATTGTCGTCTGCCTCTTCTTCGAATTCCAGTAGGGTTACTCCTTCGGGCGATCCTATATGCATGAGCATGAATAAAATATCATGGATGCATAGATGCATAGGTAATGACATGGATGATATGATATTATGAAATGCATAATCATGAGTGTTCTTAATAGCAAGGTATTAGGGTGATAACAAGAATAACTTCGTTTACTGAGTAGGTGCACAACTCCTCTCTAGTAATTAAACAAACACCTATTTAGCATTTTCTGGGCTGCAAGACAGCAGTCACATGTTTTGGTCATAACTGGAGTTATACAAATCTAACAAACATGAAACAAGACTTTCTAGAAATCTTATGAAATTTTCTACAACTTTCTTATAGTCATCTCAAGATGATTCAACAGCTATCATGGTCAAACAAAGCAATTTCCCAGATCTGTCTAGAAATTCTAGAGAATAAGCATTTCTAGAGACCAACTTCCAACAGCTATAACTCTCAGACCATTTAGCATATTGCCATGAAAATTTGACACAAGAAATATAAGTAAGTTATCTACAACTTTGTTATTTACAAGATTCACAGCAAACATCATTTTACCTATGCAATTTACTTAACAACAGAAACTGTCCAAAACAGTCACTATAATTAAAGTATAGAGCAATTAATATTTCACTGCATACAAGCAATCAAATATGGGCACAACCAATGGTACCAACAGTTCATAGACATCATATACACTTTAGAAAACATAATGGTTAAGCCCAAATAAATTATTTAAATGTCTTTATTAATTTATTTGGACACTAAGGTGAAATAAGGAACATATATCAAAAGTTTACAGTAAATTCTTAGAAAATTACAGTGGCTCATATATGCCCCGAGTAGGCTACTGTATAAATTTTATGCCAACTGAACCAGTAGAACAACCTCTACAAAAATGACAAACTAGCAGGGCTTATAATAGCATAAATAGTTTAACCTAGTGGAAAGTGTCAAACAATAGATTTAATATTTTTCTTAGCTTCACCATAACACAAGAACACTATACAATTAATTTCATGCCCATTGATTACATATATTTACCATGAAAAATTGCACAAGATACTAGCATTTATTTAGGAGAAATAGCAAAGTCCTATTCCAAGCGTGTTCACTGTAGGTTCAATATTTTTCCTAGCTACAACATGTCAAGATAAGACCAACAAAATTGGAATCACAAATTTTTGCACATACCAAACTAAAGTTATGCATTTCCTAAGTTTATTAAGGAATAAACAAGACAAATAGCAAACAATTATTTTATTGTGGAACATGGCATGTTTCATATTTTTATTAAAAACTACACACTACACAGCAAGATGAACACAAAAAAATTGGTTCACCCAGATTGGATACTCGTAGCTCAAGATATGATTTTCTAAAGTTTGCACACATTTTTGCAAAAATAATAAAATAAAACCTAAACTAACAGTCACTGACAGCTGGGACCTAGAGGTCAACGGCCCCATTCATCAGTCAAACAGAGGCAGGGGACAGCGGTTGACCGGCGATAGCTCACCGTCGGTGAGGTTTCCGGCGGTAGGGTCACCATCGTTGTGTTCCTCTCATCAAGCCGCATCGATGGGTGCTGAAAACAGAACCTAGGGTTCACCGGAGAGGGCTCGTCGGTGGCGATGGTAGACGGCGTAGGTAGCGCGGCGGTACGCTGGCGTTCTCTGGCTGCTGGGTGCTCAGGCAAGGCTCATTATGGCTTCGTGGGATCCTAACAAAGCTATCTAGGGTGGGTTAGGGTTCTGGTGTGGCGACGATGAGCTCCGACCGTGTGCAGGTCTCGGTGATGATGATGGCACGGCGGTGCGCAACTACGTTTCGACATACATACGCCGGTAGAGGTTAAACGGTCACCGGCGTGAGCTTCTAGGGTTAGAGGGGAAGACGAGACACGAGAAAAAGAGAGCGGAGGTGCTTCGGTCCGAGCTAGCCACGGTGAGCTTGGAGCTCAGCGATGCTCCAGCGATGTCGTGGTGGCGGAAACGGCCGTAGGCCTTTACCTTGGGCTCAAATGGTGGCTCTACTGGGTCAAGGTGGTAGAGCGGAGCAAGGCGGAGCTTTTGGCACGGGTGATTTGGAAATGGAGCGGTGAGGGCTACGTGCGAGCTTAGCAAAGCTCACGGTGGCAATGGGGCTCGGGTTCACCGCGACGAGAGGGAGAGAGAGCGAAGCAAGGCGAGTGACCGAGAGAGAGAGCACAGGCATGATGCAGTGGCTTTGTAGCCCACCCCGGCCTTGCCAGTGGGGCCAACGCTGGCGTACGGCCACCAGATGGCGCGCCTGGCCTACTGCTGGTTGGCCACTTGGCTGGTTTGAAAATGGCCATCAGGCTCTGATGAACCGACTAACAACACGACTTCCTCCACCTCTATCTCCTAATCCATTCTTCTTTTGCAAAAACTTTATTAACAAAAGTTGTAGAGCTACATGTAAACTCCAACTTTGCTTCTATGGATTTGGTCTAGATCGCCTTGGTTTTCAAACTGCAATGCTCCAAAGTAGGCTACTTTGAAACTGAAAACCAGGTTTAGACTTGGATGATGCTTTAGACATCTAGGATGGTCAAACTAGCATCATGTAAAAGGCATTTCAAAGTAAACCAACACTTAAAAGCAAAATTGGCCTATGTCATGAATACAAACATTGTTCCATTTACCATCCTAGATGTCTCTAAGGTGTTTCTATGACCTCACAACCATCTCTTGCATTGGTCACACATTGTCACAAGCATATGCATGTATATAATCAACATCACAAGTGATAATATATAAGAATAAGATGAAATTCTGTATGCTCATGCTCATGAATGCTTGGATGATGCTTGTGCTCATGAAATGCAAGTGCCAAATGCAATGCTTAACACTAGGGTGTTACATATTTGAAGGAGTGATGTCCTCATCAGTAGGGCTACAATGAACATTGACCCCAAGAACCCTACCGACACTCTGCCCATGATTGTGTGGGCGGCAACAGAGACCTAAATCCCACCGTCAATGCTTGTAGGCATGAGAACGAAGCATACAACAATGAGCAAGATAGGATGTACATGGAGAACACCCACACCCTCTACTATAAGGAATGGCCTTGGTAGATTAGAGAACTGGAGGTTGGGAAGTTTCTGGTGAGATTCCCTCCACACAAGAGGGTTGCTGACATTAAGAACTACCACTCTCTTAACCTTAGAAAGGAAGGTGTGTAGTTGAGGTTCTAGAAGGATTGGAGACATGCAACCATATGGAGAGTGTTGGTATTTCTTAGCGTTTACAGAATTAATCAACAAGCATACGGAATTACCGTTGTAGCTTTCACCTGGAAGTATTCAGGGTATCATATTTTTCACAAGGAACGAAGGTATTTCTTCTAGCTAATTCATCCAAGGACAACACAAAGGATAACTGATAAGGATACGGATGGATTCCTATGGATTTAGGATCTAAGGATAGATAAACTCTACTTTTACTTGCTTACTTTGGGCACCAGATTGCACCTGGTCTGCCAGGTGATGCCGACATGTAGCTCTATGCCATACTCGAACATGGGGGATTACGAGGGACAAACAGGACTGTCTCCACCTGCCGCCTACCCCTCAACCATGGGGCATGAGGAAAACGAAGGTAGCCTCTAGCTTAGACACCATGTCTACGCTATCGACTACTACTCTAGCGTTGATCAAGGTTATCCATCTTCATCATTACCCACAAACAAATAAGAGTATAGTTTAACTACTCAAAGACTTAATTCTATAAGAATCATGAACATTTACTTAGCAGGAGAACCCATTGAGGTAAAAGTGCTCATCGAGGTACAAGTTGGTGAGACACCGACAAGTCCGGTGCTTCCCCGAGCTCTTCCTCACATCCACTACTATAGAAAGTGTATTCACCACCAGGACTTTCACCAATGGTTTTGGATATAACCGGTGGTGATTAACTTTCTATAGTAGTGATCTCTCCCTACTACTTGCTCTAGCTAGCTATGGCCAAAGGACCTTGGAGTGGTGCTCCTTGCTCTTGCTTTTCTTTGGTGCTCTTCTCTTGTGTGTTGTGTTGGAATGAGGAGGAGGTGGCCTCCTTTTATAGGTGGATAGGAGGGGATGTTCCATGGTATAATCCCTTTATCCCTTCCTAAATTGATCAAACCACCATCCTGTGCATTTATTTTACCGTCAAACCCATGCAACCGACCATAGAGAGGTGATAAGAAGCAGCCTGTGAAGTCTAAGAGCATTTGGGCCTGGTAGGGGTGCTGTCATGGGCGGCACGTGCCATGCCTACACAGGGCAGGGGTTGTTGCTAGCTTGCCACCACAAGGCCCCTAGGAGCGCATGTAGAAACTCTTCTTTAGGATCTTTGCATTAAGTTATACACACATTCCTGATGGAAGGCATGTCGAATAACTCGATCGGTTACACACTTAAGTCTCCAACACCTAAGTTGAAACATTATTGATGATAACAAAAGATCAAGACAAGAAACTACTATTAACACCACCTTTCTATTTAACTACTGCCTTTTATCTAGGTTGCACCTCATTTCACTCTTTTACTCATCGGATTACACGCAGCTCATCTTGGAGAACTTCCATGGTCTACTAACCGTCGCACTCACTGAAGATAGTCTTGGAGGAAAACCTCAACAACCTGCAAAACAACTTAACAGCAATGCCATGAGTATATTTTGTACTCGCAGGACTTAATTCTAACATATAGATATTTGGTGCAAGTAAGGGTAATTATCAGGCATTTGTATATTTGCAGAAAAACAATGGCATTGGTTAAGAGTATGACATGCTATGTCCCAATACTAGACTGAATGTAGCCATTTATCATATATAAATTAAGATGCTCATGCTCCATCAATTACGCTACCATGGGTATAGAAAGTAGGAACAACCGAATGATTCTGTCCTAAAGGACTTCAGGCTTTCAAACTCTGCACAGGTGTACAACTATACCCACACGAAGACCAGGATGAACCACCATACCCATGCTCGGGTAAGCATTGCCTCATGTTCCCCAACCTTTCCCTCATCCAGCCCGAGTGTTCGACGAAAGGTTCGACTGGTGCCCAGTCAATATCCCAGACATTCTCGACCGACGCCACCCCCTTGCCAGTTTCACGGATAAACCGGTCGCAATTAGTTACTTAGCTTGTTGACCCCATCCGTGACATGTGGTTTGTACGGGTGGTTACTCAGACTCATGTATCCCAATAAATGGTCCTTAATTCCTTCACAAGCTACGTCGTTTGAGATCCCACACTCACAACGACCTACCCCTCGCACAAGCGAAGTTACCAAAGACGGTATTCAAGTTCATAACTTTTAGTCATATTATTCCTTAGCCAGATTAGTGAAGTAAGTCAAGTTGTACCCTCATCAGTTTTAGTGATTAATTATCCAAGTGTAGCAACCTACATGTGCGAGAATGAGTTCCCTTCTCATACTCGACTTCTACTGTTGCTAAGTAACTAAGCAATAAGCAATTAAGCGTTTCTATTCCCATTGTTCAGATAAAAGGCTTCTACTAGATTAATGAGTGACTCTAAGTGTAGGGTGAACAAGATTATTAACCAAAGCTACATGTGATGCATTACTCATAATGAAACTGCATAAGTATCCAAAATAGGGTTTATAGTAGTGGGTTGCCTGCCTAATAGTGTTGCCGATTCCTAAAGATCGGGTTAGTGGTGACGACTAACACACGATCCTCATAAGACGGGATAACTAAACCTGAAAAGATAGGATCCGATGATTCAAGATGGTTGCGCTATAGATAAAGAGATTCGGAGTAGATTAGGAACTTAGGAAGAGATTCTAACCATAGCTCCACTATTGTACTATTAGTGACTAAGCTCTTTAGGTAGCGGTTGGCCCTTTAGGTAGGTTATCTAAACAGACTCACATTCTTAGTGACTGGCAGACACTCCGCCCTAAGCGACGGATGCTCCGCTGTATAGGGTATTGGGGTGAGCTGCCTCTATTCGGCTCTATACGGTTAACGGATACTCCGTGGAAGGTCACTAAGACTCCGATAGGTTCAAGACTTAATCGGTTCTAAAGTTCTCTGCTTCTATCGGATGGCCCGGTCGGCTAATGGATGATCCGGTACGAACTGGGTACTCTTGAGTTACTGCATGACTTTTCCTTATAATTCATCGGACGCTCCTCCGTGAGTGATGGATGCTCCGGTAGGGATGAGTGCCCTCGGGTTCCCTGGCTGTGTACCTCTATAATTCAGCGAACATTCCATCGTGAGTGGTGAACATTGTGGGGGGTACAACCCTAGGTAACCATGGCAAGGGACATGGGCTGCACAGTAAGGGATGGTCTAGCCCACAAGATTCAAGACTTGCGGCACACGACACTGCTCAACGTACATTGCAAGCCATCTAGAAGATCTGATCGAATACTATAGGTATTGTAATCCTACCATATAACAAACTAGGATACTTTCCTTGTAACCCTAACCCTCCAGAGTATATAAGGAGGGGCAGGGGTCCCCTGGTCGGTATTCCACATCCAATATCGTATTTCAGCAATACAAACCAATAGAGCAAGGACGTAGGGTTCTACGTCACATTGACGGCCTGAACCTATATAAATCTTGTGTCTTGTGTCTCTGTTACCATCCGGTTCCTGATCATGCGCACCTCTACCAAACAATCAACCATTGTGGGTAGCCCACTAGGTGGACTAACGATCACCTTTAGTCGATAGTTGGCACGCTAGGTAGGGGTGTGTGTGCTTATCCTCCGACGAACTAGATGGACCTCAAGATCACTGCCATCCATGGCAATTTGGCTTCTGGCAGTGGCGTCCTTCACCTATGATGGAGTCACCATCTTGAGGTTATACGCAGTGGCTCTACATCGCTACGCAGCTTATCGCGAACTCGCGGCAGCAAACTTCAATGCGTGGAGTCAATATTCAATCAGAATCAGGCCATAGGCTCGGTTCGGCGCACGAGGTTTTGCATCCCGTAGCAATCAACATCGTCTGCGTCCTGCGATGGCATCTTTTAGCAACTCACGCTTGGATGCCACGCCTCGAAGTGTTTCATGATAGCATATGTTATCCGTCGACTCTCTGGAGCTCGTCGAGATCAACGCCCAACCACATCAGCTTTATTCAAATCTGATCTAAAGTCAAGTGGTAAAATCAGAGCACAAGTTGGGCTACAACACCGCTACCGTCTCTAACCCGACATCAATGCAGGAATTTCCAAATTGAGGTTTCCGCATTCGAGGCACTGCTCCCTTATGAGCAAACAAGAAGCATGTGTAGGCCATGCAAGTTATTTCAATAATCAAGGCGCAACTTGCATGTATGTGTGCATGTGTACACAACCATGCTATACGCCTAAATCTGGCTCAATGCAAACACTAGGACGATAAACAAGCAAGTACATGAAGGCCATGACCGATCTACACCGCCATGCAAGCTGGCCTTCACGTACGTCAGACAACGAAGATCTCATACTGCACCCGGCTGAAAGGTCCTTGTTTGGTTTTGGTAATTGAGTGATAACCTAGGTGAACTAATATGCAGTTATGTGAGAATACATAGGAGATTAGTTCACAGGTGAATATGTAATGAAGGAGCTCATTGCATATGAGACATGACACGGAGTCATGTGACTAAGGTGGAGAAGATCAAGACAAGACTTGGCTTGATGGACCGGTTGTAAGAGTGAAGGGCAAGTCGGAGGCTTTGAAGCGCTGGACCACGTGGCGGGATGCTTGAGCAAATACTTGGCACCGATGAACCGATGCAATAGTGAAAAGCAAGTGAGGTCAAGATCGATGAACCAATAAGGTCACATGATGATATGAAGTGGATCATATCATTGTTGATCGTGTTGGTGCATGTGTTGTATCGACATTAAAAGAGTTGGAATGGAATGCGCAAGGCAAAGGTATAACCTATAGGGTATTTCATTTCACTAGTCATAGGTGCGTAGAGCAGTTTATGACTGGGTTTAGAATAGATGGCCATACTATCAAGAGGGGCAAACTTGTTTGCATATCGGTCATCTAGTGCCACTCGAGTGATCTAACTTAGCATCATTGCTAGGATCGAGTAGCGTGGTGAAAAGAGTGCTAATCCTAAGGAAAAATGTTTTTAAAAAGTTAACACACGTGCACAAGGTGGTGTATTTTTTGGTGGTGTTAGCACATTTGCAAAGGAGAAGAAGTTGGAAGCGAGGAGGAGGTCGCAGAGAGCTTAGGTTGCTTTCTACACAATAGTGGACTGTCTGCCCTCTGGTGGTGGACTATCCATGGTCCTCAGACGCTGACCTTGGGGAGGGATCGGATGCGATGCTCACACTGTTCATTGGCTGACAGGTGAACGCACTACAAGAAATGTGCCAATTTATGACAATTCATTTAAGTCATAGTATATGGAATTTTTGTCACATCAATATTTGTGACACCAGCATGACGAAAAAACGTGTGTCAAAAACCATGTGCCTTAAGCCATGTTTTATGACGTTTATATGTTCACATCATACATCTATGACATTTGATTTTAAGTCACAACTTACACCATACCACATAACAGGATCATTCTAATTTGCATTTCATTTTTAGCCCAAATTTTAATTTGCATATCTCATCTATATTCAAATTACACAATCTTGAGCAAATCCCAGGTAACAAAAAATTATAATATAAAACTTGGTAGTAATATACATCATACATTATGCTACATCTAAGTCACAAGTCCAAAATGACACCAACAACATACATTTCTTCTTGAACATTCATCAAACTAAAAGAAGAGTTGTAGCTACACCTAAACATACATTACTGAAGCTTTTCACTTCACTGAGATACCCTCTAGGCCAAACTATTAACCTCTAAGGCAGCACCCTACAACCACAAACTACAAACATTAGTCAAAGATATAAAGATTTGAGTCAAAGATATAAAGATTTGAGTCAGCTCTAGGCTCATGCGTATGTATTGGACAACATCAAGCTCCTAGTTCAGCATATATCAGCATACATTACATTGCAATTTTTCTAGTTGAAGGAAATTTAGATATGAGCATAGGAAAAATTTAGATATGAATCATACCATAACTTCTAAAAGTCATCCCAAGATCTGTGCATAGGTAAAATTTTTGCTCTATTTGCAAATTAGTTTTTTAGAAGTGCGTTTAGAAATGAATAAGCTAAGAAACAGTACAGGAAATCAATATATGGATGTAAACAGTACATTTTCATGAGCACAAAAGTTCAAAATTGCATGCAGTGTACTATCATGCATCCACAATTGTTACTTAAAATAGGCATCATCCACACTTGTTACTTAAAATAGGCATCTTTACCCATGTGTAACTGAAGTCACCTCTACTATTAACTTAAAGAGACGAAAGCAAGTTCATGAAAATCTAAAAATTGTCATAACTCATATACAAATTTGAATTAGGACATGGTGTGGTTTAAATCATCTAACATGTGGCCTTTACTACAAAATATGTGTTTCAATTACTTGAGCCAAATATATCATAATAAGCTGACATTTAAACTAAATCTGAACTAAGCAATTACAAATGAGAACAACAAACATAGCTCAGGATGTTTCTACAACCTTTATGAGCACACCCCACAGGAGAACTCGAATTAATCCACGTTTTTACCTCCAAAATTCAATAATGAGTACGAGATACAATACTTAGTCCATTTCATACAACAAGAGTTCTTGGAAATTATTTATTACAATATCAGGGTTCAGAGTGCGATAATTAAATAGCGGAATGAAAATAAACATCTAGCAGAAATGATACAAGGATCCATCTGTGCCCACCAGAAGAATCCTCCACACAAGAGATACTCCTCAAGCTGCACCTACAATAGGATAGAATAAAACCTGAGTACCCAATTTACTCGCAAGACTTACCCGACTAGTGGGAATAGTTTCCTGACTCCAAGGATATGATAGGCAATATGGGGCTGCTATTTTCTTTTTATTTGCGGAAAGCATTACTAATAGTTCATCCTTATAGTCAAGTTTTATTAGCAGTCATGATTACTTCATTAGCTAACCATTCTAGGTAAGCACCTGTTCTACTTTCAAGCAAGGGTTGAGCAATCAGAACCATTTCACCACCTTTCATCTTCCAGTTCTTACTACGGTGCTAGATCATAGCCAAGTCATACCGTCTCACAAAAACGGTGATTCATGAACCAATGTACCCCAGTTGGGTACCCCGAAACACACGTCCCGTTTGTACCCCAGGCACAAACAAGACCAACCCATTCCATTCCTATCACGGGGTCCAGGTCCCCGTCCAAACTTAGACTCCAAGCCCCCACACTTGAGACCCAGTCTCAATATGGTGCTTAGACCTCCACCTTTCCCCGCCTCCAATCAGTCGGTTTGAAAAGAGCCGGGTCCCACGACAAGAGCGTAACGAGCCTTCCCGCTCCCATAAGCAAGTATGTGCTCAGGATAATAAGTCTGTGACCTGACTACCATCCACAGCAACGGACAGTCCTCAATCAACACGAACAGGGATAACAGTGTAACCAAGCTAAGCCCCGATGGCCATGGGACACAACCTATTACACCCACCAATACCCATACCATATCCCTGCCCGGTCTCCATTTTCATTTCATCATTTTATTATGAGAGTAATAATAATAATCACCTATTGTGAGTAACGACAGGTTACTCAAGCTATAAAAAACCTAAGCATAGTAGCTACTCAAACCTGCACTAGTAAGACTCTTAGGACATTTATATCTATGCATGTGGTTTCCATAAAATTCCTGTAACGTAAATGCACATAACATATATAAATAGTGATTATAAAAAATAAGGGGTTATGCATCGGGGCTTGCCTTGGGCAGGCGCGGTGTTAGCTGAGTAAGTCAGTGGTGGCTCCAAGACCTTCTCCTGCACGAGAATCTCCTCATACTCCTCGATGATCTCCTCGAACTCATGCTGACCGGTGGTCACGATCTCTGCCAACTCGTTCTCTACATGCATGCGATGATGATGCAACCCTTAGCATTTAGGCAACAACAACTCTTAAACTAAGAATACACATACTAAGCTACTAAGCTAGCTCTAATGACTAAGGTACTAAGCTAACAATCATCTTTACCAAGCAAAGTGTTGGGTTCAACTAACAAACACCTAGCTTTACAAATTAAGGATATATCTTTATTTCTACTAATGATTTAATGTATATTGAAACAAAGAGCATTTAACTACCCTAATGCTTAGTCTATTCTAAAGCTACAAAAATTACAGTGAGCACATAATAATACAATTGTCGACACAGAGTTTTCATCTCCGTGCCGAGGACACACGCAGCAAGCCGGAAGGGTCCGCTCGATGGAGCAGATCCGCCTAGCTTCAGCGCAAGGGTGATCGATCCTGTGCAATCCTCCCGAGATGTGCCAGTCAATTTGACCCTGCAATTGACAAGGAGACAAAGCTTATTAGTAATTAAGGGCAAAAAGTGCCGGTGTTGCCAGACAGTCTTGAATATGCGGCTCTGAGAGCCGATATGAGAGGAGATCGACTAAATAGTCGATTCCAGCATATTCATAAGAATAAATCGATTAGAGCTCATGTGGTTGTATAAGAAGAATCGGTTATCATTCAGGATAAATATTATTTAAACAAATATTAATCAATGGCAATAAGATATCAATGATGATCGGTTTAAACTGAGCCAATGATTACAAGTAACCGAACTCCTTTTTATATAAAGAAACAATTCAACACCACTTAACCATTTAATAAAGATAAATCTAATGAACATGTTAGATCTCATCTATCGCCATGACCAGTGGGGCATGAGGTAGAATCATACAGGCTATAAAACAACAATAGACTCGACGACCCTAACTCATTACTAATATCAGTGGGGCATGAGGCAGAATCATGCAGGCTGTAATACAATAATAATATCATGGGGCTAACATGTCTTTCAACTTATCTCTAATTCAATGATCTCGTAATATGAACTGTTCGTGAAAGCGCTCGATATCGGCTAAACAGCCGATTCAGGCATAGCGCACAGTTAAGGTCATGCCTTCTTAGGAACGGGTCTACCAACTAGCGGTCCCCACTCCACGGTGCCAATAGTGGGGTGAGGGGCAGAATCCCACAGGCCGTGATGACGGGCCATGGAACGGTTTTTGCTAACTAATAGATCTACTCGAGATCGAACATGCCTTGACCGCACGCTATGCACGATTAAGATTGACGCAAAACAGCCGATAGAAACATAACTCATCGCTTAAGATGTAGATTAGATCAATTTCAGATTAACAAACGATGAGTCAAATAAGATATAAGGCCGATCTAGATCAATCTCAATCGGGCAGAGTGATATTGCTATAATTAGATAAACAATGAAAGCAATAATCAATACCGGTAACTTAATGAATCTACCAAAGACTGCCATACTAAGGTAGAGCCGATAACTTGACCTTGATCTAGTTCAAGCAGTGGGGTGTGAGGCAGAATGACACAGGCCATACTTGAACTAGGCAAGAGTTGATAACTAGTCTATACCAGAGTCGCAGTGGGGGTCGACCGGATCGATGCAGCCATACGAACAGAGGTATAAACCATGACGGTACTTACAAACAAGCAGTGGAGGTCGACCGGATCGATGCAGCCATACTCATTGAAGAACTCATCGAGATCTACTCTACTCCTACTCCTAAGGGGTGGCCAGAGCCGAAAAAAGTAATTGACTTGTATTTGATTGATTGATGTCTTTTTTTACAATAGTCGGGGTTTGGTATTTATACTCGGAGCCTAAAAACGAACCTTACTCGAGTACGACTCAATACAATCTTTGGCATAATGAAAACATTCCTAATTTAAGATAACTTGGACTCTAATCTTTCCCTTTTTGTAGAGTCCAGCATGTCTCGTCCATGCATCGATCGTAGCCTCTATCGTTATCTGCTGGCGCTATCTGAAGAAAGCCGATTCTAGTGCTGCGTCCGAATCAACTAGCTTCGATCTCCACGCAGCTGATTCCTTGATGACATGATTTTGGGACCTTCCAAATCCCTGCAACTCTTCTTCCAAATTCTAGTGTAAACACATGCCCCCCAATTTTGGAATAAAAGTAATTTTATTCCAAAATTATCACGTCTTCATCTTCGATGGGTCTGCAGTCATGGGTAGAGAATCTTGATCTAGGGTCTACTGTTTGTCGCCGCCTATGTCAGCTCATGAGCCCATGCTTCACAACTTTTACAAGAGCATCATTGCTTCACGGGCACTTGGATTCATCCTTCCAGAGCCGGCTATAAAATGCCTATCCACCCCTGGTGAGAGCAGCTTAACGATTCAGCTATGTTTCTCTTCTTCCTGCCCTCTCGAGTTCTGACTTCGCCGGACACTCCATGGTCCATCTTTTTTCTATGAAGATCTTGAGTGGCTAGAAGAATTCTTGTGTATAGGGTGATTATGTCGCTCATTCTAGTGCCTTGTCAAGCAAGAGGATCAGCTATTGCGGCTAGAAGAAGTCTTGTGATACCACCTGAGTCTTCTCTCCATGCTCGCAAAGCTGTTCTAGTGTTTGCAAGGGCTAAAATGTGTGGACACCTTCCCCTTGTTTGCTTCATCAAATACCCGCTGGGAGAGCCACAGGCTTCTTTCCTACAGTTCTCGATCACCGAGAAACTAGTTAGGTGTCTGTCAAGCGGGCGGCCTTTCCCCTTCTCCTGGTATAATTGCATTATCTGGCCGATGTGACCTGGTTCATGATGACCTTCGGCCTTGTGGGGCCCGGACTCCCTTCAATCCAAAGAAGTCTTGGTGGGTTGATTTCTGGTTAATGTAAATTCTTCGTATCCATCCCACGACGTTTCGTAATCTAGGGAAGCAATAAGTCTGAATCTGTTATCTCTTCGTTATATCTCCCCTGAAATTCTAGAGTGCCGATCCGTTTCCGTATCTATTTTCAGTTTTCACCCCCGGCGCAATCCATCTCCTCGCCTCCCCGAGCTATATATGCGGGCCACGGCTGGGGCTCAGAAAACTACCCGTCTCGTCTCAAACCTTCTGCGTCTTTAGCATAGTTCCTGCTTTTCTGTAGGTTTGAGATCATGGAGAATAGCAAGAGGCCTACTGATGAAGTTCTTAACGGGTCCGCATCATCGTGCCAGCGCCTTCATCGCTGGGAAGGTGCTACTCGGGATGTCTCCACCGCCCCGGAGTACAGGGTCAACTTGGTTCAATCTTCGAGATCGTCTTCAACATTGATTCGTCGCCAGCTTCCTAGTTGTCCGAGGAGGCAGATCGATAATGATGATCTAATTGCTTCCATTGATCGAACTGATCAAAGTTTAACCAACTGTCTTTCCCTCGTGGAGTCGGCTCTGGCCATGATTCAAATCCGATCATCCTCCGAGGCCGATCTGAGGGAACGGTTGGCCAGGGCTAAAGCCAGAATCATAGGTAAGACGGCTACCACAATCTCCTTTGCTTTTTCTTAACTTTGCCTTTGAGATCTTCTGATCAATCCTTTCTTTGAATTTTTTCAGATCTAACTGCTCAGTTGGAAAGCCTTCGATCAGCCGCAGATCACGCGGTGGGATTTGTCAATGCCAGGGGCGCCGTTCTGGTAGTCCGTTTGCATGACATTCCAAACCACGTCAGGGAGGTTGCCCTCCATGGCATTCGTCATGGTGCTGTCACAGCGTTGGCTACTGCACAAGCCCGCTATGGTCACAATCTTCGGCTTCTTCCTCATGGTTTCCCGGATGCAGTGCCTCCCGAGGATCATGAGCGTTTGATTGAGGAATTCTTTAGTGCCGCCAACTTTGTAGCTTTCAATACTTTGGCCGATGATGTAGTGAGCAAATTGTTTTCTGGCCCGTAGCTTGTAATAGGTGATTTTTTTAGCAAACTCCTTCGTCTTGAATGATTTTCCTTTGTCTCTTGTTTCATATTATATGCATCACTTCATCCATGTTTGCTTTCCCCCTATAGGCGATACGTATCGTACCGGCTTTTGTTCCTTTGGGTTCATTTTTTGTACTAGAGGCGATACCTTTCTGATATCGGCTATTAGAGCCATTGACCGAACGAATCAACTACTTAAGTGTTAATCCAAATGCTGGGATAATATTTTTTTAGATATTTCCCATTGATTGCTCGGCTGAACTCTTCTTCTCCTCTTAGTGTCTCCAAAATATAAGCATTACCGGGCGCACAACGTTTGATCCGATAAGGCCCTTCCCAATTGGGTGACCATTTGCCGAACTTACTGTCCTTTGACCCGATCGGTAGTTTCACTTTCCACACCAAATCTCCTTCAAAAAATTGCTTATTCTTGACCCTTTTATTGTAATATTTTGCGACCCTCAGTTTATTGGCTTCAATATTTTCGAGAGCGCGCAGCCGAAGGTAACTTAAGTCTTCTAAGTCGTCCATCATAAGATTTTTGTAGACTTCGACTGTCAAATCATTTTGTAACATAACACGCCTTGATCTGGTCTGAACTTCCCAAGGAAGGACTGCGTTATGGCCATACACAAGCTCATAAGGTGATGTTTTAATTGATCCATGACAGGCCATCCTGTATGCCCATAGTGCCTCATTAAGTGTCGAATGCCACTTCCTGGGCTGTTCCTCAATTTTCTTCTTGATCAGCTTAATCATAATCTGATTGGATGCCTCTGCCTAACCATTAGCCTGAGCATAGTAAGGAGATGAATTTAGCAGCTTGATCCCCATACTGGCAGCAAAATCTCCGAATTCCTCTGATGTGAACATGGTCCCTTGATCGGTAGTGATGGTTTGAGGAATCCCAAAACGATATACAATTTACTCCTTAACAAAATCAACCATGTTTTTTGAAGTTACCATTTTCAAGGGACTGCTTCAATCCACTTGGTGAAGTAATCTGTTGCTACCAATATGAACTTATGTCCTTTGCTTGAGGGTGGAAAAATATGGCCAATTAAATCAATTCCCCAGCCCCGAAACGGCCATGGCTTGATTATTGGGTTCATGGCCGATGCAGGCGACTTCTGGATATTACCAAAACATTGATAGTCTTGGCATCCCTTGTAATATTCAAAACAATCTTCTAATATTGTTGGCCAAAAATATCCAGTTCTGTGGATAATCCATTTCATCTTATAAGCTGATTGATGAGCTCCACATATCCCTTCATGCACTTCGCCCATCAACACCTTGGCCTCTTCTTGATTCAGGCATTTGAGGAAGGCCCCGTCGATCATTTTGTAATACAGCTGATCATCCAGCAAAACGTATTTAGTCTATTTATACCTTAGCTTTCTGGTAACTTTCCGTGATGGATCTCTAAGGTAGTCGACTATCTCAACTCTCCAGTCATTATCCAAGGTTTAATTGCTCAAGATTTCTTGAATTACTCGATAACCTGATGCACTTTGAGCTAAATGGTTAGCTTCTTGATTTTGTGCCCTCGGAATGTGCTGAAATGAGACATGAGGAAACCCTTTGAGCAACTTCTGACACTTGTCATAATACCTCCTCAAAGTGTCTTCTTTGCACTCATATAGGCCGATCAACTAATTAATAATTAATAGTGAGTCTCCAAATATTTCAATTGCTTCGGCCTTTACCTCATGAAGAAGTTGAATCCCTCTCAGAACAGCCTCATATTCTGCTTGATTGTTGGTAACCATTGGCTCGGTTGGAAAGGCAAACTCAAAATTTGCCCCCCTAGGCGAAATAATAACAATACCAATGCCACCACCTTGCTTGCAAGATGATCCATTGAAGAATAATGTTCAAGGTACCGGCTCTACATAATTCATGCTCGGTTTACGATGTTGGGTGACAAAATCGACTATTACCTACCCTTTGATTGCTTTAGCCGATTCGTACCTCAAGTCAAACTCTGATAACGCGAGAATCCATTTTCCCACTCTCCCATTTAGTATTGGCATCGATAACATGTGCTTGATTATGTCAGCCTTGGAAACAACCGTACATTCAACCGACAATAAGTAATGCATCAACTTGGTGCAAGAGAAATATAAGCACAAGCTTAACTTTTTGGTGGGAGAATATCTTGTTTCTGGATCTAGAAGTCTCCTGCTTAGATAGAAAACCACTCGCTCCTTTCCTTCAAACTCTTGCATTAGGGCCGATCTAATTGTTTTGTCATCGGCCGATATGTACAACTTGTAAGGCTTACCCTGCTGAGGAGGAACTAGCACAGGTGGATGCTTCATATACTCCTTTATCTCTTCAAACGCCTTCTGTTGTATGTCACCCCATCTGAATTCTTGATCGTTCTTTAATTTCAACAAGGGAGAAAATAGAAGAACCCTTTCTGTCAAATTTGAAATAAACCTTCTGATGAAACTAATCTTGCCAAGCAAAGATTGCAACTCTGTCTTAGTAGTCGAGGGCACCGCATCGTCAATTGCTTCCATGCTCTTCTGACCGACCTCAATCCCTCTCTCATGCACCATAAAACCCAAGAATTGCCCAGCTGATACCCCAAAGGCACACTTATTAGGATTCATCTTCAAACCATGTTTTCTCATGCATTCCAGAGTCTCCCGCAAATCAGCTAGATGCTCTTTGTATCCTTTTGATTTTATCATCACATCATCAATGTAGATTTCAACAATCCTGCCGATCAACTTATGAAAAATATAATTCATTGCCCTTTGATAAGTGGCACCAGCATTCTTCAGACTGAAGGTCATCACAACCCACTCGAACAAGCTGATTGCGCCGGGGCACCTGAAAGCGGTCTTCGCTATGTCCTCTTCAGCCATGAAAATTTGGTTATACCCTGCATTGTCGTCCATGAAGCTAATAACCTTGTGCCTGGCTGCTGCATCTACTAACATATCGGCTATCGGCATTGGATAACCATCCATAGGCGTGGCTTTGTTCAGATCCCTGAAATCAATACAAACCCTTAATTTTCCATTCTTCTTGTATACAAGGACAACATTCGATATCCACTCTACATATCGGCATGGTCGGATGAACTTCGCCTCTAGTAGCCTTTCAGTCTCTTTTTTAATATCATTAAGCACGTTCGGATTGAATCTCCTTGGAGCTTGCTTGAATGGCCGATATCCAGGTTTGATTGGCAACCGATGCTCAACAATTGACCTATCTAAACTAGGCATCTCGTAGTATTCCCAAGCAAAGCAGTCTTTAAATTCTTTCAATAAATTAATTAATTCCCGCTTATACTCTGGATCCAATTTAGCACTTACGTACGTCGGCCTAGGTCTGTCTCCAGAACCAATATCCACTTCTTCTAATTCATCTGCCGACATGAAGCGGTGTCCTAGTTTACCATCTGTACCATCTATTGGATTATCCATTAAAACAAATTTTCAAAGCCGACTACTTGGATCGACTATGGGCTTTCACCATTGACTCTGAATTCTGATGGCAACAGAAAAACCATTTGAATATTAGCCGATGGTTGCTTTCTATCGGCTATTTGCTTGGCACACCATACTTGAGTTTTACTGGATGCTTGAGCCTGTTCCAACTCCTTATTCCTTAGGCGTTGCACCCTTCTCTTCTGGCTTCTTGTTAAACCTCTGAGGAACCATTGGCCTTCCTGCCAAACATGTTCCCTCTGGTTGCTTCCTTCTTCATGATCGGCCCAGTCTTGGTCAACAACTCTTTTTCCCAGCCGATCATGAATACTTTTATTTTTTAAGCGCCGATTCATGTTATTATGATGATATGCATCCTGGGCATGGATAGACCGGCGTGGATTTGAGATTGCCTAAACTCCCAATATTAATTGCTGCATTCTGGACAGTTATGTCTGGTAGGCAATTTCAAACCTTCATTCCAGCAGTATCTGAAGAAAGGACAATTCCAGTGCGATTCAGCTTGCTTCCTTTCATACCTTTCTTCTTCCAGTTGACGCTGGTATTCTTGATCCTTTAACCATAGTTGATAATGTTTTTCCTTCTGCTGCCGCCACTTATTCAATAGGATCCGAGATGTGACTCGCGGCTTCGTCGCTCCATCCTTTGATGTTTCCCCCTGCTCATATCGGCTCCTCTGCTGATTACGACGTTTTCTAATCTCTCTGTATTCATCAGCCGATATTTGCATCTTGGGATCAACTGTTCTAGCTTCTCTTGATTTGGCCGATGTTAGGACCTTAGTTTTTCCTTTGAATAGCCCAACATCAACCATATTTTGATCTCCTAGGAAAGGATTATCATCAACATTCATCTTCCGAGACATATCGAACTTGAGCCTCCCTTGCTGAATAGCCCTCTGTATGTGCTACCGGAAAATTCTGCACTCATTAGTGGAATGAGAAGTAGCATTATGGAACTTGCAGAACTTCTTATTCTTCAACTGTTCAGGGGGCAACATAACATGATTGTCCAGCAATTTGATCTGGCCCTTCTCAAGTAAGAAATCAAAGAGCTCATCCGATTTTGTGACATCAAAGTCATAGCTCTCCTCGACTCCTCTTCCCTAAGGATTTGGCACCATTACTGTCTTCTTGCCCCAATTCCATTCAGCTGCAGCAACCTCCTCTTCTTCATCTTCATAGCCATCATCTGCTGAGTATGGATCATAAGCTTCGGCTACGGTGGTACTGTTCTAGAATTGGGTATCTCTGCGCATACTCTGGAATTAGCTATTGAGCGCTACTAATCATTGAGACAATTGACCCAAGTTGTCAAATTCTTGTCCTAGCAGCTTTTCTTTCTACATTGGTAGCATTCCTTGGACAGCTAAAGCAGCTAGCTGATCATCGGCCAAGCTCAATGAAAAGCACAAGTTCCTAGTCTCTCGGAATCTCTAAAGAAACTCAGTGCCCGATTCATTAGTCTTCTGTCTCATGGTTGTCAAATCGGTAATCTTCTTTTCTCCAGTCCCAGTGTAAAAATATGTATGAAACTTCTTCTCTAGGTCAGCCCAATTGGCAATGGAGTTGACTGGTAGTGACAAAAACCAAGTGAATGCTAGCCCTGACAAGGATAAGGAGAAGAAACGAACTCGATGGGCATCCTCAACTGATGTTTCGCCCAATTGTGTAAGATATCGACTGACATGTTCTATTGTGCTTGTACTGTCTTGACCAGTGAACTTGGCGAACTCTGGGAGCTTGTAATTTGTAGGAAGAGCGACCAAATCATACCATTCTGGATATGGGCGTTTGTACGAAAAGGTTAGCCCTTTTGGCTTCAGACCGAACTGATTCTTCATCATCTTGGTCACCTTTAGCAGCAACTCATCAGCTTGCGGATTTGGATTTCTCAGTACTTGCTGACCCATCTGTGGATTGAAATCCCGTGTGCCTTAATATCCTGGATTTGACATCATGTGGAGGGTGTTATAATCCGTGCCATAGTGATAGCCTTGTGGAATTTCAATCTGTTGGGTCCTTTGCTAGCTTACTGTTTGAAGTCTCTGATTATAGACATAAGGATCTATATCTCTACGGATCTTTTGAATTGATGGTGCTATTTTTTGAGCCGACGACGGTATGTGGCCTGATGTGCCAAAATTGATCACCTGATTCTGACCTTGCCCCGCTGGCTATTGCACATGCTGTATTGATGGTCTAGGATTGTACTATATCTGATTTGTAGTAGTACCTAGAGTTTGTTCAGATGAACCTTGAAGTGTCTGGACGTCACCATTACCAGCTGGTGCTGCTTCTTGATGGCTGGTACTGACTCGATTAGTCCCTTGGGTCGACGGATCTAGAATATTGTAACAAGTCGATCCAACCTAACCAACTGGAATTCCATGAATTGCCTCTTTCATGGCGTTGTGAAATACGTCAACGAAAGCTTCATTGCGGCTTGATATGGCATCACGAACAGATTTGTCTATGGCTTCTGTAAAGAAACGCCTGTCTTCGGTTTTGACTATATCTGTCTGCCCGTGTAGTAGAACTCTTGATAGTGAAAATTTCTGAATAATTGTGCTGTCACGTGTTTTGGTGTAGGACAGCAAACACTTCTTCTGAAATTCTTATGTAGCTTTGCTAATGGTATCCTTATCTTCATTAGGTAGGTCTTCATAATGTACCATAAGGATGTTGTCGTTGTTGTGAACCGCCATGATGATTGTGGGGTCCCACTGAGCGTGCCAGAAATGTGTGTCGACACAGAATTTTTGCCTCCGTGCCAAGGACACACGCAGCAAGCCAGAAGGGTCCGCTCGATGGAGCAGATCTGCCTAGCTTCAGCGCAAGGGTGGTCGATCCTACGCAATCCTCCCGAGACGTGCCAGTCAATTTGACCCTACAATTGACAAGGAGAGAAAGCTTATTAGTAATTAAGGGCGGAACGTGCCGGTGTTGCCAGACAGTCCCGAATGTGCGGCTCTAAGAGCCGATATGAGAGGAGATCGACTAAATAGTCGATTCCAGCATATTCATAAGAATAAATCGATTAGAGCTCATGGGGTTGTATAAGAAGAATCGGTTATTTAAACAAATATTAATCAATGGCAATAAGATATCAATGATGATCGGTTTAAACTGAGCCAATGATTACAAGTAACCGAACTCCTTTTTATATAAAGAAATAATTCAACACCACTTAACCATTTAATAAAGATAAATCTAATGAACATGTTAGATCTCATCTATCGCCATGACCAGTGGGGCATGACGCAGAATCATGCAGGCCGTAGAAACAACAATAGACTCGACGACCCTAACTCATTACTAATATTAGTGGGGCATGAGACAGAATCATGCAGGCCGTAATACAATAATAAGATCATGGGGCTAACATGTCTTTCAACTTATCTCTACTTCAATGATATCGTAATGTGAACTATTCATGATAGCGCTCGATATCGGCTAAACAGCCGATTCAGGCATAGCGCACAGTTAAGGTCATGCCTTCTCAGGAATGGGTCTACCAACTAGCGATCCCCACTCCACGGTGCCAATAGTGGGGTGAGGGGCAGAATCCCACATGCCATGATGATGGGCCATGGAACGGTTTTTGCTAACTAATAGATCTACTCGAGATCGAACATGCCTTGACCGCGCGCTATGTACGATTAAGATTGACGCAAAATAGCCGATAAAAACATAACTCATCGCTTAAGATGTAGATTAGATCAATTTCAGATTAGCAAACGATGAGTCAAATAAGATATAAGGCCGATCTAGATCAATCTCAATCGGGTAGAGTGATATTGCTGTAATTAGATAAACAATAAAAGCAATAAGCAATACCGGTAACTTAATGAATCTACTAAAGACTGCCATACTAAGGTAGAGCCGATAACTTGACCTTGATCTAGTTCAAGCAGTGGGGTGTGAGGTAGAATCACACAGGCCATACTTGAACTAGGCAAGAGTCGATAACTAGCCTATACCAGAGTCATAGTGGGGGTCGACCAGATCGATGCAGCCATACGAACAGAGGTATAAACCATGATGGTACTTACAGACAAGGAGTGGAGGTCGACCAGATCGATGCAGCCATACTCACTGAAGAACTCGTAGAGATCTACTCTACTCCTACTCATAAGGGGTGGCCGGAGCCAAAAAAAGTAATTGACTTGTATTTGATTGATTGATGTCTTTTTTTACAATAGCCGGGGTTTGGTATTTATACCTGGAGCCTAAAAACGAACCTTACTCGAGTACGACTCAATACAATCTTACAATCTTTGGCATAATGAAAATATTCCTAATTTAAGATAACTTGGACTCTAATTTTCCTTTTTGTAGAGTCCAGCATATCTCATCCCAGCGTCGATCGTAGCCTCTGTCGTTATCTGCTGGCACTATCTGAAGAAAGTCGATTCTAGTGTTGCGTCCGAATCAACTAGCTCCGATCTCCACGCAGCTGGTTCCTTGATGACATGATTTTGGGACCTTCCAAATCCCTACAACTCTTCTTCCAAATTCTGGTGTAAACAACAATGAAGCTACTACAAAAAATTTAGGACTAAAGCTACCACCAATTTACCACAAAAATTCCTTCAATAATTAACTTAATATTATTAAGGATTCTCAAATGATTTAATAGCTCCTAATGTCAACACATATAAACATGAACTAAATACACCAACAGATAGAGCATAATTTTAGGAACCTAAAAAAATTTGTTTCACAATTTTTGGACATCTACACAATTTATATTAATTACCAAAGATCAGCTCAGAATTTAAAATAAAAAGCTATTACTAATTTTCTAAGAAAAAGTCAAACGAATTCCATCGCGTGGCCCAAAACACGCGGCCCGCGAACTCGTGGCACGCACAAGAAAGGCCCGCGTCGCGTCGGCCCACACGCGAGGCGGCCCGCGACGGGGAAATCCCATGCGCTGGCGTTTACGCAAAAGAGGCCTCAAAAATCTTCCAAATCACAACTAAGTACTAACACTATTTCTCCCTCTCACAGGCCTTCTCACTTAACTCACCGACCTTCCTAGAATTTCCCCCGCGCGCACCCCAGTGACCCAGTGCATGGTGGCACGGCGGGCGGTGGCACAGCGCGGCTGTGCCAGCCACCTAGGGCTTGCGCCAACGCGTCAATCGGGCCTACCTTCAACTATGGTCCAACCACCTACGCCGAGCAGCAACGTGGGGCAGCAGGACGCGCTGGAGCGAGCTGCAGCGATGCACGACCGTTCGTGGTGGCGGCGCATCCATTTCGATGAGCTGGGGCTGCTACGTACCTAACTGGCTAGCGCATGAGCATCAGTAGACTACCGTGGACCTAGCTGAGGTGATGGTTAAGGTGAAGGATGGTGGAGGAGGTGTGGCCATGTGCGGCCAAGCCGTGCAGCGGCGCACCACAGTGGCACGGTCGCGTCAGCGGCGATGGGGAGGCGGTAGTGGTTCCACTGGCCCACGCAAGGTGGAGAGGGAGGCAAGGCAAAGCTAGTGGTGCAGGTGAATTGGCTCGAGAGGGACGGTAGGAGGGCTGCCCTCGACCATGGTCGAGCTCGGCCTTAATGGCACGGCAGCAGGGAAAACTCCAAATTAGAGCTTGGCCTTGCACGGTTCAAGGCTTGGTGGGGTCAGGCAGTAAGAGGACGTGATGTTGAACCCGTGGAGGTACTGAATTGAATGGAGGTCATCGCTCACTGGGTAATTTGATGGCACGGCTCGACGGCGACAGCAGAGGGAGAAAGAGAGACAAGGCGCGATAGGTGGGCTCAGCTCGGCCTCGCCTTGGCAGGACGCGGTCGGCGTGATCATGGAGGCCCACATGGAGGCGCTGTGGACAAGAGCACGCATCCACGACCGGGCATGGCCCACACGACCGCGGTGCCATAAATGGCAAAGTGACGCCGAGCTCCACCACATGCGCACGGCAGCGGTGGCATCGAACTGGGCCTGCAGCGATGCAGGGGTGCATAGGGAGGCGCGGACATGATGGTGAGGCGACGACACCGGCAGCAACTGTGTCGCGGCGCAGGACGGGTCGGCGGTGTGGCGGGAGAGCCCATGTGCGCGCAATGGAAAGATGAGCAGCAGCAGCGCAGCACGGCGCCACAATGATAGCAACCTCACGCGGCAGTGGTCGAGGACGGAAGTGGCGGCGATGATGCCGCAATGACGGATGGGGTGGCAGTGTAGCGGCCCGCAGCGTCAGGCTACAGCCAGGCCACGGCCTAGCTGGAGGCGTCCTCGGCCAGCCATGTGCGGCAGCGCGCGTGCGCGTGTGGGGCGAGCCAGTGAGGCAACACCGCGCCCTCGGGACATGGTGACCGCACCCACTCAGTCAACCAACCCAAGAACGTGTCGCTCACGAAATTTAAAGTGCCTATAACAACTAAACGGTTGCTCTTAAGCCTAAACCATCTTCACCATGTTCAAGATGGCATATGAGGCTACCAACCCGTGCTAAAACACGACGCCACCTCCTAACTCGATTTCAAAAAATAAATCGCCAAACATTGCATTGTCTTGCTGTTTATAAACTTGAAAATATTCTAAGTCTTTGAGCTGAACTTGATTCCAAGTTGCATTTCTAAGCTATTAGAAATACTAGCTAGCAATGTTATTTTTCTACAGCAAGGATTTCATTGTCATCTATAAAGTTCACATTCCAAACTTTATTTAAGTGCTACATATATGTTCTATAGTCTTTTTGTTCAATAAAAATTGGTTTAAAACCCTACTTGATACATATGAGTTATGGAATAACTTATCATTTAACATTTTTATTGGTTATCTTAAATTACAAAAATGTTATCTACACACTCCGTCACATGCATTATCACATAAACATGATGCTCATGACATGGTTTAGTAATTTATTTAGAGCGTAACACCGAGGGTGTTACACTAACCAAACTTAAACTACTAGTAAGAACACACATTGTTTCCTCATGCTAAACTTAAACTATTATCATGGTTCCCATCATTCAGAAATGCTAACCAAACTTGGTGCATATACAGAAAAACACTCAAGCACAGTTTAGTTTTTTATAACCTTCTGGTGATTACACGACCCAATTAATTGTAGCAACTAAAAGTCCAAGCAATGGCATTCCATGTATTTATACTACTGTCACTGAATTTATACAATCAATGGATGCTACTGTCATCCATCTATGCGTGCACACAAATCACTGAATGCTACTGCCTATGTCATATTGCTGAAAAACATATTCAAAAGATGTGTGGCAAACAGTTTTTTTCTATAGATGGCAAGCAGTAAGAGAACTACAGACATCTTGGTTGGACAAATCCATCTTGCAGACGTAGTTGGAATAGCAAGGAAAAATATGGGGGTGACCTGGAAGACGAAGCCGGAAGATCTGAGGTTGGGGTCAGAGGAGTAGAACATGGAGGCTCCCTCTGTGCAGACGACTATTTCTTGGAGCTCGGCGATGGATCTTCGTGCGCCCGCCACCTCACAGTGTGGACGAGGTGGTGCCCGCCGCAGCCTCCCTATGAGCGCCTTCGGCCTCCCTGCTCGGTCGCTCGCGGATGCCCGCCACTGCGCTCTGCTCGCTCGCGCCGCCGCCCAGGGCCACCGCCGCCGCCGCCGCCTCGCCTTAGGGTTACAGAGTTGGTGCGACTGGCCGACTGCGCTGCGTACAGATACCGCCGAGTGCCGACTGCGGGATGAGGTGGGGAGACGAGGCACAGGCCGTGGTGGCCTGGTGGGAGTGGCCGAGTGGATGGGACTTGGTCGCTGGGTTTCTTTTCTTTTTTTGTGAATTATTTGGTCGCTATGTTTTCTGGCTTCTGCTGCAGATGCAATGCGGGTGTTTTTTTCTTTTATACAATTTCCATCCTAGACAGGCGCCAAAAAAGCACGGCAATGAAATCTTTGTGCGCCACTGCTAATATTTCAGCGCCAAGGAACATGGTAATTACCATGTGCAAAATCTGACAGAAAATATATAAAGCACACAGGAATATTAGTTCAGTTACCCTGTGAGCCAAATTTTTTTGTGCGTTCCATGGAAACCTATAGGGTTATTGATATTTCCCTGTGTACTTGGCGAGGCGACAGGTTAAACAAAATTTCTCGGTTATTTCTATGCCCGTAAAAAAAATACACGGCACACAGGAAAAATGCAGTTTCTAGTAGTGAGGGGTATGGCTGCTCCTTTGGATTCAAGATATCGTTGTATTCAATCCGCCGTGTTGACTCTTTTTTAATGTTAATATTAGTTCCTGAATACATCGGAAAAAAAAATATGCACATCAAATGGTCGGCCACCACCTCTATTTATAGAGGGAGGTCTCAAACTAGCCGTTTAGACGCGTGCTGAAAAGTGAACTGCGGATAGTCCACCCTTATAGACCCGGACAGTCCGCCCTTATGCTGAAACTATCCATTAGGTGCAGCAACAGTCACCCTGGACAGTCCACCCCTTAGGGCCCGGACAGTCCGTCGTTCACCTGAAACTAGCCGTTAGAGTTCAAACGATAGCGTCGGACAGTCCGGGAATTATAGGCGGACAATCCGCCGTTCAAACCCGAGAAGATGTCCAGAACCCATCCCGATCCTCTGTTTCTCGGAAATTAGCCTGTGGACGGTGTGTCCTTAAAGGGTCGGATAGCCCGCCGTTGATTTCCAATAGTCTAGACAGAGTTTCTAGCAACTCTGCTCGCCACCGATTTTAGCCGGCGGACAGTCCGCCACCCAGATGCGGATAGTCTGCCATCACTACAAGAGACGTGTCAGTTTATGACATATATGGCCTCACATCTGATCAGAAGGTCACTAATTCGACTAGTTTATGACGTTTGTTTCAGAAGCATTTAAACTTAGTGACTTAAGTAGATGTATGTCACAAAAAATGTCTTAAAGGTAGTGAAATTTCTTATTGTGACATGCTCGGGAGCCGTCCAACTCACTTGTGATTAGTGTTAATCGTATTCGCAAAGTGTGAGAGCGATTCTAGTGCGGTGCATGAGAGATTGCAAGTGTTGGCACTAGGTGATCGAGTTGCAAGCCGGTGGTGCTTGTTACTCTTGGAGGTTGCCACCTCCTAGATGGCTTGGTAGTGGTCTCCGTTGAAGCATGCAAAGAAGATTGTGTGGTGCTCCAGAGAAGAGATTGTAAGGAGTATTGTGCTCACCCCACGGGAGCTGCAAAGAGCAACTCTAGTACAGCGAGACGCGAAGGGTGACAAGTAGTCCGACCGAGTCAAGTGCTAGAGCTTGTGGTAAGCACTCCACGTGGGAGATTGTGACTTGTGGGTCACCACTAGCAAGAGGACCGGCGGCAACCTTGGAGCTTGTCTCAATGGGGACTAGCGTGTTGGCAAGCACGTAAACCTCGGGATAAAAATCACCATGTCATCTTCTTCCTGTTGGTTTGTGATCCCGATACACAAGCTTGTATTTACTTTCATATATATTGTGCTTGTGTAGTTGCTCTTGTAATTAGTTGCTTGTGTAGCTTGCTAGTTACCTTCTTGCTTGTGTAGCATAGAAGTAGCTCTCTTGCATGACTAATTTGGTTTGAGTAACCTTATTAGTTACATTACTTAATTTGTGTAGCTAAGTATTTTGAGCTCTCTAATTTGGCTTGTGTAGCCTTGTTATTGAGCATTGTTAGTGAGCTTAGGCTTTGTGCGCTTTGCATCACTAGATTGTGTAGGTGCTCCCCGGTTTGCATGAAGTACTAGTTGCATAGGTTTGTGTGACCTTGCAAGCTAGAATTTGTTTGGTGAGCAATAGCTAGCCCGGTACCTTTGTTGCCAAATTAGAATCTTTATATGGTGCTTGTAAACTTAGATAGAGGGGTGTAGTCTTGGCTAGACCGCTAGTTTTAATCCGTACTTGTTTTTGTTAGCCGGCACGAATAATTTTAGAACAGACTATTCACCCCCCCTCTAGTCCGTCATCTCGAACCTACACGTGGTATCGGAGTTAGGTCTATCATTTGTGGTCTTCACCGACCCGAGAGGATGGCGGCTTATGGGCTAGATGTTGAGTGTCCATACACTTTTGATGGCACACACTTTGCATGGTGGAAAAACTAGATGACTTGCAATTTTAAGTTCATTTCCCCTGAAATGTGGTGGATCGTAGATGCGGGCTTTTTCTCATGCGTTGGATGAAAAGAATGCAACTCAAGCGCAAAAGAAATGACTACATCTCAATTGCCAAGCTACTAACATTTTCTATCAATCTATGAAAGACAACATATTTGGGGAGATCATGTACATGAAGACCGCCCCTGATATTTGGTGGTACTTCAATTTAATATATGGGAGTGTCTCTAATGATGATGATGATGAGGCCACCAAGGAGGAGGCACATGAGTGTGTGGAGCATGACCACAGTTTGGCAATTGTGGAAGATTGCTCCACCTCATGGTCAAGTGATGATGTTGATGATCGGTCTACTACAAGCTCACTTGACAAGGTTGATGATAATGCCTCAAGTGATGCAGATGATGATGCTACCCCATGCGCACTTGATGGTGATGATGGTTGTTCATGCCCGGATGATATTGCTACAACAAGCTCTCCAACACCTCTACGCCGCCTCATGTCACAAGGTGACACTAAGGTATCAAGTTACAATGTAATTGGTCATGATTCATATGATGAGTTTGTTAGTAGACTTGCTAGCATGAACATAGCTTTTAAAAATGAGATGGCTAAAACAAGTAAATTGGAAAGTGAAAACTCATTTCTAAACAACACATGTGAACAACAAAAGCATCTATTTTATGTCACTACTTGTTCATATGAGGAGCTAAAATTGGCTCATGAGGAACTTAGTGTTGCTCATGATAACTTGGTACAAGACTATGCTTTTCTCACTAAAGAGTTTTCAAATGGAAAATCTAAAACTAGTGAGAGCTCATCACATGGGTCAATTGACCAATCACATGTTGTTGCTAACCCTTGTGATGTAGGCAAGAAGAATGTATCCACCTCTTGTGATGATTTATTAGCTATGACATGTTCTTCACAATTAGACGCTTGCTCTTCACAATTAGACTAACCTTTTGAAGGAGAATAATGAGCTTAAAAGTGAAGTGAAGAAATTGAGCAACAAGTTAGAGATGTGCTACAACACCAAAATCACCTTCGAGCACATGATGAGCAACAAGAGAAGCAATGGTGATATGAGTGGCATTGGATTCAACAAGAGCATGACCAAGGGATAAAGAAAAAGAGAAGCAAAAATGAAAAAGCAAGAACAAAAGAAGCTATCTCATTTCATGTGCTTCAAGTGCCAGGAAGTGGGACATCATGCAAATGGTTGCCCCAATGAAGAGAAGCTCAAGTTGAAGAAAGAAGAAGAGAGGCTAAAGCATGTCAAGTGCTTCAAGTGCCGCACATAGGGTCATCTTACCTCTATGTGCCCAACCAAGCAATTGGTGAAGCAACAAATGAAGCTCAACCAAAGCTACAAGTTGAGCAAGACAAGACACGCCAAGAGCAAACAAGGTCAATCATGAAGATGGTAGTGACTTGATGATGATGAAGAAGAAAAAGACAAGAAGGGGCGGAAGAGCAAGGCATCCAATGCTTATTTAAGATGCCAAGATGATGAGCAAGAATGAAGATGAGAAGAAGGTGTATGCTCACATCAAGTGCTTCAAGTGTGAGGATATGGGACAATTTGCCTTGAGGTGTCCTACCAAGCTTGAGAAAAGGCTCAAGCAACTTATGAGAGGCTATGCAATGAGAAGCAACACATGAGCAAGGAAGAAAAGGCTCAATCAAAGAGAGTTTGCTACTCATGCCGGGAAAGGCGACACATGGCTCATTCATGTCCCCTAGGTAACACTAATAAGCCTATTTCAATTGATGCAAATACTATGCTTAGTAAGGATGACAATGGTACCTCATTGGTTGCTATTGCAAAACATCCCGCTATCCATACTAAGGCATTGCCTAAGTATGTTGCACCTAACTTGTTTCGGTACCATCAAAAAGTGGATGAATGTGTGTAGGTACCATGGCATTGGAGGCTTGATTCAATGGGTTTCTTGTTGTTCATCATATGTTGAATCAAGTTATGAAGTTTAGTGCACATCCTATCCCAATGCCAAACCAAGAATTAGTGAAGTCCAAATTACAATAACATACAAGTGTCATATTCAAGTTATGGATGATTTGTTGGATTATTTGATGGCATGCAAATATGAGAGTTGAAGCTTGCTAATTGGATAATCATGGGCTAACCAAAGTATATCTCTAGTTAATGTCATGCATTTAGGTGCATATGAGTTTGTTGAATTAGATAAATATGCATATGTTGCTTGCTATGAGATGATTGAATGGATTAATTGATTAGTAATCAAATTTGGATTGATTTGAGTTGGATAAATTCATAATATGACCTTTAGTAAGTGGATTGAATGGATATATGTCTTGTGAAAGTATTCAAACAGGTTAGTTTCAAGTTTGATTCACATTTGATGAAGTATAGCTCAAGTGATTAAAATCTGTCCTAAATTGAAAATCTGAGCTAGCTGAGATCAAGTCTGAGTTTGAGTGATCAAATCTATTTGGATTGGCTTGAAACTTGGTATGCATGCTCTACACTTATGGTATTAGTTTCTGTACAACTTTCATGAGAATTGGATAAGAAATGCTTCAGTTTTTTAGTAGATCTTATTAGCTATAGTGCAGAAGTTTTCAGCATGTAGCAGTGGTGCAAGATTTGAAATCTGGTAGCAATCGAGAAGTCAAATCAAGCATCAATTTTTATAGCTGCTAGATGACTTAGTGACGCACATCTCCACAAAATTTTGTGGCATTGGGAAATGTACGTTGGGAGATATGAATTTTTCTTTGAAGGGTACAGAATCTGCCAGAAAAGTGACATTTATTGGATTGTTCAAGAGTCACTTTGATTGAAAGGTCCTCAAGTTAGAAATATGTTTATAAGTGGTTGAGGTACCTCAGTTTGGTTTTTGGATTGATCTAGAAGCATGACAAGCAAAGAGTGCAAGGTCATTTGATTGTGGAGTATACTTGGCACATATTTGGTACTCAAGTTGGAGATCAAGATTAAACTCAAGATGATGATAAGGTTTAAGTTCTAGTGACAATTTTTAGATCATTTGGAAGAAAGAAAAGGACTTAAACAAGGATTCAAGATTACTCATCAAGTTAAGTCCATCACTTGAATCAATCAATCAAGTCATTTCAATTGGGTATCAACAATGGTTCTTTGGAGAGAGGTCACTTGTCCCTAGTGTAGGGGCTTGTCGCCTTTTGTAGGTAAACCAAGTGTGGAACTTAGAAGGCTAACATGGAAGTGATGATCTAAGGAACATTTGAGATGCTTAGTTGAAGAAATCAAAATGATTGATCTAGAGAGCAAGCAACACCCAAGAGAGCTAGTCATGGCACTTAAAGTGGTATTCTAAGTAGTTCTCTCAAGCATGCATTGATAGATGATGAAGCAAGCCAACCATAACAAGATAGTGCACTTAATCATAAGTGGTTCTCAATTCATATGGGTGAAGAATGGATTTCATATTGATGATTGGTCTTCACCAAGCAATTAAATTGGACTTCACATTGCTATTGGAGAAAAGAATTGGAATCTATGTGACTATCCTCTTCTCCAACATAGTAAAGGTATAATTATAATGTGCATGATCATTTTTCATCCCTTACTAGTATGTGGTTAGAGCATAGAGTACATGCTTATTAGGATCATGCATAATAAATGAAATTTTAAAATTCACAGCCTACCACTATTGCTTGAATGATTAGTTGATCTAGTGGTATGAGTATGAGTTTATTCATGAGCTAGTGAACCCAAAGTACTTGATCTATTTTGGATTGCTAATAAGTGACAAGTACAACATTGGCAAGATAACCCTTGCAAGAGATGTGAAGAAGCTTATCATTAGATCAAACCAGACTTGGAAGCTTAGTCAAATCACTTTAGCTCAAGTCAAAGAGAAAGAAGCTCATAGAA
Source organism: Miscanthus lutarioriparius (assembly GCA_904845875.1). NCBI lineage: Eukaryota > Viridiplantae > Streptophyta > Magnoliopsida > Poales > Poaceae > Miscanthus > Miscanthus lutarioriparius. The sequence goes on along the minus strand of CAJGYO010000019.1, from coordinate 34,817,717 downwards.
ACAATCTAGTTTAAGAAATGGTTATAATTGACAAATCCTACAAGTGGTTCCATGATTGTTCTTACACATGGTATATCTAGAATTATCACTTTGTTACAAGTAGCATTCATACAAGTGGTATTTAGTACATCAAATGGTGGTTCCACAAGTGATCCTCAACTTTAAGTGATCATCAAGTGAAGAAAGTTCCCTCAATTAGAAGAGCTCAAGTTTATCAAGTGGATAACCCATGATATGACATAGGGGGAGGTGCCCCACCGATTGGTATCAAGGTCAAAGATCCTACATGAGTGATCTCAAGGGCTACAAGTGGTGTCATTCCAACATATGTGGTGGTGTCAAAAAAATGCAAGATTCAAGTGTCAACCGTCTATCCCTATTGCAACCCTTTGTATCAAGAGATGCGTACCTTTTATGAAAATTGATGACAAAGGGGGAGAGATTAGTACAAAGATATTATGGAAAGTTGGATTTGGACATTGTTGGATACCATAAAAAGGGGTACCCTAAGCAAAAACCAAAAAAATTGCTTAGACCTTGTAAATATCAAAGCCAAGAGACAACCACAGGGCCTCGGCCGATTCTCCTATTCGCCCGAGACCCACGCCGCAAGGCCTCGGACAAGGTACCAATTCTTCGCCTCGCCTGAGGCCCCCTCGCCCAAGGCCCCGCCCGAAAGGCCTCGAACAAGGTACCACCTCTCCGCCTCGCCCAAGGCCGGCTCGGCAGCTACCCCGCCACCGCCACCTCGATCAAGACATCACGTCCAAACTAACGCAACCAACCACTCCCGCATCGTCAGCCGCCCGACGGCACAGTGCGGCGGAGTAACCAACAAGAAGAAAGTCGCATCAACGCCCTGCCATCCGGGATAGGATGGGGCGGGGGTTACTGGCCGCTGTGCTCGGCATTGTGCCCACGACTGACACCCATGCGGCACTGTGCTACCTAACCCCACCTGCTCCAATGATAGTGCGGCGTGGAGAGTCAAGTACAGGTCCCTATAGCCTCAGAATCAACGAACAAGACCAACTACTCCCTCTGAGCCTCGACTATCCGCTTTCGGGCTCCTGTAGCCTTAGGACTTGTGCCTACCGAGCCCCCCACGATGGTTCAGCCTCTGCATCGACTGGGCCTCGGTTCTCTACGTTGTCAACACTCTGGCACCAGCACGTCGCCCACAGAATGTGCCATACCCTGCGTCAGGCTGCAGGAGCCCCCACGTCGTGCACAAGGCCTAGCTATTGTAGCCTCAGAATCAGCGCGCCCGCACCATCGCATCAACTCGGCCTCGACACTCCGCACCAGTCAAACCTACAGTAACCAGCTCGCCTCCGACAGAAGAAGGCGCTCCTGCCACCACAGGAATGGGCGTGACCGGCGCGTCACTCCAGTGCACCGAGTACAAGACTGCTCCAACGACCATACCACCACAGTGACAAGCTACATGACTCAGACATGCCGCCTCTGCCAAAAAAGAGCACCACGTAGCAAACACATGTATCGCCCCTGTACCTCCCTTCGACTATAAAAGGGAGTAACCAGGGCCACCCCTAGAGGAGGAGGACACACCCAACACACTCATGGAGACATCGCTCAGATAGACACACACGCAAGCAATGAGCAACACTCTGTAATGCGCACGCTCCCTCACTGCAAGAGATCAACATCTCAAGCAACCCACGCCGCTCTACGCAGAGACCTGGGACTAACTCCCTCTCTCGCCCTGCTTGTAAACCCCTACTACGAGCACCTCGGTGCAAGGAATACAAGATCGCTCTCCCAGACTGGACGTAGGGCACCTATTGCCTGAACCAGTATAAACCTTGTGTCTCTTTGCATCACCATCCGGGATAGGGACATGTAGTACATTTTCACTCGTTAGTTGAGGACCCACCGGTCCAAAACACCGACAGACATGGACATGGACAAAATGGGAGCAACATTGAGAAATGTGAGAGGATCAAAAATTCTTGTTTAGGATAGATGGCCGTACTATCAAGAGGGGCGAACTTGTTTGCATATCAGTCATCTAGTGCCACTTGAGTGATCTAACTTTGGATCGTTGCTAGGATCGAGTGGCGTGGTGAAAAGAGTGCTAATCCTTTGGAAAAATGTTTGTGAAAAGCTAACACACGTGCACAAGGTGGTGTATCTCTTGGTGGTGTTAGCACATTTGCAAAGGAGAAGAAGTTGGAAGCGAGGAGGAGGTCGCAGAGAGCTTGGGTTGCTTTCTAGACAATGGCGGACTGTTCATGGTCCTCGGACGCTGATGTTCAGGAGGGATCGGACGTGACGCTCACACTATTCATGAGCTCACAGGTGAACGATGGACTGTCCACGTTTGGGTGGCGACTGTCCACCGGCAAAAATCGGTGGCGAGCAGAGTTGCTGGAAACTCTGTCCAGGCTATTGGAAATCAACGGCGAACTGTCCGGCCCTTTAAGGGCGTACTATCCGTAGGCTAATTTATGAGGAACAGAGGTTCAGGATAGGTTCTGGACATGTTCTCGGGTTTGAACGGTGGACTGTTCGCTTATAGTTCCTGGACTGTCCGGCGCTATTGTTTGAACTCTAGCGGTTAGTTTTAGGTGAACAGCGGACTGTCCAAGCCCTAAGGGGCGGACTGTTCGGGGTGACCATTGCTGCACCTAACGCCTTGTTTCAGCATAAGGGTGGACTGTCCAAAGTTCACTTTTTAGCATGCGTCCAAACGGCTAGTTTGAGGCCTCCCTCTATAAGTAGAGGTGATGGCCGGCCATTTGAGGGGCTGAGCACCTTGGGCACTTAGTGTCCTTTGTGTGAGAGTGCTTGGGAGCCCTCTAACTCACTTGTGATTAGTGCTAATCTTATCCTCTAAGTGAGAGAGCGATTCTAGTGCGGTGCAAGAGAGATTGCAAGTGTTGGCACTAGGTGATCGAGTTGCAAGCCAATGGTGCTTGTTACTCTTGGTGGTTGCCACCTCCTAGACAGCTTGGTGGTGGTCTCCATTGAAGCACACAAAGAAGATTGTGTGGTGCTCCGAAGAAGAGATTGTGAAGGGTATTGTGCTCTCCCCATGGGAGCCGCGAAGAGCAACTCTAGTAGAGCGAGATAGAAGGGCTACTGAAACAATCTTGATTTCCTCAAAGGGAAATCCATAGATTTGAAGTATAACGTGATAGTCCTAGGTGATCATCCCATCACATTATCAAATAACAGTCGATATCATAGTCATACATCGAATACCTATCTTAAAGATAGTACAAATAATAAGGTTTACTCATTATTACATCACCACTTGGTGGAATCACTTAGAGCATATAGCATCCATAATAGCATCAAGTAGAAAGGCAGTGGGCGTAGACTCCATCTTCTCAACTAAACTTGAGCGTAGGAACAAGACCTCTAATCCTCCCAACCATCTCCTTGGTAGTCATATTAGGGCTCAGAACCTGTCAAACAATTATCAGTATGATTTGTACTGGCCACTGGCTCCCACTCTATGCTTTGCGTTTGCTTTGTGGTAGTGGAATACAAGGGTAGAGCAAAAAGACCTATTTGTGGTTGTGGTTTCCTATGCGAGTATGTCAAGTTTTAATAATAATTCATCAATTTCTAACCCATCTCATCCACACATTCTCCTATCCCATCACACAGGTCTCACCACTCTCACACTCTCTAGGTGACAAGGATGACTCTTGCTTGTACCTTGCCTCATCGACCAAAGCCGAAAACCAACACAAGAACCCAGGGGGAGAGAAGAAAGGACTCCACTCACTAATCAAGAGAAGTGTAGGTCATAGGAATGCCCATATTCGAGGACATGGCTATATGTATAGATTGATCAACTCTATAGAGCGTGTACACCTAGAATCACAAGATCACCATCATCGGTGGTGCCCCGCCTAGGCTGATATCAGGCTACCATCCAACCGGTGCGATGCCACCCTACCACTGAGCCCTAGACCACCCCGGAGTCCACCAAAACACTAAGACTGTGAGATAAAGTACCGGGCCCTAGAGGTCACTACGCTGTCTGTAGCACCCGGTTTTAAAGACAAAACCAGATACACACTATATGTGAGCCCAGGAAGTCAAATCTCACATATAGCCACAAATAAGGGTAATATCAAGAGACAATACTTATTACATAACGTATTAGTAAAAATAAAATAACCTCAGAGTAAAGACAGTGGAAAGTTGACTCCAATCTTCTAGCGAAGAGTCCGAATCCACAGGGACGACTGACTGGTTGACCACAAGCCTAACTCCTCCAAACCAGCAATCTGGTACCCATCCGGGATTTTTATCCAAAGTATAGAAAAAATAAAACAAGCGTAAGTACATGTCGTACTTAACAATTATATCATGGGGTTCATGAGGCTCAAAAGGCTGGCACTGGTTTATTGCGATTAGCTTTAATAGGTCATCTTTTTAAGCAATTGAGTGGCAAAGAATTTATCATTCCCATAAACACATGATCAAGTAATCATGAATAATGTATAGCATAAACAATTGATCATTAGTATATTTATCCATTAGTGATCATCTCTATTCCATAAGGGTCCAAGGCCGCTCGTGTCCGTGAGCATGGCTGTTATAACAGTTTTATACTCTGCAGAGTTTGTACACGTTCACTGTGAGTCGTGATTTACCCTTTCGCCCGGGGTGATCAGCCCCTTGACCCACTACCAAGGAAGGTCGGCAGGGTTCACTATGAAGCCTTTCAAAGGTTTGTCTAACAAGTTAGGGCCGCTAAGGTTTACCCATCAATAAGCATGAACCCCCCTCCAAGTAGTGACTAGCAAGTGCACCTACTTGGCAGACCGAGATCATACCCGTTGGAGCCCCTCTTGCACGTAAAGGTAACCACTAACAAGCTAGAAAAGGTCCTCATACTGAGCTAAAGCCAGAGCCATATGACCCTCACAGCTTTACTGTAAGTCCCGGATGATCACTTACAGATGAGTCCTTAGGGAGAGGAATCTAGAGCATTTAGAAAGTAGCTAAACACTCCAGCCCCCTGATTCCATGTTACTAAAAAGTCATATTTTAATGTTTATTGCATATACCATTAGTCAAGTTACAAGATCATGGTTTTGATTAAGCACTAGCAAAAACTATCCAATGCAATATCCCAAAGGTATCAAGGTGTAAGATATCAAATATATAGGATATCCTTAATGGTAACAAGGTAGACACATGCAATATGAATTAAGTGATTAAATGTGAATAGGTAACAAGGATGGTCCCATGCTATACTTGCCTTACACACCGTTCCTTCGGTAAGCTTTATTCTTTGATGTCTTTCTTCTTCTTCTGGATCACCACATGTATCTCACCGACTGGACGTAATTCGTAGAACACCACACAAACATCCATACACATACATGCATAGCATACAGTTGCATCTATATCAGAACAGTACACCAATCATAGAAAAATTAAGTAAAAGAGATTGAAATACGATTCTACGCATCGCTACGAACACACAGTCGCGAGAAGCACGCTAATCGAAGCTACGGTTCAAAAGTTACAACTACCGAGAGATTTGCTTAATACGTGGAAAAGAAACTATAGGCTTCATTTATGTTAACTTTATTAATTCATATAGATGAAAGATATTTTATAAACAATATGGATTGATTTAAGTCAATTTTAGATTTAAATTATAAAACAAAAGTAATACAACTTATATTTTATGTATAAAACTCAGTTGCATAATCATTAATCAAGATATGATTTAAATCATGTTATTTCAGAAATATCAATATAGTAAACACTATTACTAACATGTAAATCTCGTCACTACGGATCTAATGCAACTTGAACGGACTATTTCGGAGTTTAAATAAATAAGTTATGATTTAACAAGTTTTACTTTAATTAAATAATAGATTAAATCTACTCATGAATTTTAAGTGTTGAAAACATGCCTAACAGTAGTATAAACACGTAGATAACGTAAATACGATCCTAACGCAATTTGAATGGATCAAATCGGACTTAAAACATAAAAGTTACGCATGAAATAAGATTCAGTGGCATTCCTGTAAATATTTGAACTCAAATTTGAATTAAAACAATTAAAAATCTGAATTTAAATGTATTTTGGACTGGGCATACTATTTCTGGAAATGACAGGGTCCTAAACGAATAAAATCAGGACCAAAAAATAATTATTTTGAACTAATCAGGACTGCGGGTTGATTCACTAAAAACCGAGGGGCTATTTTGTAAAACAAGCGCGGCTTTGACTGCGGTTGACCCTGCTGCTGACTGGGCTGACACGTGGCGGCATAGGGTTGGTGCGATTCACCACGTGGCGGTGGGCCAGTGCTGACGCGGCGGGGTGGAACGGGTCTACGGCCCACGGTGGACCGGTCACTTAATCCAACCGGTATTTCTAATCTTGGCCATTCCTTTCTGATCTGATGGCGCAGGGCGCGTGGGGGTGATACCGGTGGCTGCACAGTGACATCGGCGAGGGCACCATGGCCATCGGTGAGCCGAGCATGGCGGCGGGCATCGAAGAGGCGTTCTGGACTTCCCCGGTCGAAGCCGAAACCACGTACGTGAAGCGCATCACCTTGCGACACCACTAGAATACCGAGCGGGGACAGGGAGCACGTCAGGGTGGCGTTCCCCGCGGTGGCGCCATGGCTAGTGGTTCGGAGCTCGCGGTTACGGCATTCTAGCGCACTAATTGACGAACGGAGGGCAGAGAAGGGACGAGGAGCTCACCAAGACTCGTATTGGGGTGGTCGTGGCGTCCGGGAGGGCTCCGAAGCGGGTCATCGACGGTGGCCACGACGTCTGGAGAGAGAGCACGGCGCGGGTGAGGTAGGAACCGAGCAAATCGTGACCAAATCCTCAAATTGAAGGTACCTACGGTCGAGGGGGATTACGGTGGAGCTCAGGACGTCGTCGACGGCGTGGATTGGAGCACCGAAGCGACGAATTGCGGTGGCGGCGGTGGGTGCTTGAGCGTGGCCAGGAAAAGGGAGAAGAAGGGCATCGAGCTTGGGTTTTATAGGCGGGTGGGCATGGCATGGAAGGAAGGGAATCGGGGCTGATTGGCCGCTTGCCAGACGGGCGCGGGCGGCTTGCCTTGTAGGAGCGTCGGCTCGGTGGATTTCCATACGGGCGTGCACCATCGGCGGGGCAGAGAAGGGAAGGAGCGCGAGGAAGAAGGAAAGGGGACGGTGACGGCTGACGGGTGGGGCTGGCAGCGCGGTGAGTGCGGGTGCACGCTGACGAGTGGGGCCAGGTCGTAGCGGGAGAGCGGGCGCGTGCGAGTGGAGCAGGCCAAGCGGGCCATGCGACAAGCTGGGCCGTGTGGTGCCGACGGTCCATGTGTGGTGCATGAGCGGGAAGGAAACAGCGGGCCAGAGCCAACAGGCCGGCGCGGGATGGGCCACGTGCGGGAGGAAGGGAAGTAGGCTGCTGGGCCGCTAGCAGCGGGCCGAGGCTGGGAAGAGGAGGGAGGAATAGGGTCGGCCAATTCCTAGAGTTGAGCTGGAAAATGAAGAATAGAAGTTTTTCAAATTCAAATTCTTTTCTAATTCTAGTTTTCAAATCTAAGACAAATTCCAATCGAATCAAGTATGTTTTCAATATACTTTTCATCTCAAAATGAGCAATTTTGGTAAGTTTCCAAAAATAACTTTTTAAGTTCTTACATTTTCCAATTCCAAACTAAATTCAAATCCAATTCGAGTATGGTTTCAAATATACTTTCCCATTCAATAAAAATGGACAATTCTATTAAGCTTTCCAAGATAAACTTTACAACTTTAAAAATACTTTTATTTTCTATTTTTCTTTTCTTTCTTTTCTTTTATTTCAAAGCCATTTTCAAACTCTTTTTCAAAAGCATTTTAAACATTTTGACTTTTAAACTAAAACCACTCAACCAATAAAATTAAATGCAATAGCATGTATGCATCAAACATATTGCTACCTTATGATGTATTTTAAATTAATGAAAAATTATTTCCCTATATTTCATGTGCACAAAAATTCCAATTTAAATCATTTTGGCTTTGTTTTAAAAGAGGCAATTTTAGGGTGTTACACTGTCTTAGGAGGGTGTGGGCCAAACGCCCGTACCTCCCTACACTATCCACTTCCAACATAGTAGTAGTGGCACTGTCCTAGCTAGTCAGCATCTGTCCCCCACCCATTCAGGGATGAGTGGCGTGTGAAAGCATCTAGGCCCCTAGTTGGGTTTTGGTGACTAATGACAATACAAGATTACTATGACTAACGTGTGTTTTGCAGAGGCAATTAAGTTAGGTCATGGTAATGGAGATCGATTAGGCAATCATGGTGGTCATGCCCCTACGATGGAAATCGTTTCAGTTTTCAAAGGATAGACGACAAGGCTAAGGATGACTAGTTCTAAGTGTCGATTAGAGTTGGAGAGACACTTAGAGTAGTTTAGGACTTTGTTTTTCCTTTGGCCGTACTATTAAGGGTGGTATGGATGGGTAGCTTGACCTAGGTGAGTCTAGTGAGTTAGGTGTGCTGCACACTTGTTAAAACTAGCACTAGGTAGCTCCAAAATAGCCCTTAGATCCAATGGAGCAAACTTCATTCATATTTGATCGAGAGTTGGAAGTGAATGGAGGGTCAAATACTGACAGGACGCTGGCTCCGGTTTGACCGGACGCTGGCTCAGGGTCCAGTCAGTTCATTTGACCAAGGTGATTGCGTCTAGTGTGACCGGACGCTGAAAGGCAGTGTTCGGTCGACTCCAGTAAGGTTCTAGAGAGGGAAAATCATGACCAGACGCGTTCGGTCAGTGCTGACCGGACGCTGGCCAGCGTCCGGTCACACTATAAACACTAGAGTTTGGGGTATACTGACCGGAGCGTCCGGTCAACATGACCGGAGCATCCGGTCACCCCACAGAGGCACATAACGGTTTGTTTTTCAGCCCTTGTTATAAATACCACCTCCACTCATGTGTGGGGGTACTTTTGCTCATTCCAACAGCTGAGAAACACGTTTGAGAGTGCCAAGAAGAGCAAGGTCCTAGTGAGGTGATTGAGATTTGAGAATCCCAAAGAGAGCCCTCATTAGTGAGATCAAGAGTAGCAAAGTGTGCATCCACCCATTTCATTAGGCTTGTCGTGGTCAAGTGAGAGTTCGTGCTTGTTACTCTTGGTGATCGCCATCACCTAGATGGTTTGGTGGTGATTGGGAGCTTGGTGATCATCCGGAGAGCTTGTGGATGACCCAACTCAAGTTGTGTGCGGTTGTGGGTGATTCACCACGATGGAGTGTCGAAGAATCAACCCGTAGAGAGCACTTGATCCTTGCGTGGATCAAGGGGGAGCTACGCCCTTGCACGGGTGCTCCAACGAGGACTAGTGGGGAGTGGCGACTCTCGATACCTCGGCAAAACATCGCCGCGTTTCCTCTCCTCCCTTTACTTTGAGCATTTACTTTGAGCAATTCAATTCTTGTCATTTACATTCATAGAATTGCCATGCTAGAGTAGGATTGGACCTTAGGTTGCTAAACTTTTGTGCGTTAGTTCAATAGAAACACTTTTTAGGCACAAGGGGTTAATTGGGCTCACCGTAGGACTTATTTATTGCAAAGAAATTTAGAATTAGCCCAATTCACCCCCCTCTTGGGCATCTTGATCCTTTAAATTGGTATCGGAGCCTCGTGCTCACGTATTTAGGCTTAACCGCCTAGAGAAAGATGTCTCACGGGGATGAACCTCCTCCTATCTTTGAGGGGGACGATTTTCCTTATTGGAAAATTCGTATGGAGGCGTACTTAGAAGCTCTAGATGTTGGAATACTTAGAGCCACCTCACAAGGCTTCCCAAAACCTAAGGATCCCACACACCCATAAGGCGATGAGGTAAACTATGAAAAATGGAATGCAAAGGCTCGCAACACCATCTTTAGAGGTCTTTGCAAAGATGTGTTCAATCGGGTGAGGAACCACAAAGACGCCCATGCACTATGGTTGGACGTTTGTGCGCTCCATGAGGGAACAAAGAGTGAGCATGAGGAATGCTATCATCTTGTCATGAAAAAGCTCAACTCTTTCGAATTGCTTCCTAAAGAATGTGCTAATGAAATGTATTCACGTTTGAATATTCTTGTAGAGGAAGTCAATGGGCTTGGACTCACTCAAATGCAACCATCCGATGTTGTAAGAAAGATTTTGAGTGTCCTCCCCATTGACAAACATGGGCATATTGTGACCGTGCTACATCAAGGTGATCTTTCCACCGCTACACCGACACAAATCTTGGGGAAGATCAATGCTCATGAGATGTACATGCACATCACACCTCAAGATGGCTCATCCTCTACAAAGAAGAAAGAAAAAGACTTAGCATTCAAAGCTAGCCAAGAGAAGGGCAAAGCAAGGCTTGAGTATGAGAGCTCAAGTGATGATGAAGTTGATGATGAAAGCCTTGCTCTCATGGTGAAGAAAACCGCCAAGATGCTAAAGAAGCTCAACAAGAGTGGCATCAAGTTCGATGGCAAGAAGAAGTTCTTCACAAGCTCAAGAAGAAAGCCAATCTCCAAGATGGATTGCTACAATTGTGGCGAACTTGGTCATCTAGCTCACCAATGCACAAAGCCCAAGAAAGACAAGTTCAAGAACAAGAACAAGGGAAAGAAAGATGACTCAAGCAATGAAGATGAAGATGAGAAGAAAAAGAACAAGCCATACAAGAAGAGAGATGACAAGAAGAAGGACTTCCACAAGAAGAAGAAGAGTGGAAAGGCTTACATCGTCGGTGATTGGCTCACGGACATTGATTCATCTAGTGGATCATCCGATGATGATAGTGACGACGAGAAGGTGGCCGCTATTGTTATTGATTCTTCATCATCTTCACCGCCACCACCGCCATCATCCACTACACACCTATGCCTTATGGCCAAAGGTGAACGAAAGGTATCACATGATGATGATAGTAGTGGTGATGATCATGCTCATAATGATGATAGTGATAGTGATAGCGATGATGATGAATATGAATCACCTTCTTATGATGATCTTGCTAAATTGCTAAAGAAATACACTAAGGTCATTATAAAGACTAGAGCTAAAAATGAAAAGCTTGAGATTAAGAATGATTCTTTTTTAGCTAAATGTGATGTAGCAGAAAAGGCTAATGTTGAGCTTAGAGAAGCAAATGATGTTATGTCATCCAAACTCAAGGAGCTCAAATCTTCAAAGAAAGAGCTTAAAGATAAACATGAAAAACTTGAGTGGGTGCACAATGAGCTCATCACTAGCCACAACAAGCTAAAAGATGAATATACTACTCTTAAGATTAATCATGATAATCTTGTTATTGCTCAAGAATTTCTATCCAATGAGCCACATGATGCTACTAACCATGTTGTTAAGATTGATATAGCTACATCATGTGATGACTTGATCATTAAGAGCATTGAGCAAGGTTCTAGTAGCAAGGGCAAGCAAGTGGTTGAGGCCGATGATTATGATGAGTTTGTCAAGCTCAAGAATGACAATGCAAAGCTCAAGAAAGATCTTGAAGAAATCAAAAGCCACAACACCATTGTGCTAGAAACTCTTGATCATGATGGTGACTTGATCCTTGAGAATGAGAAGCTCAAAGAAGAAAACAAGAAGCTCAAGGAAGAGAAGAACAATGATGCTCTTAAGGAAGAGAACAAGAAGCTCAAGTTGGAAAAAGAGCATCTCAAGATTGGATTGAGCAAGTTCACTAGAGGCAAGTATCTTCAAAGTGAGCTTCTAATGAACACCGTCATGAAGATGGATAGAAGTGGCATTGGGTACATGGCAAATCAAGGGAAGAAGAAGGCTCAAGCTCAACAACAACAATCAAAGCCAAATCCAAAGCCAAAGAGATGCTTTGAGTGTGGACAAGAAGGCCACTTTGCTCATGAGTGCCAAACTCCACCACCACAACCCTTGCCCAAGCATGCTAGACCCTTTGCCTTCAATGCTCACTACATGCTTAGAAAGGATTCTAGTGGAAAGATGAAAGTGATGTTCTTAGGGCCTCCAAATGAGAATAGGCCTAAGAAAATTTGGGTTGCTAAGTCACTTGTTGAGAAGGTTAAGGGCCCTCAACAAGTTTGGGTTCCTAAAGCTTGATCTCTTGTGTGTAGGTGAACTACAAGACCGGTGGAAGTCATTGGGTTATTGATAGTGGTTGCACACAACATATGACCGGTGATCCTCGTATGTTCACCTCACTAGATGAAGAAGTAGATGGACAAGAAAGAATCACATTTGAGATAACTCAAAGGGCAAGGTTAAAGGATTGGGCAAAGTGGCTATGTCAAATGATCATTCAATCTCCAATGTGCTATATGTTGCTTCATTGAGCTTCAACTTGCTATCCGTTGGGCAATTGTGTGACCTTGGTTTCCAATGCTTGTTTACCGAGAAGGAAGTTGTTGTATCCAAGAAGGATGATGATCAAATTATATTCAAAGGATTTAGATACAACAACTTATATCTAGTGGACTTCACCTCCAAAGATGCAAACTTGAAGACTTGCCTATTCACCAAAACAACACTTGGGTGGCTATGGCATAGAAGACTTGCTCATGTTGGGATGAGCTCACTCAAGAAGCTAATGAAGAATGATTTGGTGAGAGGGTTGAAGGATGTGAAGTTTGAGAAGGACAAGATTTGTAGTGCATGTCAAGCCGGCAAGCAAGTTGCAAATACTCATCCAACCAAAGCTTTCATGTCAACCACAAGAGTGCTAGAACTCCTTCACATGGATTTATTTGGACCAACAACATACAAGAGTTTGGGAGGAAATCTTTATTGTCTTGTGATTGTTGATGATTATTCAAGGTATACATGGGTATTCTTCCTTCATGTCAAATCTGAAGTTGCATCTTGCTTCAAAAAGTTTGCCAAGAGAGCACAAAATGAATTTGAAGTGAAGCTCAAGAAGATAAGAAGTGACAACGGCAAAGAATTTGACAACACAAACATAGAAGCCTATTGTGATGAAGTTCGAATCAAACATGAGGTCTCTGCAACATATACTCCTCAACAAAATGGTGTAGTTGAGAGGAAGAACTAGACATTGATCACTCTTGCAAGAACTATGCTTAATGAGTACAACACCCCCGAAGCTCTATGGGCAGAAGCTATCAACACCGCATGCTATGCATCCAACCGCCTATTCCTTCAAAAGTTCCTTGGCAAGACACCTTATGAGTTGCTCAATGGGAAGAAGCCGGACGTCTCCTTCTTTAGGGTGTTTGGTTGCAAATGCTATATCTACAAGAAGCGGCAACACCTAGGGAAGTTTTAAAGACAATGTGATATTGGTTTTCTTGTTGGTTACTCATCAAAGTCCAAAGCATATAGAGTATTTAATCATGCTACCGGCTTGGTTGAAGAAACATATGATGTGGAATTTGATGAATCTAACGGCTCCCAAGGAGCACATGAGAATCTTGATGATGTAGGTGATGAACCATTGAGGGAGGCCATGAAGAACATTCCGGTTGGAGACATCAAGCCTAAAGATGATGAAGATGATGTACAAGTGATTGATCCACCCTCTTCATCAAATGTGCCACAAGATGGTAAAAAAGATGGAAGAGTAGAAAATAAAGACACTCATGTCTCCCATGAGCAAATGGTGGTACAAGCACAAGATGTTGATGCTCCACAACCTCCTCCTCAAGTGGTTAATAGAAGAAATACACCTCTACTACAAGATCATCCATAAGATCTCATCATAGGGAGTCCATCAAAGGGTGTAATGACTCGTTCACAAAAACTTGCTTCATTTATTGCTCATCACTCTTTTGTATCTTGCTTTGAGCTTACTAAGGTTGAAGAAGCTCTTCAAGATCCGGATTGGATAAATGCCATGCATGAAGAGTTGAACAACTTCACCCGCAATGAAGTTTGGACTCTTAAAGAGCGACCAAAAGGTGCAAGAGTCATTGGAACAAAGTGGGTGTTCGAAACAAGCAAGATGATCAAGGTGTTGTTGTGAGGAACAAGGCAAGACTAGTTGCAAAGGGGTTCTCTCAAGTTGAAGGTTTGGATTTTAGAGAGACCTTTGCACTGGTTGCAAGACTAGAAGCCATCCATATCCTCCTTGCATATGCATCACATCATGAAATGAAATTATATCAAATGGATGTGAAAAGTGCATTTTTAAATGGCTTTATTAATGAACTAGTCTATGTTGATCAACCTCCCGGGTTTGAAGACCCTAGATATCCTAATCATGTTTATAGGTTGTCCAAGGCATTATATGGGCTTAAGCAAGCCCCAAGAGCTTGGTATGAGCGCTTTGGGACCTCCTCATTGAGAAGGGCTTCACCATTGGAAAGGTCGACACCACACTATTCACCAAGAAGCTTGATGGGTATATCTTCATTTGTCAAGTGTATGTTGATGATATCATCTTGGGATCATCAAATGAAGATTATTGCAAAGAGTTTGGTGAATTGATGTCGAAGGAGTTCGAGATGTTCATGATTGGTGTGCTTACATTCTTTCTTGGTTTTCAAGTCAAGCAAATGAGAGAAGGGATTTTCATCTCTCAAGAGAAATATACAAATGATCTTCTCAAAAGATTCAAGATGGATGAATGTAAGCCAATCAAGACACCAATGCCTACTAATGGACATCTCAACCTAGATGAGGAAGGTAACAAGGTTGATCAAACTCTCTACCGTTCTATGATTGGTAGCTTGTTATATTTAACCGCATCTAGGCCCGACATCATGTTTATTGTGTGTATGTGTGCTAGATTTCAAGCCAATCCTAAGGAAACTCATTTAATTGTCGTAAAAAGAATCCTTAGGTATCTTAAGCACACACCAAGCATTGGCCTTTGGTATCCCAAAGGAGCTAGATTTGAATTAATTGGCTATTCCGATTCGGATTATGCCGGATGCAAAGTTGATAGAAAAAGCACATCCAGAGGGTGTCATTTGTTTGGTAGATCACTTGTGTCTTGGTCCTCCAAGAAACAAAATAGTGTGGCTTTGTCCACCGCCGAAGCGGAATACATTGCTGCGGGTGCTTGTTGTGCACAAATACTTTATATGAAACAAACTTTGCTAGACTATGGTGTAGTTCTAGAAAAGGTACCCCTTTTGTGCGACAATGAAAGTGCGGTAAAACTTGCAAATAATCCGGTTCCACACTCTCGCACCAAGCACATAGATATCCGCCATCACTTTCTTAGAGATCATGTTGCTAAAAATGATATATCATTAGAAGGTGTATGGACCGAGGATCAATTGGCGGATATCTTCACTAAACTGCTAGATGAGGCTACATTTTGTAGATTGCGGAATGAGCTCAATGTGCTTGATTTTAGTAACTTCACTAAAAGATGAGCTTGTGTGGTCCCTTGCATTGCATTGTAATATATAACATGTTTAATTTTTAGCAATGCATATAGGGCTTGTCTAACATGGTTAAGATAACCGCCAAAAAGCATGTGAAAAAGCTTAACCTTGGATCAAACTTGACAAGCATCTAGATTTACTTACAAGTATTGTATATGCATGAATGTTGTTTTGTCGTTTATCTTAATTTGCCCTCTTATTGCCTATTTTCTTAAAAAGAATTATAGCCTAAGGCAAAATATTTTTTGAAAAACATGAGGGTTTGAGAGAGGTCACTCACATCAGTCCCAATTGGTGTTTATTTGGATCTTATTTGAGTTGGGACTTGATTGGGAACAGGCAGCACGAACAAATTTGAAGATTCGCTGAAGAAGGAGTGACCGGACGCTGCACCGGACTCTGATGTCCAGTGTCTGGTCAGTTCACAGTTGGTGAACAGCTGCCGAGCAGGAGTGACCAGACGCTGAAACAGTGTTTTCCCAGCGTCCGGTCAAGAGGAGCTTCAGCGTCCGGTCGATCATGAAGACATCAAGGCTAGGTGACCGGACCCTGGCTACATCTGGTCAATGTCCACCGGACGCGTCCGATCACGATTCCAGTGGTTTTGGACCTTACTGGACTCGACCAGACGCTGGGTGGCAGCGTCCGGTCGCTGCCACCGGCTCGTCCGGTCAGTAGATTTCGTGCGGCATTAGGACTCTTATCTCTGTTTCTGTTTCTATCTCACGGGGGACCCCGTATAACATCGCGTGCGTGCCTAGCCTAATCCTTATCACGCCGTCATCACCGTCCCATGCCCTAGCCGCCTTAAGCGCCGCCGTGTCACCCAGCTCCGCCACGCCTGCCCTAGCGCGCTCCTCCCTGCGCTCCCGAGCCACCTGCCTGCACCACCGTTCCTGCGCGCCCCCATAGCTTCGCCCACGCCCGTGCTGAAGATCTCCCTCACCATTGCTTGCATCACCGTGCCTCCACCACCACCGAGTCCCTGCTCCAGCATGCCGCCAAGCCCCTGCTCCAGCACATCATCCTAGCGCCGGCAGCATCAACAGCACCGCCACCAGTGCCTCCACAGCAGCAGAGCCATCCACACCCAGCGCCGGTAAGGCCCTGCCGTCATGCCCTAGCAATCCATATCGCAACCTCACCGTGACCTAGCTATTCATCACAGCTTTGATTTCAATTGCATTCAGGGCTATCGATTCACTGCTCACCACAAACCCTAACCCTAGCCAATTCGGTGGTTCCCCGCGTGTCGCTTCTCTTTTCTTTGGATTGCCATTTCGGTAGGTAGCAAGCCAGTCATTTCAATTTCATATCTAAATTGCTTGCTTCCTAGGGTTTCGCATCTATTAGATATATTGTGTTTACTTGTATATCCTATCTATTCCATCGTGCAGCGAGTCGGTGCCGTTGAGGTGTCAGTGGCAGTTGTCAGTTAACTCGGAGCCAAGCTCACGAGTATGGATCGAGGCCAAGCCTCGGAAGCGACAGATTGATAGTTGATCTTTGTCAGCGGCAGTTTTCTCTTCAGATTCATCAGATGGCTCGCACGAAGAATGTTG
Source organism: Miscanthus lutarioriparius (assembly GCA_904845875.1). Classification (NCBI taxonomy): domain Eukaryota; kingdom Viridiplantae; phylum Streptophyta; class Magnoliopsida; order Poales; family Poaceae; genus Miscanthus; species Miscanthus lutarioriparius. The sequence goes on along the minus strand of CAJGYO010000019.1, from coordinate 34,800,790 downwards.
GTGGTGGTCTTGGTGATGAGGATCAGAGGCCTCCGCCTCGCCAGTCTATAGATCATAAAGGGAAGGCAATGAAGAAGCTAGCAACTAGAAAGCGCAAGTATCCAGATGTAGAGACAGCGAGAGTAGCTGTAGTTGATGAGGCCGCAGACCGTGCCGAGAGAGGAGGTGCTCGCAGTGGAGTTGTTATTGCAGATTCGCTTCCACCAGGAGCTATGGAGGGAATTGAGCGTGTTGAGCGCCTTCATGGTGGTCCACCTGGGACTGTCAAGGTTGCTGAATGGCATCATGTTATTGATGAGGTTCTGCCTCAGGGGGAGTCACAGCAATAGGCACCACCAGTAGAGCAGGTTCAGCAAGCAGAGGAGATAGAGCAGGCACCATAGTCACAGTTACGCCACTCTGGCCGTACCCGTGCTCTAGTTACACCTAGGCTAGACACTCAGCGGAGGGGTTCTCGTCCTCCTCCTAGACCATAGGGTCCATCTCCAGTGACCCATCTTGACTTGAGGGCCGCCACGGCCAAGCAGGTGCAGCAACTGAGGTTCGTGGATTTTGAGGTATGGTTCCCATTGAGGAGAGATGACAGAGCATCTGAGGGTTTCTACACTCCTTTGCAGGAGGACTTCTACAATGCCTATCTCAACAGTGGGGTAGTTTTCAGATCTCAGAGAGTCTGCCACATTGATTCTATAGTTGCAGCAGCTGGAGAGAGTATTCACCCCTACCTTGCATATCTGTCGGGGCTGACAGATTTGATTGGATGGACTGGTTTATATGTGCCATCTTGGGTTCATCAGTTCTATGCCTCTCTCTTTATTGACCCGCACCATAACTTTATTCACTTTGCATTCAGAGGCAGAGATTACCGGTTGATGAGCACTAGGACTAGAGAGATACTCAAACTTCAGGAGCAACCTATCAGACTAATGAGGTTTGCTATGGATAGACTGCACCTCCTAGACGCCCGCATGGTGAAAATGTGCCCCCTACTGACTTGGTCCATCACTGTTTCACAGAGCCTTTTGGCGAAGGGTCGAGGAGGAACCCCAGTGATCTCAATCCCACTGCTCATGTGCTTGAGGCTATTATGAGGAGGACATTGCTTCCCAAGATGGGATACAGAGAGGGCATGACACGTATACAGCTATGGCTTATCAACTCTCTGATGCAGCAGACAGTTTTTGATATCTAGGATCTTATTCTGTCAGAGATGGAGGACACTATAGCTGAGGGCTTCAGAGGACATAGTGAAAGGTCCTAATGGCTAGAGGGGGGGTGAATAGCCTAATAAAATTCTACAACAACACTTAACAAAATGTGTTAGACAATTTTGCGGCGAAGCGAGTGTTGCGCTAGCCTACTAAAATGCAAGCCACCTACCACAATTCTATTTCGAATAGTGTATGTCCACACAATAGCTATGACACTTAGCTAAATTAGTGTGCTCTCAAAGACTAACTAAAGAGCAACACTAATCAAACAAACAAGCTCTCACAACTAGCTACACTAAAGAGCTTGATAACTAGTTTGCGGTAATGTAAGAGTGAGCAAGAGAGTTATACCGCCGTGTAGTGGTAGGAACCAATCAATCACAATAATGAATACCAATGTAGACCAATCACCTCGGAATCAAATGATGAACACAATGATTTTTACCGAGGTTCACTTGCTTGCCGGCAAGCTAGTCCTCGTTGTGGCGATTCACTCACTTGGAGGTTCACGCGCTGATTGGCATCACTCGCCAAACCCTCAATAGGGTGCCGCACAACCAACACAAGATGAGGATCACACAAGCCACAAGCAATTTACTAGAGTACCTTTTGGCGCTCCACCGGGGAAAGGTCAAGAACCCCTCACAATCACCATGATCGGAGTCGGAGACAATCACCTCCTCCACTCAACGATCCTTGCTGCTCCAAGCCATCTAGGTGGCGGCAACCACCAAGAGTAACAAGCAAAATCCACAGCGAAACACAATCACCAAGTGCCTCTAGATGCAATCACTCAAGCAATGCACTTGGATTCTCTCCCAATCTCACAAAGATGTTTAATCTATGATGGAAATGAGTGGGAGAACTTTGGCTAGGCTCACAAGGTTGCTATGTCAATGAAAATGTGCAAGAGAGTTCCCTTGAGCTGGCCATGGGGCTATAAATAGAGCCCCAATCAAATAGAGCCGTTATACCCCTTCACTGGGCAAAACGCGCTCTGACCGGACGCTCCGGTCATACTGACCGGACGTTGGCCCTCAGCGTCCGGTCGCTCGATGGACGCCACGCGTCACCAGCTTCAAACGCTGTTCGTCAGATTTCAACGGTCGCGAAGCTGACCGGACGCTCCGGTAAAACTGACCGGACGCTGAAGCCCCAAAGCATCCGGTCGTTTCCAGTAAGCTCCCCGAGGCATGATTTTTTGACCGGACGCGTCCGGTCCACCTTGACCGGACGCGGCCCGGCGTCGGTGCTCATCCCTAGCCATCTGCGATCGACAATAACGCGATCGGACGCAGCGATCGGCGTCGGTGCAGCTGATCCAGCGTCCGGTCCATCGGACCGACGCCTTGACATCATTTCGATCAACTCCATTTCAACTCTTACTTCTTCACCCTTGCTTAAGTGTGCCAACCACCAAGAATTTTGCATCTGGCGCAATAGAAAATAGACATTTCATTTTCCGAAAGCGTTAATCCCGCCGAAGCTTGTTTCGGCGGGGGGAGAGAAGGACCCAAACCCATCTCAACCCTACAAACACCTTGTGCACATGTGTTAGCATATTTTCACAAATATTTTCAAGGGTGTTAGCACTCCACTAGATCCTAAATGCATATGCAATGAGTTAGAGCATCTAGTGGCACTTTGATAACCGCATTCCGATACGAGTTTCACCCCTCTTAATAGTACGGCTATCAAACCTAAATGTGATCACACTCTCTAAGTGTCTTGATCACCAAAATAAAATAGCTCCTACAAGTTATACCTTTGCCTTGAGCTTTTGTTTTCTCTTTCTTCTCTTCAAGTTTAAGCCCTTGATCATCTCCATGCTATCACCATTGTCATGTTATGATCTTCATTTGCTTCTCTACTTGAAGTGTGCTACCTATCTCATGATCACTTGATGAACTAGGTTAGCACTTAGGGTTTCATCAATTTACCAAAACCAAACTAGAGCTTTCAATCTCCCCCTTTTTGGTAATTAATGACAACCCTTATACAAAGATAGGAATTGAAATTCAATTGAATCCATGTTGCTTGTCCAAACATATTTACCATGTGTAAAAAGATACGTACAAGTTTCATGAACCCTAAGTGATAGCAATTGCTCCCCCTACATATGTGCTAAGAGTTTGGATTGAAGCTTGCACATATGCTTAGATAGGAAATGTAGGAGTCAATGTCTATCATATGATGCTAAGGTATAAAAGATTGACCTTTGAAGCGTGATACCAATCGGAGTGCACCAATATACCATCCTTAGCACCATGGTTAGCTCAATACCACTTAGAAATATTTGGAAGTGAAATCACTAGATATCCTATGCATGCTAGTTTGCATTTCATCATTCAAATCTACAACTAGCATACATCACACAAGCATGGATATTATAAATATGGAACTTATGCCATGCAAGCAAACATATGAAATGCACGTTCAAATGCACCATACAAGTTTGTGAGCTTGCTCCCCCTACTTGTGTGCTCAAAATTTTAGTTGATCCCTTTCCTTTGTTATATCTCTCCCCCTTATCCCCTTTATCTTTGTTTCTCTCCCCCTTTGTCATCAATGACCACAAAGGTTCTAAATAGAATTACTTGTAGGGTCGAGATTATCAATGTCAATTCCCAAAGATATTTAACTCGGTTTGATCCAAGGACAAGCTTCTTCACTCCTCCAAATAAGGGTTATCTTGTACCATGTTGAGTTAAACACTTATAGTTCATTTTCTAGATTAAACACTAGGTTTACAAGCCCACAAACATGGCATATGCTATCACTAGATCAAGTCAAGCATAGAAGCAATAGTGATACCATATTGACATCAAAATTCATTTGATTTTCATGAATGAGCCTAATAAGATAGAACCACTTGCAAGGTCCTAATGAGATTGAAAATATGACTAGATGCACTAATCATGTCCTTAGCAAGAATGTATGTCATGCCAATCAACTTTTACCTTAGATTGCTCGAAAGAGAGGCATGTCATATGAGTGGGGGTTGCATCAACACATATTTGAGAAATCCAATATGTTCAACTCATTTCTTAGCTTGCAAAACCTTTTCTCATCCAATGGCTTGGTGAATATATCGGCAAGTTGATCTTCGGTGCCTACACTCTCAATGCAAATGTCCCCTTTTTGTTGGTGATCTCTTATGAAATGGTGGCGGACATCAATGTGCTTTGTTCTTGCATGTTACACCGGATTGTTGGTTAGCTTGATTGCACTCTCATTGTCACATAGCAATGGTACTTTCTTGAACTTGATTCCAAAATCACTCAAAGTGGCCTTCATCCAAAGTATTTGTGCACAACAACTACGGCGGATATGTATTCGGGCTTGGCGGTTGATAATGCAACACTATTTTGCTTCTTTGATGACCATGAAACAAGTGATCTTCCCAATAATTGACATGTGCCCGATGTGCTCTTCCTTTCAACCTTGCATCCCGCATAATCCGAGTCGGAGTAACCAACTAGCTCAAACTTTGCTCCTTTGGGATACCACAAACCAACATTTGGTGTATGCTTCAAGTACCTCAATATCCTCTTTGTAGCCTTCAAATGACTTTCTCTTGGTGAGGCTTGAAATCTTGCACACATGCATACACTAAACATGACATCCGGCCTTGATGCGGTCACATAGAGTAGGCTTCCAATCATAGACCGATACAACTTTTGATCCACCATGTTTCCACTTGCATCACTATCCAAGTTGCCATTTGTTCCCATAGGTGTGCTAATGACTTTGCTATCACTCATGCCAAACTTCTTGATCATGTCCTTGATGTACTTCCCTTGACTCACAAAAGTACCATTCTTCAATTGCTTGATTTGAAGACCAAGGAAGTAACTCAACTCTCCAATCATGGACATTTCAAACTCATTAGCCATCATCTTTTCAAACTCATCACAAAAATCTTGATTGGTTGATCCAAATATGATATCATCAACATAGATTTGCAATACAAATAGATCTTTTCCAATCTTCTTGATGAAAAGAGTAGTATCACCCTTGCCCATTGTGAACCCTTTAGAGAGTAGGAAGTCCCTCAATCTCTCATACCATGCTCTAGGTGCTTGCTTCAAGCCATACAATGTCTTCTTCAACTTATACACATGGTTGAGCTTCTTGTCATCTTCAAAACCGGGAGGTTGCTCAACATATACTTCTTCATTGATGTAACCATTGAGAAATGCACTCTTAACATCCATTTGATAGAGCTTGATGTTGTGGGCACAAGCATAGGCTAGCAAGATTCTAATTGCTTCCAATCTAGCAACCGGGGCATATGTTTCTCCAAAGTCAAGACCTTCAACTTGTGTATAGCCTTGTGCTACCAATCTTGCTTTGTTCCTTACAACTATCCCATCTTGATCTTGCTTGTTTCTAAAGACCCATTTGGTTCCAATCACATTGTGTCCCTTTGGTCTTTCTACCAATTCTCATACTTGATTTCTTGTGAAGTTGTTCAATTCTTCATGCATAGCATTCACCCAATCAACATCCTTCAAAGCTTCATCTATCTTCTTTGGTTCAATGGATGACACAAAAGAGAAATGCTCACAAAAAGATGCCAATCTTGATCTTGTTTGCACACCTCTTGAAATATCACCAATGATAGTGTCCAATGGATGATCTCTTGCAATACTTGTTGCTTGAAGGATTGGAACTTGATTGCTTGCACTTGCTCATCTTCATCATCAATCACTTGCCTAGGCCTCAATTCACCAATATCCATGTTCTTCATGGCATTTGAAAGTTGAATGCCTCTAACATCTTCCAAGTTCTCATTCTCTACTTGTGAACCCTTGGTTTCATCAAATTCAACATCATGAACTTCCTCAAGAGTACCACTATCCAAATTCCAAACTCTATATGCTTTGCTTGTAGTGGAGTAACCAAGTAGAAATCCCTCATCACATTTCTTGTCAAACTTGCCCAATCTAGTGCCTTTCTTCAAGATATAGCATTTGCAACCAAAAACCCGAAAATATGCAATGTTGGGCTTTCTACCATTCAAGAGTTCATATGGTGTCTTCTCTTTCAATCGGTGACAATAGAGGCGGTTGCTACAATAGCAAGCCATGTTGATAGCTTTGGCCCAAAAAGATTGACTCACATTGTACTCACTAAGCATAGACCTTGCCATATCAATGAGTGTTCTATTCTTTCTCTCAACAAGGCCATTTGATTGAGGTGTGTACTTGGCCGAGAATTGATGTCTAATTCCAAATTCATCACATAACTCATCAATTCTAGTGTTCTTAAACTCACTACCATTGTCACTTCTAACTCTCTTGATGGTTGTTTCAAATTCATTGTGAATGCCTTTGACAAATGATTTGAATGTTGCAAATACATCACTTTTGTCTACTAGAAAGAATACCCATGTGTATCTAGTGTAGTCATCCACTATCACAAATCCATATTTATTTCCACCGATACTAGTGTATTGTGTTGGCCCAAACAAATCCATGTGCAATAACTCAAATGCTTTACTAGTGCTCATCATGCTTTTCTTAGGATGGGTGTTTCCAACTTATTTGCCGGCTTGACAAGAGCTACAAAGCTTATCCTTTTCAAACACAACATCTTTCAATCCTTTAACTAAGTCATGCTTAATCAATCTATTCAATTGTTTCATTCCAACATGACCAAGCCTTCTATGCCATAACCAACCCATGCTAGACTTAGTGAGCAAGCATGTAGATAATCTAGCTTCACTAGCATTGAAATCAACCAAGTATAGATTCTCATATCTAAAGCCTTTGAAGATCAAGTTAGAGCCATCTACACTTATGATTTCTACATCATCTACCCCAAATATGCATTTGAATCCAAGATCACACAATTGAGCCACGGATAGCAAATTGAAGTTCAAGCTCTCTACTAGCAACACATTGGATATGCTCAAGTCATTGGATATTGCAATCTTACCAAGCCCTTTGACCTTGCCTTTGCCATTGTCACCAAATGTGATACTATCATAGCCATCATTGCCATTGGTGTTGATTGAGTTGAACATTCTTGCATCACCGGTCATGTATTGAGTGCACCCACTATCAAGAACCCAATGTCTTCCTCCGGCTTTGTAATTGACCTACAAAAGAAGATCAATTCTTTTTAGGTACCCAAACTTTCTTGGGTCCTTGAAGGTTAGTAACCAAGCTCTTTGGCACCCAAATGGCTTTCTTCTTTGAGCCCATCCATGGTTTGCCAATGAACTTAGCCTTCACACCATTTGTACCCTTAACAAGCATATAGGAAGAATTAAGCTTAATAAAGGATACATTAGCATTATTTCTCTTATTGGTGCATTCATGCTCTTTGTGACCAACTTGCTTGCAACTAGTGCAAAACCGACCATTGTTCTTCACAAAACTAGTCTTGTGAGGAGCAAAGGCCGCCTTGCCTTTCTTGAGGGTATAGCCCAATCCCTCTTTGTAGAGAGAAGCTCTTTGGCTACCCAAGCACATAAGCAAGCGGTCCTCACCACCATAAGCCTTAGCCAAGGTGTGAGTGAGCTTAGTTACCTCCTTCTTGAGGTTCTCATTTTCAACCACTAGTGTGGTATCACAAGTGTGATCATCACTACTAGATGAGATGGAAGTAGTAGTGCTACAAGAAGGGTTAGTTGTAGAAATAATGATAGGCATAGATAGTGATGTATCAATTAAATCACAAGTTAAACCTACATTGCAAGTTTGAACATGCTTCTTTTTAGTTTGCTCATCAAGCAAAGAAGAATGAGCTTTTTCAAGCTTTTTGTGAGCCTTGCAAAGCTTCTCATGGGCATCCTCTTGCCTCTCATGAGATGCATTGAGCTCATCAAAGGCTTGCTTAAGGGCTTTTACTTCCTTACGCAAGCTTTTGCATTCCTTTCTTGAGATGTTAAAGTGTTCTCTAGCATCTTCTAGCATGTCAATTAATTCATCTTTAGTAGGTTCATCATCATCATTATCACTATCACTATCATGTTCACTCTCACTTCCATCATCATAAGTGTGTACCTTGGTGGCCTTAGCCATGAAGCATGATGGAGAGTCGAAGAGAGAAGGCTTCTCATTGATTGCTATGCTTGCAAGTGCCTTCTTCTTGGTAGTCTTGGTGTCATCACTATCATCATCATCACTTGTGGAAGCATCACTATCCCAAGTGACTACATATGAACCACCCTTCTTCTTTTTGAAGGACATCTTGTCCTTCTTATCTTTCTTTTCTTTCCACTCCTTCTTCTTGTTCTTGTTGTCATCATCTTTCTCACTATTGTATGGACATTTGCTAATAAGATGATCTTTGCTTCCACAATTGAAGCATCTCCTTGCCTCTTCCTTGCTCTTGGATGAATACTTCTTTCTTCTAGCTCGATAGCCCTTCTTTACCATGAACTTGCCAAACCTCTTGACAAAAAGAGCCATCCTCTCATCATCATCATCATCCCATGAATCATCATCCTCACTTGATGTTTCTTGCTTGGCTTTGCCCTTGGATGATGTGGCCTTGAAAGCCACGCTCTTCTTCTTGTCATCCTTCTTCTCATCTTTCTTTTCTTTCTTTTCTTCCTTCTCATCATCATCTCTATAGGCATCATCGGTCATGATATCTCCCAAGACTTGGTTTGGTGTCATTGTGTTCAAACCACTCCTTACTAGCAAGGTGACCAATATCTTGAATCTTGCGGGCAAACATCTCAAGAACTTATTTGAGAAGTCCTTGTCCTCTATATTCTCACCGAGTGCCTTGAGATCATTGACAATCACTTCCATCCGGTGGAACATGTCCGGCACACTCTCATCTTCCTTCATTTTGAAGCTCGCAAACTTCTCTTTGAGAATATAAGCTTTTGCACCCTTCACGGCTTGAGTACCCTCAAAAGATTCTTCCAACTTCTTCCAAGCCTCATGTGCCATCTCAATATTCTTGATTTGCTCAAAAGTTCTTGCATCAATTGCATCATGAATGGCACTTAGAGCAATATCATTGTTTTGGAGAAGTACTTCTTCGGCGGCGGTGGGATTCTCCGGATCATCAATCTCAATTTTAGTTTCTACCACCTTCCACACCTTTCTATTGATTGACTTGATGTGTGTAGTCATCTTTGACTTCCAATATGAATAATTTGAGCCATTAAATTGGGGTGGCTTCTTGGTGTTGTTGATTTGAGCCATTTTACACCGAAGGTTGTTAAGCCTCAAATTAACGGTGACCTCGGCTCTGATACCACTTGAAAGGTCCTAATGGCTAGAGGGGGGGTGAATAGCCTAATAAAATTCTACAACAACACTTAACAAAATGTGTTAGATAATTTTGCGGCGAAGCGAGTGTTGCGCTAGCCTACTAAAATGCAAGCCACCTACCACAATTCTATTTTGAATAGTGTATGTCCACACAATAGCTATGACACTTAGCTAAATTAGTGTGCTCTCAAAGACTAACTAAAGAGCAACACTAATCAAACAAACAAGCTCTCACAACTAGCTACACTAAAGAGCTTGATAACTAGTTTGCGGTAATGTAAGAGTGAGCAAGAGAGTTATACCGCCGTGTAGTGGTAGGAACCAATCAATCACAATAATGAATACCAATGTAGACCAATCACCTCGGAATCAAATGATGAACACAATGATTTTTACCGAGGTTCACTTGCTTGCCAACAAGCTAGTCCTCGTTGTGGCGATTCACTCACTTGAGGTTCACGCATTGATTGGCATCACTCGCCAAACCCTCAATAGGGTGCCGCACAACCAACACAAGATGAGGATCACACAAGCCACAAGCAATTTACTAGAGTACCTTTTGGCGCTCCACAGAAAGGTCAAGAACCCCCTCACAATCACCATGATCGGAGTCGGAGACAATCACCTCCTCCACTCAACGATCCTTGCTGCTCCAAGCCGTCTAGGTGGCGGCAACCACCAAGAGTAACAAGCAAAATCCACAGCGAAACACAATCACCAAGTGCCTCTAGATGCAATCACTCAAGCAATGCACTTGGATTCTCTCCCAATCTCACAAAGATGTTTAATCTATGATGGAAATGAGTGGGAGAACTTTGGCTAGGCTCACAATGCTATGTCAATGAAAATGTGCAAGAGAGTTCCCTTGAGCTGGCCATGGGGCTATAAATAGAGCCCCAATCAAATAGAGCCGTTATACCCCTTCACTGGGCAAAACGCGCTCTGACCGGACGCTCCGGTCATACTGACCGGACGTTGGCCCTCGGCGTCGGTCATTTCGATGGACGCCACGCGTCACCAGCTTCAAACGCTGTTCGTCATCGATTTCAACGGTCATGAAAGCTGACGGACGCTCGTAAAATCACCGGACGCTGAAGCCCTGACGTCCGGTCGTTTCGAGAAGCTCCCGAGGCATGATTTTTCGACCGGACGCGTCCGGTCCACCTTTGACCGACGCGCAGCGTCCGGTGCTCATCTAAGCCATTGTATCGACGATAACGCGCGATCGGACGCAGCATCGGCGTCAATTGCTGCTGGATCTAGCGTCCGGTCACTGGACCGACGCCAGCATCATTTCGATCAACTCCATTTCAACTCTTACTTCTTCACCCTTGCTTAAGTGTGCCAACCACCAAGAATTTTGCATCTGGCGCAATAGAAAATAGACATTTCATTTTCCCGAAAGCGCCGAATCCCGCCGAGCTTGCTCGGCGGGAGGGAGAGAGGGACCCAAACCCATCTCAACCCTACAAACACCTTGTGCACATGTGTTAGCATATTTTCACAAATATTTTCAAGGGTGTTAGCACTCCACTAGATCCTAAATGCATATGCAATGAGTTAGAGCATCTAGTGGCACTTTGATAACCGCATTCCGATACGAGTTTCACCCCTCTTAATAGTACGGCTATCAAACCTAAATGTGATCACACTCTCTAAGTGTCTTGATCACCAAAATAAAATAGCTCCTACAAGTTATACCTTTGCCTTGAGCTTTTTGTTTTTCTCTTTCTTCTCTTCAAGTTTAAGCCCTTGATCATCTCCATGCTATCACCATTGTCATGTTATGATCTTCATTTGCTTCTCTACTTGAAGTGTGCTACCTATCTCATGATCACTTGATGAACTAGGTTAGCACTTAGGGTTTCATCAATTTACCAAAACCAAACTAGAGCTTTCACATAGGTAGCTACCTTATGCTCACTGGATCACATGGCTTATCCATAGGGTAGTCACAGTGAGGCCGCCAGAGATGATTGCTGACTATAGTGGTGCCACCATAGAGTTTCCAGCCTATAACATGACACAGATGATCAGGCATAGTACACCTACAACACCCAGTCAGCCGCACCGATGTCCTGAGGTGCCAGAGTTTGTAGCCCAGCAGGATGAGATCATCAGAGGGATAGAAGCTACTGAGGAGGAGGAGCTTGCTCAGCAGGAGGGTGTGGTCTTGAGCGGCCCCAGTGATAGTTCTGATGATGACTACCAGCCCGTCCCTCGGATGCCTCCTCAGCGACATGACCATGAGGCCAGTAGCTCTAGCTCAGCGCCACCTGCCCCATAGACAGACCCCGCTCTCCTTGCTATACTTGAGCGGATGAGGCAGGACTAGGCACGCCAGGCTCAGGAGACAACTGCCATGTTTGTACAGTTCTAGACTCGGCAGGATGAGTTCCAGCAGCAGCAGCAAGTGATCCAACAGCAGCAGCTAGCTATTCAGTAGCAGACTCAGGCTCTATAGCAGCAGCAGCAGCAGGCCATGCATCAGCAGTAGATACTCATGCAGCAGCAGCTCCTTGGATTTATGCAGCATGTAGTGACAGCCATTGGGGCTCCACCAACATAGCCTTCACCCCAGCTTGGTCAGGCAGCCACTACTTTGATGACTCCAGCATTATAGCCTAGTGGGCTTTAGAGTCAGGGACAACCACCAGGGCCATTTGCTTCTCCTATAGAGCAGGTGTCCCAGTACTTTGCTTCACCAGCGCTAGCCCCGCAGTTCACACCCTTTCAGATGGGCTTCACACCGGCTGGGATGTCTTCGCTGCTTGTGCCAGAGACCACAGTGTCCAGGAGCCTTGGTGCTTCATTTAGTGAGTTGACAAGGATGCCTACTCCTCCATATCTTCATGTCCTAGGTCCTTCTATAGTTGCACCTATTACCAAGACTACAGAGACGCTCCTTTTCTTAGTGGCATCATCAGAGCCTACTATAGTCATACCAGCTCAGTCTACAGCAGCTCTAGTTCCTGATCCAACCCAGACTGCTACAGCACTGCTTACAGCTACAAAGGGTCAGACTACTCAGAGCTCAGGGTCAGATGATGATGGCACCCAGTTTCAGCTTGCTCCTCGTACTTCAGTGCCCGGCTCATCCGCTGCAGCCTTGCCAACCGACCCTTAGGTTTTGGTGTTTGACGCCAAAGGGGGAGAGGGTTCAAGTATGTTAGACTTAGGGGGAGCGATGTATTTAGAGGGAGCTTAGTTATCTTATTAGCTTATCTATTTACATTTGGAGTTTTTATGTGTGATACACTATTATGCTTTTATCATGTGTTTACCTTTATGCTTTGAACTATATATATGTGATAGTGATATCTACGTGACCATGATATATGACATGTGTGCTCTCTACTTTGAATTATTTATATGTCATATCACTTGTGTTATGCTCATTTGCCTTTGCTTCCGCGTTTTACTCCGATGCAAATGAGCTTTATTACTTGTACCCATGCTTATTTCATATCTTTTGAGTACATCATGTTGGCTTGGTTCATATAAGCTTGACTAACACCTTGGTTCTTATTGACAAAAGCTTATATGATCCAAGCATGTTAAAAACATCAACTCTTTCACATACTCAAGGTGGTATTGTCATCAATCACCAAAAAGGGGGAGATTGAAAGCATCTAGGCCCCTAGTTGGGTTTCGGTGATTAATGACAATACAAGATTACTATGACTAACGTGTGTTTTGTAGAGGCAATTAAGTTAGGTCATGGTAATGGAGATCGATTGGGCAATCATGGTGGTCATGCCCCTACGATGGAAATCGTTTCGGTTTTCAAAGGATGGATGACGAGGTTAAGGATGACTAGTTCTAAGTGTCGATTGGAGTTGGAGAGACACTTATAGTAGTTTAGGACTTTGTTTTTCCTTTGGCCGTACTATTAAGGGGGGTATGGACGGGTAGCTTGACCTAGGTGAGTCTAGTGAGTTAGGTATGGTGCACACTTGTTAAAACTAGAACTAGGTAGCTCCAAAATAGCCCTTAGATTTAATGGAGCAAACTTCATTCACATATGATCGAGAGTTGGAAGTGAATGGAGGGTCAAATACTGACCGGACGCTGGCTCTGGTTTGACCGAACGTTGGCTTAGGGTCCGATCAGTTCATTTGACCAAGGTGATTGCGTCTGGCGCGACCGAATGCTAAGAGGTCATGTGACCGGACGCTGAAAGGCAGCGTCCGATCGACTCCAGTAAGGTTCCAGAGAGGGAAAATCATGATCGGACATGTCCGGTCAGTGCTGACCGGACACTGGCCAGCGTCCAGTCACACTGTAAACACTAGAGTTCGGGGTATACTGACCGAAGCGTCCGGTCAACATGACCGGAGCGTCCGGTCACCCCTGCAGAGGCACATAACGGTTCGTTTTTCAGCCCTTGTTATAAATACCACCTCCACTCATGTGTGGGGGTACTTTTGCTCATTCCAACAGCTGAGAAACATGTTTGAGAGTGCCAAGAAGAGCAAGGTCCTAGTGAGGTAATTGAGATTTGAGAATCCCAAAGAGAGCCCTCATTAGTGAGATCAAGAGTAGCAAAGTGTGCATCCACCCATTTCATTAGGCTTGTCGTGGTCAAGTGAGAGACCGTGCTTGTTACTCTTGGTGATCGCCATCACCTAGATGGTTTGGTGGTGATTGGGAGCTTGGTGATCATCCAGAGAGCTTGTGGATGACCCAACTCAAGTTGTGAGCGGTTGTGGGTGATTCACCATGACGGAGTGTCGAAGAATCAACCCGTAGAAAGCACTTGATCCTTGCGCGGATCAAGGGGGAGCTACACCCTTGCACGGGTGCTCCAACGAGGACTAGTGGGGAGTGGCGACTCTCTGATACCTCAGCAAAACATCGCTGCGTTTCGTCTCCTCTCTTTACTTTGAGCATTTCAATTTTTTTCATTTACATTCATAGAATTGCCATACTAGAGTAGGGTTGGACCTTAGGTTGCTAAACTTTTGTGTGTTAGTTCAATAGAAACACTTTCTAGGCATAAGGGGTTAATTGGGCTAACCATAGGACTTATTTATTGCAAAGAAATTTAGAATTAGCCCAATTCACCCCCCTCTTGGGCATCTTGATCCTTTTAGCGTGCACGTAGGGTCCTATGATCTGGTTCTCTCGACATACCAGTTGAAAGCTCTAGTTTGGTTTTGGTGAATTGATGAAACCCTAAGTGCTAACCTAGTTTATCAAGTGATCATGAGATAGGTAGCACATTCCAAGTGATGGAGCAAATGATGACCATGACATGATGATGGTGATGCCAAGGTGATGATCAAGTGCTTGGACTTGAAAAGAAAAAAGAGAAAAACAAAAGGCTCAAGGCCAAGGTATAAATGATAGGAGCCATTTTGTTTTGGTGATCGAGACACTTAGTGAGTGTGATCACATTTAGGATCGATAGCCGTACTATTAAGAGGGGTGAAACTTGTATCAAAATGCGGTTATCAAAGTGCCACTAGATGCTCTAGCTCATTGCATATGCATTTAGGATCTAGTGGAGTGCTAACACCCTTGAAAATGTTTGTGAAAATATGCTAACACATATGCACAAGGTGATACACTTGGTGGTTGGCACATTTGAGCAAGGGTTAGGAACTTCACCGGTGCCCTAAACAGAAAAGATGGAGGTCACAGTAAGTGACCGGACGCTGGTCTCGGTTGGACCAGCGCGTCCAATCAGTGGCAACAGAGGGCGCACAGTTTCGGTCTCTTGACCAGACACTCAGGGCCTGAGTCCGGTTAGTCTGACATATGATTACGTTGAGTCACCAGACATTGGGTGTGTCTGGTCGAGCATCATGAAAAGTCGTCTCTGGATGCTTACTGGAAATGACCGGACACTGGGGTTCAGCGTTCGGTCACTTTGAGTTGTTGCGTCCGGTTGTCACTTGACCGTTGAGATTAGGCGATCAACATTTAAAGAGAGGGGACACGTGGCACGCATTGCGTGACCAGACACTAAGGTCCAGCGTCTGGTCAATATGACCGGAGCGTCCGGTCACCCCGTGTTGTGCCCAGTGAAGGAGTACAATGGCTCTATTTCTTAGGCGCTTCTATTTAAGCCCCATGGCTGGCTTAAGCTCACTCTCTTGTCCATTTGCATTGACATAGCAACCTTGTGAGCTTAGCTAAAGCCCTCCCACTAATCTCCATCATTGATTCATCATCTTTGTGATATTGGGAGAGAATCCAAGTCCATTGCTTGAGTGTTTGCATCTAGAGGCACTTGGTGTTCGTATTTTGCTGCGGGATTTGCTTGTTACTCTTGGTGGTTGCCGCCACCTAGATGGCTTGGAGCAGCGAGGATCATCGAGCGGAGGTTGGTGAGTGTCTCTGGCTCCAATCGTGGTGACTGTGAGGGGTTCTTGACCTTTCCCCCATGGAGAGCCAAAAGGTACTCTAGTGAATTGCTCGTGGCTTGTGTGATCCTTATCTTGTGTTGGTTGTGCGGCACCCTATTGAGGGTTTGGCGTGTGATGTCAATTAGCGCGTGAACCTCCAAGTGAGTGAATCGCCACAACGAGGAGTAGCTTGCCGGCAAGCAAGTGAATCTCAGTAAAAAATCATTGTGTTCATCCTTTAATTCTAAGGTGATTGGTCTTCATTGTTATTCATTCTCATGATTGATTGACTCCTTCCTCGACATAGTGGTATAACCTTCTTGCTCACTCTCTTTACATTACCGCAAACTAGTTGTCAAGCTCTTTAGTGTAGCTAGTTGTGAGAGCTTATTAGTTTGGTTAGTGTGGCTCTTTAGTTAGCCTTTGAGAGCACACTAACTCAGTGTAGTGACATAGTTATTGTGTGGATAGAAATTATATCAACTAGAATTGTGGTAGGTGGCTTGCATTTTTGGTAGGCTAGCGCAACACTTGCTTCGCCTCATAATTGTCTAACCGGTTTGCTAAGTGTTGTTGTAGAAATTTTTATTAGGCTATTTAACCCCCCCCCTCTAGCCATTAGGGCCTTTCACCAGTCCTTAGGGAGACCGGACAAGATATCTTCTCAAAGGGGGTAACTGACACCCCGTGCCTCGACGACACCTCCATCCTAGGGCTTCATCCCATAAAGACACTCCACCCCAGGATCTCCTCATCTCACATGCACCCACCATAGGTACCTCTTGTAGGGGATGCCCAGGTCACACCCCCTAGCAAGACTCATCCAATGACTCATCGTAAGATCCTACTCGATCGACTCAACCCTCACCACACACCCAAAACACATGCCAAGATCTCCCTAGTTGTTACCATAATATCGGCACCAAGTGCCTTAACCACTCACAAACAATCCTCCACCAAGCATCACATCATAGATATAATGTGTAGTAGAAGCAGTAGCAAGTAAGTAAGCGAGTGTCTAACCTAACAGCGGGTGTGTAGGGTATAGGTTGCGACAAGGTATGGCTCATAAGCAATTTTACAATGCAACCTATCACAAATCATTTGCATAAAAGTAAAGCACTAGCATCTACATGGTAGCATGTCTAATAGGATTCTACGAGGTTGGGTGGGACATGGCACCTAGCAGGTCATCTCCAAGCTCCTCAGCGTAGTCGGGGTCGTGCTCCTCAATCTATGGCTCCTCCGGGTCTATAAAACAAGACATATAGCCACAATAAGCGGCTCCTATAGATGATCACCAAGAAGCAGCAGAAATCAAAAAGATCCAAATGCACTCAAACATAAGCCTACAACGTAGAGCTCATTTTTAGAAAAAATTTGGGCACTAGTTTCATATTTTTATGAGGTCATATGAATTTCCTATGAATTTTCTAAGTTTAAATTATTTTCTAAGAAAGAAAAATATGGATTTTGAACAGTGAAGGACACGTGTCAGCATGTGATTGGACACGGGAAATACGGTCACTGACAAGTGGGACCCACAACCAACTATGGCTGACAGGTGGGGTCAGGTCAATGGTCAACGTTGACTGGGCTTCACTGGGCCCAATGGGCTGGTCTAGGTCGGGCCAGGCCTGGACACGTGTCACGCTAACAGGCGGCCATGTGGCGCAGACGGGCAATTACTAGGCTCGGGTCCACAGGGCTGGTCCACGGTGGACAGTGTAACACCCTAGTGTTAAGCTTTGCATTTGGCACCCACATTTCATGAGCACAAGCATCATCCAAGCATTCATGAACATGAGCATATGAAATTTCATCTCATTCTTATACCTTATCACATGAAATGTTGATTTTTTTATACATATGCTTATGCTTGCAATCATGTATGACCAATGTATGAAATGGTTGTAAGGGCACCAATATACCTTAGACACATCTAGAATAGTGAATGGAATAACTTTTGTATTCATGACATGTACCAATCTTGCTTCTAAGTGTTGGTGTACTTTGAAATGTCATTTTTATGATGCTAATTTGACCAAAGTTGAACAGTAGCTTAGATTATTTGCATGGCTATGTGCCCTAAATAAAAGTTATAGTTCCTTTCATGGGTAACAAACTTTATTTAAGGGTCATGAGATGAATCAGTGCCTAACATGGTCAAAAACAGCTCCAAAGTAGCAACAACATGCTGTTTTGTGACAAATTTTCTAAGTGTAGAATGCTGATTTTAGTTTCAAAGTACCTCAATTTAGAGCTTTATTGTTTGAAAACCAGTTCGAATTAGACCATGATCATTAAAGAAAAGTTGTAGTACTCACATAGATCTACAATTTCTATTAATGAAGTTTTTGCTACATCGCCACGGTTTAGGAGATTTAGGAGCTCAAAAGTAGCGCTGTCAAACAGACAGAATCGGCGCTTGGCCGCGCGTCGTGGCCGACCGGTGTCAGGCTGCAGCCGCCGTGTGGAGGCCATATACCGACATCGGGCCCGTGCGTCAGGCCGACGTAGGCAGCAAAACGGCAACGACGTGTCCTCCCTCCTCACTCGCTCTCACTCACCTCGCTCTGCCTCTCTCTCGCCTTCGCCATGCCCAAGCGAAGCCGCAGCGTGCCGTGCCATTGCCGCCGACCTCCGCCAAGCTTGCACACCACCACCGCCGCATCTCCATCCAATCCATCACGTGCATAGCTTTGCCGTTAGCTGCTCTACCTCCCCAAGCCGCCATTACCACCGTTCAAGCCCAGGTAATGGGACATTTCATGTTGCCATCGCTGCCATGGTCACGAAGCGCCGCCGAGCTCCGAGCTCACCGTGGCTAGCCTTATCCACCGCTCCTCCTACCTCTTTCTCCCTAGTTCCATCATCACCTTAGGTCATATATGCTCACGTCGTTGTTTATTTAACCGCTACCGCCACCATCATGCGGGAATGCGCGACGCCATCATGTGTGTCCGCCATGGCTGCAAGCACGCTCTCACCAACGCCGACTTCACCGGCAACCCTTTGCCCGCTCTGGTACTGTTACCGTGTCGCCTAGAGGTGTAGCACCTTCCCGATGATGGAGACCTACCTTCGGCTGCTGTCTCATCAGAACGGTGACACCACCACTGTGCTCTGTGCGCCGCCGTGCCGCCATGCACGTGGCCGAAGCTCACCTCTGCTTCACTGTGGCTCGATTCGCACCATAGAGCTCCGCTAGGGTTCATAGAAGTCATAGCCGTGCCTGTTTGGTCACATCTTCACTGGAGATGGCGAGTCCGCCACCGTGCGCCGCCGCCAAGCCACCATGCTCACCGGCGAGGTCGCTCCAGTGATCTATCGGGCCAACCTAGGGTACCAGTAGGTGCACAAGAGTGAGGGGAACATGACTCCAGTGACCTCGCCGTCAGTGACCTCACCATCGATGAGTTTGTCGCCGGTCAAGCCACGCCCCTACTCTATGTGTCGCTGACTTGTGGGTCCTATTGACTCATGGGTCCTAGCTATCAGGCAGTATTTGAAATGTTTTTCTTGATTTATTTTCACATATTTGAAAGCAAAATTAAAAAATTTATAACTGGAGGTAGGAATGTCCCAATTGAGTGAACCAAATTTTATTGGATTCATCATGAAGAGTACTATTTGATAAAAATATGAAATCTACTAATTTGATTATTTTTTCTAGGAGAATTAAATTGAGCAAGATAAGTGCTTTTAAAGTAGTTTATATCTTGTAAAATGCATAACTTGAGCTAGGAAAATGATAAAATTGTGATTCCAATTTTGCTAGTCTTGTGTTGATATGCTCTATCTAGGAAAAATATTATTCCTAGTTTCTAGTGGAATTAAATGTGGTAAAAATACATAACATATGATAATACAAATTTTTACACAGTATTCTCATGCTAGGAGAAAAATAAGAAAAATATTAAATCTATTGTTCGACACTTTTCACTATGCTAAACTATTTTTTTGCTAAAATAAGCATATGTAACTTGTCATTTTTGTAGAGGTGGCTATACTTATCCAAATTGCATGACATTTGTACAGTAGACTATTAGAGTCATTTATAGGCTACTGTAATTTTCTTAGAATTTAATCAGCACTAGAAATATTTATCCTTTAAATCACCTTATTATATAAGGAAATTGGCAAATGAATATAAATAAATTAGTTAGGCATAACCATGAGGTTTTCTGTGGTGCTTATGATGCATATGATCTGTTGATATTATTAGTTAGGCTTAGAAGTAATTGGTTGTATGCAACTAGTTAATTGTTGCCTTATAATTTAACTAGATGGCTGCATATATAGTTTCTATTGTGGTGATGATTTCATGATGATAATGATCTTTTTTGTAGAGATGGTTAATAACAAAGTTGTAGATAACATACTTATCTACCTTGTGTAAAATTTTCATAGTCATAGGCCTTATGGTTTGATAATTATAGCTGTTAGAAGTCTGCTGTCAGAAATACTTGCTCTCTAGATAGATCTAAAAGATTAAATTGTTTGACCTAGATAACTACTGAATCACATTAAGATGATTAAAAAAAGTTGTAGGAAATTTCATAAGCTTTCCAGAATGTCCATAACCATATTATTTAGATGTGTATAACTCCAGTTATGGTCAAAACAAGTGACTGCGGTCTTGCAATCTAGAAAATTGCTTAGGTGAGAATTTGTTTAATTAGTAGGGAAGAGATATGTACCTACTCAGTAAAAGAAATTTTGTCTTGTTATCACCTTAATACAATGCTGTTGAGAACACTTATAAGGATGCATTTCATCACACCATGTCATATCATACATGTCATTATATATGCATCCATGATATCTTATTTCATACTCATGCATATAGGATCATTCGAAGGGATAACTCTGTTGGAGTTCGAAGAAGAGCTGGAGGAACAATAGGAAGCACCTCAGGCCATAGCTATAGAAGGAGAGGAGCAAACTCTTGAGGACCTCCCTAAGTGCCTGGATCACAAGCCAACCTCGTTCCTCAAAGGCAAGCCCCGGAGCATTCTAAGTCTCCTATGTTTTACAAAACTTCACTTGAGTCCTTTTATGTTTGATGCATTTGGTGATAAGAGTTGAATTGAAACCACTTGATATATAGAACTACCTTGTCTATATATATACACCTTTAACCCTGTGTAGGTCTAGGATCGAATACCTACTTAGCCATGCTTAGACCAGTAGAAGTCGGGTGATTTCCTATCACCTGCGAGATATAGGTGGAAACCGAAGCACGGTTGGCTATATTTGGTATCACAGAAAAGAACCATGGGGTAATGTAAATGGAGGCCGGGTGGAGTCTATGTGTAGGTTGACTCATGTGAATCCATCTGTGCTAATTAAGGACCGTACCGTTGTTGGGCGCTTCTGACAAGATTGAACGCATGCCTCTCAGTTAGCTGGCCGGATAACTCATTCTGACCATGAAGCTGAGTAGCTAAACACAGGCCGAGCCCCGTTCTGTAAGAGTGCGCACTCCAGATGGTAGTAAGGATGTGCAGGGAGCTAGACATGAGCCCAAGAATAGGCTGGGCCTAAATGTCCTGGCAGCTGGTCGTCCCTGATTGTGCGACGCTGATCGAACCTGCAAAATGTGGACTTGAGTTGTACAAAGGTGACCTAAGGTGACCGTTGATCTGGTCTGCCTGGGTTTGTGTTAGGAATAAATTCCCAGCTGGTTGAAATTGATTCGAATCGCCGTCTCTCCCGGACAGTGAGAAACTTGGCTAGTACCAACATCGTAGTAACTGTATTATGGAATGATGGTTATGATGAACATGGAATTATTATACCGGCTATGGTTACTATTGTTATGCTACTAAATGATATACCACATGTTTGGCACAGGTTAGTTGCTAATCAAGAGATGAATAGCTATAATTAACTGGATGACCAAATTATAAAATGTATAGCTGAATTAGTGGTTTTTATGCAAAATGTTGTCAAGCTAGCTCCACTTATAAAGCCTTGCATAATCCTTGGAGTCACTTTATTTTTGGTTTATGACGGGTAAGTCTAGCTAAGTACCTTCTCGTACTCATGGTTTTATTCCCATTGTTACAGATGGTACAGTTTATCATGGCTATTGCAAGAACCGCTTCTGTCCCGCTGTGGACGAGGAGTAAGCCCTGGGCAGGCATCTCTTATTAATCCCTCTCTGATGCTTTTGTGGAAGTGTGATCGTGAGCTGGCACTATATCTAAATAATGTTGTAAATGTTGGTTTCAAACATTTAATTTGCTTCCGCTACTATCTTACCTGAACGTGGTTTGTAATAACTTTAATTCATGCTCTGATGCATGAACTGTATTTGTGAACTTTATGTAACGTGTGACATGTATGTTGAATCATGTACGATCTTGGTTGTGTGCTGGTTGAATCGAGACCCTTCGCAGTACTCGATAGACTATCGGGTTTATATGGCCTCAAGTATGACAGTACGACCGCTTGGGGCTGCCATTGTACTTGTGCTCTGATAGCTGGCATCAGAACAAGATTCAACATTAATTGCCACATGTGTATTTAAAACAAAGGTTTTTATTTTCCAAAACCAATTTTTAGCAACTTATAGCTATATATAGCTGTTTAAAACCTAGAGTTTGAATCTAAAGTGTGCCAGTGATCACTTTCCTTTATGCCCAGTTAAGGACTTAAGGTGGCTAATTAAGTACTAACTTGGGGGGGTTCAATTTCGTCATCCATACGGCGTGCTATTGTATGGATGCCATTCACTTGAGTGGTAATGTATGGATCAAATGCCTCTACGCCCAAGGTAAGATGCCACTCATCATCACAGTGGCATGACCGCAAGATGTGAGCGTTCGTCTATGGAGAGAGTTAGCTTTGATACTAAAGTGTATATATGCCTCATATACATACGGCAGTATTTAATTGTGGGTTAGCTTTGATACGACTATATATGCATATTTATATGTATATATAGGACATATTTACTCTTGGGTAACTTTCATATGGCAGTATATATATATATATGGGTATATATATATGGAAGTATTTAGCTTGCAACCTAGAGCCCAAATTTACATTCTGCATATATAATTGTGGGGTTGGGCTGAAATGGAATTCTTGTGCAGGTACACTAATAGTGAAACGTGTAGCCCGACTAGTTACATTATATATGAGAGAACGCTTGTATGCCACCATGTATGCCGTTAGAAGTTTTAAATTTTTCTAAGTTCATGAGGACATACGGAACATACATGCATCATGATAGATCATTATTATTACACTTGCATTGTTCCTCCCCTTATGGATTTCTTACTTGGTTATGTAACTCTTATCCATTATGACGTTGTCTCATGAGAGTTGCACCATGTTGTTGGTATATATGGCAGCACCAGCTGGAAGTGAGACTTTCCTGTTGATGTTTGGAACCCCTACCCTACTTTGGAGAGTCTTGCATTATGCAAGGTATTACGAACTGCCCCTCTATTTCTGGAATGAAGTATACCTAGAGGGACAACCATGGTATGAAGTACAGCTAACCATACCAGCTCGTACACAAACACCCCTGTGGCAGGAGTGGAAGGCAGAATCTAAAGAAAAAACACCTTGGGAGGCTGCCCAAGTAGTGGCTTTTGAGGTGCTGAGCCAAATATGTCAGCAACATGGGGATGAGCTTACCAGTAGTGCTGCTTGTAGTTTTGCTCAGGTGGATCCATCCACAGCAGTTTGGGCATAGTGCAACCGCAATGCATTGATCTGAGACTGAGATGAGCGGGCAGATAGTTCTAGTCCTACTATGAGTGCAATGTTTGTAGTGATGAAGATTTTCTATACTCGTTAGGACACCTGGACTTCTAGTAGGAGTCCTATACCACTTGCATGGATAGGCTCATGAGGTCCAAAGCTGTACAGCATAAGCTGAGGAAGCGTGTACACAAGCACAAAAAGGCAGCAAGTGAGGCTCGATGGCAAACTGATCAGGCATATGTAGCATTGGGAAATCTCCACACTTAGATGGTGCAAGTTGATCAGTAGAGAGCTGCCGCCCAAGCAACAAGAACTGACGATCAGGCAGTGCTAGTAGGACTATGGGAGCAGCTAGAGGCCACTCGTGCCGAGGCTCTCAAAGCTACACGCCAGCGGATCCAAGCAAACAACCATGCAGCCCTAGCAGAAGCAGCACGAAACAGAGCCAAAGCCTTAGCCATGTAGCAGGACCGTGTCGAAAGGGACTTGCGCCAGCAGCTTGCGCATACCTAGAACAAGGTGGTTGATCTTCATCATGAGGTGCATTTTCTGAACAACCAATTGTACACGATCCTTGATGAGAAAGAAGAAGATCTAGAAATGATGGTCGAAGATGACAGTTGGGACGAAGAAGTGGAGCTAGAGGATGAGGACGATGCTATCTCCGACCTCGACAATGAACATGCTGAAGATTATAGTCACCTAGTGACTAGTTAAAGCGCTAGTTGTATCCCTATTATTCATGTAATGGACTTGTAGCTTGAAGTTCGGTATTCGTGATTTAACTTCAGTGTAATATTGGCACTTTGCATGTTGTCTCACTATGGATTGAGCCTTGATGAAATTCCAGTTTCGTTTTACTGGTGAAATATGACATACATGTTAACGCCTTGTGAGCATGATAAGTGATCAAATTGGTGATGTCATGTTGCGAGAATGAATTATTATGCCTCTATTTTATTGTATGAATTTTAGATTCTCTCCAGTAATTTTAGTTTGGCATGATTACACAATTCATCTGCAATCTCTTGACATCATCCAATAATCACTTATTGTTGCAACTTTGTAGATGACTCACACTCATGCTGGGGCAGGCACTAGCTAGGGTGGCAACGACGGTGACTTACCACCACCATTGTCACCATCTACGAATGAGTTCTTTGCACAGTTCCTAGGTAATCAGAGAGCCATGGAGGATACACTGCACCTCATTGCATAGAACACTGCTCATGCCCATCAGCAACATCAAGGGCCTGAGCCAAATCAATATAGCTCTTTCAAGGATTTCCAAGACACCAAGCCTTCTATCTTCAAAGAGGCCAAAGAACCACTCTAGGCAAAAGAATGGCATAACACGATAGAGCAGAAGTTCTATCTGTTGAGGGTTACTAAGCATCTAAAGGCTGAATATGCATCCCATCAACTATAGGGACCAGCCAGGATATGGTGGACCCATTTCCTGTCCTCTTTACTTGACAACGCACGGGTCACATGGGAGTAGTTCAAGTTAGCCTTTAGGGGACATCACATTCCCCCAAGGCTAATGTGCATGAAAGCCGCCGAGTTCATGCGACTTACTCAAGAGACTAAGACCCTCACTGAGTACATGCACGCTTTTAACAATCTTTCCCAATACGCCCTAGAGTTTGTCAACACAAAAGAGAAGAAAATAGATAGTTTCAAGAGGGGCCTTGTCACCAAGCTAATGAAGACCATGGTCAACTCTAGGTGTACCACATACAATGAGTTCGTCATTCATGCTTTGACCCAGGAGAACCAAAACAATTTGCACGTAGCAGCGAAGGGCCACAAAAGAGCAGCTGAGGCAGGTGCCTCAGGATCATCTTAGTCTAGAGCTCCAGTGGTAGCCAGGCCACAGTTTCATCCACCGGTGCCTAAGTATAGGCCTCCTCAGCCAAAAGCTCAAGCCAATCGCCCCCAGAAGACATTTCGTAGGGCATTCTCCATTGCCCTACCCAAGGGATACGGAGGGCAAGGAAGCTCAGCAGGACCAAGGAGCAATCAGCCATGCTTTAACTCTAACCAGTTGGGCCATTGGGCCAAGGTGTGCCCCCATCCCAAGAAGAATGGCAATCAAAACCAGGGAAATCAGAAATAGGCAAATCAAAAGGCACGTCCTGGATATGTGCATTACACAGCTGTTGAAGAAATCCCTACAGGAGAAGTTGTCACTGCCAGTATGTTTCTTGTTAACAAACATCCCGCCATTGTTTTATTTGATTCTGGAGCTTCTCATTCATTTATGAGCCAAGCATTTGCATCTAAGTATGATCAGAAAATAATTGATGTAGATAAGGGTGGTCATAGCATAAGTTCAACTAGGGCCACTATTTCTACTAATCAATTAGTGAGAGATGTGCTCATCTCTATACAAGAGAGGGAGTACACTACGAATCTTATAATATTGCTAGGACTAGCAATAGATGTGATTTTGGGCATAAATTGGATAAGGGGTCATGGAGTTCTCATTGACACTACCACTAGAACAATTATGTTGAGAGAACCAAAGGGGAGTAATGCTTTTCTAGTACCACTTCCCCAGAGTTTTGATCTTCAAAACTTGTCTTGTGCTATTCAAGCCACTACCCTATGTGATATTCCAGTAGTCTGTAAATTTCTTGATGTATTTCCCGATGAATTGCTGGGTTTACCACCTGATAGGGATGTGGAATTTAAGATCGAGTTAGTGTTGGGTATGGCACCTATCTCAAGAAGACCCTATAGGCAATGCTTTCCTAAACGGTAAACGGTCTTTACACGGTCGCCCTTCGTTTAGCATTTAGGCTTTTACATGGTGTTTAAACAAAGTTAAACGGTCTAAATGGTTTTGTACTTTAAAAAATACATATAATTATGTGCATGTAAAAAATCAAGTATTCTAGCATTTATACATATTTATCCGAGTAAAAATCAATTATTTTGGTATATATATATTTATGCATGTGAAAAGAACCAAATATAGATATTTATGCATGTAACATATCAAGTGTACACATTTATAAATATAATAAACTTAAGTATACAAATTTATCCATACAAAACTA
This sequence comes from Miscanthus lutarioriparius, assembly GCA_904845875.1. NCBI lineage: Eukaryota > Viridiplantae > Streptophyta > Magnoliopsida > Poales > Poaceae > Miscanthus > Miscanthus lutarioriparius. The sequence continues at coordinate 34,774,193 of CAJGYO010000019.1, read as the reverse complement.
AACTAGATTTACCTCATGTTTGCCTAAATAGCCGTTTGAACAGCTATTTAGCCCGTTTAATACCGTTTATCTCCGTTCCGTTTAGACCATTTTTTCCCATTTTTTGACCGTTTAAACGGTCAACCGTTTAATTTCTGTTTACCCCCCTAAACAAAATAGTTTACCACCGTTTACCGTTTAGTGGCCGTTTAATCGGCCATTTAGGCGAACGCTGCCTATAGGATGCCACCAAATGAGTTAACCGAACTTAAAATTCAGCTACAAGAACTTTTGGACAAAGGTCTCATTCGACCTAGTTCATCTCCATGCGGTTATCCAGCCTTGTTTGTAAAAAAGGACAAATCCTTGCGGATGTGTATGGACTACAGGCCGCTTAATGCTGTGACCATTAAGAATAAGTATCCTTTGCCTCGCATCGATATCCTGTTCGATCAACTGGCAGAAGCAAAGGTATTCTCCAAGATTGACTTGAGGTCATGCTATCATCAGATTAAGATCAAGCTAGAGGATGTACCTAAAACAACTTTCTCCACTAGGTACGGCTTGTACGAGTATTATGTCATGTCTTTTGGACTGACAAATGCTCCTACCTACTTCATGTATTTGATGAATTCGGTATTCATGCCCGAGCTTGACAAGTTCGTGGTCGTGTTTATCGATGACATCCTGATTTACTCGGAGAATGAGGTAGATCATGCAAAGCATGTGAGGATCGTCTTATCCAGATTGAGAGAGCATAAATTATATGCCAAATTTAGCAAGTGTGAATTCTGATTGAGGAAAGTACCTTTCTTGGGTCATATCTTATCTGAAGATGAAATCTCTATAGACCTGACCAAAGTACAAGATTTAATGGATTGGAAGGCCTCGACTTCGGATCATGAAGTTCAAAGTTTTCTAGGGCTAGCAGGCTACTATCGTCATTTCATTCTAGATTTTTCCAAGATAGCTAAGCCCATAACCAGGCTACTCTAGAAGGATGAAAAGTTCAATTCGACGCTAGAGTGTGAAGCTGCTTTTCACACCTTAAGGACATTGTTAACTATAGCTCCGGTTTTAGCACAACCCGACATTGAAAAGCCTTTCGATGTATTCTATGATGCATCGGGTATAGATTTGGGGTGTGTGCTCATGCAAGAAGGAAGTGTTATTGCCTATGCTTCTCGCCAATTGAGAAAGCATGAAGCCAATTATCCTACACATGATTTAGAGCTCACAGCAGTTGTTCACGCCTTGAAGATATGGAGACATTATTTGTTGGGAAACATATATCACATATACACTGACCACAAAAGTCTCAAATACATCTTCACTCAACCTGAGCTGAACATGAGACAACATAGGCGGTTAGAGCTAATCAAGGACTATAATTTGGAAGTGCACTACCATCCAGGAAAAGCTAATGTTGTAGCAGATGCAGTTAGTCAAAAATCTCATTATAACACCATAGAAGCCTTGTTGGAAGATGGATTTAATTTGTTACATCCTACGGTGCTACACAATATCACCGTCAGTTGTTCACCTGAGAGCAAAATCATCAAACTATAGAAGACGGATGTAGGTGTGTTTCACATCAAGAGAAAGATGAAAGAACAAGAAACCAAACATTTTAGGTTTGATGAAAGAGGTGTGTTGTGGTTCGAGGACCGACTTGTGGTACCATAAGACCGAGAACTTAGAAATCAAATTTTAGATGAAGCTCATTCATCCAAGTTGCATTCCATCTGGGTAGTAGCAAAATGTATCAAGATTTGAAAACCCGTTTTTGGTGGACCAAGATGAAGAAAGAGATCATCGCCTATGTCGCTAGGTGTGATAATTGCAGTAGAGTCAAGGCCATTCATTTGAAATCTACTGGATTACTTCAGTCGTTGCCTATCCTAGTCTAGAAATGGGAAAAATAAGTATGGACTTTATTACAGGCCTTCCGATGATACATCAAGGTCATGACACTATATGGGTCATTGTAGATCGCCTTACCAAGTCAGCACATTTTGTACCAGTTAACACAACATATCTAACTGGGAAGTATGTCGAACTGTATGTTTCCCAAATCATGAGGCTACATGGAGTACCAAGGACCATAATCTCAAATTAGGGACCACAGTTTATAGCTTATTTTTTGGAACACTTGCACCGAGCCTTGGGAACTAAACTAATCAGAAGTTTAGCATATCACCCACAAACATCTGGACAGACCAAGCGAGTGAATCAAATCTTAGAAGACATGTTGAGAGCTTGTATAATATCTTCCACGGGTTCATGGGAGAATGGCTACCTTTAGCTGAGTTCTCCTACAACAACAGTTATCAAGCGAGCATTAAGATGCCTCCGTTTGAGGCCTTGTACGGTCAGAAATGTAGAACTCTCTTGAATTGGATTGAGCCTAGAGAAAGAAGATATTATGGCATTGACTTTGTCACCGAAGCTGAAGAGTAGGTACGCATTATCCAACAGCGTATGAAAGCAGCTCAGTCTAGACAAAAGAGTTATGCTGATAAAAGAAGAAGACCACCTACTTTTGAAGTGGGAAACTATGTGTACTTAAAAGTGTCACCCATGAAGGGAGTGCAGAGATTTGGAGTAAAAAGGAAGCTTGCGCCTAGGTATGTAGGCCCGTACCGGATTATTGAACAGAAGGGAGAGGTTGCCTACAAGTTACAACTTCCTCCTAAGAAAAGTGTGATATTCGATGTCTTTCATGTTTCTTAGTTGAAAAGATGTCTTCATGTACCAAAGGAAGCCATTGCACCCACCAACATTAAGCTCCAATTGGATTTAACTTATGAAGAGAAACCAATCCGAGTGCTAGAAGAAATGGAAAGAGTAACATGGAGCAAGGTCATTAAGTTCTACAAGGTGGTGTGGAATAACCGCAGTGAACAAGATTCCATGTGCGAACGGGAGGATTATTTATGTGAGGTTTATCCCACCTTTTTATGAGGAATGGTAGGTATTTCAAATCTCGGGACAAGATTCCTATAAGGGAGAGGGGCTGTAACACCCCAGTGTTAAGCTTTGCATTTGGCACCCGCATTTCATGAGCACAAGCATCATCCAAGCATTCATGAACATGAGCATATGAAATTTCTTCTCATTCTTATACTTATCACATGAAATGTTGATTTTTTTATACATATGCTTATGCTTGCAATCATGTATGACCAATATATGAAATGGTTGTAAGGGCACCAATATACCTTAGACACATCTAGAATGGTGAATGGAACAACTTTTGTATTCATGACATGTACCAATTTTGCTTCTAAGTGTTGGTGTACTTTGAAATGTCATTTTCATGATGCTAGTTTGACCAAAGTTGAACAATAGATTAGAGTGTTTGCATGGCTATGTGACCTAAATAAAAGTTATAGTTCTTGTCATGGGTAACGAACTTTATTTAAAGGTTATGAGCTGAATCAGTGCCTAACATGGTCAAAAACAGCTCCAAAGTAGCAACAACATGCTGTTTGGTGACTTAAAATTTTTCTAAGTGTAGAATGCTGATTTTAGTTTCAAAGTACCAAAATTTAGAGCTTTGTAGTTTGAAAACCAGTTCGAATTAGACCATGATCATTAAAAAAAAGTTGTAGTACTCACATAGCTCTATAATTTCTATTAACGAAGTTTTTGCTAAATTACCACGGATTAGGAGATTTAGGATCTCAAAGTAGTGCTGTCAGACGGACTGAATCGGCGCCGCACACGTGCGTCATGGCTGACTGGTGTCAGGCCGCAACCGCCGCAACCGCCACATCGGGCCCAAGCGTCAGGCTGACGTGGGAAGCAAAATGTAGCAACACGCCCTCCCTCCTCACTCGCTCTCACTCACCGCGCTCTGCCTCTGTCTCGCCTTCGCCGCGCCCCAGCGAAGCTGCAGCGGGCTGTGCCATTGTCGTCGACCTCTGCTAAGCTCACACGCCACCACCACCGCATCTCCATCCAATCCATCATGTGCATAGCTTCGCCATCAGTCGCTCTACCTCCTTGAGCTGCCATTGCCACCGTTCAATCCTAAGTAATGCGACATATCACGTCACCGTCGCTGCCATGGTAACAGAGCGCCGCCAAGCTTCGAGCTCACCATGGCCAGCCTTATCCACCGCTCCTTCTACCTCTTTCTCCCTGGTTCCATCATCACCTTAGGTCATAGATGCTCACGTCATCGTTTATTTAACCGCTACCGCCGCCGTCACGCGGGAACGTGCGACGCCGACGTGCACGTCTGCCATGGCTGCAAGCACGCGCTCGTCGCTGCCGACCTCACCGGCCACCCTTAGCCCGCTCTAGTACTGTTACCATGTCACCTAGAGGTGTAGCACCTTCCCCAATGATGGAGACCTACCTTTGGTCGCCATCTCATCAGAACGGTGACACCACCGTCGTGCTCTGTGCGTCGCCGTGCCGCCATGCACGTGGCCGGAGCTCACCTCTGCTTCAATGTGGCTCGATCCACACCGTAGAGCTCTACTAGGGTTCGTAGAAGTTGTAGCTATGCTTGTTTGGTCACATCTTCACTAGAGATGGTGAGTCTGCACTGCGTGCCGCCGTCGAGCCACCATGCTTGCTGGCGAGGTCGCTCCGGTGATTCACCGGGCCAACCTAGGGTACTAGTAGGTGCGCAAGAGTGAGGCGAGCACAACTCCGATGACCTCACCGTCGATGAGTTTGCCGCCGGTCAAGCCGCGCCCCTGCTCTGTGTGTCGCTGACATGTGGGTCCTGTTGACCCATGGGTCCCAGTAGTCAGGTAGTATTTGAAATGTTTTTCTGGATTTATTTTCATAGATTTGAATGCAAATTTCAAAAATTCATAACTATAGGTAGGAATGTCCAAATTGAGTGAAACAAATTTTGCTGGATTCATCATGAAGAGTACTATTTGATAAAAATATGAAATCTACTGTTTAGGGTATTTGTTTAGGAGAATTAAATTGAGCATGATAAGTGCTTTTAAAGTAGTTTATATCTTGTAAAATGCATAACTTGAGCTATGAAAGTGATAAAATTGTGATTCCAATTTTGCTGGTCTTGTGTTGACATGCTCTAGTTACAAAAAATACTAAAACCATATTAGGCATACTTGAAATATGGACTTCATATTTAATCCTAATTAATTCCTAGTTTCTAGTGAAATTAAATGGGGCAAAAATACATAACATATGATCATACAAATTTTTACATAGTATTCTCATGCTAGGAGAAAAGTAAGAAAAATATTAAATCTGTTGTTCGACACTTTTCACTATGCTAAACTATTTTTGCTAAAATAAGCATATGTAACCTATCATTTTTGTAGAGGTGGCTATACTTATCCAAATGTCATGAAATTTGTAAAATAGACTATTATGGTCATTTGTAGGCTACTATAATTTTATCAAAATTTACTCATCACTGGAAATATTTATCCTTTAAATCACCTTATTATATAAGGAAATTGATAAATGAATATAAATAAATTAGTTAGGCATAAGCATGTGGTTTTCTGTGGTTCTTGTGATGCATATGATCGATTGATGTTATTAGATAGGATTAGAAGTAATTGGTTGTATACAACTAGTTAATTATTGCCTTATAATTTAACTAGATGGTTGCATGTATAGTTTATGTTGTGGTGATGATTTCATGATGATAATAATCATTTCTATAAATATGGTTAATAACAAAGTTGTAGATAACTTACTTATCTACTTTGTGTTAAACTTTCATAGTCATAGGACTTATTGTTTTATAGCTGTTAGAATTCTGCTGTTAGAAATACTTGCTCTCTAGACAGATTTGAAAGATTGAATTGTTTGACATAGATAACTGTTGAATCACATTAAGATGATTAAGAGAAAGTTTTAGGAAATTTCATAATATTTCTAGAATGTCCACAGCCATATTATTTAGATGTGTATAACTCCAGTTATGGTCAAAACAAGTGGTTGTTGTCTTGCATTCTAGAAAATTGCTTAGGTGAGAATTTGTTTAATTACTAGGGAAGAGATATGCACCTACTCAGTAAAAGAAAATTTGTCTTGTTATCACCTTAATACAATGCTGTTGAGAACACTTATTAGTATGCATTTCATCACACCATATTATATCATACATGTCATTATATATGCATCCATGATTTCTTATTTCATGCTCATGCATATAGGATCGTCTGAAGGGATAACTCTGTTGGAGTTCGAAGAGCCAGAGGAACAACAGGAAGCACCTCAAGCCGTAGCTCCAGAAGGAGAGGGCAAACTCTTGATGACCTCCCTAAGTGCCTGGATCACAGGCCAAGCTCTTTCCTCAAATGCTAGCCCTAGAGCATCCTAAGTCTCCTATTTTTTACAAAACTTCACTTGAGTCCTTTTATGTTTGATGCATTCGGTGATAAGAGTTGAATTGAAACCACTTGATGCATAGAACTACCTTGTCTAGATATATACACCTTTAACCCTATGTAGGTCCAGGATCGAATACCTGCTTATCCATGCTTAGATCGGTAGAACTCGGGTGATTTCCTGTCACCTACGAGATATAGGTGGATAGACAAGCACGGTTGGCTATATTTGCTATCATAGAAAAGAACCATAGGGTAATGTAAATGCACGTCGGGCAGAGTCTATGTGTAGGTTGACTCAAGTGAATCCGTCTGTGCTGATTAAGGACTGTACCGTTGTTGGGCGCTTCTGACAAGATTGAACGCATGCCTCTCACTTAGCTGGCTCGATAACTCGTTCCGACCGCAAAGCCGAGTAGCTCAACTCGGGCCGGCCTCGTTCTATAAGAGTGTGCACTATGGATGGTAGTAAGGATGTGTGCAGAGCTAGATGAGAGCCCAATGGTAGGCCGGGCCTGAACATCCTGGCAGTTCTTCGTCCCTGATTGTGTGGTGCTGATCGAACCCGCAAAATGTGGACCTGAGTTGTACCAAAGATGACCTAAGGTGACCATTGATCTGGTCTACCTAGGTTTGTGTTAGGAACAAATTCCTAGCTAGTTGAAATTGATTCGAATCGCCATCTCTCCCAGACAGTGAGAAACTTGGCTAGTACCAACATCATAGTAACTATATTATGGAATGATCGTTATGATGAACATGGAATTATTATACCGGCTATGGTTACTATTGTTATGCTACTAAATGATATGTCACATGATTGGCACTGGTTAGTTGCTAATCTAGAGACGAATAGCTGTAATGAACTCGATGACCAAATTATAAAATGTATAACTGAATTAGTGGCTTTTTATGCAAAATGTTGTCAAGCTAGCTCCACTTATAAAGCCTTGCATAATCCTTGGAGTCATTTTATTTTTGGTTTATGACGGGTAAGTCTAGCTGAGTACCTTCTCATAATTAGGGTTTTATTCCCATTGTTGCATATGGTACAGTTTATCATGGCTATTGCAAGAATTGCTTCTGTCCCGCCATGGACGAGGAGTAAGCCCTGGGCAGGTGTAACATCCTAATGGGCCAAAGTGGGCCCAGTCCAATCCAGTTGTGGGCCGGTGGTACTGTAGCAGAATGTTCACCCGATAATGGGTCGGCCAAATTCGGGGGGGGGGGTACTGTCCACGTGTACTGTTCACCCAAAAATGGGTTGGCCAAACACTGTGCAACCAGGTTTAGTACCATACTAGAAACTCAGGATTCGCTAGATCAACTTAAATACCAGGGCCAGGGACGCGTAGTAACCTTCGGTTAACCGTTTTGAACGAAGCGACGACGAAAGTTCAAGCGGGTTGCTACGCGGGTCGGACCACTCCTAGGAAGAGTGGGCCGGGGCCATGTATGTCGAGACTGGACGTTACAGCAGGCATCTCTTATTAATCCCTCTCTGATGCTTTTGTGGAAGTGTGATCGTGAGCTGGCATGATATTTAAACAATGTTGCAGATGTTGGTTTCAAACTTTTAATTTGCTCCTGCTACTATCTTACCTAAATGTGGTTTGTAATAACTTTAATTCATACTCTGGTGGATGAACTGTATTTGTGAACTTTATGTAACGTGTGACATGCATGTTGAATCATGTATGATCTTGGTTGTATGTTGGTTGAATCAAGATCCTTCATGGTACTCGATGGTGTACCGGGTTTATATGGGCTCAAGTATGATAGTGCGACCGCTTGTGGGCTGCCATTATACTTGTGCTCTTATAAATTGTTTAGTTCTACTACAGATAGCGCCGTGTGGGTGTATAGACCATAGGCACGGTCTGCGGTGGACCGCGTCCATCTCTCTCCTCCCTCTCTAGTTCATGGTGCGCCGAGTCCAGATAGGTCCAGGCGAAGGGGCACGGCAGCTCTTCCTCCTACGGCGGCGCTCCTTGCCGGTGGCTAGCTCACACATTCTCATGCTACAATGGCTCAACGGGGCTGCTAGGAGGTTCTATGGCTTTGTGGGCTCACAGCGAGTTCACCGGTGGGCCAAAGGTGGCGCCTTGGTGGCTCTGGCACCCGGTGTTGGTGCTGCGGCGGATAGAGTCATTGGCATAGCCCAAGCAGGGATTCTACAGCTTCCGGTTGCTCCAGCGAACATGGCGAAGACATCAAGGCGAGGTGAAAGGGCTCGGGTGGGGACGGCCATGGCGCTGCGATGGGCGCGGTGACACGGCGGTGATGGCAACGTGTGACTAAGCTCCTAACAAGGCTTGGCAAGGCTCCTATGGCTTCCTAGAGCTTTGGTGGACGTAGCTAGGCTAAATGGGTGTGGCTGTGGGGTTCAAGCAAGGCCAGCCATGATGATGGCAGCATGGCAGCGACAGCGGCTAACAGCAAAGCTGTTGCACATCCCCACAGAGCCAAAGGTGGCTCTTTCCCTTCAATTAGAGACACGAACAAGCCAAAGAACCGGTCAATGATGACCAAGGGGCATGGCGGAGTCCCTACCGTGGCAAGGCATGCAGCGGAGCTCCAGTGAGCGGCCGGTGATGGTGGCTCAGGGGGCTAGGGCTCGCTAGGGGTTCAACCAGTTAGGCGGCTAGGTGCATAGGGTCATGGTGGACATCATCAGCCCCTCCATGATGAGCGGTGAGGCCGACATCAACAGGAACGGTCGCGCCATGGTGGTGGCAAGGGGACGTGGTAGCATGGCGAGGCAGGCATGGCCAGTAGTCCCTAGGGTCCTCTACCTTCAACCATCTAGCACAGGGTACATCTCTCGGTGGGGCAAAGCTCACCGAGGTGGTCATGCTACCTCTACCAGTGGGGTGAGGCCAGAATGGCTCTTGCCATGGACGTGCTCTGGCCATGGCAAGCATGTGTTGGTGCATGGTGAGGTCACTAGCGTTCCTAAGCTCCAAGAGTTTGGCAACGCCATGCCTTGGCATGTGCATGTATGCGTGGGTGCGTGCGACGGTCCCAAGGCGCTGCCTTGAGCTCCTCAGGTGGAAGCTCATGACTTGGCAGCCATGGAGTGGCAATGATAGCGAGAAGTGGGGTTCAATGGGGGCTCACCATGGTGGTGGTGTAGTTAGGTTGGCGGTGCAGTGGTGAGGCAAAGCCGTGATGAGGTGGTGTAGTGCCATGCTGAGCAGCTACGCCGATGTAGCAGATCGGGCGGTGTCTCTGGCTCTAGCAGCGTCTCCGCGGTGGCAATCCACTCTACCGAGCAGCGCTGCTCCCCCCTTCCTCCTTCTCCTCCCTTCTCTGGCTCGGCACGGCTGGTGAAATCACTAGTGGTGATGAGGTGGATGGACGAGGGGCTAGGGCACCAGAGAGGGGGTTTTATCGCGCCAAGACCTTCGTCGCGCTCGGTGACAAGCTCTACAAATAGAGTCCGTCAGGAGTGCTCATGAAGTGCGTCCCCCCAACCAGGGGAAGCAGCTCCTCCTCGAGGTCCATGCTAGGATTTGTGGACATCATGTGGCACCAAGGTCACTGGTCAGAAAAGCCTTTCGCCAAGGTTTTTACTGGCCCACCAGGCTACGAGATGCAGAGGAGGTCGTTCGTAGGTGTGAATGATTCTAGTTCTACGCTCGGCAAACCCATTTGGCGGCACAGGAGCTCCAAACCATCCCCATCACCTGGCCATTCATGGTCTGGGGCCTCGACATGGTGGGGCCCCTCAAAAAGGGCCCAGGCAGCTTCACTCACCTACTCATATTAGTTGACAAGTTCACCAAGTGGATAGAGGCCAAGCCCATTACCAACATCCGCTTGGAGGAGGCAGTCAAATTCTTCCTCGGCATCATCTACCGGTTCAGCATTCGTAACTGTATCATCACTGACCGCGGGACTAACTTCACCGAAAAGAAGTTCCTAGACTTCAGTGATGGATACAGCATCAGGATCGACTAGGCCTTGGTCGGACATCCATGAACTAACGGTCAGGTCAAACATGCCAATGGCATGGCCCTCCAAGGACTTAAGTCACGCATCTTCGACCGACTCAACAAGTACGCCAGGCGATGGGTCGTAGAGGTCCTAGTGATCCTCTGGAGCCTAAGAACGACCCCAAACCAATCCACAGGGTTCACACCCTTCTTCCTAGCCTACGGAGCTGAGGTAGTGCTGCCCTCTAACCTCGACCATGGCGCCCCAAGAGTGAAGGCTTTCGACCATGACCGAGCCGCGGAGGCTCAACAAGACGCAGTCGACCTGCTCGAAGAGGCCCACGAGATGACCATCATCCGCTCCGCTCACTACCAACAAACCCTCCGCAGGTACCACGAAAGGAAGATCAGAGGGAGGATACTCGAAGTCGGCGATCTCATTCTCCGGAGGACCCAATCAACGAAGGAAAACACAAGCTCTCTCCACCATGGGAAGGGCCCTATACAGTGACCGAAGTAATCCGATCGGGCACCTACCGACTAGAGGACAACAACAGCAACGTTCTCACCAACACTTGGAACATTGAACAGCTACGTCGTTTTTTGCCCTAAATTTGGTCTAACTGCTTTTTAGTCAACACTTGCCCTTGTAAAGCACCCCAGCCTGAACACTTTTAGCCCGGGTCGCTCGGGGGCTCCATAAGGGTACAATACTAAATACTACCTCTCATTTTTACTCTCGTTTTTACTATCACATGGTAAACAACTTCGTCCCCGAATGGAAGCACATTCATTTTCCTTTGATTGCCCTACGTAACTTTTGTTCTTACTCCTAACCGAACACACCCCGCCATGACCTATGGTTATGAGCAGCCAAGCCCTGCGGGCCATGCACAGGCTCTTAAAAAAGCTGTAGCCTATGGAACTAACGGGCAGGTATGAAAAAGCAAGGACAAAAAACAAAAGATATGCTAGGATAAAAACAAGGAATAGATAGTGATTCTATCAAAAAATAGTACTGATGTATTCATTGATACAAAAAACTGTTCACACGGGGACTCACCCACGAACTCAACTATTACATTTTCTACTGCTACTCCAAATACTACTGCGGCCGCTCGACGACATCGCCTGAACGCCAAAGGAGAAACCACGGCACACGCTGCCGGACATAACCACCTCCGCTGGGGCCCCGCCCGGTTCCGCTCCCTCGACTTTGGCGAGCGCAACGGGTACCTCAAGGGACCCACCTATTTTTGCTCCCTCCACTCTGGCGAGCGCAATGGGTACCTCAAGGGCGTCGCACCCATAGATGCTCAGTAGAAGAGCATGGAGCTCCTGACCTTCTCATGCAGTCAAGGCAGCTCCTAGTCAGGGACGCTGCTACCGAGGTATGGCCGCCATGGCTGGAAGAGATCTCATCAAACTTTATGAACTGGCCAAACCTGAGCAGCTGTAGGCGCGGAACCCTCCACCGGCACGATCCTGAGCAACTTCGCCTCCGACAAGGCTTGCCCGGTGAAGATCCACCGGAGAAAGTCCACACAAGGCTCCATCTTGAAGAACGCCTCGCAGATGAATCCAGCACCGCCCCGGGCAGCCTCTAGCTCGACATCGTGCTCTGGATTCACGAAAGGATCTGTAAGTCCTCCCCCTCGCTCACCTCCTCTCTCACTTAGGAACCACCACAGCATACAGGCACTCTCGGTGAGAAAGAAGAAGAAGGAGAGACAATAGTTGGAGAACAGGCAAAGGACTACGACGGAGAGCCCTCTCCCTCCCCCTATTTAAGGAAGAAACACGGTGACAGGTCCTAATGGCTAGAGGGGGTGAATAGCCTAATAAAAAATTCTTCAACAACACTTAACAAAATGGTTAGACAATTATGAGATGAAGCAAGAGTTGCGCTAGCCTACTCAAAATGCAAGCCACCTACCATAATTCTAGTTTAGATAGTATCTATTCACACAATAGCTATGACACTACCCTATGTTAGTGTGCTCTCAAAGGCTAACTAAAGAGCCACACCAACCAACCAACCAAGCTCTCACAACTAACTACACTAAAGAGCTTGACAACTAGTTTGCGGTAATGTAAAGAGAGTGATCAAGATAGTTATACCGCCGTGTAAATGAAAGAACCAATCAATCACAAGAGTGAATAACAATAAAGACCAATCACCTCGGAATCAATGGATGAACACAATGATTTTTTACCGAGGTTCACTTGCTTGCCGGCAAGCTACTCCTTGTTGTGGCGATACACTCACTTGGAGGTTTACACGCTAATTGGCATCACACACCAAACCCTCAATAGGGTGCTGCACAATCAACACAAGATGAGGATCACACAAGCCAGCAATCCACTAGAGTACCTTTTGGCTCTCCACCGGGGAAAGGTCAAGAACCCCTCACAATCACCACGATCGGAGCCGGAGACAATCACCACCCTCCGCTCGACGATCCTCGCTGCTCCAAGCCATCTAGGTTGTGGCAACCACCAAGAATAACAAGTGAATCCCGTAGCGAAACACGAACACCAAGTGCCTCTAGAAGCAAACACTCAAGCAATGCACTTGAATTCTCTCCCAATCTCACAAAGATGAAGAATCAATGATGGAGATGAGTGGGAGGGCTTTGGCTAAGCTCACAAGGTTGCTATGTCAATGCAAATGGCTAAGAGAGTAAGCTTGAGCCGGCCATGGGGCTTAAATAGAAGCCCCCACGAAATAGAGCCGTTGTACCCCTTCACTGAGCACAACGCGGGGTAACCGGACGCTCCGGTCGGATCGATCGAATGCTGGCCCACAGCGTTCGGTCACGTGATACTCACCACATGTCCCTTGCTTCAAATACTGTTTGTCATATTTTAACAGTCATTTGTTGACCGGACACAGCGCACAAACTAACCGGACGCTCAGCCACTAGCGTCCGGTCGTTTCCAGTAAGGTTCCAGAAATGATATTTCACGACCGGACACAGCCAGCGTCTGATCACTTGTTGACTTCATACTGCGTTGTTGGTCAACACGACCGGACACAGCCTTTCAGTGTCCGGTCGCTGAGTGACCCAGCGTCTGGTCGTTTGACCGACGCCAGCGTCTTCGCTGTTACAACTGACCGGACGTGCTGGTTCCTCTGAGACCAGCGTCCAGTCACTTTGTGACCAGCGAGACCAACTCCTCTTCACGTCTATCTTCTTCACCCTTGCTCAAATGTGCCAACCACCAAGTGTATCACCTTGTGCACATGTGTTAGCATATTTTCACAAACATTTTCAAGGGTGTTAGCACTCCACTAGATCCTAAATGCATAAGCAATGAGTTAGAGCATCTAGTGGCACTTTGATAACAGCATTTCAATATGAGTTTCACCCCTCTTAATAGTATGGCTATCAAACCTAAATGTGATCACACTCTCTAAGTGTCTTGATCACCAAAACAAAATAGCCCCTACAAATTATACCTTTGCCTTGAGCTTTTTGTTTTTCTCTTTCTTCTTTCCAAGTCGAAGCACTTGATCATCACCATGCCATCATCATCATCATGCTATGATCTTCATTTGCTTCACCACTTGGAGTGTGCTACCTATCTCATGATCACTTGATAAACTAGGTTAGCACTTAGGGTTTCATCAATTCACCAAAACCAAACTAGAGCTTTCACGCGGCAGCCAAAGAGGGGCAAAAGATTAGAGCAAAAAACTCTCCCCCTTCCCCCATTCAATGCGAATGGGAAACAATGGGACACACCCCGACTGATGGGACGCACGCTGGCCGATGGGAACGACGCCGGGTCAGACGGAACGCCGCCTGGTGAGATGAAACATGGCCTGGGTATGGCCCACCACTATCGCACGACTGGACGTGAAAATCGAAATGTCACCACGTGCAGGCAGCTCTCCGCATCCCCAAGTGGGACTTGGAAAAACCCAAAATGAGATCTCCGTCGGGAGAGACCATCGGGCTTCTTAAGTTGATCGAACGGCTCAGAAAAACACACCGAGAGACAGGTAGGAAGCGAAGGGACACCCCATGTTGGCCATGCCGACTCCGTCACGAACGACGAGCATGGGTCTCAGTCGAACGTTTCCTACTAAAGCTCTCCAAACCCCATCACTCAAGTCATCAAGGTAAAACACTACCAACCCCCTCAATTTCTTTATAATCATTTCATACATCCATACGTGCATTCATTCCATACGCTCGAGCCTCCCGGATGATTCGGGCCCTGAACCACCCGGGGGCTCGAGCACTAAGCATCGCACGTGCAGCGAAATGCATCACAACGCTCCGTGTTGCGTCATGAAGAGGCAGTTGCCTCATTCGACATGAGCAACAATAGAGCCTAGGGAGAAAAACACGGATGAGCCTCGTGCGGCCCTCGTCCAATCTGGCAGACAAGGTCATCTCAACCTTCTCGTTCGATCCTGAACCTCTTGCCAAGCCCATAGAATCTCCATTGAGGGGAGGCCGTTAGGCCACCCGGGTCAGTCTCTGGAACAACCCAGGCATCTACCGGGTTGTAGGTAAAGGAGCAGTGAAATGTCACAAGAGGGCTATGCCGACCCTATCACGAACGATGGACCCAGATTCCACTCGATCATACCCGTTAGTGAACTCACCAAGCGCGTCACTCGAGCCCGAGAGATCGGGACAAGCGACAAAACTCAACCCCTTCGGTTGTGAGGAACTGAGGACAGGGTAATGCACACAACTCACACTGACCCCTACCAAGGCCCAACAGGGCTTGGGGGCTCAAGAAACAAAATGCCTAGGTCTGCGACCCTGAACTCGCCCCATCTGGCTACGCTCCGACTGTGCTCCAAACACCTGGGTCTGCGACCCCAAACTGGCCCCATCCGGCTGCGCTCCGACTACGCTCCAAACACCTAGGTCTACGACCCCAAACTCGCCCCATCTGGCTACGCTCTGACTGTGCTCCAAATACCTGGGTCTGCGACCCCGAACTCGCCCCATCTAGCTACGCTCCGACTACGCTCCAAACACCTGGGTCTGTGACCCCGAACTCGCCCCATCTAGCTACGCTCCGACTACGCTCCAAAACACCTGGGTCTATGACCCCAAAACTCACCCCATCAGGATCTACGAGCTCGAGCTCGCCCGATCCCAAACTAATTAAACTAACTGCCTCAGCTGCGCGGGCCGCACCGAGGCCAGGATCCATGACTCCGACTCGCCCGATCCCACGGCACGCACCGACGCCAGGATTCACAAGCTCTGTCTCGTCCGATCCCTAAAAAACTAACTGCCTCACCCAATCCCACGGCGTGCATCGACGCCGGGATCCGTGAGCTCTGTCTCACCCGATCCCTAAAAACAACTAACCACCTCGGCTGCACAACGACGCCTTGGTTAAACAACTCCATCTCGACTGAAAAACATGCGCACACGCCCGCTAACAAAGACCCCCCAGACGGTTCTGCTCGAACTGCCCGGGGGCTTAGGGGCTACACCCGCGGGTGCGCTCGCGTGCACCCACCATCGAGACAAAAATCCCCCGGACGATTCTCCCCGAATCGCCCGAGGGCTCGGGGGCTCCTGTCGGGTTCATAAACCTAGGGTCCCTCGTAGACCGGCTTCCCAACAAAAGGCTCGGCCCAAGCAGATAGCGAGCAACTCATGGGCCGGCCCAAGTATCGAAACAAACAGGCCAGGAGGGTGATCCAATCACCGACCGGAAGGTCTGGCCGAGGAAGAGCGGCACCCGTTTACCGCCTCCAGCCCACCTCACCGACCGGAGCACTCGCTCTGACTCCAGCCGCCTCCGAACAACCTCTCCGACCGAAAGGCCTGGTCAAAGCACTACTTCTAACTCCGACCCTGCATCTTCGACCGGCATACGTAGAAGCCCTGCTCACCACTCTTCTCCGACTGGCGCAACCAGAGCCGACTGGGACCAACCAACCAGGACCAACCGACCGGGGACGCCCACTCGGAAAGGACCAGGGAATGAACGGAGAAAGCAAGGCAAGGCGCTCAAGTCAAACCATGATACCAGGGACCGTACCCTGTATACCTGCAGGAATAGTACTCTGCAATGGCCCTAACACAAACAGTACTGTAGGCACCGACATTTTCCTCTACAGTATTGTGGGCGCCGATTAACTCCCATACGGTAAGGCCCCCCACATGCCTTTGGGCATCGATAGTGTTGTGGGCGCCAGGATTTACCGTATTGAGTGAACATGGTGAAACTCCTCACATACCTCTGGGCATCAATAGTATTTTGTAGGTACTGACATCTGCCATACCCAAACAAAGACGACGTAATCTCCCACGTGCATCTGACATCCAATAGTGTTGTGGGAGGCTAGCATCATCCTGTACCCGTCGGCGTGGGTAGCAAGGCTTAGAAGCATACGTACTCCCTCCCTCTCACTTGAAAGGCCATCCCCTTCATCTATAAAAGGGGATGCGCTCTCTCCCAAGAGACTAAGTTGATTCAAGTTCATCCAAGTCAATCTAGATCGATCAAGTTCACTAGCTCACAACCACAAAACTGCCAGGTTTGGACCTCAAGCACACGCTTGAACACTTAGCTCATAGCGAAGCTCCTGTCGCTCTCGACCCTTCTGACCGGAGCCGACCGGACCTCTCATACACCCCATCTTTCTCCTTCTCGTTTGTAACCCCACTAGAAACTTCGAGCACCTAGGCTCAGGAATAACGTCACCGACCGACTCAAACTGGACGTAGGGCACGTTGCCTGAACCAGTATAAACCCTGTGTCATTGAGTGCTAGGCCACCTCCGATCACAACGTACGGCAAAACTACAAATATTTACTTGTTGGTCACTTTATGCACCAACAGTATGTTAGTCATTAGAGCTAGCCCATTAGTTTGCGAGATGTAATCATATTTTAGAGTTGCGGTTGCCGTTAATTATTTACGTCCCTGCGTTGCATCCACGTATTTCATGATAGGAGCGATGTTGGATCACGGAGTCGTCTGGAGTAGTGGAAGCAAATGGTGACTTGATGAACATGCCACCATGATGAAAAGCTAACTTGGTTATATTTTACCCAGACAAGCCCCGGTGCATAACCCATATTATTCTACACTTTATTTTATGCTTGTGCATTAAGTTTTAAGGAGTTGAATGAAAACCACTTGCATATATATATATCCTTATCCTATGAGTCCTACTAGTATGTCAGGATTGTGTAGATTGCTATGCTATAGGACCCGGTAGAAGTCGACTGATTACCTGTCACTCACGAGAGATAGGAAAGATATTAATGTTGTTATTATATTACTATCAATTGGAATATATATGAATGAAATTGGAGGCCGAGCGGAATGGTACTTTGGATCTGGACCTGGTTAGGCATTCAAGCGAGGCTCAGATTGTACTTGTTTCGCCTGTGTCGATTGAGAACCATCCGTTGCGTGGATTCTAGTCAGGTCACAGACTTATTATCCTGAGCACATACTTGCTTATGGGAGCGAGAAGGATCGTTGCTCTCTTGTCGTGGGTTTTGGCTCTTTCTGGGCCAACTGATTGGAGGCAGGGATGGTGGAGGTCTAAGCACCACACTGAGTCCGGGACTTAGGAGTGGGTGCTTGGAGTCCAAGTTTGGACGGGGATCTAGACCCCTTGACAGGAGAGTGGTGAGTTGGTCTTGCTTGTGCCTGGGGTATAAGCAGGGCATGTGTTTCGGGGTACCCAGCTAGGATACATTGGTTCGCAAACCACCATGTGATACGGTATGACTTGGCTATGATCTAGCACCGTAGTAAGAACTGGAATATGAAAGATGGTAAGATGGTTCTGATTGCTTACCACCTGCTTGAAGGTAGCATAGGTGCTTACATAGAATGGTTAGTTAATGAACTAATGATGACTGCTAATAAAATTGAATATAAGGACACACGCTTGGTAATGCTTCCTGTAGATGCAATAACCTACAAGCCAGATAGCCTTGCATATCCTTGGAGTCTTTTCTTTCCTCCTGATGGGTAAGTCTTGCGGAGTACAATTGAGTACTCAGGGTTTGATCTACCCTGTTGTAGGTGATAGGAATATGTGGAGCTGACACTTTTGTGTGTAAACCTTCTGGTGGGCTCAGCGAGGATTTCCTTAACGTTGCGGACATAGAGTTTATTTGAAACTTCCACCCAAAAATGTTTTACAATGGAAAAATTTATAACCTGCTATGATGCATATAATGGATCATCATGTTAATGTTTAACTTGTCATTAAATGATTTTATTTCTGCTAAAACTTTGATAACATGGTTATATTCCGCTGTTATAAATAATAAATATTATACTCTGATGTTGCATGGAAAGTGATGTAAGAAATGGCTAAAATGTTGCAAGCTTTATTCTCCCATTTATGATCCTGTTGAAAAATGGGAATTTTTGGGTTCTCCCATGGGGTGTGCTCGACAGAACTACCTGATGTAGCTCACCTTCGGGGTGCTTAGTGTCTAGTGGAAAACAAGCGCCTCCATAAGTGTTTTATTTCGGACGGTTCTGCCACACCTATGACCTCTAGCTGATGGAGAGCCAGCATTAGTCATCGCTTGCGGAGCGCTTCTTCCGGCAATAGAGAATTCTAGTCCTGTGCACCGTCTGGCAACATCCGCAGAGAGGAGGCTTCGTAAACTGCCTTGAAAACGAATCCTTCACAGGACCGATCGGAGCCAACAACATCTACTCCAAAGACGAAAAAAACCCTTGTGCCAAGGCCGGCCTCCTCTATTAGAGGTGAGAATGGGGTGCTATGAGACGATGCTCCTTCTTTAGGATCCGCACTATACCACAACCAATTTGTAGTGACTACAAAAGAGTCGCTATAAGTCGTTATATCGACCGATGATCGGTCCCTATAACGTTATACCGACCGATATAATGGTCTTCGTAACTGGTGTCGGTATAAATCTATAGCGACCGACGGGGTTTATACTGACCGATAGTTGGACACTAATACTTATATCGACCAGTGTTTTAGCGACCAATGGTTTGAGGATATCAAACTTTTTTCCAACCAATAATTGAGACAAAGTGTAAATTAATCTAGTTAAAATTGAGACAAAGGATATTGCATATGAAATTACCATTTAGCAATTAAGCATAGTCAACCGCAAGATTGGGGAAAACTTGTATGAACTCACACTGTAGCCATGCTCGAGTCGCCATAGAGCCTCAGCAAGGCACATAGCCGTACCTCTTGCCAGATCTACAACTCTTATGGTTGTGGTATATATAGCTAGATCTGCAATGAGGGACGAGGGACTAGCCGCTCATGTAGTCGAATGCCGACAGCGAAGGCTCTTGTCGTAGCTCACGTGGCCCCACCTAGCCATGACCGCTAGAGTTGCCCCAAGCAGCGGCAAGGATGACGCAGGCGACGAGGATGAAACTAGTGGCTGGGATGGCACCGATGGCCGAGACAGGGGGGACGGGACTGTGGCGGCGCCGGAAGGAGCACCCCTGACGAGCGTGGTGTGAAGCTGGAGGCGCGCCCATGAGGAAGTGTGGTGTCAGGGGCGTGGGATTGGGATTGGGCTAGGAGGTGGCTACTTTGTGGGCGTAAGGATAGGGTTTTGGTGTTGCGTCTGACAGGCGGGCCACGAAATTACTTCATGTGCGAGTGGGCTAGGCTAAGTGTCGGTACAGAAAGGGACCAACTAGTGAATATTTGTAGTTTTGATGTACGTTGTGATCGAAGGTGGCCTAGCACTCAATGACATAGGATTTATACTGGTTTAGGCAACGTGCCCTATGTCCAGTTTGGGTCAGTCGGTGACTTTATTCTAGAGCCTAGGTGCTTGAAGTCTATAGTGGGGTTACAAACGAGAAGGAGAAAGGTCGGGTGTACGAGAGGCCCGGTCGGGTCCGGACGGAAGGGCCGGGGGCCACCGTAACTCCGCTATGAGCTAGGTGTTCGAGCGTGTGCTTGAAGGTTTGCCAATTATTGATCTAGTGAATCTCAACTTGAAGGAAGGCGACCTCCTTTGTTGGAGGCAGCGCAACCCCTTTTATAGATAAAGGGGATGGCTATACAAGTGAGAGGGAGAGAGTACGGATGTTTCTAAGCCTTGTTGCCCACATCGACGAGGGTAGCGATGATGGTAGGCACCCACAATACTATTGACGTCACTGTAGAATGTCAAGTGCACATGGGAGGTTGCGTTGGCTTCTTCAGGAAGGGTGGATGTCGGTACCTGCAAAATACTATTGGTATGTGAGGAGCCTTACCACGTGTACTAGGTATGGTGAATCCTGGTGCCCACTATTGATGCCCAGAGGCATGTGGGGGCTTTTTTCCGTATGGGAGCTCAATGGCGCCTACAATACTATAGACACAAATGTTGGTGCCTACAATACTGTTTGTGTCAGGGTGGTTGTGAAGCACTATTCTCGTAGGCGTATAGGGTATGGTCCTAGTATCATGGTTTGACTTGTGTGCTGCCTTTTTCGTTCGCCCATGGTCCCTTCCGAGCGGGCATCCCCGGTCGGATGGCTCCAATTGGCCCTGGCCAAACCAGTTGGAGAAGAGCGGTAAGCAGACTTCCTACAGGGTCCTCGGTCGGAGACGTGGGGTCGGAGTAGGAAGCAGTGTTTTGGGCCAGGCCTTCCGATCGGAGAGACCGCCCGGAGGCGGCTGGTGCCCGAGGCGAGTGCTCCGGTCGGAGAGGTGGGCCGAAGAAGTTGTCGAGCGGGCATTTGTTCTTTTGGGTAGACCTTCCGGTCGGCGACCAGACTTTCCTTCTGGCCTGTCGTGTTTTAGACTCTTGGGCTGGCCCGTGAACTACATGCTGTTTTCCTAGGCCGAGCCCTGGCGTGGAAGCCGGTCCCCGAGGGACCCTAGGTTTATGAACCTCATAGGAGCCCGCGAGCCCTCGGGCGATTTGAGCAGAATCATCCGGGGGATTTTTTGCCTTGTCGGCGGGTGCGCGCGAGCACACCAACGGGTGTAGCCCCCGAGCCCCCAGGCAGTTCGGGCAGAACCGGCTGGGGGGTTTTCTGCGTTGTCAGCGGGAGGTGTTTTTTGTGTTGTGTCGGTGGGTGCGCGCGAGCATTCCCGCGGGTGTAGCCCCCGAGCCCCCGGGCGGTTCGGTCCGAAACGTCTGGGGGTGTTGTTTCAGCAGGCGTGCGTGTTTTTAGTTTGAGATAGAATTTTGTTAACCATGGCATCGTTGCGTAGCCAAGGCGGTTTGAGGCGCGGGGATGAGACAGAACTTACTGATCCTGGCGTCGATGCATGCCGTGGATCGAGTGAGAAGGTTTAGTTCAGGATAGACCCTGGCGTCGATGCGCGCCACAGATGGAGATAGCTTGGTTCGGACGTGTCAGAGCTCACTGATCTTTAGCGTCGATGCGTGCCGCGGGATCGAGCGAGATGGAGCCATGAACGGACACAGGCGTCGGTGCGTGCCGTGGATAGAGAGAGTTAGTTTAGTTAGTTCAAGAATAGAACAAGCCAGAGCTTGTGGATCCTGGGAGTGCAGGTTTATTGGAGCGCAGTCGGAAGTGAAGCCATTATGCGAGTTTAGGAGCCACGGTCCCTGGTTTATTGGAGCACAGTCGGAAGTGAAGCCGTTGCGCGAGTTTAGGAGTCGCAGTCCTAGGTTTTATTCGAGCACAGTCGGAAGTGAAGCCGTTACGCGAGTTTAGGAGTCGCGGTCCCAGGTTTTATTGGAGCGCAGTCGGAAGTGAAGCCGTTACGTGAGTTTAGGAGTCGCGGTCCTAGGATTATGAAGCCAAAGCGTAGTTAGTTGGTTAAAGATCGGACGAGGCGATGCTCGTGAATCCTGGCGTCGGTACGCGCCGCGGGACTGGGCATGTCGGAGTCGTGGATCTGGCGAGTACGAGGTCGCCGTCCTTGGTGTTTGTCTTGAGCCCCAGAGCCCTATCGGGCCTTCGTGGGGGTCGATGTGAGTATTGTGTGTTACCCCATCCTTGGTTCCTCACAACCGGAGGGGCTGAGTTTCGTCGCCTGTCCCGATCGCTCGGGCTCGAAGACTAGCTCGGTGAGCTTGCTAACGGGTGTGATCGAGTGGAATCCAGGTCTGTCGTTCGTGATGGGGTCGGCATAGCCCTCTTGTGACATTCCACTACTCCTTTACCTGCAACCCGACAGATGCCTAGGTCGTTCCGAAGACCGGCCTGGGTGGCCTAACGGCCTCCCCTCGATGGAGATTCTGTGGGCCTGGCGAGAGGTTTAGGATCGAACGAGAAGGTTGAGATGACCCGGTCTGCCGGACCGGGCAAAGGCCGCACGGTGCTCATCTACGGTTTTATCCCCTGGCTCTGTTGGTTGCCCATGTCGAATGAGGCAACCGCCGCTTCGTGACGCAACACGGAGTGTTCTGGTGCATCTCGCTGCACGTGCGATGCTTAATTCCGAGCCCTCGGGCGGTTCAGGGCCTGAATCGTCCGAGAGGCACGGGCGTATGAAATGAATGCGCATATGGATGTATGAATGATTTATAAAGAAATAGAGGGGGTTTTGGTAATGTTTACCTTGACAACTGGAGTGATGGGGCTCGGAGAGCTTCAGTCGGAAACGTCCGACCGGGACCCGTGCTCGTCGTTCGTGATGGAGTCGGCATGGCCCACATGGGGCATCCCTTCGCTTCCTACCTGTGTCTCTATGTTTATCCTGAGTGATTCGATTGGCTCGGGGGATTGGTTGGTCTCCCGGCGGAGATTTTGTTTTTCGGTCTCCCTAGGCCTGGCCTGGGGAAGCGGGGAGCTGCCTGCTCATGGTGACACTTTAGTTTTCGCGCCCGGTTGTGTGATAGTGGTGGGGCATACCCTGGCCACGCTTCGTCCTGCTAGGTGGCGTTCTGTCTGACCCGACGTTGCTCCGACGGTCAGTGCGCGTCCCATGGTTTCCCATTCGTATTGAATGGGGGTAAGTGGAGAGTTTTGTGCTCTGATCGTTTACCTTTTTTCTTTAAATAGGGGGAGGGAGAGGGCTCTCCGTCATAATCCTTTGCCTGTTCTCCAACTATTGTCTCTCTTCCTTCTTCCTTCTCACCGAGAGTGCCTGTATGCCACGGTGGTTCCTAAGTGAGAGAGAGAGAGTGAGCGAGGGGGAGGACTTACAGATCCTTTTGTGAACCCGGAGCATGATGTTGGACTGGAGGTGATGCTGATCTGCGAGGCCTTCTTTGGGATGGAGCCGTGTGTAGACTCACGATCGTGCCGGTGGAGGGTTCCGTGCCTACAGCTGCTCAAGTCGGCCAGTTCACAAAGTTTGATGAGATTTCTTCCAGCCATGGCGACCATACCTCGGGAGCGGCGCCCCCACCCATGAGCTGCCTTGACTACATGAGAAGGTCAGGAGCTCCATGTTCTTCTACCGAGCAACTAA
Source organism: Miscanthus lutarioriparius (assembly GCA_904845875.1). Classification (NCBI taxonomy): domain Eukaryota; kingdom Viridiplantae; phylum Streptophyta; class Magnoliopsida; order Poales; family Poaceae; genus Miscanthus; species Miscanthus lutarioriparius. The sequence continues at coordinate 34,750,587 of CAJGYO010000019.1, read as the reverse complement.
AGGTGCGACGCCCTTGAGGTACCCATTGTGTTTTGCTAAAGTTTTGAAGGAGCGGAACCAAGCGATTTCTGGCGTTCAAGTCATCGAGTGGCCGCAGTAGTATTTGTAGTAGTAGAAAATGTAATAGTTAAGTTTTGTGGGTAAGTCCCCATGTAAATAGTTTCTTTGTATCAATGAATACAACCGTACTGCCCCTGTGACAAAAGCACCATATCTATTTCCTTGTTATTGTCCTAGCATAACCTTTGTTTTTATCCTTTCTTTCTCGTACCTGCCCGTTTGTCCCGTAGGGTGCGATCCTGGGAGCCCGGGGCAAGGACCACGGGGCTCAGCTTGCTCGTATCCGTAGGGAAAGGCGGGGTGCGTTCGGTTTGGGAGGGAGAACAGGGTTACGTAGGGTAACCAAAGGAATGGAATGTGTTTCCGTTCGGGGGGAAAGTTATATACCATGTGATAGTAAAGAGAAAGAGAGATAATACTCAATATTTGTACACTTATGGAGCCCCCGAGCGACCCGGGTTGAAAGCGTTCGGGCGGGGGCGCTCTTACAGGAGCATGTGTTTTAAGCGAAAGTGTTTAGACCAAATTTAAGGGAAAAACGATGTAGCTGTTCAATGTTCCAAGTGTTGTTGAGAACATTGCCATTGTTGTCCTCCAGTCAGTAGGTGCCCGGTCGGATTACTTTGGTTACCGTATAGGGTCCTTCCCAGGGTGGAGAGAGCTTGTGTTTTTCCTTTGTCGATTGGGTCCTTCGAAGCACGAGATCGCCGACTTCGAGTGTCCTTCCTCTGATCTTCCTTTCGTGGTACCTACGGAGGGTTTGTTGATAGCGAGTGAAGCGGATGATGGTTGTCTCACGGGCCTCTTCGAGCAAGTCGAGTGCGTCTTGTTGAGCCTCCGCGGCTCGGTAGTGGTTGAAAGCTTTTACTCTTGGTGTGCCATGGTCGAGGTCGGAGGGCAACACGGCTTCTGCTCCGTAAGCCAGGAAGAAAGTTGTGAATCCCGTGGATCGGTTTGGGGTCATTCTTAGGCTCCAGAGGATCGCTGGGACCTCTGCAACCCATCGCCCGGCGTGTTTGTTGAGTCTGTCAAAGATGCGTGACTTGAGTCCTTGTAGGACCATGCCATTGGCGCGTTCGACCTGACTGTTAGTTCGTGGATGTTCGACCGAAGCCCAGTCGATTCTGATGCCATATCCATTGCTGAAGTCTAGTAACTTCTTCCCGGTGAAGTTAGTCCCGTGGTTAGTGATGATACAGTTAGGAACGCCGAATCAGTAGATGATGTCAAGGAAGAATTTGACCGCCTCTTCCGAGCGGAGATTGGTGATGGGCTTGGCCTCTATCCATTTGGTAAACTTGTCGACTGCTACGAGTAGGTGAGTGAAACCGCCTGGGCCTTTTTTGAGGGGTCCTACCATGTCGAGGCCCCAGACCGTGAATGGCCAGGTGATTGGGATGGTTTGGAGCTCTTGCGCCAGTAAATGGGTTTGTCGAGCGTAGAACTGGCATCCTTCGCACCTGCGGATGACCTCCTCTGCATCTCGTAGCACGGTGGGCCAGTAAAAACCTTGGCAAAAGGTTTTTCTGACCAGGGACCTTGGGGCCGCATGATGCCCGTAGATCCCAGCATGGACCTCGAGGAGGATCTGCTTCCCCCAGCTGGCGGGGACGCACTTCATGAGCACTCCTGACGGACTCCATTTGTAGAGTTCGTTACCGAGCGCAACGAAGGTCTTGGTGCGTCGAGCGATTCGTCGGGCTTCAGTTCTTTCAGGTGGGAGAACCTCCTCGAGGAGGTAGGTGAGTAGTGGTACTCGCCAGTCGGTTTGATCGAGTGCCAATACGGCGACGTCCGCGGGTGACGTCGTTATAGAGGTACTGGGATCGGAGCCCCCGAGCGCCGGCTTGCCGTTGGGGTCGGAGCCCCTGAGCGCCGACTGGGCGTTGGGGTCAGAGCCTTCGAGCATGAGCTGGCCGTCGGGGTGTGTCTGGGTTGGACCTTCCAGGATGCAGGTGGACGGCTTGTGGACGTCGTTGATGAAGACCCCGCTCCAGGATGGATCCCACCTGGCGGCTAGTTTTGCAAGGAAATCGGCGGCGTCGTTGTCCCTTCGAGGGACGTGATGCAGTTCGATTCCCTAGAATTTGTCCTCGAGCTTACGCACCTCTTGGCAGTATGCTGTCACGAGGGGGCTTTTGTAGGAAGACTCCTTCATGACCTGATCAATGACTAATTCTGAGTCGCCATGGACGTAGAATCGCATAGCACCGAGCTTGATGGTGATGCGTAGTCCGTTGATAAGGGCCTCGTATTCCACGACGTTGTTTGAAGCCGAAAAGTGGAGGCGGATGGCGTAGCGGAGCCTACACCCGTCTAGGGAGATCAGAACCACTCCAGCCCCTGAGCCGGCGCCATTACGGACTCGTCGAAGTACATTGTCCAGTACTCGTGGGAGACGTCCGGGGCCGGTAGTTGGACCTCCGTCCATTCGGCAACAAAATCCGCGAGAGCCTGAGACTTAATTGCGATGCGGGGGGTATACCTGATGTCATGGCCCATGAGTTCAAGGGCCCACTTAGAGATTTGTCCCGCGGCATCGCAGTTGCGGATGATGTCTCCGAGTGGGTATGAAGTGATGACTGTGACTTCGTGGTTGGTGAAGTAGTGTAGCAGCTTCCTAGTGGCCATTAGCATGGTATATAGGAGTTTCTGCACCTGGGGGTACCAGACCTTGGGGTCGGTAAGTACTTCTCCGACGAAGTATACGGGTCGCTGTACCTTGAGCTGGTGTCCCGGTTCCTCCCTTTCGACGACCAGGGCGGCACTCACCACATGGTTACTTGCTGCGACGTAAAGGAGGAGGGGTTCTCCCCGTTCGGGAGCGACGAGGATCGGGGCTAACGTCAGGGATGTTTTGAGGCTTTCGAGAGCCTATTGGGCTTCCTCAGTCCAGACAAAGGTGTCCGTCTTTTTGAGGAGCTTATAGAGTGGCATCCCCCGTTCACTGAGCCAGGAGATGAAGTGACTAAGGGTCGCCAGGCAGCCGGTGAGCCTTTGTATGCCTTTTACATTGCGTATGGGGCCCATGTTAGAGATGGATGCGATCTTTTCGGGGTTGGCCTCGATGCCGTGCTCAGATACAATGTATCCAAGCAGCTTTCCCTATGGAACCTCAAAAACACATTTTTCGAGATTCAGCTTGATGTTGAACCTTCGGAGGTTCGTGAATGTTGCGGCCAAGTTTGTGATCTAGTCTCAAGCTCGAGCCGTTTTGACCAGTATGTCATCAACATAGACGGCGATTGTTGGTTTCGGCCATTCAGCCTGATCAGACTGATTAGGCGGGTCGATTTGGTCAGCGAAGCATTGCTGCATGCACCTTTGGTAGGTGGCACCAGCGTTCTTCAGACCAAAAGGCATGGTCACATAGCAGTAGGAACCATACAGGGTGATAAACGAGGTCGCGAGCTGATCGGAATCTTTCATCGCGATTTGCTGATAGCCTGAGTAGGCATCGAGAAAGGAGAGGATCTCGCAACCCGAGGTGGAGTCAATTATCTGGTCTATGGGCGGTAAAGGAAAGTGATCCTTCGGACACGCTTTATTAAGTCCGGTGTAATCGACGCACATTCTCCACTTCCCGGTCTTTTTTCTGACAAGGACGGGATTGGTGAGCCAGTCGAAGTGGAAAACCTCCCTGATGAATCTGGCTGCCAGGAGCTTGGCGATCTCTTCGCCTATGGCCCTGCGCCTCTCGTCGTGAAACGACGCAGGCGTTGCTTAGTGGGCTTTCAGCTCGGGATAAGCCGTAGTGCGTGCTCGGTGACCCCCCGTGGTATTCCTGGCATGTCAGAGGGCTACCATGCGAAGACATCGCGATTGTCACGTAGGAAGTCGACGAGCTTGCATTCCTATTTGGCCGGGAGCTAGGTCCCGATTCGCACCGTTTTGGCTGGGTCGGCGGGGTCGACACCCACCGCCTTGGTTTCCTCGAGTGGGCGGAAGGCTATCGAGGAGGTCGGTTTGTTGCAGTCTAGGATTGCTAGGGTTGACGACTCCCCGAGCTGCAAGAGCTCAGAGGAGTTGACAACCATGGTAGCGAGCTTGTAGTGCTCGCGGTCGCACGCGAAGGCGTGCAAGAAGGCGTTACTCACGGTGATGATGCCGTTTGGACCCAGCATCTTTAGCTTGAGGTAGGTGTAGTTGGGGATCACCATGAATCGTGCGTAGCATGGCCGTCCTAAGATGGCGTGGTAGGACCCTAGAAAGTCCACCACTTCGAAGGTGAGGACCTCCGAGCGGAAGTTGGCCCGGCTGCCGAACATGATGGGCAGATCGATCTGTCCGAGCGGGTATGCCTGCGCTCCTGGGATTACCCCGTGGAAGGGGGAGCCCGCTGGGTGGAGCTCTGATCGGGGGATGCACATGGCATCGAGGGTGTCGATGTACAGGATGTTGAGGCCGCTCCCCCGTCCATCAGCACCTTGGTGAGGCACTTCTTGCGGATGATGGGGTTGACGACGAGCGGGTAGCGTCCCGGTCTTGCTACGCAGGAGGGATGGTCCCTCTGATCAAAGGTGATCGGGGACTCCGACCAGCTGAGAAAGGAGGGGATGGCCGTCTCGGTGGTGCACGCCTTCCTGTAGCGTACCTTATGCTGCTGTTTAGTCCAAATGGCGTCTGACCCACCGAAGATCATGATGCACTCCTTAGGTTCGGGGAAACCGTCTCCGTCCTTGCCTACCGCGCCTCCCCTCTTGGCTACCGGCTCCTTGCTGTCTCCCTCCTTTGACCCGCTGATCTGTCGGAGGAAACGTTTGAGGAGCTCGCACTCCTTGTAGAGGTGCTTGATAGGGTAGGCGTGGTTGGGGCATGGACCATCCATGAGTTTGTTGAAGTGGTCAGGCAGTCCCTGTTGGGGCTGTCTGGGCGTGCGATCAGCCGCGGCGACCAACGTGGTGTTGTCCGACCAGCATCGATCCTTCTTGTTCTTCTTGCCCCTCTAAGTGGAGGGGCCTTCATCTGGATCCGCGCGCTTGGGCTTGCCTTGGTCACGGCCTCCGCTAAAGACCACTCTAACCGCCTCCTCGCCTGAGGCGTGATTGGTGGCAATGTCGAGCAGATCGCTGGTGGTGCGGGGTTTTAGGCAGCCAAGCTTGTGGATCAGGGACTCGCAGTTTGTCCCAGAAAGGAATGCGCTGATGACGTCTGCATCGACGACATCAGGGAGGGAGTTGCATCATTGAGAGAACCTATGGATGTAATCCCGTAGGGACTCGCTGGGCTCCTACTGATAGCTCTTGAGGTCCCAGGAGTTCCCCGGGCGGACGTACGTCCCCTAGAAATTCCCGACGAAGACCCTCTTGAGGTCCGCCCAGTCGCGGATGCTATCGTGTGGAAGGAATTCAAGCCATGCCCAAACATGTTCCCCCATGCAAATGGGAAGATATTGGATGATGAAATAGTCATCATCCACTCCTCCGGCTCGACAGGCGAGCCAGAAGTCTTCGAGCCAAATGCCTGGGTTTGTCTCCCCAGTGTATTTGGTGATGTTAGAGGGAGGCCGGAAACGATGTGGGAATGGTGCTCTCCGGATGCGCCAGCTGAAAGCCCGTGGCCCCGGGCCCTCAGGGCTGGGGCTCCGGTCGTCCGACCGGTGACCGCGCCTAGGGCGCGTTTCACCGCTTCCCTCAATGGTTTGGCCGGGATCCATGTCGCCTGCTGTCGTGTGGCAGACGTCATTGCCGTGTTGGGCCCGATGGCTGTTGCTGATGACGCTACGAGCGTCCTGGTGCGGTCGGTGTGGAGCAGGCGCCCGGTCGGACTGTTGCGCGGCTGCTGCACCCCGAGCCGAGCCTGACGGCTACAGCGGCGAGCAAACGGATCGATCCGGCTGGCGCGTCCCCATCCCCCCGGTGGGGAGAGAGGGTGCGGGTCGGAGTCGCGATGTGGAGCTTTCTGCCTGTTGGACGGCGGCGGCCTCTACTAGAACCCGAAGGTTCCGGTAGACTGCCCACTCCTGAGGGTCGATGGGCTCGGGAACACCGCTCAGAAGCATTGCTGCAACAGCGATATTCGGGCCGGCCCGGACGAATTGTGGGACATCGTTCCCCTCGTTCACGATGTCATGCTGGACCTGACGAGCACGATGCGAGGCGCCACCCGCCGGGCCATGCGCATGGGGCGCAACGTGCCGCACCGACCGTGCCGGTGTAGGTGGTGGCTGGCTCTGCCGCGGTTGTCGTAATTCCTCGGCGTGCGCTTGTGCAGACGCGAGGGCCTCCGCACGCGGGTCCGGAGGGGCGTGAGTTTGCGCAGACTCCGCAACCACCGGCTATTGCCCTGGACCGTCCGCCATAGCGCATTCCCGGGACGGATGGTGGTGGGGCACCACATCACCGATGCTGGAACCATCGCTCTCGCCCTCATTATCCGGGAGTTCATGGGAAATGACAGGAGCGAAGCCCACCATTCCTACGAATTCAGACATGAGTGGGGATGGTGCTAGCGCCCTTCGGAGCCCCGAAGCGTAGGCATCCGCGGAGGACGTGAGGTCGTAGGGGAACCGATCGTACGGTGTTTGTGGTGTGAGCGGTACAGTCCCTCCGGGTGATCGGTGGGAGATAGTAAATAAAGGACAAATAAAAGTACGCGTATTACTTACAGTGGGGTTTGAGCAGAGAGTTTGCTCGGAATGAAGCGTAGATGCCGCGCCATCGAGGTCGCGCATCCCGGAGTCGATGGAGGACGTTTCTTCGACGAGTGCCGGGTCGCGAGTCTCCTCGCGGAGGTGGAGTACACCGAGCCGATCGGCGATGAAATCTAGGCTTCCGAAGAGGAAGGCCTAGGATGGCTCGAGGACGGGTGGAACCCACATCCCGGCGGGTGAGAGTGCGGGATACTCCAGCGAGCCAAAGCGAATCGTATCGCCCGAGCCCGTCATGGCGGGGGTGGCGGAAAAATGGGTCATCCGATGACCAAAAAGTGTTGAACGTACAGCGTCTTCCCCACGGACGGCGCCAACTGTCGGTACAAAAAGTGACCAACTAGTGAATATTTGTAGTTTTGCTGTACGTTGTGATCGGAGGTGGCCTAGCACTCAATGACACAGGATTTATACTGGTTCAGGCAACGTGCCCTACGTCCAGTTTGGGTCGGTCGGTGACTTTATTCCTGAGCCCAGGTGCTCGAAGTTTGTAGTGGGGTTACAAACGAGAAGGAGAAAGGTGGGGTGTACAAGAGGCCCGAGGGCCGGGTCCGACCGGAAGGGCAGGGGGCGAGCGGAACTCCGCTATGAGCTAGGTGTTCGAGCGTGTGCTTGAAGGGTTGCCAATTATCGATCTAGTGAATCTCAACTTGAAGGAAGGTGACCTCCTCCATTGGAGGGAGCACATGCCCTTTTATAGATAAAGGGGAGGGCTTTACAGGTGAGAGGGAGAGAGTACGGATGTTTCTAAGCCTTGTTGCCCACGCCGACGAGGGTAGCAATGATAGTAGGCGCCCACAATACTGTTGACGTCACTATAGAATGTCATGTACACATGGGAGGTTGCGTTGGCTTCTTCAGGAAGGGTGGATGTCGGTACCTATAAAATACTATTGGTATGTGAGGAGCCTTACCATGTGTACCAGGTATGGTGAATCCTGGTGCCCACTATTGATGCCCAGAGGCATGTGGGGGGCTTTTTGCCGTATGGGAGCTCAATGGCGCCTATAATACTGTAGACACAAATGTCGGCGCCTACAATACTGTTTGTGTCAGGGTGGTTGTGGAGCACTGTTCCCGCGGGCGTACAGGGTATGGTCCCGGTATCGTGGTTTGACTTGTGCGCTGCCTTCTCCGTTCGCCCCTGGTCCCTTCCGAGCGGGCGTCCCCGGTCGGATGGCTCCAGTCAGCCCTGGCCGCGCCAGTTGGTGAAGAGCGGTAAGCAGACTTTCTACGGAGTCCCAGGTCAGAGACGTGGGGTCAGAGTAGGAAGCAGTGTTTTGGGCCAGGCCTTCCGATCGGAGAGACCGCCCGGAGGCGGCTGGTGCCCGAGGCGAGTGCTCCGGTCGGAGAGGTGGGCCGAAGAAGTTGTCGAGCGGGCGTTTGTTCTTTTGGGTAGACCTTCCGGTCGGCGACCGGACTTTCCTTCCGGCCTGTCGTGTTTTAGACTCTTGGGTCGGCCCATGAACTACATGTTGTTTTCCTGGGCCGAGCCCCGGCGTGGAAGCCGGTCCCCGAGGGACCCCGGGTTTATGAACCCGATACCGAGCATGGTAAAAATGAAACTAGGCTGCAGCGTTCGGTTGTTTGACTCTAGTGTTCATTTTTACCGACCGATTGATCGACGAAACCGCTCAATATATATGTAGCAACCGATGTTGAGTTGGTACAAAAAAGAATAGCGACCAATGATCAATTAGAAATCTATAGCGACCAATTGTTAGTCGCTAATAATAAGTTTTAGCGACGGTTATACAACGCTATACATTGGCTGTAGTATAGTACCGCTGGTGGTGCTGGCACTAGTTCAGCAGTGGAGTCACTGTTGGAGCCATCTCTAATGGACTCCATGGAGGCCCGGCCCCTCCTCTTCGTCTACTTCCCTCTCTTTCCCAAACTTATATGTCGAACCTCAGTTAAAATGAAATGGCACAATCAAGAGAAAAAGAAGGCTATGGAGTGAAATAAGCAGTAAATACATTATGACTAAATACTTTAAAAAAGACCAATAAAACTGTAAAAATATCGATCTGTAGGTGCATGCTTAATGTGCATATGAAATCCAGCTGTCACGCTAGCTTAGTAGATCAGTTCTAGGTCATATATTCGATTAGAGGGTTAGTTAGATCTATACCATTACAATTAACATGTTTATGAGATATATCATTATAATTCAACTATTTGGTGCAAGACCATTACAATACGTGAGAAATTGGAATCATGACATGCAATACGTCTAGGACCAACTTTGGCCCATTTTTTAGCTACTACATATCCATGTGGACCAAAATACCCATGTCGTCTTCCTTCATCCCCTCTGCCGTGCCCAACCACATCCCTCCGCCATTCCAAACACACATGCAGAGGAAGAGAAAGCAGGGAGGCTGCCGGAGGGGGTTGACCCATGGAGAGCCTTCGGCCACGGAGGGAGATTCCGTACGACCATCGCAGATCTCGCATAGAGGAAGGCGTGAAGAGGCCCACGCCGCTGAGAGCTCGCCCACAAGAGAAAGGATAGCTCTTTCTTGATAGCTACTTCAATTCTTTCAGCTCCTTCAAATGAAAGTTTGGATCCATAATTGTGAGATTATGTGTATCTTGTAGGAATTAAATAGCATGATGTATCAAACTACTTGTGTAAATATTGCAGTTCCCAACAACAGTTAACAAAATTCACATGTTGAGATAGTTGATCTGATCTCTTCAACAAAGAAATAAAGTTACGGTACATGAATATGGGGGAGTAAGAAATAAACAAATCGGCAATACCTGAACATAAGGAACAAGTGACACAAGCCAAGACACTGACGAGGGAGCAAGCTGGTGACGGTATATATACAACGTGCAGCATGCTTGCTGCCTTCCTCTCGCTGGATCACCACGACTTGCACTCGTCTCTCTGCCTTAGGCGAGCACTCGCGGCCTCCGCAGTCAGATATCAGTGTTGTGGACGTACGTCCATGAAAACCTAGACCCTAGGGCTGCGACACCTAGCTAGATCGGGGCGGTGGAGGTAACTATTATTTTGGTAGAGATTATTGACACATCGATCCAACTTTTGATCAAAAGACTTTAACCCTGCAACTTTAGCACCACGTCTTCTCTGGTTATCAACCGTGTCACTAATCCGGTTGACCTCGTCAAGAAGACTAATTCTTACGTACGAAACAAAGAATACAAGCAAGAAATTGAAAGTGCGCAGCTCAATAAAGGTGACAATTGCCGATGTATGATTAAGATGATGAAAGTGGTGTTTCACAACCGATAATGGTGACTGTTTGAAGAAAGTTTGATCTAAAGCAATTTTTTGTGTGTGACGATTCAATATAAGGTCTAAGGGTCATCACCCCCGACGCAGACCCTAACGGGCTCTAAGATGGTACACGGCCCAACGAATCAAAAGACACTGACGCAGCACTCTGACACATTCTGAATGCGGACTTGTTTCGATGATTTCCATTGACTCCGGTGGAATTCGGATCTCAAACCAAATCCATTGGTTATTATGAAATTAGCTTTTCACCCATATTTGTATTTGGATCATCGAAAACGAAGTCTGGATGCATCCTGGACGTCCATTTAACTGCAGGCTGGTCCTGAAGGCAAGACGGTAACGCAGCACCCAGACAAATTTTGATGATTACCATTGACTCCGTTGGAATTTGGGCCTCAAACCAAAGCCATTTGTTAGCCTATGAAATTAGTTTTTTATCCATACGTGGATAGTTGAAAACGGAGTCTGGATGCATCTGGTCGTCTATTTTACTGTAGGCTGGTCCTGAAGGCTGAGCCAGGCTCGAACCGAGTTGGACTGGGCCTCCGGCTTTGTCGTGGACGTCCTTGAAAGATAACATCAAAATGTTCCTAAACAAGATAACATCATTAGGCAGCAATCTATTCTCAAAACTATGAAAATGACTGCTTAAGAACAAGTTCACTCTAAATTTAATTGTCACATTCGAGCTCAGATTACCGGGCTTTGCATAACAGTTGGAGGATGAGCGAGTGCATCCGAAGGTGTGGTGTCCTCAGCACCTACTCCCTCCATATCCCTAAAGAAAGTTATTTTGAGGTTGTCTTAAATCAAATATTTTTAACTTTGATTATAAATAAATTCTTTTAAGTTGAGTTTGAAAATGAAAATGATGTAAGTAGATTCATCTCGAAACGAAGTTTCATAAAAATATATAGACTATATTTTATAAATATTTTAAAACAAAAAGTGGCGATCAAAATTATTTTTAAAAACCATGTCTATATCAAAATAACTTCTTTAGAGACATGGAGAGAGTACTACTACCTAGTGGCGGAAACACGTGCGACGTCACGTCAGCAACGGACGCGATGCGGCGATGCCACAGGTAGTGAGGTCACAAGCACCATCGGCGATTCGCGCCGTCATCCAAAAGCAAAGTAGAACTGATACGTACATCGAGCATCGAGGCGAGCAAGCAAAGCTTGAATTGGTTGTGTTTATGCGGGAGAGAGCTGATCAACATGTGGACTCGATCAGGAAGACTGGAATCGAGAGAGTTCTCATATAATCATCAGCAGAAAGATCAGTCTTTGACACGTTAACAAATAACTCCTTGCCCACTTCATTAGAGATTCAAAATTAAATGATATATTTATGAGCAAATTTGTCCGTGTTTTTCAATAGGAGAAAGAATCCTCAAGGTTATGTTGAAATTTGATACAAACCTAATAGGTTACCAACGTCAACTTAAATTATGGGTGTCATAATCATCGCAAAGTAATACATACAAATATTAATTAATAAATTATAGCTCTTAAAATTCATAAGAAATGGAAAATAAATAGATATGTAGTATTATCATCTCTAATTTATATGAATGTTTTATACTTTTTACATCCATATAACAACGCGCGAGCGTATTAGCTAGTACAATACCATACAAATCACTATCTCCAATAATAACATTACTATCTCCTATCAGGTTACAACCTTTATGCAGGAGTTTATTCAGGTGAAACCTTGATTTCCATCTGGCGAGAATCCATATGTTTTTGAGTTTTTGTTCGACTTGACATTGATATCAAACTAACTACATAGGTCTTGTACGGGATAACTTATTTTAACTACGCTTCCAATCAAAATTAGCTTTTTCCACAGCTAGCTTCCGTAAGAAGTAAAGGGCATTCATCCTATGTAACTATTCCTCCTAAATTTAATATATGTTTCATGAATTCACGATAGGTGCCCAGTCATTCTATGAGACTGTCCAAGCAAAGTAGTCAAAAAGTGTGTTAACGCTAAATTGGATCATACATTGTCAAAGGTCTAGCACGCCTATCACGCAATGAGTAAAGCCCGAAATCAACAAGACCAACCAACAAGCCGGTAGAGCCTATTTGAAGCCCGTTCTTCGCCTGAAAAGCTCGAGAACACCTCCCGGAAAGACTCGTCGAGACATACACATAGCGAGGTTGATGGCAAGACCACCCTAGAACGCCGCCGAGTCTCATCGAGAGACGCGTCGAACAACAATGGGTTGGAAAAGTTAGGGTAACAAGGTCGTAGATTGGTTTTTTATGATTGGGTGTTGGATTTCTCAAGCCGCGATCCTCCAATATATATAGAGGAGGTGTTATCTCATAGAAAACATATACAAGACGCAATTTGCAAGTTTCCCATGTTGAAACGAGCTGAAACCGATTGGACTCGAACTGGTCTCGGACCAGGAACACCGGCTTAGCCAGATGAAACAGGTCTCGGACAAGAAACACCGGCTTAGCCAAACCCTAAAATCGGCTAACCTGCCTAGCCAGTCTAGTAATTCGGCTAGACCGATTTTGACAGATTGGATCCAAAACCTTCTTTTCTTGGTTCGGACTCCAAACACGATGATGGTGGAGTCCATTGCACGTGTCAGTACATTTTTTCTGTGAACTAATACTCAAGCCGTGAACCGTAGTATGCCATCAATCAGTGCAGTTTGTGATGTCGTAGGTACGGTACAATGCAATTACTAACAAAAATACCCGTGCGTTGTTACTGCATGTATAGTTTATAGTCTGAACACCTCACTACCGGACAGAGCATCTTTGCCGAGGGCCTGAGGATTTGCCAAGGACAAATGCTCGGGCACTCGGCAAAGAGTCTTTGCCGAGGGTCCCTCGGCAAAGAACAGCCCTCGGCAAAGACTCTTTGTCGAGGGCCAGACCCTCGACAAAGCCAAGCACACGGCAACAATAATTATTTGCTGAGGGCTAAACCCTCGGCAAAGGCCCGGCCCTCGGCAACACCGCCTGACACGATGTCCATCCCCTACCGTCAATCTTTGCCGAGGGCATCACCGTTAGGCCCTCGGCAAAGACTTTTTAACCATTTTTTATTTTTTTAAAAAAAATTCTTTGTCGAGTGCCCTTGGGCCAGCACTCGGCAAAAACAGTCTTTGCCGAGTGCCAAGCTGGCACTCGGCAAATTTTCATTTTTTTTTGTTTTTTTACCCTAAATTTTTTGTTGGGCCCGCCTACATTGTTTACAACTTCATGTTCAAATTTGGTGTTTTTTCTAGTTTTTTTTGTTATATTTGGTTGATTAATTTGATTATATTGAATTTTTATATATAATTCAAATTTGAACTGCAAGTCCATGGAATATTACAATCTAGTGCTTCGAAAAATGTTATTCATGATATTTGGTTTATGTTGACGTCTCAACTTGCTCACGAACATTCTCAAATTTTTACCATAGCATCTTCACATGCGTAACATGACACCTCGACAAGTTTTTGTGATTTTTAGACTTCAGATGGACTTTATATAATTTTAAAACACTTTTCCCGAAACAAGTGAGATGTCATGTTACGTGAAGAAGATACGTAAAAATTTGATGAATAGTTCGTGGATAGAGACTCAACATACACCAAATACCATGAATAACATTTTTCAAAGCACTAGATTACAATATTCCATGCACTTAGGTTCAAATTTGAATTATATATAAAAATTCAACATAATCAAATTAATCAACCAAATATAACAAAAAACTAGAAAAGGCACCAAATTTGAACATGAAAAAAACAATGTAGGCGGCCCAACAAAAAATTTGGGGTCAAAAAAAAAAAAAAAAATGAATTTGCCGAAAATGAAACCTCAAGACTCAAAGAAGATCGTCTTTGCTTTAGTCATCGCCTGTGGGCACTCGGCAAATAATTTTAAATAAAAAAACTTTGCCGAAAAGTGCCGCTGGGCCTAGCACTCGGCAAATCTTTCAACCTAAAGGCCCAGAATGGGCCGGCCCAACCCCACCCCCTCCTCACTCATCTCTCACCCGCCCCCGCGTCGCCACGCCGCTGCCACCGACCCCCCGCTGTAACACCTCGGGTGTTTAAAATACTAAAACTTGACATGTCATCATATGCATTGCAAAGCATTTGGCATTTGGTGAAAACTTTGTGATGCATACGCTAAAACAAGTTTATATTCGTGTGGTATGTGTTGAATTGTATTGTTTGACTTAAATTCAAAGTTTGTTTGGAATTTGAATTTTTGAAAACCCCGATTTCTAGCAATTAATTTTATCCCGGAAAACCCATTTCAAAATCAAAGCACATTTTGGGGTTGGGCCTTAAAGCAAAAGTGTAGAGCTTGTCGAGTTGTACAAAGTTTGTTTTGGAGTTTTCAAAGTTGTTTAGTAAAATTTGAAGTAATTTGAAAAGGCGTAATTCTTTAAATGTCCCGTTTTGAATTCAAATGTGCATTTCAAAATGTAGTAGGCGAATAGGAGATGGTTATAGAAGCAAAGTTGTAGAACTTTCGATTTTTGAACAACTTTTGTTTTTGGAGATTTTTAAGTTGTTATGAAGATTTGAGAGTAATTTGTGAATTTTGGCGTATGGCAATTTTGTAATTTCTGTGAACAGTGTTCACCGCCTAAGCTACATTGCCGTCGGACCTTCTTCGGCGTTCCAGGCGTGTCGTGGCCGTCTTTGATGTCGCGCTGGCACGGAAATAGCTCCGTCGTGGCTTCCTTGAGCTTCTGCGCCGCGCTATAAGTACCAAGACGTCGTCATCGTCGTTTTTCTTCCTTTGTTTTCACCACATTTGTTGCCATCTCGGTAAAGGCCGCCCTAGTTCCATCTTTTCCTTGTAATCCAGCCCGACTAGCCTTGGTCTTTGAAATTGCCGAGAACTCGTTGTCCACGTTTTTTCTTCCTCGAGGTCAACAACTTCACCATTGCGGGCGTGTCATCGTGGCCAGAGCTTTTCGGTGAGCCGTTGTCTGTAATCAGTGTGCTTACGGTTTCGTTTCGATGCTGTAGTCTTTAGTCAGTTGTTGTTTACTCATTTTGATCACTGCAGTCGCCAGTTCTCCCTCACCGACGATCTTTGCTTCGGATGGTTCATCGTAGTGGTCGGATGGTTCACCATAGTGGTCGGATGGTTCACCGTAGTGGTCGGATGGTTCACCATAGTGGTCGGATGGTTCACCATAGTGGTCGGATGGTTCACCGTAGTGGTCGGATAGCCCACCATAGTGGTCGGAGAGTTCACCAAAGTGATCGGTGCTAGCGTGGTCACATCAGTTACGAATATGGTTTGGTTAGTTTGGTTTGTAACTGTACTGCGAAGAAAAAAAAATTGTATCCAATTTATTAATTTTTGCATCCATCATCGAGCATCATGTTTCATATTCCACATCATGTTAAACATGGCAATGTTACTACGTATAGTAAACGAAGGTGAACGCGTGGTAGTTAATCAAGTTGCGGAGGAGGTTGATCACATGCTGTTGAAGTCGGATCGAAGACTTGTGAAACGTCGCAGGAGGCGACTTTTTTCCGTCAACGAAGGCAAGCCCGGATGCATATAACCCTACCTTGTATTTTACAAATTGATTTCGCTTTTGCTTTTCAATCTTGCATTAAGTGATTAGAAGTCAAGTGGAAACCTAATTGTTGCATTATCAACCTTGTTGTTCCATATCTACCTTGTTACCGTTTAAAATCGTATATGCCTACTTTGATGTTTTTGTTCGTAAGAACGATTCATGCATCATGCATAATTCACTCGTTACTTCCTTCACCTCTTAGTCGGAGTTGAGTAGTGAGTGCGGTTTGAGGAATGTAATCCATCATAGCTGCTCTTTAGACTTAGATCAAATGGTCTTACTTGGATTAAATTGGTTTCCTCACAAGATGGCTCGTGCCAAGATGACGCCTGTAAGTCCACTGGACCCAAAGGAGTTCCTCGTCACCAACTTGCCCCTAGAAATGATGGTGCTAGCAAGAGCGATTCTAGGCTCGATCTCAAAAGCGTAAATACAGAGGATTTCTGCAGAGTTAGCCCAAGCTACTAGAGATAGGGCTATGGACGCCATTCGGTGGGCGATTATGTGAATAATTAAGGCGTCTTACCACACTCATGTGCTGCATGAACGTATGTTAGTTCGCATAATGGAAGGAAGAAATGAAGCTTGGCATAGGGAAAATGTAGCTAGAGTTAGAACTCATGAGTTAGAATTTTATGTAGAAGACTTAGAAGAGCATAATGCATATCTGCATGAGGAAGTTCATAGGCTAAGCAATCTCCTAGATCCAAATCATGAACCCCAAGTTGATGCATAGGATCCCGGTGTCATCCTTGCCGATGAAAGTGAATCAGAAGAAGAAGAAGATCCCGAAGAATTAGTAATGATTGATGAAAGTGATAATGAAGGCGGTAATAATTCGGAATGGATACCGAGCACGAAGTTTGATGTAATCGCGAAAAGGAGTAGAGTTGTGAAGTAATTACTTCTAGTTAAGTTAAGTAGTCTTGTTTAGATGTGGTCTTGTGTTTAAATAAGTGGCACCGATGTAATGCGTTGTAGTAAGCTTTAGGATCTTTGAATAAAGGCTTGTGAATAAAGTTTGGTTTGTTATGAGCAGATGCGTCAGATGCTGTGAGGATCGCATATTCACGGTACTTCACAAGATGATGATGATATCCCTAACCCGCCACCAATGCCGACTAATTTTGGTTGATGCTATCATTTGCATTAGTCAATGTGGATGTGGAAAATTTCGTTTGCTTCATGAGATGGCTCAAAGTAATCAAAATCGGATGCATAGAAATCGCGATTTAATCCTAATGGGCATGAGGCTACATATGTTGACTTCACAGATACAAACCCCCAAGTGTTCACTAAGGTGATGAACCATTGGAGGTGATGACCGGCTTAGGACCATGGAATGTAAATTTGATCTTATTCATTGCACGGAGTTTGAAGCGGTGTTTGCCGCCCAAACAACTTAGAGGTGCGATCGGTGCTTGGTATGCAAACCTTATGGCCATGCAACCCGCAGTGTTTCATTAACTTGGATAGAGTTTCAGATCGCTTTTAGAGCCCATTATATCCACGAAGGAGTGATGGCTATGAAGTTAGAAGAGTTCCTTGCCTTGAAGCAAGGAGATCAAACCGTGATGCGAGATGTGGGAAGATTTAATCATCTGTCCCAATATGCATCCGAACATGTCAATACGGATGCCAAGAAAAGAAATGGTTCATGAGAGGTCCGAATACCAAGCTGCAGACAATGATGATGACTGTACCAATATCACTTATCATGAGGCGATAAATATTGCACTTGCTTGAGGCAAAAAGTATCGGTAGTATAAGGAGCTCAAGAAGAAAAAGAATGTGTTGGTCTGGACCTTTTGGTGGAAACCAAAAGAAGAGAGAGTGATTTATCATCCAAGAAACCATTATCGTCCTCCTTATCGTCCGCCTTGATTTCCAAGCCGGCAGCAGATCAAATGTCCGCCCTGCTATAACCTATCCGAACTCACAGTCAACCAATGCTCCTAGTGGTAATGCTCCAACATCACAGGGTCACAACTATCCGTGTTACAATTGTGGAAGGACTGGTCATTTCTCTAGGGAATGTCCATATCCTAGGCAGGCTAATCAAAATTATCGGAAAGGCCCCGCCAATCAACAATGAGGTCAAGCACCAAACAAGAACCACAATCGAATGCTCGAGAAGGGCAAAGATGAGAGGAAGGCAGGAAGGGTTTTCTATATTCAAGCCGGGAAATTCTCGAAGGAGAGCCGGTGATGATGGGTATGTTTCTGTTGCCAATCATCCTGCAGCTTATACTTTTTGATTCTCGCGCATCGCATTCCTTCATCATCAATAGAGCATTTGTTGTGAAGTATGAAATTTCAATTGGGACAACAAAGGAAAATTTCTTTATACTGATCGCCTGGGGACGTCTACGTGTACTAAGGAAATGGTATACGGTACCCATAAACACAGGTGGGCATATTTTTCCCACTACCATGATTATCCTAAAGGACCAGGATATAGATGTAATTTTGGGAATGAATTGGATGTATCAGC
The DNA here is from genome assembly GCA_904845875.1 of Miscanthus lutarioriparius. Taxonomy (NCBI): domain Eukaryota; kingdom Viridiplantae; phylum Streptophyta; class Magnoliopsida; order Poales; family Poaceae; genus Miscanthus; species Miscanthus lutarioriparius. The sequence continues at coordinate 34,732,527 of CAJGYO010000019.1, read as the reverse complement.
ATAAGGCTATTATAAATGCTTTGAATAGAACTATAAGGGTAAGTTTGCCGCCTAGTGCTTCTCAACTTCTTATCCAACTTCCAACCTTAAGAAGATCGGTGGGCAAAGTTTGTGCAAGCTGCCGTCAAAGAGATTAGAGATATCCGGTAGTATGTGAATTTCGATGTGTTTCTGAAGAATTACCCGGTCTCACCGCCAGAGATAGAGATGTCGATTTAACATAGAATTGAAACATCGAACAGCTCCGATTTCTCGGAGAGCTTATAGGATGCCACCTAAGGAGTTTAGCCGAGTTGAAGACTCGATTGCAAGAATTGATTGATAAGGGATTTATCCAACCTAGTTCATCACCTTGGGGATGTCCGCAATTTTGTGAAAAAGAAAGATGAGACCTTGAGGTTATGTATGACTACCGTCCATTGAATGAAGTGACCATCAAGAATAAGTATCCATTACCTCGGATAGATTTGCTTTTTGATCAATGGCAGAGCCAAAGTTTTCTCCAAGATAGATTTGAGGTCAGGATATCACCAAATCAAGATAAAGCTCAAGATATTCCCAAAACGGCATTTACCACAAGATATGGATTATATGAATATTTGGTCATGTCTTTTGGTTTGACCAATGCTCCAAACTCATTTCATGTATTTGATGAATTCGGTATTCATGCCCCGAGCTAGACAAATTCGTAGTGGTGTTTATTGATGACATTCTAGTATATTCCAAGAGTAAGGAAGAACATGCGAAACATCTCGTAATTGTTCGACTCGTTTGAGAGAACATCAACTATATGCAAAAGTTCAGCAAGTGTGAGTTTTGGCTTAAGGAAGTACAATTTCTTGGACATGTCTTGTCGTGGAAGGAGTTCTTTGTTGATCCAAGCAAAGTGAAGGATGTTCTTGATTGAAACCGCCAACCACAGTTCATGAACTTAGGAGTTTTACGGGATTGGCGGGGTATTACCCGTCGATTTATTCCAGATTTTTCTAAAGTGTCAAAGTCCATTCTTGAGTTGTTGAAGAACCAAGTCAAGTTTGTTTGGCCGTCTCGACCGTGAAAAGGCTTTTCGGACTTTGAAGAGATTGTTGACCATCGCACAAGATAGCCCAACCCGACATCGAGAAGTCTTTTGGCGTCTATTGTGATGCGTCGGGTATTGGTATTGGATGTGTGTTGATGCAAGAAGGCTGAGTCATTGCTTATGCATTCAGGCAACTTAAGCAACATGAAGAGCACTATCCGACTCATGATTTGGAGTTAGCAAATGTGGTCCATTCTTTGAAGATTTGGCGGCATTACCTACTTGGTAATACATGCCATATATATCTGAACCATAAGAGCTTAAAGTATATCTTTACTCAATCGAGAATTGAATATGCGACAAAGAAGATGGTTAGAGCTGATTAAAGATTATAACTTAGAAGTGCATTATCATCCCGGAAAAGCAAATGTGGTTGCGGATGCTCTAAGTCGCATAAAAGTTATTGCAATTGCACGAAAGTAAGAACAATGGGTTTGACCTTATGTCAAGAGATGGAGAAGTTGAAGGTGGAGGTAATTCCACAAGGAAGTTTGACCAACATAATTGTTGAAGCCGCTATTCGAGATCAAGTTATTCTTCTGCTCGGAAGGAAAATAAGGGTATAGCCCATATCAAGGAAAAAGTCAAGAATGGAAAAGCGGAATGCTTTAACATAGATGATGGAGATGTGTTATGGTTCAAGGATCGCCTGGTGGTACCAAAAGTTCCTGAGTTACGGCAGTCAATTCTTGAAGAAGCACATGCTTCTAGATTATCTATTCATCCGGGAAGCAACAAGATGTACCATGATTTGAAGCAAAGATTACGGTGGACTAAAATGAAAATAGAGATTGCTAGATATACAACAAAGTGTGATACTTGTCAAAAGGTGAAAGCTATACATTTGAGGTCTATTTGGTGAATTACAACCATTACCTATTCCATCTTGGAAGTGGGAGGACATAAGTATGGACTTTATTATTGGTCTACCCAAGACATCAAAGGATTTGACTCGGTATGGGTTATTGTAGATCGACTCACTAAGTCAGCACATTTTCTTCCAGTCAAGACCATATATCCTACGATCCAATATGCCAAGATGTACTTAGCAAGAATCATGAGTTTGCATGGGGTACCAAAAACTATAGTGTCAGATAGGGGTACGCAGTTTGTCTCCGACTTTTGGAAACACTTACATGCTTCATTGGGTACTAAACTTCAGTATAGTACGACTTATCATCCGCATGGTGATGGGCGCATGAAAGAGTCAATCAAGTACTTGAAGACATGTTAAGGTGTTGTGTCCTTAACTATTCCAATAAGTGGGATGAGTGCTTACCTTTGGCCGAGTTCTCATACAACAATAGTTATCAGGAAAGCATTAGAATGGCTCCATTTGAAGCACTCTATGGTCGTAGATGCGAGAACATCGTTAAGTTGGTGCGAGCAGAGAGAGAGAAGGTTCTTTGGAGTTGACCTTGTGAAAGAAACAGAAGACAAGGTTAGGCAAATACAGAGTAATCTGAAGATAGCTCAGTCCCGCCAAAAGAGTTATGCGGATAGACGACGGAGAACATTGGTATTCAACAAAGGAGATTTTGTATATCTGAAAGTATCACCAATGAAGGGAGTTAACCGTTTTGGTGTTAAAGGAAAGTTGGCACCCGATACATTGGACCATATCAAATTTTGGAGAGGTATGGAAAAGTGGCATATCGCTTGAAATTACTCCGAACATCTCACAAATTTGTGCATGATGTGTTCCATGTTTCTCAATTGAAGAAGTGTCTTGAGTGCACGAGCAGAATGTTGAAGTTGAAGGAGTAGAATTAGAACCGGATTTAACTTATTCGAATATCCTATCCGAGTGTTAGATCGGAAAGATCGTGTTACTCAAGACGGACAATCAAGTTCTATAAAATACAATGGAATCAACATTCGAGGAAGAGGAAGCTACCGGGAATCGGAAGATTACTTGTTAGAAAAATTTCGAGTTTCTAAGCGTCAATATAGAATAGAATAATGTTAGTTGAGCTCGGTTATCGCAAATTGTGTTTGGTAAAAGAACCTCGGTTGTTTTATGGAAAAGTTCGGATGTTTTGGATTAACACATTTCCTTTTCCATTACTTACTCTATGGCTTTGAATCAAGGGTGAGATTTCTTTTAGGAGGAAGGATTGTAACACCTCGGGTGTTTAAAATACTAAAACTTGACATGTCATCATATGCATTGCAAAGCATTTGGCATTTGGTGAAAACTTTGTGATGCATACGCTAAAACAAGTTTATATTCGTGTGGTATGTGTTGAATTGTATTGTTTGACTTAAATTCAAAGTTTGTTTGGAATTTGAATTTTTGAAAAACCCTGATTTCTAGCAATTAATTTTATCCCGGAAAACCCATTTCAAAATCAAAGCACATTTTGGGGTTGGGCCTTAAAGCAAAAGTGTAGAGCTTGTCGAGTTGTACAAAGTTTGTTTTGGAGTTTTCAAAGTTGTTTAGTAAAATTTGAAGTAATTTGAAAAGGCGTAATTCTTTAAATGTCCCCGTTTTGAATTCAAATGTGCATTTCAAAATGTAGGCCGAATAGGAGATGGTTATAGAAGCAAAGTTGTAGAACTTTCGATTTTTGAACAACTTTTGTTTTTGGAGATTTTTAAGTTGTTATGAAGATTTGAGAGTAATTTGTGAATTTTGGCGTATGGCAATTTTGTAATTTCTGTGAACAGTGTTCACCGCCTAAGCTACATTGCCGTCGGACCTTCTTCGGCGTTCCAGGCGTGTCGTGGCCGTCTTTGATGTCGCGCTGGCACGGAAATAGCTCCGTCGTGGCTTCCTTGAGCTTCTGCGCCGCGCTATAAGTACCAAGACGTCGTCATCGTCGTTTTTCTTCCTTTGTTTTCACCACCGCTGTTGCCATCTCGGTAAAGGCCGTCCTAGTTCCATCTTTTCCTTGCGAATCCAGCCAGCTAGCCTTGGTCGCCTGAAATTGCCGAGAACTCGTTGTCCACGTTTTTCTTCCTCGAGGTCAAGAACTTCACCGCTGCTGCGGGCGTGTCATCGTGGCGAGCTTTTCGGTGAGCCGTTTATCCATAATCGGTGTGCTTACGGTTTCGTTCGCGATCTTTGTAGTCTTTAGTCGGTTGTTGTTTACTCATTTTGATCACTGCAGTCGCCAGTTCTCCCTCACCGACGATCTTTGCTTCGGATGGTTCACCGTAGTGGTCGGATGGTTCACCATAGTGGTCGGATGGTTCACCGTAGTGGTCGGATGGTTCACCATAGTGGTCGGATGGTTCACCATAGTGGTCGGATGGTTCACCGTAGTAGTGGTCGGATAGCCCACCATAGTGGTCGGAGAGTTCACCAAAGTGATCGGTGCTAAGCGTGGTCACATCGATTCTGAATATGGTTTGGTTAGTTTGGTTTGTAAATTGATCGAAGAAAAAAAAATTGTATCCAATTTATTAATTTTGCATCCATCATCGAGCATCATGTTTCATATTCCACATCATGTTAAACATGGCAATGTTACTACGTATAGTAAGCGAAGGTGAACGCGTGGTAGTTAATCAAGTTGCGGAGGAGGTTGATCATGTCTCATTGAAGTCGGATCGAAGACTTGTGAAACGTCGCGAGAGCAGACTTTTTTCCGTCAACGAAGGCAAGCCCGGATGCATATAACCCTACCTTGTATTTTACAAATTGATTTCGCTTTTGCTTTTCAACATTGCATTAAGTGATTAGAAGTCAAGTGGAAACCTAATTGTTGCATTATCAACCTTGTTGTTCCATATCTACCTTGTTACCGTTTAAAATCGTATATGCCTAGTTATGCTTAGCTCTGCTTAGACCGATCAGAGTTGGGTGATTACCTGTCACCTGCAAGTTTTAAATGGAACATTGGTTAATTATGTTAGCATGTGATATGGGAATGTGGAGTAATAAATCTAGACCAGGCGGACTCGGTGTGTGTGAGCCACAAGACATGGAGGTCTTGTGAGCGGGTTCTTTCACTTTGTGTCGATTAAGGCACATCCGTTGTTGAATTGCATGAGGTGAGAATTTGTAGTACTAACCACATACTCCAGTAAGCTTTGAACTTGGCGATTCTATTACGAGAATGGCTACTCGCGACTTTGGGAGTGGAGAGATGGCGGGAATAGCGTGTACCCACGTGGCCATGGGCTGGAATGGTGGATCTTGTATTCTCGGGTGGCGCTGGACCGTTCTTGTTTGAGAGGATCCAAGGGTAGGTTGGTATATGTAGGTCGGGGACCGCATATGTCGTGTGGTCCGGAAGTCCCGGTGGGTTTATAATCGGTTCGAATCGTCGTTGCTCCTCGGTTATGGAGACTCAACTCTTTGTTCATCATCGTAGTATTAATAACTAGAACTTGAAAATGGTTCGAGAAAGTGTTGGATATGAAGTTTCATTATCTTAATACGGATCGTGTCAGCTTTGTATATGATCTTATGAGATTTTGAATATTGATACAAAGAATTTTGTTAAAGTGCTTTTAAGCAAAAGAACTTTGATTATTGCTAAAGCCATACCTTGAATCCACGAGCCTGCATTCCGAGTCTTTTCGGTTTTATTTCGGTTAAGTCTTGTTGAGTACTTTTCGTACTCGGGGTTTATTGACCCTTGTTGCGGTGAGGCTCATGAGCAGATCTGTTTTGGATCGTCTTTGCATATTTATTGTTGATCATGATGATGATAAGTAATGTGTGGCCCTTAAGGTAAGCAAACGATTTTTGTGTGTTTTGTATATATATTATAATGCCACTCCCCTACTTTGGTTTGTATTAATAATCGAACTTAGTTTGTAAGGTTTGAAATAAATGTTTTGTAAACTAAGTTATTGTAAGACTTCCGCTGAATTACTCTGGTGTAGATATTTGAATAAATGTTGTAATCTGCAATAACTCGTAATGTGATCCCGCGTTCGGAAATCGTGGATGATTCGGGGTTCTCCGAGGACACCCGACAGTCTTCTTAAGTTATCGGTAACATATGCATAAATGTCAATGGTCGTTGGACAGTGACAGGTGCATGTGGGCCCTATAATTTAGGAGGTTCTGCCACAGAATGGTATCAGAGCGATCGTTACAAGGTTTTTGTTGTATTGTTTTACAAAAACTTCAAAATGATTTGGATGACTAATTTTAACTTGATAGTTTGGTCCAAATTGCTTCTGACTTATCTTATTTCTTTCTCACCATTCCTTATTTGATTAAAAGGGCCTTGTGTGGTGGAGTAGTAATCTTACTATGCCCTATATAAAAATAAATGTTGTTTATGTGCTTTATAAACTTTGATGTTTTTGTTCGTAAGAACGATTCATGCATCATGCATAATTCACTCGTTACTTCCTTCACCTCTTAGTCTGGAGTTGAGTAGTGAGTCTGGTTTGAGGAATGTAATCCATCATAGCTGCTCTTTAGACTTAGATCAAATGGTCTTACTTGGATTAAATTGGTTTTCCTCTGGTATGGCTCGTGCCAAGATGACGCCCCGTAAGTCCACTGGACCCAAAGGAGTTCCTCGTCACCAACTTGCCCCTAGAAATGATGGTGCTAGCAGTAGCAGTTCTAGGCCTGATCTCCAGGCAGAAATACAGAGGATTTCTGCAGAGTTAGCCCAAGCTACTAGAGATAGGGCTATGGACGCCATTCAGGTGGGCAGATTACAGGAACAATTAAGGCGTCTTACCACAGCTCACAGGAACTGCGAACGTATGTTAGTTCGTACAGTGGAAGGAAGAAATGAAGCTTGGCATAGGGAAAATGTAGCTAGAGTTAGAACTCATGAGTTAGAATTTTATGTAGAAGACTTAGAAGAGCATAATGCATATCTGCATGAGGAAGTTCATAGGCTAAGCAATCTCCTAGATCCAAATCATGAACCCCAAGTTGATGCATAGGATCCCGGTGTCATCCTTGCCGATGAAAGTGAATCAGAAGAAGAAGAAGATCCCGAAGAATTAGTAATGATTGATGAAAGTGATAATGAAGGCGGTAATAATTCCGGAATGGATACCGAGCCTGAAGTTTGATGTAATCGCGAAAAGGAGTAGAGTTGTGAAGTAATTACTTCTAGTTAAGTTAAGTAGTCTTGTTTAGATGTGGTCTTGTGTTTAAATAAGTGGCACCGATGTAATGCGTTGTAGTAAGCTTTAGGATCTTTGAATAAAGGCTTGTGAATAAAGTTTGGTTTGTTATGAGCAGATGCGTCAGACGCTTGAGGATCGCATATTCACGGTACTTCACAAGATGATGATGATATCCCTAACCCGCCACCAATGTAACCAATTTGGGTGATGCTATCATTTGCATTAGTCAATGTGACTGTGGAAAATTCTCGTTTGCTTCATGAGATGGCTCAAAGTAATCAAAATCAGATGCATAGAAATCGCGGACGCAATCCTAATGGGCATGAGGCTACATATGTTGACTTCACAGATACAAAACCCCCAGTGTTCACTAAGGCTGATGAACCATTGGAGGCTGATGAGTGGCTTAGGACCATGGAACAGAAATTTGATCTTATTCATTGCACGGAGTTTTGAAGCGGTGTTTGCCGCCTTGACAACTTAGAGGTGCAGCCGGTGCTTGGTATGCAAACCTTATGGCCATGCAACCCGTAGGTGTTTCATTAACTTGGATAGAGTTTCGTACTGCTTTTAGAGCCCATTATATCCCTGAAGGAGTGATGGCTATGAAGTTAGAAGAGTTCCTTGCCTTGAAGCAAGGAGATCAAACCGTGATGCAGTATGTGGGAAGATTTAATCATCTGTCCCAATATGCATCCGAACATGTCAATCTGGATGCCAAGAAAAAGAAATGGTTCATGAGAGGTCCGAATACCAAGCTGCAGAGACAATGATGACAAACTGTACCAATATCACTTATCATGAGGCGATAAATATTGCACTTGCTTGAGAGAGGCAAAAGTATCGGTAGCATAAGGAGCTCAAGAAGAAAAAAGAATGTGCCGTCTGGACCTTTTGGTGGAAACCAAAAGAGGCAAGAGAGTGATTTATCATCCATAAACCATTATCGTCCCTCCTTATCGTCCCGTGAGTTCCAAGCCGGCAGCAGTCAAATGTCCGTCCTGCTATAACCTATCCGAACTCACAGTCAACCAATGCTCCTAGTGGTAATGCTCCAACATCACAGGGTCACAACTATCCGTGTTACAATTGTGGAAGGACTGGTCATTTCTCTAGGGAATGTCCATATCCTAGGCAGGCTAATCAAAATTATCAGAAGGCCCCCGCCAATCAACAATGAGGTCAAGCACCAAACAAGAACCACAATCGAGAATGCTCGAGAAGGGCAAAGATGAGAGGAAGACAGGAAGGGTTTTCTATATTCAAGCCGGGAAATTCTCGAAGGAGAGCCGGTGATGATGGGTATGTTTCTGTTGCCAATCATCCTGCAGATTATACTTTTTGATTACGGCGCATCGCATTCCTTCATCAATAGAGCATTTGTTGTGAAGTATGAAATTTCAATTGGGACAACAAAGGAAAATTTCTTTATACTGATCGCGCTCGGGGACGTCGTGTACTAAGGAAATGGTATACCGGTACCCATAAACACAGGTGGGCATATTTTTCCCACTACCATGATTATCCTAAAGGACCAGGATATAGATGTAATTTTGGGAATGAATTGGATGTATCAAACATAAGGCTATTATAAATGCTTTGAATAGAACTATAAGGGTAAGTTTGCCGACTAGTGCTTCTCAACTTCTTATCCAACTTCCAACCTTAAGAAGATCGGTGGGCAAAGTTTGTGCAAGCCGCCGTCAAAGAGATTAGAGATATCCGGTAGTATGTGAATTTCTGATGTGTTTCTGAAGAATTACCCGGTCTACCGCTTGAGATAGAGATGTCGATTTAACATAGAATTGAAACACGAACAGCTCCGATTTCTCGGAGAGCTTATAGGATGCCACCTAAGGAGTTAGCCGAGTTGAAGACTCGGTTGCAAGAATTGATTGATAAGGATTTATCCAACCTAGTTCATCACCTTGGGGATGTCCGGCAATTTTTGTGAAAAAGAAAGATGAGACCTTGAGGTTATGTGTCGACTACCGTCCATTGAATGAAGTGACCATCAAGAATAAGTATCCATTACCTCGGATAGATTTGCTTTTTGATCAAGCTGGCCGAGCCAAAGTTTTCCAAGATAGATTTGAGGTCGGGGATATCACCAAATCAAGATAAAGCCTGAAGATATTCCCAAAACGGCATTTACCACAAGATATGGATTATATGAATATTTGGTCATGTCTTTTGGTTTGACCAATGCTCCGGCTCATTTCATGTATTTGATGAATTCAGTATTCATGCCTGAGCTAGACAAATTCGTAGTGGTGTTTATTGATGACATTCTAGTATATTCCAAGAGTAAGGAAGAACATGCGAAACATCTCAGAATTGTTCTGACTCGTTTGAGAGAACATCAACTATATGCAAAGTTCAGCAAGTGTGAGTTTTGGCTTAAGGAAGTACAATTTCTTGGACATGTCTTGTCAGCGGAAGGAGTTGCTGTTGATCCAAGCAAAGTGAAGGATGTTCTTGATTGAAACCGCCAACCACAGTTCATGAACTTAGGAGTTTTACGGGATTGGCGGGGTATTACCGTCGATTTATTCCAGATTTTTCTAAAGTGTCAAAGTCCATTCTTGAGTTGTTGAAGAACCAAGTCAAGTTTGTTTGGTCCGTCGATCGATTGTGAAAAGGCTTTTCGGACTTTGAAGAGATTGTTGACCATTGCACGAAGATAGCCCAACTCGACATCGAGAAGTCTTTTGACGCGTCTATTGTGATGCGTCGGGTATTGGTATTGGATGTGTGTTGATGCAAGAAAATTTGAGTCATTGCTTATGCATCCGAGCAACTTAAGCAACATGAAGAGCACTATCCGACTCATGATTTGGAGTTAGCAATTTGTGGTCCATTCTTTGAAGATTTGGCGGCATTACCTACTTGGTAATACATGCCATATATATCTGAGACCATAAGAGCTTAAAGTATATCTTTACTCGATCGTAATTGAATATGCGACAAAGAAGATGGTTAGAGCTGATTAAAGATTATAACTTAGAAGTGCATTATCATCTGGAAAAGCAAATGTGGTTGCAGATGCTCTAAGTCGCATAAAAGTTATTGCAATTGCACGAAAGTAAGAACAATGGGTTTGACCTTATGTCAAGAGATGGAGAAGTTGAAGGTGGAGGTAATTCCACAAGGAAGTTTGACCAACATAATTGTTGAAGCCGCTATTCGAGATCAAGTTATTGCTGCTCAGAAGGAAAATAAGGGTATAGCCCATATCAAGGAAAAAGTCAAGAATGGAAAAGCGGAATGCTTTAACATAGATGATGGAGATGTGTTATGGTTCAAGGATCGCCTGGTGGTACCAAAAGTTCCTGAGTTACGACAGTCAATTCTTGAAGAAGCACATGCTTCTAGATTATCTATTCATCCGGGAAGCAACAAGATGTACCATGATTTGAAGCAAAGATTCTGGTGGACTAAAATGAAAATAGAGATTGCTAGATATACAGCAAAGTGTGATACTTGTCAAAAGGTGAAAGCTATACATTTGAGGTCTGCTGGTGAATTACAACCATTACCTATTCCATCTTGGAAGTGGGAGGACATAAGTATGGACTTTATTATTGGTCTACCCAAGACATCAAAGGGATTTGACTCAGTATGGGTTATTGTAGATCGACTCACTAAGTCAGCACATTTTCTTCCAGTCAAGACCATATATCCTACGATCCAATATGCCAAGATGTACTTAGCAAGAATCATGAGTTTGCATGGGGTACCAAAAACTATAGTGTCAGATAGGGGTACGCAGTTTGTCTCCAGCTTTTGGAAACACTTACATGCTTCATTGGGTACTAAACTTCTGTATAGTACTGACTTATCATCCGCAGATCGATGGGGGCGATCGAAAGAGTCAATCAAGTACTTGAAGACATGTTAAGGTGTTGTGTCCTTAACTATTCCAATAAGTGGGATGAGTGCTTACCTTTGGCCGAGTTCTCATACAACAATAGTTATCAGGAAAGCATTAGAATGGCTCCATTTGAAGCACTCTATGGTCGAGATGCGAGAACATCGTTAAGTTGGTCTCGAGCCGGAGAGAGAAGGTTCTTTGGAGTTGACCTTGTGAAAAAAAAGCAGAAGACAAGGTTAGGCAAATACAGAGTAATCGAAGATAGCTCATCCCGCCAAAAGAGTTATATGGATAGACGATGGAGAACATTGGTATTCAACAAAGGAGATTTTGTATATCCGAAAGTATCACCAATGAAGGGAGTTAACCGTTTTGGTGTTAAAGGAAAGTTGGCACCCGATACATTGGACCATATCAAATTTTGGAGAGGTATGGAAAAGTGGCATATCGCTTGAAATTACGAACATCTCACGGTTTGTGCATGATGTGTTCCATGTTTCTCAATTGAAGAAGTGTCTTGAGTGCACGAGCAGAATGTTGAAGTTGAAGGAGTAGAATTAGAACCGGATTTAACTTATTCCGAATATCCTATCCGAGTGTTAGATCAGAAAGATCGTGTTACTCAAGACGGACAATCAAGTTCTATAAAATACAATGGAATCAACATTCAGAAGAGGAAGCTACCTGGGAATCAGAAGATTACTTGTTAGAAAAATTTCTAGAGTTTCTAGCGTCAATATAGAATAGAATAATGTTAGTTGAGCTCGGTTATCGCAAATTGTGTTTGGTAAAAGAACCTCGGTTGTTTTATGGAAAAGTTCGGATGTTTTGGATTAACACATTTCTTTTCCATTACTTACTCTATGGCTTTGAATCTCGGGTGAGATTTCTTTTAGGAGGAAGGATTGTAACACCTCGGGTGTTTAAAATACTAAAACTTGACATGTCATCATATGCATTGCAAAGCATTTGGCATTTGGTGAAAACTTTGTGATGCATACGCTAAAACAAGTTTATATTCGTGTGGTATGTGTTGAATTGTATTGTTTGACTTAAATTCAAAGTTTGTTTGGAATTTGAATTTTCGAAAAACCCTGATTTCTAGCAATTAATTTTATCCCGGGAAAACCCATTTCAAAATCAAAGCACATTTTGGGGTTGGGCCTTAAAGCAAAAGTGTAGAGCTTGTCGAGTTGTACAAAGTTTGTTTTTGGAGTTTTCAAAGTTGTTTAGTAAAATTTGAAGTAATTTGAAAAGGCGTAATTCTTTAAATGTCCCCGTTTTGAATTCAAATGTGCATTTCAAAATGTAGGCCGAATAGGAGATGGTTATAGAAGCAAAGTTGTAGAACTTTCGATTTTTGAACAACTTTTGTTTTTGGAGATTTTTAAGTTGTTATGAAGATTTGAGAGTAATTTGTGAATTTTGGCGTATGGCAATTTTGTAATTTCTGTGAACAGTGTTCACCGCCTAAGCTACATTGCCGTCGGACCTTCTTCGGCGTTCCAGGCGTGTCGTGGCCGTCTTTGATGTCGCGCTGGCACGGAAATAGCTCCGTCGTGGCTTCCTTGAGCTTCTGCGCCGCGCTATAAGTACCAAGACGTCGTCATCGTCGTTTTTCTTCCTTTGTTTTCACCACCGCTGTTGCCATCTCGGTAAAGGCCGTCCTAGTTCCATCTTTTCCTTGCGAATCCAGCCAGCTAGCCTTGGTCGCCTGAAATTGCCGAGAACTCGTTGTCCACGTTTTTCTTCCTCGAGGTCAGCAACTTCACCGCTGCGGGCGTGTCATCGTGGCCAGAGCTTTTCGGTGAGCCGTTGTCTGTAATCAGTGTGCTTACGGTTTCGTTTCGATGCTGTAGTCTTTAGTCAGTTGTTGTTTACTCATTTTGATCACTGCAGTCGCCAGTTCTCCCTCACCGACGATCTTTGCTTCGGATGGTTCACCGTAGTGGTCGGATGGTTCACCATAGTGGTCGGATGGTTCACCGTAGTGGTCGGATGGTTCACCGTAGTGGTCGGATGGTTCACCATAGTGGTCGGATGGTTCACCGTAGTGGTCGGATAGCCCACCATAGTGGTCGGAGAGTTCACCAAAGTGATCGGTGCTAGCGTGGTCACATCAGTTACGAATATGGTTTGGTTAGTTTGGTTTGTAACTGTACTGCGAAGAAAAAAAAATTGTATCCAATTTATTAATTTTTGCATCCATCATCGAGCATCATGTTTCATATTCCACATCATGTTAAACATGGCAATGTTACTACGTGTAGTAAATGAAGGTGAACGCGTGGTAGTTAATCAAGTTGCGGAGGAGGTTGATCTGTCTGTTGAAGTCGGATCGAAGACTTGTGAAACGTCGCAGGAGCCAGACTTTTCCGTCAACGAAGGCAAGCCCCGGATGCATATAACCCTACCTTGTATTTTACAAATTGATTTCGCTTTTGCTTTTCAATACTGCATTAAGTGATTAGAAGTCAAGTGGAAACCTAATTGTTGCATTATCAACCTTGTTGTTCCATATCTACCTTGTTACCGTTTAAAATCGTATATGCCTAGTTATGCTTAGCTCTGCTTAGACCGATCGAGTTGGGTGATTACCTGTCACTGCAAGTTTTAAATGGAACATTGGTTAATTATGTTAGCATGTGATATGGGAATGTGGAGTAATAAAAATCTAGACCGGGCGGACTCGGTGTGTGTGAGCCACAAGACATGGAGGTCTTGTGAGCGGGTTCTTTCCGCCTGTGTCGATTAAGGCACGTCCGTTGTTGAATTGCATGAGGAGAATTTGTAGTACTAACCACATACTCCGTAAGCTGAACTTGGCGATTCTATTACGAGAATGGCTACTCGCTGACCGGGAGTGGAGAGATGGCGGAATAGCGTGTACCCACGTGGCCATGGGTGGAATGGTGGAATCTTGTATTCTCGGGTGTATGGACCCGTTCTTGTTTCAGAGGATCCAAGGGTAGGTTGGTATATGTAGGTCAGGGACCTGCATATGTCGTGTGGTCTGGAAGTCCCAGCTGGGTTTATAATCGGTTCGAATCGTCGTTGCTCCTCGGTTATGGAGACTCAACTCACTGTTCATCATCGTAGTATTAATAACTGGAACTTGAAAATGGTTCGAGAAAGTGTTGGATATGAAGTTTCATTATCTTAATACGGATCGTGTCAGCTTTGTATATGATCTTATGAGATTTTGAATATTGATACAAAGAATTTTGTTAAAGTGCTTTTAAGCAAAAGAACTTTGATTATTGCTAAAGCCATCCTTGAATCCTCGAGAACTGCATTCACGAGTCTTTTTAGTTTTTATTTTGGTTAAGTCTTGTTGAGTACTTTTCGTACTCGTGGTTTGTTGACCCTTGTTGCGAGGTGAGGCTCATGAGCAGATCTATTTTGGATCGTCTTTGCATTTGTTGTTCGAGGCGATGATGATAAGTAATGTGTGGCCCTTGGCAAGCAAGCGATTTTTGTGTGTTTTGTATATATATTATAATGCCACTCCCCTACTTTGGTTTGTATTAATAATCGAACTTAGTTTGTAAGGTTTGAAATAAATGTTTTGTAAACTAAGTTATTGTAAGACTTCCGCTGAATTACTCTGGTGTAGATATTTGAATAAATGTTGTAATACTGCAATAACTCTGTAATGTGATCCTGCTCGGAAATCGTGGATGATTCGGGGTTCTCCGAGGACACCCGACAGTCTTCTTAAGTTATCGGTAACATATGCATAAATGTCAATGGTCGTTGGACAGTGACAGGTGCATGTGGGCCCTATAATTTAGGAGGTTCTGCCACACCCACCCCCGTCCCGGCACCCGGCCGGCGCTCTCGCCCCATCCCGGCGGCCCCGCGCCCGTGCCCCGACGGACCCACGCCCGCGCCCCGGGTCCCCAGCCACTGCCCCGAGCTCGTCGGCGCCCCAAGCTCCGAGCTCCCCGAGGACAGCGACCCGGCCGGCCCCGAGCTCCACCGGCCCCGCCGTGCCCTACAGCCGGCCAGCAGAGGGAGAAGGAGAGGAGCAAGAGGAAGAAAGAGAAGGGGGAGGAGGAAGAGGAAGAAAGAGAAGGGGGAGGAGGAAGAAGAGGAAGGTGCCAACCCGACCGACCGTCGATCCTCGCGCCGTTCCGACCACCCGTTGATCCTCGCGCTGCTGCGGTCATCCCCGCCGTCGTCGCCGGCCCTTGCTCTTGCCGTTCTTGCCGCCAAGGTAAGCCCTACCCTTGTAGTGTTAGTAGTAGTAGTAGTTAGTAGTGTTAGTAGTAGTTAGTTGTAGTGTTAGTAGTAGTAGTTAGTAGTGTTAGTTGTAGTGTTAGTTGTAGTAGTTAGTAGTGTTAGTTGTAGGGTTAGTAGTAGTAGTAGTTAGTAAATAGTAGTAGTTAGTAAGTAGTAGTGGTTGTTAGTAGTAGTTAGTAGTGTTAGTTGTAGGCTTAGTAGTAGTAGTTAGTAAGTAGTAGTGGTTAGTAGTAGTAGTTGTTAATCGTTAAGCAGTTCTTAGTATTAGTACTGTTAGTAGTTAAGTAGTTGTTAGTAGTAGTGTTAGTAGTAGTTGTAGGGTTAGTAGTAATTGTTGTTGTACTATTTCAATACTTTCATCTGCATGGAAAGAGAACTAAAGTACATGGCTCCTCTTGATATATTGGTGGTTGTTGGCCTTTGTGCCCATGTTTGGTATATATGTGGTTGTTGGCCTTTGTGCCATGTTTTTTGCAGGTTTTGGGAACCTCCCCGTGCAGGGGAGGTGCTGCCGAAATTTTGAGTCGACACTAACCATTTTTGCCCTTTTTTGCAGGAGGACCTGTGGGAGGGACTCGGCGACCCCGATCGTCTTCGTCGGCGCTGCGGGTCTTCCTGCACCGCGTCGACTCGCCACTGCACCGACTCTCCACCGCCCCGCTACCCTGACCTCACCGGCACCCTAGGTATAACCCCTCTATCCGTATGTGGTCTTTGGTCGTGTAACCTAGTTAGGTGTCTCCCGTCCGAAAGAGATACGGTTGGAGGTATACAGATCTTTGTATATCTGCGACCGTATCTGTTTCGGATTGTCCATGTTTTTTGGACAGCCCGCGGATGCGTAGATGGGTTAGTTTCCATGGTCCGCTTCGGTCCGAGATGGTGTTTCGGCATCACCCCCTGTTGTTCTCCGGATACACACTCTCCCTTGCAGGACGTGCATCGGGAGAACAGCGGGGAGGTGCTGTCGAAATTCTCTCTCGGATAGGGAGCGGAGCATGGAAACTAACCTCATCTACGCATCCGTGGGTGGGATTAGGACCTATCCTCACCTATTAGAGAGTAGGAACGCCGCGTAGATGCAATTGATGGTTACATTACTATGTGCTGTATATGTGGAAGGATGGAAGACCGTCAGTGGATGTACACGGGCCAAAGAAGCAGGAGTGACTTTGACATTGAGTGGGTGAATGGGACAGATGCTTTCTTGGAACATGCATGGAGATCGGGTGTAGCTAAAGGACATTCTAAACTTTGGTGTCCCTGTAGCAAATGTGACAACAACAGAAGGGTAGGCAAGGTGACCATGGGTAAACATCTTGTTTACAATGGTTATACGGCTGGCTACCACCGGTGGATCTACCATGGTGAAGCAGATCGTATAAGAGCGAAGGTGGTGAGACCACGCCTCGAGGCTTTTGATGATGATGTTGAAGTAGCAGACATGCTAGATGACACTCACCAAGCTCACTTCGCAGAAGGACGTGAGAAGGAGGAGATGGAGGAAGCCGCTAAGGCCTTCTACGAAATGTTGGACTCGGCACAGAAACCCCTTCATGAGAGTACAATAGTTTCTCAGCTAGAAGCCATTGGACGTGTTATGGGGTTGAAGGCCGAGTTAAATCTAAGTCACGAAGGCTTTGATAAGATGTTGGCCGTGTTTGGCAGCATGCTACCGGAGAAGCACATTCTGCCAAAGAACTTGCACGAGTCACAGAAACTACTTCGTATGCTTAAGATGCCATATGACAAGATACATGTTTGTCCGAAGGGGTGCGTCTTATTTAGGAAAGATCACAAGGATGCAAAGTACTGTATGAAGTGTAAATCCTCAAGGTACCTAGAGGTAGACTCTGGAGATGGCCAGAAGAGGCAGCTTACGATCCCCGCGAAAGTCCTACGGCACCTTCCGTTTGTGCCGAGGATCCAACAGCTTTTCATGACCGAGGAATCCGTGAAACAGATGACATGGCATAAAGAAGGTGTATGGTACAAGCCATGGACAATGGTGCATCCATCCGATGCCGAAGCATGGACGTACTTTAATGACAAACATCCTGACAAAGCAGCTGAGACTCGTAATGTACGTGTCGCGCTGGCAACAGATGGGTTCAATCCTTATGGACAGTTGTCTGCCCCATACACATGTTGGCCCGTGCTTGTTATCCCCCTGAATCTCTCCCCCCCCTGGCATCTCCTTTCAATGGCATAACGTCTTCTTGTTGTTGATAATTCTTGGACACCCGGGGAGTAATATGGGTGTGCACATGGAGCCTATGATTGATGAATTGATTGACGCTTGGGAGAAGGGGGTATGGACATACGACCGAGCTACAAAATCATCCTTCAAGATGCATGTTTGGTACCACTACTCCCTGCATGACTTCTTGGCGTATGGGTTATTCGCCGTCTGGTGTGTCCACGGGAAGTTCCCGTGCCCAATATGCAAGGAAGCTGTGAGGTTCATTTGGTTGAAGAAGGGTGGCAAGTATTCGTCGTTCGACAGGCATCGTCAATTCCTCCCTTCTAACCATCCATTCAGACAAGACATCAAGAACTTTATGAAAGGTGTTGCAGTGATAGACCCTAAACCGCGCATGAAGAGTGGTGCTGAGGTGCGTGCTCAGATAGATGCTCTCGTGCCCAATGAAGGAGGTGGTTTTGTGGGATATGGTGAGGAACATATGTGGACTCATAAGTCCGGCTTGATGAGGCTCCCCTATTTCGATGACCTTCTTTTGCCACATAACATTGATGTAATGCACACCGAAAAGAATATCACTGAGGCACTTTGGGGAACTCTCATGAACACTAACAAGTCTAAGGACAACGTTAAGGCTAGAGTGGACCTAGCGATGTTGTGTGATAGACCGAAGCAAGAGATGCGGCCTCCTAGTGGCCGAAACAAACAATGGAAAAGACCTAAGGTCGATTTCGTCTTGGAACCCGATCAAAGGAGGGAAGTACTAAAATGGATCAAGACGTTAATGTTCCCAGATGGATATGCACCGAATCTGAGCAGGGGAGTGAACTTAGGAACTTTACAAGTCAACGGGATGAAGAGTCATGACTACCACATATGGATTGAGCGGCTTCTTTCGGCGATGGTCCGAGGCTATGTCCCTGACCATGTCTGGCAAGTGCTGGCAGAGTTGAGCTTTTTCTTCCGTCAGCTTTGTGCCAAGGAGATATCTCGGACCGTCGCTCAGGACTTGGAAAAAGCGGCACATGTGTTGCTCTGTAAGCTGGAGAAGATCTTTCCACCCGGCTTCTTCTTGCCCATGCAGCATCTGATTGTGCACCTCCCGTTCAAGGCACGTTTGGGGGGGCCATGCAAGCCCGGTGGTGCTATCCAATCGAGAGATGTCTAAAGACTCTTCGCAAGAAATGTATAAATAAAGCCAGAATTGAGGCTTCCATTGCAGAGGCAAGTCTAAGGGAGGAGGTGGCAAACTTCACAACATTATACTACAAGCCAAAACTTCCTAGCAATCATAATCCACTCCCTTGTTACAATGTTGGCGAAAATGAATGGACCCACAGCCTGTTCCAAGGCCAACTCGGCAGCGCAAGTGGATCGACCAATAAGATATTGGGAAATGAAGAGTGGTGAAGTGTCATGCTATATGTGTTGACCAACCTTCCCGAGGTGCAGCCGTTCGTCGAGTAAGTTCTCAACGAACTTGTTTCAATACGCCCTGAATATTCTTCATGCAACCCCACTAATTCTCGTTCGGACAGGGAATTTGTTCGTGAGTCCTGGCATCAATCAAGGGATCCTACCTCGTAGGAACATGACACCCTTCTTTCTCGGGGTGCGGGTGCGAGGAGGCCTGATTTCATTTCTTGGTTCAAACAAAAGGTAATGTCCAATTTAGCTCCCACGTTCCATATTCCAAGTTTCTCGTTCATTCGATTAATATAACGACCTATCATGCTTGAGCTTGCAGGCCCAGACTGACTCGTCCATGAGTGAGGAGTTGAGACAGGTTACAGGCGGCTATGATGTTAGGGTGCAGTCATTTACCGGTTATGACGTGAACGGATATTGCTTCCACACAACAAGATATGAGCAGACTCGACCCAAACGGAAAACCACAAATAGCGGAGTTTGCATGCCCGGCACTGATGGCCTCGACTATCATGGTAGAGTTGAGGAAATCTATGAACTCTCATTTCATGGTCACAAACATAAAACTGTCGTGTTCAAATGCCACTGGTTTAATCCTCGAGAAACAAGACGGACCCCTCATCTTGGGCTAGTTGAGATTCGAGAAGATTCCATCTATCTAGGAAAAGATGTCTACATTGTGGCTCAATAGGCCGTGCAGGTGTACTATATGCGATATGCCAACCAAGACAAAGCGGATCTTAAGGGTTGGGCTATTGTGCACCAGGTGTCTCCACACGGTAAACTACCTGCCCCAAACGATGACGATTACAACTTCAACGCAAACACATATGATGGACAGTTCTATCAAGAAGATGGGCTACCAGGCACGTTTGAGATAGTCTTACCCGAAGCGATTGAAATGGAAGTAGACAACGAAATGGAGGATGACGAGGTTGATGGAGATGTGGTGCAAAATGCCAAGGACATAGAAATGCTTGACCAATTAAGGCTAGTCAATGACGACGAAGACAACATAGAACCTTCAGATAGTGTTGCCCATTTGGACAATTTTGACAGTGATGACGACACCTATGATCCTAATCATGAAGATTATTCCAAATACATGTAATACTACGTTTGTTTTAGTTTGTGTTTTCTTTATTTATTTTGAATCTATTTCTAATATATATATACTAATAAGTCTTGTTCATTCTTTGTGATTGTAGGTGATGGCGAGCAGCCGTCCACAACGTGAGACGACCTCCCTTCACAGGAGACCACGCCCTCCTGTTTCAGACGAGGGGTCAGGGTTAGGGGTAGCGTCCACAGGAGGTCAGAGGAGGACCAGGGTTAGGAGGAGGAAGCGGACTCCTTTCCCTCCACCTTCAGACGAGGTGATGGAGGAGGAGCATGTGACGGCCACGCCCAAGGATGAGGTCGAGGACAAGGACGTCCGACAGACCGAGGACGAGGCGGCCGAGGACGAGGACGCCGAGGGCGACAGTTCCGCTACCCCGACTGTCTACCAGCGAGGTCCCGTGAGCCTCCCTCAGCCTCCGCTTCCTCGCAACCGGGCACTGATTCGCCCTATGGCAAAGAGGTAAGTAACTATAGATGTTATCACAACTACTTCATATGATAATGTTGGAAATCAGAAGAGGAACTGATAAATTTTCTTAATCACTTGTGCAGGGCCTGGTTGGTTTTGTCGGCATTTCACGCACGCTCCCCCGCGAGCATCCTTGGTGTTTTGTGCAGGAAATGGTACCCCGGCCTTGTGGACGTGTCCGAGGACGTGTGGGAGCCGGCCTACGTGGGACAGTACCAGTTGGCCCTCGACGACGGTGTACCGCAACAAAGTGAGCGGCATCTTGGCGGAGTTTTGGGTAAGTCTCTCTCGCACAACATTTTCATTGGACAAGTCTTTTATTGAAATAATGAATGGATACATCGGTTTTGTATGCAGAGGTATTTCAAGCCGGAAGAAGGACTTGAGGCCCGAGCGGATTAGCGGCTGCCGCCACCAGTAGGAAGTATCGTCACCGACATCCACCACGTAGGCGCGCGTGTAGGCCCCTGAGAGACTACGCCGTGGTGTTGAAGCGATCCATCGCAAGCCTGATGCAAGGCAGTGGAGCTGTCCTAGGCCCAAGACCTTGAGGTAGACGAAAAACATTAATAATGATTCATTTTGAGATTAAGTCGGTTTCATTTTATCTTTTCTATGTCAAATAATCGATGACTTGTAGGTGATCCCTGGTGGTGCCGATCCCACTCCGTGTCTTTGGGAGATGATCGTGACGGTGGTTGTCCAACGACTTTCTTTGAGAACCACACGAGGCAACGGGACGACAGTCTGGCTGAGGTGAGGTGCTACTCACCATCAAGGCGACCATGACCTCCTCGCCTACAAACAAGCATATGTAAGTGATTTCTTTTATCTTATTTGACGCTGAGTTCGCCTTATTTCTCACCATCTTGCGTCTTACTCGCAGGAGGCTGCACACCCGGGCGTGGAGGTCTCGGAGTTCCCTGCGTGGGCTATGTCCCACATGGGCAGGGCGTCTTCGTCTATCTCCTTCAACCCGTCTGCCCCGTACGAGGTGTACTCCGACCCGACCATGCACACTAAGGTCCAAGAGTACACCTCAAAGGTGAGGGAGGTCCATGGGGAAGATTACGATGTGCGCACTGAGCCCATTGATGCAGAGACCATCATGAGGCTAGGAGGAGGCAAGAAGCATGGGCGGCTATGGATTGCAGACGGCGCCATCAACTCCACCACTATTCCCTCTCTCGACGTGCTCCGAGCACGGAGCACGAGCTCTAGCCAGCCCATACGCCCATGGTCTACTCCGTCACTGCAGTGGGTCGACGCTCTCGAGGTACGTCCTATTTTACTCGTCGTACGTTCATCTTTGCACACCTAAGTTACATTTGCATTACTGAAACATTGAAGTTTGTATTGCAGGCCGAGCTGCAGCCCAAAAGCTCGTGGTCGAGGCTCAGAGCGCGCAGCTGCAGGCCCAGAGGGAAGTGTTCGTGGCCCAGGAGAGGAGGATGCAAGAAATGGAGGCCTTCATGCGAAGTGTCCATCAAGGGGGTGTACCTTTGCCGTTGGCAGCTCCTCCACCGCCTACTTCTACAGCCACTCCTGTAAGTATGAAAGTTCACTCTTACTAGATGCTTCCTTGACATACAACCATGCTTGACATAGAAACTTACTAGATGCTTGACATGGAAACTTACTACATGCTTGCACTAGCTATGACATACACCAATGTTTCACATAGAAACTTACTAGATGAATCTCACACATGCAACCTCTTATCCTTTTTGCAGCTTCCATCGGTGGGTTCGAATAACCCCGCTCATGCGTCACCGAATGATGGAGACTTTGCTTCACCATCGTGTCATAGGCTGCTTTTTTGAGGAGTTGTGCTTCGTCATGTGCTTGGACTTGAGCTTCACTTGTGGTTGTGACTTGTGCTTGGACTTGATGGACTGTGGTTGTGAATTTGTGACTTATGGTTGTGATATTTGACTTGTGGTTGCGATATGTTGTTATTTGAGTTGTGGTTGTGATATAATGTGTGAAAATGGTTTCGTTGTGATATATATGTGATTATTGTGATGTTTGTGATATATATGTGACATGTGATATATATTTCAACTGTTTGTGTCAGTGGAATGCAAAAAACAAAAAAAAATTGTAATTTCAGTTGATTTGCCGAGTGCAATGGTGATGGCACTCGGCAAAGCTGGGAAACTTTGCCGAGTGCCAGGACATTGCACTCGGCAAAGATTTTTTTTTTAAAAAGTAAAAAATCTTTGCCGAGTGCCAAGCTGGGGAGGCACTCGGCAAAGAGCTTTTTAAAAAAAATTAAAAAATGGCTTTGCCGAGTGCTCGCCGGCGTGGCACTCGACAAAGAGTTTTTGAAAAAAAATAAAAAATGTCTTTGCCGAGTGCCCTAACTGTCGGCACTCGACAAAGGCGCCATCAGGGGAGCAGCGCCGTTGACGGCTGCTTTTCTTTGCCGAGTGTCGCCGTTGGCACTCAGAAAAGGCTTTGCCGAGTGCCCGACAAATGGCCCTCGGCAAAAGCCTCTTTGCCGTTAAATTTTTTTCCAAGGGCCCTTTGCCGAGGGCTTTTGGGCCTTTGCCAAGTGGCCTGGGCCCTCGGCAAAGAGGGCGCCTCCAGTAGTGCCTGGAAGACATGAATCTCAGAAAAATTATTCAACAACCGCGTCATGTGTTCTCATTCACCATGGAATCAAATTCTATAATAGGTCTGGATGTGCTCTACTCGCATTCATATGTATAGACAAATTAAAGGACGCTTGAAGATTTATCCAATGATCGGGTCATGCATTTCAATTTATCTTGGGATCGAACTCACCACCGTGTCTTTACACACTACTCTTACTCATGAAAGTATGGAGAGAGCAAATGATAAACTTGATACCTTAATATTAGTATATACTACTATTTTCAAAAGTGCTCGTGCTTTGCACCGAACAAATACGTCTTGGAATTGGACTCTTTCTTATCGCTGGGCGGAGTTGTTCTAACTCGTATTAGCATGACTTATGAATCCGAGTGACAGATACATTAAGTGCGAGGTCAGTTTTCTAATTGGGAAGTAAAAAGTAGGTTCAAAGAAATGTATCGCCCTTTAATATTATATATAGCAAAAACATGCTTGCGTTGCAATGAGATATATAATTTATTATGCGGTACTCATGTCAATAATAATGAGCTAGTTATTTTTGTTGTTTTTTTGTTTGAACTTGGCATAACCTTAAATAAATAATTTTCATATCGTATGTATCATTTGACAGGAGGAAGCTTTTAGTGAGGGAGGACACCAATACGCAACCGGATTGTTTACATTAACCCTACTCTCCAAATTAGATTTAAATCAAGTAAAAATTGTTTGAAATCGAGATGAAATTAATGGATTTGACTTCATTCAGTCCCATGTGATTTTTTATTGAGAAATTCATACGGGTCTACGTGCAATTCACACTTGATGTGGAACTCATGCATGGATGGGTAAAACTGGAGAAGGTTTTGCTATTGCCACCGCAGCGCTATGGCTATCCGTGTCTTAATGACCCTTTCATTGAGCTAAAGCAACCTGAGGTCAGCGAACGTTAACTCAGGATCCCACACGGCATACGTAGTGTTCATCATTTCCCATTCCCATCCTGGAGTGAAGCATGGGATGTGCAAAACCAAAGCTCCACTACATGTCTACATGTATTGTAGATTTGTCGGTGTGCTGGACGGCGTCATCGAGCCGAACGGTCCAGAAACCCACTGTAGCGCAGAGTGCGGACGCTGGGCACGTCGAGATCCACGCATCGGCTCAGGAGCCGTGGCAGCACATCAACATCATGGAGGCCGTGGGAAAAGGATTCGTCGCTGCTTCGACATCATAGTGACCCGTTCGTGTCCAAGCACTTTCAACTTAAAGGCAGTGCACTCAAGCCATAGCGTAGCGCCTTAGCGTGGTTCGGCGTGGCGTCGAGCATGGACCGGAGGTCCCAGGGAAGTGTTGAACTCCACCATCCTCAACGTCTCAAGGAGGATGAAGATATATGGTGGTGCCTGGCTGCCAAAGCATGCAGCCGCTGAATTCCAGGCTTCGCCAAGCAGCGGAGAGCAGCATGTACTCGTCGCCTGTCTTGCAGAAACTTGAGCAGCATGTACTCGTCGCCTGTCTTGCAGAAACTTGGCTTTCTCTAGCAGTCCAGCGTTGCATTGCCAGCGACGTGAGAAGGGTATCCATGCCGGGCGACCGCGCATCGGCCGTCTACACCGACAGCCGCTAGAGCGTTTTCAAGCCCTGGTAGCACCTCATATCGAGAATAACGCCACAGCGCAGAAATGCGAAACCACAACAGGTTGGACGCCCTCCCCTTTAGCCTGTTCGGCAGGATTGAAAAATAAGCTAAAATACTGTTCCGGCTGATTGGTGTGAGGGAGAAAGACTGTTTCGGCTCTATCTCTGAGAGCGCTGGCCAGCCCAGCCGAACGCGCGCTCTATCTCCCAGCGTCCATTTCGCATTAAGATTCGTGCCGGAGTGCTTCAAAATCCGTGCGCCAGTGCTTTGTTTGACCTGCACGAATCACGGAACAAACTGAGCCGTAGGACAAGGGGTGTGCACCCACCGCATTGTGGAAATTGCAAGTTGCGCCACAGCGTACGTGCGTCACCGCTTCGGCGTCCCTGAGGTTGAGAGACGAGACGACACGTGCCAGCACGATGTCCAGGAGGGCGGACACGCGGTCTAGTGCCATGGCTGCTGTCTCTGATGCCATGCTGCAATATCAAGATCTTCATCCTCAGCACCTGCACGAGGCCGACACACGAAGAGCCTTGATGGAACAGATCAGAAGATACACATACTTTTAATATTTATGGGGACGGGAAGTTAAAAACGAACCGTGGAAGAGTCCCAATCTGGATGAAAATCAAAATTGAACTCACGGTCGGAAATCAGAATAGAAAGAAATAGATGCAAACCAAAATTGGAAAATCAGAAAGAAGCTCAAACTAAAACCGGACTCCAGACACGGGGTAAACGGACGTGTACCAAAACTGGCTTAAAGATCGAAAAGAAAATTGGAAAGAAATCAAATCAGGACGTTCACTTTGTTAGTTAGGAGAGGCTGACAAAAAAAATAGATTTAGATTAGAATTAGCATTCCTATTCATGTTACTCAGGATCGACGGATCTATTTGTATTAGAATTCGTATTTATCCAAGTTGCCACGGAAGGTCCTCCATATATCATATATAAAATATATAGGAGGGCGGCAGGCAGACGAACATAGACAACTTCTATATTCACAGAGTTAGTTACGGAGTGTGCACAAAAAAAATGATCTAAAATTTTGTCATTTTATTATTAGTAGTCATAGTATAGATATAGAATAGATATATATAGATTACATAGAGGAATTAACTACGCGCACGACCCAAGTAAACACTACAGCAGGCACCTTAATTGAATTGAACTAGCAAATCAATGCGACCGCCCTATCCCAGCTGATGCCACGGCGCCGCCACCGCCGCCGGCGTAGCAGAGGTCTGAGGTTTGTTGGCTTGGAGCTGCACGCTCTCCCTGAGGCGCTGGAGCTGCGAAGTGAAGACCGGCAGCTCGGCATCGCCAAGCACCCCGACGTCCACTTCCCACCAGAACCGCCTCCCGGACACCTCCACGGCCTGCAGCACCTTCTCCCCGATGGCGTCGTTCCGCGCCTTCTCCGCCTCCACGAGCGCCCTGGTCTGCTCCGTCTCCCGCGCTCTCGCCTCCATAACGGCACGCTCGGCGGCGACGGCGCCCACGTCCTCGACCGCGGTGAGGCCCTCGCCGGCGTGGAGCAGGGTACAGCGGCGGAGGACGTGGTCGACGGAGGGGGTGCCCATCGCGAAGGCAATGCCGCCGTCGTCGCGTTTGCCGCGGCGCGCGACGGGCACCTCCTTTCCCTCGGGCTCCGTTCTCTTGAAGACGATGATGGCGACATGGGCGCCGCAGAGGAGGTGGAGCTCCGAGGCCTTCTTTAGGAGCCCGCCCTTGCGCTTGCACTGGGTGACCTGGCGGCTCTCCTTCTTCTCGATGCGGCGGATCTCAATTTTCTGGCGCCCCCTGCTCGTTTTCTTGCCCGGCTTCACCATTATCCTTGCCGGCGGCCTCTGCTATCTCAGCTCGCTCGCTCGAAGCCCGCCTCCAACACGAACGCGATGGATGCCATGGGCAAGAGGGAGGCCGGGTGTATAAGTAGAGGCAGACATTACCAAAAAATGAAAAGTTCGCGTCTGGCACGGTCAGTGGGAGGCCGAAAACGAAGCGGGTTGTGCTTTCACAATTTGGAAAGACACAGTCCTCGAGAGATCGTCCGTATCAACCAGCTGTCGTAATTAATGGATGAAAGATACAGTTTCCAAAACGTTTCTTGGTCACGCAGGTTCCCTTGCAACAGAACATCGGTCAGGATCAGGCAAGGAAACCATGAGTAACGACTGTCGACAGGCAAGGAAACCATGCAAGGAAACCGTGAGTCCACAACCACAATCATGTCTTTGGAAATGTTTCTCAAATCCATGTACTCCGCAAAAACTGATATAATTATATGATTTATAGGGGGGGAAAACATCGGCAGAGCTGTACAGAGAGTCTTGGCTGCACAGAGACCACATATACGGACCACGTTGCAACCATGAACCATCTTCCCTTGCCACCCTCGTGTCCCAAGCCCCCACATTAGTCTAAAACAACACTTTGCACACATGAAAATCGCTTCTCAAGAAACTTGATTGTGACTCCCAAACCCAGCGAACAAATCCTCAACTCATTGCTCCGGGAATTCATACTGCACAGCAAGAGACGTACATCAGGGGGCAAAGGCATTAAATAATTCAGGAATCTGGTGGAAAAGGGAATATTTCAAGTCCAAACATTATAGAAACTAAATGTTCTTGACTAAGGGAGCATATGATTGTGATGATATCAAGCGAACCACAACTAACCTAAAAGCATCCTGGACTCTGGAGCTCAATGGTGTGAAAGATGAGCCCCATCCTGGGCGCTGCATGTGAATAGCAGTTCTGTATTTGTAACATGGAAACAGACGAGGCCCATCCTGGGCTGCATGTGAATAGCAGTCCTGTAACATGGAATCAAAATTGCATTCAGTTTTTTTTATTTACCATACATAGGGATCGCCATTTATGAACTGTACAAGACAATGCTTTTAATAGTCAAAGAAACATCAAGGTACCTCACATGACATATGAATGTACTGGTGATTCTTGTTAGACTTGCCAGCCATCAAATCAGCTGTCTTTCAACACTACAAAGGAACTCAAGATTCATGAACCATTGGTAAGCCGATCACAACTGAAATGTACCCAACTCCTGGCCATGCCTCATAAGTTTGATAGTCTTTCCACCAACCCAGTGAAGGCGGTATGAGAGGTCAAGATTATGAAGCAATAACTTCAGATTATCCGCCTCGCCTAGTTCCTTTGTCTTCTTCTGAGGAGTCCAGAAGGCCAGGAACTGTATTAGTTTACTAATATAATATGGCAGAGCAACAATAATAGGGGTATTATTTGGAAAGCAAAGGTGATAACTACATATAAATGCGTAACTGTAGTTTCTTAACTATTAAAGCAAACAAACCAGTAGACAACAAATGATTTAATAAGAAAACATTAGCTTCAAAAGACCAAATGGAAGAGAGAAACTACGTAAACAAATCTACTTTATCTTTCCAATTCGCTTGCTTTCTGGAGCAAAATAGGCTGTTTAGGATAAAATGGATGCATGGTATTGCCAGTTGCTTTCCCAGTAGTTTCCTTTTTGCCATCTAAAGTAGGCAAACCAAACCACTCTTAAGACAAAATTTATTGCCCTGTTCGCTGCAGCTGCTGCTGTCAGCACAGTATTGTGTGAAATGAAGTTGTAACCGCAGCTGCAGCAGCAGCCACAAAAAATGCCTGCCGAACAGGCATGTTTGGATGCGGCCCTGGCCTGGGAGCGCCCGCCAGGCATGTGCATACAACCCCAGGCACCCAAAATTGAACGCTTGGGAGTGATGCCTGGTGCAGGCAGCTTTCGCACGCTGCCATCCAAACAGTTGCCCCAATGCATAAGTGAAACTGGACAGAAACTGTAGTCCATGGACTAATAAAACTAACAGGACTCATAAGATGCAAAAAAAAAACAATAAAAATGTCTTATACAATATAATATCAGAGAAGGAAAATAATAACAATATACCTCTGACCTTCCATGTTTATCATGTCCTAAAATGCTAGAAATTATACTTAAGCGAGCAGAGTTAGGTGAAAATCCTTCCCATGGAGGAACATAGATAAGCTTTGTGCATTGAATAGCAGTAAGGCTTCTGCTCAGCCTCTCCCACCAGGCACTACCTAATGACCACCATCTTATCATCAATCCGTTCTCAGAGAAGGCAACCAGACCCTAGAAAAAAAATTAAAAGGGTCAGATCAGAAGCTTCAGTTGATAATAAATAGAATTATGTTTTGCAACCACAATCATGGGTAAATACAATGAGCAAGAGGATAGACATAAATCACGAATAATATCTATAAGTTGCACATCTTTCTAGCAGCTGGCCATCTTAGCTCATTAGCTCTACTTAAGACATCCTTTAACTTATCTTATCAGGGGGAGATCCATATACAAAAGGGGAGGCCACAGTAACGTACACAACAAATACAAGTTTAATAGATGAAATCAAATGTACAACAAGGACAAAATGGAAATGCAATAAAACAGTAACAAGTGTGAGGTTGTTACTTGGTACTACTTCTGATCCAAGCGTTTTGAGTTTGCTGGGTTTGAAACACAAATTCATTTCTAGTTCTTATGGTAAAACATGGTGACGTGAGAAGAGAGACAAGAGAATGATGATATTGAATTAATTTAAATGGCAACCATACTAAAGCAATATGCAGCATCCATCATGTAAATAAGTACCTCAAACATCTGTGTTAGTGTTCACAGTTTACAAAAGTAGGCTACATGGGAACCACAATAAAAGTGTTTGAGAAAAAAAAAAGGGGGGGGGACACAAAATGGCATACATGCATGTACTGGTATTAGGGATCGTTCAAATGTAAGTGCCCACAAAAATGATACTAAACAATAACTATAGCATGCGATTTTTCAAATAACTTTGATGCAAACAATAAATCAGAACAAGTTGATAACATCTTATAATACTTGTTTAAAGCATTCTATAGTATATTTGTAGTGTCAAACCTCTCCATCCGGTGAGAAACTCAGAACTGATATCAGTATGGTTGCTGTTGTATTTGATGATCCTGCAAGTAAGCTTGGAAGACCTGGTGGTCCACTTGCATCAAGAATTCTTATCTTTGTGACACTACAAAGACAAAATGAAAAATAAGAAAAACAATAAGTAAAATCAACCTGCTACACTTAAAGATTTTACAAAAAGCATTACTGTTATCAGATGAGTGATAATTTTATACTATATAAGAAAACATCAATTTCACAACACGAAATGCTTTGGAGAAAAGTGATCATCATAAACAACAAAAAAGCTTTTTCCACTCAAGCAAGGTTTTTTTCCCTCGGACACGCAGGAGAACTGTGTGTCATCATTGCATTAAGAGAAATAGAGTTTGTTACAGAAACAGGTTAGTCTTTGGGTTACATCCGCGCCTTCTGAAAATATAGACAACCACAGCCTGAGAACTACCCAACTAGCTTCAAGGAACATCAGTCCTTTGGCGCTAGCAAAACACTACTGATGCATCTCCTCTGCTAGTATCTGAAAGAGACATCGCACCAAAGGG
Source organism: Miscanthus lutarioriparius (assembly GCA_904845875.1). Lineage (NCBI taxonomy): Eukaryota > Viridiplantae > Streptophyta > Magnoliopsida > Poales > Poaceae > Miscanthus > Miscanthus lutarioriparius. The sequence goes on along the minus strand of CAJGYO010000019.1, from coordinate 34,702,292 downwards.
GAGCTGTTCCTGAAATCAATCTCATTTCTTTCTTTCCAGTTCCAGAGCATCCAAGCACCAAGTATGACCAAAGTGTTGAGCCCTTTTCGAAGCTCAGTGCCGACCCTGCATCTCATCCACTACATCAAACCACAAACACCTTATCACTTGTCTCCCATACAAGTTGGAGTAGGCTAGAGAACAAACGAACAAGAGTTACCAAAGAAGAAGGTTCTGTGTTGAATAATCTGCTGCTCTCATATCAGGCCTTGTCATAGGAGCATTGTAATAGTGACTGCTCCCTCCCTTTCCTTGTCAATAGGACAGCAAGTTGGAGTATGGCTAAAGTGTCATATAGTAAGTAGTATGGTTATAGTGCCAAATGGTGGGCAGCATGGCCCGTGTTGACTTTTGTATGTTTTAGCTTCTATATGAAGGAAGTGGCTAGCTGCAGCCATCAGTTCAGCAGCCCATTCACTTGTGCGTGCTTGCTCTGTTCTCAACTCCCTCTCTTCTACCTCCAGCCCAACTCAGTGTGTGTGTGCCTGAGCTGTGAGCTGCTGCTCACCTGTGCAGCGAAGCCGGCAGCCAGCATTTTTTTTTATTTTATTGAACACGCAGGAGAGCTGCATATCTTGTATTAACAGAAGAAGAGAGAGTCATATATACACCCAGGCCCACACACACAAACACCCACTACTACAAGGAAACTAAATCGCCGGTTTAAAAATAAAAGAGTTAAATACATTGGCGGTCCTTAAACTTGTAGTGTTGTGCCATTTAGGTCCACGAACTCTCAAACTCGAAATTCGACCCTCTAAACTTGTCAAGTGGTACACCATAGATCCATATCCCTTTGGCAGGCGCTGACTAGGATAATTTTTTACAAAAAGCACCCTGCATGTCCACCACGCACCCTCGCTCGCTCAACGTCTCCAGCAGCCAGACCAGCCCGCCGTGCACGGTGCACCAGCCGCTCGATGGTGCCCGCCGAGAACCGGAGGAACCACACCGAGTGCACCTCCGCGCTGGCGGCCTTCCGCTGCGCGCGGCACGAGTCACCATCGGAGCTGAAGATGTCGTCCCCGAGTAGCTCTGCGAATAGCTTCCCTTGTTCTGTGCTTCATCCGCGACCCCGTGTCCGGCGAGCGCGCGTGCGCAGGCCGCGAGCCCTCCTAGGCTGGCGCCTGCAGGGGCGGACGAGCGCGACCGTTTCCGGAGCCGGTCCGTGCACTGCGGGTACCGCTCCCTCTCCCCATTCTGCGGCCGCCGTGTGCGCGTCCTCGTGCGACATGACCAGGATGTCGAGGCCGCCGACGGCGTCCCAGAGCTCGTGCGCGGCCTAGCCAGGCGACCATGTCTCGCCGCATCTCCGCGCAGGCCTCCTCAGCGCGGGCGCCGCGCTTATCGTCCTCATCGTGGCGCTAGCCTTCTTCGTCGATCGTTGTCCGCGACATCAAGAGGTGGAAGCGGCGGCTCGCGCGGATCGAGGAGCCTAGGAAGCTCACCGCTTTCCGGCCCCTGAACTTCGGCGAGGCCTCCGTGCTGCGCGTGCTCGCCGACGATGGGCCTCCGTGCTGCGCGGGATCTGGACAAGAAGCTGGAGTGCGAGTTCGCGTCGGAGATGGACATCGTCGGCCACATCCGGCACAGCAACATCGTGCACCGCGACGTCAAGTCCAGCACCATCTTGCTCGACTCGGTGCTCAATGCCAAGGTCACCGACGTCCAGTCCAAGGTTGACGAGGACGAGCTCTTTAAGGCCCGCTTGCCTGCCGGAGAGCAACGCCGGCATTTGGTCCAGCGCTGTCGTGGTCGTGCACGGCTTCACCAGCGTCGCGCTCCTCGACATCGGCGTCACGCGAGCGCCTCTGTAGCGCATTACGTCGCCGTGCATCGCCGCGCCCACCACGTCGTTGTACTCCGCCCACACCACTCCACTCCCAGCGCCGTCTTGCCCTCGGCGCGGTTCAGGAACGTGCCACGGCGTCCGTCGCGTAGTCCCGCTGCTTCGCTAAGTCGTACAACGTTGCGAGCCCAGTCATGTTCTGCAGCTGCGACAGCACCCGCCCCCGCGCGTTCGATGCCTCGCGCCACCACTCGACTCGTGGCGGCGCCGCCGCCTCCGCCTACAGAGCCTCCAGCTCCTGCGGACACCGTCGCGAGATAGACGAACGTCGTGGACGCCGCGCGCGAGGGAGACAGACGGCCGTGGACGCCGCCGCGCGCGAGGGAGACGGGCAGCTGCGGATGCCATGGCCGGCCGGAGGTAGAACATGTCTACAACAGGGGGCTTTTTGTAAAAAAGATCATCCTAGTTAGTGCCTCCGAAGGGGTATGGACCTGTGGTGCACCACTTAATAAGTTCGGAGGGTCAAATTTCGAGTTTGAGAGTTCGTGGACCTAAATGGCACAACGCTACAAGTTTAAGGATCGCTAGTGTATTTAACTCAAAATAAAAGGGCGACCCAACCGCTACAGAAGTCCTTTAGACTCCTCCTCCGGCAGTGACCAGGGAGATCCCCTTGCTCCTGCCAAGCTCCACCAATGGGCCTCTTCCCTTGCCAAAGTCAGCACCATATTAACATTTGGGGCAGCCAACATTCTGCCCCAATGATTTTCTTTTGGGTTTCATTTCCATAAGAATAGATGGCTGTTTATGTTGGTCGCTAAGCCTATCACAAATCCTCCTTTTCCTGGGCTTGAAACAAAATATGTGGAGTTCAATGAACTAAAAAATTATATATTTCCATTTTGTTTCTCCTAGATTTATCTTAAAGATATTAAAATAGTTTAGTCTCTTAGTATTCTCAAGAAAACAATGAACTAAAGACTATCAATGAATTTCAGAAAAATCTATTGCCATAAGTCAAAACAAATATGAAAGAGAATCCAGGGGCACAAAAGAAAAAGGAACTTGGTGTAAGGCACATAAGCCCCCTAACTAAAAGGATAAAAAATTACTGAATCATATGAAATGGCAGGTCAGACATTTTAAATGGCCATAACCGTTGAGGATATTTCACGAGTCCATGTAAATTTTTATTTTTACAGGTCAAATGAAGGTTCAAAGCATGTCACAGGGATTAAACTACAGATGTAGCATATCAGTTCAACATCGAATGAGAGAATATCTCAGTGCTACCAAACATTGGGCAGATTCACAACCTGTCGCAGATATAATGGCCCAACACACTTTAAGTTTCTATAGGAGAAAGAAAACAAAGGTGATCTAGCCAAATTTGTCCTTTCTTGTAAAGTCAGCAGGCCAAAAGGGCAACCTGATATTTAGATGGCTCATATGACGACGGATTAACAGGAGAGAAAACATTTGTATTATTTTCTGGAGGCCTACAGGATGTGGTAAAGTGGTAATCATTTGGTAGAATAGAGGCACATTTAGAGCAAGAGAAGATGCATAAGGAAAAATATGTTTTATTAACTTGAAAGCCTATGTACCTTTCTATGTCATAGACTCGAATTGTGGCATCATGAATCTCTCCAATAGCATCACCAACAGCTAATCTTGTCATTGACTCATTGAGAGCAACCATCGGAAATACACGTGCCATTTCTCTTAGAGCCATCATTGAACTAATAATACAAGCTTTTCGCATTATTAGATTGCTTGGATCCATAGTATGTAGAATGTAGCTGATTGCCTGCACAATTATTCAACTATAAGAACTACAGAAAAGCACATATAGAAGAGTGTTTTGACTAAATCAATACTCTAAAGGGATCATTATGAAAAATGGTTACAATGCCAGAGGATAATTTGTGAAAGCTAAAGTAAGCCTGCAAAACAAATGTACCTAAACAGCTACTCGAAGTTGGATGAAACATAACCTTGTTTATCCAAACACATAAGAATAAGGTCAAGAATACCCCATTTCTAAGACTAGGATTCAAAAGTTTATGAGTTCCTGACATACACAAGCTATAACAGCACTTAGAATCATTTACGAATAACATATTTAACAATAAGACGAAAGAAAACAACACAATGAATTATAATACTTACCAATAAAGAAATGATTTACACATTTTGAGTAAGAAATTGAAAGATAGAGATGCAAGATCATCATTTTCCCTAAAACGTTCTTCAGATAAAATAATATATATCATAATTTCTGGTAGTGAGAAACCAGTTTTTGCATTGTGCAGAGAAGCTTTCAAGTGTAATTGTTCAGGGTTTAAGACTTCTGAGAGAAAAGGTTTGCAATACAAATTGGAGAGCCCTCCGAGCTTCGATGACAGTGACTACAGTAATTCTCTCAAAAGTTACAACAATCACGAATAGGTAGAAACATTTCTAACCTTGTCAAGATAAGGGACCAAGGACTTCGGTGCACCTCGAACCACACGGATAATAGTTTTAAGTGAAGCGACATGAACAGGTGAATCAGATGAAGTAGCCCAAATTTGGCTCTCTATTACACCAAAAAATCCTATTACATCAGCCATAGCCAAGCTTGGTAAAAGGGTGCCAACCAATGCCTCCCGCATTGTAACGGCCACAGCAGTTTTATTGATGGCATTGCTTGAAGGTGCAGTGCTTAGGCACTCAATTTGGAAAAGGATATCACTCATAAAATGAGTGATCTCAGCACCCAAGCATGCTTTCCAAGTGTTTTCCATTCCCTCTGCTAGAAGTTCAGCTGCAGTTGAACTATATCGATCATTCATCGACATAACTAACTTGATTAGTTGACTAACAACTAAACTTGAAAGTTTAGCTTTCACAACGCTTGGATACCAAACGACCAAAGCAGCTGCAACTATGATATTTGACGCCACTGCGTCCTGGCTTGTGCCTCCTATCCATGATAACCATTCCTGATTTTCAAATGATTCCAACCATAAGATCATATTAGCAGTGTCACTATCATCTTTATCAACATTTCCATCATCTGCCTTCAACTCTCCATAATTGGATACAGAGGCACTCTGCACAGCAGAGATAAGATTATTCATATTATCTGATGAAGACAAGGGGACATCAGCCACTTTATTTTTGTTTATTCGTAGTGGTTGTGGAATAGAACGGGGAGCTGCACAGTGGAACAAGGAACGTGCAGCCATTCGCACATGTTCCGAAGGGTGTTGCCAAAAGCTCACCAGAAGCTGCAAGACATTTACCAGTTAGTTCCCCACTTAAAACCTTCTATTTACATGCACACAGCTACGCTAACATGTTACCATTGCCACAAACCAAGTACTAAATCTAAATGAAAATATCATTTAACAAATATAACTGAACCTGTAAGGATGGAGGTTTTATATCCGGAACCTTTTCAGCAAAATGCCTTGTATAAAATGCTGCTAAGGCACTGAAACAAGATAAAAGTGAGTACAAGCATAATATAGGCATGAATTCAAGTTATACTGAGAGACCAGGAATTCCAAAAACAGTGTCACAATTGCGAAAACTGTACATAAGAATGGGATCAGAATCAACTAGGACATGTCACAATACAAATACTGGTTATCGTTAATTTTAGTTTTCTCAAATAATCATAGTTACTAAGATTTTTAAGGAAATGTCCAATTTACTCATGTAACTATTTCATCAGTCCAGCCAACCCCCTAAAGAACTTTTCCATCTCATTTCATCCATTGAACTAAATAAAAAAGCATATCACTTCACCCTTGAACAAGATTTTATTGTTCTTTATAAAAGTAGTAACTGTGCATCAGCAGGTGAGGTGGATGTACACCCGCAAAATGCAGGTTTGAGTGCTCTAAAACTCGACTTTGGCTGCCTATTTCTTCTTATTTACAATGCCAACAAATTACTCCTAAGTTAGTTACATTTTTATTTTTATTTTTTCGTTCTTTATAAGGTTCAAGATTTGAGTTGACGTTTTGCAGGACAACAAATGGCACCATGCCTATGTTACGAAATACTTTCATAATTACCCGTCTCAGGTCCTCCCAACCAACATAAATAGTCATGAAAGATACTTAAAACATGATAGGTACCTAAATAAAAGACAAGTGTGTGTGAAAAAAAAATGTTCCCTGCCCTGAAACAACACTTATGTTTAATACTCCCTCTATTCGAAATTATAAGACGTTTTGGCTTTTATAGATACATAGCTTTTGCTATGCACTTAGAGACACACTATGTCTAGATACATAGTAAATGCACTGTATCTAGAAAAGCCAAAACGTCTTATAATTTGGAACGGAGGGAGTAGACAATAAGAAAAATTAAAGATGCTGCCACACCACCATTTATGCATGCATCCTGCTTTTGTTACTAATATTCTTAACTTCTTAAGACAACTATCGTGCCATATATTGACCGTCCAGTTGCAGAAGTTACAACCTAACACATAGTCAGTATGGTTTTGCGCTATGGTCGAAAAATCAGACTTTGACAATAGCTTAGGGGTGTAAATGGGATTTACCCTATAAATTATAGAAGTTAGTAAACAGGCAGAATTTAGAAATTCTAGACTAAACTAGAATGCATAACAGGTTAAGATTACCCAAACTTGTTACAAACAAGGATATTTCAGATCATGGTGAAAAGCGTTGAGGTTGTTCTGCCAAATTTTGCTGCAACTCTAGCACACCAAATAAAAGGGTGCCAATCTAGAATTTTGAGAAAAAATGAATATGAATAGGAGAGAAGGAACAAATGAACCAATACCTGCTAGCATTTGTACGAGAACGAGATAATGTAATCATGCGCTGAGCAAGAGACACTATAGACAGTGACCTCATGGCACAAAATTCAGCTGAAGACTTCCAAAGCTGAAACAGGCAAAAACAACATAATCAGACTTCACGTGTGCTTTGACATGAAATGGGATCTGTCCACAAAAGTTCACCTCAAGAGTGGCTTCTTTGCCTGGGAACATCAATGTAAATGAGCCTCTGTCTCCTACCACCCCAGTTGCTATATGGCAGCCTTCTGGCTTGCAAACTTGCATCTCATCTACAAGCAATTTGTCTAGCTCGCAATCAACATCCCATAAATGCAAAAAACAGAGGCTAAATCGAAGTAAACGCCCTTCCAGTGACTCTCTAGAGGGGCTATCCATTTCATGAACACGAGAAGGACTATCTAAAGTTCCAGGCTGCAATATTTCTTTAGGATTCTCACTATGGAGATGATCTTTCAACTGCCTATCACTATTGTTGTTTGTCATGCCTTGTGTGGACATGATTGCCATGAGGTCAAACCTCAGACTTGCAATGCCAGGATAGGGGCAAGAGCACTTTATTGGGCACTTTATTTTTTTATTATGGACACTGTGGGAAGAAACAGCCTTTCCTGAATTGTATACAGAATTATCTCCATGGAATTCATGAGCTTCATCTGGAGCTGGCGTCTTCCCCTTAAAATCATATGTTGTAGGTGCATTTACAGTCACGGAAACTGTATTTCCGTTGTGAAGGTTGGTTGACACAGATGAAATGTCATGACCATTTTTATCTGCATGAGACCGAAGGTGGCTCGTGTCTTTAAAAATTGGAACAAGTAAGGAAGATGCTGAAGTTGTTCCTCCTAAGATGCTGCCAGTAACTGCATTTTTCGATATACCACTGCAGAAGTGCTCAAACGCTGACTGAGAAGCAGTGCCATTGATAACACGTTCTCGAGCACCAGTTTTCAGATCCCAAATATATAATCCACTACCTGCATCATTGCAAGAGTGGAGATTCTTGCATAAACAAGCTATGTACCCTTTTACCCCCTCCCAAGCTACCAATGATGCATAACCCGGATGGCCAGGAAACATCCTCTCAACACGCATGGTTTGAAGTGAAACAAGCGCCACAAGGCCATCTTCTCCAACAGAAAGGAAGCAGTCATCCCAAGGGTGGTATGTCCATGGAGGTGGTAGTATGATTTGCTTAACTGAGCCAACATGATGATGCATCACAGAAAGAAGGGTGCCAGCATCTAGATCCCAGACACGAATTGTACAATCTAAACTCCCTGATATGAGTGCTCGGTGGAAGTTTCTAGAGTCAGGGTGGGCATGCATGTAATGTGCAGCCAAGCAAAGAATTGCTCCCTTGTGCCCCAAAAAAAACCTCTCAGAAATATGTGGGTAAATCCCTCCACCACCAAATTTTGCAGCAGCAGGTGACAAGTTCAGAAATCGGATAACTTCTATGTCACCATTATGGAAACCATACACTACAGCATATGGAGCAGAAGAATCCTCAGAAAGTACCATTGACGAAGACACTGTCCTTCCATACCTTTCTAACTTACTTCTGTCTGATGAGCACATCTGTGAAATCACTTCCAACCCTCGGTTGATATTGTATTGAGAATGAGAGGGCTCTGGCCTAAATTCTTCTCCCTGAAAGCCACCTTCTCCAAGCATTTTGCTCATAGGTGGTTTCTGTGTATTCACTGTTTTATTCAGTTCTAACTGATCCATAGACCATATGGAGACTGTTGGTTTCCACAACAATGACCCAGCGACCTTACAGAAGTGAGATTCCACCCTAACAAGATGCCGGTCTGACCGGCAAAATTTAATTTCCGGTCCCTCTCCTTGCATAGATAAGTTGCTAGGAATTTCACACACTACCTCAGACTCAAAGTATGAGCTACCAAGAGCAACCCTGTACATTGTGGCGGCACCATTGCTACTCCACAACACCAAGTTCCTAACCACAACGCCGTCGTCCGAAACATGAGCATCCCATTCATCACTGCTGAGGAAAAAAGCTCCAGCTGTGCATACCTTGTCTACTGTGTTTTCGTCCTTGCAAAGAGATGTACCCAGTAGAGACACCTCACCGAGCACAGCCCCCTCAGTGACGCATTTCAACAAACATCTCGTCTTCAGCACCAACGCCACGTGTTTCCCATCATGAGACAACGCCACGGCCTGTACCCTCCCGTCCGCCATCTCCGCGGACGCAACGCTGGACACCGAGCTCACGCTGAGACGCCTAGGTGAGTCCACTTCGACAGCCGCACCCTCGGCCACGGGCATCACCTGCACGCGACCCTGCGCGTCAGCCAGCACAACGCTGACTGCATCATCACCGGCGCCACTAACCGCGATCGCCCTCGGAGTCCCGACCGAGAGGATCCCATGGAAGACGGTGTAGAGGACGGCGAGGGTACGCGCGTCGACGACCACGAGGGCTGACACGTGACGGTAGCCGTCATCAGGGGCGTGGCAGAGGATCGCGACGCGAGGATGGGAGGAGGTGATGGACGGGAGCGGGGCGACGAGGGAGGGTGAGCCGGCCCAGGGCGGGAGAGAGCGGCGGCGGAGGCAGCGGAGGGGTGCGGAGGTGGAGAAGAGGGAGAGCACTCCCGCGGTGCAGGCGGCGAGAAGGGAGGCCGGTGAGGGGAGTGGGCAGAGGGAGGTGATGGCGGCAGCGTGGGCGCAGAGGAGGGAAGACGGGCGCGGGGATGGGGAAGCTGAGGCGGGCGCCAGTTGCCAGTGGAGGACGGTGCCGTCGGCGGCGCCGGTGAAGAGCGCGGCCGGGGTTGCGGCGGCGGCGGTGACGTGGTGTGGCGGCGGTGACGGCGACCAGAGCGCGGCCACAGAGTGGCACTTCATCGCATGGGGGGTGTGGGTGGGGTGGGGTGGTGATCCGGCATCCGGCGAGGTCTAGTCTAGACCGGAGGGGAAGAAGATCTCATCTGCTCGCATTCGTCGCCGGACGGGGACCGCATTCCGGGATCCGACAGGACCGATCTGGGCCGTCGGATCATCGCGCAGACGGCTGTGAATTGACTTGATCTGTTTGTCCCCCAGCCTGCTCTCTGCTGTGCAAGTGTTGACCGTTGACTGCGTTCAGATGTGCGTGTGCCGCTTTTGCTGCTGTAGTTTTGGCCTTTCAACTCTAGCTTGCTACATCCTCTTCCCGTCCTCTCTCTCCCTGTCCCGACGCCGCTTCCCTAGCTCTCTCCACGGCTCGGCTCTGTCCCTGCTACAGTTGAGAGACGAGAAAAAAAGGATCAGGTCTAGAAGCCGGCGGTCTCTTCCGTCTCCCATGGCCTACGGGGGCGTCGCAAGGTAGGGTAGGTTGTAGTTTAGGTCCTAGGGTATCTAGGTTTAGGTTTCCTGACAGCGTTGGCGACAGCGTCACGATAGAATAAGTCCTCTCGGTTTCTTCCATTCCGGCGACAATGGCGAGCCCATGGAGGTGGTACTCCCTGTGTGGAGTCCTGGTACATGAGTCAACGATCGGCGGCCATTCTTCTTAGCAGTTGCCGAGTCAAGGTGGGTGCCGGCTTTCTTTTTCAAGGATAGAGAGGGAGCTTTGGGTTTTGGGGTGACATGGAGGGCGGATCGAGATCATTTTTCCCGTGGCGGTGGTCTCCAATCTAAGGGCGAGGGTTCTCGGGGCGCGGCCCCGGTCGATGGGCGTTCAGCTCATCTCATTCTTTGGGACTGAGTGTGTAAGGAAAATGGACAATTTAGAGGACCAAAAGCAAGCACTAATTTATAGGACCAAAAGCTAATTTACAAGTGATAATGGCCTACAAGTGGTGTCTACAAGTGATAATGGTCCGAGAAAGAGAGGATAATGGATTATGGATTGCCTATGTAATGGGGAGAATTTGTAGGAAGCAAGGCTTAAATCCATAATGCCACATGGGGACTTTTGTAAGGGCAAGATAAGTTTTTATGTAGTATCTTTTAGTTTTACATGTAGTATCTTTTAGCATCATATAACCTTGCCCCTTGCATTGCATCCTAGCAAGTAGGTAATTTTAAAATTTCAAAATTCTATTATTTGCTTGCTTTGGTCGTGTTGTCATCGATCACAAAAAATAGGGAGATTGCAAGGAAAATGGATCCTAGGCCCATTTACTTTGGATTTTATTGTTTGATGACCAACATAACCAAATTGGACTAAAGAATTTACAAGTGTTTGTTTTGTAGTTCAATAGGGTGCAAGACGTGACTTGGACAAAGACGACGTGATGATCCGATGATCAACACCATAAGCAAGACTCTAGAAGCACAAAAGAAGACCCAAGATACTAAGGAAAGTCCAAGTACGAAAATAGAACCAAGCCGTACGCAAGATCGCAAAGAAACGAGCTCATAGAGGTGACCGGACGCTGGAGGAAAGTGATCGGACGCTCCGATCAAGAGGCTCGGCAAACAGGCGTCGGTAGCAGCGACCGGACGCTGGACCGGACGCTGGCAGCAAAATCGACCGGACGCAGGACAGCAGAGTTCGGTCGAGTACAGAGAGGTTCCAGAGCGGCGAAAATGCGACCGGACGCGTCCGGTGGAATGTGACCGGACGCTGGCAGCGTCCAATCAGTTGATCGCGGCTCCAACGGTCGGGACGACCGGACGCGTCCGGTCAGGACGTGATCAGCGTCCGGTTAGTAGCAGAAAAGCGGGATTTCGTCCCAACGGCTACTTTCTCGGTGGGGCTTATAAATAGACCTCCCAACCAGCCATTTGATAAGAGTGGAGCTGAGGAAACATATCAAGGGTGTTGATACACTATTTTAGTGATCTCCACTTACATAGTGCTTAGTGATTCATTAGATTATTAGCGTAGGTGCTTTGCGAAGTGCTTAGATTGATTAGACCACCGCTTATGCGCTTGCTCTAGGTTTAGGCCTAGTGTTTAGTGAGGTTTGCATACCTCTTACCACTCGGTGCTTGCGCGCAATATTGTTGTACATCGGAGGGGCTTGAAGTCTTGCGAGATCACACCAACCGCGTTTGTGGTGTGGCCGCCACCGTGTACCGGAGGGAACAAGGTCCACGGCGTTTCGGCCGAAAGCTTGATAGTGAAGACGGCGGGGAGCATTCGGGAGAGGCTTACCGGAAGGCACGTCGGAGACCCACTTGCACGTGGAAAAGGCCCGAGGCTATCCACGGAGTTACCTGACCGGGAGCTTGGCCCTTGCGAGGGATTCCTTGCGAGGGGCTCCAACGAGGACTAGGAAGAAGCTTGCGTGCTTCTCGTTACCTCGGTAAAAATACCGGAGTCGTCGACGGGAGTTTGTATATCTCTATATTGCTCTTTAGCTTCCGCATTTACATTGATTGCATTACTCTTTTTGTGGTAGAGATAGTAACACACTAGCAAAACCGTAGTTGCACATTTAGATAGTTCATCTTTTGCATAGGTTTTGCTAAGGTTAGAAAAAGAGACCATAGTTTAGAGTTAGAGTTTTAAGTTGCCTAATTCACCCCCGCCCCTCCCTCTTAGGCGTCACGGTCTCCTACAAAGTGTCGACTTTGGCTCTTTTGCAAAGCTTTTGTGCTATGGAGCTCTCTTGAACTTGGGGAAGGTGGCATCTGGTTGTGTCGGCTCCCAGCGACAATCGGCGGCGCCCTATGCATGTGGTAGTGAGCTCAGGGTCCAGGGGCATGCTTGTAAGTTTTTCTTTCCTAAGTCCTTGTGTGCAAATAGATTGAGACAGTTGTCCTTTGACGTACCTGTATTTCTAGGAATCTTTGTACATTTTTCTTAAGGGGCCGTTTGGATCCCTTTATTTCTGGAGGAATTAAAATCTACTTAATAGATTAGGCTATTTGGCTTAGAATTTAACATTTCATAACTTTTCCAAACTTACAAATAAGGCTATCTCAAATTTATAGGGTGAGAGATGGAAATTGATTCTATAAATCACTATGCTATAATTATACTCTTCAACTTATAACATACTCTTCAACTCACTTCTCTACAATAAAAATACAACATATAAATATGTTTCTTGTATACCTAACAATAAATATATAAATATATTACACATACAACTATTTAGCTTAATTATTCTATGTGTAAATTGTAAATATTAGAATGAATTCAATTCCAATAATCTAAACAGGCCCTAACTTTGATACAGGTATGTAAGATAAAAAAACTCTAGCTTTCTACTGGGTTCGTGCTTGTGTGTGTGAGCTCGGAAAACACTTATCTTAATCCTTGAAATTGTAAGCTGTAGATCAATAATGCATAGTGTCCACGAAATTTAGTCACTGTCACATTAAGGTTGGCACTATTTAAAGTATTAAACATAGACTAATTATAAAACTAATTATACAGATTAAGACTAATCTGTGAGACGAATTTATTAAGACTAATTAATCCATGCTTTGATAATATGGTGCTACAGTAAACATTGCTAATAATGTATTGATTAGACTTAATAGATTCCACAAATTAGTCATGGCTTCTATAATTAATTTTATTATTAATATCCGAACACCCGATGTGACACCTAAACTTTAGTCCCTTGTCCAAAAACACAAACACCAGTGACACAGACCTGAGCAACCACCGATGCAAGGGTGCGGCCAGACCTAGCCAACCTTGACGCGACGGACGGGGAGGTTAGATGGCTCAATTTGATTTATGCCGAGCCGGCTTCAGTACTACTGAAGGTTCTCCACAGCTTCGTCGGCTTGACAGAGGAAGCATAGAATGCCACAAGAAGCTGGGCTTGCGCCTAGTTCTTGCTCTTCCTTGCTTTGAGAAGGAAGGATTGGAGCCTTCTCATGATTTTCTTGTAAAAATCATAGAAATTCTAAGAGAAATTGGAGAGATGCATGAGATGATTGATGAAGAGAGGACACTGAGTTTACACTTGAGGTAATGGAGCATCTAGAAACCTTCATCTTCCATCCATGCATGGAGAAGGCAACAGTTAGGGTTTGAGTGGAGATTTCAAGAAGAATGGAGAGGGGATTTTTGAGCTCACCCAAGAATGGAGATTGGAGGTGATTATGTGCATTTCCTCCTTGAGATGATGAATCTTGGTTACTCCTTGATCTTCTTTTCTTTCTCTTCCTTTTCTTCTCTTTTCTTTCTTTCTCTCGAGTTCTTCCTTATTCTTGAGTTCTTTTTTTTTGAAACTTTGTTCTTGAGTTCTTGTTTTGAGGAGAGAGGGAGAATGGAGAGGGAGTGGAGTGGGCGTAGGAGGGCTGAACCAGCAGCTAGGTTATCTCCGTTTCGAAAATGTGGGGCCAAGGTGGGGGAGAGAGAGATAGCTCACCCAAACTGATTCTACTAAAAATGATCTTGCTAATGGTCCGTTAGGAAACCGGACGGTCCGACAGAACACTGAATTTAAGATTTTGGATTTAGAGAAAAAAGATCGATATTGGGGGTTTTAAATTTCATCTAGTAAGTTGGTATAAACCTCTGAGAGTTATAGAGCACTTCTTGAATGATATCATGAATAATTTCATTAAGTCAACTATAGAGTTGACCAGGGTTAACACTAGTTGACTTAGCTTGATTAGAGATTAGAGAGTTGATAAGCGAATTTGGAGTCGTTGTCCTAGAGAGCATAGGTAAAGGGTTACCATAGGGGTTGATGAAGTCGGTCCTGACCACCAAAGGGATTGAACTAGGGCTATGGTTTCGAGTCTCTAGATGGTTAAAGTCCGGGTTCCAAACATGTGATGAGAAAGTCCAACAGCTCAGGCCAAGGTTCAAGAGGGGTTTGGTGAGTTCAAGGGACATGTTTAAAAAGTCTCGGTTGGAACACCGTCGGGTCATGACAAATATATTGTGAAGAGGCTCAGGGAACACCTAGTGGGGGGGGGAGTTCAAGAGTCAATTTGATACGAAGCCTTACATACCTACAAGTAGGAATGAAAACGGTACGGATATTTTCCGACTGTATTCAAGACCGAATTCGTTTATAGGGGTTCAAATCTGTCAGTATTCGAGTCCGGATATTCAACATCCAATACCGTATCCGTATCCAAATACTCAAATCGCATATTTATGATGTCGATATCCAGTCGTATCATATCTGGCATGGTTGACACTATCCACATTCGAATCCGAATCCGGACAGAAATATAAAAACAAATATAATATCGATGATATCCGTCCGTATCCGATCCGTTTTCATCCCTACTGCAAGGCATACAAGCATTAGAGGTGATAAGACCAGAAGCAATATTATATGACAAAGCAATTCACAAATGAACCAATTTCATAAACAGGGGGAATACATCACAATAATGGCCATGTTTGCTTCTTTTATAATCCGTCTTTTTCAGCTTGTTTTTTTAGCCGAAATAGTGTTTTTCTCTCACAACAAACCAGCTGGAACAGTGTTCTATCCCAACGGCAGTAATCCACCAAACCATCAAGAAACAAATTTAGAAAGTGAATGGTTATTACATATGCCATCAGAAGCAAACTGGATACTGCAGATGTCAGTGGATGCCTAACAGTTGGTTCCCCTCCTACAGGCCATGACATAAATGAGAACAATTATTTTTCAAATTCTACTATTGGGTTTGTCAACTTTCATTTTTTTTATGGAATCCAAAAGGGATGATGACTGTTCTTTACTGGAAGATGATTTTGCAAAAGGGTTAACTGGCCGCTGAGGCTCTGCTCGATTGCAGTATTCAGTGCTCAATTTTTTTGCACCAGTGTGATCAATGTCTCCTTCCTGATTCTGGTCGACTACAGCTGAATTGGATGCTCCATTTCTGTGTTTCTTTGTTTCGCTGCTTTTAGGTACCTTGGTAGATGGAATAAAAGCAGATGAAACTTTTCCAGTGCTATCCTTAATTTCAATCCCTTGTTCTCCTGCTGAATTCTTTGGTTCAGTTGAACTGCATTGTTGATTGACAAGATTCGGTTTGGGTAATGAAGATTCCAGCGAACTGTTCCCATCTTGCATAAACTTAGAAGGTAGAGTTGCCTGAGTGGTCAGCACTGTTGTGCTCGTCATGATTGTAGCATTGGAGCAAAATCTTCCTGTCCCAGCTATTATTTTATTGTTTAACATCCTCTCCTGAAACAGGAAACTCTACAATCATCAATTGAACAAGGTGCTCAAGACTGTAAGAATATTTTTACATTAAGTGTGGCTGATAAAATTCATAGATTTATACATTAAGTGTGGCTGATAAAATTTATAGATTAACTTCAATAACAAATTCCTAGTATGGTGGTTGCTAGATTAAGAGATTTGGAATTATAGGGCGGGTCCAACACTAGGGCAGCCGCTAGGAGGATGGAACTCCTGTACAAGTTTGCAGCCATGGAACCTTGTAAGGACTGCCTAGAGGTGGAACATGAGGACGACAAGATATTCTGTGATTGGTACACTCTTGACGTGTTTCTACAAGATCAGATTACATGAAGGTATGTTTGTCAAATTGATTAAAGAGTTGAATCAAGCCTGTGCTGAAACTGATCCTGGCTAAAAGTTTCCGCACAGTTCTTTTTCTTACATAGAAAAGCACATGAATCAAGTCTAGAAATTAGATAGGTTCAATCGAAGTAGAAATTAAGGGTTGTGGTCTTTACCTCAATTATGGAACTGAACTTCTCTTGCAACAAGGGAAGTTTCAAGCGGGTCACTAGTGTTAGCGCTCCCTTCATTGACTTCTCTAGTGTCAATAATTTTGCAAGCTCAGAAGCTCGAACGAGCTTATCACCTTTGGGAAAACAAGAAAAGAAGACTATAAATTTCATACAACACCAAAATTCATAAATCCTTTTAGTTCAAGTCTGGTACCACTGCAGCAGATAGAGATGAGCCTCAAAATGCACTGGTCAAGTCCTGCCTCCATGTTGAATGCTTCATCATCATATGTGGTGGTGTCAAGGCCCAAAGCAGCCATTTCTTCCATTTTATTTTGAATCTGAGATAAATTGCAATTTTTAATAAACAGATAACAGAACACATATAACACAGTACAGAACTGAAAAGGAACAGTATGAACCTGTGACAGCTGTAGCTTCCTCATCAAGAACTCATTTTCCAAACTATTAGCCCCAAGGTCTGATGACGCAAGGGGAAATGACAGATGAAGTATGCTTAGCACAGGCTTGGGCATCACCTAAGATCAGAAGCAGTCAAAGGGACAGGCCAGTTTGTAGTGAGGAAACTTTGTCCAAGTTTCCAACAGAGAAAAAAACCATTTGTTGGAACTATCTACACTTCAGAAGTTCCACTAATATGAAAGTAACTGAAAAGAAACAAATCATACATGTGGATAAGATTGAGGGGTTTTGCATAAAATGCAGAATACATTATTTGCATCCAAACCGACCACCCAATGGCTTTCATCTTTGGATTTTCTTGCCTTCAACGAACTGAAATCAAATAGAGTGATTTTCTTTGCTGTAGCAATAACATGTGTTTATCCAGTAGAGTATATTCAATACCTAAATAATGGAAGCCAACTTCCACTGAACTGACTGGAAAAAACCCTTAGTATTCCCTGAAAATTTGGTTGCTCATTTAAAACATTCTTGATATTGATATCACTGAAGCTATGTTAAACATTAACGTACTTGTAGGTCATACAAACCTTGGAATCATATGAACTAAGTTGGCCATTCTCACTGAATCCAAACCAAGATAATTGAGACAATGGTGTCAAAACAAGACGACCAAACATTGATTGTGCCCCTTCAGATATGTTGAATACTTTAACATCCAGCACCTGTCAGTATCAGTCACACATACTTAGTTATTACAGCATCATTACTCACAGAAAAGTATGCGTAACACCAAAGGGATAGGTCACTACTTAAAACCATACAGCAGCTTTGGCACAACGTATATAAGGCCACTGTTAAGCTTAACACTAGAGCAAATTAAAACCCTGACAAATACCTGATCTCCTGAGGGCAGACAATCAGAAGCATGTGACACAATAGCTAGCTGGTCTTCATAACCTGCTGCTGTAACAACCGGGCCACTGACTGAGAGGATATGCATCTGCAAAAAAAATTGGTTGATTAGTGTTTTGATTCTGCTGTCTTGTATAAGAGATAGGGTATCCATGGAGAGATCCATGCTTTGTCTTGTAACAAATTCATAAGCAGATTACATTGCTTGCATTTAGAAATGTGGAGCGACTGTACAAACTAGAAATAAGAAGGGCGATAGCAACTGGAAATATGGAGATGTGTTTCTCTGTTAGAGGCGTATGTCATGGGCCTATCAGGCCTGGGTTGGCAATATAGCCCATTAGAGTTAGGGTTAATTAAAGATAAGGATTTCTTGCTTAGGGGTCAAGTAAGCCTCTCTATATAAGAAGAGGAGATGTATCAATCTAATCAAGCAGGAATTAGAAGGAAAAGTCTTCTCTCTTGCTCGGCCATGGGCAAGGCCCCCGATCGGTCCCCTCTCTCCCTCTCAACTCTAGCCGCCACCATAACATCTGGTATCAGAGATGTCACCTTCCGGTGGGGAGAAAGCGTGTGGCAACCAGCAACCATGTCCCGCGAAGGGCCACCACATTCTGCCACTGGTCGCCACAGGGGTGCCTCCGCTGGTCGTCGCAGGGGCGCCTCCGCTGGTCGCCGTTGCTACACGGCCATCTTGCTGCCTTCTTGTTGCTACTCAGGCTGGCGGCAAAGACAGCCGGAGCTCCTTGCAGGAGATGTATCAATCTAATCAAGCAGGAATTAGAAGGAAAAGCCTTCTCTCTTGCTCAGCCGTGGGCAAGGCCCCCGGCCGGCCCCCTCTCTCCCTCTCAACCCTAGCGGCTGCCATAACATTCTCCATTACTTGTGTCTATCTTTTACACATCTCCAGATAGTCTATATGACTAAATCCTACTATGCACTGCCCCTCACGTTCCTAGAATGCATACCTGCAAACTTCTGACTACGGTTTTCTCCTCTTAATGAAAAGCGCGCGAAGGCGCATTCACAAAAAACTAATAGTACATGGACCTCAACTTGAGCTTGGATTCTATCATATCTTATAAAACTTCCTTACTCAAACTCTTAAACTGATTGGACTTCTCTTTCCCCCTATTTTAGACAACTATTACCATTTGCCACCTCACATAGACAACATCTGCTAAACTAAAAGTCCTCTCTATAAGAGTCTACAGCAGTTGTATTTCCTTTTTCGGTCCTCAAAGAAAAACAGAACATTGAATACCACCCAGACCATAAATAGTCCTCAGCTTGCATTATCAATGGACATGAATTTGTGTTTGTTTCTCCTTTCCTTTTGATTGTGGTCTTTGAGAGGGAATCAAGAGTGGTATAAAAAAATGTTGTCAACAATTTAATACCTATAACAATTTCAGCCTTAGGGAGCACACGTAGGAAGGTGTGAACATGAAATTAATAACATAGTTCATTTGTATCTGGGAACAAAAATGGCAGCAGCTTGCTCTAAGCAAAATGATCTTCACTATGTCACAGACAAGAATAAAACTAGACAAATATAGAAGGTTTCAATTGTAGACGTGAGGAAACTTAATATAACCTGCAAGCCTCCTTCGGTGAAAATGCGCAAAAAATTTAAGCTTGTGACTGCAGCAACCCATCCAGCACCAAGAGCCACAGCCTTCACTTCTTCCCCCTCAAATCTCATTGACCACTAATTTTGAATATAAAGTACATTATGCATCAATAACTAGTAAACAAATACAAACTTCAAGATTTTAATTTGTTGAACTTGTATTACCTAAGTGTGACATGCAAATAACGTACCTCACTGTTACCAGCCCAGCTACCAAAAGGGCGGTACATTAGAGTGCTCATATTCTTGTCACCCTTGCATTGATTTGCAAACACACTTCCTGATCCATTCATTGCAGCCATTGTGAAACCAAAATAGTCTGTCATGGAAGGAACTCTAGGTCCTCTTCCTGTGTCATGGAAGTCAACCTGGAAAATGTAAATACAATGGTTATTGCACTCTATAAGGAGGAACTGAAATAGCATCAAGTGGCTTGATCCACATTCAAGCTGCAATCAACTGAGCACATACGGCTACAAAGCAACATGTAACAGCAGATCTTACCTCCACATGTGAATGCCCCTCATTTTCAATAGTAGTAATACTTCCAAGCATGTTGTATGCGAGGAAATTTCGCATGCCAGGCTGAGGTGGTGTTGATCCAGGCTGGAAAGCAGCTTGCATTCTTGCAGTAACTAGCCTTGCTGAAGTGGCAGAATCACCTCTTGCCTTTCCAGCATCCTCTTTTTTATTATGCTTATCTTTCATTCTTTTGGTCGATTCCATTTGATGTGTTAAATCCTCATTATCACTATCTCTGTCGAATGTGGACTTCCTCCTTGGTCTCTTGTGGCTGAAAGGTGTTGAATCACTAAGAGTTTCGTCCATATCATCCTCCAAGCCACCAGAGGTACTTGGCTTCTCCTCGTCCTCGTCATCGTCATCGTCATCATCGTCAAATAGAGGAGCCTTAGTAGAGTTGAGATCAGGTATGCCCTCATTAGGTGACTTCATAGTCGAAGGTATGACTGATTCCCAAATGCCAACCCTGCCCATGACATCAATCAGAAGTAAAGCATTTCCATTTGGTTTCCAGGCCAAGCTGCATATCCTAACGTCAAACTTCTGCCTCTCGATGTCCTGCCTTGACTTCACATCCCAGATGAGCACCTGCCTATCCAGGCCAGCACTGGCCAGGTATCTCCCATTGGGAGACCAGCAAAGGCAGCTCACTGGTTGTTCATGATCTCCATATAGCGTGCACACCTCCTCCCCTGTGTCCCTATCATACAGCACCACATTTTTCCTCAACCCAGGCACAGCAAGGGTCTGACCATCAGGGCTCCAGCACAGAATATTCCTGACCGAGTTATCCGACCGAAATGTGGGAGCGACACGCGTCAAAGTACGGGCCTCAGCACCAATGCAAAGATCCCAATAGATGACGGTACCGATGCTGTCGACGGATGCTAGGTAATCGTTCCTCGGGTCGAACGCCAGCCCAGTGACGGAGCCCTTGTGTCCCTTAAGCACCTTCGAGATGGTGTTGTCAATGGTCGCGATCAGCTTGATGCCGTCGTCGTCGCCTGCGGCCGCCAGCAGGGTGCCTTTTCTGTTAAAGGCGAGTGATCGGATCGGCAGGGTGAATCGGGCGACATTGCTCTGGAACTCCCCCTCTGCTTGCAGAGGTCAGAAGACATGTCACAGATCTGGCCGTGTAAAGTAAGAAAATAGAAGAAAATTTATCCAATCATATAATAAACGCCTCAGGGCAGTGAGATCCACGAACCTGGGAAGGTGTAGAACTTGATGGAGTGGTCCATGGATCCCGATGCCAGAGAGCCGCTGGGGCCCGGCGCGACTGCGAGTGCAGTGACGCCGTCTTTGTGGAGACGGATAGTAACCACCGGCGACGAACCCGAGCCCCGGCCGCCGGCGAGCACCGTGGCGGCGTCGTGGATCAGGACGGCTGTGTCGGCAGCAGAAGCGGTGACGACATGTTGCCCGCTAGGCCCCCAGGAGGCGCAACAGAGGGCCGGCGAGCCTGCCTTGTGCGCCTCACGGAGCTTCACCACGCGCCCTTTCATGGCGGCCCTTCCCCTTTGGGGCTTTGTTTGTGGAGAGAATTGTGGTGACGCGGATTCGGAATGGGAGCTGGTGTTAGAAATTGAGAAGAAGGGGCTTGTACCTTTTCGTTATCTATGTGTTCCCGCCGCCGCAAAAAATTGGCGGGAGAAAGCGCGGGAAGGGGAGCATGGGTCTGCTTGGTTATACTCGCTCCGATAACAAAATAAACGCTCGCATCTAGCGATCAGTCCATCTCAATTTATATTATATTAATTAAATATATAAAAAATTACTAATATAAATAATGCTCCTTCCATTCTATTTTATCAGGCATGGTTTGGAACCACATAAGCAACAAATTGATTCGGATCTGATAAAGTACTTTTCTACTAAATTTATTCATTTTTTTAAAAAAATTTATTCATTTATTTTTTTTAATGTCTCTTTTTTTGCAACTTACGACTTAGTTCAGTGCTAGATGACCAAATTTTTTGTCTGAACACTAAATGAACCATAAAGTTATAATTCAAAAAACAAAATAATATTGGACTCTTTTTCCTGTTATAACGGTCAAATCAACACCTCTACTAAACTAATTTAGATTCTTTTTTATTAGTCTATTCTTTTTCTATACCCTTTAAACGAATTTCCTTAACTTTGAAAAGCCTAAAAAGTAGGGTCCATGAATTAACCTAACCATCAACTAAAAAAAATCCTAAAATCGATTAAATTTGTTTAGCTTTAGAAAACTTCGGTTTACAAAAATCAGTTGGCTGTTCATACAACAAGAAACTGACAAGTTCAGTTTGAGTTTAATCGGTTATGATTTTTGGTTCTACCGAACAAATAGAAGAAAAAATCGACGACTCATTGTGTCGGTGCAGAAAGTGACAAACACGTAAATATTTATAGTTTTGTCGTACGTTGTGATTGGATGTGGCATAGCACTCAATGACACAGGGTTTATACTGGTTCAGGCAACGTGCTCTACGTCCAGTTTGAGTCGGTCGGTGACTTTATTCCTGAGCCTAGATGCTCGAAGTTTGCTGTGGGGTTACAAATGGAAGGAAGAAAGATGGGGGTGCAAGAGGTTTGGTCGGACTCCGGTCTGAAAGGCCGAGAGTGACGGGAGCTCCGCTGTGCGCTAAGTGTTTGAACGTCTATTGTTTGCTGGGATCCTTGGTCGTTTGGATCGCGTGTGTGTTGTTTGAGTTGTCAACTGATCGATCTCTCTGTTGGGAGATAGCGCATCTTTTTTATAGATGAAGGGGACGACCTTACAAGCAAGAGAGAGAGTACCTATGCTACTAAGTCTTGTTGCCCATACTGTCGGGTACAAGATGATTGTAGGCGCCCATAACACTGTTAATGTCAGACGCATGTGGAAGGTTTTTACCATGTTCTCCATATAGGGCAAATGATGGTGCCTACAACACTGTTGATGCCCAGAGGCATGTAGAGGGAGCCTTACCATGTTTGCCATGGTATGGGAATTAACAACGCCCACAACATTGTTGGGCAAATGTCGGCGCCCACAACACTGCTTGGGTTCTGACATGCCTGGAAAGATTGCAGGGCACCCTCCTGACATGTCCTGTCGGTACTGTCCTGCAGGTGTATAGGGTATGGTCCTTGGTTTTGCAGTTTTGACTTTGAGCGTCCTGCTTTACTTGCTTCGCCCGTTTCTTGGTCCTCACCGAGCAGGCGTCCCAGGTCGGTTGGTCCCAGTCGGCTCTGACTGCGCCAGTCGGAGAAGAGCTATAAACAAAGGTTTGGTGTATTCCCGGTCGGAGTCAGAAGCGTTGTTGGCCAGGCCTTCCGGTCGGAGAGGCGGGCCGGAGTTGAAAGCGAGGCCTTCCGGTCGGAGAGGCGGGCCGGAATTAGAAGCGAGGCCTTCCGGTTGGAGAGGCGGGCCAGAGTCGGAAGCAAGCGCTGTTCCTCTTCGGCCAGGCCTTCTGGTCGGAGAGGTGGGCCAGAGTTGAATGACGAGCATTGTTCCTCCTTAGCAAGGCCTTCCGATTGGAGAGGTAGGCCGGAGTCGGAAGCGAGGCCTTCTGGTTGGAGAGGCGGGCCAGAGTCGAAAGCGGGCGTCGTTCCTCTTTGACCAGGCCTCTCGGACGGAGATTGGATCGCCCTTATGGCCTATCATTAGGTTTTTGGGCCAACCCAGGAGTTGCGCGTTGTTTTGCAACATCGTCTGCTTAGGCCGAGCTTTTGCTGGGAAGTAGGTCCATGAGGGACCCCGGGTTTATGAACTCGACAGGAGCCCTCGGGCGATTCGGGTAGAATCATCTGGGGTTTTTTTGTCTTGACGGCGGGTGCGCGCGAGCGCACCCGCGGGTGTAGCTCTCGTGCCCCCGGGTGATTTGGGTAGAATCGTCTAGGGGGGTTCGTGTTGCCATCGGGAGAATTTTTTTTGTTTTCACAGCGGGTGCGCGCGAGCCCACCCATGGGGGTAGCCCCCGAGCCCCCGGGTGATTCAGGGAGAATCGCCTGGGGGTATTTTGTTAGCGGGCATGTGTGCGTGCATCTTAGTGGGCGTAGCTTCTTCTTTCCAGTTTCTGACCTGTCGTTTCCAGGAGCGTGGCTCCAGGCGTTTGGTCGTGGTCGAGGGACAGCCGAGGGATCAGGCAAGGCGGACTCACGGATTCTAGCGCTGGGCGCAACGAGGGATCGAACGAGTCGGAGTCATGGATCCAGGCGTCAGACGTGCCGAGGGATCGGACGAGCTGGAGTCATGGATCCAGGCGTTGGGTGCAATGAGGGATCGGGCGAGCCAAAGTCACGGATCCAGGCATCGGACGTGATGAGGCTCTTGGATGTAGGTGTTGTGCGCAATGAGGGATTAGGCGAGCCGAAGTCGTGGATCCAGGTGCTGGGCGCAACAAGGGATCAGGCAAGCCAGAGTCACGGATCCAGGCATCAGACGTGCCGAGGCATTTGGATGTAGGCGTTGTGCGTAACGAGGGATCGGTTGGGCCAGAGTCGTGGATCCAGGCACTGGGAGCAATGAGGGATCGGGCAAGCCAAAGTCATAGATCCAGGCATCGGGCGTGCCGAGGATCGGGTGAGTCGGAGTCATGGATCCAGGCGTTGGGCACGCCGTGGAATCAGGCGAGTCGGAGTCACGGACCCAGGCGTAGGCGAGGCATTGGGCGTCTTGAGCCCTTGAGCCCCATTGGGTTTGGTAGAGGTCGGTTGAGTTTCGTGCGTTACCCTGTCCGCGGTTTCTCGCAACCGAAGGGGCTGAGCTAACGTCGCTTGCCTCGATGGCTCAAGTGACGCGCTCGGTGAGCTCGCTAACGGGCACATTCGAGTGAAATCCGGGTCCGTCGTTCGTGATGGGGTCGGCATAGCCCTCATGTGGCATTCCACTGCTCCTTAACCCGCATCCTGGCAGATGCCTGGGTCGTTCCAGAGACCAACACAGGTGGCCTGCTAGCCTCCCCTCGATAGAGATTCTATGGGCATGGCTCGAGGTTAGGATCGAACAAGAAGGTTGAGATGACCTTGTCTGCTTCGGAGCGGACTGGGCGAGGGCCGCTCGGGGCTCATTTGCGTTTTCTCCCCTAGCTTTGTTTGACGCGAGGTGGCCTCGAGCCCTTCGTGGGCTGGCCTTCGAACCCTGGTCGATCGTTGCTCATGTTGAATGAGGCAACTGTCGCTTCGTGACGCAACACAGAGCGTTGTGATGCATTTAACTGCATATGTGATGCTTTAGATGTATGGGATGAATGCGTGCATGAATGTATGAATGAATGATCATATAAAGAAATAGTGGGGGTTGGCAATGTTACCTTGATGACTCGAGTGACGGGGTTTGAGGAGCTCCTATCGGATATGTCCTACCGGGATCCACGCTCGTCGTTCATGATGGAGTCGGCATGGCTCGCATGGGGCATCCCTTTGCTCCTTACCTGCCTCTCAGTGTTTGCCTGAGCCATCCGATCGACTCAGGAAGCCCGTTGGTTTCTCCTAGGTGGAGATCTCATAGTTGGGCCTTTCCAAGTCCCACTTGGGAAGGCAGAGGGCTGCATGCAGTGGCGCCTTGTTCTCACGCCCCGCGTGCGGTAGTGGTGGGCCATACCCAGGCCACATCCCATCTGACCAGGCATCGTTCCGTTGGGCAGGGTGCATCCCATCGGTTCAGGATGCATCCCATCATTTCCCATCTGCATTGAATAGGGGAAGGGAGAGGGTTTTTCGCCCCAATCCCTCACGTTTCCCCAACTGCTACACCTTCTCCTTAAATAGGGGACGAGAGAGGGGTTTTGTCCCATTCCTTCACCTATTCCCCATCTGCTGCCTCTCCTCCTTGTTCCTTATTGCCGAGAGCGTTCGTGCGCCATGGTGGTTCTCAGAAAAAGAAAGGGGAGAGCAAGGGAGAGGAGAAAGCTCACAAATCCATTTGCGAATCTGAAGCTGGAGGTCATCCGTTGTGAGGGAGTCGGTGCTGGCGGTCTTCGCTGAGAAGGGGGTGCTGCCGCCGAAGGAGGTGGCGCACCGGAGGGCTCCTACAGGGAAGGATTTCCCACAACCTTGGGACAGCGAGGTTGTCTCCTTCCTTGCCTTCGATGAGCACGGGTTAGGATACCCCGTGCACTGGTTCCTATGCGGGCTTCTCAATGAATGGGGCCTGGAGCTGGAGCACCTCAATCCGACTAGGGTGCTGCACATCACCGGATTCATCACCGTGTGCGAGGCCTTCCTTAGGATGGAGCCGCACGTGGATTTCTTTAGGTGGATGTTCTCTGGGCGAGCATTGTCAGAGGAGAAGCCGCTCAGGGTCACATCGATGGGGGGCTTCGCGCTGTAGAAGAAACGGAGCACGTCGGGCTCATACCCCGCGTACACCCCCTGTGATTCCAATCGGGGGTGGCACGAGGAATGGTTCTACATTAGGAACCCAGTGGGGGCGCCGTTCCTGCCTTTCACCGGTAGGAGGCCGGAGAGGTTGGACAGTTGATCGTGGGGCCCTTCTAGCTGGGAGAAGAAGAAGCTGGAGATCATGGAGGTGGAGCTCTAGAAGCTGGTGAATCAGGGCCTTGACGGGGTGCGGGTGTTCCACACCTTCTTCCGCCATCGGGTCTCCCTGCTGGCGGAAAGGACGCGACTGATGTGGATGTACAACGGCCCGACGGACCCCGACCGCGCGTCGCCGAAGGAGCTGCCGAACGACGAGGTCTAGAGTCACCTCAACCGGTGTTGTAGCTGAGGGCCAAAGAGACCCTTGATGGAAAGCCCAAACCTTTTCACGCCATGAAGCTATCCAAACTGGTATGCTCCCCTCTTCTTACTCCATGTTCTTTTCCCCTTTTGCTCTCCTGTATCTTGATTTTGAGTCATCCGTTTCGTAGGGACTCGGAGTTTACAAGTCCCGGCTGCATCTTCTAGAGGGGTCGGAGGGCGTGGCGTGGCAAGCCCCCTGAAGGAGGCAGCGGTTGAGAGGAAGAAGAAGAGAGCTAAGAAGGCTCAATGGAAGCATGAGAAGGAGATGGAGATCACCCGACGTGTGTAGGCCGGGGAAAATAGGAGCGGCATTGAGTCAGAGCTTGAGTCGGTGGACCCAACGGAGGTAGGGGACGATGCGAGCTCTTCCGAGAATGAGAGGGGTTGGGAGGTTGTGACTTCAGTGGTGCGTTGTGAGCCTGCGGCCGTGTCTGCCGGTGGTGGGCATGAGGCGGAGAGGCACAGCGACATTCCCACACCAAGGAAGCACGCTGCGAGCTCGGACGTAGTCGGCGAGCGGGAGGCGAAGCGGACGCGGTCGCTGCCGGCCTTGTCCCCACCTACTCTGAGTGTGGTGGGGCAGGCTAGGCAATCGGAGGAGCGGCCTCGTACCCACACATCGTCGGGGCCGGCGCCAGCGCATGACCCACAACAGGGGGATGCCCCACCAGCTGCTTCGGTCGATGCGCCCCGAGCTAGCGGTCTCAACGACGCGCGGGTCGAGTGGGAGCCGGTTGGGTCGACTCCCCCCCGGTCGAAGTGAGGGGGCATGGGTCACGGCCTGGGAGTGGTCCTCACCCGGTGGGCCTGTTGCCGACGGGTCAAGGTTTCAGAGCCCTGCTGCTTACATCCTGGTATGCTTTCTTTGTTTCTTTCGATCTCGTAGTTGAGTTTTTGAGCGACTAACCTATTCCTTTTAACAAGGGCCAGATGCTAACGGGGTTGAGTGTTGCCCCATCTTCCGTGCGGGACGAGTGGAGGCCCACCTTGCAGCGCATCATGACAAGTGGCGGGGAGAGCAGGGTGGTCGTGGTGCGTCCTTCCCCTCCGGGGGCGGTGCCTTCACAACCGGTCACAAGTATGGTGGCGACGACAACGGTGTTGGCGGCGATCCCGGTGACCATGGCGGAGGTTGGGTCAGAGGTGACCCTTGTGGCTCCTCCCCCACCAGCTATGGCGGAAGAGGAGGGGGAGATGGGGCTCCCTGCCTCGTTGGGTGGAGTGTCGCATGGCTCACCCTCCCGGTCGTAGTTGGAGGTGCCACGGGGAGATGTGGCCGGGTCAGAGGCAGAACGTCTGCCGGTGGCCCATGAAATCAAGGTAGTGGAGATCCCCTCTGATGGCAAAGCAGGTGATGAGGTGGAGCCACCAGCGCCATTGCAGGAGCTGGCGGTGGTCCGATCATCAGCTGGGCCTTCCAACGGGCTGGGGTCTACCGACCTAGTGTGGCCCTACTCTAAGGACCCAAGGAAGGTTCGGTTCATCCTTCGGGATGAGCAGGAGTGTCAGCTCTGGGATGTGCTTGTGGGGAGAGGACTTGCAATGGAGTCTGGTCTCTCCTAGACCAGGGTGAAGCTAGAGGAGGCCCTGGAGCGGGTCAAGTCCATCCAGCAGGCGGTCACAGTCGACCTACCCCATGTCATAGAGGTGAGTTTTCTATGTTCATCCTTGACTCCTAGTCTTTCATTGGTTGCCTCAGTACGCTTGCTTCTTGTTTTGTAGGGTCTGGACGAGATGTCAAGCCGCAAGCCTTGTTTCCTCCGGATGGAGCACGCCCGGGAGGCCGAGATGTCGCGGTGGGTCGCCGAGCTTGAGCATAAGCTGGAGTCCACCTGTCGTGAGTCCCAAGACCGGGGGGTGGAGGTGACCGAGGTGTGGGCAGCGGAGCTTCTCATGGAGGAGTGGGCGATCGCGGCCGAGCGGGGGCTTGAGGCGGTGAAGGTTCGTCAGGCGGAGACCGAGGCGGTGCTATAGAAGTCCCTGGCGGAGACTAAGGTGGTACTCCAAACTACCCTAGAGGCCCTAGAGACGGAGCAGAAGGCCCTAGAGTCAGAGCAGAAGGCCTGGTCGGAGGCGGACCAGGAAGTGCTCATGCTCCGGGGCTAGGTACTTGGGACTAAGGAGTTGAATGCCCGGTTGCGCGAGCAGGTGACTCGATAGGAGGAGGGACTCTCCATCCTCGAGAACACCCACCTCAGTACGTACCCTTTCTATTTTTGGTGTCTTGGTTTTTTCCTTTAGCCTGCTTCTGAGCTTGTCATCCTTCTTCCAGAGCTAGGCGGAAAGGTTAGGTCACTGGAGCAGGACCTAGAGACAGCCAGGGCGACAATTGGCTGGAATGCGGAGGCACTGGCCAAGTCCCTTGAAGAGTGACATGCTCTCGAGGGGGAGCTCGACTAGCTTCGCAACATCGCCCAGGTCGTCGTCTCGAAGGTCTTTAGGTCAGCGCCAAGTACCAGCACGCCTGCCATCCAACTAGCGGAGGTGCTGGATGAGGTTTGGGCCCTTATCTCCGACATGATGTTCTATGGAATGTTGGGGGTGCTGACATTGGTGGCGACGCACCACCCGGAGCTGGACTTTGCCACCATCTACAGTGGGTATGCCGATGGCTATAGCCCGAAGGCCATCCATGAGCTCGGGGAAAGCTTGCTACCACACGCACAGTTGGTGGCCGAGCAAGTCTCCGCGTAGTGGGTGATGGATGTCCACCGTGCGAACATGGTCGAAGGCAAGCATCAGGGGGACGTCGCCCAGACTATGGATGACGTAGAGCCCAGGTTAGAAGCGAATGTCGCCCCGCCTCCATCCATGCCAAGTGTCGTCCAGCCGGAGAGCGAGTAACCCCTACCTTCGTCAGTCGTGCCATCAGTTGATGCCACCGGGCAGCCACAATATGAATTAGAGTAAAAGTAGATTAGCAGATGTAAAAGTTTAAGTTCATGGGGGAGCACCCGTGTGAATAGTCCATATTGACGAATACATCAAATTTTGTTTTGTGATGAATTTACTTCATTCGGGGAAGCTTGTCCTATTCGTTCCTTATTTTTACCTTAGCATAGCTTTGTTTTTACTTTTTCTTCTTCGCACCTGCCCATTCGTCCCGTAGGCTGCAACCTTAAGAGCCTAGGCGTGGCCTGTGAGGCTCAGCTGCTTGTAACCATTGGTAGAGATGGGGTGCGATCAGTCGAAATGTTGAAGCAAAGTTACATAAGATATTTAAACGAACGGACTACCCTTTCGTTCGGGTAAAAATGTATTTACCATATGATAGTAAACAAGAAGAGAGGTGGTACCGCACCTCCGTGGAGCCCCCGAGTGACCCGGGCCAAAAGTGTTTGGGCCACGGTGCTCTGTAGGAGCGAACGTTGAATGAAAAAAATGGTAAGACCAAATTTTTAAGGGAAGAAACGACGTATCTGTTCGGTGTTCTAAGTGTTGGTGAGAACATCGCCGTTGTCGTCCTTCAGTCGGTAGGCGCCCGGTCGGATTACTTCGGTCATCATATAGGGTCGATCCCCACCGCCTTAGTTTCCTTGAGTGGGCGGAAGGCAGTCAAATGGGTTGGCTAGTTGCAGTCCGGGACTGCTGGGGTCGGCTACTCCTCGAGCCGCGGGAGCTTGGAAGAGTTGATGATGGCAGTTGTAACACCTCGGGTGTTTTAAATACTAAAACAGGACATGTCATCCTATGCATTGCAAAGCATGTGGTCATATTGAGAACTTTGATATGCATTCACTAAAACAAGTTTATATTTGTGTTATAAGTGTTGCCTTGTAGTGTTTGAATCATGTTCCAAGTTTTGTTTGGATTGGGATTTTCGAAAACCCTAATTTCGGCCTTTAAGTTTTGACCTAGAAAACCCATTTCAAAATCGAAGCACATTTTGGGGTTGAGCCTTAAAGCAAAAATGTAGAGCTTGTTGAGTTGTACAAAGTTTGTTTTTGGAGTTTTCAAAGTTGTTTAGAAAAATTTGGAGTAATTTGAAAAGGCGTAATTCTTTAAATGTCCCATTTTTGAATTCAAATTTGCATTTCAAAATGTAGACCGAATTTGGGTATGGTTATAAAAGAAAAGTTGTAGAACTTTGAATTTTGAACAACTTTTGTTTTTGGAGATTTTTGAGTTGTTACATAAATTTGGGAGTAATTTGGATTTTAAAACAGATGGCAATTCTGTAATTAAGTTGAACAGTGCTCGCCGCTTAAGCTACATTGCCGGCGACCTTCGTCTCGGTTATAGGTGCGCGCGTGGCTGTCTTCGGCGTCGTGCTGGCACGGTGAAGGCCGTGGCGTGGCTTCTCCTTGCTTCTGAGCCGCGTTA
This sequence comes from Miscanthus lutarioriparius, assembly GCA_904845875.1. Lineage (NCBI taxonomy): Eukaryota > Viridiplantae > Streptophyta > Magnoliopsida > Poales > Poaceae > Miscanthus > Miscanthus lutarioriparius. Next base: position 34,671,526 of record CAJGYO010000019.1, on the reverse strand, counting down.
TAAAGGCCGAGACGCCGCCGTCGTCGTTTTTCTTCCTTCTCTGTTTTCTCCCGCTGCCATTGCCATAACTCCGTTGAGCTTCCCCATCGCCGTAGCGCCTTCCCATCTTTGGCAAAGCTTGCCATAGCATCGCCTAGTCCTAACACACCTAGCCAACCAACTCTAGTCGCTTGTCTTCGCTGGGAAATCGATGTGCGTCGCTTTCTTCCTCGCGGTCGGCAGCACCACCGTCGCAAGTGCTTTGCCATGGCCAGAGCTCCACGGTGCACCTCTGCCCTTGTGTTTGGTTGCTCCAGCTTCATCTCGATGCCATGGTGCTTAATATCTTGTTGATTGCTCCATTTGACCACCGCAGTCGCCGGAGCGTCGCCACCGACGACCATTGTTCTGTTGTGCTCGCTATGACTGTCGACCAGCATCTTCGTGGCTCCTCCGGTCTCGCTCTTTGCTCCATCATGTTCGGGGTGAGCTGCTGATCCTTCCCAAGCGCTCTATTTGGTCTATACCGGCCTTGTTTCGCCGGCATAGCGCCGCCGTGCAGTCGTGTCCGTCATGGCCGTCGTCAAGCTTGTATACCGCTGCAATTAGTCTCGATAGTACACTAAATCGATGCGGGGTGATGAGAGGAGTGTGTTGGTACCTTCGCCGTCGCCGTTAGTCTCACTGGCAGCGAGTTAGCGCCGGTCAGCGCGTCGTCGTCGTGGTCAAACGTGGGAGGTTAGGGATTACAGGTGGGCCCGATGTCAGTGACTGTGTAGTTCAAAATGGATTTTTTCTATTTTCAGAAATGGATGAATATTGTATGTTTTTGTTATTTTTGTATAGAATTAATTAGAGCTCCAAAAATTATGAAAATTTTTGTGTGACCTATCTGTGATGTATAATATTTAAGAAAAATATGAACTATTGATTTTCAGTACATTTTGGATGTGATAAAAATTGCTCAATTAATTAATAAATGAGTTTTCATGATTTTTCTAGGCTTATTTATTCATTAAAAAATTATGAAACTTGATTTGCCACTTAGTTATCATGTGATGAACATTTACAAAAAATTTGAGCTCAATTGGAATAAGTTGATTTATTTCATAATTTTGAATTAAATAATTAATTCATAAAAGCAAATAGTAACCTTTAATGATTTAGGTTTTGATTGAATTTTTGATTGAGTGATGTTCTTGGGTCATTAGTGGGTAATGATCTTTGGCAATTGATGTAAGCATTACGAAATAGGTTTAGTTAGTTTAACTTGTAACTGTACCACGAAGGAAAGTTGTATTCAAGTTGTTAATTTTGCATCCATCATCGAGTATCATATTTTGTATCTCGCATCATGTTAAACATGGCATTGTTACTACGTGTAGTGAACGAAGGTGAGCACATGGTAGTTAATCAAGTGGTTGAGGAGGTTAATCCGTCTGTTGAGGTCGGGTTGGATAATTGTGGTGCGACTCCGAAACCGGACTTTTCCGTCAACGAAGGCAAGCCCCGGATGCATTTAAACCTACCTTGTGTTTTACAAAATTATTTCTCTTTTGCTTTTATATATTGCATTAAGTGATTAGGGGTCAAGTGAAAACCTAATTGGTGCATTACCAACCTTGTTTTTCCATATCTACCTTGTTAACCGTTTTAATTCGTATATGCCTAGTTATGCTTAGCTATGCTTAGAACGATGAAAGTCGGGTGATTACCTGTCACCTGCGAACTTTAAATAGAACTTTGGTTACTTATGTTATCATGTGATATGGGAATGTGGAGTAATAAATCTAGACCGGACGGACTCGGTGTTGGGGAGCCACAAGACATGGAGGTCTTGTGAGTGGGTTCTTTCCGCCTGTGTCGATTGAGGCCCGTACCGTTGTTGAACTATGGGAGCTGAGACTTTGTAGTACTAACCGCATACTCCGGTAAGCCTTAACTTGGCTATTCTATTACGAGAATGGCTACTCACGCACTGGGAGTGGAGAGATGGCGGGAATAGCGTGTACCCACGTGGCAATGGGCTGGATTGGTGGAGTATTGTATTCTCGGGTGGCGCGGACCCGTTCTTGTTTTAGAGGATCTGAGGGTAGGTTGATATATGTAAGTCGGGGACCTACATATGTCGTGTGGTCTGGAATCCCCAGCTGGGTTTTAATCGGTTCGAATCGTCGTTGCTCCTCGGTTATGGAGACTCAACTCACTGTTCATCATCGTAGTGTTAATAACTGAAACTTGAGGCTGGTTTGAGAAGGTGTTGGATACGAAGTCTCATGATCTCAATGCGGATCGTGTCAGCTTTGTATATGATCTTATGAAGTCTTAAATGATGATATAAAGAATTTTGTTAAAGAGCTTTTATGCAAAAGAACTTTGATTATTGCTAAAGCCATACCTTGAATTCATGAGCCTGCATGCTTAAGTTCTTTCAGTTTTTATCTTTGGTTAAGTCTTGTTGAGTACTTTTGTACTCAGGGTTCGTTGACCCTTGTTGCAGGTGAGGTTCATGAGCAGATCTATTTTGGATCGTGCTGCATGACTATTGTTCAGTGCGATGACGATAAGTAAATGTGTGGCCCTTGGGCAGTGCAACTTATTTGTGTGTTCTGTAATATGTTATAATGCCACTCCACTACTTTGGTTTGTATTATTTATCGAACTTAGTTGTATGGTTTGAAACAAATGGTTTGTAAACTATGTTATTGTAAGACTTCCGCTGATTTACTCTGGTGTAGATATTTGAATAAATGTTGTAATACTGCAATGACTCTGTAATGTGATCCTGCTCGGAAATCGTGGATGATTCGGGGTTCTCCGAGGACACCCGATAGTCTTCTTAAGTTACTGGGAACATATACATATGTGTCAAAGGTTATTGGACAGTGATAGGTGCATGTGGGCCCTATAATTTAGGAGGTTCTGCCACAGCAGTGGCGAGCTCATAACGCTCGTGGTCGCACGTGAAGGCGTGCGAGAAAGTGCTACCCACAGTGATGACGCCGTTTGGTCCCAGCATCTTCAGCTTTAGGTAGGTGTAGTTGGGGACCGCCATGAACTTGGCGTAGCATGGCTGCCCCAAGATGGCATGGTAAGACCCTAGGAAGTCGACCACCCTGAAGGTGAGCACCTCCGAGTGAAAGTTGGCTCGGTCACCAAATGTGACGGGCAGGTCGATCTGCCCGAGCGGGTATGCTTACGCTCCCAGGATCATGTCGTGGAAGGGAGAGCTCGCCGGTCGGAGCTCTGACCGAGAGATGCGCATGGCGTCGAGGGTGTCGACGTAGAGGATGTTGAGGCCGCTACCTCCGTCCATCAGTAGCTTGGTGAGGCGCTTCTTGTGGACGATGGGGTCAACGATGAGTGGGTTGCATCCCGGTCTAGCGATGTGGGACGGATGGTCCCTCCGATCAAAAGTGATCGGAGATTTTGACCAGCGAAGGAAGGAGGTGATGGCCGTTTTGGCGACGCACGCCTCTCGATAGAGCACTTTGTGCTGGCACTTGGAGTAGACGACATCGGATCCCCCAAAGATCATGATGCATTCCACCTGGTCGGGGAAGCTGTCCCCATCCTTGCCCGCCGCGCCTCCTTTCTTGGTTGTTGCCTCCTTGTCCTTTCCTTCTTTCGGCCCGCTGGCCTATCGTAGGAAACATTTGAGCTCGCAGTCCTTGTAGAGGTGTTTGACGGGGTAAGCATGGTTGGTGCATAGGCTATCCATGAGCTTGTTAAAGTGGTAAGGCAGGCCCTGTTGGGGCTGTTTGCCCGCATGATCAGCTGCGGCGACCAACGCAGAGTTGGCCGATCGGCGTCGATCCTTCTTGTTCTTCTTGCCCCTCGCGTGGAGGGGCCCTCGTCTTGATCCTCGCGCTTGGCATTGCCGTAACACCCAAAATTCTACTGTAAATTAGCAATTAAATTCTTGCCCTATGTATACATTTTCTAGGTATTTCTAACATAGGCCAAATAATAAATACTGTATAAATAAAATAAGCTATAAGTTTAGAAACTTGTTTGTTGCATTCATGCCGAATCATATGGGTTTTGATTGAGTGTAGGGCTAGATGATTTGAAATTTTGCATTCAAAACTTATTTGAATTTGGCTTAAAAAAATGAAAATGGAGAAAATAGAATTGGATAAACATTTGATTTGAAAAAAAAAGGAAAAAAGAAAGTCACCTTCTGGCCCAACCTAGCCAGCCCGGCCTTCTTCTCCCTCCCCCTTTCCCGGCCTGCCCTGCCTAGTGCGGCCCACCCGGCGGCTGCCCCGCGCGGCCCAGTTTGCCACCCACGCGCGCGCAGTCAACTTGGCCGGCCTTCACCGCTGAGCCAGCCCACCAGCACAGCCAGCTCGGCCGCGGCCCGCCTCGGCTTCACCCGTAAGCGCCTTGCCCTTCTCTCTCTCGCTGCGCGTCTGGACTCACTCGTCAGCCGCGTCGTCCACTTTCCTTCCCCGGCGCTCCCCTTCCTTCTTCTGCCCGGCCATGGCGCGGCACCGATGGAAAGCCACCGGCGCCCGTTTGGAAGGTGCCGAACCCGCCCTGCTTCCCTTCCTTCCATGCCACAGCCGCCCACCTATAAAGGCCGAGCCTCCCCTCAGCCCTTCTCCACCTTTGCCCGCTACCGTGAGCTACCGCCGCCGGTGAGAACCCCCTCCCGAGAGCGAACGCCGACACCAAGGCCACCCGAAGCACCGCCGGACCTCCCCACGCCCGTAGGTACTCCCCATTTCGCGTTTTGGCATTGTTTTGCCCGGCTACACCCTCACCCGCGCGCCTCTTCACTCTCCAGTTCGCGGCCACCGTCGACGACCAGCCTCGGAGCCTTCCCGGACGCCACGTTTCCCTCCAGGCGACTCACGGTGAGCCCCTCCGCCTTCCCGTGCCCTTAGATCTTGCTTTGGCGCCCTAGGAAGCCGTAGCCCAAGGTCCAGTCGCACCGGCCATGGCGCCGCCGGCCTCTCCTTCTTCCCCGGCGAGCCACCGCCCGGTTTTCACCCTGCGCCGTTGGATCTAGCGTGGATGGCCAGGATTAGGTATCGGTTGGGTTTAAGTGGCCGGTCCACCGTAGACTCGTGGACCCGGCGCACCGTGCCGCGTCAGCGCGCCCACGCCCACGTGGTGCACCGCGCCCAATGAACAGCTGCCGCGTGTCGATGAGTCAGCAGCCCCGGTCAGTCATCGGGTCAAACCCTAGTCAACCGAGCGCGTTTTGCAGAAAAGCCCCCGCTTTTTCCAGTAATCAACCCGCGGTCCAGTCCAGTTCAAATTAATTTTTATTTAGTTTTATTTTTATTCGTTCTGTAACACCCCAGGTGTTTGTCACCAGTTAAGCAGTGGGTTTAAGCTCAACCATGACATGTTGAGTGGTAATGAAGGTGTCAAGATCAAATCTACATGATGGAGCTCCAACTTAAACTTGGGCCACGCACAATTGCTTACATATGGACCCTTGTTAAGATTATGCAAGAGTAATGTTAAACATGCTTATTACATGTACATTACATCCCCATGCATCCATCTAGACCCGTGGAAAAGTTTCATGAAGTTTGGAATCAAAAAGTCACATGAAATGATAAGTCATATCTTTGCATGAATTGCTTTATCAAGTGACTGGAAACATATGAAGTCAACCAAACCTTGTAACCTTGCTCAAACAACTCTAATTGAACTCTACAACAAAAGTTATGAAGGGTTCGTGTTGAGCGAAGGTGGAGAAAATGTCCGAAAATAATGGAAACCCTATATTTTGTAGCAGAAAGGACTTTGCGTTGACCGAGAAATAAAGTTGACTTCTGGACCAGATATGAGGTTTGACCAAAAATGAAAGTTGAAGAAAAGTTTGAGTATAACAAACTTTGTTAAAGGACCAAGTCATGATTGAGCTTCGAAATAGATCAAAACAGTGCTCAAAGTATAAGAGAAAAAGCTGAAATCAACCCGACCGTGTTTGCGGTCCGGATTTCACCGACATCGACGCGTTGACATTCGCGTTCTCCAAATTTTGCTAAGCAACTTGAGTTGGTCCAAAATAAAAGTTCAAGGTTATGTTATGGAGAAGAGAATGCAAAAGTTGCACTAAGTTTGATCGAGTTTTCGACCTCCGAAAGCGAGTTTCGTGATCATTTGTTAACATATTGACACTATCATCTTGGAACTTAATTATCCGCTGTTACAAAGCTCAAATGGCGGGCACCTTAAATAAGAAACGTAGAGCATGTCGAGGTGAACAAACTTTGTTTTGGGCCCATGAAGCAAATCGGCCCGTAGCTAGCCCAAACTCGCGCTCCACGCCGCCACTCCGTCGCTTCGCCAAGTGTTCGCGGAACGCCTCAAAGGACGCCGCATGGCTCGCTCGTGGCGTGCCATGCGCGCGCCATGCCCCACCATTGCCGAAGGCCGCCGCCGCGTGGTCTGCCGCTTCTGTCGCTACCGCCCTCCAAAGGGGACCGAGCCTCCCCACTCCTCCTCCGCGCACGCCCGCCCTCCTCCTTTCTTCTTTGCAAGTGGGCGCCATGGCCATGGTCGCCGCCATTGCCGAAAGCGAGGTTCGAGCTCCGCCGCTTTGCTTTCACAAGCAGCGCGCCTGCCGCCATCGACCGCTGCTGGGCTGTTAGGCCCCGTGCGGCCACGGCTCTCCGTCAACCGGCGGCCAGCCAGTCTCAAGACTCTTCGCCCTCGTCTTGGTCGCCGGTGAGCCGCTCTCTCCGGCGGCCGCTACCGCCACACAGCCCACGCCTGGCTGGCTCCGGCCCGAGCCATCCCAGCCGAGTCGCGGGCACCCACGGTGCACAAGGGTGCCTCGTCCCCCCGCCCGCCTCGGGAGCTTCACCGCCGCCAGCATTGCTCGCTGCCGTGCCGTTGCCATGCAAGCAGCATGGCTCGTGTGGCCGGGCCGACTTCAGGCCGCCCGGCCGAGCCAAGCGGTCCCCCAGGTGCGACGACTTCCCTGGTGCTCCACCGCCACTTCCCCGACACGGCATGGCCCCCAACGGCGGAGAGCCATGAACTCCGACGGCCTCCTCTGTTTTGATTCCCGTGGAGGACTTGGCGCTCGAATTCGAGAAAAGGAGGGTTCCTTCTGCAAAGTCAGTGACTCAAAGGAATAGTGCCGATAAGGACTTATTTGCAGTAAATTTGCTGAATCTTTGGAAATTCATAGTAATTCATAGGAAATTAATAAAATAGAAAATGAGGACTTTTTGGAATCCTTGTGAAATTCTGTATGCAATAGATCTATAGTATTACATGTTTTACTTTAAAGTTTTAGCTGTAAAAATATATTTATGCAGCTAGGTTTGTAATGCTAGTGGTATTTGTCTTTTTCATAACTGTAGATCTAGGGCTCCAAATGAAGTGAAATTTTTGTGGCATGCTAATCATGTGATAGTTGATGTGTGGTAAAAATTTCATGAGTATTGGATGAAGTATGAGTGAGTTATTGGTTTATCTTGCTCTCACATGATTTCTTGCTTTAGCAACTTGTCTTTTTCATAGAGGTTGCTATACATATTCAAATGGAGTGAAATTTGGACAGTAGACTATTGAGAGGATATGTGAGCCACTGTAATTTTTGTAGAATTTATTGTATACTTTTGGTATATGTTCATTAAGTCACCTTGTTATCTAAATTAAATTAAGAAATGCATTAAAAGAATTTATTTGGTCATGGACACTAGGTTTTCTGGTGTTCTTTAGTCATGTGTGACATGTTGGTAAAGTTGGTTTTGTCTAATTATGTGTTTGCAACATAAGTTAATATTTAATTTCTTGCAAATGTGGTTCATGGACAGATCTGGAAACTTAGCGAAGTTCTTCATGATAATGTGCTTTGTTGTGAAACTTGTTTATACAAAAGTTGTAGATAATTCATGTATCTAGCTGCTGTTAAAATTTGGTATCATTTGACCAAGTAGTTTGTGAGTTATGCCTGTTTAAAGTTGGGTTTCAGAAATGGCTGCTCTCTGTCAATTGGGGACCAGTTTCTGTAAATGTATAATTTCGACCTACTTAACTTGGTAATCATGCTGAGATGATTAAAGATGAAATGTAGATAATTTCCTAAGCTTTCCAGAATGTCTTGTTTCATATCATTTGGATTTATAAAACTCCAGATATGATTGATTTATGAAGCCGCTGTTTGCAAGTCTAGAAATTGGCATATTCCGGTTATAGTTGTTGCTTCACCTTGACTTGCTTTGCATGTTGCTAGGTGTGGTTCACGTCCTTAGTAATTAAGTTAAATACACCTGAAATCTTGTGAGACTTATGTGCCATGTATAATATTCTTTGTTATCTTAGCATGATAGATTGTGTGATGTTAAGTTAAGCATGGCAAAGTACTTAAGTGTGTTAGTGTAAACTATGCTTGTCTTGCTTGCTATTTTGTGATGCGTCTCATGGTGCTATTCTTCATATTTATGCACTTGCATATTGCATCTCATCTAGGTACGCTAGATGCACCACGTGAAGGATGAGATGTTGGAGCTGAACCAGAAGACGGTGTATGGTGGACCTATCCCGAAGGTGGAAGGACTGGACAAGTGCTAGGACGGGAGATGTTCACTTAGCGAGTGTCGTCTAACTAACACTGACTCAGTGTGGGATCCCAGGCAAGCCCCGGAGCATATTAAGCCTCCTAATTTTCGAAATGCAGTTACAATATTATTGTTACATATATATATTGTTGCATTAAGTTGAGGCGTTGGATGAAAACACTTGCTGCATTGGTTATCCAATCCTTGTCTAGATATTGATACCCTGAATCCTATGTAGCTCAGGCTCGTGTAGTGCTTAGCCCTGCTTAAACACGGTAGAAGTCGGGTGATTTCCTGTCACCTGCGAGATATAGGAATCTACATGTGGCACGGTTGGCTATATTTGCTATCGTGGAAAAGAACCAGTCTTAATTTGAAATGAAGACCGGACGGAGGCTTGCCGATTTGCAGTGACTCCGTCTGTGTCGCTGAAGGACTGATTCTTGGAGCCTTTCCTGTTCATGTTGAATGCATGCCTCTCTCTTAGTTGGCCGTGTCCGAAGACCGACCATGAAGCCGAGTAGCTCACCTCAGGCCGGGAGTCGATAAGTATAAAGTGCGCCTCGGAAGGGAGCCGTAGGCGTGAGTCCAAGGGCAGGTGATTTAAAAGTCCTGATCGTCCTGGCAGAAGGGTAATCCCTGAGAGTGCTGGCGCTGATCGAACCCGCGAATTTGGTTCCTGAGATGTCCCAAAGGTGACCCACAGCTACCCTTGCTAAGTATGCCAGGGTGAGAGTTAGGAATATCCCCTCAACTGAGTTGTAATTCGATTCGAGTCGCCGTCTCTCCCGGTTAGTGAGAACTTGACGGGCTTATCTCCAATGTAGATACACTAAATAACCTAATGGTTCGGAAATGATGATATGATGATGACAACCTTATTATACCTGCTATGGTTAATATTGATTGCTCCTAATAAGTGAGTGCTCTAGCACAGGTGCTAATCTAGTGGACAGGTAAATGATGATAAGCTTGATGCTAAGTTTAAATTGGTTACTATGCTCATAAGCTCTTTTATGCAAATGTGTCAAGCTAGCCCACCTCATAAGCCTTGCATGACCCTTGGTGTCCTTAATTTTTGGTTTCCAACGGGTAAGTCTGGCTGAGTACATTCAAGTACTCAGGGTTTATCCCACCATGTTGCAGGTGAAGTTCTTGGCCTGTTGAAGATGGTGGTTAACCGCCGGTGGCTCGGTGATTCTATAGTTACTTCTCATCTATATGCTTTTGTCGGATGATGTCCCTTATGCTAGCAATGTATTTGGAACATATATTAATGTAATCTTTTGAAAGCTATGTTGTTTTCACTAATCGGTTTTGAAACCCAAACTTGTACTTTTATTTGCGAATTCATTGTAATATTATTTCCGCTGCAACCCTGTGTATGTGATGTGTATTTGTTTAATCCTGCGATCTTGGTTGTGATGTTGATTTACCGAGGTCTTTCGGGACACTCGGCGGACTACCGGGTTTATATGAGTGAAAGTATGTGTGTGTCAACGTGTTAGCGGGGACAGCCGTACTTGATCTTGTATAAATTGGGCGGTTCTGTTACACGTTCAAGTCCCTGAAGTTTCCAGAAATAGTATGCCCGGTCCAGAATTCATTTAAATTCAGATTTTTAATTATTTTAATTCGAAAATAGGTTAGTTTATTTACAGAATTGCCATTACATCTTATTTCATGCATAACTTTCACGTTTTAAGTCCGATTTGAGTGATTTTTTCGCTCATGTGTTCGTAGCAATGCGTAGAATAGATCTATAAGCTTTTCAACATATGTTTTCACTGTTTGGTGTACTGTTCTAATGGAGTTCTTTCTTGTATGCATGTAATGATTGGAATGATGCTTGATTGATGATTGGATCACGATTAGAGGGTGAGCCATTCGAGGTGACTGAGGACCCCCAGCAGGATCAGCAGTACTCCTAGGACGACTTTGAGGAAGGCAAGTGTACCAAAGGCCCCTTGTTACCTATGAACTACTACCACTTACATTCATGCATGAGTTTAATTTGAATTGCCTTTAAGGACTTTACCTAGATGATTCTTTGTACCTCATATCCTTGATACCTGGGTCTATTGGGTAGGCATTTTGGATAGATGCTGCAACGCTTAACATGAAGTAATTGTTAAACATATTTAAAGACTATATGCGATGTGTTAAAATGGAACTTTTTTAGCAACAGAGAAATTTGGAGTACGGGGTTGAGTACTCTAGTGCCTCTCCATAAGGACTTAATCTCAAGCGGCAACCCAGAGGGACCGTACAACCCCGAGTGTCAAATGGCTCGACTTTAACCTATTATCTAGTTTGTACTAGCTCATCTCGTAGCTCTAGTAAGGGGTAAGAGGGTATCTTTCCTTTTTCTATTAGGGTGTGTGTCTTTGCGATGCCCCGTGTGCCATTCCTTTGTAGCTACGATCCGTTAGTGCAACTAGCTAAGGGTTTCATAGTGAAACTCGCCACACTTCCTAGGAAGAGGTGTAGTGGGTCTCATGAACCCGGCATTGGGAATCACGGCTCGGTGGGTAAAGATGTACAATTTCTGCAGAAATAATTAACCTATTATAACAACCGTGCGTGCTCACGGACACGAAAGATGTCTGGATCCTTCGAGATTAGTGGTTCTTTGTGGATAATGGATGGATGGGTTATGAGATAAAGCTTGATGATACTTTAATACCACTTGGGATTTGGGACTGTTCATTAAATTAGTAATTCAGTTGCTAAAAAATTGATCAACTAAAATTATAACCGCATGATCAAACAATGTCAAGCCTATTTGAGCCTCATAGATCCCTTTGTTATACTTGCTAAGCATGGTGAGCTTACACTTGCTTTTCATCCAATGAAAATCCCGGATGGGTAATGAGATAATGGATATGAAGAGTTTTAGGAGGGACGTTCGGGACTACTAGGGAGACGCGTTCACCGCTTGGAGTCCCCTGTGGTAGTTGGGCTAGTTATTCATTGTGTTTGTAATAATATTGCCTTGAGCAAACTTTGTATTTAACTTTATGATGAGATATGCGATGTAATAAGTACTTTACTTTGATACTATTGCAATTTGTGATATATGTGTGTGTTTGGACATCCTGGGTGCACATATATGAGTACTTGGTTTTGCTTTGCAAAATTGGGTGTGACAAATTGGTATCAGAGCTATAACTGACTGTAGGACGAACAACCTAGATAGAAATGGACGTTTTTAGGATTTCATTATCTTTATTTTACTACTTTTACTTTGCTATAAAATTTTTGCTTATATTCATGCTTCTTTATCTGTTGCCAAAAATTATTTTGTTCTAATACTCAACCTTTACATTCTTATAGATGGCCCGTACCAAGCAGACCCCGCGCAAGAGGACCATCCTGATGCCCACTAGGAGGACCAGGTTCACTTTGGGCAAGCGTGTCCCGGTACACCTTGTGGAGGCTCTAAGGAACCAAGAGGAGGAACCACCTGTGGAGGTGCCCATGGGGGAACCTCTGGAGGACTTGTTGGAGGATCCAATGGATGAAGAAACAGAAGAGGGACCCATGTTCGAGGGACCCATTGAGATAGAGGAGTCTCGAGGAAGATCCCAGGAAGCACAGAACAAGGTGGCTGTGGAGGGAGCCTGGTGACCCCGATGATGGAGATGGTTCGATGATTACGATCTTGATGGAGGTGATGACGGTGGAGATGGTGGAGACGGTGGAGACGATGGAGACGGTGGAGACGATGGGGATGATGACAATGATGATGATCACAATGCACCGTTGGCTCAGGGATGGACTGCGGAGATCCACTACGACTTGGAGGGTGATGGCTACTACCACCCTAGGCTTCTCGCACTTGTGCATCGCTACCACCCCGGAGGCACTGTACAGTACAGGACGGAGCATTGGACCCACCCCGACTACACCGGCTTCTGGGAGACAGAAGTGTACATCCGAGAGGGGACTCGGGTGCGCTACATCCACCATGCCACCACTGCACGGCTCACACATGCGGCCGTCATCAGGGATGCAGCTCGACAGGCGTTGATGGTCAACCGTGACCGTCACTTCGACGACATCGCCTGGGAGGATGACCGCTATCTTCCTCGCCGTCGGAGCGGACAGTCTACGTGCAACATCGCTGCACCGCTTGGAGAGGCGAACCTGAGGCTGAGACCTACCCTGTTGTGCTTGGCTGAGACCCACACTGACTTGGATCAGGCCCTGGATGAGCTCGATGTCATGGGGAGGGCCTACATGCAGCTGGCTCGTGAGAACGCTACACTGAAGCAGCAGCTAGGAGGTCCAGATGTGGAGGATTCAGGAGTACCCGCTCAGTCGCCCCCGAGGACCAGAGGAGAGTCTGGAGACCCCAGCACCAGCACCAACGTCGACCCGTACCCATAGGAGAGTCTTAAAAATATGTAATAAGCACGCGTAGCTACGCAAGAGAGTATTTAGTTTCTTTCTTTTAATGGTTGGACAAGTGTTAGTTGCATGGTTGGATGTTTATCATTATGAATAATGTTTGATTTGGATCTTTGATATGATTGTGATGACTTGTGGGCATGTCCACGGTCATTTAGTTAAGGTTAAGGTTTAAGGATATTATGAATAAATAGTTGGGTTTTGTTTTATCATGCTGTCCATTCTGTATCATTCGGAACAATCTGTCTTTATCAGTTCATATCTCGTAATCTAGATACTCAAAGGTCATGAAATTTTTATGGAGATAAGTAGACTTCAACATCTTTCTTTTGGCTCTAGAATCACCTCAATAGCTATTATAAATTATGAGATACAGCTGTTGTAAGTTGAGGTTTCTGCGCTGTTAGGATTCCGGAACAGTACTGCTTATCGTTTGTATTTGACTAAGTAAACGTTACAATCTGAAAAAGTGTTCTAAACAAAAGTTGTAGAGAATTTCATAAGCTTTCCAGAAAGGTATGCTACGCAGTCATATGATAATCAGAGAGTAAGATATGCTCATTTTACAGCACAGCTATTATCCAACTTGCTGGAAAAGTTCAGAACAAATATCTTCTTGCAAACCCTACATATATCTCTTGTCTACACCTACTCTTGTTACACCAGTATCTTGTAAGAGTTATATGCTTGGACATGTGAGACTTATATGATGCCTCTACAGATGGTGAACACCAGGAGGAACAACTGGGGAGGCGAGGAACTGCCACCACCACCACCAGTCACCATGGAGCGGTGATGATGATCTGAGACACGATTTGCTTCAGCAGATGGCCAGAACATGAGAACATGGGGCAAGGGAATGGGAATGCACCCCTCATGTCGAGATAAAAGGGAGAGTTCCTGAAAGGACACCCACCTATATTCAAGCACTCTGACCCGACCCTTCAGTCGACGATCGCTACGTGCCATTGAGAGGCAAGCTGGAGATTGTCCAGTGTGATGATAAGGAGAAGGTTTTATATGCTTACGGGACGGTTGCAAGGAGCTGCACTAGATTGGTGGGACTCATTCCGCTCGCCGGCCATCAAGCTAATCCCATCACTTGGGCTGAGTTCGCAGTGCCTTTCGCACTCACCATGTACCCGCAGGATCGATGAAGTCAAGAAGAAGGAGTTCTTGGCTCTCAAGCAGGGAGCATGATCATTCTTTGAATATCATGACAAGTTTATACAATTGTCACGGTATGCACCGACTGAGGTAGATGAGGATGGAAAGAGGCAGGAGCTATTTATGGAGGGCTTGAATGATGGTCTCCAGTACCAGCTATTGTCTCATACCTTTGCTAACTTCCAAAGAATTTGGTGGACAAAGCTTTAGTGATTGAGAACAAGCGCCGCCGGATGGAGGACAAAAGAGGAAATTTCAAGGACAACAATCCGGGAGCAACTCTCGCCGTACCAACCCTCAACAAGCTCAACCTCAAAGAGCGCTATCAAGGTCGACAGGTCCCAACCGCAACCAAAGAAGCAGATATAAGGCACCGGCTCGGCAAAGAAAGAACCCAACAATGTACCCGGTGAGGAATAATGCCCCAATGCTCAGAGAGAGGAATGGCGCACCAAAAGCGCCAAATGCGATTAATGACAACAAGTGCTTCAATTGTGGAGAGCCGGGACATTACTCCAATAGATGCCCCAAGAAGACTAACTCACAAAGCAGAACTACGTTCGGGGAAAGGTGAACCATGTTCTTCTTTGAAATAGCTCAGAGGCACCGGATGTGGTGATCGGTGACGCTTCCGGTGAACTCAAACTCAGCTCTGATACTTTTTGATTACGGTGCTTCAGCATTCCTTCATAACATATACATTCATAAAGAAGCATGGTATTCCAAAGTAAGTGTTATGAAGAAACACATGTTAATAAGCTCACCTGGTGGGGTAATGAAAGCAGAGTGGATATGCTTAGCTGCTAGTCTCAGCATAAGGGGGGTAGAATTTCAAGCAAATCTTGTAGTCATAAATTCCACCAGTATCGATGTCATCTTGGGTATGGGTTGGCTAAGGTTGTAGAAAGCAGTTATTAATTGTGGTAATAGTTCTATGAATCTTATCACTTCAACTGGAGAAGAAGTGGTGTATGTGGCAACTCAGTCTGCTGCAGAAATCTGTCGGGTTAATCAGTTGGAAGGCACAACCATAGAAGATATAAGGATAGTAAATGAGTACCCGGATGTCTTCCCTGAGGAATTGCCAGGTATGCCACCTGACCGAGACATCGAGTTTATAATTGAACTTTTACCTAGAACTGCACCCATAGCTAAGAGACCCTATAGAATGGGAGTGAATGAATTAGCAGAACTTAAGAAACAATTAAGAGAATTGTTAGACAAGGGTTATGTTCAACCTAGTTCATCACCTTGGGGTGCACCAGTACTATTTGTAGAAAAGAAGGATGGTACACAAAGGATGTGCATAGACTACAGGTCACTTAATGAGGTCACAATTAAGAACAAGTATCCATTACCTAGAATTGATGACCTATTTGACCAATTGAAAGGGGCTTGTGTGTTTTCCAAGATTGATCTTCGATCTGGATACCATCAGTTGAGGATAAGGCGTACTGACATCCCCAAGACCGCTTTTGTGACTCGCTATGGACTGTATGAGTTCACTGTCATGTCTTTTGGTCTGACTAATGCACCAGCTTACTTCATGTATCTTATGAACAAAGTATTCATGGAGTACCTTGACAAGTTTGTCGTCGTGTTCATTGATGACATACTAGTGTATTCTAAGAATGAAGAAGAGCATGAAGAACATTTGAGATTGGTGTTGCAGAAGCTTAGGGAACATCAAGTTTATGCCAAGTTCAGCAAATGTGAGTTCTGGCTAAAAGAAGTATCTTTCCTTGGTCACATAATCTCTAATGGAGGAGTAGTAGTAGATCCCAAGAAGGTTAGAGATGTGTTGAGTTGGAAGCCACCCAAAGATGTTTGTGAGATTCGGAGTTTTCTGGGTATGGCTGGGTATTATAGGAGATTCATCGAGGGATTATCTAAGTTAGCCAAGCCCATGACCGCGTTGTTAGAGAAGAATGCCAAATTTGTATGGACTAAACAATGCGAGGACAGTTTTGAGGAGTTGAAGAAGAGACTGACTTCTGCTCCAGTGCTCATCTTACCTAATCTCACCAAAAGTTTCTCTATCTATTGTGATGCCTCACGGCAAGGTCTAGGAGGTGTTCTTATGCAAGAAGGCAGAGTTGTTGCCTACACATCTAGACAGCTGAGAAAACATGAGCTAAATTATCCGACTCATGATCTGGAATTGGCAGCTGTGGTGCATGCTCTTAAGATATGGAGGCACTACCTGATTGGTCATAAGTGTGAGATTTATACGGACCATAAGAGTCTGAAGTATATATTCACGCAGTCAGATCTGAATCTGAGGTAGCGTAGATGGCTCGAGTTAATCAAGGATTATGATTTGGATATCCACTATCACCCAGGGAAGGCTAACGTTGTAGCAGATGCCTTGAGTAGAAGGAATTATGTGAACATGGCCTATACAACTCAACTACCTGAAGAGTTGTGTGAGGAGTTCAAATACTTGAATTTGGGTATTGTGGCCAACACCATGGAGTTAGAGGTGGAATCCACTCTGGAACAAGAGATTTGTAAAGGACAGCTGGGTGATGAGAGGATTAAGGATATTGCAGAGCGTATAGTGATTGGTAAAGCCCCAGGATTCCATATGGATGATCAAAGGATAGTATGGTTTGGTAAAAGGATTTGTGTGCCAGAAATAAAATCTATTAGGGAGTCTATCTTGAGGGAAGCTCATGACTCAGCCTATTCCATACACCCAGGAAGTACTAAGATGTATCTTGATCTTAAAGAGAGGTACTGGTGGTATGGACTAAAGAGAGACGTAGCAGAACATGTGGCTATATGTGATACGTGCCAAAGAGTGAAAGCAGAACATCAGAGGCCAGCAGGTTTACTACGGCCTATGAAGATACCCGAGTGGAAATGGGAAGAAGTTGGAATGGACTTTATAGTTGGATTACCCCGTACACAGAGAGGATTTGACTCTATCTGGGTGATTGTTGACCGTCTAACAAAAGTGGCCCATTTCATTCCAGTCAAGGTAACTTATTCGAGTGCAAAGTTAGCAGAGTTATATATGGAAAGGATTGTATGTTTACATGGTGTACCAAAGAAGATTGTTTCTGATAGGGGTACACAGTTCACATCACATTTTTGGCAGAAATTGCATGAGTCAATGGATACAAAGTTGAACTTTAGCTCAGCTTACCATCCTCAAACAGATGGACAGACCGAGAGAACAAATTAGATCTTAGAGGATATGCTAAGAGCTTGTGCTCTGCAATATGGGACAAGTTGGGATAAGAGTTCACCATATGCCGAATTCTCCTATAATAATAGCTACCAAAAGAGTCTTAAGATGGCACCGTTTGAGGCATTATATGGCAGAAAGTGCAGAACACCATTGTTTTGGAATCAAATGGGGGAAATCCAAGTCTTTGGACTAGATGTTTTGCAACTGGCAGAAAAACAAGTGCAAACAATAAGGCAAAACCTAAAGGTTGCACAGTCCCGATAGAAAAGCTATGCGGACACAAGAAGAAGAGATTTGGCATTTGAAATTGGTGATTTTGTCTATCTCAAAGTTTCACCTATGAAAGGAGTAAAGAGATTCCATACCAAGGGAAAGTTATCACCCAGGTATGTGGGACCATTCAAGATCATCAACAGGAGAGGAGAAGTTGCTTACCAGTTAGAGTTACCGGAGCAGCTCTCAGGTGTTCATGATGTTTTCCATGTGTCACAACTTAAGAAATGTTTGAGAGTACCTGAGGAACAACTACCTTTGGAAGAATTGGATATCCGAGGGGATCTATCATACAAAGAATATCCAGTAAGAATCCTGGAAACAGCGGAGAGAATCACAAGGAGCAAAATAATAAGAATGTGCAAGGTTCAATGGAGCAGACACACTCGATGGATGAGGCAACTTGGGAAAAGAGGAAGATCGAGAACCGACTATCCCAATCTCTTTGAACCATCCGAATCTCGAGGACGAGATTCATCCTAAGGGGGGTAGGTTTGTAACACCCAAAATTCTACTGCAAATTAACAATTAAATTCTTGCCCTATGTATACATTTTCTAGGTATTTCTAACATAGGCCAAATAATAAATACTGTATAAATAAAATAAACTATAAGTTTAGAAACTTGTTTGTTGCATTCATGCCGAATCATATGGGTTTTGATTGAGTGTAGGGCTAGATGATTTGAAATTTTGCATTCAAAACTTATTTGAATTTGGCTTAAAAAAATGAAAATGGAGAAAATAGAATTGGATAAACATTTGATTTGAAAAAAAAGAAAAAAAGAAAGTGACCTTCTGGCCCAACCCAGCCAGCCCGCCCTTCTTCTCGCTCCCCCTTTCCGGCACTGCTTCTGCTCAAGGCTGCCCACCCGGCTGGCTGCCCCATGTGCCTGGGCTTTTTGCCACACCAGTAGTCAACTCGGCCGGCCTTCTTCATTGAAGCCAGCCACCCACCAGTAGCAGACCCGGCTCGGCTGCATGACCCGCCTCGGCTTCACCCGCAAGCACCTTGTCCTTCTCTCTCTCGCTGCGCGTCTGGACCCACTCGTCAGCCGCGTCGTCCACTTTCCTTCCCCGGCGCTCCCCTTCCTTCTTCTGCCCGGCCATGGCGCGGCACCGATGGAAAGCCACCGGCGCCCGTTTGGAAGGTGCCGAACCTGCCCTGCTTCCCTTCCTTCCATGCTGCAGCTACCCACCTATAAAGGCCGAGCCTCCCCTCAGCCCTTCTCCACCTTTGCCCGGTACCGTGAGCTACCACCGCTGGTGAGAACCCCCTCCCGAGCGCGAACACCGACGACAAGGCCACCCGAAGCACCGCCGGACCTCCCCGCGCCCGTAGGTACTCCCCATTTCGCGTTTTGGCATTGTTTTGCCCGGCTACACCCTCACCCGCGCGCCTCTTCTCTCTCTAGTTCACGGCCGCCGTCGACGACCAGCCTCGGAGCCTTCCCGGACGCCGCGTTTCCCTCCAGGCGACTCATGGTGAGCCCCTCCGCCTTCCCATGCCCTCAGATCTTGCTTTGGCGCCCTAGGAAGCCGTAGCCCAGAGTCGGTCCAACAAGACCATGGCCATGGCGCCGGCCTCTCCTTCTTCCCAATGAGCCCCGCCGGTTTTCACCCCTGCTGTTGGATCTAGCGTGGATGGCGAGGATTAGGTACGGTTGGGTTTAAGTGGTGGTCCATCAGAGACTCGTGGACCCGGCGCACTGCCATGTGCAGCGCTGTCGGTCACGCACCACGCCGTGCGTGGTGCCGCGCGCCAATGAACATTGCCGGCGTGTCGATGAGTCGTGACCCCGATCATCATCGTGTCAAACCCGATACCAACCAAGCGCGTTTTGTAGAAAAGCCTCGCTTTTTCCAGTAATCAACCCGCGGTCCAGTCCAGTTCAAATTAATTTTTATTTAGTCCTGTTTTTATTCGTTCAAGTCCCTGAAGTTTCCAGAAATAGTATGCCCGGTCCAGAATTCATTTAAATTCAGATTTTTAATTATTTTAATTCGAAAATAGGTTAGTTTATTTACAGAATTGCCATTACATCTTATTTCATGCATAACTTTCACGTTTTAAGTCCGATTTGAGTGATTTTTTCGCTCATGTGTTCGTAGCAATGCGTAGAATAGATCTATAAGCTTTTCAACATATGTTTTCACTGTTTGGTGTACTGTTCTAATGGAGTTCTATCTTGTATGCATGTAATGATTGGAATGATGCTTGATTGATGATTGGATCACGATTAGAGGGTGAGCCATTCGAGGTGACTGAGGACCCCCAGCAGGATCAGCAGTACTCCTAGGACGACTTTGAGGAAGGCAAGTGTACCAAAGGCCCCTTGTTACCTATGAACTACTACCACTTACATTCATGCATGAGTTTAATTTGAATTGCCTTTAAGGACTTTACCTAGATGATTCTTTGTACCACATATCCTTGATACCTGGGTCTATTGGGTAGGCATTTTGGATAGATGCTGCAGCGCTTAACATGAAGTAATTGTTAAACATATTTAAAGACTATATGCGATGTGTTAAAATGGAACTTTTTAGCAACAGATAGGGGGCTGGAGTACGGGGTTGAGTACTCTAGTGCCTCTCCATAAGGACTTAATCCTGAAGCGGCAACCCAGGAGGGACCGTACAACCCCGAGTGTCAAATGGCTCTGACTTTAACCTATTATCTAGTTTGTACTAGCTCGTCTGTAGCTCTAGTAAGGGGTAAGAGGGTATCTTTCCTTTTTCTATTAGGGTGTGCACCGTGCTGCGATGCCCACGTGTGCCATTCCTTTGTAGCTACGATCTGTTAGTGCAACTAGCTAAGGGTTTCATAGTGAAACTCTGCCACACTTCCTAGGAAGAGGTGTAGTGGGTCTCGCGAACCCCGGCATTGGGAATCACGGCTCGGTGGGTAAAGATGTACAATTTCTGCAGAAATAATTAACCTATTATAACAGCCGTGCTCACGGATACGAGCGGTCTAGATCCTTCGAGATTAGTGGTTACTGTGGATAATGGATGGATGGGTTATGAGATAAAGCTTGATGATACTTTAATACCACTTGGGATTTGGGACTGTTCATTAAATTAGTAATTCAGGTTGCTAAAAAAATTGATCAACTAAAATTGCGAACCGCAGTCAAACAGTGTCAAGCCTATTTGAGCCTCATAGATCCCTTTGTTATACTTGCTAAGCATGGTGAGCTTACACTTGCTTTTCATCCAATGAAAATCCCGGATGGGTAACAGATAATGGATATGAAGAGTTTCCGGAGGACGTTCAGGACTACTAGGGAGACGTTCACCAGTTGGAGTCCCTGTGGTAGTTGGGCTAGTTATTCCGCTGTGTTTGTAATAATATTGCCTTCGAGCAAACTTTGTATTTAACTTTATGATGAGATATGCGATGTAATAAGTACTTTACTTTGATACTATTGCAATTTGTGATATATGTGTGTGTTTGGACATCCTGGGCGCACATATATGAGTACTTGGTTTTGCTTTGCAAAATTGGGTGTGACAATTGCCCTTGTACTGGCCTCCGTTGAAGACCGCTCCAACTGCCTCCTCACCGAAGGCGTGGTTTGTGGCAACGTTGAGCAGGTCGCAGGTGGTTCGGGGCTTCAGGCCGCCTAGCTTGGGGATCAGGGACTCGCAGGTTGTCCTAGAGAGGAATGTGCTGATGATGTTCGCATCGATAATATCAGGTAGAGAGTTGCACCGCCTTGAGAACCTACGGATGTAATCCCACAGGGACTCACTAGGCTCCTGCTGGTAGCTCTTGCGGTCCCAGGAGTTTCTAGGGCGGACATACGTCCCCTAGAAGTTCCCGACAAAGACCCTCTTGAGGTCCACCCAGTCGTGGATGCTGTCGTACAGGAGGAATTCGAGCCATGCTCGAACATGTTCCCCCACGCAGATGGGGAGGTACTGAATGATGAAGTGACCATCATCCACTCCCCTGGCTCGGCAGGCGAGCCAGAAGTCTTTGAGCCATATACTAGGATTTGTCTCCTCGGTATATTTGGCGATGTTGGTCGGTGATCAGAAGCGCTATGGGAACGGCGCTCTCTAGATGTGCCGACCAAAGGCCCATGGTCCCAGGCCATCTGGGTTGGGACTCCGGTCATCCGGTCGACGACCATGCCTAGGGTGCATCTCCCTGGTCTCCTTGATGGCCTAGTCGGAGCCCGTGTTGTCTGCTCTCACTGCCGCCCGATGGACGTCATCATCATGCCAGGCCCGATGCTGGTTGCTGATGACGCTGCGAGCGTCTTGGTTTGGCCCACGACATTTGCACATAGCTGGTCGGTGTGGAGCGGGTGCCGGGTCAGGCTGTGGCATAGCTGCGCCCTCCTGTTCCGCGCCTGGTGGCTGTAGTGTCGAGCGGTTGGAGCGATGCATCTGGTGTGTCCCTGCCCCCCTAGTGGGGAGAGAGGCCACGAGTCAGTGTCGCGACGTGGAGCTCTCCGCCTGTTGAACGGCGGTGGTCTCCACTAGTGCTCGGAGGTTCTGGTGGAACACCTGTTCCTAGGGGTTGTTTGGCTCGGGGTGGCCACGTAGGAGCATCGCCATCGCAGTGATGTTCTGGCTTGCCCAAGCAAACTATGTGGGCTCGTTCCCCCCATGGATGATGTCGCACTGGACCTGGCGGGCGTGACCCCGGGCGCCGCTCACCGGGTTACACGCACGGGGTGCATCGTGGTGCGTCGAGCGCGCTGGCGCAGGTGGCGGCTGGTTCTGCCGCCTTTGTCGTAGCTCCTCGCCATGCGCCTAGGCACATGTGAGGGCATCCGCACGATGGTTCAGAGGGGTGTGGGTCTGAAGAGACTCCACTACCACAGGCGGCTATCCCGGGCATCCACCATAGCGCACTCCCAAGACAGAGGGTGGCTAGGTGCCACGACATCGCCGATGCTGGAGCCGTCGCTCTCAACATTGTCAACCAGGAGGTCATGAAAAGAGGCGGGAGCATAGCTTGCCATCCCCATGAATTCGAAAAGTGAGAGGGGGTGGCACCAGCATCCTTCGAAGCCCCCGGGCATACGCGTCCATGGGGGACGTGAGGCCGTAGGAGAACCAGTTGCATGGCGGTCACGACAGGGACAATGGGGTCACTCTAGAGAATCGGTGAAAGACAGTAAATAGCGAGTAAATAACAAAGCATACATTACTCACAGTGGGGTTTGAGCAGAGCGTATGCTCGGAATGAAGCGTGGGAGCCTCGCCGTTGAAGTCATCGGGTGTCCCGGAGTCGATGGAGGATGTGCCTCCTCCGACGGGTGCCGGAACAAGTGCCTCCTCGCAGAGGTGCAGCATGCGAGCCGATCGGCGATGAAGTCCAGGCTTTCGAAGAGAAAGGCCTGGGATGGCTCGAAGATGGATGGAGCCCACATCCCAACAGGTGGGAGTACGGGAAACTCCAGTGAGCCGAAGTGAGTCGTATCGCTTAAGCCCGCCATGGTGAAGATGGCGGAAAGGTGAGCCATACGATGACCAAAAGTGTGAACATACAACGTCTTCCCCACGGACGGCGCCAACTGTCGGTGCAGAAAGTGACCAACACGCAAATATTTGTAGTTTTGTTGTACGTTGTGATTGGATGTGGCCTAGCACTCAATGATACAGGGTTTATATTGGTTCAGGCAATGTGACCTACGTCCAATTTGAGTCGATCGGTGACTTTATTCCTGAGCCCAGGTGCTCGAAGTTTGCTATGGGGTTACAAACAGAAGGGAGAAAGATGGGGGTGCAAGAGGTCTGGTCGGACTCCGATCTGAAGGGTCGAGAGTGACGGGAGCTCCATTGTGCGCTAAGTGTTTGAACTTCTGTTGTTCGCTGGGATCCTTGGTCATTTGGATCGTGTGTGTGTTGTTTGAGTTGTCAACTGATCGATCTCTCTGTTGGGAGAGAGCGCATCTCTTTTATAGATGAAGGGGACGGCCTTACAAGCGAGAGAGAGAGAGACAACACGTATGCTACTAAGTCTTGTTGCCTATGCCGTCGGGTACAAGATGATTGTAGGTGCCCATAACACTGTTGATGTCAGACGCATGTGGGAGGTTTTTACCTTGTTCTCCATGTAGGGCAAATGATGGCGCCTACAACACTGCTAGTGCCCAGAGGCATGTGGGGGAGCCTTACCGTGTTTGCCATGGTATGGGAGTTGACGGCGCCCACAACACTGTTGGGCAAATGTCGGCTCCCACAACACTGCTTGGGTTCTGACATGCCTAGAAGGTTGCAGGGCACCCTTTTGACATGTCCTATCGGTACTGCCCTATAGGTGTATAGGGTACGGTCCTTGGTTTTGTGGTTTTGACTTTGAGCCTCCCACTTTACTTGCTCCGCTCATTTCCTGGTCATCACCGAGCGGGCGTCCCTGGTCGGTTGGTCCCAGTAGGCTCCGACTGCGCCAGTCGGAGAAGGGCTATAAACAGAGGTTTGGTGTATCCCCAGTCGAAGACACTGGTCAGAGTCAGAAGCGTTGTTGGCTAGGCCTTTCGGTTAGAGAGGCAGGCCAGAGTTGGAAGTGAGGCCTTCCGGTCGGAGAGGCGGGCCAGAGTCAGAAGCGAGCGCTGTTCCTCCTCAGCCAGGCCTTCCGGTTGGAGAGGCGGGCCAGAGTCGGAAGCGAGGCCTTCCGGTTGGAGAGGCGTGCCAAAGTCGGAAGCAGGCACCGTTCCTCTTTGGCCAGGCCTCTCGGTTGAAGATTGGATCGCCCTTCTGGCTTGTCGTTAGGTTTTTGGGTCAGCCAGGAGTTGCACGTTGTTTGAACCATCGTCTGCTTGGGCCTAGCTTTTGCTGGGACATAGGTCCATGAGAGACCCCGGGTTTATGAACCCGACACATTGCATCCTGCAACAGACGGATATGCCACTACCCATGCCCACTCTATGCCCCTGTTGCACCGCACCCACCTTGCGGCCCTACTATTCGCATTCCCATGCTACCCTGGTGCCCCACCTGCTGCGTTGCCGTTGCCGCGTAGGGCTATGCCGGGAGCCTACGTAGCCTCGCCACCGCCACATCGCGCATCGCCCTACCACTAGGTTGTCACCATGTTGCACGCTCACGTCGCTCTATCATGCCTTAGCTCACATGGACGTGGCCCGTGGTAGGACCAGTAGCCTAGTACCAGATAAGTGGAGGAATCCTATGGCCTTTGTTGAGTTGTTGGACACTTGGGCTACATAGGTTGTGCAATGTTTATTATGCTTCATGCTCTGGTTCAACTACTAGGAATATCCACTTTTATGATGAAAATCTTAATGACGAATCCGAAACCGTCATAGAAGAGCGCTTTTTATGATAAATATTTCCGTTTCATCATAGATCACTCGCGCGTCTCATCTGTGATGATCCTGCAACCCTCCCTTTCTATGACGAAATCAGGCATCATCACAAAATACGTCATAGAAGAGCATAGGGTTTTGTCACAGATCAATCGTGCATCTCATTTGTGATGATCTCCTTTAAAACTATGATGAACAGGGCTTTGTCATTGAACTAATTACACATCTGTGATGAATAATATTCGATCTGTATCGAACAGCTTCATCATAGATCTTCACACGATACTTTATCCATCCGACGTGTACCTATTGGACCTGCAGTTACTCATCCGTGATGCTTGCAATTCATCATAAAAGTCTCCACTCGGTCCTTTCTCCATCCGACGTGTACCTGTGGGACAATCATGTTACACATTCGTGGCGCTTGTAATTCGTCATAAAAGTCTCCGCTCAGTCCTTTCTCCATCGAACGTGTATTTGCGGGACCCTTCTGCATCCAACCTGTGGGACTAGATGTCCGACGTGTACCTGTGGGACCTGTAGTTACTCATCAGTGATGCTTACAATTCGTCATAAAAGTCTCCGCTCGGCCCTTTATCCATCCAACGTGTACATACGAGACCCTTTTGCATCTGACCTGTGGGACCCTAAGAGACCCTTCTACATCCGACCTATGGGACCTTACCCTACGGGACCCTTCTACATCCGACCTATGGGACCCGACGACTTACGTGTCATGTCTACCTATGGGATCTTTCTCCATCTCCATCCGACCTGTGGGACCCGGCGGCTTGTGTGCCGCCGGTGTTTAATAAAATCTAATTCTAAAAATACACTAGGACTTGGGAGTTGAACTCGGGACCCGAGTAAGGAATGGACTATCTTCACCATTGCGCTAGATACATGGTTGTGTTGACATGTCTTTGAAGTCCTTATAGTAGTATATTCTCTATGTGGATGCCCTACATGTTGACCTATATATTGGATATCCACTGTAAGTGGATACAAATCTGTTCCCGTTGGACCTACAGCGGTGGCAGTAGCGAGGGATTCCTGGTGTGTTGTGCTGGCTCAGGCGTCCTTTTGGAGGCTAGGCTACGGGGCTTCCCGGTGGAGCATGGCGGCATTGGCGTCCATATCCATTGTGTGCCACGGCAGAGGCGATAGATCTGATCTATAGGTCCCCTTTCTCGCCTTTTCCTGTTCGCTTCACTATTTTGGTCCTTGCTTGAACATGAGCTATACAAGAAACATTCTAGCATTTAAGATCTGGTTAGGCCAATGATGATGAAAAGAACTAGGAAGTGGCACTGGTTGGTTTTCTGTTGATGTCTTGGTTTTCTGCATATGTTCAGTGTTCTTACTATAAATGCTTGTGTGCAACTAGGCCTATTAATTATCAAGTGCTTGCTTGATTATACCTATCTGTCTAGGCAAACAAACAGGCCCATTACTTCTGCCTTCAAAACTGTTGTAATTGTCATCCTCTTAATCTTTGTCTATCTCCTATGGAAAAGAAGCTATGAGGTCGTGTACTGATTGTTAGTGTGATGGTTAGACTTGATTTAGCTGGAATTGTAATGGTAATAGCTCCATTAACTGCTACTCTAGTACCATGAAAATTGTTGATGGTTGTTAAAGTTGCACTTTGGTATGGGTTGAGGACTTCGATCACTGATTAATCTTTGTTGGATTATTTTCCTCTTAAGTGATCACATTACTGAGCAAGCTCTCAACAGACGAAATGGAGGAGGCCCACAACAAGAGGAACGCACTTGTCACACCCAATTTTGCAAAGCAAAACCAAGTACTCATATATGTGCGCCCAGGATGTCCAAACACACACATATATCATAAATTGCAATAGTATCAAAGTAAAGTACTTATTACATCGCATATCTCATCATAAAGTTAAATACAAAGTTTGCTCAAAGGCAATATTATTACAAACACAGCGGAATAACTAGCCCAACTGCCACAGGGACTCCAACTAGTGAATGTCTCCCTAGTAGTCCTGAACATCCTCCGGAAACTCTTCATATCCATTATCTGTTACCCATCCGGGATTTTCATTGGATGTAAAGCAAGTGTAAGCTCACCATGCTTAGCAAGTATAACAAAGGGATCTATGAGGCTCAAATAGGCTTGACACTGTTTGACTGTGGTTCGCAATTTTAGTTGATCAATTTTTAGCAACCTGAATTACTAATTTAATGAACAGTCCCAATTCCCAAGTGGTATTAAAGTATCATCAAGCTTTATCTCATAACCCATCCATCCATCATCCACAGTAACCACTAATCTTGAAAGATCCAGACTGTTCGTATCCGTGAGCACGACTGTTATAACATGTTAATTATTTTTGCAGAAATTGTACATCTTTACCCACCGAGCCGTGATTCCCAATGTTGGGGTTCGTGAGACCCACTACACCTCTTCCTAGGAAGTGTGGCAAAGTTTCACTATGAAACCCTTAGCTAGTTGCACTAACAGGTCGTAGCTACAAAGGAATGGCACGCGTGGGCATCGCAGCACGGTGCACACCCTAACAGAAAAAGGAAAGATACCCTGTTACCCCTTACTGGAGCTATAGACGAGCTAGTACAATCTAGATAATAATTTAAAGTCAGAGCCATGTGACACTCGGGGTTGTACGGTCCCTCCTGGGTTGCCGCTTCAGGATTAAGTCCTTATGGAGAGGCACTAGAGTACTCAACCCCATACTCTAGCCCCCCTATCTGTTGCTAAAAAGTTCCATTTTTATCACATTGCATATAGCCTTTAATCATGTTTAACAATTACTTCATGTTAAGCGCTGCAGCATCTATCCAAAATGCCTACCCAATAAACCCAGGTATCAAGGATATGTGGTACAAGGAATCATCTAGGTAAAGTCCTTAAAGGCAATTCAAATTAAACACATGCATGAATGTAAGTGGTAGTAGTTCATAGGTAACAAGGGGCCTTTGGTACACTTGCCTTCCTCAAAGTTGTCCTGGAAGTACTGCTGATCCTGCTGGGGGTCCTCGGTCAACTCAAATGGCTCACCCTCTAATCGTGATCCAATCATTAGTCAAGCATCATTCCAATCATTACATGCATACAAGATAGATCTCCATTAGAACAATACACCAAACAGTGAAAACATATGTTGAAAAGCTTACAGATCTATTCTACGCATTGCTACAAACACATGAGCGAAAGAATCACTCAAATCGGACTTAAAACGTAAAAGTTATGCATGAAATAAGATGTAATGGCAATTCTGTAAATAAACTAACCTATTTTCGAATTAAAACAATTAAAAATCTAAATTTAAATGAAATTTGGACTGGGCATACTATTTCTGGAAACTACAGGGACTTGAACGAATAAAAATAGGACTGAAAAAAAATTATTTTGAATTACACGGGACTGCGGGTTGATTACTAGAAAAAGCAGGGGCTTTTATGCAAAACGTGCACGGTTGACTGCTGGGTTGACTCGGTTGCTGACTGTGCACCACGCGGCACTGCGTGAGTGGTGTGGTTCACCACATGGCTCAGTGGACCGGCTAACGCGGCCACGGTGGACTGAGGTCTACGGGTCCATGGACCAGTCACTTAACGAAGAGGTAAGATCTAATCGTGGCCCTTCATCGTGAATTCCGACGGCGCAGGTGGCACTGGACGAACTCTGGTGGCTACAGGGCATCACCGGCGAGCCCTCCATGGCCGGCGATGACTGTTCTTGCAGGTACGAAGAGCACGGGGAGGCGGAGAAACTCACCGCGAGTCCGACGGTGGTGGTCGCGGTGTCTAGAAGGGCTCCGAAGCGGGTCGTCGACGGCGGCCGCGAACTGGAGAGAGAGAGAGAGGGCACGGTTGAGGTTGAATCCGAGGAAAACGAGGCGAAAATCATGAAGTGGAGGTACCTACGGCTTCGGTGGGTCGCGGTGGAACTCGTGGGCACGTCGGCGTCGAGTTACGCGCTCGGGCGAAGGGATTAGCCAGCGGCGGTGGCTCACGGCTACGAGCAGGGGATGGAGAAGGGCAGAGGGGGGGGGGCTCGGCCTTTATAGGGGGGTGGCTGCGGTGTACAAGGAAAGGGAGCGGGGCAGATTCGGCGCCTTCCATACATGGGTGCCGATGGCCTTCCATACGGGCTGCACCATCAACGGCGATGAGAAAAGGAAAGAGAGGCGTCGGGGAAGAAAGGAAAGGAAGAGGACGCTGGGTGACGCAAGGGGCCAGTCGCAATGGGAGAGCAATGCGCGCGACGCTCAAGGCCGAAAGAAGAAGAGCGAAGTGTGCAATGTTGTCGAAAGGTCTGGGCGAGGCCGAAGCGGCAAGCTGCGCAGGGTTGTCATATTGAAAGCGGGCAGCAGCTAAGTAAAGCATTGGGCCGCCGAGTGAGTCATGCGGATTAGACCAAGCAGGTGGGGAGCCAGCTGGGCCACGGGGGAGGAAGGAGCGGGCCGACGGGGAGAAGCGCTGACTGGGCTGCCAGCAGCGGGCTGACGTCGGGAAGGAGGCCGGGCTGGTTCGGTTGGGCTGAAAAAAAAGAGAAGATGAATTCTTTTCAAATCAAATCTTTTTTTTCTAATTCTATTTTCTCCATTTCCATTTTTAAGCCAAATTCAAATAAGTTTTGAATTTGATTTCAAATCATCTAGCCCTACACTCAATCAAAAACCATATGATTCAGCATGAATGCAACAAACAAGTTTCTAAACTTATAGTTTATTTTATTTATACAATATTTATTATTTAGTCTAAGTTAGAAATACCTAGAAAATGCATTAAAAGGGCAAGAATTTAATTGCTAATTTGTAGTAGAATTTTGGGTGTTACAGCACTGGCCAACCTCATGGATGATGCCATTGTCGAGATCCTTCGCCGCCTCCCTGCCCGCTCCTTGTTCTACTGCAAATGTGTCTGTCGCTCCTGGAACTGCCTCATCTCGGACTACAATAACTATAAGGTGCTACCTCGGACTCTGGCCAGCTTCTTCTACAACACCCACTATCGCGGGGTCGAAACCATGGCAGGTATGTTGTTCGAGTTGGTGTTAGAGTATGGGGTCTCCGGTGGCTTGGGTGGACTCAGGAACACAAGAATCATGCAGAGAAGATGCAACGGTTTATCCTAGTTCAGGCCAATTCGGTCCCTATGTCTAGCAGCTGATGATCCTTATACTCAAGAGCACCCAAAATCTAGGGGTTATAATAGAGTGTAATGGAAGAAGATTTGGTAGGGGGTTAGCACGGTGCTAATCCTAAGGTTGCCTCGTTGTCAGTGGAGTCTCCCTCTTGTTAGAGAGGAAGGAGACAATGGGATGCAGTGGAGGAGGGGCTCTCGGTGCCCCTCTCTGGGTTGCCTTGCTCTCGGTGTAGAGCGGAGGCAGATGGAATGACATGGAGTGTCTAGTGATCGAATTGGGATCCTCTCCCTCTAGGTCCAACCTTATCCCTTATATAATGAGATAGGTCGAGTATAAGGCGGTTTGGGGGTTCTAGTCCATGGTCTACATGCGCCAGAGTCTAGGAGGGGCTTGTAGTGGTGTGCCATGGACTGTTGAGGTGTCTTGGAGCCAAAGAAGCCTGGGCGTCGTCTGGCTGCTCTGTTTTGACACTCTACGTGTCAGATGATGTCGGCTTGGATTGGCCTCCCCAGGGTGAGACCTTTTGGTGTCTTCTTGGTGACAAGGAGGTTAGCTCTAGGGGCAGACACATGGGCCCGGAAGCCCTCGAGCCCCGGAGGCCGTGGGAAGCTTTTTCTTCTTATGTCACGCCCTGGATGTGAACCTATCAGAGGAGCAGTTGGTAGGGGCACGCCTTTGGAGCAACGCAAGGGAGCCCCTAGGCATCGGTAACTTGGGGCTTGTCTTCTTATTCCTAGGCCTTGCCTAGCATCATTAGCTGGGCAGGAGCTAAGCACCGGGCTTGGAGGTGTCGTAGATCGGGAGCCCAAGCTGCGGGCGAGTCAGGCGTGGCCGGGTCTCTTTGCTAGAGGGTGCGCATGAGCGTGCCCGATGGGCATAGCCCCTAAGCGATCCTAAAGGGGTTGGTCGGGGGGTCTTCTTTGTTTGGGAACCACTGGACCCGACGCTTAACATACCTGTATGTTAGGATCTCATCAGGAGCCCCTAGCCCTTCGTGGCCTCACCTAGCATGATGGTGATCAAGGGCTAAATTCGATCTTCTGGTGACCGAACCCTCCTTGGCGGGGACAACTTCCGCTGGCAAGAGTGTTGTGCCCTGCTTGGGGCCTTCTTCTCCAGGGTGATGGATGGTGCTTGGTGGTCGAGGCTGAGAGAAGATGATGTTGATCCCTTTGCAAGTCCATGTCGCATGGGTCTTCGACTTGAGTGAGAGCTCGGTGGACTCATATCGGAGTCACCGACTGTAGGCCTAGGGGTGCCCTCCTTTCTGATAGGAGCCTACCGTGGGTCGGGTGATTAAGAGCGCTGGGCTTTGGCTTGGGGCCATCTGATCATCCGGAGCTCCATGCCCTTCTAAGGGTTGTGATAATAGGTCTCAATCCTCTCAAGCCGGCCTTCTAGGGCTAACCCTCTACAGCCATAGATTGAGGAAGTGGGAGCACGCCGAGGCTCGGACGGAGGCCCTCGTTGGGCCCGTTACTCAACGGCTCCTGACCCAACTCTCAGGAGTTGGTTGGTTTTTGGGGGATGTGCCACCCGAGCACCCGTTGATCGGGGGTCAGGCTGCTACACTTGAGGAGCTAGCGCAGCCCCCTAAGGCCATTGTGGGGCCTCCTTGCTAGCAAAGGGTGCGGCCTCTGTGCACTTCCTATCCGTTGATGCCTTGTGTAGGCGGTTGATGGCATTTGGGTCGTCATGCTAGGTGGAGGAGTTATGACACGCATGTGCCCCCATGCCATCTCGTCTCATCTGGGAGATGGGATGTCGGGGCCACGTGGAGCAGATTTGGTGGAGGAGGAGCCATGGCTCTTGGTGTGAGTGGATCCGAGCCATCGATGATAGCCAGTGAGCCCGAGCGGAGGAGGATCCCCTCGAGTCCCGCAAGAAGGCGTGCGTGGGGTGGGCGGCATGCTCGAGCTGGCTCGTGTCCACACCTATTTGCTCGGGTTATAGAAAGGGCCGGACTAAGGAGAGAGTGGGTGTACCATTCTCTATTGCTCCCTCATTGCTTGTTCACCCAAGCGCCGCCGCGCCTGCTTGCGCCTCCCTCGAGGTTAAGCTTCAATGGCGGAGTGGGTCACATCGAAGGCCGAGGGCGAGATGCTAGAGGTGGCCTGGGCATGGTTGATTCTTCCCTCCTCTGGATGGGGTATGCTGGATCTGGGGGCATCAGAGCCCGCGCCCGTGGAGTCACAGGTTGTGTCCTTCATCCCCTTTCACCTCGCCGGATTCAGAGTCCCTGCGCATCCATCTGTGGGGAGGTTCCTTCACCACTTCGAGCTATGGCTTCATGACCTGACATCGCATGGGGTGGCGCACCTTGTAGTGTTTGTCACTCTTTGTGAGTGCTACTTGGGCATCGAGCCCCACTTCGACTTGTGGAAGTGGATCTTCTGTCTGAACCTAAACAAGGACAGCGACGGATCCATGCAACGGATCGGCGCTGCCGCCATCCAACTATGCAACAATCTAAAGTCATAGTACCTGGAGCTTTCCTTCCCTACCTCGGAGAAGGGGTGGCACCGTAAATGGTTCTACCTCTCTGACCCCTCTAGGTCCCTTCCGGCCTTCTCCCCAGACCGCCTAGGGGCGGTGGTGCCTTTGTCTTGGAAGAGCCATCTAGAAGGGTCTGCCCTTGAGGTTGTTGAGGGGCTACTGGGCCGGATCACTACCCTAAAGGATGCCAGGGTGACCGGTCGAATGGTGCTCTAGGAATTCCTATTCCAGTGAATCCTCCCATTGATGGCGAGGCCAACCCCGATGTAGGAGTACATCAGGGTAGGGGATCCATCCATGGTGGTAGAGGGCAATATTCTATAGGAGTCTATGGCCAGAGTGGCATGGATGGTGTTAGGATATACGTTGGGGGAGCCGGCGGTTGGTGAAGGCTCGGCTCCCATCTCGATGTATGAATTGAGACCCGACGATCTCCTGTATCTAGGGGTGGTCTCCATTCCCCCTAGCCCCGAGGGGCAGGGGCCAAGGCCATCTCCGGGGGTTCTTCTTCGTCGCTGAGAGGTGGGTCCCTCATGCTGTCCTTGGGGGAGTCGCTGGCCGCCCGATCCGCCGAGAAGCATCCTTGCTTGAGTTCCCCCGGGGCAGGGGAGGCTCCACGAAAAATGCGCTCCGTTCTGAGGCTCTCTTCAAGCGGCAGGTGAGAGTCCTTGCTGGTTAGGCTGCCTTTGCCTAGAGGTGGCTTGTTCATTGCTTGATGACATGGATGTTGACTTGTAGGTGTTTCCTCGACGGTGGCTTTGGGTAGTGTGGCGACTTCGGTCTAGCCACTAGTGCTAAAGGTGCACCACCGCCCACTGCTGCTGCCTTGGGTGAATGGAGCAACGACGCCGGGTGCCACCATGGTGGGGTCGGTCACTATGGCCCCAGCATGCCAGGTGAGATCTGATGCCACAGAGGGTGGACCCCACTCAGGGGGCTTCCCCTCCAAAGCAGAGGTGGACCGGGTGGAGGCTGATGTCGCCGGCCTCCCCCGCCCCTAGGGCGTGAGGAAGCCAGTTCTTCATCGACAACTACGCTGGCTCCCTTCGCACCACCAATGGGGAGCCCCACGTTTTGGATGACGGCCCCAAGGCGGACACGTGGTTGGAGTTGATCAAGTAGCACGGTGCGTTCGATGAGCTGGTCGCCTTCTTCTACAACTCCTTTGCGGTGATGGTAGGCCATGCGAGTGAGTTCTTTGGCCTTCAACAGGAGATGTACAACTCCTGCGGGGTGAGTGTCAATTGAATGAGCCCGACGCCATGGCTAGCGCCGCAATCTTGCCTGAGCTCCTTTGTTGTCATTGTCATAGGCACTGCTGGAGTACTCCTAGAGGAAGTTGGACCTTGTCCGGGAGTGGGAGAAGGTCGCCCCGTAGGTGCTCCCCGGCCCCCATGGAAGGGGCGGGAGGTCCTTGCTTGCTTCGCTGCCCAACCCCTGTCCTACGCCTGGTGAGCGGGTGACGGTGCGGACAAAGGCGCTCGTCTAGGAGCGTGATAGCGCGCAATGCTGTGGCACGGTTGGAGTCTGAGCTGGTGGCGGAGTGAGAGGCCAGGCGCACCACAAAGGCGAGGGCCGAGGCATCCCGGCGGAAGGCTCTTGAGGTGAAGGAGACCCGCCTAGCGGCTGAGGGTATGGTCATGGAGCTATCGACACAGAATTTTTGTCCAGTGCCGAGGACACACGCAGCAAGCCGAAGGGTCTGCTCGATGGAGCTATAGATCTGCCTAGCTTTAGTGCAGGGGTGGTCGATCCTATGCACTCCTCCCGAGACGTACCAGTCAATTTGACCCTGTAATTGACAAGGAGAGAAAGTTCATCAGTAATTAAGGGCGGAACTTGTCGGTGTTGCTAGATAGTCCCAAATGTGCGGCTCTGAGAGCCGATATGAAAGGAGGTCGACTAAACATCCGATTCTAGCATATTCATGAGAGTAAATCGGTTAAAGCTCATTAGGTTGTATAAGAAAAATCGGTTATCATTCAGGGTAAATGTCGTTATTTGAACAAATATTAATCATTGGCAATAAGATGTCAACAATGATTGGTTTATGCTAAGCCCATGATTACAGGTAATTGAACCCCTTTTTATATAAAGAAACAATTCAATATCACTTAACCATTTAATAAAGATAAATCTAATAAATATGTTAGATCTCATCTATCGCTATGACCAGTGGGGCATGAGGCAGAATCATGCAGGCCGTAGAAACAACAATAGACTCGACAACCCTAACTCATTGCTAATATCAGTGGGGCATGAGGCAGAATCATGCAGGCCATAATACAATAATAAGATCATGGGGCTAACATATCTTTCAACCTATCTTTACTTCAACGGTCTTGTGATGCGAACTGTTTGTGAAAGCACTCGATATCGGCTAAAACAGCCGATTCAGGCATAGCGCACAGTTAAAGTCATGCCTTATCGGGAATAGATCTACCAAATAACGATCCCCACTCCACGGTGCTAACAGTGGGGTGTGAGGTAGAATCACACAGGTCGTGATAACGGGCCATGGAACGGTTCTCGCTAGCCAATAAATCTACTCAAGACGCAACATGCCTTAACCGCACGCTATGCATGATCAGGATTGACATAAAACAGCCGATAAAACATAAATCATCGTTTAAAGTGTAGATTAGATCAATTTAGATTAGCAAACGATGGGCTAAACAAGATATAAGGCCGATCTAGATCAATCCCAATCGGTAGAGTGATATTGCTGTAATTAGATAAATAATGAAAGTAATAAGCAATATCGGTAACTTAATTAATCTACCAAAGACTGCCATCCTAAGGTAGAACCGATAACTTGACCTTGATCTAGTTCATGTAGTGGGGGTCGACCGGATCGATGCAGCCATACTTGAACTAGACAAGAATCGATAACTAACTTATACCAGAGTCGCAGTGGAGGTCGATCGGATCAATGCAGCCGTACGAACAGAGGTATAAGCCATGACGGTACTTAGAACAAGAAGTGGAGGTCGACTGGATCGATGCAGCCATACTTGCTGAAGAACTCGCCGAGATCTACTCTACTCTTACTCCTAAGGGGTGGCCAGAGCCAAAAAAGTAAATAACTTGTGTATTGGATTGATTGTTGTTTTTTTACAATAGCCGAGCTTTGATATTTATACCTGGGACCTGCGCATCACTCCTGTCTAAGCACAACTCATTACAATTTTGACCCTAGAGAAAACATTCCTAATTTAAGATAACTTGGACTCTAATCTTTTCCTTTTTGTAGAGTCCAACATGTCTCGTCCTAGCACCGATCATAACCTTTGTCGTTATCCGCTGGCGCTATCTGACGAAAGCCGATTCTAGTTTTTGCATCCGAATCAGCTAGTTCCGATCTGCACACAATTGATTCCTTGATGACATGGTCTTGGGAGCTTTCGAGTCCCTATGACTCTTCTTCTAAATTTTGGTGTAAACACATGCCCCCTAATTTTGGGATAAAAGTAATTTTATTCCAAAATTATCATGCCTGTATCCCTGATTGGTCCACAATCATGGGTAGAGAACCTTGATCTAGGGTCCACTGTTTGTCGCCGCTTGCGTCCATTCATGATCCTATGCCTCAAAACATTTTACAAGAGCGTCACTGCTTCATGGGCACTTGGATTCATCTTCCCGGGCCGGCTATAAAATGCCTATTCGACCTTGGCTAGAGCTACTCAACAATTTAGCCATGTTTTTCTTCCATCTGCTCCCTCGAGCGCCTCTAGTTCCGCTGGCCCCTCCATGGTCCATTCTCTTGCTATGAAGATCTTGAGCGGTTAAAAGAATTCTTGTGCATAGGGTGATTGTGTCACTCATTCTAGCGCCTTGTCGAGCAAGAGGATCAGCTACTGCGGCTAGAAGTCTTGTGACATCACCTATGTCTTCTCACCATGCTCGTAGAGCTATCCTAGTGTTTGCAAGGGCTAAAATGTGTGGACACCTTTCCCTTTTTTGTTCCACCAAATGCCCACCATGAAAGCCACAACCTTCTTTCCCACGGTTCACCAAGGAATCAGTTGGGCATCTGTTGGGTGACCTTTCCCCTTTTTCTAGCACAATTCTATCAACGGGCCATCATGACTTGGTTCATGATGACCTTCGGCCTTATGGGCGTTCGGACTCCCTTCAATCCAAAGAAATCTCGGTGGGTTGGTCCCTGGTCAATGTAAATTTTCGTATCCACCCCACGATATTTTGTAATTCGAGGAAGCAATAAGTCTGAATTTGTTACCTCTTCGTTATCTATCCCTTGAACTTTCGGAGTGTCGATCTGTTTTCGTTCCTGATTTCAGTTTTACACCCTCGGTGAAGTTTATCTTATAGCCTTCCTGGGTTATATATACGGGCCACAGCTCTGGATCAAAAAACTACCCGCTTCGCCTCAAACCTCCTGTATCCTTAGTATAGTTTCTGCTTTTTCCATAGGCTTGAGATTATGAAATACAACAATAGATCTACTAAGGAGGCTCTCGATGGATCTGCTTCATCGCGCCAGTGCATCCTTCATGAAGAGGGTGCACCTCGTGATGTTCCTGTCATTTCAAAGCAAAGGGCTGACTCTGCTCAACCTTTGGGGTCATCCTCAGCACCAATTTGTCGCCAGCTCCCGCGCTACCTGAGGAGGCCAAGAGATAACAATGACTTGATTGCTTCCATTGACCAGACCGATGAGAAACTTGCCGACTGCCTTGCTATTGCGGAGTCGGCTCTGGCCATAGTCCAGGGTCGATCACCTCCTAAGGCCAACCCGGTGTGGGAGAGGCTGGCCAAGGCTGAAGCCAGAATCACTGGTGAGACATTTACCATAATTTTCTATGTCTTCTTAACTTTTGCCTCCAAGATCCTGATCACCTCTTTCTTAAATCCTTTAGATCTATCAGCTCAACTGGAAAGCCTTTGTTTAGCTACGGACCATGCGGCGGGATTTGTCAATGCTAGGGGCGCCATTCCGATTGTTCGCTTGCATGACATCCCAAACCACGTCAGAGAAGTTGCTCTTCATGGCGTTCGTAATGGTGCTGCCATGGCGCTGGCTGCTACGCAAGTTCACTCCGGCCACGATCTTCAGCTTCTTCCCCGTGGGGCTTCAGCCACCGGATACCCTGGAGATTATGAGCGCCTGGTTGAGGATTTCTCTGACGCCGCCAACTCTATAACCTTTATCTCTTAGGCCGATGATATAATAGCCAAAGTGTTTTCCGGCCCGTAGTTTGTAATAGGTGATATTAGCAAACAATTCCTCTGTCTTGAGTGATTTTCTCTTTTTGTTTCATACTTATATGCATCACTCTATCCATGTTTGCTTTGCTCTTATGGGCGATACACATTGTACCAGCTTTTACTCCTTTGGGTTCATTTTTTGCACTGAAGACGATATCTTTTCAATATCGGCTATTGAAGCTATCGACCGAACATATCATTTATTAAGTATTGATCCAAACGCTAGGATAATATTTCTTTAAATATTTCCCGTTGATTGCTCAACCAAATTCTTCTTCTCCTTTTAGTGTTTCCAAGATATAAGCATTACCAAGCGCACAATGTTTGATCCGATAAGGTCCTTCCCAGTTAGGTGACCATTTACCGAATTTACTGTCCTTTGACCCGATCGGCAATTTCACTTTCCAGACCAAGTCTCCTTTAGAGAATTGCTTAAACTTGACCTTTTTATTGTAATATTTCACAACCCTCAGTTTATTGGCTTCGATACTTTCGAGAGCACACAGCCAAAGGCAACTCAAGTCCTCCAAATTGTCTATCATAAGATTCTTGTAGACTTTGGCTGACAAATCATTCTTCAATGTGACATGCCTCGATCTAGTCCGAACTTCCCAAGGAAGAACTGCATTATGGCCATACACAAGTTCATAGGGCGACGTTTTAATTGATCCGTGGCAGGCCATCCTATATGCCCATAGCGCCTCATTTAGCGTCGAATGCCACTTCCTTGGCTGTTCCTCGATCTTTTTCTTGATCATCTTAATCATAATCTGGTTGGACGCCTCCGCCTGGCCATTAGCCTAAGCATAGTAAGGAGAGGAATTTAGTAGCTTGATTCCCATACTGGCAGCAAAATCCCCGAACTCTTCTGATGTGAACATTGTTCCTTGATCCATAGTTATGGTTTGAGGAATCCCAAAATGATACACAATGTGTTCCCTGACAAAATCAATCATGTTCTTTGAGGTTACCATCTTCAAAGGAATTGCCTCAACCCATTTAGTGAAGTAATCTGTTGCTACCAATATGAACTTATGTCCTTTGCTTGAAGGCGGAAAAATCTGGCCAATTAAATCAATTCCCCAACCTCGAAACGGCCATGGCTTGATTATTGGATTCATGGCTGATGTAGGCGATCTCTGGACATTACCAAAACGTTGACAGTCCTAGCACCCCTTGTAATATTCAAAACAGTCTTCCAACATCGTTGCCCAAAAATATCCAGCTCTACGGATAATCCATTTCATCTTATAAGCCGATTGATGAGCTCCACATATCCCTTCATGCACCTCACCCATCAACACCTTAGCTTCTTCTTGGTTTAAGCATTTGAGCAACACCCCATCAACTGTTTTATAATATAACTGGTCATCTAATAAAACATATTTAGTCGATTTATACCTTAGCTTTCTGGTAACTTTCTGAGACGGATCTCTAAGGTAGTCGGCTATTTCAACTTTCCAATCATCACTTGAGGTTTCACTACTCAAGACTTCTTGAAACACTCGATATCCTAATGCACTTTTGGCTAGACGGTTAGCTTCTTGGTTTTGTGCTCTCGGAATATGTTGGAAAGAGATATGAAGAAATCCCTTGAGTAACTTTTGGCACTCATCATAGTATCCTTTCAAAGTCTCTTCTTTGCACTCATATAGGCCGATCAATTGATTAATAATTAACTGTGAATCTCCAAATACTTTAATTGCTTCGGCCTTTACTGCATGAAGAAGTTGAATGCCCTTGAGAATAGCTTCGTACTCCGCTTGATTGTTAGTAACCATTGGCTTAGTTGGAAGAGCAAACTCAAAACTTTCCCCCCGAGGCAAAATAATAACAATACCGATACCACCACCTTGCTTGCATGATGACCCATCAAAGAACAGCGTCCAAGGCATTGGCTCTACAAAACTAATGCTTGGCTTGTGATGCTGGGTGATAAAATCGGCCATTACTTATCCTTTGACTGCTTTAGCCGATTCGTACTTCAAGTCGAATTCCGATAATGCAAGAATCCACTTTCCCACTCTTCCATTAAGTATTGGCATTGATAAC
Organism: Miscanthus lutarioriparius; assembly: GCA_904845875.1. Taxonomy (NCBI): domain Eukaryota; kingdom Viridiplantae; phylum Streptophyta; class Magnoliopsida; order Poales; family Poaceae; genus Miscanthus; species Miscanthus lutarioriparius. Next base: position 34,631,752 of record CAJGYO010000019.1, on the reverse strand, counting down.
ATGTGCTTAACCACATCAGCCTTGGAAACAACTGTACACTCGACCGATAATAAGTAGTGTTGCAATTTAGTGCAAGAGAAATATAAACAAAAGCATAATTTTTCGCTGAGAGAATATCTCATTTCTGGATCCAGTAGTCTTCTACTTAGATAGAAAACAACTCTCTTTTCCTTCAAATTCTTGCATCAAGGCCGATCCAATTGTCTTGTCATCAGCCGATATGTACAACTTAAATGGCTTACCTTGCTGAGGAGGAACCAGCACAGGTGGACACTTCATATATTCTTTTATCTCTTCAAACGCCCTTTGTTGTATGTCACCCCACTTGAATTCTTGGTCATTTTTCAACTTCAACAAGGGAGAAAATGACATGATCCTTTCCGACAAATTTGAAATAAATCTTCTGATGAAATTAATCTTACCAAGCAGAGACTGCAACTCTGTTTTAGTAGTCGGGGGAACTGCTTCATCAATTGCCTTCACGCTTTTCTAACCAACTTCGATTCCTCTCTTGTGGACCATGAATCCTAAAAATTGTCCGGCTGATTGAAAGGTCCTTATTGGTTTTGGTAATTGAGTGACAACCTAGGTGGACTAATTGTGTTTATGTGAGATACACAGGTGATTAGTCCACAGGTACATGTGTATGAGCAACATATGCCATGGAGGTGAAAATGGCTTGGAGATGTTGCAAAGCTCACACATGTGATGATGAAGGAGCTTATTGCACATGAGACATGACATTGAGTCATGTGATCAAGGTGGAGAAGATCAAGACAAGACTTGGCTTGATGGACCGGTTGCAAGCGTGAAGGGCAAGTCAAAGGCTTTGGAGTGATGGACCACGTGGCGGTGAAGCTTGAGCAAGACTTGGCGCCGATGGACGATAGCAACGGTGAAGAGCAAGTAGAGTCAAGATCGATGAACCAATATGATCATGTGATGAAATGAAGTGGATCATATCATTGTTGATCGTGTTGGTGCATGTGTTGCATCGACATTGAAGGAGATGGAATGGAATGCGCAAGGCAAAGGTATAACCTAGGGCATTTCATTTCACCGGTCATAGGTGTGTAGAGAAGTTTATGACCGGGTTTAGGATAGATGGCCGTACTATCAAGAGGGGCAAACTTGTTTGCATATCGGTCATCTAGTGCCACTCGAGTGATCTAACTTTGCATTGTCGCTAGGATCGAGTGGCGTGGCAAGTTGAGTGGCTAACATTCTTTGGGAAATGATTGTGAAAATGCTAACACACATACACATGGTGGTGTACACTTGGTGGTGTTGGCACATTTACAAAGGAGGTGGTGTTTGTAGGGGTGAGATGGGTTTGGGTCCTTCTCTCCCTCCCGCCGAGCTTACGAGGCGGGATTCGGCGCTTTCAGAAAAATAGAATGCCTATTTTCTACTGCGCCGGATGCAAGTTCTTGTGGTTAGCACATTGGAGCAAGGGTAATGAAGTTAGAAGTGAAAACGAGTTAGTCGCGAAGAGATCTTTGGCGTCGGTCAACCGACCGGATCTTTGGATCTGAATGCACCGGATATTTGGCGAAGCTGCGTCCGGTCAGCCGACGACGACGATGACGCAGAAGCTGGAGTGTGACCGGACGCTGGTCGCGTCCGATCAAAGTGTGACCAGACGTGTCCGGTTGAGGTCGGTACCTTCTTTGAACGACCGGACGACTGGGGTTCAGCGTCGGTCGATTGAAAAGCTTTGTGTCCGGTCAAGTCAAGTGACCGTTGGAATCGGAGACACGTGGCGTCTGTGGCGACCGGACGCCGAGGTCCAGCGTCCGGTCAACACGACCGGAGCGTCCGGTCGGCCCGACCATTGCCCAAATGAAGGGGTAACGGCTAGTTTAGCCCTTGGGGCTATAAATAGAAGTGGCCCTCACCATGGTCAATTTGAGCACCTCAAGGGACTTAGTGTCCATGCTTGTGAGTGCTTGGGAGCCCTCCATCACACATATACTTGATAGTGATCATTCGATTGTGTGAGTGAGCGATTCTAGTGCGATTGCATCATGAGGTTGCATCGAGTGGCACTAGGTGGTTGTGTTGCAAGCCGGTGGTGCTTGTTACTCTTGGAGGTTGCCACCTCCTAGATGGCTTAGTGGTGGTCTCCGTTGAAGCCCACAAGAAGCTTGTCTTGGCGCTCGGAGAAGTGCTTGTGAGGGGTACTTGTGCTCGCCCTGATGAGTCATGAAGAGCAACTTTAGTAAAGTGTGTAATTGAGCTACCCTCACTCAAGGGGTAGGTTCTTGCGGTGCCCGACGTGCGGGCTTAGCGGGTGATGCTAATTAGCCGCCGAACCACCAAGTGAGCGGTCGACACAACGGGGACTAGCGTGTTGGCAAACACGTGAACCTCGGGAGAAAAATCATCGTGTCAACCTTGTTCTTCCTGTTGGTTTGCATCCCCATTACACAAGCTTGCAATTACTTATATATATATCTTAAGCTTGTGTAGTTGCTCTTGTAATTAGATAGCTTGTGTAGCTAGCTAATTACCTTCGTGCTTGTGTAGCATAGAAGTAGCTCCCTTGCGTGGCTAATTTGGTTTTAGTAACCTTGTTAGTCACATTGCTTAGTTTGTGTAGCTAAGTATTTGCGCTCTCTAATTAGGCATTGGTTGCCTTGTTATTGAGCATTGCTAGTGAGCTTAGTTAGCTTTGTGCTTTTGCTTACTAGCATGTGTAGGAGCTCCCTTGTTACTTAAAGTACTAGTGGCATAGGTTTGTGTGACCTTGCTCCTAGAATTGTTTAGGTGAGCTCTAGCTAGCCCGGCACCTTAGTTGCTTTATTAGTATCTTTGCAAGGTGCTAGTGAACATATATAGAGGGGTGTAGTCTTGGCTAGACTGATTGTTTTAATTCCGCATTTATATCGGTTAGCCGACGCGATTAATCATAGAAAAGACTATTCACCCCCCCTCTAGTCCGCCATCTCGACCCTTTCACTGATACTCCAAAAGCACACTTATTAGGATTCATCTTCAAACCATGCTTCCTCGTGCATTCTAGAGTCTCACGCAAGTCAGCTAGGTGTTCTTTGTACCCTTTGGATTTTATCATCACATCATCGATGCAGATCTTAACAATCCTGCCGATCAACTTATGGAAAATGTCATTCATCGTCCTTTCATAAGTTGCACCGGCATTCTTCAGACCAAAGGTCATCACAACCCACTCGAATAGACCGATTGTGCCGGGGCACCTGAAAGCGGTCTTTGCTATGTCTTCCTCAACCATGAAAATTTGGTTGTATCCTACGTTACCGTCCATGAAGCTAATAACCTTGTGCCCGGCTGCTGCATCTACTACCATCCATAGGTGTGGCTTTGTTCAGATCCCTGAAATCAATGCAAACCCTCAATTTTCCATTCTTCTTATATACAGGGACAACATTTGATATCCACTCTGCATATCGGCACGGTCGGATAAAATTTTCTTCCAGTAACCTTTCTTTCTCCTTTTTGATATCATCAAGCACGTTCGGGTTGAATCTCCTCGGAGCTTGTTTAAACGGCCGATATCCAGGTTTGATTGGCAACCGATGTTCAACAATTGACCGGTCTAAACCAGGCATCTCATAGTATTCCCAAGCAAAGCAGTCTTTAAATTCTTTTAATAAATCAATTAATTCCCGCTTATACTCTGGATCCAACTTAGCACTTATGTACGTCGGCCTAGGTCTATCTCCAGGACCAATATCTACTTCTTTTAATTCATCGGCTGACGTGAAGCCATGTCCTAGTTTGCCATCTGGACCATCTATTGGATTATCCATTAATACAAATTTTCAAAGCCGACTGCTTGGATCGGCTGTTGGTTTTTACCATTGACTCTGAATTCTGATGGCAACAGGAAAGCCATTTGGATATTAGCCGATTGTTGCTTTCTATCGGCTATTTACTTGGTACACCACACTTGAGTTTTACCGAATGCCTGAGCCTGTTCCATCTCTTTATTCCTTAGGCGTTGCACCCTTCTCTTCTGGCTTCTTGTTGATCCTCCTGGGCACCACTGGCCTTCCTACCACACATATCTTCTTCCATTGCCTTCCTCTTCATGATCAGCCCAGTCCTGATCAACAACTCTTTTTCCAAGTCGATCATAAACACTTTTATATTTTAAGTGCCGATCCATGCTATTATGATGACATGCATCCTGAGTATGGATAGACCGGCGGTTGGTTTAAGACTGTCTATATTCCCGATATTGATTGCTGCATTCTGGACAGTCATGTCTGGTAGGTAACTTCAAACCTTCATTCCAGCAATGTCTGAAGAAAGGACAATTCCAATGTAATTCGGCTTGTTTCCTTTCATACCTCTCTTCTTTCAGTTGATGCTGGTATGCTTGATCTTTTACCCAATGCTGATAATCCTTTTCCTTCTGCCGCTGCCATTTATTCAACAGAATCTGAGATGTGACCCGCGGCCTTGTCGTCTCTGCTTTTGATGTCTTCCCCTGCTCGTATCGGCTCTTTTGCTCGGCACGACGTCTTTTAATCTCTCTGTACTCATCAATCGATATTTGCATCTTGGGATCGACTGTTCTAGCCTCTTTTGATTTGGTTGATGTTAGTACCTTAGTTTTTCCTCTGAATAGCCCAGCATCAACCATGTTTTGATCCCCTGGGAAAGGATTATCATCAACTTTTATTTTCCGAGGCGTATCAAATTCTACATTCGTTGGTGGAATGAGAAGTAGCATTATGGAATTTATAGAACTTCTTATTCTTCAATTGATCAGGGGGCAACATGACATGACCATCGGTCAACTTGATCTGCCCTTTCTCAAGCAAGAAATTAAAAAGCTTATCTGATTTGGTGACATCAAAGTCATAGCTCTCCTCTACTCCTCTTCCCCTAGGATTTGGCACCATCACTGTCTTCTTGCCCTAATTCCATTCAGCCGCAGCAACATCTTCTTCATCTTCATAGTCGTCATCGACTGAGTATGGATCATAAGCTTCAGCTACTGTGGTACTCTTTTGGAACCGGGTATCTCTGCGCATACTATGGAATTGGCTATTGAGCGTTGCTACTCGTTGAGCCAATTGGCCCAAGTTGCCAAATTCTTGTCCCAACAGCTTTTCTTTCCACTTCGGCAGCATTCCTTGAACAGCTAAAGTAGCTAGTTGATCATCGGCCAAGTTTAAGGAGAAGCACAAGTTCCTGGTTTCTCAGAACCTCTGAAGAAATTCAGTGCCCGATTCATTAGTCTTCTGTCTTATAGTTGTCAGATCGGTAATCTTCTTTTCTCCAGTCCTAGTGTAAAAATATGTATGAAACTTCTTCTCCAAGTCAGCCCAATTGGTAATGGAATTGACTGGCAATGATGAAAACCAAGTAAAGGCTGGCCCTGATAAGGATAGAGAGAAGAAACGAACTCGATGGGCATCCTCAACTGACGCTTCGCCCAATTGTGTAAGATACCAACTGATATGTTCTATCGTGCTTGTACTGTCTTGGCCAGTGAACTTAGCGAATTATGGGAGCCTATAATTTGTTGGAAGAGCGACTAAATCATACCATTCTGGATATGGGCGTTTATATGAAAAGGTCAGCCCTTTTGGCTTCAGACCAAATTGATTCTTCATCATCTCGATCACCCTCAGCAATAATTCATCAGCTTGTGGATTTGGATTTCTCTATACTTGCTGACCCATCTGTGGATTGAAATCTCGTGTGCCTTGAGACCCTAGATTTGGCATCATGTGAAGGGTGTTATAATCCATGCCATAGTGATACCCTTGTGGAATCTCAATCTGCTGGGTCCTTTGCTGGCTTGCTGCTAAAGTCTCTGATTGTAGACATAAGGATCTATATCTCTACGGATCCTTTAAATTGACTGTGCTATTTTCTGAGCCGACGAAGGTATGTGGCCTGATGTGCCAAAATTGATCACCTGGTTTTGACTTTGCCCCACCGGATGTTACACATGCTATACTGATGGTCTAGGATTGTACTGTGTCTGATTTGCAGTAGTTCCTTGAGTTTGTTTAGATGAACCCTGAACTATCTAGATATCACCACTACCAGCTGGTGCTGCTTCTTGATAGCTGGTACCGACTTGATTGGTCCCTTGGGTCGACGGATCTGGAATGTTGTAATAAGCCGGCCCACCTTGACCAACTGGAAACCCATGAATCGCCTCTCTCATGGCAATGTGGAATATGTCCATGAAAACTTCGTTGTGGCTTGATATGGCATCGCGACTAGATTTGTCTACAACTTCCTTAAAGAAACGCCTGTCTTTAGCTTCAGTTGTGTATGTCTGCCTGTGCAACAGAACTCTTGGTAGTGGAAATTTCTAAACAATTGTGTTGTCACGTGTTTTGGTGTAGGACAATAAACATTTGTTCTGAAACTCTTCTGTAGCTTTGCTGATGATACCCTTATCCCCATCAGGTAGATCTTCATAATGCAGCATAAGGATGTCGTTGTTGTTGTGAACCGCCATGACAATTGTGGGGTCCCACCAGGCGTGCCAGAAACGTGTGTAGACATAGAATTTTCGTCCCGTGCCGAGGACACATGCAGCAAGCCAGAAGGGTCTGCTCGATGGAGCTGTAGATCCACCTAGCTTCAGCACAGGGGTGGTCGATCCTGCGCACTCCTCCCCAGACGTGCCAGTCAATTTGACCCTGTAATTGACAAGGAGAGAAAGTTCATCAGTAATTAAGGGCGGAACTTGTCGGTGTTGCCAGACAGTCCCGAATGTGCGGCTCTGAGAGCCGATATGAAAGGAGGTCGACTAAACAGCCGATTCTAGCATATTCATGAGAGTAAATCGGTTAAAGCTCATTAGGTTGTATAAGAAGAATCGATTATCATTCAGGGTAAATGTCGTTATTTGAACAAATATTAATCACTGGCAATAAGATATCAACAATGATTGGTTTGTGCTAAGCCCAAGATTACATGTAACCGAACCCCTTTTATATAAAGAAACAATTCAACATCACTTAACCGTTGAATAAAGATAAATCTAATGAACATGTTAGATCTCATCTATCGTTATGACCAGTGGGGCATGAGGCAGAATCATGCAGGCCATAGAAACAACAATAGACTCGACGACCCTAACTCATTACTAATATCAATGGGGCATGAGGTAGAATCATACAGGCCGTAATACAATAATAAGATCATGGGGCTAACATATCTTTCAACCTATCTTTACTTCAACGGACTCGTGATGCGAACTATTCGTGAAAGCACTCGATATCGGCTAAAATAGCTGATTCAGGCATAGCGCACAGTTAAAGTCATGCCTTATCAGGAATAGATCTACCAAATAACGATCCCCACTCCACAGTGCTAACAGTGGGGTGTGAGGCAGAATCACATAGGCCATGATAACGGGCCATGGAACGGTTCTCGCTAGCCAATAAATCTACTCAAGACGCAACACTCCTTAACCGCACGCTATGCACGATCAGGATTGACATAAAACAGCCGATAAAACATAACTCATCGTTTAAAGTGTAGATTAGATCAATTTAGATTAGCAAACGATGGGCTAAACAAGATATAAGGCCGATCTAAATCAATCCCAATCGGGCAGAGTGATATTGCTGTAATTAGATAAATAATGAAAGTAATAAGCAATATCGGTAACTTAATGAATCTACCAAAGACTGCCATCCTAAGGTAGAGCCGATAACTTGACCTTGATCTAGTTCATGCAGTGGGGGTCGACCGGATCGATGCACCCATACTTGAACTAGACAAGAATCGATAACTAACTTATACCAAAGTCACAGTGGAGGTCGACCGGATCGATGTAGCCGTACGAACAGAGGTATAAACCATGACGGTACTTACAACAAGCAGTGGAGGTCGATCGGATCGATGCAGCCGTACTTGCTGAAGAACTCGCCGAGATCTACTCTACTCCTACTCCTACGGGGTGGTCGAAGCCGAAAAAGTAAATAACTTGTGTACTGGATTGATTGTTGTTTTTTTACAATAGCCGGGCTTTGATATTTATACCTAGGACCTGCGCATGACTCCTGTTTAAGCACGACTCATTACAATTTTGACCCTAGAGAAAACATTCCTAATTTAAGATAACTTGGACTCTAATCTTTCCCTTTTTGTAGAGTCCAGCATGTCTCGTCCTGGCGCCGATCATAACCTTTGTCGTTATCCATTGGCGCTATTTGAAGAAAGCCGATTCCAGTTTTTGCATCTAAATCAGCTGGTTCCGATCTACACACAATTGATTCCTTGATGACATGGTCTTGGGAGCTTTCGATTCCCTGCGACTCTTCTTCCAAATTTTGGTGTAAACATGAGCTAAGGGGCTCCCTGGGCCTGCTGGAGACCATGAGGGATGTTGCTTGTTTCGAGCTCCATGGGACCCAGCAGCTCATGGTAGGTGCATCCTTTCCTCTCCCTTCTTTCCCTCACCTCTAGGGCAAGGTCTCTTGCTGCGGGCTGCCATGAACCTAGTTCATCTCTTTGCGTGGCGTAGGGTTGCGGGTGGAGCTGGTGGATGAGCGCGACAAGGTCCTCCAGCTAGAGGAGGAGGCAGACAAGATGCGGGTGGTGTGCGACCACTTGTGGAAGGAGCTACATGCGGAGGCAAAGGTGTCGGTGGAGGGCCAGGCCGCCCTGGCGGAATGTGGATGGGAGCTGGACGTGACACGGGTGGAGCTACGGAGGCTTGTCGTCAACGCTGAGGAAGTGAGCATTGCTCTACTCTTGTCGCCACTGCCAAAAGGGGGGCATGACCTCACCGAGCGGGTATGCTCTCTTGTAGTGCATGTTTCGCGAGTCATTAGGGGCACGGTCTACCAAGGGGCCAGTGCTACCCTAACCTTGATGAAGCTTTGGCTCCCAAAGGTCGACTTGGGTCACGTGGCCTCGGGGGTCCCCAAGGAGACCTCAGACAAGCAGATGGAGGAGGTCAAGGACGTAGTAGCCCCCTTGGTCGTTGCGGCAGTTGGCATCGTCAATGATAGGTTGCTGTTGATGGATGAGTATCTAGAGGAGGAGGATGCGCTCATTGACCCCCGGGCGTCTTCCGTGACCTGTGTAAAAACTTGGTTGTAAAACTCATTGTTGTAATCCTAGGGGTCTATTCCCCTTTGAACAATCATGATATTGAGGGCATGCTCGCATGTCAGATCTTTGCGCTTTTGTTGCCGTTCATGCTCCATGCTCTGCTCATCTCGATGGGGAGCATCCCCGGCGCCTATTTTCCTTTTGAGCCTAGTGGTCGTCAGCTGTTAGATCCGTTGGCCTGGGTCATGCCGGTGAGGAATTAGGGCGTTAGCTTATCCCATCCGATGGTCAGGGAAGGGAGAATAGGATGACTCTGCTCCCTGACCATGAGATCGGGGCGACGAGGTTCGCGGCCTAAAAGCGGGTCGACTCGAATAGGGTGGGCATGTCCCCCAATCGACGATTTGGGAAGAAAAGAGCGCATAAAAAGGAGCTTAGTGGCTGGGAGACTTAGCTATTTAGCGCGTCAATCCCTTAGTCGGGCGAGCCCTTTCACGTACGGGGCTTCTATGTTGGATAGTGCCTCAGCCACAATGGAGATCTTATCGAGGAAGCAAACACCGCCGCCTGGGGCAACGCCACTTGCTCCAGCAACGAGGCGGGTATCTCCAGCCACTGTAGAGCAAGAATCGCACTTGACAGTGCCCCCTACCTAGCGCGCCAGCTATCGCAGGGTCAAAACCGTAGCAAGCATGTTGTTTGAGTTGGTGTTAGAGTACGGGGTCTCCGGTGACTTGGGTGGACTTAGGAACACAAGAATCACGTAGAGAAGATGCAACCGTTTATCTTGGTTTGGGCCAATTCGGTCCCTACGTCCAGCAGCTGATGATCCTTATACTCAAGAGCACCCAAAATCTGAGGGGTTACAATAGAGTGTAAAGGAAGAAGATTTGGTAGGAGGTTAGCTCGGTGCTAATCCTAAGGTTGCATCACCACCGGTGGAGTCTCCCCCTCATCGAATAGGAAGGAGACGACATGATGCAGTGGAGGAGGGGCTCTTGATGCTCGTCTTTGGGTTGCCTTGCTCTTGGTGCAGAATGGAGGCAGATGGAATGGCATGGAGTGTCTGGTGATCGAATCAGGATCCTCTCCCTCTAGGTCCGACCTTATCCCTTATATAATGAGATAGGTCGGGTACAAGGCAGTTTGGGGGTTCTAGTTATGGTCTACGTGCACCAGAGTCTAGGAGGGGCATGCAGTGGTGCGTCCTAGACCGTCGAGATGTCTTGGAGCCGAAGAAGTCTAGGCATCATCCGACTACTCTGTTCTAACACTCTACGTGTTAGACAATGTTAGGTTGGACCGGCCTACCCTGGGTGAGACCTTCTAGAGTTTTCTTGGTGGTGAAGGAGGTCAGCTCCAGGGGCTAACACGCGGGCCTAGAAGCCCTCGAGCCCCCAGATGCCATGGGAAGATTTGTCTCCTTGTGTGACGCCTCGAACATGACCCTATTGGAGGAGCAGTTGGCAGGGGCATGCCTTGGGAGCGACGATAGGGAGCCCCTGGGCATCGATATCCTATTGTTTTTCTTCTTGTGCCCGGGCCTTAGCTAGCATCTTTACCTGGGCAGGAGCCAATGGCCGGGCCTAGAGGTGTTGTAGATCAGGAGCCCAAGGCTCGGAGGGAAGCCCCCGAGCCCCAGGCGAAAGCTACGGTCGAGTCAGGCTGGGCCAAGTCTCTTTGCCAAAGGGTGTGTGTGAGCATGCCCGATGGGGTTGATCGGGGGATCTTCTTTATTCAGGAACCATTGGACCTGAGGCTTAACATACCTGTATGTTAGGATCTCATCACCCACCAAGGCCATCGACACTACACCAGCGTCACTAGTGAACACCCCTACTTGTCCTTCTTGCCCTTCACCTTGGTCAATGTAGCTGTCTTAGATTCTACAATGCCTTATCCTGTACTGGTGCTGAGGGGCTGATGGTTTATACCGCTATGTCATCTGCAATCCGGCAACCAAGAAGTTCAAGGAACAACCGCCTATCATCCATTCTATTAGTGAGGCTCGATTGGGGTTCAATCCGATAGCCTCCTCACACTTCCATGTGATTGAATATATAGAATAGGAGCAGGGTGATGAGTGCATGGGTGTGGACATCTACTGATCTAAAACTATAGCATGGATCTATAAGGAATCTAAATGGGAACCAACTACTTGTGTGACATTTGAGAGATCAAAAACTGTGTATCTTAATGATTATCTACACACTATGGACTACTCGTAGTGTTACATACTTGCTGTGGATTGGAGGGAGAGATATGGAGGAAAATTCCTAGGCTGCATGGTTCTTTACCCTCCATCCATCAAGCTGAGGGTCACTTGTGTGTATGTACTCTTCATGGTCGCAATATGTCTAATCTTAAAATCTATATCCTTGAAGACTATGGTACTAATAAATGGACATTGAAGCATACTGTTAGCACTCTGTAGGTGTTTGCGAAGACTAACATTGAATTTGGTTACTTCGATGTTGTTGAGTACTACTCAACGGTTCACCCAGAATGGAATTTGCTTCTCTTTGTTGGGGTTGGGGAGGAAAATGACATCGTCGCATATAACATGGACAACAGAAAAGTTCATGTCATCACTGCACGTTACAGTGTGTTTTTGAAACATGGCGTCCTGCCACAAATCAACCGCAGACCTTACTATCTTCCCTATGTTATATTGTTCTCGGAGTTGGAGTCATTAGCAGAGGAGTAAATAAGGTCCATGATGTATCTCTTTATCATGACATGTTTAAATAGATCAATGTTGTTTGATTGTCTATGCATATGTTCAATGTTGTTACTATAAATGCCTATGTGCAACTAGGCCTGTTAATTGTCAAGTGCTTGCTTGATTATACCTATCTATCTAGGCAAACAAACAGACACCTTGCTTCTGCCTTCAAAACTGTTGTAATTGTCATCCTCTTAATCCTTGTCTGTCTCCTATGGAAGAAGCTCTAAGCTCATGTACTGATTATAAGTGTGATGGTTAGACTTGATTTAGCTAGAATTGTAATGGTTATAGCTCCATTAACTGCTATTCTAGTTTGAGTTATATATATCTATGTGGTGCTACTCTAAATTTGTTTGAGGTCTTACCATGAAAATTATAAATGGTTGTTAAAGTTACACTTTGGTATGAGTTGTGGACTTCACTGTTGGATCTTTGGTGGATTATTTTTCCTCTTCAGTGATCTCATTACTGATGAAATGGAGGAGGCCCCCAATAAGAGGAATGCATTGGCAAGCCTCATGGATGATGCCGTTGTCGAGATCCTCCGCGACCTTCTCGCCCACTCCTTGTTCTACTACAAATGTGTCTGTCGCTCCTGGAACCACCTCATCAAGGCCTACAACAACCATAAGGTGCGGCTCCAGAATGTGGCAGGCTTCTTCTACGACAGCGACCATGGCTATCGATGGTACACCAGAGTCACCGATGAACATCCCTCCTTCTCCTTCTTGCCCTTCACCTTGGCCAATGTAGCTATCTTAGATATCTACAATGGCCTCATCCTATGCTAGTGCCGAGGGGCTGATGGATCATACTGCTATGTCGTCTGTAATCCGGCAACGAAGGAGTTCAAGGAACTACCGCCTAGCATCTATTCTATTGGTGAGGCTCGATTGTGGTTCGATCCGAAAGCCTCCTTGCACTTCCATGTGATTGAATATATACAGGAGTCATCGGTTGATCAGTGCAGGGGTGTGGACATCTACTCATATAAAACTACAACATGGATCTATAAAGAATTTAAATAGGGTAGGAATACTTGTGTTACAATTGAGAGATCATAAGATATGAGATCATCAGAAACTGTGTATCTTAACAGTTGTCTGCATATTATGGGGTACTCGGGGTTTTACCCTCAGATACTTGCTATGGATATGGAAGGAGAGACATGGAGGAAAATTCCTTGCCCACGTTGTTCTGAAGGTTCCATCCATCAAGCTCAGGGTCACTTTGTGTTTATGTACTGTTCGTGGTCACGATATGCCCAAGCTTAACATCTGGATCCTTGAAGACTATGGTACTAATAATTAGACATCGAAGCATACTATCAGCACTCTAGATGAGTTTGTGGAGACTAACATTGAATTTTGTTACTGGGATGTTGATTAGTACTACTCAATGGTTGACCCAGAATGGAATTTGCTTCTCTTTGTTGGGGTTAGGGAGGAAAATGACATTGTCACATATAACATGGACAACAAAAAAGTTCATGTCATCCCTACATGTTATAGTGCATTTTTCAAACGGGGTGTCCTGCCACAAAACATCAGCAGACCTTACTATCTTCCCTATGTTCCCTTGTTCTTGGAGTTAAAGTCATTAGCAGAGGAGTAAATAAAGTTTCATGATGTATCTCTCTGTCATGACATGTTTACATAGATCAATGTTGTTTGATTGTCTATGGACATGTTAATTTCCTCTTGGATGGATGTTGTCATTATTTTATAGCAACTTTAACTTGTTTGTAATGTAAGCTAAGGTCTGTGCAATGTGTCAGATGCGTTCAAACCTACAGAGGTCGGACTTTCTTGCGTGTGCAGTAACATTTCAACACCAATGGCTCTTTGTTCCCAAAAAATAAAAAACACCAATAGCTCCTCTGTAGTAGTGATATATTAACCACCACGATCTCTTCTGCAACTTCACTTGTTTTCCTTCCTTCCTCGAGTCCTTCCATTCCCACTATAGATCTAAAATCGCCAGGAACATGTGTTTGCCTTCTCCAAACCTACTTCACTCTTAGGCACCACCATGGTGAAGGGCGAGCCTTCTGTGAAGCGTGAACGGGATTGGGATGATGCCGTGCCTATGGTGAAGGAGGATGACGTTGTGCCCGTAGTGAAGGAGGATGACGCCGTGCCTGTGGTGAATCAAGATGAAGCTTCGGTGGATCCCTTCGGAGATAGAGACGATTGGGCCGTTGGCATCATGACTAAGGCTTTCTTGAAAATCAGACATGTGGTACAGAACACTGGTCTAGGCACCCTCAATCCATCTCGAGAGGAATAGGTGAGCAGTTACGTCTTCATTTTTCACTAACTCACTGATGTCCTAGAAGAACTGCCAGCCTACCTAAACAAGAATCGGTGGATGCCTCGCGGGGACGCTTTTTGAGCGCGACCGCAGATGAAGAACTAGGCTCTAGGGCCAACGAGGCTTAGGACACAGTCACACCCATGTTCACCTATTGAGAAAGTAGGAACATTCCAAATACTAGTTAAATTAAACAACATGAACACATACTAGCTAGTGTGAGCATTGCTCGCATATTCTAGTTAAACGAAGATAAACAACATGAACATCGTTATGGTGATGATCCACCTTCGAAGGGGAACTAGTGGTGGGTCAGAGACCACGCCAACGAGAGGTCCATCTATCAGAGGAGGATTGCCGACGTGGAAGGCATCTAGGGCCTCCCCATCGCCACAATCCTGCGTGAACACTCCAATAGTTGTCATCATTAGATTGTCTACCACCTCCAAGCGGATGGGGATGCTCGACTCGATTGTAGGGTCCGTTGTGCCTTGGAACTCCCACTGTGGGTGGCCCCTCATCTTCAAGGGGAGGACCCCACGGTTGAAGAAGGTACGAATCACCCTCGGTGCCGTCAGTCCCTGGTCCTTTAGATCCTCGATCGCAACCAGCAATAAGCGCAAATGCTGTGGTTCTGATAGGGTTTGCGGCCTCGACCACGATTTCGACGTGTCAGGATGTAGCCGGTCATGAGAAAAAGTTAGCAGCGGTGGCCGCTCATTGTTAGGGACATAGAGCCACCTATGCTCCCAATCTAGGTCTATGGCATAGTGGTAGTCAAGGCTCAGGTAGCGCTCCTCCAATCCGAGATGAACTTCGATCGAGGTGCCCCCATTAGACAACGACGGTGCCAAGAGGACGCTGATGGAACCACCTAGAAAAGAAACCACCATAGATCATAATGGGCAGGTATTCCCAGGAAGCCCTCGCATAGCATGATGAATACTGAGATATGGAGGATCACCTATTGAGGTAGTGACGCATGGCCTTCACCACGGGGCTGTCAGCCTTGGCCGCTGCCCACCTCTGTTCAGACACGGACTTGCGTACTATGGAGCCAAGGTTCCTGCCAGTGCTGCTGGTCTAAAGGGCTTCATAGGATTTTCCCATAGGATTTGGATCCTTCGAAATTCCTGTTTCTCCTCCATTCTAAAGGAGCCATAAGTTTTTAAGTTTCTTTTGTCCATTTCTCGGGATTCCATTTTCTAGTGTTGGTGGGCCCCAAACAGACGGGGATTCTCATAGCTTTCTGAACCCTAGTCAGAGTCAGATCCCCTTTGATTCATCGACAGCAGGTCAGCTGATGGCGGAAGGACCGCCTCGATGATGGTATAGGCCGGATCTAGGTCCCCTACTTTGGCACATGTTATGACCAGCCGAATCCAAACCCTAGCCAGAGCTAGATCTGGTACCCCTTCGTCAACGCCGGCCGCACCAGTTCCGCGACCATGATGATAAGATGGCTATGCCAATGACGAAGCATAGCTAGGGTACGTGGGGGAAGAGGTACCCATGTTCCTTTTATGATGTGTGTTGTATTGTAGTGGTTCAACCTGGGATATGTAGATAGAGATGGGGTTGCATGTTTCCTATAGTTGAGTGTACCTGACGTGTGCTTTATTGGATTAATGACTTCCATATAAGCTGTAGTTACAGTTAGGCGCTTATTTGCATACTCTTGCTCTTTGTTATGTTGATATTCGCTAGAAGCTTTAGTTAATAAATACCTTTGTAATCTAGATGAACAACCACTAACTGCTTTTGAACGAGAGCGGGAGGCACAAGTCACAAAGAATCATAGGAAGATGGAAGAACCAGGAGTGGTTGTTGAGAGATTTGGTGATATAGATAAAACATATTTAGATTTACAAGATGAGCCAATGGCCCTTGCAGTTAAGGTGCTTGTTCTACCTTGTATTGAGTTTGGGGGGGGGGGCAGAGATAGAAATGCAATGCTTTGCTGTCTAGATAGCAATGCAATTTGTACATGCTTCCTACTTAAATTTGTTTCTCTAATTTCAGCGCCCGTCAAAGTTCAAGAAGAAAAAGGGTAGAGGAGGCTCGCCTTGAAAAAAAAAAAAGGCGTGACGATATCGATCCTAGAGGAAGGCAGTCCAAGAGGGTGAAGTCAATATGATCTAGAGAGTTGACTCAGGGATCTGAGAAGAACAAGCAAAACCGTGCAAAAGTGAAGTGCCATCAGGCTACAGGATCTCGCTCCTATGCTGTATGGCTCCAATCATTTGTAAATGATGGTTGTGTTTTATTATTACTCTAGCCTTTGTATAAACAGAAACTCATGTGCATTGTTAATAGAAGCAATAGTGGCAGGAGCCTAAGGCCCCCTTTGGAATGCAGGATCGAAAAAATGTAGGATAAGGAAAATACAGGAATATGATTGGAATGCATGTGAAAAACAGAGGAATGAAAAACAGAGGAATTTTGTTAGAAGGGGTGTTTGGTTTTGTACTAGAAAAACATAGGAAACTAATACAATGAGGTTTCACTGGATGTTTTTTCCTTTGTTTTTCCTATGAAAGTTGAAGGATAGGAAACTTTCCTATGGTTTTCCTTCCCCCATTCCTTCCTGTGAAGCCAAGGCCTCTACGGTGCTAATTCCATAGGATTACTGATTCCTATATTTTTTCTTTGAAAATCCTATGAACCAAAGGGGCTCTAAATTTGGCATCATCATTTAATTTTGAAGTTGCAATACCTGTGCATTGTGCTTATGTAATCCATATCATGTAACCTATTGTTTACTGTTTGAATTTCACAGTATGTAATCCATATCAGTACTTGTGTGTTGTGCTTATGTAGAGGGTGTTTGGTTGAGGGCCCACCGATCGCCACGCCACAAACTGTGGCTCTCCACGGGAACCGAAGCTGCTGTTTGGTTGCTGACTTAAATGAGGCTGCCACAACTTTACTTAGTAGAGAATGAGCCACAAGAGTGTGGTGGATGAAAACCCCGCCACCGCCACAACTCACCACAACATGGCTATGTGTGGCCAAGATCCAAACAGCCCCGTAATCCATATCAATATAAAACCTGCATTACTTGTTATGAACTAATCTATTGGGTTTTCAATTAAAGTTCTCTTTCACTATCTGTAACCTAATATTTACTGCTTGAATTTCATAGGAAGCTATGGAAACTATACGAGCAGAACCTGTTGTTGATGGGCACGAACCAATGACAAGTGCTGATGTTGTTCCCACGGTCCTTTGCCTCTTCCATGGCTAGGTCCACTCCTATGTTAGTGGCAACACCCTTTTTTTAAGAATGCTGGTATCCCAACAAGCTTTGCCAGAACAGAGACATCGCCGGAGAGAATACTTCGGGAATAGCTTGTTGCTGAATAGAAAAGTTCCGCTAACCTCGTCGAACAAGTGGATGAACTCAAGTGGATGAACTCAAGATACAACAACATGAGGAGTACAATAAGCTACATGAGAATATCATGCGCTTTAGCTCTTCTTCTGGTAACTCTCAGTTGTCAACTCTATTGGCTTGATGCAGTGAACATTTATGGTTTGATGTGTGTACTCGTGTGCTAGTTTGATGTGGTGAAACTATCAGCGGGTTGCTACTGATGTGTAAACAGTAATTTGTTGTATTTGATTATCATACTGAATAATTATGTAGACACCGTCGAATAATTATGTAGTCAATTTGTGTAGCAGTGATGATCTTGAATTACTTTTATGATGAATTAATTATTGGGCACGTGGTAGAACCTGGGCAGGCCACATGATCAAATAAAAATACGACATTTGGACGAGCCCGTGCATGCACGTGAAATAGCCATGGCACGGCATGTGGGCTAATAAAAATCCGACACATGGAAGAAAGCCATCAAGTCATGTGCCCAAATAAAAAAACGAAACATGGACGGATAGCACAGTGACACGTGGTCGAATAAGAAACGGCCACGTGGACTAATAAAAATACGACACATGGTCTAATGAAAAAATGACACGTGACCCAACAACAACGCGACACATGTGCCAATAGAAAACAGACATGTGGAACAACAGGGGCCGATACGTGGTCCAATAAGAACCTAAAACGTGCAAGAACTAGAGATGGTCACGTTGTCCAATAACAAGGTGACACGTACCCGAACCATCTCCAATGCAACCGGCTATAGCAGGTACACGTGGAAACTATCTCAAACGAAAGCAACCGCTAGCGTGGCTGCCCCTGCCACGCATGCCAAAGTAGTTCTATGACGATCAATTTTCGTCATAGATCTATCTAATTCTATGACAATATCTAGAATCGTTATAGAATTGCAAGAATGACGAGACTTCTATGACGAACCGTTTTCCATCATAAATTCGTCATAAAACTAAAATTATGACGAATTTGGCTCCTTCAATGACGAAAACTGATCGTTATAGAAGTGAATATTTCTACTAGTGTTCGTGTAGGAGTTGTCTAATGGTTGTTGGTTTGGATTGGAACCAAAAGCCAAATCCAAAGCCAAGAACTAAAGTTCTTGACTATTAAAATCAAAACAAAAACAAAAAAACCAAGACTTAAGTTCGGTTGGGCTTTTGGTTTTTTGTTTACGCCGTAAATTTGCCTAGCCCTAAACACATTCTCCTAAATTATACTATGACCATTCAGTTACTTTATATTAAATTATTTTGTCTTATAAAGTTATAATTTCTAGATAGTATAATTGCTTACAAATTTAGAGTATAAATATCAATATTTTTTATAAATTTAACTAAACTTGAAATTAGATGGCTTTTGAAATACGAGATATGTACTTCTACTGGGACCAAAAGAGTATATGCAAACCGCCACGCATCCACAAGCACCGCATGCTCATTCGCCAGATTGTGCGGCATCTCACGTACACGTGCAACACTTCCTATATCCCGTATAATGAGTGTTTTCTATATACTGCAATTCTATATGTTTTGGGGTTCCCGAATAAAAACAATTAGAATAAATCTAATCTTTTCTGTCCTTTTTCTATTTTTTTGTCTCGAGGGGTTTCCTACTTGCTTTTGCGGGATCCTGTTGTCATCTCGGATGAATCTGTATTTCTCATTTCAATCATTGTAGGATACGTGTAACACCCCAACTGTTTTTTTATAACACCCCAAGTGTTAGACAAGACATTAACACTAAACATGCAAGCATAAACTTAGTTAATAGAAAGTTATGGTAAAATAGTGTAAAAACAAAAACAAAAAAATAAACAAGAACAATGTGATCTAGAAGAAGCTCTATGTCAACTCATTCCAGAGTGTTCCCTTTTGTAACTGATTACAACCATACAAAGATATGAAAAAATTGAATTAAAAATCTAAGCTAGCACGCCATACAAAAGTAAAATGCTAACTTTGTTTTGGATTTGTGCACCTTGTCCAAGCATTTAACCACTTGAAAAGAATGGACAAGTTTCACAACCCCGACTTGGTAGTGTCAACTCCATTATATATGTCCTAAGTAGGTTTGATTTCAAGCTTGCACATATGCATTATGGGAGAATTAACACTAGTAAGTGATGCTAAGGTATATGAGATAGAAATAAACCTTTGTAGCATGATCACCATTTTGAAACTCCAGCCTTAACACCTCGGTTAGCTAGACACGCACAAACACTAGAAAACACCGTGAGATGGACATTATAAGCATAAAGGTGTAGTTCTTACTTGAAACAAACTAGAGTTCTAGATACCAAATTAAAAATAAGCCCCATTCATCAACCATACTTTAGGATCATCACCCTTTTAAGTAGAATACCTAACTCAATCGGTTCTGCTGACCGTACGGAGTCATAGCTTGCAACACCACCTAAGGACACCCGCAACAGTAAGAGCTAGTTATTAACTCTAAGTCAATATGTCCAATAATGTTAACTTTTAGTAATGACGGTTAGTATTATTAGGCCCACCTAACACTATCGCATGCTTTTGAAATGTGTGTAAGAGTCTAGCTCTTAATTGGCTTTTCTCTTTTCAATTAAAATATGAAAAGAATGTTTAGACCTAAATAAAAATCAGTTGTTGGAGCTGCCCTAATCTTCGTCCACTCCGTGCATCTAGGATTACTTGAGCTTGGGCTAGGTTTATAGATGGAAAAAAAAATAAAGCAGCACCATGATATAAAAGCAATCAGCGGTGCCGCACGCTGGCCTGCGTTGCGACGGTGCCGCATAATTTTTTCCCCCTAGAAACCACCCTTCGTCAGATAAATCCTTCTGTGTACACGTAGCAGGTCGATAACGAGGAGCGGCGACACGTCGTGAGTCGTGACGGCAGTTTCTTTCGCGCCGTATTCTAGAGATCTCCATCAAGCTCTCGCTCTATCTTCTTGCCCCCACGAAGGAAAGGCGGCGAGACCATAATCCAAAACCACACAGCTTGCACTTTAGGAGACTGACACAGATAGAGAGTAAGGGGAAAGGTTCGCTTCTTCTCACAGCTTGTTTTCCTTTGGGTGCCATGGCCGATCCGGCGGAGGAGAACGTTGCCTCGCCGCCACCGACCCCGGTGGCCCCAGCCGAGGGCGCCTCGGACCCGCCCCTGCAGCCTGCTGCTGACGACGCCTCAACGGAGAAGGTGTCTGCTCCGGCGCCGGAGGTAAGGTCCCGGGGATTCAGGCTTCTTGGAGAGGACACCTCCGTGCACAAGGCCCTTGGGGGCGGTAAAAGTACGGATTTGTTTCTTCCTTTTCTCCCTTCTGTGCTGTTTTTCTTTCTGTGCTTCAATTCAATCGTATGGTGTTAGCTTGGAGTTCTGGTTTCTTATTGACAAAGGAGTTGTGGTTTGTTTCTTTCTGGTTATTGTTGTTCGAAGTGCATAGGAAACCACAGATGAGATAACGCACGGGATGAACTTGATTATTTATTCAGATTTTTTTTGCGAAAATTATTCGAATCAATTTGTGCAGGATATTAGGTGTGTCAAATTTTGTTCAAAAATAATAACGCGTGTGCTATCGATTATTTTGTTGTGTTAGATGTCCTGTGGTGGCCTTGGTTTTTTGGAGGTTAGGTGCTTAACTGAACTTTGTGTTTTTCTAAGATAAAAGAATTTTATTTGGGCCTCTGCAAGAGTTTTGCACTAGGCGGCTAGAAGATCAAAGTTACTCGGCTTCGTGTACAAACGGATTGCTTTGCTTTGATAAAAATATGCTCAGGAAACATCTCCTCCCCTGAAATCGTCTGCCTTGGGTTTACTTAATTTGTGGACTGGGAATGGTTGTTCCTTCGTGGTGTTAGCATCCCTTAGATCTAATTCGCAGCTGTGGAGCATGCTGTCAGGGTTTAGACTAGTTATTAATAAACTAATAGCTTATGCATGTTTCAGGCTTCAGCTAAGCTTTCCAGATCAGAAATATGTTCTAAGAAAAGCTAATAATTTGCGACTGCAAAGAAACGTACCTACAAAATTGCCGATTTAAAGAATATTGATATTAGTTTCACCCCAGGAAACTGCTGCCAAAAAGAAAGATATGCAAGCAGAATCTTTAGATTCATCGATGCCTTTTGTTTTGTCCATTTTCCCTAGGGACACAATGTTACACTCGAGAAGATGTTAATGGCTTTTGACAGGTGGTTACAGCAACAGAATTGTATAAGTGAATCTACACTTGAATCATATGGCTTCTGACTCCTCTTTTTTAATCATTTACAGTTAAAAATCTAGATAATCTGCTTTGGTAACAAATTTTAATTTTTAACATGCTGCCATACACAGTGATGTTTGAAACTGTGCTTCTGTTTTCTAGTTCTAGTGTAATGGTAAGTGAATTCTTTGTGAATGATCACTTACTATGGTAAAATTTTAGTTTGTTCCTCGATAAGAGGATTATATGGCTGAAACTATGGATGCAACGATTAGAACAGGAGCAGGTCAAACTCAGTGTACTGAAGGAGATGCACAATACCAGTTACAAGTGTATCTAGATATTTTTGTGTCATCCTCAGAAATACTATTTTTCTTTCTTTTCATTTGAAAGGGGAAATATATTGGCTGAAGTTTATTGGAACACACGTGGGGCAGGAATGTTTCAATGTCAGGCAGCTGGAAAATGCTCATGAACTGCATACTGAGCTGGGTACCTGAAAACTTGGCACATCATTCTTGCTATTCGTACAGGCTTAGGCTTACTAAGGGACCATGTACCTGAAAAGAAACAAAATGGCTGTAGCTAGTGAAGTTCATGATATATCAAGACTAGGACAAGAGGAGGTTAGCCTCATGGTAATGGAAGAGATGGACAATAATAATTTGCTGCGTGACTATGACTTATTGCTAATGTAAAGGGGAAAATGGTATATGGTGCTAAAGATAGGTGGATTAGGAGTGGAACGGGAATGTCGATGCTTGATAGTCATTGGAGAAGAAAAATGAATTCAAGATGGATACTAAAGTTCGAGTGGAAATCTCCACAATTTTATATGCAAGCCTTAATGCCAGGCCAGAAGGTTAATTGTTGTTTGATCAAGAGTTCAAATATTTTCCAAGATACAGTTTAATTTTTCTCCTTCTGTGCCAGGTGGGCTGACATGGGATTGAGGGATGTCCCTGATAGGACTTAGTAGAAGAGAGAAAGATATAGAGTTGCCAGTAGTATCTTAGGAGCTCACAAATATCAAAAAAAAAAAAAAACATGGACAGAACCATCCATCCCACCCTGTCTCTAAACCAACACATGCTAAGAGTTTAACTTTGTGATGTATAATCCCTGAATTTGCCACTTTGCCAATTGGCCATGGTCATAGTGCAAGACAGATTAATGGGACAAAAAGAGAGGGAAAAACACTTTCAATAAATAATCAATCTAGATTATTTTTTATATGGATCTTTATGTGTCTTAAGTATTCTTCCTCTGACTAATGGTATGAAATTGATGTATGAAGACATCTTTAAATCATGAGTCAACCTCAATTGAGTGGAAGACCTGCCATTTAGCTTAGGTCATTGCTGTTATCTTTTTGTTCTAATTCTGCTCCTTGTGGAAAACTTTCTGTAGCTGCTGATGTCCTGTTATGGAAAGACAAGAAAACTTCTGCTGTTGTAATAGGGGGTGCAACTGTCATCTGGGTTCTGTTCGAAGTGCTTGATTACCATCTCCTGACTCTGATATCCCATGTACTGATTGGTGTGCTTGCCGTCTTATTCCTCTGGTCCAAAGCTACCACCTTTATCAAGAAGTGAGTATTGAGACGTAGGATGATCCTCACATATTCTATTTAAGGCAGAAATCCATCTTATTTATGTCAATGTGTTGCCTCTGCAGGAGTCCACCAGATATTCCAGTAGTGCAGATACCTGAGGATCTTGTTGTGAATGTTTCACGAGCATTATGCAATGACATCAACAGAGCACTTCACTTATTCCGTGAGATTGCAATGGGGCATGATCTGAAGAAATGTTTGTTTGTATGTTTGTGCTCTTATAACAGCTAAACATTTGATTTTCATCTCATGCTTGTCACTGATTTGAGTTGTTCAACTTCTTTTGCATGTTTACTCAGGTGATCATGGGGCTGTGGGTTAACTCTGTATTTGGAAGCAGCTGTGACCTCCTCACCTTGATATACATTGGTAACTCTCTTCGAACATACACAGTACTCCCTCTGTTTTAAAATATAAGACGTTTTAGCTTTTCTAGATTGCTTTTACTAAGTACTTAGACATAGTGTGTATATCTAAGTTCATAGCAAAAGTTACATATCTAGAAAAAACAAAACATCTTATAATTTATAATGAGGGAGTACTTGTTTTGTAATTTCTCGTACTGTAAGCTGCTAGACTGATCAATTTAATCAAACAGCCGTCCTGTTGCTCCACACGGTGCCAATCTTGTACGACAAGTACCAGGACAAGGTGGACCATTTCGCTGGAAGGGCACACACCGAGGCCCTCAAGCAGTACGAGGTGCTGGATGCCAAGGTCGTGAGCAAAATCCCCAGGGGTCTGGTCAAATCCAAGAAGCAGAACTAGGATAAACCGCAGATTATGAATGCTGGCATCCTTTTCGGTGAATATCGATCGGGCTTGTGGTTTGCATGGTATATGTAATCTCGGTCTGATGGTTCAGCTTGGTTCTTTTGCTACTTTGTGTTGAGTGGATGCTGCCCACTGTCTTCGTGATGCCCGTTGATGTTACTCTAGTCCTATATATGTCACTGTACGTGACAGATGTTGGGATGCTACGTTTATGCTGCTGCTGTAGCTTGTAAATTTCAGTGGTAAATAAATAAATCCTTGTTGCTCAGCACGATGCGACCCTTGCTTTTCTGTGGTGCTGGACAAATGATGTACATACTTCATTACGGATGGACTGACGTACCGTTGGCAGGAGACCAATCGATCCAAGAAATTGTACCCAACACGCAACCGGAATGGGAGAGCACGAGCGTATAGGGTGTTCTTCGAATGTCGTTGGAACTTGGAAGGTGTGAAGCTTCTCTCGAAAACTACAGAACCAGATGCAAAGTTCTTTTCTATAGCTTGCCATGCATGGGACGTGCTGGACTACGAATCTTCGACAATTGCAAATCTTTCAGGACAACATTTCGTGTTTCCTTTTTGACCTAGGACGGGCGATGGTTGATTACCAACTGCTTAGATGCTCCAGTTCTTGGTTATGGAACAGAATTGGCTTGATCGACCCGGCGTTGGGTAGCTGACTTGATCATCAAAAGTAAGGCCAATAAGCCACAATGGTCAGCCAAAGAGCCTAGCTCAGTTGGTTAGGTTCTTTATGGAGGAACCTATTGGGGGAAGGCCCCCTCGGCACCGCTTCTCCCTTGGCGCCCGCCTTTCTCTAGTCAGATTGAACTACCTCACAGCGGGCACTAACCCTCGCGACAAGAGTTTCCAGCGTTCCATGTTTCATTCATGTGTTCAGGTACCGAGCGTGGAGGCCCGCTTCGCGGAGGGAGCATGGCGAAAGGAGAGCAAGTCTGTGGTGCCGGGCTAACCCTTGGCCGAGATGCGCGAAGGTTTGATGCTCGCCACCAGAGGAAACCATCTCGGCGGCGGCGGCTCCACCAAGGTGATTAGGATTAAGGGTGGTTGGCTGAAGGAAGGAGATTACTGCCGTATCCTTGGCTGTCGTGTAACTGTTGCCTCCTCAGACTCGGCCCGAATGTAATTTCGCCGTGCCTCCGGGTGTGGTCTATAAATACCTGGGGCGCTCGTGTAAGAAGGCTCTAGGGCTTTTTGAGGACAAATTAATAGACAGTTAATCCGCATTTTTCCATCACCTTACACATCTTTACCTTCACCTTCACTTGGTCCCCTCGCGGTCGACTAAACTCTCTCCTGTGGGAAACCCTCAACCTCTCCCCGCGTGCTCCCCAACGAGGGCGAGAGGCCAAGAGTGACCCCACAGTTGGCGCTGTCCGTGGGAACCCCATCGCACCACTTCACTCCACCCAATGGCCACCAGCACTAGGAGAACCGTCAACAACAACAGAGATCCTCCACCCACGCGTGGGGGGGGGCAATCGCAGGAACCTCCGCAGAAGGAGGAAGAGACGCCACCCTACCTCGGCCCTCCGTGCGGCCGACAGAGGCCATAGATGACATGGAGAGACCCCCTCCAGCCGGGACCAAAGCCAACCCTCAACCCAGCCCTGCTAGAGTCGACGAGGCTGGAGTAGTGCACCAAGATGACAACGAAGACACAGAGGAGAGGGGCCTCGAAGCCCTAAGCCAAATGCATGAAGAAATCCAAGAAAAAAGGTGCCAAGTCGAGGCCCATGAAAGACAGGCACGTCTGCGTGTCATCAGATAAAAGGCAGACGAAGCCATAGAGGAACTGAGAAGGATGAACGAATACCTCGCCGCCCTCAAAGGGAATCCAAACCATGAGCCTGAGTTGGACAATGACCCACCCCCGCTCCATCCAAACCCACGTCCGCTCCACCCAAATCTACCACCCCCTCGTTTTCACCAAATCTACCTAGAATACATCCCTCTAGCCATACAACAACCTTAGAGAAACCAACCCCCGCCAATGCCTTACGACCCAAAATCCCCCTAAACCAAATACTATAAACCAAAAGCTGGCCACTTGAATACAAGCCACAAAACTTACCAAGGTACGATGGAAGCGTAGACCCTCGCCAATTTCTAATGAGCTACGAGGCAGCAGTAGCAGCGACAGGCGGAGATGAGTACACCATGGCGAAGTCCTTTGTGATCATAGCACGAGATATCACGCAGAGTTGGTACAACAACCTTCCACTAGGCTCGATTGACTTATGGGGAAGCCTTCGCGAAAAACTATGCAACAACTTCAAGGGCATCAACCCTTCAACCAACAACCCCATGGAACTGTTCACTTGCACTCAATCTGAAAGAGAACCTCCGAGACTTCTGACGAAGGTTCGTTCAGCTCAAAGCCAGAACCACAGACATAATAGACGATGCAGTAATCCTAGCAGCAATCAACGGGGTAAGACCAGGACCATGTTCCTCAAGGCTCACAAGAAAGCCACCAAGAACCATCGCTGAATTGCATGAAGTCATGAAAAAATACAGCAAAGCAGACACCATATTTTGTTCTAAGACCGAAGCTCAGAGATCCCAGCCACGCCCGTCTCCAAGGCCACAACAGCGCAATCAGTACCCTCGTAATGACCCAATCAACGTGAACGCCATAGAGGCCACGCCTCCAAACCGCCAAAGACAGCAACCCAACACAAGGGCTTAGCAAAGCCCCACCAACAACCAAAATGATAACAGAGATCATGCCCAAAACAGACCCAACACAAAGGACCCAGCGAAGCTTTACTGCCATTTCTATGGCCTAGGAAAGGGGCACACGACAAAGCTATGGCAGAACCACCCAAATTATATGGCCCACGTGCACCTATCATTGTCCTAAAGACCTATGACTGCTGCACATAGGAGCCAGATAACTTTGGTAGTCTGTCGGGTGTCCTCGGGGAACCCTAAATCATCCACATTTTACAACTCATACAGGATCAACATGGAGTTACCACAACATTACAATATTTGGTACAAAAATATCATACATTAGAGTGCGGAAGAATTATAACATTAGTTTACAAAACATGTTCAAGTAAAACTTAACTAAGTTTCAATTGATAGAGTAGAATTTGCAGTAGCGACTTAGGTAAAGCATCGAAGGTAGAAGAGATGTCCAGATCATGTCGAGCCCACTAACATGATCTCAACTAGCAGTATGAGTCAGATCCTACAACAGGGGTTAACCAACCCTAAGTGTCGGTGTTTTGAATAAACACCAACGAGTAAATTTGTATATTGCGCGTCTGGCTCGACACAGGCGCATCAGGCTTACCAGATTATGTGGCTAGTACTACAAGGTCTCGACTCACAACAGGTCTACAACGGTATGGTCCTTAATCGACACAGGCAGGATGGGCACGATTAGGCAAACCTGTTTGCCCAACTTACCTTAACAACCAGTCCCGCCCGGTCTCAATTTAAACATTATTATCATCATGGTATTCTCACGACCTAGAAACGGAGCCGAGAAGAACAAGGTAAAACCTATTTTTCACGAACGATGAAACCATCATCTGACTTCTATTGAAGTCTAAGCATTACTAAGCATTAGGGGTAATGACCTACACATGCTAGCAGGGTACGACTAAGGAAACCTGAAGACCAAGGTAATCATGCAGCAACGGTGTTCGACCAACTCCTAATTACTTAATGCATTATGCTCCAAGGCTTGCCTGCGTTGCAGAGAAGGTTAGTTTCCACATAAAGGACTAGAAGTTAGACTTTGGCACCAACACCACTAGTGGATGGACCTTCTCCGAAACTTGATCAACACGAGTCTTCTCACTCTCGTATGAAATCATGAAATTCTACGAAACTTGATCAACAGATCTGTACTAAAAGTAAACATAAACTGATAGGAAACTTGCAAAAGGGATAACTCCTAAACTATCTGGCCTAAAATCATGAAATTCTAGGAAAATCAAGACGTGGAAGTTATCTATAACTTTTGTATTTAATACATTCACAGGAAACATGATTAGCATGGTGAAAACAGCCTCTGAACAGAAACTGCTCATGCAGCCATTTCAGCAAACATGTGCAACCAAGTGTTTTACTTAATCTACTAACAAGTCTAGGTATGAATAACTAATTACATGGATCATAAACCACTATTAACTCAGCCACTCAACATTAATCAAAGCTAGTATGAAACATACTTAAACACATTAAACATGAATATTACATGTAGGTGGAAACTTGCTTAAGAACACACATTTACTAATTAACATATTAATAAGAGAGCATGTATACATGTTATCCAAAAGATTAAACTAGCATTACTATGCTTCAGCCATCATCTCAAGTCATTGCATACACAAGGCAATCACATAAAGCATATACATGTATCTACTAACTAAACATTTGAGTAAATCATTTTAATTATTAACCAACAAGTAGATTACAATCAAATCAAGAAAGTAATTAAGTTGCCAAGGAACAGTAGAGGGTTTGATGTCCCAAGGTACACAATCAAAGTATAAAACTCACCAAGTCATTTAAGGATTTATATAAATCATTTTGGTATTTATCAAATAAAGAAAGAGGCATTTAAACATACTTAAATTAATTAACCAAGTTAGATTTATCAAAATAGGACCAAACTTTTTGTGAAGGTAGGTATTAGCATGTAAAGAATACACAAAAAGGTTCATGATTAAAGGATAATTATTTTAGCCTATAAAAATCATGCAAGGTCCATTTATTAATTAAAAGAGGTATTTTTTAAGCATACCAAAACTACTGAAAATGACCAACTCATATTTTTCCCATGTAAATCATCTCATAACAAAGCTACAGATCAAATTTCATATTTTTATGACATCTTAGGAATTAGTTATGAATTAAACAAAATCAGCACATAAAAGCATTTTATGAAAAAGGATAAATCATTTTTCTGCGCAAAAACCATTTCTCACCCGCCCCTCACCTACCGACATCCACTGGCAACCGGGACACGGTCAACAGAGCAGGCTGGCCGTGTTGACCGCGGCTGCACCGCCCTTTGACCGGCGGGTTCTCACCACCGGAGAGGTCACCGGCGGTGGCAGGGGCATCTACGTGATCGCCGAGACCTAGCGAACCCTCCAAGCGTGGTGATTGAATGGCTAGGGCTTCACAGCATGCTCGCCGCCAGCCATGGCAGCACGGCGGCGAAGGACATGGCGACGCGGTGGCGGACTCGCTGCTCTGGCGCAAGAGCGGCTCGGCTAAGACCTGCTATGGCACGGAGGGGCTCACCATAACTCGCGCGGCATGGCGGTTGAAGCGGAGATGGCACAGAGCACGCTGCCGACGGTGAGGTCGAGCGCAGCGACGTGAACCTGGTAGTGAACGCTCGTTCCGGTGTGACTTGTACGGTAGTGGTAGCCGGCGATGGCTGGCCATGGTGAGGTCGAGGCGTCGAGCTCGGCGGCCATGGCGAGGTCGCCGCGGCAGGAACTAGTGCCAGGGGCGATTGCGGTGGAGATAGGTGGCACGAGCGGGTCGAGTGGATGCGCAAGGACAAGGCGATGCTGTGGGCACGGGCAATTGAGCTGACGTGCACCGGTGGCGTCCAATTTGGTCCGACGAGGCGAGCGGTACCGATGGCGAGACAAAGAGGGAAAGGAGAAGACGTCTGCAGCTTGGGCACTTAAGGGCGCGGTCGAGGCATCTAGACAAGCCAACAGCAGCTTGAGCTACGCCACGAAAGCAGCTGCATGCTGACGTGGTTGAAAACGGTGAAAAACGATCAGCGGCGGCGGCGAGCAGGCTAGCTGACTGCTGCCGTGGTGAGCACTGTTCATCGACTGAAACCACCAACTTCCCCTCTCTCTTTCTCTAGATTTTGCAAAACGACTTGATGAGCAGTCTTAAGCAAAGTTCTTCCCTGATCAGAGGTCTCCAACTCTGCTTAAAGGACAACTATTCCAAACTTGCTGGTTTTGAAGTTTTTGAAAGAAGAAGAGGGGTACTTTGACATTGAAAACTGAAATCAGTTTTTAGAGATTCAGAAAACAATTTCAACTAAGCATCTTTGGGGAATTAATTAGTGAACATTTATTAATCCATCATCTCAACTAATCACACATTAACATAGCTCAAATATAGGACCAAACAATGGAACAAAAAATTGGACACATTTTATGCATGGAAATTGATTTAATAAATTCACCAAAATTGAACTTATAATAACTACTTTTCTGGGACTTGGTCTAAATGGCTAAGTGTGAAGATTAGTTATTGAATTCAATATTTGGAGCACAAATTTAACATGTGTGTGATATCTTCATTTTCTCCATCTGCAGAAACTCCCTTCCCTATGTGACTTCAGCTTTCACCGGATGCGGAATTCTCAAGTACATGTGCCTGTCGCTTTTCGTGGAACCGACCCAGCTACTTTTCTATAGTAACCCTGTTACTGCTGGTAAGGCCCCAAGAGGTTAGCCGGAAGCAGGAAGCGTGTTGTCAAAAATATCGGAGGTTACCAGATCTACCACTTCAATTCAATGATAGACTTCACCGATACCAAACCTCGCTTGAGAGAGATTCTCTCTTTTTACCGAAGATCATTCTTCCCGAATAGAGTACACATAAGGATCTTCACTTTTTTATTAGTACTGAACAAGCCAAGAAGAGTACTCAATCAAAGCGAGCTTTCATTTTTGCGGAGGAGTTCAATCGTTTAGAAAGCGATTCTGAAACCACCAATATGAAAAAGAGTACTTGGAAAAAGAGCGAGCCATCATAACGGATAGGATTGGGGTCGACTTCCCTCTCAGTTTGGAAAAGAGGAACTCTCCTCTCTTTGCTCGTGAGACTGTAAGAGAGTAGTTATCAACCATTGTTTTTTCTAGCAGACATCTCTTTTCAAGCGCTTTCTTCATTGGAAAAAGTGCAAACTTCATTCACCAAGTTCCCTATTCTAGGCCGGTGTCCAAGGTTTTTTTCCACAAATTCATTTATGTAAGCTAGCTCTAGATCTCTAGGTCTGTGAAAGATTTCTTCTTATTTTAAGACGTGATTTGATCCGCATATGTTTGGTAAAAGAACAATCTTCTCCTTTAATCATAAATGGAAAGTCTCTAAGTAGTAGTTGAAGCAAGGCATTAGGAAGATAGGTCCCACATAGGGAGGGGAGTTTCTAATTGGACGTGCATTCATTCAAAACAGAGACATATCATGCATTCAATCTTTCATCTTTATATTCTATATCTGCTTATTCCTGCTGGTCAAACAAAGTCTTTCCTCTTTGGATGGTAATAGCCAGGCGAAGCATTTAGGGTTTAGTGCCTGGTTTCAAGTGTATCAGCCGACCTAGCTTACGAATTTATGCCAACTATCAAGGAATTCCTAAGGTTTTGGGCGGTGTTCTCTGCTCTTTTTCATCCAATTGCAGATAAAGCAGTACACAAAGAAGGGAGATTTGTGTAACCCGAGCTTTTTGGATCAAGACGGTGTGGCCAAAAAGTCAATCCTTTCTCTCTGAAGAAATAGGTTTCAGCTTTAGACAAAAGAAGTTTGCTCTACGGGTGATACAGTTCTTACAATACCAGTAGTAATAGATAGGATACCTTATGGAGATACCTTGAAAAAAAAGACTAGTTAGAGTTTCTCAAAAAAGCTTAGGAAAGCAGGTTTAGGAAAGGCAGTTTCACCAGTGTCTAAGGCCCCGTTTGGCATGGCTCCAACTCTGGGTGGAGCTGCTCCACTCCAGAACTCCAGGTGGAGCCAGCTCTGGGTGGAGTTGGAACTATCTGATGGAGGTGTTTGGCTGGGAGGGTGTCCCCAGCTCCAAAAAAGAGGAGTTTGAGGGTAGATTGCCATTCTTGCCCTGCTTATGTGGGTCCCACTGTCAGTGACTAATCTATTTTCTTTTTTCCTCTCCTCTTTTCCTCTCCGTTTCGTCTCTATCAGCGGCTCGGCGGCGTCCATGAACTCGCCGTCATTCTCTGCCAGGCAGCCCTCGAACTCACCGTCGACGACGACCATGGGCACGCCGCGCTCGGCGGCGAAGGCGCACACCTTCTTGACGGCATAGGCCTCGGTGACGATCACCCGCGCCCCCGCCGTGGCCGCCTGGCGGTGGATCTCGTGCGGGAGGACACCTCCGGGAGCTGCTCGAAGTAGTAGACCTCATGGTGTCTCTGAGAACCCACAGAGAAGAAAATCGGGGTGGGGGAGAGCTATGGTGAGGAGATCGAGAACTCGGTCGTTCGCTCGGCCATGGTGGCCGTGGTGGTGATTGGAGCACTAGAGAGAGGTAGAGGGCTCGGGGAGGGCAGAGGCAGCGGCGGCGTGCTACTGCGGAGCTCAGGCGTGCTTTTGTAAGGCAAGGTGAGGGAGAGGGCTCGGTCGTAGAGGAGCTCGGCGGCCACCCATGGCGGCGGGGGAGGAAGACGACGGCGCGAGAGGGAGGGAGTCACTGCACGGGGGGCTCGGGAGAAATAGAATCGAATCATTTTTCTGTGTAATCAGTGGCAGTGGTGGGTAATTTCTCACCAACTCCACAAGGAGGTTCATATTGAGTGGTTTTGGAGCTGCAAAAAAGGTGCTCCAAAACTCCACCTCCATTTGTACTACAGCTTCATGGAGTCGGCAGCTCCATAGAGTTTCAGAGTTGGGGTGTTTGGCTGGATTTTTTATGGAGTTGCTGGAGTTTAGGAGTGGAGCCATGCCAAACAGGCCTTAAGATGAATATTCTCTAATGCCAGAGAATATCCCTTTGATCCGTTTACTATATAACATAAATATACTAATAACGGGAAAACATACGTATATATTAAGGCTATATAGATTCAAACCATAGACCTTCTCGGTAAAACAGATCAAACGGATTATTATTGAAATGGCCTGATACTAAGGTCATATACGCAGCAGTTGGATCCGAGGAGCAGTTTATCGAAGAAAGGGATCAGCCTGGTAAACAACAACATCTCAAGTAAGTAAGAATTGGAGACCTAGCACAAAGAACCCATGAAGAAAGAGCTTCTGAGCGAAGACTTGTTGGAAGTTCATTGCCTCTCAAAAATACTTTAACACCTTTCTCTTCCTACTATACCAAGCTAGCTAAAACACCAAGCTCCGGCTTCGGTCAAAGTCCTAGTCCTGTCTCTTGATATCTCTCCTATTTCAATCGAAACTTTCCGCGTCGATCCTTTTTTATTACGTCTTGTTTTTAGTCCTATATTGGGAGTTACTCTACATCCTTAGATTATATATAATGAAGAAGAAAGGAGTGATTCCTCAAGTAGATTTATGTTTCTGCTGAATGAATAAATATGATATGATACGAGGTAGTGATGAGTTTCATGCGCTCTAAGCCCGGCCCGTGCACAGTTAGGAGGATTGGCCGCTATCTGAGCGGTACCACCCATCCTACCCTACTACCTGACACCCTTATAGTGATCCCCTAAAAAGATAAGAAGAAAAAGATAGCACCGAGCCCAATCGCACCGCTGCTGCAACTCTCATTTCGAATGACTTCTCCAGTAGGCGATTGCCACCAAACAATGACTACACTACCTCAATCACAACCCAAATCCTAGAGGAAAACCTAATGCACAATAGGTAGCTCTTAACTTCGTCTGGTTGTGCCCATAACTCATCTTTTCATTTTATGTACCCATTTCTTGGGTAAAATCTCCCAACTATATTTGAAAATGGACCTATTCCATTGCTTCCTACCGGTTCTAATCCAAATGCTTACTCCTGTACTCCTATGTTTCACAAACCTGCGGCTCGTAGATTTGGCAATAGGAGAATGAAAAAAGATCTAGGATTGAAAGATCAAAGCTAACCTGGGTTAACTACTCTCTAGGAAGCTTCCCCGTCCTAATCTAAGGAATGAATGTAGGAAAGTCTTGTCTCTTCTTTTTTGGCCCTGATCTATCAATTGAGGGAGCAAAAAACAGGCTTTGCTCCCCTTTTTTTAAATGAAGAAAGAAAGAAGGGTTGAAGTTTAGAAAGTGAAATAGATTCAGCACCACCCTTGGGTGGGGAACAACTACTCCTTTTTTCTTTCCTCAACCATTCCTCTTCAAACTAAAGTATTCCGTTCCCATTGCTAAGGGGCTTTGAACACCTTGGGTGCGGGCTCGGATGGTTCACGGTAATTCATAGGGCAAATCGGATATGTAATTATTGGAATAATTGTTGGAGACTCAAATGATGGATATGCAAGCATGATAACTTATATGCTGTTCTATATCTCCATGAATCTAGGAACTTTTGCTTGCATTGTATTATTTGGTGGATGTTTTCTATTTACATTCCCGTCTCTTAGAAAGAGCCGCTAAATGATCAGACCAGACAGGTGCACTTCCCATTCTTATCTCGGGCCATCATCATCCCCATTGAATCCACTTCTCCCATGCCTCAGAACTATTGAAATCGGTTTCAGTCCCATAAGTAGAAAGTTCATATTCTTCAGTCATTGATAAATAGTTTTTTGGACAGTCTCTTTAGCCCTATGTCTCTTATCCCTAGGAGGCCTTCCTCTACTAGCTAGTTTCTTTGGAAAACTCTATCTATTCTGGTGTGGATGGCAAGCAGACCTATATTTCCTGGTTTCAATAGGACTCCTTACGAGCGTTCTTTCTATCTACTATTATCTAAAAATAATCAAGTGAGGACGAGACGAGGTGACATACTACGATCACACACTGAAGTTCCGCCCTTTGGCTCGGCAACTCCACTAGACACCGACCTCCTAAAACCGACCTCTCTGCTAATTGGAATTGAGGCTTACTGCCGCTTGGTACTATACTTCTTCCTGCTAGACTCTTTCAATACCCAACCCTCTTAAGTGTTTTCAAACTTGGCTTATAGGATTTCCAGTGGAAAGGTAGCTTTGCTCGCTTCTTTACCCTTGTACGCACAAATCTAGCTCATAGCAGCACTTTCGAGTTCAGTTACTTAAGTACAGAGACTGGAGCCAGGTTGTTCCAAGAATTGGCATGAAATGCTTGAGATACGATCTTCATTTTATTATAATACTCACTTTTTTTGAAACATTTCTGGTAGTTTTGGTAGATGAAGAGGGAATTGTGAGAGCGGACGTTCCTTTTAGAAGAACAGAATCCAAATATAGTGTTGAACAAGTAGGCGTAATGGTGGAGTTCTATGGTGGCGAGCTGCTGCAGCAGGCTTTGAAAAGGGAATTGATCGTGATTTGGAACCTGTTCTTTACATGACCCCTCTTAACTAAGATTTTTTATTTATACCTGTTCTAGTTTTTTTCTGTTCTGGCTCGGTTATTCCATCTAGCCGAGCCACAATTGGGATCGCGCATGAAAAGGCTAAACATAGCCTTTTTCTTTTCCTCGGGACAGTGGGCTAGTCTCGTGCCTGTGTTTTTGAGTTGGGGTACACAATCTTCCTTGTGACTGCCATTTCCATCGGCCTAGCTTCTCTATAGTTCGAATATAGCCCTCTTCCTTCTTACCAATGGAATACCTAGTAATTCAAAGGATAAATGCATTTTTGGCATGCGGTCGGTAGGGTGTACTTCCCTCTTCCTCACTTCTAGGAAGAAAGTCTCAGACCATATGTCATCGAAGACAGATCGCTGATTTGGAGACTACCTAATAGTATGATCTATATCATCCAGGTGGAGTATGCATGAAAGAGTCAGATGCTTAGCTCCTGGTGCAACAACAAGTACCAGCTTAACATGGGGAGGCGGCGAGTTAGTAGCTGTAGGCGGCAAAGTAGCTTTGTTACCTATTCTCTTTCTTTTATTTTTATATTGTATAGAGAGTGGTAAGTTATTGCACCATCTATGGGAGGTTGAATAGCTGCATAAGTAGTAGTAGGAGCATGGGCACTAGGAAAAGAAAAACAAGTTCTAACCCCATTCTAGGAGTTCCCACATGGATTGGATTCCCTCAAAATTGTGTGGAAAGGTCATTAGAGGCTCCTCTCGAGGACATACAAGAAGGATCCATTGACCGGGTATGTGGAGGATTGGGTTGCTTCCAATCCTACTTTCATGAGTGATGTTTTAAATTATAATTAGAAGAATCTCGATTTGTCAAGTCTCATGATCGTATCAAGATCTATGTAAATTAGGAGAGGAAATAGGAATGAATTAAAGAAAGTAGGACTATCTGCAGATAAAGTTGTTAGAGCGAGGTATTGCAAGGATGGATTCGAGAATGGTGGCCCATGTTTCTCTGGGACTATGTTTAAAACCTTGACGAGCTTACCATTCTTGACATGTTGGTTGTTTTTAACCATAAACCAATTCAATCAAGAAAAGTTCCTGCTTTTGGGCTGCTTTGTGAGTCCTAATGTGGTACGGATAGAAATTTGGGTTCTTCGCTTGCTCTTCTCATGTTATATATCGCGACTCTAATAGAATCTAAGGCTCAGCTCTCTTCTCTATTTGCTTGCAATGCGTTGCCTATCAAAGTAAAGCCTCCTTCAGGAAATGACCCTACGATGAATGCAATCTACATTCTTCCAAGCCGAGATCGATCCCGATGTCACCTTTCAAGAACAGTAGATTAATCTAATCTCTCGCACTTACTAGATGTACCTTTTTGATTTTTTATTAGTAACAAGTAAATACTTTGTTTGGGCATAAGAAACTTAAGAGACGCATTCTATCACAAGCCGTTCCTACCAAGAAAAAAGTGTAGCACCGATAAATCCATGAGATAGATAATAGAAAAATCTCCATTGCTTTCCTTCTCTGCCTGTCTATTTAGTAGGAGAGGAAATAGGAATGAATTAAAGAAAGTAGGACTATCTCCAGATAAAGTTGTTAGAGTGAGGTATTGCAAGGATGGATTCAAGAATGGTGTTCAGAACAACGCTTGTCCGCCTGCTACAAAAAAGTAATAAGAGAAACGCACAAACCAATCAATCGTATCGGTCTTATTGAAGAATTTGGAATGAAAAGAAGAGTAATGCTTCCTAGCATGGAACAGAGAATAGGACCACCCCATGCACCTTGACTATAGCTTTGCAGTGACAACCTTGATCGAATGTGTAGGATAGGTGGGAGGTAAAGGTTGAGAGAGAAAAAAGCTGATCTTAGTGAAACAGCGGGTTGGTGGAACAACTGGACAATACTAAGTATCTAGCTTTGCTCACCTTGTTGAAACAATCGAGGAACCCTAGATGCTATCGCAGTAAAGAATCATCAACAAGGGCGTTCTAGTGCATTGTAGATTCTTATCCAAGACTTGTATCATTTGATGATGCCATGTGAATCGCTAGTTCTTTTGGGGTTATAGTCGATGTTTCTTTCTTAGTTCCATCACTACTACTAAACTAAACTTGGGGTTTGTGAGCCAAGATAAGACCGGCTCGGGATCATGGCACCCTTTTCTATCAGATAGGAGGGGATCTTGTACAAAATAGACTTCTAAGTAATAACCCCATAGATCCTATATCTATATATATAAAGAGGCAATCGTGTCAGGAAGCGGCTTTTTCTTTGGCCAAACGCTACTGTTTGACTTAGAAACACCAACAATTTGTGATTCCATATCATGGTACACACTATGCACTACAAAGTTTATTTTAACAGAATTTTACTTATTTAAACAAATTCTCCTACATAAATTTACAAAGAACCTTAATTGATAATGTTGTTAACATTTCATGCAACATATGAAACATCACATATGCAACATATGAATGCTATAATAATTGAAACATAAAATGCACAAATGCCATGACACTTAGTGATTATGCTTGATGATGCTCATGATCAAGTTTTAGTTGCTTTTTAACATCTAGGATGTTACAATCATGCCCCGTTAAAGAAATCTCATCCCGAGATTATGGAGTGACAAAAGTCTGGGGTTGAGTAATGGAAAAGGAAATGTGTCAAGCACATTAACTTACTAGAATTTCACAAAGCAATAAGGATTGGTTCAGGAATTATAATTGAGATCAATTTTAGGTTGTAAGTAAAGGAATTTAGGAAATTCAGGAGAAACACGGACATGAATTTCCAAAAGAGGTTCCAAGGAGAGCGAAAGTACATTAATTGTGGACTATAATGGATTATAACCGTAGACCCGATAACAGTGAGGAACCGGTAGTATTTCCTTTATGACCGTGGTCTATATGAGACCCTAGGTTTTGATGCTGTACCGTGGTCATGGATCATGGTACCATCATAGGACACAATTGCAGTAACTTTCAACCAACACATGTCAGCTACCAGAATCAAGATATAGCATGTGTCGTGGTAGAAAAAGACAAGGCCTGACACAAGCATAGATTGAGAAGTCAAGGATTGGCTAGGTTTTCGTATTGAGTTGGCATAGTAAATAAGTGCATCTAGAAGTTCCCTAAGCATTAGGAACTTATGGAGCGAAGATCATCAAAGAAAAGTTCATTGGTAGAAACCTGATACATGACGAGATTCATTGAAACAAAATAGCTATAACGAAGAATAGTTGTCCCCAAACTGTAAGGAGGGAATCTAAATCATCATTTTATTTTAACCTTATGTGAATGATATGATGCATGCTCGTCCTATTCGTCTTCTCAACGTTAGCTGGACACAAGTTAATTATATAGGGCAATACTTTATACACTATCTTCACTCTGGCCCTGACAAGATGTTGACAGGCACTAGGCATAGTGTTGTCGAAGAAGTTCAATTCTTCACTTGACTTGTTGAGGAAGAGTTGAAGTCTTTTCCGCGTCTTTTACTTAAGTCACCAGAAAGCCTTCACGAAACTTGGACATCAAGTATAAGGGAGGTTAAGGAACATTTTTAATTTGTTGGGTTCAAAACTTTTAATTTATAAATTCCTTTTGAAGTTTTCAAAAGTAATGTTGTAGCAAATCCAAGTATGAGCTCTGATACCAGCTGTGGCAGAACCACCCAAATTATATAGCCCACGTGCACCTGTAATTGTCCTAAGGACCTATGATTGCTGCACACAAGAGCCAGATAACTTTGGTAGTCTGTCGGGTGTCCTCAGGGAACCCCAAATCATCCATATTTTACAACTCATATAGGATCAACACGGAGTTACCACAACATTTGGTAAAACATATCATACATCAGAGTGCAGAAGAATTATAACATTAGTTTACAAAACGTGTTCAAATAAAACTTAACTAAGTTCCAATTGATGAGTAGAATTTGCAGTAGCGACTTAGGTAAAGCATCTAAGGTAGAAGAGATGTCCAGATCATGTCGAGCCCACTAACATGACCTCAACTAGCAGTATGAGTCAGATCCTACAACAGGGGTTAACCAACCCTGAGTGTCGGTGTTTTGAGTAAACACCAACGAGTAAATTTGTATATTGCGCGTCTGGCTCGGATGGTGTGCTAAGAAGATACAAGGGTTATACTGGTTTGGGCCAAATGTCCCTACGTCTAGTTTTGGGCTGCTTGTGTTACCAGCACTGAGTTTGTAGTAGGGGGTTACGAACTGGCGAGAGAGGGAGGTAGCTCCCAAGTCTCTGTGGTTCGATTGCTCGGTGTCTGATATGGTGCGGTGAACTGATGCTATGTGATGCACTTGTTTGATGAATCGGTTCCCCTTAGTAGGATGCCCTGCTTTCCCTTTTATAGCCCAAGGGACAGTAGGGGTTACAGCCCAAGGGAAGAGGAAAAAAGAAAGAGAAATAAGGCTCCCAAAGGTGTGCCGTCCTCCTATTCATGTGGGTCCCTTTGACCCTGTAGATCATGGTGGCAGCGGCATTGCACCGGGGTCCTGTTGGCTGCTACAGCATACGTGTGGGAGTCGTGTGCCGTTCTTGTCTTTCGTCCCATCCGAGCAGACGAAATGGTCAAAGGGTCCCCTAACAGAGGCCATACGGGGGGCTGGTGGTACAGTGCTAGCCAACTAACACTAGTTGACTATGTTGGACGGTGGTCAGGTAGGGAGTTGGCAGCACAGTGTCGGCCTGTTGACGTGGTGGGCGATGTGAGTCTCCCAGCATGGCCTGATGCGACCGCCAGTCGCATCAGGATGCGTCCGAGACGTGCTCCTAGGCGTGCGCCTCCATGCCATAGTGGTTGAAGCGGTTCAGGTCCCACCATGGGGCCACTGCTTTTGTCCGATAGCAAATCCGACCCCCAGGAAATGGATGAGACAGAAATCTCACCCTAGGGGCCGGGCGAGGCAGAATCTGACCCTCGAGGGTCAGGTGAGGCAGAGCCCTCCTCGTGGGACTGGATGAGTCGGAGCCCACGCCTTGGGGTCAGACGAGGTAGAAACCTCATCCTCAGAGTTGGACGAGGCGTGGCTCGACCCCTGGGGGTCGGACGAGGCGAAAACCTCATCCTTGGAGTTGGACGAGGCATGGCCCGGTCCCTAGGGGTCGAACAAGGTCGAAATCTCTCCCTGGGGGCCGAGCGAGATGGAATCCGACCCTTAGGGGTTAGGCGAGGCAGAGCCCTCCCCGTAGGACTGGACAAGTCGGAGCCCATGCCTTGGGGTCACATGAGGCGAAAACCTCATCCTCGGAGTTAGACAAGGCATGGCCCAACCCCTGGGGGTTGGACGAGGTAGAAACCTCATCCTCAGAGTTGGATGAGGCGTGGCCTGGCTCCTGGGGGTCGGACGAGGTAGAAACCTCATCCTTGGAGTCGGACGAGGTCGCAGTTGCGTCCTTGACCATCGAAAGAGCCGACGTGATGCTCATTAATCCTTTGGCTCAGATACCCAGGTATAGATATCCGACAGTAGCCCCCTGAGCCTTTGGAGGAGTGAGACACTCCTGCAAAGGCTTTATGCGATTTGTCGCTCCTATGGTCATTGTGGCATGGAGGCGGGTCATTTATTGGAACTTTGGCATTTCCCCCTTGGTTCATTGTACCGCGTAGGATAACCGAGTAGGATTAAGGCACCTAGCCTCCATGTGGGGGACTGGCCAAGGCCACGGAGGCACGCTGTGCAAACATAGGCGCCCAACCCCTGAGGAGGAGACACGCTGGTAATCCGATTTCCATCGGTTGTGCACGAGCACACCTGGTGGGTGCAGCCCCGAGCCTTTGGAGGAGTGAGACACTCCTACAAAGGCTTTTTGTGATCCGTTGCTTGAGGGTGCATGGGAGTACTATTTGTTATTATCGCTTTGTAGGATAGCGAGCTGCGTATGACACTCGTCGTTTGTCTACGACCACGTGTTCAGTCTCTTTGCGATGCCGAGCCCTCGAGCCTCCGCGCGTAGCAGGGGTCCGGTCGGGGGGTTGGTTTGTCTTGTGATCGTCACCCCTCATGCGTCCATTCGCTAGGGCGGAGGGGCTGAGCCATCCCGTGCTTTCCTCATTGGATGGAGCACGGTGCTCGATGAGTTGTTAACAGGCTTGTTCGAGTGGAGCCCCAGCATCCCCTTCATGGGGGCCCGGTTCGTGGTTAGCTAGTGACTGACTCTAGATTCTTGGTGGCCGATCAATATAGTTCTCAGATCTGTTCGACTGGTCCGAGGGCTCGATGCCTTTCTTCGAGGAAAAAACATGGACCTTGCATCATCCAAGACTCGAAACGAGGGTCAGGACGCCCGTGACGCTTCACGCGCCATGGGTATTGGCCGCTAGTGGGCCCATCCTTAACCTCCCCTCACTCTAGGGTGCCCTAGAGCGGCTGTGAACTCACTGGTGGGCCAGCCTTTGAACTCCTAGGCGTTAATGGGCCATGAGAGCGTTTTCAGCTCCGTATCACACTTACCTGCGGCAGCCCATAGCCTTTGAAGACGAACCATCACCCGGTGGATCCTTCACGGGGAAGATTTGGATAGGCATGTGCTCATCTCTCAAGGCGGTGATGTGACTGATGCTGCAAGGAATAGTGAGGGCATGAGCCCCAAAAGAAATGGATCTGGCGAGGAGTGGGGCGTGTTAATTTAGGCGGACGGTTGGTACCTCGCCCGTTCTGCCCTTACCTTATAAACGGAACCATTTCTCTCCAACCTTCGTATGCGCAGCCATATCCTTGCCCCTCCAGTCTTTCTGCCTTCCACTCTCGAGTTATGGCCTTCGCTCCCCTATTTCTACTCCACTACCAGCGAAGCCCTCGCTCTCTAGCCCTACGCCACTACCGGATCTTCTGCATTGCCATCCCCATCCCTCGATGGAGCCGTGGCCTCACTCCGATGTTCTCCATGCATGCATGGAGGGCCTAGTTAAGAAGGGCCTTCTCTGCGCAAGGACCGCGGCAATGGAGTGGATCGTACCTGGTGGCGAGGATGTGCCATTGCCACCGGATGGCTACATCGTCTCCTTCGTCCCCTTCCACGAGCGTGGGTTCGTGACTCCTCCCCACCAATTCCTCTGAGGGCTGCTGCACTACTACGGGATTGAGCAGCAACATCTAAATCCCAATGGGATTCAACACATCTCGGCCTTTGTCGTGCTGTGCGAGGGGTATCTAGGGATCGAGGCCCCCTTCGAGCTGTGGAAGTATTTCTTTGCCATCGAGCTGCAGAAGAAGAATGAGAAGAAGAAGCCAGACCTGGCGGTGCCGATGGGATGTGCGAGCATCCATCTTCGGGGCAATCGGGCATCGGAGTACATGTCCATCCCCTTGTTGAAGTCCAACAAGGGGTGGCATAAGCTCTAGTTCTACCTGAGGAATGACGACTCCCCCCTTGTCAATCTTCATCGGCCGTCTGATCGAGGAGGCACCGAACGTGTGGAGGTACGGGCCCATTAGGAGGGAGCAGAAGAGGCTCGGTGACATCCTCAAAGCCATCATGACTCTGAAGGGATACGGTCTTCACAGAACTGGCATCGTCAAGGCATACCACGTCAGGAGGCTAGCGCCGCTGATGGCTCACACTCTTCGATGTGGAAGATGACACCGGATTCCACGCCCAAAGGGACGGTGATGGTCGCCGGTGAGGCTCTCA
Organism: Miscanthus lutarioriparius; assembly: GCA_904845875.1. Lineage (NCBI taxonomy): Eukaryota > Viridiplantae > Streptophyta > Magnoliopsida > Poales > Poaceae > Miscanthus > Miscanthus lutarioriparius. Next base: position 34,588,832 of record CAJGYO010000019.1, on the reverse strand, counting down.
GCATTGGTGAAATGGCACAATGCCTCAAGGAGGTGATGGAGTGCCTGGCGGATCCATCGGTGGATGTTGCCCCGGTGTACCTAGTCCCAGGGCATCCCACAATGCGGCCGGACGTGGGTTTGGTCGAACTGCGCCTTCTTTGAGTCTATTTCCTTGGCCAACCCTCCTTTGTTCTCAGATTCTAAGCGCTGGTGTTTGCAGCCTAGCCTCATCATCCGTGAGTCTGACCCACCACTACCTGAGGACATGGCCAGGAGGGTGGCGAACCACACCACGGCCGAGGCGGCGAAGGCAAGGAAGGAGCAGAAGAAGGCGAAGAAGAAGCGAGCGAAGCTCCAGCGTGGAAAGCACGAACAAGGCTTGGAGGAGAGCGATGGTGATGAGGAGGAGGGAGATGAGGAAGAGGAGGTGGATGAGTCTGACCCCAACATCCCATGGGGTGTGCTTGCGCTTGAGGATGAGCAAGCCGATGTGGGGCAGGCCAACTTGACCCCGATTCCGCAACACGCCCCGGTGCAAACCAAAGAGGATGCGCCTCCAAGATCGGCAAGGGAGGACGCTCCCTCGAGGTCTGAGGAGCAAGTCCACCCTGCTTTGATCGACCCCACTAGGGAGCGAAGTGGCCAGTTGCCGATGTGGCGGAGTCGGAGTTGAGTGGCCAGCCCCTGAAACATCCTTGGATAATGGTGTCGAGGTGAGTTAATGACTTCTTCGCCCTTTCGTTGCGATCTCAGATTTTGTCATGTGACGTTGGTGCTTTCCACAGGACCATCCTCAGCAATAGCCTGGAGTTGGAACTATGGAAGATCCTAGCACGTCGACCTATCCCCTAGGAGCCTACTAGCATGGTGCAGGGGGCGCGCCATGATGGCGCTGAGGTAGGCACGACGCCGCCTAAGGAAGCGGGGGAGGCGGAGGCGCCAAATGCGCCGGTCGATGCAGTGATGGCTTGGACTTTAGAGCACAAGTTGCAACCTCCTCTGCCATCTGAGGGTCCACTCCCGAGGGAGCGCCGGTGATGGAGGAGGTATCGTCAGCTCCTGTTGGGCTGATGCCGATGGTTGTGACGGTTGACCCCTCTGCTAGGCCTGGGCCCTCTCGGTCCCTTGTCTGACCAGGCGACGATTTGCTCGTGTGGGGAAGAAACCGGCTCCACTAGGCTAGGCGGCTAGACCCGAGCGACTTGGTGTTCACCTTCGATGACCGGCGGAGGAGAAGGACTGGACGAGCGTGCGCTCGGGACTTGAATCCGTAGTTTGCTCTTTGACCGACGTGTTGGGGGTGTTGAAGGATGATGTCGCCCTGGCCGGCCAGGTTTGTCATGTCTCCATGTTTTCTACTTCTGAGCCCTATTTTTATAATTCTAACCTGATTTTTCATAGTCCCTTGCGATGCATACCGGGAGAAGTCCCTATTCCTCCGTCGTGAGAGGGAGGTCTGGGGGCTTGCTGTCGAAGTGCCGTGGCTGCAGGAGGAGCCTCTAGACCATGGAATGGGAAGCCCATCAACACGTCAACGAGGCCGAGGACAGGATCAATGCTACAGTCGCTAAGGCCAGGGAAGATGCCATAGAGCTTGGACGACTCCGCCCAGCCCTCGACCTTGCTCGGCGCGCGCTCAAAAACTAGCAGAAGTCAAAGGAAGAAGTCATGGGCCTAGCCACCGCCTTGGCCAGGGATGTTGGCGTGCTCTAGTGGGAGAAGATAGTCCTTGAGGAGCAAGTGAACTGTGAGGCTCTGGTTACCTCCTTGCTTTGACATTTGCAGTCAGTTTTTTGATGCTCTTTGATTTTCGGCTTGGGCAGCCCTATAGAGGCAACTCTCCGAGGTGCGAGGTCAACTCCAGTCGGAGAGCGACGACCACGATGCCTTGCGCACTGCCGTTGGGTTTGTCTTTGATGACCTCAGGGTCGCCCTGGCCGTGGAGACAAGCTCACTCGCAGTCTGGGTTACCTAGATCCCGGACCGGGCGTGCACACTCACAAGGAGGCCCTGCACACTAGCGTCCATTTTGCGTTCGCCATTGCCCGCTCCCACTACGCTAACATCGACCTACCGGTGATCAGTGAGGGCTTCGTGCCTGGCTACACTAACACCGAGCTGGACAAAATTGAGAAGGAAGCGGTGCTCCCGGCATAGGACCTAGTGGAGAAGGTCAGAGAAGAAATCCTACCAAAGAGTGTTTAGTCAGATAGCTAAGTCTGGTGTCGGTTCTTTTGTAAAGACTTTTATTATGGCCGGAAACGTTGTTTGGCCTCTTTATATATATATATAAAGTTTGTTGTGATCCGTCCCTTATTTTATGTTAAGGCACTAGAAACTTAAGTTGCGAGCGACTAAGTAATGATCACGCTGGTGAGCAAGCGATGCCGTAGCCGTTAGGGCATAGGCTTTTTGCATTTTGACCAGCTTTACTCATTGTTAGTTTTTGGCAACTCTTATTTCTAGGCCTCATCATAAAAAGAAGGGTCGGATGGGAAAATGTTTCTGAGTATATGTACTCCTATCAGCCCCCGAGTAAAACTCGACCCTAGGTAGTTGTCGGGGTCGGGTGTTACTAAAGACCGATCAGATCGGAAGCGAACCCGATAGGAGGTAACATTTTTTGGTTTTTGCAGAAACAATACTTAGTTCGATAAGCAAATCGGAAGCTTTGGAACAGAAAGACTAAGGGTAAAAGTGACGTAGCTACTCGATGTTCTAGGCGTTGGCGATGGCATTGCTGTCATCGGTCTTGAGCTTGTAGGTGCCAGGTCAGAGTGCTTCTGCGATGACGTACGGTCCTTCCCACGGCGCTAAAAGCTTGTGGTGATTTTTGTTGCTCTGGATGCGGCGAAGGACTAAATCGCCTACGCCAAAGGCACGACCCCACACGCGTCGGCTGTGATATCGCCTACTGGTATTTGGCCGAATAGAGCAGGGTGATGTCGCGTGCTTTGTCAAGTAGGTCCATGGCGTCTTCCAAAGATGCTTCATTTCCTTCCTCGTTGTAGGCCTTGAGCCTTGGCGCTCCATAGTCGAGGTCGGTCGGGAGGATGGCTTCGGAGCCGTAGACCATGAAAAGCGGCGTGTAACCGGTTGTTTAGCTACTAGACGTCCTTAGGCTCTAGAGTACCATAGGAAGCTCGGCGATCCATCATCCGCCAAACTTATTCAACCAGTTGAAGATCCTAGGCTTGAGGCTCTATAGGACCATGTCGTTTGCGCGCTCGACCTACTTGTTCGTGCAGGGGTGCGCTACGGTGGCCCAGTCGACGCAGATGTGATATTCATCATAGAATTGGAGGAACTTCTTATTGGTGAACTGCATGCCATTGTCCGTGATGATGGAGTTTGAGACTCCAAAGTGATGGACGATGTCCGTGAAGAACAACACGGCCTGCTCAGATTTGATCACGGTGATCGGCCGAGCCTCTATCCACTTCGTGAATTTGTCCACAGCGACAAGTAAGTACGTAAAGCCCCCGGGTGCGCTCTTGAGGGGCCCTACCAGGTCGAGCCCCTAGACCACAAATGGCCACATGATGGGGATCGTCTAGAGCACTTGGGCCAGTAGGTGAGTTTGCTGAGCGTAGTACTAGCTTCCTTTGTAGGTGCATACAACCTGCTCAGCGATGGTCACCACGGTTGGCCAGTAGAAACCTTGCCAGAATGCGTATCCGACCAAGGTTCTAGGTGCAGCGTGATGTCCGTAGACCCCTCCATTGATGTCTTCCAGCAGGTCCTTCCCTTGCTCGGTGGGGATGCAACACTATAGGACTCCGATGTGGCTGTGCTTGTAGAGCTCCCCTTTGATGATGATGAAGGACTTGGCGCGACGCGCGAGCCATCGGGCCTTTGTCTTGTCAGCAGGGAGCACCTCATGGAGGAGGCAACTGAGATAAGGTGTTCTCCAGTCGGTTGGAGGGTCAGGCTCTGCCACTAGGTCTTTGACGAGTTCCATGACCTCGGGGTCAGATGGAACTGAGGGTCGGTCAGCCCCCGAGCCCAGAACTGGCGGCTCGTTGCCAGCCTATTCTGGTTCCTCATATCAGACCGAGGGCTTGTGTAGGTCGCTAGCGAAGATGCTGGTGGGGATCGGCTCTTGGCTCAATGCCATCTTTGCTAACGTGTCGGCTGCTTCATTGAGCCACCTCGGGATATGGTTGAGCTCGAGGCCATCGAACTTGTCCTCTAGTTGTCGGACCTCATGACAATACGCAGACATCTTGGCGTTGTGGTAGCTTGACTCCTTCATGACCTGGTCAACGACCAGTTGCGAGTCATCTCGGACGTCAATCCATCGGATGCCCAACTCAATGGCAACGCACAAGCCATTGACGAGTGCCTCGTACTCAGCCACATTATTTGAAACCAAGAAATGGATGTGAATTTTTTTCCTCATGCCCACCCCATGGGGAAACAAAAACTAGCCCAACCCCGGTGTCCTTCTTCATCAGCAATCCAGCGAAGTACATCATCCAGCACTCCTGATCGACGGCTGGCGGTGGCATCTGGGTCTCAGTCCATTGGGCCACAAAGTCAGCCAATACTTAAGACTTGATGGCCATCCGTGGGGCATACGTGATGCCCTGATCCATCAGCTCAAGCGCCCATTTTGCGATTCTCCCTGTGCCTTCCTAGTTCTGGATAACCTCGCCGAGGGGGAAAGATGACACAACGGTCACCTGGTGTGAGTCAAAGTAGTGGCGTAGCTTCCTCTTGGTGATCAGGATGGCGTATAGGAGCTTTTGGATCTAGGGGTAGCATGTCTTGGAGTTGGACAAGACTTCACTAACGAAGTACATGGGGCACTGTACCTTGAGGGCGTGTCCCTCTTCTCCCCGTTCTACAACCAAGGCGGCGCTAACCACCTGAGTCATAGCTGCGATGTAGAGTAGGAGCGGCTCTCCCTCAGCCGGTGGGACAAGAATCGGGGCCTTTGTCAGGAGCACTTTGAGCTTGTCAAGCGCCTCCTGAGCCTTAGGCATCCATGTGAATCAGTTGGTTTTCTTCAGGAGCTGGTAAAAGGGGAGCCCCCATTCGCCAAGGCACGAAATGAAGTGACTAAGCGCTGCGAGGCACCCGGTAACCTCCTGAACTCCCTTCAGGTTCAGAATCAGGCCCATCTTCGTGATGGCTGAGATTTTTACCGTGTTAGCTTTGATGTCATGCTCAGAGATGATGAATCCGAGTAGCATGCCCCTTGGGACCCCAAAGACACATTTCTATGGGTTGAGCTTGATGCCATTCTCTCAGAGCTTCCTGAAGGCCTGCTCTAGGTCAGCCACGAGTTGGTCGGTCTGCTTGGACTTGACTATGATGTCATCCACATAAGCCTCAACGGTCTACCCGATGAGGTCTCCAAAGCATTTGGTCATGCAATGCTGGTACGTAGCCCTAGTGTTCTTGAGTCCGAACGACATTGTAGAATGATCCAAATGGGGTGATGAAAGAGGTCGCGAGCTGGTCGGACTCTTTCATCATGATCTGATGGCACCCGGAGTACGTATCAAGGAAGCATAGGGTTTCGCACCCCGAGGTCGAGTCAACTACCTGATCTATGCATGGCAAAGGAAATAAATCCTTTGGGCACGCCTTATTGAGGCTGGTGTAGTTAACACACATTCACCATTTCCCACTTTTCTTTTTTACAAGAACAGGATTGGATAACCGCTCTGGGTGGTATACTTCCTTGATGAAATCAGCCACCAAGAGCTTAGCGATTTCTTCACCGATGAGCCTCCATTTCTCCTCATTGAAGCAGCGCAGGCGTTGTTTGACCGACCTAGAACCCAACTTGATCTTCAAGGCATGCTCAGTGACTTCCCTCAGAATTCCTGGCATGTCCGAGGGTTTCCACGCAAATATGTCTCGATTGGCGTGGAGGAAGTCAATGAGCGCGCCTTCCTACTTGGGGGAGAGGGCGGTGCCGATGCGCACTATCTTGTCGGTAGAGTTGTCGAGGTCGACGAGGACCTCCTTGATGTTCTCCATAGGCTCAAAGGATCCGATCGCCCGCTTTGCATCGGGCGCTCCTTCAGCGATGTCCTTCCCGACAGCTGCAAGCTCCTCAGAAGTGAGGGTTGTCGAAGCGAGCTCGTAGCTCTCAACCTCGCACTCATAGGCCCTCTAGAATGAAGTGCCGACGGTGATGACCCACGCGGGCCTGGCATCTTGAGCTTGAGGTAGGTGTAGTTGGGGACGGCCATGAACTTCGCGTAACATGGTGGCCCCAGAATGGCGTGGTAGACCAGGGGGAACCCGAATACCTCGAAGGTGAGGGTCTATGTCCTATAGTTGGATGGATTCCCGAAGGTGACAGGTAGGTCGATCTGCCCGATCGGTATGGCCTGCTTTCCCAGCATGATGCTATGGAAAGGCGCCCTGGTCAGCCGGATGCACGCTCGGTCGATGCCCATAGTGTCGAGCATCTCGGTGTACATGATGTTGAGGCCGCTGCCCCCATCCGTCAGTACCTTGGTCAGCCGCTTTGTGCCAACAATAGGGTTGACCACGAGCGGGTACCTACCTAGGTGTGTGACGCTATCCGGGTGGTCGGATCGGTCAAAGGTTATGGGAGACCCTGACCATTTGAGGAAAGTGAGCATGGTAGGCTTGGCTTCATAGAGCTCTCGACGCACGAGCTTCTATCGGCACTTGGAGCCATATGCCTCTGGCCCACCGAAGATCATGAGCCGCTGTCCTTCTCGCTGACATCGTCGGCTTCTGCCTCAAGCTTCTTCTTCTGCTTCATTTCTTGGAGCCGCTGGTGAAGAAGTGCTTCATGAGGGAGCGGTCCTTGTACATGTGTTTGAAGAGGAAGGCATGGTTTGGGCATGACCCCTCAAGCAGCTTATCGAAGTGATTGGGGGTGCCCTCGGTCGACGCTCGACTGGCTTTTCGTTCGGTGGTGGCCATGAGCGAGCCCCCACGCCCTCTCCGGTTCTTCTTCTTATTCAAACGGTCGGAGGGGCCTTCGTCGGCATCCTCATCCCACTTGGCCTTGCCTCTGGAGCGATAAAAAATTGCTCGAACCACCTCCTCATCGGAAGCATGACTGGTCACGATGTCAAGGAGTTCCTTAGTAGTCCATGGACCCTTGTGTCCCAACTTATGGACCAGGGACTTGCAGGTGGTCCCTAATAGGAAGTCTCCGACGACGTCGGCATCGACGACATTGGGAAGCTCATTGCACTGCTGGGAGAAGCATCGGATGTACTCACGAAGAGTTTCTCCCGACTTCTGTCGGTAGTTCTTCAAGTCCTAGGGGTTCCTAGGGCACGTGTAGGTGCCCTAGAAGTTCCCCACAAAGATTTGTTTCAGGTCCACCCAACTTTGAACGTAGTTGGGCGGAAGGTGCTCCAACCATGTTCACACCGAGTCGGCCAGGAACAGGGGGAGATTGCGGATGATGAAGTCATCACTGACCGCACCGCTGGCCCGGTAGGCAAGCCGGTAGTTCTTGAGCCACAAACCAGGGTTTGTTTCCCTGGAGTATTTCAGGATGTTAGTCAGAGGGAGATATTGGGGCGGGAGTGCCACCTTGAGGATATGCCAACTGAAAGCCTGGGGCCCTGTTGGCTCGGGGCTATGACTCTAGTCCTCCTTGCGGTCATAGCGTCTGCCCTGTCGAGGGTGGTAACCACGGCTGGTGCCCTCCCCCGCATCGTTGTGGGTACACCAGTGGGCATTGAGGGTGTAACACGCGTCACAGTTGCGGCCGAGGTGCTCCTACACCAAAACCGTGATGTGTGGCCTGCCGCCATGCGACGCTTGGTGGACTGATGCATCCTTGTTGGGCCGCACTGTGGGCGTGCGCTGGCTAGCGTTGGGCTCCCGTCGCTGAGACAGCGAGCTCTCGGCCTACTACACAGCCGCATGCTTGAGCAGCATGCGAATCTCATGGTGAGCCTGTGGATCCTCGGGCATCATAGGCTCCAAAAGTCCCCTGAGCAAGGCTGTCGTAGCAGCAATGTTCTGGCTTGCCCGGGCAAAGTGCGGGAGCACTTGATCATCCTCGATGATCCTCCAATTTACATCATGGGCCATGGCACGTGCGTGTCCCCCATCTCTGTGGTGCTCGATCTCGCGATTGAGCTCTATGCGTTCCTGCTCGAGTTGGAGTCATGCTTCCTCAAGCTCTAGGTGTTGGGCCTTTAGCTGCTCCACCCGCAGGCGGGGTGGGGCTCCTGCATCCCCCTCAACCTCGTCGTCATGGTTGTTCATCGGGGTAGCCTCCTCCTCATGGAGCTTTCAACGTGTCCCTCGAGGGTACCTGTCATGAAGCATTCAGGAGAGGGGTGATGGCTCCCCCTGCTAGAGTCAGAGCCAGAGAGCGACTCCGGCTCCTATGTGAGGAGGTCATGGAAAGACTCCGCGATGTGTTCGATCACCCCCATGAACTGGTAGTTCACATGGGATGGAATCATACGTTGTGCCACAAGGTGGCCAATGGTCTCTACGGCATTGCGGAGACCGAACAGGAGCACTATCGGGGCGCTATGAATGAGGTATTCTAGGGAGAGCAGCTCTCCCCTGGTAAGCTATGCCATGATGTTGGCGAACGAGAAGGTAAGGTGGCGTAGGCTCTCCCGGGATGGTTGGGGTCCCAGGAAGACACTGAGCTGATGCTCCAACCTCTCATAGTCAAAGTCGAGGAGCTGGCCGCTTCTGAGGGCGTGGGCCTCCGGCGCATGCAGCCGCAGTTCCTCGAGCGCCTCGGTGATCGTGTCGAGGCCGGTGGAGTGGAGGGGTTGAACGACAACGGGCGCCCGTGCCATTTCTCCCCTCGCCGAGACAATGAAGTCTAGGTCCCGAAAGTGCACATGTGTGGCCAGGACCCAGCTGATGTCGTGATTAGCCATCTGAGGCCTGATGTTGATGTTGAGACGCGCAAAAGTCCCCTACCTGGCGTGCCAATTGTCGGTGTTTTGAGTAAACACCAATGAGTAAATTTGTATATTGCACGTCTGGCTCGAATGGTGTGCTAAGAAGACACAAGGGTTATACTGGTTCAGGCCGAATGTCCCTACGTCCAGTTTCGGGCTGCTCGTGTTACCACCACTGAGTTTGTAGTAGGGGTTACAAACTGGCGAGAGAGGGAGGTAGCTCCCAAGTCTCTGTGGTTCGATTGCTCGGCGTCTGATATGGTGCGATGAACCGATGCTATGTGATGCACTTGTTCAATGAATCAGTTCCCCTTAGTAGGACGCCCTGCTTTCCCTTTTATAGCCCAAGGGACAGCAGGGGTTACAACCCAAGGGAAGAAGAAAAAAGAAAGAGAAATAAGGCTCTCGGAGGTGTGCCGTCCTCCTCTTCGTGTGGGTCCCGCTGACCCTGTAGATCATGGTGGCAGCGACGTCGCACTAAGGTCCTATTGGCCGTTGTAGCATATGTGCGGGAGTCATGCACCATTCTTGTCTTTCGTCCCATTCGAGAGGACGGAATGGTCAAATGGTCCCCTGACAGAGGCCATACGGGGGGCTGGCGGTATAGTGCTAGCCAATTGATCGCTGGTTGACTGACGTTGGACAGTGGTCAGGCAGGGAGTTGGCAGCACAGTGCTAGCCTGTTGATGCGGTGGGCGATGTGAGTCTCCAGCATGGCCTGATGTGACCGCCAGTCGCATCAGGATGCATCCGAGACGTGCTCTCAGGCATGCACCTCCATGCCGTAGTGGTTGAAGCGGTTCGAGTCCCACCCTGGGGCCACTGCTTTTGTTCGATAGCAAATCCGACCCCTAGGGAATGGATGAGATGGAAATGTCACCCTGCGGGCCGGGCGAGACGGAATTCGACCCTTGGGGGTCAGGCGAGGCAGAGCCCTCCCTGTGGGACCGGATGAGTCAGAGCCCACACCTTAGGGTCGGACGAGGCGGAAACCTCATCCTCAGAGTTGGACGAGGCGTGGCCTAGCCCCTGGGGATCGGACAAGGCGGAAACCTCGTCCTCGGAGTTGGACTAGGCATGGCCCAGCCCCTAGGGGTTGGACGAGGCAGAAATCTCGCCCTAGGGGCCAGGCGAGACGGAATCCGACCCTCGGGGGTCAGGTGAGGCAGAGCCCTCCCCATGGGACCAGATGATTCGGAGCCCACGCCTTGGGGTCGAACAAGGCAGAAACCTTGTCCTCAGAGTTAGACGAGGCGTGGCCTAGCCCTTGGGGGTTGGACGAGGTGGAAACCTCATCCTTGGAGTTGGACGAGGCGTGGCCCGGCCCCTGGGGGTCAGACATGTTCACAGTTGCGTCCTTAAGCATCAGATGAGGCAACGTGATGCTCATTAATCCGTTGGCTCGGATACCCGGGTATAGATATCCGACACTGAGTACTTGAGGGTACTCAACAAGTCTTACCCGACCAAAAGTAAAAACTCCAAGGGCATGCTGGCTTAAAGGAAAGATTGAAGAAGAAGTAACTTTTGCAGAAAAGCTTACTATGAGTGGATCCTTACTTTCAATGTTTTAGCCTTGTATTAAATTATTATCTGTATCTAGTTTGCACCTGTTCTAAATCAATCACTTCTTTATTCACCTCATGTCATGTTCATCTCTTATCCACAAGTAACCATATTCCATTGATTAACTATGATGTAGAGCAGAGAATCGAGTCTTCTTTTCTGCGAAGCAATGATGATTCAAATCTATTTGGCCCAGCTAGGGTTTCCTTACCACACAACATATGCAAGTCTAGGCTCGGACCCGAACCTACATATATCAACCCTCACTTAGATCCTCCAAAACATGAATGGGTCTAGCGCTACCCAAGGGCATAGTACTCCACCTCCCTATGCCACTCCTGACGGATTCATAGGAAGTGTACACGCTACTCTCGCCATCTCTCCACTCCCAATGCATGGTTGTCCTTTCACATAATGGAATAGCCGAGGTATTAGGCTTACTAGAGTATGTGGCCAGTACTACAAGGCCTCGACTCATAACAAGTCTACAATGGTACGGTCCTTAATTGACACAGGCAGGACTTAAAGTCTTTATTTGTAAATATTAGAGAAGGGTTTTATGCTCAGAGGCTTGCCTGCGTTACAGAGAAGACTCATAACAGGTCTACAACGGTACGGTCCTTAATCGACACAGGCAGGACTTAAAGTCTTTATTTGTAAATATTAGAGAAGGGTTTTATGCTCCGAGGCTTGCCTACATTACAGAGAAGGTTAGTTTCCACATAAAGATCCAGAAGTTAGACTTTGGCACCAACACCACTAGTGGATGGACCTTCTCCGAAACTTGATCAACACGAGTCTTCTCACTCTCGTATGAACTACACGTAATAAATGATGCTTTGCTTAAAATTATGGAATGTATGATATGATGCATGATGAGAGACATACAAGTGCATTATAGATCTTAAACTAACTTAAGAAAGTTGAGTACAACTTTCCTTTGCAGTACAACGAAGGTTACGCTACATAAAGAGAGGGCATGCACAAGCAACATACAAAGAGATGCATCACTCACACTACATCAGGCCTATACTAGATTAACACATACAAGTACTTCACCCAAACAGCAAATTAGAAGTAATTAAGGGCTTCACTTTTTATGTTAAACACCTCATGTTTGTCAACCTATAACAAGCATGGTCAAACTTTACAACTATATATAAAAACAACACTTCAAAGCAGTATGCAAACATGACTAATTAAAGGCTAATGACTTGATCAACACTAACAGCAGGATTACAAGATGTCTTAAGTGTACTAAGTTAACATTAATAAAGCATTAAGTTATACCATCAACATTTAAGCAAGAGAGAGCTAAACAATCAACTCGATCTAGTTACACACATATTCAAAACAGCAGCATAGCAGCTACTTTATTTAACCATAACTAGATATAAACATCCAACAAAGGTGATCCTAGACTTTTTGGAAAGCTTAAGAACTTATCTACAACTTTCTTATTATCATCAAAAGGTGATTTAACAACTAGCAAGGTCATACAACTCAGAAACAATTCTGTCCTAAATTGGGCAGAATCTGGCATCAAACTTTAAACAGTTATAACTGAAGTTCTAGAAAACCAAAGAAGGTGTTCTTGAACAACTTGGAAAGCTTATGAAAAGCACTTCAACACTTGTATTGTCACGAAGAGGTGTTTCAAAGATTATTTAGGGCAAAAAGCATCATCTTTCAGATCTGTACTGAAAGTAAACAGAAACAGATAGGAAAATTGCAAAAGGGATAACTCCTAAACTAGCAGGCCTAAAATCATGAAATTCTAGGACAATTAAGACATGGAAGTTATCTGTAACTTTTGTATTTAACACATTCACAGGAAACATGATTAGCATGGTGTAAACAGCCTCTAAACAGGAACTGCTCATGCAGCCATTTCAGCAAACATGTGCAACCAAGTGTTTTACTTAATCTACCAACAAGTCTAGGTATGAATAACTAATTACATGGATCATAAACCACTATTAACTCAGCTACTCAACATTAATCAAAGCTAGTATGAAACATACTTAAACATGAATATTACATGTAGGTGGAAACTTGCTTAAGCAACACACATTTACTAATTAACATATTAATAAGAGAGCATGTATACATGTTATCCAAAAGATTAAACTAGCATTACTATGCTTCAGCCATCATCTCAAGTCATTGCATACACATGGCAATCACTAACTAAACATTTGAGTAAATCATTTTAATTATTAACCAACAAGTGGACTACAATCAAATCGAGAAAGTAATTAAGTTGCCAAGGAACAGTAGAGGGTTTGATGTCCCAAGGTACACAATCAAAGTATAAAACTCACCAAAAAAGAGGCATTTAAACATACTTAAATTAATTAACCAACTTAGATTTATCAAAACAGGACCAAACTTTTTGTGAAGGTAGATATTAGCATGTAAAGCATACACAAAAAGTTTTATGATTAAAGGATAATTATTTTAGCCTATAAAAATCATGCAAGGTCCATTTATTAATTAAAAGAGATAATTTTTAAGCATACCAAAACTACTGAAAATAACCAACTCATATTTTCCCCATCTAAAGCATCTCATAACAAAGCTACAGATCAAACTTCAAATTTTTATGACATCTGAGGAATTAGTTATGAATTAAACAAAATCAGCACATAAAAGCATTTTCTGAAATGGGATAAATCATTTTTCTGCGCAAAAACGATTTCTCACCCGCCCCTCACCTACCCACACCCACTGGCAACCGGGGCCCAATCAACAGAGCAGGCTGGCTGTGTAGACTGTGGCTGCGCCGTCCTTTGACCGGCAGGTTCTCACCACCGACGGTAGGGGCATCTACATGATCGCCAAGACCTAGCAAACCCTCCCAGCGTGGTGGTTGAATGGCTAGGGCTTCACAGCATGCTCGCCTCCAGCCATGGCGGTGGCGGACTCGCTGCTCTGGTGCAAGAGTGGCTCGGCTAAGACCCGCTGTGGTACGGAGGGGCTCACCATGACTCGCGTGGCATGGCGGTTGAAGCGGATATGGCACGGAGCACGTTGCGGACGGTGAGGTCAAGCGCGACGGCGTGAACCCAGCGGTGAACACTTGTTCCGGTGTGACCTGTACGGTAGCAGTGAAATGGATAAGCCGACTAGCTTTGGGGTGCCAAGATGCATACAAAACACAAGAGAGAAGGTCGAGAGGGCAGACAGTGATGGCTGGCCACGGTGAGGTCGAGCTCGGCGGCCATGGCGAGGTCGCCGCGGTGGGAACTGGTGCCAGGGCGATTATGGTGGAGATAAGTGGCGCAAGCAGGTCAATTGGATGCACAAGGATAAGGCGATGCTGTGGGCACATGCAATTGAGGTGAGGTGCACCGGTGGTGGCCAATTTGGTCCGGTGAGACGAGCGGTACCGGCGGCGAGACAGAGAGGGAAATGAGAAGACATCGGTGGCTTGGGCACTTAAGGGTGCGATCGAGGCATCTAGATGAGCTAGCAGCTGCTTGAGCTATACCACGGAAGCAGCTGCGTGCCGGTGTGGCAAAAAATGGTGAAAAACGATCAGCGGCGGTGACGAGCAGGCTAGCTAACTACCGCCGTGGTGAGCACTATTCATCGACTGAAACCACCAACTTCCCCTCTCTCTTTCTCTAGATTTTGCAAAATGACTTGATGAGCAGTCTTAAGCAAAGTTCTTCCCTGATCAGAGGTCTCCAACTATGCTTAAAGGACAACTATTCCAAACTTGCTGGTTTTGAAGTTTTTGTAAGGAGAAGAGGGGTACTTTGACACTGAAAACTGAAATCAGTTTTAAGAGATTCAGAAAATAGTTTCAACTAAGCATCTTTGGGGAATTAATTAGTGAACATTTATTAATCCATCATCTCAACTAATCACACATTAACATAGCTCAAATATAGGACCAAACAATGGAACAAAAATTTGGACACATTTTATTCATGGAAATTGATTTAATAAATTCACCAAAATTGAACTTATAATGACTACTTTCCAGGGACTGTCTAAATGGATGTGTGAAGATTAGTTATTGAATTCAATATTTGTAGCACAAATTTAACATGTTTGACTTAGAAACACCAACAATATGTGATTCCATATCATGGTACACACTATGCACTACAAAGTTTATTTTAACAGAATTTTACTTATTTAAACAAATTCTCCTACATAAATTTACAAAGAACCTTAATTGATAATGTTGTTAACATTTCATGCAACATATGAAACATCACATATGCAACATATGAATGCTATAATAATTGAAACATAAAATGCACAAATGCCATGACACTTAGTGATTATGCTTGATGATGCTCATGATCAAGTTTTAGTTGCTTTTTAACATCTAGGATGTTAGAAAAGCAGTGCGCCTACTTCGCGAAGGGGAAAGAATACCAAGAGGCACAGCAAGCCGCAGCCTCAGGACCACCAAAACCCATCAACTACACAAGGAAACAACCCACCCCCGCAAACACCCCATACCATTACACGCCAGTAAACTACGGCATCCTCTCGCAACACCACCCTCAATAATACCCTTAGACATCTTTCAGCTACAACAATCGTCCCAACAACCAACCGTACATTGTCATCCACCCTCCCACTCCACCACAAATGCAAAACCAGCACCCAGCCTTACCACCACCACCTCCACCATCAACCCAACCACAACAACAAGTAAAAACAGAGACCGTGAGCCAACCCAATCAAACAACAATCAACAACCCAACCTCAACCTTTGGTGTGATACTTGCAATCACCGGAGGATCCAATGAGGATCACAGCAACAAGAGGCAATGCAAGGAGCACATGAGGCGGGTGCATCATCTCGCTACCAAGGGGCCTCACAAGAATTCACAGTGGTCTCATATCCCAATAACCTTTGACAGCACGGATCTCAAACTGAGGGACTACCCACACACTGACGCGATGGTCATCGATACAAACCTAGCCAGCTGGGCAGTAACAAGAATCCTGGTCGATATCGGTAGCTCCGCCAACATCTTATTTGGATCAACCTTCGACAACATGAAACTTGACAGAAACCTTCTCCAACCGGCAGGACGCCCATTATATGGATTTGGGGGCAAGCAAGTCAAGGCGATAGGAAAGATTACACTCCTAGTGAGTTTTGGGGATCAAGACAATAGCAGGACTGAGCACATAACCTTTGACGTGGTTGACATGATGCACAACTACAACGCAACTTTGGCTGAGGGGTCACTATTGACAATAGTTAACAAACATTATAAACCGTCAATATAACTTGTATAAGGGCATAAATATAATCACCAACAATGGTCTAGGGGTTTAAACTAACAAATTCCATGAGTTTTGGTGAATCTATATATTCTGTAGGGTTTATCCAGAAAACCATCATGGTGGACCTAGATGTCAGACTTAATTGCGCTTATCCACAGTGAAAACAACCCCAGAAGGTTCTAGAAGACTCAAGAGGACTCCACACCTAAGCAGAGGGCGAGGCACCGCTAGGTCCCCACCTACAGATCGGCTAGCCCTTAGGGTCCACATGTTAGCCCCCCATTGTTATGCCAGTTCTCCATCGCCTCCTAGATTGCATCTACGTCGTTTATTCAAGTCGGTTTGATCCGAGGGCTCAGGATTGATGCTCTGGCCTATATATACTAGGCCCTACCACCCTCGAGGCATAAGTCATTTGAGAAGACAGTAACCCTAATCATCCTCAGAGCTCCACCACATTCTAGGGCATAACTAGTTAGGCTAGGTCTAGAAGGAGTCAAGCAGGCTTCGCTTGGATTCTCGATCATGTCAAGAGTGTGGTTTGGTATAACCTTTGTAACCCCTCTCTTTTGTATCTCTCATTACTTTTATATGTTTGCTACAATTCTTATGACATACATCTTCATAATTATCATATTCCTAGTTATAATGTTCATCGTCTACTTTGATTATATGCTTAGTATAGTTAGATTATCATCATGTTCATGCATAAGTTCGTATAGCACTTGCTCCAAAGTACACGGGGTGAGTGGTCGACATTGTGTAAGCGTGGTGCTTATATGTTGTTTACCTGCAGATACACCTTATATTCTAGACCATGTGGTAGATCACGGATGTGACACTCCCATTGAGGCCTTTGTAGTCCACTCCTTGAATATAGGTATACAAATAGGATCTAGTTACGAAGGAACACAAGCTCTGTTCTTAATCTTCCTTAGTAATATCTCTTATGTGTAGATATGAAATTGATCTTATAGCTATGATTACTAGGTGTAATTGCACTAATCAATGTATGCTTTGACTTGTAATTAAGAATGACTTAGGAATTATTCCTCTAATATTCTACTTAACCAAGTTAATGCCATAGAAATGAGTACTCTAAGTGATCAATGATTAGTTATTATTTATCATTCATATACATTCACCTCTTGACTTACCCCTGTTGTGAGTAGAATATTGGTTATGGTTTATTTCTCCATCAATAACATAAGTTATTAATACATGTCCTTGCCAGACCTTCCCTGTGGTAAAAACATAAATAATGATACCTAGAATACTCCCAGGTAAAGTGCTACAATGCTATATTATCTGTGCGCTTGCAGATCCCTTTCATTTATATATATATATATATATATATATATATCTTCCTAGTCACATAAAATAATAAAGAGCTATAAGTTTTATTCAAGTAGTAATGCTAATTAGTACCAATGAGCATCTCTGGCATCATCACTAGGGATGACAACCTAGTAAAGTAATGTTAAGAGATGTAGACATACATTAGGTGGCTACTAAAACAAGTGACAAGTTAATAAATACCAACAGTCACAAACATTTTCAGCGCTATTCTCCACCCAGGTTATCTTTGCATGAAGCTACCCTCCGCAAAGGGGGTTATCGCCGTATACGGCGATCAGGACCTCGCTCGAATGGCAGAAGAAGCATCCACCCTAGGACAGAAAAATGTACACAACCTCAACAAACAAAAGCCAAAAGACAAGGAACCTTCGCTTGATGAACTAGAACAGCAAAACCAGGCAGAGCAAGCAGAAGAAACCAAGAAAGTGCCTTTGTTCAAAGGTAACACTAGCAAGCAAGTCATCATCTCTGCCATGCTGGATGAGGAAACTGAGACAGAACTCATCCACTTCCTGCGTGACAACAACATCTTCGCCTGGTCCGCCAAAGACCTTCGTGGGGTGGACAGATCCATTATTGAGCACATCCTTGAAGTAAACAAAAATTTTCCCCCAGTCAAGCAAAAGCTTTGCAAGATGTCAGAAGAAAGAAAGCAAGTGGCCAAGGCAGAGGTCCAACGCCTGCTAGACGCGGGAGTCATCCGGCCAGTAAAATATCCAACCTAGCTATCAAATGTTGTGCTTGTAAAAAAGAAAAACGGCAAGTGGCGAATGTGTGTCAATTTCACGAGCCTCAATAAAGCCTGCCCCAAAGTCGATTTCCCATTGCCAAGAATAAGCACCTTCATCTACTCAATAGCTGGATGCGAACTCTTGTAACTCCTCGACTATTTCTCAAGCTACCATCAAATCTGGATGAACCAAGAAGACAAGGAAAAGACAAGTTTCATCACCCCCTTTGGGACATACTGTTTCAGAAGAATGGCGGAGGGATTACAAAAAGCAGGGTCAACCTTTGCTTGCATGACAACAAAGGTATTCAAAGAGGACAAGGCAATTTCAGCGTACGTAGATGACATCGTTGTACAAAGCAAGTTCAAACAAAACCACATCGATGACCTCCATAGGGCTTTCAGCAACCTCCGCAACGCGGGACTCAAATTAAACCCTGAGAAATACATTTTTGGCATGAGCAAAGGAAAACTACTCGGTTGCCTCGTCTCAGCAAGAGTAATCGAGGCCAACCCAGAAAAAATTGAAGCAATTCTCAATATGGAACCCCCGACATCAAGAAATCTAGCATAGAGGCTCGCAGGAAGGCTTGCCCAACCTCCACTTTAAGCCAAGTAAAAAAGGCATCAGGGTCAGCCTCCAGCAACTGTTCACTTGGCTTTGCTCTAGCCTTCAAAAAAATAGTATCCAGAGCATCCTTCGCCTCTCGCATGCAGGCGAGTAAGGCAGCACGAGATTCCTCAAGCTTCTAAGCACTCGACGTAGCTAACCCCTCAGCCTTCTTGTGGGACTCTTTCGCCTCCACGAGCTTCTCCCGCTTCTCCTTCACCTTAGACCAAAGGTTGATATTACGATTCATCACGTCATCCATCTCATCCATCTTTTTATTATTCCTCGCGATGGTCCCCTCAAGCAACTCAACCCATGCCTTCAACTCCTATTTCTGAATTTCCAAATCAATCTTTGCCTTCCCGAGCTTCTCAACCTACTCCTATAACTTAGTCTCGATATGACCATGGCGCCCGCACACAGCCTGAGCCAGCATGATTGCCCAAACCCCTAGATGCTCTGTTAGATGGTCAACAAACTTGTTACCTAGCAAAAACTTAGCCTCTGACATGCAAATACGCCATTACACGCCACCCATAAACCAACGCTCCTCTTCCGTCCCAACCAGATGACATCCACGAAGGTCAGGGATGGTGAATAGGTCTATATCAGGCTCGTCGGCACTGCAAGCAATGGCAAAATGCCTTAAGCCACTATGGCTCGCATCCCCAAGCGCATGCTTCCTAGAATTCCCTCTAGCCTCATCATCATCAGAAGCAATCTCATGACCTTCATGCAAAATATGAATGCGACAATGGTGAGGCAACGCACCAACTTTAGCCAAATGAGACTCAACCTCTCGCTCCTCATTGCGACCTTCACCCTGCAACCCAAGCTCCAAAGAACCAGAACGACAGGGGTCCTTAGAATCTTCAATCCTCACATCCCTGTCGTCATCTCCATCATCATCATCAACACCATCAAATTCACTACCCTCATTAGAAGAACTAGAGTCATCTCCCTTCTCATCATTAGAACCCTGGCTCACTTCCTTCTCCTCTTCTTCATTTTCATCTTCATCACCAAAAACCACTTGCAACATAGGTAGGTCAGCGATGGTCAGCATCCTTCGCGCATGACGGGCTCCCAAAACCACAGCCGGTAGTGGCTTGGGCTCAACCACCGACTCAGAGCTAACCATTGAGGTGGCCACCTTCACTGCTGCAACCCTCGCAACCTTTGGCGCAACTAAACACCCCTGACCATGACCCCTCGCTTTGACAAACCTGTTGTCTTACCACTCGTTTCTGACCTCTTCCTCTTCTTGCCACCCTCGACTTTCATCGATTCCACCAGGGGCCAATCTAGATAGGTAAGACCAAGCAAATCAAAGGCTCGATTGATGTGGTGGCGATCAGCTAGAGTGGCCCTTATCACCTTGGTCTCAATGTTCCCAAGAGCACCAATGAACTCCTCTGTGGCCTCGACAACTTTCTTGTAAAAAGCCTTAACCCCAGCCACAAAAGAGCTGCTCCTCTGAAGTACCATCGACCAAGCCTACTTCACGTCGATCCCAAGCCCCTTTAGTCCACGAGCCTAGTACCTCTCATCATCCTTGGCATTGAACCATATTTGACTAGCCCTTAGAGGCAACACCTTAGCACAAACAAACTCCTCGACCAAATCTCACGCACACTGGTGACGTGATGGAACCCCAAGAGCGTCAAAGGCAACGACGTAGCCATCAGTCATTATAGCATTCGATGTCATGTTATCAAGCCTCAATAGCTTCCTGTAACAACCGAGGGTTTCCAACAACCCAAAAATCTAAACTTAATTTTTTTTCTAACAAACCCATGCATGGTGAGTGTGCATACTAGGAAACCACCCATTTAGTTCGACAAGTAGAACCCAAGTTAGCATGGTTGAGCATTGTTGCATTTTAATTCCACTTGTGAGTTGCTTCTTCATGATTTTATGTGATGCAATAAAATCAATTAAACCTCTCAACAAATTATTGTGTGAGTGTTGCCAACCCTTGGCTTGGTCTTTAAAGCCCTAGATGACCTCTACTGGACCCCACTAGGGTGTATACATGTTGGCAACACATGTATACATGCATAGGAGCCCTAGGTGTAGTGTGGAAATTGAAATAGAAATACAAAAGGAATTGGAAAGAGGGAGAAAAAGAAAAGGGAAAGCAGCCCGAGTAGCCCAAGCTGTACCAGCGCCACGGCCCGAGTGGCCTCACCCGTGCCCTCTCCCATGCCCATGCCCGCATCACCGCTGGCCCAGCGAGATGGCCCAGCTCCATGCTCACCCGCGCCTATGCACGCACCACCACTGGCCCAGCTTTGCGGCCTGGCTCCCACGCGCAAGCGCCCGCACGGCCCAGCAATGGCTTGCAATCGTGCCCCACGTCGCGACACGCTGTCGCTATCGCCTTCTCCCACCACTAACCATTGGGCCTTGCTTGTCACCCCCTTCGCTCTCCCTCCCCTCCTCTACTTTTCTCACCGAGGCAGGGTACCCCGTTGGTGAGCATCCGAGGCCATGCTTCGCCTCCCCGCCGCCCGTTCCCAAGCTGTTAGGCGAGGGCGCATGGATGGACACCACGTCCATGATCGGTGACACCCCCACACCTCCCCTGACCA
Organism: Miscanthus lutarioriparius; assembly: GCA_904845875.1. Classification (NCBI taxonomy): domain Eukaryota; kingdom Viridiplantae; phylum Streptophyta; class Magnoliopsida; order Poales; family Poaceae; genus Miscanthus; species Miscanthus lutarioriparius. The sequence continues at coordinate 34,567,842 of CAJGYO010000019.1, read as the reverse complement.
CGCTACACCATGCTGACATCTCCGCCGTAGCCCCAACACCATGACATCGCCCCATCCACCTTTCTGACCGGACGCCGCTTGAAACTGGGAGCACCCAACCACCCGTGATCCCATGATGAGCACCAAACCCTAGCCTAGAGGTTGTATCCTCCCTCCACGTATCCCTTTCCCCTCCATCCACCGTTTGCCACATGCCATGGCCAAGATCAGGCTATAAAAGCCCTGAGCCAGTGCCCTAGCCTTCCCGTATCCACCCTGCCACCACTGATGGCTTCACTAACCACATGCCGAGACCGAGAGAGTGGAAGGTGAAGGAAGGAAGGAAGGAAGGAGAAGGAGGAAGCCGAGTTGCCACTGTTGGGAAGCCACTGCCAGAGCCAGAGATGACGCCCCGACCACTACACTAGCGTAGCAGCTCAGCATGGCACTGCACCACCTCGACACTACACCGCCTCATCACCGCGCCGCTAGCCAGCACCACCGCCACCACTAGTGAGCCCCGATATCGCCTCTACTAGCCACCATGAACATGCCCTACCGTGTCGCCGTGTTCTCCCCCTTAGGAGGGCCAAAGGCTGACCTTTTTGCCATTGTGATGCTCTGCACGCACGCACACACGCACACAAGACAAGGCCTAGCCTTGCCAAGCCACTGGCCCTCAGGAATGGTAGCACCCCGCATGTGCACCCAGCGCGCTCGCCATGGCTAGAGCATAGCCAAGGTGGAGCCATTCTTCCATCACCGAGCTAGTAGAGGTAGGAAGCCCACCTCGACAAGTCTTACCTCACTAAGGAGCATGTAATGCACTAGATGGGAGGAGAAGAGGAGCCCTTGGGACCGCTGGTCACCTTGCAACGCTAGTGCGGCCACGTGATCCTACCACCACCGTGTCGTGACCATCCCAACCAACTCCGGTCGCCTCACGAGACGAGACCAGGCCATTGAGTTTCCCCTTGATACCACGCACGTCGCCATGTAGATGGATGAGCTCAAAGCCCGTGCCTTAACCTAGTTCACCGTGGCCATGAGCTTGCTGGAGCTCTACCGCGTGCCAAGCCGCGGTGCAGACTCCGTCGTGGCTTATGGTCCCTGTTGACTAGTTTTGTGGCCTTCCCGTGATCCCAATCGAAGGAAAAGGGCCACTTTTGGCCCTTGCAACAGCCATAGCTGCCCCGCTGCCGTCGGCCACCATCACCATGCTGCTGCCATCATGGCCCGCCTCTGTCAAGCCCCCACCGTCATGATTTGAGTCGCTAACGCATTCATCGGAGCCACCGCTGCTGCCGCCGTAGGGCCCCACCGTCAAAACCGTGCCACCGCCGCCTACTATCGAGCCTACACTGAGTGCCCGAGCCTCCAAGTCACCGTCTTTTGCCCGCCGTGTAGTTCCTCGCGACCACACGATGCCGTAGACACCCTTAGCTGCCCCTCTGAGCCGCCACAGCGTGAGAACACGCGAGATCGCAACCGGCGAGAGCAGCGCTATGAGAGAGTGAGGGAGCCGCCGCACCCCTGCCTGATCCCGTGTGCACCCAGGGCACCGTAGACCAAAGAGAGAGAGAAAGGGAGTAGACGCGGTTCACCATAGACCGTGCCTACGGTCCATGGACCCGTATGGCACCGTCCACCATGGACCAGTCCCCATGGACCGAGCCTAGTAGCGGCCCGCACATGCCACATGGCCGCTCAAGTGACTGACACGTGTCTGGGCCAGCCCGGCCTAGACCGGCCCATGACCTGGCACATTGAGCCCAATCAATGTTGACCGTTGACCTGACCCCCCTATCAGTCACTGTTGATCATAGGTCCCACCTATCAGTGACCATATTCCCCGCATCCAATCACATGCTGACACGTGTCCTTCATGGTTCAAAATTCTTATTTTTCTTTTTTTAGAAAATGATTTAAACTTAGAAAATTCATAGAAAAATCATATGACCTCAGAAAAATATGAAACTAGTGCCCAAATTTTTCTAAAAATGAGCTCTATGTCACATGCTTGTGTTTAAGTGCATTTGGATCTTTTGAATTTCTATTGCTTCTTTGTGATCATCTATAGGAGTCACTTATCGCGGCTATGTCTCATTTGATAGACCCAGAGGAGCCATAGACTGAGGAGCACGACCCCGACTACACTGAGGAGCTTGGAGATGACCTGCCAGGTGCCACATCCCACCCAACCTCATAGAATCCTATTAGACATGCTACAATGTAGATGCTAGTGCTTTACTTTTATGCAAATGATCTGTGATAGGTTGCATGGTAGAATTTCTTGTGAGCCATTACCTTGTCGCAACCTATACCCCTACACACCTGCTGTTAGGTTAGACGCTCACTTACTTACTTGCTCCTACTTCTACTATGCAGTATATCTGTGTTGTGATGCTTGGTGGAGGATTATATGTGAGTGGTTAAGGCACTGGGTGCTAGTAATGTGGTAACAACCGGGGAGATCTTAGCATGCGTTTTGGGTGTGTGGTGAGGGTTGAGTCAATCGGGCAGGACCTTACGATGAGTCATTGGATGAGTCTTGCTAGGGGGTGTGACCTAGGCATCTCCTACGAGTGGTACCTATGGCGGGTGCATGTGAGATGAGGAGATCCTAGGGTGGAGTGTCTTTATGGGATGAAGCCCTGGGATGGAGGTGCCATCGAGGCACAGGGTGTTGGTTATCCCCTTTGAGAAGATATCCTGTTTGGTCCCTCCCTAAGGACTGGTATGTCGAGAGAACCGGATCATAGGACCCTACATGCACGCCACTCGTCCCTAGAGAGTGTGAGTGGTGAGATGTGTGTGATGGGATGGGAGAACGTGTGGATGAGATGAGTTAAAACTTGATGAATTGTTATTAAAACTTGACATACTTGCATAGGAAACTATAGCCACAAATAGGTCTTTTGCTCTACCCTTGCATTCCACTACCACAAAGCAAACACAAAACATAGGGTGGGAGCCAGTGGCTCGTACAATTCATACTGATAATTGTTTGACAGGTTCTGAGCTCGAGTACGACTACCAGGGAGACGGTTGGGAGGATTAGAGGACTCATTCCTGTACTCAAGTTTGGTTGAGAATGTGGAGTTAACGTCCACTGCCTTTATACTTGATGTTGTTCCGGATGTTGCATGCTCTGAGTGATTCCGCCAAGTGGCGATGTAATAATGAGTAAACCATGCTATTTGTACTCTCTTTAAGACAGGTATTCAATGTATGACTATGATATCGACTGTTATTTGATAATGTGATGGAATGATCACCTAGGACTGTCATGATATATTTTGAAATCTGTGGATTTCCCTTTGAGGAAATTAGGATCGTTTTAGTTTGGTATCAGAGCCATACTTGACCCTAGGACGAGACCCTTAGGAATTGATGGAAGAAATAGGAGTGGAACTTGTCTATTTCGGTTATATGTACCGACCTTGCATCTTTTTATGCATGGCTTATCATTTTCTAGTCTATTGATCCCCTTTTTCTAGACCGATTTGTAGATGGCACCAGCAGTTGAGATTCCCCTTGATGATCTGAGCTATCGGGGTTTTGCTCAGATGCTCAATGATGTCCTCAAGGAGCTTGGTATCCCCACTAAGCATGTTGAGTACGCCTATCGAGGCAAGCTTGGACCTGATGGACTATAGGGCCACATCGTCATCCACCTCAGGGTTCCTATGAGTGAGACCCTACCCGAGCTGCATGCCTTCTAGGAGCTATAGGTGGAGACCTCCATCGCAGCTTGTGTCTAGTCCGTTTCACGTTCGGTCCTTCACCGCGTGATGCGTGATGCCCACGAGTACCTCAGGAGGGCATCGTACCGCTTGCTTCCCTAAGCCCTAGACCTTACATAGAGTACCAGGAGGAAGGTCTTGGCTAATGAGAAAATCGTCTACACCGAGGAGGGCCCTTGCCTCTAGGTGTCCGCACAGTACATCCTCTGCCAGGACATGTACATCATGGAGGTCGAGTCGTAGAACCGTCGGTACTGGGACATGCTATTCTAGGCTAACAAGGCCTTCCTGGAGGAAGAGAAGAAGAAGAAGGAAGTACTCAAGGAGACCATCCATGTGGAGCGTGAGGGCTATGACCGCATGGAGGCCTACTACAAGGCATGTGAGAACAAGCTGAAGGAGGAGATTGCAGATCTGAGAGACAAGGCTGGAGACTTTGGGCTCCGTAATGACTACTTGGAGTGCAAGGTGGTTGAGCTGGAGGATGCCCTCGAGCGCAAGAAGAGGCGCTTGAGTGATCACATTGAGATGGAGAATAGGTATGGTTTTAGGAAGATGATGCTGGAGAGCCGTTCCAACATGTTGGAGAGGAAGGTGGTTCAGTTGAGCATTAACAACGCTCACAACCAGTGCCACCTTATTGAGTACATGAAGTACATAGAGTTCCAGAAGGATGGGGCAGACATGATTAGTCAGGCATGGGTTGACACTGACATCAGGCAAGTCAAGGAGTTTAAGGAGATGCAGAAGTTCCTTCCCCCTGAGTCATGCAAGAGGCCACACAAGGAGTCCTTCTGGGTTGAGCCCATTAAGCTCAATCTGAAGGCACGTCCTTCTGAGGACTACCCCGAGGCCCCAAAGACCGAGCAGTTGGAGGAGGCCCTAGAGTACATCTTGAGGATGCACTGCACCGATGCAGAGCTCCAAGAGATGGATGCTAGCACTTCACCACCACCTAGTTAGAGTTAGCTATCTAGTGATGCTCTAATAATGTAGTAGTCATAGTGTTGATGATTAGCCCTGTGTGGCTATGAGACATGACCCACTTTTAGGAGTAGAGTAGAATGTCCCTCTTTTGGAGCCTACTTGCGTGTAGAGCGATTTCTTATGAGTCTTCTAGTGTAGCTGCTGGAGACATCGCCATATAATAAACTCATGTAATGAATGGTTGGATCTTAATGCTTCTTATGGATGTTATTGCTTCTTTGTTTGAGTGTATGGCTGAAATTAAACTATTAATTGAATTGCTAATAAATCGCCTAACCACTTGATAATAACTTGTACCTAATGTCTACAGCAAAGATGTCTTGTCGCCGCTCAAAACATCTGAACCATTGCTCTCCGTCCCCCATGCCCATTGGCCGTGGTTGAGGTCATGGCTGTGGACGTGGAGGAGGACACGCCACCACCCATGCTGCCCTCAACCCTGAGGAGGAGGTACCGCCTACTGGAGAGCAGCATGGGGAGGAGCCCATTCTAGAGGAGCCAGGCGTAGCCCAGCCTAGGGTGAGAATGCTGCACCTAGAGGCGATGATGCTCCACCACCACCACCACCACTTCTGGCTGAGGTGATGGACCGCCAGACACATCTCATGGAGACATTGGCTGAGGGGCTGTTGTGCCGCAATGGGGGACTGCCCAACAATTTCCAGAGGAAGTTGGAGGGTTTCCTAAAGCTAAGCCCCCCTACCTTTGATAGCTCAGATGATGACCCATCACCGCAGAGGACTAGTTGCGTGAGATGGAGAAGAAACTAGACCTAACCACTTTCTCTGATGAGGAGTGTGTTGGAGTTGCAACCCACCAGCTCATCGGCGTTGCACGTGTGGTGGGACAGCTACTGTGACACCCACGCGGACCCCATGCACATCTCATGGGAGGAGTTTTCTGAAGCCTTAGGTGAGCACCACATGGCCGAGGGCATGATGGATGCCAAAGTGGAAGAGTTCCGCAACATCTCCTAGGGATCCCAGAAGATCTAGGAGTACACCAATCGCTTCACTTGCATGATGAGGTATGCTCTAGGTGAGACAGGCTCTGAGAAGAAGAAGATGTACTTCTACAAGAAGGGTCTGAACACATGCCTCAAAGTGGCCATCTCGGGTCATACCTGCTACACCCTTCAGGAGATGATCAACAAGGTCCTGGTGATGGAGAGGGATTGTCTAGAGGCTGACGCCCTCTACAAGGAGAAGAAGCACTAGTCTGAGAGCACCTCTCATGCCCTAGCATCTTAGAGGCCGCATGCTCATGTGCCTTTGTAGGTTTGCTCTTGTGCCATCTAGGGAGCCACACTTACCTCAAGCCATGGAGGTACCCACACTGCCAACTACCACTGCCCCGCTTAGAGCCACCCTGCTCAGAGCCCTAGCATGTGGAAGACCGCTGCGCCCACCGCCCCAGGCAGTGTGCCCTTCACTTGCTTTGGTTGTGGTCAACTGGGCCACAAGGTTGTCGACTGCCCCATGAAGAATGTCACACCACCTGCTCTGACCCTAGCAAGATAGGTAGTTGCTTAGGGTGTGTCACACAAGCCCACCGTGGGACCAACCCATGGTTATCTCACCCACCTAACTGTGGAGGATGCCTAGAATGCCCCTGATGTGGTGTACAATATGTTTTTAGTGCATGGATCCAAGGCTTCAGTGCTATTTGATTCTGGTGCTACATGTTCATATGTGTCTACCAAGTTTGCTCGAGAGCGTAACCTGCCCATAACTCCACGAAGAGTGCCCATAGGCACTAGTTCACCCTTGGGCAACATCAGATGCACCAAGAGATGTCAGGGAGTGAACATCACCATTGAGGGTCACCCTTTTCTAGCTGATCTTACCTTGCTTCCCTCTGATGGACTAGATGTCATACTAGGAATGGATTGGCTGACTCAACACAAAGGAGTAATATCTTGCTCACCATGGTATGTGGAGATAACACACCCGAGTGGTCATGTAATCCGATGTGAGCCCAACCTTGATAGGACAATTTCCATGTTGTGCACCTTAGAAGCCAAGTTAGTTGAGGAGGTGCCCATAGTATGTGAGTACACTGATGTATTCCCCAAAGAGCTGCTCGGTATGCCACCTGATCGAGATGTGGAGTTTGTGATTGACCTTCTACCGGGTACAGGACCTATTGCTAAGAGTCCCTACCACATGTTGGTTGATGAGCTGGAGGAACTCAAGAAATAGCTTAGGGAGTTGTCTGACAAGGGGTACATTTAGCCTAGTGTTTCACCCTGGGGTTCCCCTATTTTGTTTGTGAAGAAGAAGGATGGTTCCATGAGGATGTGCATTGACTACCAGAACTTGAATGCTGTGACTATCAAGAACATGTACCCACTACTGAGGATAGATGATCTGCTAGACCAGCTGAGGAATGCCAAGTTCTTTTCTAAAATTGATCTTTGATCTAGGTACCATCTGATGAAGATCAGGACTAAGGACATTCCCAAGACAACCTTTGTCACTAGGTATGGGCAGTATGAGTTCACCGTTGTGTGCTTTGGACTCACCAATGCCCCTGCCTACTTCATGAATATGATGAACAAGGTGTTCATGGAGGAGCTAGATAAGTTTGTGGTGGTATTCATCGATGACATTCTTGTCTATTTGGCCACTACAGAAGAACATGAGCAGCATCTAAGAGTAGTGCTGGAGAAGTTGAGATAGAATCAACTGTACGCCAAGTTCAGCAAGTGCGAATTTTGGCTTGAAGAAGTCACCTTCTTAGGTCACATTCTCACTGCTGAGGGAGTAGCTGTTGATCCCGCCAAGATTGAAGCTGTAAAAGAATGGGAACAACCCTACAATGTGACTGATATCCGGAGTTTCCTTGGGTTGGTAGGATATTATCGCTGCTTCATTGAGAACTTCTCCAAGATAGCCAAGCCGAAGACCAACCTTCTAAAGAAGACCAATGAGTTTGAGTGGACGCCCGAGTGCAAGCAAAGCTTCTAGACCTTGAAATAGAAGCATACCACCACTCCTGTGTTAGCATTGCCTAACATTTAGCAAGACTTTGTGGTCTATTGTGATGCGTCTAGATAGGGACTCGGCTGTGTTCTGATACAAAATGGGAGAGTTATAGCTTATGCTTCCCGCCAGCTGAAGGACCATGAGCAATGCTACCCTATCCATGATCTTGTGCTTGCAGCCGTTGTGCATGCCCTAAAGATCTAGAGACACTATCTGATCGGGAACAAATGTGACATTTACACTGATCACAAGAGTTTGAAGTACTTTTTCACTCAAGAGGATCTGAACATGAGACAACGTGATGGCTAGAGTTGATTAAGGACTACAACCTAGAGATACACTATCACCTAGGGAAAACTAATGTAGTCATAGATGCCCTGAGTCATAATGTCTATTGCCACAGTCTAATGACAAAATCCATACCACCAGAGCTGAGTCAAGAGATGGAGGACCTTCGACTTGAAATCTTACCAAAGGGAATGCTAAATGAGCTTCAAGTGTAGTATAATCTTGAATATCAAATCCACAAAGCCCAGCAAGAATGCCCCAAAATCTAGGAAATCCAAGAGCTCATGGAGCTTGGCAAGTGTCCTGAGTTTAGAGAAGATGAACAGGGAGTGTACTGGTACAAGGATAGAATCTGTGTGCCCTCCGATGCAGCCTTGCGAGAGGAGATCCTAGCCGAGGGTCATGACTCTAAGTATTGTATCCACCCAGGAAGTACCAAGATGTATGCCGACTTGAAGAAGCTTTTCTGGTGGAAGAATATGAAAGCTGATATTACAGGGCATGTCACGCATTGTGACATCTGTAATAGGATCAAGGCCGAACACCAAAGACCAGTAGGACTATTGAAGCTGTTAGAGGTTCTGATGTGGAAATGGGAAAGCATATCCATGGACTTTATAGTGGGTTTACCTCCAACCCCAAAAGGCCATGACTCGATCTGGGTAATTATTGATAGATTGACCAAGGTAGCTCACTTCATAGCTATGAGGAATGACTATAGAATTGAGAAGCTCATAGATCTCTATGTGGATAACATTCTCAAGCTTCACGGAGCCCCTGTGAGCATAGTGTCTGATCGAGGGACGCAATATGTGTCCAAGTTCTAGAAGAGTCTACACTAGGCAATCGAGACTCGATTGGATTACAACACCGCTTACCACCCTCAGACAGATGGCTAGACAAAGAGAGTGAACCAGATCTTGGAGGATATGCTCCGAGCTTGTGTTCTAAAATATGGGTCTGATTGGAAGAAGAGTTTGCCACACGTAGAGTTTTCTTACAACAATAGCTACCAGGCTAGTCTCAAAATGTCACCATTTGAGGCCTTGTATGGGAGGAAGTGTAGGACCCCTCTAATGTGGTAAAAAATCAGGGAGAGATTGTTCTTTGGCCCCGCAAAGATCAAGGACGCCGAGGAAGGAGTCACCTAAGTGCAAGAGAATCTGAGAATTGCTCAAAGCCGATAGAAGAGTTACGCAGATAAAAGGCCAAGAGACCTTGAGTTCGAAGTTGGGGACTACATTTATCTCAAAGTCTCCCCACTTTGAGGCACCATCAGGTTCCATGTGAAAGGGAAGTTGGCACCAAGGTATGTTGGGCCTTACCGAATTTGTCAGAGAATTGGCAAGTTAGCCTACAATCTAGAACTGCCCTAAGGAATTGATCGGAGTGCACCCAGTATTCCATGTATCCCAACTACACAAGTGCTTAAAGCTACCAAATGAGCAAGTACCTACAGAGGCACTTGATATACATGACACTCTATAGTACAAGGAGCACCCGATATAGATACTTGATGTAACACCTCTGGTGTTTTGACCTAGCACTAAAACTTGACATGTCATCATATGCATTGCAGAGCATTCATAAAGTAGAAAATTTTTGAATGCATTCACCCAATAAGCTTTATTTCATAAGTTGTTATTTTATGTGATGTAATGGGATTCAAAACCCTAAATGAAAACCATGACCACAAGGGTCAAATTTCATGTGATCATGTGAGACCATGTGTCATTTGACTCAAATAACCCTAATGGGCCATGCAATTGGTCAAAAATCATAATTAAGTAAAAAGGTGAACAAATCAAATTGAATTCAAATTCAAATTATAAAAGTCCTTTTTGCCCCTTTTGTCTATTTCAAAATCCATTTGGAATTTGGGGGTGTGACAAAAAGCAAAGTTGAAGCTTATTTTATAAGGATCAACTTTGGTATTCAAAGTTTTTAAAGTTTACATATAAAATTTGGAGTAATTTTGAAATGATTCAAATGCTCAAATGCACCCCAAATTCAAATTTCAAAATGGAGGCAGAATTTGAAAATGTTCATTTAAGCAAAGTTGTAGAGTTTGAAAAGTTGAGCAACTTTCATTTTTAGAGATTTTCAACTTCTTTAGAAAAATTGTGAGTAATTTGCAAAATAAACTCAGTGGCAATTCTATAAATATTTCAAAAACCAAAATCGCCACCGCCTGCTTGCCACCGGCGCCACGTAGCTGCTTGCCGCCGACCTTCTTTGCCGCTTTCTCGCACGGTGACACGCTGCCGTCTCCGTGGCGAACTCGTTCGGGAGCTGTCGACGCCGGACGCCTCCTTCCCTCCTATAAATAGGAGCACCCGCCACCGTCGTCCTTCCTTTTCTTCTCTGCTCTGCTCCGCCACCACTCAGCTCCGCCGCTCGCCATAGCCACCGTCGAACCCTTCCCATCGTGCCTAGCTAGGCTAGCATGATTGCATTGGCCTAGCGCTTCTCTTTGGCTTGCTTGCATCACCTGGGTTGGCCGGAATCGCCCAGTGCTACGCGTTCTTCCCCGTGACCGGCCGGAGCTCCGCCGCGATCATCTCACCGTGGTCAAGCTACTCCGGTGAGCCTCTCGTCGATTCTTCTTGTGGTTTAGCTTCCCCATGACATCCTGTTGCTCGTATGCTAGGTCGTTTTCCCTGTCAGAGCCAGTAACGTCGGGGAGTGTCTCGCCGCCGTGCCCATGGCCGCCATGGCCGGCGTAGAGCGTCCTCTGGTGCGCCTGCTACTGTTCTGAGGGTAGGGATAGGTTCACGGGGTGGTGTAGAACATGCTAGTGTGGTCTCCCTCGTCGGAGCCTCACCGCCGGCGTGTTTGGCTGGCCGGAGCTGGCAGCGCCGCCGTGTGCCTGGTTCTGTGTCGCTAATAGTGGGGTCTGGCTGTCAGTGAGAGAACAGAGAGATTTGTTATTTTCTGAGTTTTGAATAGTGCAGCAACTTTGGAAAATCATAGGAAAATAATTACAACTTCAAAAATTCTGAAAATTTGTGTGTAGCTTCTATACATGTTCTATTATGGTTTAAAAATATGAAACTTGAAATTTAAATAAATTTTTAATGTTCAAAAATTCAGTCAATTAATTGATAAATGCAATTTCCATAATTTTTGTAGGCCACTGTATAACTCCAAAAATTATGAAATTTATTTTGGTACACTAATTTGTCATGAGGAATATTACATAAAATTTTGAGGTCATTTGGAACAAGTTCATTTTGAGCTTAATTCCCAATTAATTCAAAAATGAATAAAAGCAAACCCTAAGTGTTGGGTTAGGGTTTGATCTTGTTTTGGTCATGTTTTGTGACCAGTAGGGTTTCAAGATCAATTTGGTCAAGTCACTTAGGTCATAAGCCCTAGATCATTAAAGTTTGGTTAGAGTGTAGTTAATGAATGATTTCATTCATTAAGGGTAGAACTTTGGAGTGAAACTTTGGATAGTTCTTTAGAAGAATCTAGGGTTCTTAGTAAACATTTTGTGTGGTCCTTGATGGTAGAATTGCAGGTTGGTTTTATTGGCTTGCAACTGTACCGTGAAGGAAAGTTGTACTCAAGGTGTTATTATATTTCATTCACCATGAAAGCATCATGTTTACATTATCATCATTTTGAAGCATATGTTATTATGTCGTGTAGAATTCGAGAGTGAACCAATTCTAGTTGAGCAAGTTGTGGAAGAGTCCCCGGTTGTCTCGGGATTTGATATTTGTGGTACTGATCCAGAACCTGAGATCGTCAACGAAGGCAAGCCCTGGTTTATGCATTAAACCATTACCTTGTTTACTTTGAAAAGTTTATCACCTATGTTACCTATTGCATTAAGTTGATTAATTCAAATGTTACCTACTTGATGCATTGCCTACCTTGTTAATTGTTTACCATCCTTGAAGATGATTTCATTTACAAAGGCATAGAATGCTTAGTATGCTTTATGGTAGGCTTTCAAAGTAAAAGTTTTGATACAATCAAAGATGGCATACTGGCCAAAGAAAGAAAGAAAGAAGATAGAATGAACTAGAGACTAGTCGGGTGACTTATCTTGAATGTTGGGTAATGTTGCCGACTATGTCGCTTAAAGGCCACTCATTGTGGATCTTCTGAATGAGACACTTTGTAGTACTGGTCACATACTCTGGTAAGCCTACTTCGGCCAATCCGATACTAAGACGAATGCCCACGCACTGGGAGTGGAGAGATGGCGGGAGTAGCGTGTACCCTCGTGGCTGGAAAGTGGCCAGATTGGAGGTGTGTTGTGCTCTCGGGTGGCGTGGAGATGGCTTAGTATGGGAGGATCCGGTAGTGAGGTTGATATATGCAAGATTAAGTTCTACATATGTCGTGTGATAAGGAATCCCCAGCTGGGACTTGAATCAATTTGAATTACCGGTGCTCCGCGGATATGGAGACTTGATTCATTACAGAAGCAATGCAGGACTGGTGAATTACTAAAACATGAGAAAAAGAATGGAATGAGAAGGATTGGAACATGGAATATGAACACTTAGTTTGAGATAATGAACTAAAGTACTTAGGGGTAAAACTCGAAAATAGGATCAAGAATAGTAAGCTTTTGGCAAAGAACTTTTGAATCTTGCTACATCCTTACCTTGACCCAACACCTGCATCCCTAAGACCTTCGCCCCTTTTTCATCGGGTCAGTCTTGTTGAGTACTTTTGTACTCAGGGTTTGTTAACCCTTGTTGCAGGTGAGTCGCATGCGCAGGCTTGTTTTGGTCCCTGCTGCATGTTAGTGTTTGAAGTCGATGACGATGAGGAATGATGAATGGCCTTTGGACAAGGCACTAGTTTGTGTGAAATGAATAATGTTAATGTAATATTATCCCGCTACTATGGTTGTATGCCACTTATGGTTTTGTAAGTTTGAAACAACTGGTTTGTAATATTAAAACTTAAGTCTTCCGCTTTACAATCTCTGATATGTATATTGAAAACTATTGTAATATGCAATGTCTGTGATTGGGATCCTGTTCAAAAAAGATTCGTGGATGATTCGGGTTTCCCGAGGACACCCGACAGACCTGTTAAGTTGTTGGGAACTTATGTACGCTATCAGAGGTCTGTTGAGACAACGATAGATGCACGTGGGCCCGATTTCTTAGGAGGTTCTGCCACACTTGATAGAGCCGAGAAGGAAACTAGAAGCCCGACCATACCTATGTGCAAGGTTCAGTGGAGCAACCACACTGAACAAGAAGCTACTTGGGAGAAAGAGTCAGAACTTCAGATGCTATACCCCTAGCTGTTTGAAAGGTACGTCTCACCTTAAATCTCGGGACGAGATTCCTGTGAGGGGGGAGGACTATAACAACTTAGGTTTTCCAATAACCCAAAAATCTGAACTTAAAATTTTTTCTAACAAACCCATGCATGGTGAGTGTGCATACTAGGAAACAACCCATGTAGTTGCACAAGTAGAACCCAAGTTAGCATGGTTGAGCATTGAAAGCATCTAGGCCTCTAATTGGGTTTCGGTGATTAATGACAATGTTAGATTACTGTGACTAACGTGTGTTTTGTAGATGCAATTAAGTTAGGTCACGGTAATGGAGATCGATTGGGCAATCATGGTTGTCATGCCCCTACGATGGAAATCGTTTCCGTTTTCAAAGGATGGACGACAAGGTTAAGGATGACTAGTTCTAAGTGTCGATTGGAGTTGGAGAGACACTTAGAGTAGTTTAGGACTTTGTTTTTTTCCTTTGGCCATACTATTAAGGGGGGTATGGACGGGTAGCTTGACCTAGATGTGTCTAGTGAGTTAGGTGTGGCGCACACTTGTTGAAACTAGCACTAGGTAGCTCCACAACAGCCCTATGATCCTATGGAGCAAACTTCATTCACATATGATCGAGAGTTGGAAGTGAATGGAGGGTCAAATACTGACCGAACGCTGGCTCCGGTGCGACCGGACGCTGGCCACAGGGTCCGGTCAGTTCATTTGACCAAGGAGATTGCATCTGGTGCGACCGGACGCTGAGTGGTCAAGTGACCGGACGCTGAGAGGCAGCGTCCGGTCGACTCAAGTAAGGTTCCAAAAGAGTAAATCTGCGATTGGACGCATTCGGTCAGTGCTGACCGGACCCTGAGGGTCCAGCGTCTGGTCAAGTACAATAAGCATCTAGTGAGGGAAAAATGGGACCGGACGTGTCCGGTCAGTGGTGACCGGACCCTGCCAGCGTCCAATCAACACGTAAACAATGGTGTGCGGGTTGAACTGATCGGAGCGTCCGGTCAACATGACCAGAGCGTCCGGTCACCCCGTAGAGACACATAACGGTTCATTTTTCAGGCTATCTTATAAATAGAAGCTCCACTCGTGTGTGGAGTGACTTTTGCTCATTTCAACAGCTGAAACACACCTTAAGAGTGCCAAGAAGAGCAAGGTCCTAGTGAGGTGATTGAGATTTGAGAATCCAAAGAGAGCCCTCATTAGTGAAGATCAAGAGTTGCAAAGTGTGCATTCACCCTTCTCCCTTGGCTTGTTGTGGTCAAGTGAGAGTTCGTGCTTGTTACTCTTGGTGATCACCATCACCTAGACGGCTTGGTGGTGATTGGGAGCTTGGTGATCATCCGGAGAGCTTGTGGATGACCCAACTCAAGTTGTGAGTGGTTGTGGGTGATTCACCACGATGGAGTGTCAAAGAATCAATACGTAGAGAGCACTTGATCCTTGCGCGGATCAAGGGGGAGCTACACCCTTGCGCGGGTGCTCCAACGAGGACTAGTGGGGAGTGGCGACTCTCCGATACCTTGGCAAAACATCGCCGTGTTTCCTCTCCTCTCTTTACTTTGAGCATTTCAATTCTTGTCATTTACATTCCTAGAATTGCCATGCTAGAGTAGGATTGGAACTAGGTTGCTAAACTTTTGTGCGTTAGATCAATAGAAACACTTCTCTAGGCACAAGGGGTTAATTGGGCTAACCATAGGACTTGTTTATTGCGAAGAAATTTAGAATTAGCCCAATTCACCCCCCCCTCTTGGGCATCTTGATCCTTTCAATTGGTATCAGAGCCTCGTGCTCACGTTTTAAGCTTAATCGCTTAGAGCAAGATGTCTCACGGGGATGGTTCTCCTCCTATCTTCGAGGGGGATGATTTTCCATATTGGAAAATTCTCATGGAGGTGTACCTAGAAGCTTTAGACGTTGGAACACTTAGAGCCGCCTCACATGGGTTCCCAAAACCTAGGAATCCCGCACAACTTCAAGGCGATGAAGTGAACTATGAAAAATGGAATGCAAAGGCTCGCAACACCATCTTTAGAGGCCTTTGCAAAGATGTGTTCAACCGCGTAAGGAACCACAAAGACGCCCATGCACTATGGTCGGACGTTTGTGCGCTCCATGAGGGAATAAAGAGTGAGCGTGAGGAACGCTATCATCTTGTCATGAAAAAGCTCAACTCTTTTGAAATGCTTCCTAAAGAATGTGCTAATGAAATGTATTCACGTTTGAATGTTCTTGTAGAGGAAGTCAATGGACTTGGACTTACTCAAATGTCACCGTCCGATGTTGTGAGAAAGATCTTGAGTGTCCTTCCTGTAACACCTTTGGTGTTTCGACCTAACACTAAAATTTGACATGTCATCATATGCATTGCAAATCATTCATAGAGTAGAAAATTTTGAATGCATTCACTAAATAAGGTTTATTTCATAATGTTGTTATTTCATGTGATGTGATTCAAAATCCTAAATAAAGATCATGACTACAAGGGTCAAAATTCATGTGATCATGTGAGGTCATATGTCATTTGACTCAAATAACCCTAATGGGCCATGTACTGGTCAAAAATCAAAATTAAAGTAAAAGAAAGACAAATCAAATTTGAATTCAAATTCAAATTATAAAAGTCCTTTTTGCCCCTTTTGACTAATTCAAAATCCATGTGGAATTTGGGGTTGAGGCAAAAAGCAAAGTTGAAGATTATTTTATGTGGATCAACTTTGGTATTCAAAGTTTTTCAAGTTTACATATAAAATTTGGAGTAATTTTGAAATGATTCAAATACTCAAATGCACCCCAAATTCAAATTTCAAAATGGAGTCAGAATTTGAAAATGTTCCTTGAAGCAAAGTTGTAGAGTTTAAAAAAAATTGAGCAACTTTCATTTTTGAAGATTCTCAACTTCTTTAGAAAATTTGGGAGTAATTTGAAAAATAGACTCAGTGGCAGTTCTGTAAATAATTCAAAAATCAAGATTTACATCATCGCTTACCGTCGGTGCCACGCCGCTGTCGCCGCCGAGTGTTTTGTGCCGCTTCCTCGCATCCTGGCACGTCATCATCGCCGTGGCATCTTCGTCGTGTGCTGTCGAAGCCAGACGAGCTCCTCACGGCTATAAATAGCCGTACCGTTGTCGTCCCCTCTCTCTTTTTTCCGCCTCTTCGCCGCCGACGACGACCTCACTGCGCTTCATGAAATTTGCCACCGTCGAGCAGCCTCCGTCGTGCCTTGATTATGCCAAAGCGATCGCCTCGGTCTTGCGCTTTCTCTACGACTTGCTCACGCCGCTTGAGTTGGCCGGAGTCGCCCGGCGCAACAGCTTCTTCCCCGAGCCCGGCCGAAGCTCCGCCACCATCGCCTCGACGTGGTCAGGCCATTCCAGACCGTCTCCGCCTTCACCAAGTCCACCGGCGTGATCGTGGTGATCTACTGAACGTGATGTGCACTTCGCTTTTGACTCTACCGCATTCTTGCCGGGGTTACGTCGTGAGCCGACGTGCTCGAGCCTCCATGGCCGGCGTGGAGTCTTCTCCGGTGCACCTTCTGTTATTCCAAGGACGGGGATGAGTTTGTAGGGGTGTGTAGATTATTTGGGTGAGGTCTGTCTCGCCGGAGCGTCACCGTCGGCGCATTTTGGTGCCGGCCAGTGATGGCAGCGCCGCCGTGACATGTATGGGTCACTAACGGGTGGGGTTGGGCTGTTAGTGAGAAGGAAGGAGAAGAACAGTGAAATTTTATATCTTCTGATTTTGAATAGTGCTGAATCTTTGGAAATTTGTTTTGGTACACTAATTTGTCATGAGGAAGCTTACATAAAATTTTGAGGTCATTTGGGACAAGTTTATTTTTGGGCTTATTTCCAAATTGATTCAAAAATAAACAAAAGCAAACCCTAAGTGTTTGATTAGTGTTTGATCTTGTTTTGATCATGTTTTGTGACCAGTAGGGTTTCAAGAGTAGTGGTCGGAGAGTTCACCGTAGTGGTTGGAGAGTTCACCGTAGTGGTCGGAGAATTCACCGTAGTGGTCGAAGAATTCACTGTAGTGGTCAGAGAATTCACCGTAGTG
Source organism: Miscanthus lutarioriparius (assembly GCA_904845875.1). NCBI lineage: Eukaryota > Viridiplantae > Streptophyta > Magnoliopsida > Poales > Poaceae > Miscanthus > Miscanthus lutarioriparius. Next base: position 34,550,522 of record CAJGYO010000019.1, on the reverse strand, counting down.
ATCGGAGAGTTCACCGAAGTGGTCGGAGAGCTCGCCGAAGTGGTCGGTGCTGACGTGGTCACATCCGTTACGAATATGGTTTGGTTAGTTTGGCTTGTAACTATACCGTGAAGGAAAATTGTATTCAAGGTGTTGTTATATTTCATGCATCATGAAAGCATCATGTTTACATTATCATCATGTTAAAGCATATGCTTTTATTTCGTGTAGAATCCGAGAGTGAACCGATTCTAGTTGAGCAAGTTCTGGAAGCATCCCCGGTTGTCATGGGATTCGATAATAGTGGTGCTGATCCGGAACCTGAGATCGTCAACGAAGGCAAGCCCCGGTTTATGCATTAAACCATTACCTTGTTTACTTTGAAAAGTTTATCACCTATGTTACCTATTGCATTAAGTTGATTAATTCAAATGTTACCTACTTGATGCATTGCCTACCTTGTTAATTGTTTACCATCCTTGAAGATGATTTAATTTTACAAAGGCGTAGAATGCTTAGTATGCTTTATGTAGGTTTTCAAAGTAAAAGTTTCGATACAATCAAAGATGGCATACTGGCCAAAGAAAGAAAGAAAGAAAGAAGATAGAATGAACAAGAGACTAGTCGGGTGGCTTATCTTGAATGTTGGGTAATGTTGCCGACTATGTCGCTTAAAGGCCACTCATTGTGGATCTTCTAAATGAGACACTTTGTAGTACTGGTCACATACTCTGGTAAGCCTACTTCGGCTAACCCGATACTAAGACGAATGCCCACGCACTGGGAATGGTGAGATGGCGGGAGTAGCATGTACCCTCATGGCTTGAATGTGGCCGGATTTGAGGCGTGCTGTGCTCTCGGGTGGCGTGGAGACGGCTTAGTACGGGAGGATCCGATAGCGAGGTTGATATATGCAAGATTAAGTTCTACATATGTCGTGTGATAAGGAATCCCCAGCTGGGACTTGAATCAATTCGAATTGCCGGTGCTCCACGGATATGGAGACTTGATTCATTACAGAAGCAATGTAGGACTGGTGAATTACTAAAACTTGAGAAAGGAATGGAATGAGAAGGATTGGAACATGGGATATGAACACTTAGTTTGAGATATTGAACTAAAGTACTTAGGGGTAAAACTTGAAACTAGGATCAAGAATAGTAAGCTTTTGGCAAAGAACTTTTGAATCTTTCTACATCCTTACCTTAACCCAACACCTGCATCCCTAAGACCTTCACCCATTTTGGTCGGGTCAGTCTTGTTGAGTACTTTTGTACTCAGGTTTTGTTAACCCTTGTTGCAGGTGAGTCACATGCGCAGGCTTGTTTTTTTCCCTGCTGCATGTCAGTGTTTGAAGTCGATGACGGTGAGGAATGATGAATGGCCTTTGGACAAGGCACTAGTTTGTGTGAAATAAATAATGTTAATGTAATATTATCCTGCTACTATGGTTGTATGACACGTATGGTTTTGTAAGTTTGAAACAACTGGTTTGTAATATCAAAACTTAAGTCTTCCGCTTTATAATCTCTGGTATGTATATTGAAAACTGTTGTAATCTGCAATGACTGTGATTGGGATCCTGTTTGGAAAAGATTCGTGGATGATTCGGGTTTCCCGAGGACACCCGACAGATCTGTTAAGTTGTTGGGAACTTGTGTACGCTATCTGAGGTCTGTTGAGACACCGATAGGTGCACATGGGCCCCATTTCTTAGGAGGTTCTGCCACACTTCCCATTGACAAATATGGGCATATTGTGACCGTGCTACATCAAGTTGATCTTTCCACCGCTACACCAACATAAATCTTGGGAAAGATCAATGCTCATGAGATGTACATGCACATCACACCTCAAGATGGCTCATCCTCTACTAAGAAGAAAGAAAAATATTTAGCATTCAAAGCTAGTCAAGATAAGGGCAAAGCAAGACTTGAGTATGAGAGTTCAAGTGATGAAGAAGATGAAGATGAAGATCTTGCTCTCATGGTGAAGAAAGCCGCCAAGATGCTAAAGAAGCTAAACAAGAGTGGCATCAAGTTCGATGGCAAGAAGAAGAAGTTCTTCACAAGCTCTAGGAGAAAGCCAATCTCCGAAATGGATTGCTTCAATTGTGGTGAACTTGGTCATCTAGCACACCAATGCACCAAGCCCAAGAAAGACAAGTTCAAGAACAAGTTCAAGGGCAAGAAAGATGACTCAAGCAATGAAGAAGAAGATGAAAAGAAGAAGAACAAGCCATACAAGAAGAGAGATGGCAAGAAGAGAGACTTCCACAAGAAAAAGAAGAGTGGAAAGGCCTACATTGTCGGTGATTGGCTCACGGACATTGATTCATCTAGTGGATCATCCGATGATGATAGTGACAATGAGAAGGTGGCCGCCATAGCTATTGATCTCTCATCTTCACCGCCACCACCGCCATCATCCTCTACACACGTATGCCTTATGGCCAAGGGTGAACGCAAGGTAACTAAGAATGATGATAGTAGTGATGATGAGCAAGCTAGTGATAATGATAGCGATAGCGATGATGATGATGATTCACCTTCATATGATGATCTTGTTAAAATAATAAGACAATACACTAAGATCATTAGAAAGAGTAGAGCTAAAAATAAAAAACTAGATGCTAAGAATGATTCACTTTTAGCAAAATGTGATGAAATAGAAAAGGCTAATGTTGAGCTTAGAGAAGGAAATGATGCTATGTCATCCAAACTCAAGGAGCTCAAATCTTCTAAGAAAGAGCTTAAAGATAAATATGATAAACTTGAGTGGGTGCACAATGAGCTCATCACTAGCCACAATAAACTAAAAGATGAATATACTACTCTTAAGATTAATCATGACAATCTTGCTATTGCTCAAGAATTTCTATCCAATGAGCCGCATGATGCTACTAACCATGTTGTTAGGATTGATATAGCTACATCATGTGATGACTTGATCATTGAGAGCATTGAGCAAGGTTCTAGTATCAAGGTCAAGCAAGTGGTTGAGTGCAATGACTATGATGAGTATGTCAAGCTCAAGAATGACAATGCAAAGCTCAAGAGAGATCTTGAAGAAATCAAAAGCCACAACACCATTGTGCTAGAAACCCTTGATCGTGATGGTGACTTGATCCTTGAGAATGAGAAGCTCAAAGAGGAAAACAAGAAGCTCAAGGAAGAAAAGAATAATGATGCTCTTAAGGAAGAGAACAAGAAGCTTAAGTTGGAGAAAGAGCATCTCAAGGTTGGATTGAGCAAGTTCACAAGAGGCAAATATCTTCAAAGTGAGCTACTTATGAACACCGTCATGAAGATGGATAGAAGTGGCATTGGATATGTGGCACATGTAGAGAAGAAGAAGGCTCAAGTTCAACAACAACAATCAAAGCCGAAGCCAAAGAAATGCTTTGAGTGTGGACAAGAAGGCCACTTTGCTCATGAGTGCCAAACTCCACCACCACAACCCTTGCCCAAGCATGCTAGACCCTTTGCCTTCAATGCTCATTACATGCTTAGAAAGGATTCTAGTGGAAAGATGAAAGTCATGTTCTTAGGACCTCCTAACAAGAATAGGCCTAAGAAGATTTGGGTTGCTAAGTCACTTGTTGAGAAGGTGAAGGGCCCTCAACAAGTTTGGGTTCCTAAAGCTTGAATCTCTTGTGTGTAGGTGAACTACAAGACCGGTGGAAGTCATTGGGTTATTGATAGTGGTTGCACACAACATATGACCGGTGATCCTCGTATGTTCACCTCACTTGATGAAGAAGTAGATGGACAAGAGAGAATTACATTTGGATATAACTCAAAGGGCAAGGTTAAAGGATTGGGCAAAGTGGGAATATCAAATGATCATTCCATCTCCAATGTGCTATATGTTGCTTCATTGAGCTTCAACTTGCTATCCGTTGGACAATTGTGTGATCTTGGCTTCCAATGCTTGTTCACCGAGAAGGAGGTTGTTGTATCCAAGAAGGATGATGATCAAGTGATATTTCAAGGATTTAGATGCAACAACTTATATCTAGTGGACTTCACCTCTGAAGATGAAAACTTGAAGACATGCCTATTCACCAAAACAACACCTGGGTGGCTACGGCATAGAAGACTTGCTCATGTTGGTATGAGTTCACTCAAGAAGCTAATGAAGAATGATTTGGTGAGAGGATTGAAGGATGTGAAGTTTGAGAAGGACAAGCTTTGTAGTGCATGTCAAGCCGGCAAGCAAGTTGCAAATACTCATCCAACAAAAGCTTTCATGTCAACCACAAGAGTGCTAGAACTCCTACACATGGATTTGTTGGGACCAACAACATATAAGATCTTGGGAGGAAATCTTTATTGTCTTGTGATAGTTGATGATTATTCAAGGTATACATGGGTGTTCTTCCTTCATGACAAATCCAAAGTTGCATCTTGCTTCAAAAAGTTTGCCAAGAGAGCACAAAATGAATTTGAAGTGAAGCTCAAGAAGATAAGAAGTGACAATGGAAAAGAGTTTGACAACACAAACATAGAGGCATATTGTGATGAAGTTGGAATCAAACATGAAGTCTCCGTAACCTATACTCCTCACAAAATGGTGTAGTTGAGAGAAAGAACCGGACATTGATCACTCTTGCAAGAACAATGCTAGATGAGTACAACACCCCCAAAGCTCTATGGGTGGAAGCAATCAACACCGCATGCTATACATCTAACCGCCTATTCCTTCAAAAGTTCCTTGGCAAGACACCTTATGAGTTGCTCAATGGGAAGAAGCCAGACGTCTCCTTCTTTAGGGTGTTTGGTTGCAAATGCTACATCTACAAGAAGCGGCAACACCTAGGGAAGTTTCAAAGACATTATGATATTGGCTTTCTTATTGGTTACTCATCAAAGTCCAAAGCATATAGAGTATTTAATCATGCCACCGGCTTGGTTGAAGAAACATATGATGTGGAATTTGATGAATCTAATGGCTCCCAAGGAGCACATGAGAATCTTGATGATGTAGGTGATGAACCATTGAGGGAGGCTATGAAGAACATTCTGGTTGGAGACATCAAGCCAAAAGATGATGAAGATGATGTACAAGTGATTGATCCACCCTCTTCATCAAGTGTGCCACAAGATGGTGAAAAAGATGGGAGAGTAGAAAATAAAGATACTCATGTATCCCATGAGCAAATGGTGGTACAAACACAAGATGTTGATGCTCCACAACCTCCTCCTCAAGTGGTCAATAGAAGAAACACACATCTACTACAAGATCATCCATAAGATCTCATCACAGGGAGTCCATCAAAGGGAGTGATGACACGTTCACAAAAACTTGCTTCATTTATTGCTCATCACTCTTTTGTCTCTTGCTTTGAACCTACTAAGGTAGAAGAAGCTCTTCAAGATCCGGATTGGATCAATGCCATGCATGATGAGTTGAATAACTTCACCCGAAATCAAGTGTGGACTCTTGAAGAGCGACCTAAAGGTGTAAGAGTCATTGGAACAAAGTGGGTGTTTCAAAACAAGCAAGATGATCAAGGTGTTGTTGTGAGGAACAAGGCAAGACTAGTTGCAAAGGGGTTCTCTCAAGTTGAAGGTTTGGATTTTGGAGAGACCTTTGCACCAGTTGCAAGGCTAGAAGCCATTCGTATCCTCCTTGCATATGCATCACATCATGAAATGAAACTTTATCAAATGGATGTGAAAAGTGCATTTTTAAATGGCTTTATTAATGAACTAGTCTATGTTGATCAACCTCTCGGGTTTGAAGACCCTAGATATCCTAATCATGTTTATAGGTTGTCCAAGGCGTTATATGGGCTTAAGCAAGCCCCAAGAGCATGGTATGAGCGCCTTCGGGATTTCCTCATAAAGAAGGGCTTCACCATTGGGAAGGTCGACACCACACTATTCACCAAGAAGCTTGATGGACATATCTTCATTTGTCAAGTATATGTTGATGATATCATCTTTGGATCATCAAATGAAGATTCTTGCAAAGAATTTGGTGAATTGATGTCGAAGGAGTTCGAGATGTCCATGATTGGTGAGCTTACATTCTTTCTTGGTTTTCAAGTCAAGCAATTGAGAGAAGGGATCTTCATCTCTCAAGAGAAATATACAAAAGATGTTCTCAAGAGATTCAAGATGGATAAATGTAAGCCAATCAAGACACCAATGCCTACCAATAGATATCTCGACCTAGATGAGGGAGGTAACAATGTTGATCAAACTATCTACCGTTCTATGATTGGTAGCTTGTTGTATTTAACCGCATCTAGGCCCGACATCATGTTTAGTGTGTGTATGTGTGCAAGATTTCAAGCTAATCCTAAGGAAACTCATTTAATTGCCGTAAAAAGAATCCTTAGGTATCTTAAGCACACACCAAGCATTGGCCTTTGGTATCCCAAAGGAGCTAGATTTGAACTAATTGGCTATTTTGATTCGGATTATGCTGGATGCAAAGTTGATAGAAAAAGCACATCCGGAGGGTGCCATTTGCTTGGTAGATCACTTGTGTCTTGGTCCTCCAAGAAACAAAATAGTGTGGCTTTGTCCACCGCCAAAGCGGAATACATTGCTGTGGGTGCTTGTTGTGCACAAATACTATATAAACAAACTTTGCTAGACTATGACGTAGTTCTAGATAAAGTACCTCTTTTGTGCAATAATGAAAGTGTGGTAAAACTTGCAAACAACCCGGTTCAACACTCTCGCACCAAGCACATAGATATCCGACATCACTTTCTAAGAGATCATGTTGCTAAAAATGATATATCACTAGAAGGTGTAAGGACCGAAGATCAATTAGCGGATATCTTCACTAAACCGCTAGATGAGGCTATATTTTGTAGATTGCGGAACGAGCTCAATGTACTTGATTTTAGTAACTTCACTAAAAGATGAGCTTGTGTTGTCCCTTGCATTCATTGTAATATACAACATGTTTAATTCATGGCAATGCATATAGGGCTTGTCTAACATGGTTAAGACAACCGCCGAAAAGCGTGTGAAGAAGCTTAACCTTGGATCAAACTTGACAAGCAACTAGATTTACTTATGAGTATTGCATATGCATGAATGATTGTTTTTTCATTTTGTTCCATTTGCTCTCTTATTGCCTATTTTCTTAAAATGAATTATAGCCTAAGGCAAAATATTTTGAAAAACTTGAGGGTTTGAGAGAGGTCACTCATATCAGTCCCAATTGGTGTTTATTTGGATCTTATCTAAGTTGGGACTTGATTTGGAATAGGCAGCGCGAAGAAACCTTGAAGATTTGCTGGAAAAGAGTGACCGGACGCTACACCGAACTCTGATGTCCAGCATCCGGTCAGTTCACAGGAGGTGAACTTGCTGCGAAGGAGTGACCGGACTCTGCATTTCAGCATCCGGTCAGAAGACGTTCAGCATCCGGTCGTGTGAAGAAGATGAAGAAGAGTTGACCGGACCCTGCCTGCGCTCGGTCATGGACCACCGGACGCGTCCGGTCATGATTCCAGAGGATTTGGACCTCTCTGAAATCGACCGGACGCTGGGTGGTAGCGTCCAGTCACTACCACCGGAGCGTCCGGTCAGTAGAAAATGTGTGGGATCAGATCTCTTTCCCCGTTTCCTTCTCTGTTACGCGTGGGGTCCTCATTTAACCGCAGCCGTCACGAGCGTTCTTGACCTAACCCCATACGCCACCATCACCGAGCCTCCCGTATGCCATGCCCTAGCCGCCGCAGCTCTCCCATGCCTGAGCGCCGCACCGCCGCAGCCGCCGTCTCCATGCCGCCGCTATCCCGCGCCTCCGCCTCCGCCCGCCTCACAGCCGCGCCCACGCTGAACCGCCGCCGCCACCTGCGCCATTGTTCCCGCGACGCCACCGTAGAGAGCCCATGTGCCTACTTGCGCTGACCACGCCGCACCACTGCCCTAGTGCCCTACCTCCACGCCAGCGCAGCTTGTGTTGTCTCCACCGCTTCGGTAAGGACCTGACTGTAACAGAACCGCCCAATTTATACAAGATCAAGTATGGCTGTCCCCGCTAACACGTTGACACACACATACTTTCACTCATATAAACCCGGTAGTCCGCCGAGTGTCCCAAAAGACCTCGGTAAATCAACATCACAACCAAGATCGCGTGATTAAGCAAATACACATCACATACGCAGGGTTGCAGTGGAAAATAATATTACAAATGAATTCACAAATAATAGTACAAGTTTGGGTTTCAAAACCAATTAGTGAAAACAACATAACTTTCAAAAGATTACATTAATATATGTTCCAAATACATTGCTAGCATAAGTGACATCATTCGACAAAAGCATATAGATGAGAAGTAACTATAGAATCACCGAGCCCATCGGCGGTTAGCCACCATCTTCAACAGGCCGAGAACTTCACCTGCAACATGGTGGGATAAACCTTGAGTACTCGAATGTACTCAGCCAGACATACCCGCCGGAAACCAAAACAAATGACACCAAGGGTCATGCAAGGCTTATGAGGTGGGCTAGCTTGACACATTTGCATAAAAGAGCTTATGAGCATAGTAACCAATTTAAACTTAGCATCAAGCTTATCATCATTTACCTGTCCACTAGATTAGCACCTGTACTAGAGCACTCACTTATTAGGAGCAATCAATATTAACCATAGCAGGATAATAAGGCTGTCATCATCATATCATCATTTCTGAACCATTATGTTATTTAGTGTGTCTACATTGGAGATAAGCCCGTCAAGTTCTCACTAACCGGGAGAGACGGCGACTCGAATCGAATTACAACTCAGCTGAGGGGGTATTCCTAACTCTCACCCTGGCATACTTTGCAAGGGTAGCCGTGGGTCACCTTTGGAACAACTCAGGAACCAAATTCGCGGGTTCGATCAGCGCCAGCACTCTCAGGGATTACCCTTCTGCCAGGACGATCAGGACTTTTAAATCACCTACCCTTGGACTCACGCCTACGGCTCCCTTCCGAGGCGCACTTTATACTTATTGACTCCCGGCCTGAGGTGAGCTACTCGGCTTCGTGGTCGGTCTTCGGACACGGCCAACTAAGAGAGAGGCATGCGTTCAACATGAACAGGAAAGGCTCCAAGATTCAGTCCTTAATCGACATAGACGGAGTCGCTGCAAATCGGCAAGCCTCCGTCCGGTCTTCATTTCAAATTAAGACTGGTTCTTTTCCACGATAGCAAATATAGCCAACCGTGCCATATGTATCTTCCTATATCTCGCAGGTGATAGGAAATCACCCGACTTCTACCGTGTTTGAGCAGGGCTAAGCACTACATGAGCCTGAGCTACATAGGATTCAGGGTATCAATATCTGGACAAGGATTGGATAACCAATGCAGCAAGTGTTTGCATCCAACACCTAAACTTAATGCAACAATATATATATGTAACAATAATACTGTAACTGCATTTCGAAAATTAGGAGGCTTAATATGCTCCGGGGCTTGTCTGGGATCCGACACAAGTCAGTTCAGTTAGGTTGCACCGTCCTGGTGACATCTCAGGTCCTAGCACTTGCTTAGTCCTTCCATCTTCGGGATAGATCCATCAAACGCTATCTTCGGATTTGGCTCCAACATCCCATCCTTCACGTGGTGCATCTAGCGTACCTAGAGGAGATTCCATATGCAAGTGTATGAATACATGGAAGTGCAATAGACAATGCATCGCATGCCGTAAGTAAGACAAGCGCAAGGTTACATTAACATGCACAAGCACTTCGCATTGCCTACTTTAAATATCGCACAATTTATCATCCCACGATAGCAAAGAAGACGACAACACCAAGCATGACACAAGTTTCCCAAGATCTCAGGTGCTCTAACTCAGTCATCATTCAAGGCATAAGTCACACTTAACAATATCCAAGCAAACACTATAATTGGAATCTGCCAATTTCTGGACATGCAAACAACAGCTACAAGATTTAGCTATAACTGGAGTTACACAAATCCAAATGACTTGCAAGAAGACATTTTGGAAAGCTTATAAAATTATCTACATTTCATCTGTAATCATCATAGCATGATTCCCAAGTTAAGTAGGTCGAAATTATACATTTACAGAAACTGGTCCACAATTGACAGAGAGCAGCCATTTCTGAAACCCCACTTTAAACAGGCATAACTCACAAACTGCTTGGCCAAATGACACCAAATTTTAACAGAAGCTAGATACATGAATTATCTACAACTTTGTTATTATCACCAAAAGCTCATTTAAATCCTAACTAGATCAAACACTAGCATCTTTCAGATCTGCTCAGAATACAATCAAAACTTGATAGAAGACTTAAAAGTCATGTAACTCCTACACTATCTGGCCTATGACCTTACAATTTGAACACAAGCAAGATCATGAAATTTTCTACAACTTTTGTATTCACTACAACCATAGCAAACATCATTTACACCACGAAAATAATTGCACAAGCAAAACTGCAAATGTAACCCAACAACAGTGGTACAGAAAACTGATAGGAACTTCAGAGAAGCATAACTGGAGTTCTAGATCTCCAACAAACATGAACCATAACTTTTTGAAAATCCTAGGAAGTTACCTACAACTTTCTTATTCTCATATTAAGATGATTCTTCAGTTAGAAGGGTCAATTAATCCAATAATTGCATCTCTGTCCAAAACATAGACAGAAACTGACATGCCACTTTAAACAGCTATAATTGGAGTTATACATGTCCAATAAATGTGGTTATAGACTTTTTTATAGAGCTTATCAAATTCTAAACAACTTTGTTGTAAACACCTAAAGCTAATTCTACTATTAAGAAGGCCCCACAATACCAACAAGGTAACCCTGTCAGAGTTTGGGCAGAAACAGCCACTGATATTTAAGCAAGTATAACTCAAGATCTACTTAACCAAAAATCATGATATTTAGATTTTTGAAAAGCTTAATAAAAGTACTACAACTCATGTATTATCATCAAGTCATGATTCATAACCTAACTAAGCCAATTAATTTAATCTTGCAGACCTATTCAGAATAGGGGTAAGGCAATACATGTAATTTGTTATTTTTATAGATCTTAAACTATCAAGCCTAAAATACTGAAATTTTAACCAGACATCACTAATCACATCAGTAACACTCCACAAAAATTTCACATTTATTTGAGTAAAATAAATGCAGTTATAAAAAGAACAAGACATGACTAGCATTAAGAACCTAACTTCCTAAATCTATTTTTACAGCTAAACCTTTAAACTAAAACATGTAATATTATTGATCTAGTACATAGAGAATTTCACAAGGATTCCAAAAAGTCCACATTTGTTATTTTAGGATTTTTCTACTAATTAATACGGATTTTCAAAGTGGAGCATTCAAATCTGTAAAAACCAGAGAAAAAGGGATCGAAATCTTGCATCGGGGCCCCTGCGGAAAACACAAATTAAATACGAACAAATTGATCCTTTTCGGCACTATTCACTTGAGTCACTAGTTCTTCACAAAACCCCCTGCCTTTTCCCTTATTCGAGCGCGAGGTCCTTCTCTCCTTCTTCTTCACGGAGTCACAGAAACGGAGCAGAGCATCGGCTCGAGGACGTGGCCGGGCTCCGGGATTCCAGCGGGGAAGCGACCCTAGGGCAGCGGGAAGGGGCTGGCCGGCCTAGCCGCAGACCAGTGTGGCTGTGCTGGCCAAGCTGGCCGGATCAAGAGCTGAAGGCCCGCCTTACAATGAAAGAAGGCAGCAGATCTGCAGTGACCGCTGCTGACCGGGAGGAGATGGCGCAGAGGAGCAGCGCGAGGCCAGGAAGATGAGGATAAAGTTGGTTGGGACAGCAGGGTGCTGGTTGCTGGTCGGCCATGGAGCTCCACACCTTGTCCATGGTGGCCGCTCGGACTGAAGAGCGGAGAGGGGCGCTGGGTGGTAGAGGGAGTGGCGAGGCGAGTGAGGGAGGCCGGATGTCCATTCAAGAGAGTGCAGAGGCACTGGGACACGTGTTGGCATGGGAGCAGGAGGTGGGGGCGCTGCTGCCCTGCATGGTGGCCATGCCACGACACGCGCCCATTACATCGAGCACGCATGGTGATTTAAGCGGGGCATGGTGGGCGGCGCTTTAATGGATCTGGGCCGAATTAGGACATGGGCGAATACGAAGATCAAGCGCGCATTTAAGCTCTACGTTTTTCATTAAGGGGTTCAGCCATTAGCAAAACATATTAGAAGATAAATGTATGCCAAAACAGCTGTGTTAACACCTTGACGGCAGTCACGGAAACTCACTTTCGGTGGTCAAAACTTCTTCAAACTGAATCTAACTTTTTGTATGCTCTTCACAAAGATGTAAACTCCAACTTTCACTTTTGGGTCAACTTGAGATGCTTAACGAATTTTGGAGAACGTGAGACGCCAATGCCGATGTCGATGAATTTCGTAGAGTTAGAATATCTCTAAGTGTTGCGTTGATCGCAGCCGGAATCAATCTTGTGACCTTTGATTGTCAAGCTTAGAGATAGATTTAGACTTAGGTCCTTAAATAAATTTTGTAGTACACAAACTATACTACAACTTTTGTTTAAGGTCAAACCTCGTATCTTGAATATAAACCATTCTTTTACTTTGGTGAAAGCAGCATCTCGTTAACCCTAGAATTAGAGTTTTCGACCAATTGAGGCCTTTTTTGACATGTGCTCAACACAAACCCTTCATGACTTTTGTAGTAGAGTTCAATTAGAGTTGTTTGAGAAAGGTTGCAAGGTTTGGTTGACTTCATAGGTTTCCATCCACTTGATAAAGCAATTCATGCAAAGATATGACTTATCATTTCATGTGACTTTTTGATTCCAAACTTCATAAAACTTTTCCAGTGATCAATATAGATGGATATTGATGTGAGACACATGAAGATATTCCAATAACACCAGCCAAGCATTTATCTTGAAAAGGGCTTATATGTAAAGCAAGGGTGCAATATCCGAGTTTAGGTTGGGGCTTATTTCCATAGGTTTGATCTTGACATCTCCATCGTCACTTAATCTGTCATGTTTAAGCTTAAACCCATTGCTTAACTGGTGACAAACAACTGGGGTGTTACAGCCCTCCCCCCTTAAAGGAATCGCGTCCCGAGATTCGGTGCGAAAGACTTTTATGGGAAGAGAAACTTGTCATCTAGTTTCCAACATCAGTGATAGCATTAGGCTACTTAACTTCGGAGTATCAGAGAGGCTAATTTGGTCATGACACTTTTTGATACCTGCTCTTCGTCGTAAGTTGTTGTCTGAAGAATTTCTTTCGTTGACGTCCATAAAGCATTGTTACATTGGAAGGAATCCAAGATAGCACTGTCCTACGTACTTCGTCCTCGATGCACGAAGAGTGATTCAAGCGTAGACTAAATACTTGTAACATATACTTCCCTAGTGGATATGGCATAGACCTATGGACTTTGCACTAGATTACAGTCGGTTGACGGATATTCCTTACAACGGTGTTATATTGGCTCCTAAGGTCTGAAAAGCAGTTCTCTACTAAAGTGGCTTGAGCACAACTTCTCGTAAAGGATGTGATCATAGACGGGGTAAACATCCTTTGAGGGCATGAGAAGCTAGTTAACCAATATCTCAAAAACCATAATCTAAAAATCTATGGTTTAACACCTTTCGAATTACTTTCAATTTGCAAGGGTGCAAATTGACTCGTAGAACACCTCGATTGCTCGTACATTGTTGATAGCAGAGGCCAAGAACAAGGTACAAAGGGGTCCAAGGAGTCTTCTTTAGGGCATCTAAAGGATTATCTAGCAACAATTATTGACCGCGGTACATACCTTGGCATCAATTGCAAACACAACTTTTGAATGCGAAGGATGATCGCAGTCACAAAGAAATTACAGATTCTGTATCCTTTTGTTTTCTATTCATATCTCCCAAACTACTGCTCCAATATGCACAAATTTTGGTGGGCATGTAGATCCATGGGTCTTCTAACTACTCACCAAAATTCAACTCAACCGGACACCATTTGACTATCCAAATAATTCATCTACCAAAACTGCTCTGTTCTGAAATGGCAGCAAACCGAGCCGACAAGATATCTCTCAAATCCGATGTTTTACTCAACTAATACTCAAACTAACTTAAGACATTGAAGAGTCCTAAGCAAGGAATGAGATCACCAAGTTTGGGGTCAATCCAACTTCGTTTGAGTCACTAATCGTTGGCTTGAAGATGTTCGGTTCTGTACCTTAAAATCTAGACAGATTTCTCGTTCTTCTCTTTCTTTGCTTCATACATTGTGGTGTGTGTTCTATACTCTCGATCTCTTTGTATAGTAGCAGCAGAAGCTCCTTTCTCTAAGGATGTAGACTAAGATTTTCCATATATGATTCTCAGAAAACAACTTAAATTGTTTGATTTAGACAGCAACTTGCCTATACACAAGCCTTGGACTTGTGACTATGCTTTTGGAACACAAAGCATACTCTTCATGGAGGGACTGTCCTACCGAGATAAGGGAACGTCTCTTATTATCCTTCTATGCCTCATCCAATAGAATCCGGAACCATCCTTTGATAGCACCATATACATAACGATGCTGAACAAAACTAGGAACGTGCTCTCTCTAGCTCTTTACTTAGCTGATATAGCATCCAACACTATCTGTGTGATTGTCCAAGATAGACTTGACTTGACAACATAGGGCTTGGAGAAGGAAGCAGTACTAGCATCGATGACCGGTTTTGCTGTTCTTTTGCTTAACATTGTTTTGTGAGCTCTAGCCTTCATAATTAGCAAAAAGTTGTCACCTAGCTGGAGGTTAAGCTTCTGACTAGTAACTAATCAGTTGTCTCTCAACACTAAAAGTTCTAAATCTTCACTCTTGCCAACAATAGTTGTTATTGATGCATAATAGATGGTCGCCATCGAAGTCAGCAGACAAGGGGTCACACTAGAGATGGTTGATCTCGACTGTGCGGTCCGCATGAACATAATGATCAAGACTTGGATAGCCATGTCATAATCATAATGTGACGTTCGATTCTTATCCGACTAACAACTTGTCCAACATTAAGTGTTGTGTGCATTTTTGATTCAATGGGGATGACATAGGTTGCTCACTAGATGACGGACGTTAATACTGGGACAACCAAGTGGAGTCACTTGTCTACCACCTCTTGTAGTCTGTTAATGTTTATGTCGGTGACTAGTTCTTCAAAGGTTATCCTTTTTGGGACTTCAAAAGGAAGCTCTACTACTTTCGGTCTGATATATGGATGTTCGATAGGATATGGAGAGATAACCAAAGAAGAGCTCACGTGAAAATAACACATCGATGCAGTTCAGCAATGGATCATGACTAGAAACCTCGATACCAGCGCGCACCTAGCAGCACAACCATGCGTCGGCTGCCCACAAGGAGGCCCTAGGTTTCGTCGCGACACCGTAGATCGCTAATCGTGGCACCATTACTGGACATACACCCAAAGTGAAATTTCTAGTGGCACCAATTAGATTGTAAGAACAAGCATTGTGTAAAAGAGGGATAGCAAACAAGGATAGTCACAAGGTTAGGAATCAATAAGGAGGCGATCAGAAGATCAAAACACAGCGCAAAAGAACATAGCCTAATTGCCGAAGGCAACTAAGCAGGAGACTCTTGCTTAATTTCCATAAACGCCTCGTGTCCACCAAAGTGATTACCAGATAAAGGTTAACATGAGATTTGGTCTTGTCGAGCAGCAACATGAGATCAAGACTTTTGAAAGAGTTGGAGACAAAATACACGAGATTCGAGGGACAGAGCCATTGCACTAACTAGAGATTCAGTTGATAAAGCAATGACATAATCTACGAGGAAGAGGTTCCAAAGCCAGGGCAGATAGCGATTAGCGTTTCACTAGCTCACCAGTAGGAGAGAGAGCAATAAGGTCCAACAAGGATTTTGAGCAGGGTCCTCCCACACAGGAGCGGGACAACCACGAAACATGCAAGCATTCAAGGGAATTAAGCTTGGGCCTAAGGTCAAGCAAAGGCATAGATAAAGTCTTTGTAGCACAACGTTCAAGGCTAGCAACCCCTGTGTACAGGATCAGGCTCCCAAGAGAGAACCTAATTGGAGACGACAACTGTGCGAATACGTAACTTGAGCGTTGTTTTAGGATAAAGCTATTTGACACTCGTATGCTTACTGAGGACAAAAGGGTGACAACTACGACACTACCAAGATAACGAGCATCCACGCCTACATCATGGTCTTAAGCGAGCATTTCGAAACACTCAATCCGATTAGCTTAAGCGACTATTATTAAGCACAAAGCTCGTACATAATAAGCAGTCACCTACAGTAACACCACTACACATAAACATGCGAACCTGGTGGTAAGGTACTGTTATGTTTTATTTCCTCTTTTTACTGAGTAGGTGGATATCCCTACAAAACAAGTTTTATTTACATTTAGCAATTTAGTTTTCAAAGGGGTGAACTTTTTGTTAACTATTAACTCGTCATCTATTTCCTTTGGAAGCAAACATACAAGACGAGCTAATCACACACTATCTTCAAGCATAGCTATTCAAGCAGCATGGGACAAGGCATTTTGGCTAGCTTCACACAGGGAAAATAGTGACATCACATTGATCACAAGTTACTTAGCATTAGGTCAAGGTGAGGGAAGCATATTTATGCACAAGCACAATCATGATGCATGCTCGTCCTACTCGTCCTCACGAAATTGCCAGCCTAAGATGACAATCACGTTCTATGTCGGTGGCATAACACGCACTCTCTCGATATATAGCTAGTCGTCAGCTATATTCAATCTACGCATTCGGGGTTAGCATACCTGTAGGCAAATTCATTGTAGCCCATCCCCACAAGAGATAAATAAGCACACAATGAAAGCAGTAAACTAAGATACTCTCCATATATACATCCCCCGATGTATATACTTCGATATCCATAGCTACCCGATAAATATACCCGCAATTAAGTACCTTCATATATACATGTGTGTGACATGTAAATATTCCAGTAACCACAACTAACTGTCCCCTAGACCGACAGTTGGACGGTCATGCTCTCACAACTCACACTTACCTAGGCATAGAGGCAATTGATCCATACACTACCATTCAAACGAATGGCATCCATACAATAGCACGCCGTATGGACGACGAAAGTAAAAACCCCCATGTTAGTACTTAGATAGCCACCTAATAGTCCTTAACTAGGCATAAAGGAGGATGTCGCTAGCATAGTTTTGCAAATTAGTTTTGACAAATTTGCCTGTAGCTAAAGTTTTAGTTAAAATAGGCTTTTTAAAACCAAACTTTGTTTTTTAAAACAATGTACATGACAGTATTATGCTTAATCTTGCTCTGATGCCAGCTGTAACAGAACCGCCCAATTTATACAAGATCAAGTACGGCTGTCCCCGCTAACACGTTGACACACACATACTTTCACTCATATAAACCTGGTAGTCCGCCGAGTGTCCCAAAAGACCTCGGTAAATCAACATCACAACCAAGATCGCGTGATTAAGCAAATACACATCACATACGCAGGGTTGCAGTGGAAAATAATATTACAAATGAATTCACAAATAATAGTATAAGTTTGGGTTTCAAAACCGATTAGTGAAAACAACATAGCTTTCAAAAGATTACATTAATATATATTCCAAATACATTGCTAGCATAAGTGACATCATCCGACAAAAGCATATAGATGAGAAGTAACTATAGAATCACTGAGCCCATCGGCGGTTAGCCACCATCTTCAACAGGCCGAGAACTTCACCTGCAACATGGTGGGATAAACCCTGAGTACTCGAATGTACTCAGCTAGACTTACCCGTCGGAAACCAAAACAAATGACACCAAGGGTCATGCAAGGCTTATGAGGTGGGTTAGCTTGACACATTTGCATAAAAGAGCTTATGAGCATAGTAACCAATTTAAACTTAGCATCAAACTTATGATCATTTACCTGTCCACTAGATTAGCACCTGTACTAGAGCACTCACTTATTAGGAGCAATCAATATTAACCATAGCAGGATAATAAGGCTGTCATCATCATATCATCATTTCCGAACCATTATGTTATTTAGTGTGTCTACATTGGAGATAAGCCCGTCAAGTTCTCACTAACCGGGAGAGACGGCGACTCGAATCGAATTACAACTCAGCTGAGGGGGTATTCCTAACTCTCACCCTGGCATACTTTGCAAGGGTAGCCATGGGTCACCTTTGGAACAACTCAGGAACCAAATTCGCGGGTTCGATCAGCGCCAGCACTCTCAGGGATTACCCTTCTGCCAGGACGATCAGGACTTTTAAATCACCTGCCCTTGGACTCATGCCTACGGCTCCCTTCCGAGGCGCACTTTATACTTATCGACTCCCGGCCTAAGGTGAGCTACTCGGCTTCGTGGTCGGTCTTCGGACACGGCCAACTAAGAGAGAGGCATGCGTTCAACATGAACAGGAAAGGCTCCAAGATTCAGTCCTTAATCGACACAGACGGAGTCACTGCAAATCGGCAAGCCTCCGTCCGGTCTTCATTTCAAATTAAGACTGGTTCTTTTCCACGATAGCAAATATAGCCAACCGTGCCATATGTATCTTCCTATATCTCGCAGGTGATAGGAAATCACCCGACTTCTACCGTGTTTGAGCAGGGCTAAGCACTACACGAGCCTGAGCTACATAGGATTCAGGGTATCAATATCTGGACAAGGATTGGATAACCAATGCAGCAAGTGTTTGCATCCAACACCTAAACTTACTGCAACAATATATATATGTAACAATAATACTGTAACTGCATTTCGAAAATTAGGAGGCTTAATATGCTCCGGGGCTTGTCTGGGATCCGACACAAGTCAGTTCAGTTAGGTTGCACCGTCCTGGTGACATCTCAGGTCCTAGCACTTGCTTAGTTCTTCCATCTTCGGGATAGATCCATCAAACGCTGTCTTCGGATTTGGCTCCAACATCCCATCCTTCACGTGGTGCATCTAGCGTACCTAGATGAGATTCCATATGCAAGTGTATGAATACATGGAAGTGCAATAGACAATGCATCGCATGCCGTAAGTAAGACAAGCGCAAGGTTACATTAACATGCACAAGCACTTCGCATTGCCTACTTTAAATATCGCACAATTTATCATCCCACGATAGCAAAGAAGACGACAACACTAAGCATGACACAAGTTTCCCAAGATCTCAGGTGCTCTAACTCAGTCATCATTCAAGGCATAAGTCACACTTAACAATATCCAAGCAAACACTATAATTGGAATCTGCCAATTTCTGGACATGCAAACAACAGCTACAAGATTTAGCTATAACTGGAGTTACACAAATCCAAATTACTTGCAAGAAGACATTTTGGAAAGCTTATAAAATTATCTACATTTCATCTGTAATCATCATAGCATGATTCCCAAGTTAAGTAGGTTGAAATTATACATTTACAGAAACTGGTCCACAATTGACAGAGAGCAGCCATTTCTGAAACCCCACTTTAAACAGGCATAACTCACAAACTGCTTGGCCAAATGACACCAAATTTTAACAGAAGCTAGATACATGAATTATCTACAACTTTGTTATTATCACCAAAAGCTCATTTAAATCCTAACTAGATCAAACACTAGCATCTTTCAGATCTGCTTAGAATACAATCAAAACTTGATAGAAGACTTAAAAGTCATGTAACTCCTACACTATCTGGCCTATGACCTTAAAATTTGAACACAAGCAAGATCATGAAATTTTCTACTACTTTTGTATTCACTACAACCATAGCAAACATCATTTACACCACGAAAATAATTGCACAAGCAAAACTGCAAATGCAACCCAACAACAGTGGTACAGAAAACTGAAAGGAACTTCAGAGAAGCATAACTGGAGTTCTAGATCTCCAACAAACATGAACCATAACTTTTTGAAAATCCTAGGAAGTTACCTACAACTTTATTATTCTCATATTAAGATGATTCTTCAGTTAGAAGGGTCAATTAATCCAATAATTGCATCTCTGTCCAAAACATAGACAAAAACTGACATGCCACTTTAAACAGCTATAATTGGAGTTATACATGTCCAATAAATGTGGTTCTAGACTTTTTAGAGAGCTTATCAAATTCTAAACAACTTTGTTGTAAACACCTAAAGCTAATTATACTATTAAGAAGGCCCCACAATACCAACAAGGTAACCCTGTCAGAGTTTGGGCAGAAACAACCACTGATATTTAAGCAAGTATAACTCAAGATCTACTTAACCAAAAAATCATGATATTTAGCTTTTTGAAAATCTTAATAAAAGTAATACAACTCATGTATTATCATCAAGTCATGATTCATAACCTAACTAAGCCAATTAATTTAATCTTGCAGACCTATTCAGAATAGGGGTAAGGCAATACATGTAATTTGTTATTTTTATAGATCTTAAACTATCAAGCCTAAAATACTGAAATTTTAACCAGACATCACTAATCACATCGGTAACACTCCACAAAAATTTCACATTTATTTGAGTAAAATAAATGCAGTTATAAAAAGAACAAGACATGACTAGCATTAAGAACCTAACTTCCTAAATCTATTTTTACAGCTAAACCTTTAAACTAAAACATGTAATATTATTGATCTAGTACATAGAGAATTTCACAAGGATTCCAAAAGTCCACATTTGTTATTTTAGGATTTTTCTACTAATTAATACGGATTTTCAAAGTGGAGCATTCAAATCTGTAAAAACCAGAGAAAAAGGGATCGAAATCTTGCATCGGGGCCCCTGCGGAAAACACAAATTAAATACGAACAAATTGATCCTTTTCGGCACTATTCACTTGAGTCACTAGTTCTTCACAAAACCCCCTGCCTTTTCCCTTATTCGAGCGCGAGGTCCTTCTCTCCTTCTTCTTCACGGAGTCACAGAAACGGAGCAGAGCATCGGCTCGAGGACGTGGCCGGCCCCGATTCCAGTGGGAAGCGACCCTAGGGGGCAGCGGGAAGGGCTGGGTGGCCTAGCCGCAGTGACCAACTGTGGCTCTGTGTTCTGGCCAAGCTGGCCGGATGCAAGAAATGGCCCAGCCTGCCGCCTGGCGGCAAGAAAGGCAGCAAAGAAGATCTGCAGTGACCGCTGTGACCGAGGAGATGGCGCAGAGGAGCAGCGCGAGGCCAGGAAGATGAGGATAAAGTTGGTTGGGACAGCAGGGTGCTGGTTGCTGGTCGGCCATGGAGCTCCACACCTTGTCCATGGTGGCCGCTCGGACTGAAGAGCGGAGAGGGGCGCTGGGTGGTAGAGGGAGTGGCGAGGCGAGTGAGGGAGGCCGGATGTCCATTCAAGAGAGTGCAGAGGCACTGGGACACGCGTTGGCATGGAGCAGGGAGGTGGGGCGCTGCTGCCCTGCATGGTGGCCATGCCCTGGACACGCGCCCATTACGTCGAGCACGTGGCGGGTGACGAACGGGGCATGGTGGGCGGCGCTTTGGGCTGGATCTGGGCCGAATTAGGACATGGGCCGAATACGAAGATCAAAGCGCGCACGAAGCTCTACGTTTTTCATTAAGGGGGTTCAGCCATTAGCAAAACATATTAGAAGATAAATGTATGCCAAA
Organism: Miscanthus lutarioriparius; assembly: GCA_904845875.1. Taxonomy (NCBI): domain Eukaryota; kingdom Viridiplantae; phylum Streptophyta; class Magnoliopsida; order Poales; family Poaceae; genus Miscanthus; species Miscanthus lutarioriparius. The sequence continues at coordinate 34,528,935 of CAJGYO010000019.1, read as the reverse complement.
ACAACAGTGTTAACACCTTGACGGCAGTCACGGAAACTCACTTTCGGTGGTCAAAACTTCTTCAAACTGAATCTAACTTTTTGTATGCTCTTCACAAAGATGTAAACTCCAACTTTCACTTTTGGGTCAACTTGAGATGCTTAACGAATTTTGGAGAACGTGAGACGCCAATGCCGATGTCGATGAATTTCAGAGTTAGAATATCTCTAAGTGTTGTGATCGCAATGAATCAATCTTGTGACCTTTGATTGTCAAGCTTAGAGATAGATTTAGACTTAGGTCCTTAAATAAATTTTGTAGTACACAAACTATACTACAACTTTTGTTTAAGGTCAAACCTCGTATCTTGAATATAAACCATTCTTTTTTACTTTGGTGAAAGCAGCATCTCGTTAACCCTAGAATTAGAGTTTTCACCAATTGAGGCCTTTTTTTGACATGTGCTCAACACAAACCCTTCATGACTTTTGTAGTAGAGTTCAATTAGAGTTGTTTGAGCAAGGTTGCAAGGTTTGGTTGACTTCATAGGTTTCCATCCACTTGATAAAGCAATTCATGCAAAGATATGACTTATCATTTCATGTGACTTTTTGATTCCAAACTTCATAAAACTTTTCCAGTGATCAATATAGATGGATATTGATGTGAGACACATGAAGATATTCCAATAACACCAGCCAAGCATTTATCTTGAAAATGGCTTATATGTAAAGCAAGGGTGCAATATCCGAGTTTAGGTTGGGGCTTATTTCCATAGGTTTGATCTTGACATCTCCATCGTCACTTAATCTGTCATGTTTAAGCTTAAACCCATTGCTTAACTGGTGACAAACAACTGGGGTGTTCTGCCCTCCCCTTAAAGGAATCGCGTCCCGAGATTCGGTGCGAAAGACTTTTATGGGAAGAGAAACTTGTCATCTAGTTTCCAACATCAGTGATAGCATTAGGCTACTTAACTTCGGAGTATCAGAGAGGCTAATTTGGTCATGACACTTTTTGATACCTGCTCTTCGTCGTAAGTTGTTGTCTGAAGAATTTCTTTCGTTGACGTCCATAAAGCATTGTTACATTGGAAGGAATCCAAGATAGCACTGTCCTACGTACTTCGTCCTCGATGCACGAAGAGTGATTCAAGCGTAGACTAAATACTTGTAACATATACTTCCCTAGTGGATATGGCATAGACCTATGGACTTTGCACTAGATTACAGTCGGTTGACGGATATTCCTTACAACGGTGTTATATTGGCTCCTAAGGTCTGAAAAGCAGTTCTCTACTAAAGTGGCTTGAGCACAACTTCTCGTAAAGGATGTGATCATAGACGGGGTAAACATCCTTTGAGGGCATGAGAAGCTAGTTAACCAATATCTCAAAAACCATAATCTAAAAATCTATGGTTTAACACCTTTCGAATTACTTTCAATTTGCAAGGGTGCAAATTGACTCGTAGAACACCTCGATTGCTCGTACATTGTTGATAGCAGAGGCCAAGAACAAGGTACAAAGGGGTCCAAGGAGTCTTCTTTAGGGCATCTAAAGGATTATCTAGCAACAATTATTGACCGCGGTACATACCTTGGCATCAATTGCAAACACAACTTTTGAATGCGAAGGATGATCGCAGTCACAAAGAAATTACAGATTCTGTATCCTTTTGTTTTCTATTCATATCTCCCAAACTACTGCTCCAATATGCACAAATTTTGGTGGGCATGTAGATCCATGGGTCTTCTAACTACTCACCAAAATTCAACTCAACCGGACACCATTTGACTATCCAAATAATTCATCTACCAAAACTGCTCTGTTCTGAAATGGCAGCAAACCGAGCCGACAAGATATCTCTCAAATCTGATGTTTTACTCAACTAATACTCAAACTAACTTAAGACATTGAAGAGTCCTAAGCAAGGAATGAGATCACCAAGTTTGGGGTCAATCCAACTTCGTTTGAGTCACTAATCGTTGGCTTGAAGATGTTCGTTCTGTACCTTAAAATCTAGACAGATTTCTCGTTCTTCTCTTTCTTTGCTTCATACATTGTGGTGTGTGTTCTATACTCTCGATCTCTTTGTATAGTAGCAGCAGAAGCTCCTTTCTCTAAGGATGTAGACTAAGATTTTCCATATATGATTCTCAGAAAACAACTTAAATTGTTTGATTTAGACAGCAACTTGCCTATACACAAGCCTTGGACTTGTGACTATGCTTTTGGAACACAAAGCATACTCTTCATGGAGGGACTGTCCTACCGAGATAAGGGAACGTCTCTTATTATCCTTCTATGCCTCATCCAATAGAATCCGGAACCATCCTTTGATAGCACCATATACATAACGATGCTGAACAAAACTAGGAACGTGCTCTCTCTAGCTCTTTACTTAGCTGATATAGCATCCAACACTATCTGTGTGATTGTCCAAGATAGACTTGACTTGACAACATAGGGCTTGGAGAAGGAAGCAGTACTAGCATCGATGACCGGTTTTGCTGTTCTTTTGCTTAACATTGTTTTGTGAGCTCTAGCCTTCATAATTAGCAAAAAGTTGTCACCTAGCTGGAGGTTAAGCTTCTGACTAGTAACTAATCAGTTGTCTCTCAACACTAAAAGTTCTAAATCTTCACTCTTGCCAACAATAGTTGTTATTGATGCATAATAGATGGTCGCCATCGAAGTCAGCAGACAAGGGGTCACACTAGAGATGGTTGATCTCGACTGTGCGGTCCACATGAACATAATGATCAAGACTTGGATAGCCATGTCATAATCATAATGTGACGTTCGATTCTTATCCGACTAACAACTTGTCCAACATTAAGTGTTGTGTGCATTTTTGATTCAATGGGGATGACATAGGTTGCTCACTAGATGACGGACGTTAATACTGGGACAACCAAGTGGAGTCACTTGTCTACCACCTCTTGTAGTCTGTTAATGTTTATGTCGGTGACTAGTTCTTCAAAGGTTATCCTTTTTGGGACTTCAAAAGGAAGCTCTACTACTTTCGGTCTGATATATGGATGTTCGATAGGATATGGAGAGATAACCAAGGAAGAGCTCACGTGAAAATAACACATCGATGCAGTTCAACAATGGATCATGACTAGAAACCTCGATACCAGCGCGCACCTAGCAGCACAACCATGCGTCGGCTGCCCACAAGGAGGCCCTAGGTTTCGTCGCGACACCGTAGATCGCTAATCATGGCACCATTACTGGACATACACCCAAAGTGAAATTTCTAGTGGCACCAATTAGATTGTAAGAACAAGCATTGTGTAAAAGAGGGATAGCAAACAAGGATAGTCACAAGGTTAGGAATCAATAAGGAGGCGATCAGAAGATCAAAACACAGCGCAAAAGAACATAGCCTAATTGCCGAAGGCAACTAAGCAGGAGACTCTTGCTTAATTTCCATAAACGCCTCGTGTCCACCAAAGTGATTACCAGATAAAGGTTAACATGAGATTTGGTCTTGTCGAGCAGCAACATGAGATCAAGACTTTTGAAAGAGTTGGAGACAAAATACACGAGATTCGAGGGACAGAGCCATTGCACTAACTAGAGATTCAGTTGATAAAGCAATGACATAATCTACGAGGAAGAGGTTCCAAAGCCGTAGGCGAGATAGCGATTAGCGCTTTCACTAGCTCACCCAAAGAGGAGAGAGAGCAATAAGGTCCAACAAGGATTTTGAGTGGGTCCTCCCCACGGAGAGCGGGACAACCACGAAACATGCAAGCATTCAAGGGAATTAAGCTTGGGCCTAAGGTCAAGCAAAGGCATAGATAAAGTCTTTGTAGCACAACGTTCAAGGCTAGCAACCCCGTGTACAGGATCAGGCTCCCAAGAGAGAACCTAATTGGAGACGACAAGCTGTATGAATAATACGTAACTTGAGCGTTGTTTTAGGATAAAGCTATTTGACACTCGTATGCTTACTGAGGACAAAAGGGTGACAACTACGACACTACCAAGATAACGAGCATCCACGCCTACATCATGGTCTTAAGCGAGCATTTCGAAACACTCAATCCGATTAGCTTAAGCGACTATTATTAAGCACAAAGCTCGTACATAATAAGCAGTCACCTACAGTAACACCACTACACATAAACATGCGAACCTGGTGGTAAGGTACTGTTATCTTTTATTTCCTCTTTTTACTGAGTAGGTGGATATCCCTACAAAACAAGTTTTATTTACATTTAGCAATTTAGTTTTCAAAGGGGTGAACTTTTTGTTAACTATTAACTCGTCATCTATTTCCTTTGGAAGCAAACATACAAGACGAGCTAATCACACACTATCTTCAAGCATAGCTATTCAAGCAAAGATGGGACAAGGCATTTTGGCTAGCTTCACACAGGAAAATAGTGACATCACATTGATCACAAGTTACTTAGCATTAGGTCAAGGTGAGGGAAGCATATTTATGCACAAGCACAATCATGATGCATGCTCGTCCTACTTCGTCCTCACGAAATTGCCAGCCTAAGATGGCAATCACGTTCTATGTCGGTGGCATAACACGCACTCTCTCGATATATAGCTAGTCGTCAGCTATATTCAATCTACGCATTCGGGGTTAGCATACCTGTAGGCAAATTCATTGTAGCCCATCCCCACAAGAGATAAATAAGCACACAATGAAAGCAGTAAACTAAGATACTCTCCATATATACATCCCCCGATGTATATACTTCGATATCCATAGCTACCCGATAAATATACCCGCAATTAAGTACCTTCATATATACATATGTGTGACATGTAAATATTCCAGTAACCACAACTAACTGTCCCCTAGACCGACAGTTGGACGGTCATGCTCTCACAACTCACACTTACCTAGGCATAGAGGCAATTGATCCATACACTATCATTCAAACGAATGGCATCCATACAATAGCACGCCGTATGGACGACGAAAGTAAAAACCCCCATGTTAGTACTTAGCCACCTAATAGTCCTTAACTAGGCATAAAGGAGGATGTCGCTAGCATAGTTTTGCAAATTAGTTTTGACAAATTTGCCTGTAGCTAAAGTTTTAGTTAAAATAGGCTTTTTAAAACCAAACTTTGTTTTTTAAAACAATGTACATGACAGTATTATGCTTAATCTTGCTCTGATGTCAGCTGTAACAGAACCGCCCAATTTATACAAGATCAAGTACGGTTGTCCCCGCTAACACGTTGACACACACATACTTTCACTCATATAAACCTGGTAGTCCGCTGAGTGTCCCAAAAGACCTCGGTAAATCAACATCACAACCAAGATCGCGTGATTAAGCAAATACACATCACATACGCAGGGTTGCAGTGGAAAATAATATTACAAATGAATTCACAAATAATAGTACAAGTTTGGGTTTCAAAACCGATTAGTGAAAACAACATAGCTTTCAAAAGATTACATTAATATATATTCCAAATACATTGCTAGCATAAGTGACATCATCCGACAAAAGCATATAGATGAGAAGTAACTATAGAATCACCGAGCCCATCGGCGGTTAGCCACCATCTTCAACAGCCGAGAACTTCACACGCAACATGGTGGGATAAACCACGAGTACTGAATGTACTCAGCTAGACTTACCGTCGGAAACCAAAACAAATGACACCAAGGGTCATGCAAGGCTTATGAGGTGGGCTAGCTTGACACATTTGCATAAAAGAGCTTATGAGCATAGTAACCAATTTAAACTTAGCATCAAACTTATGATCATTTACCTGTCCACTAGATTAGCACCTGTACTAGAGCACTCACTTATTAGGAGCAATCAATATTAACCATAGCAGGATAATAAGGCTGTCATCATCATATCATCATTTCCGAACCATTATGTTATTTAGTGTGTCTACATTGGAGATAAGCCCGTCAAGTTCTCACTAACCGGGAGAGACGGCGACTCGAATCGAATTACAACTCAGGTGAGGGGTATTCCTAACTCTCACCCCGCATACTTTGCAAGGGTAGCCATGGGTCACCTTTGGAACAACTCAGAACCAAATTGCTGGGTTCGATCGGCGCCAAGACTCTCGTGGATTACCCTTCCGCCAGACAATCGGGACTTTTAAATCACCGCCCTTGGACTCATGCCCACGGCTCCCTTCCGAGGCGCACTTTATACTTATCGACTCCCGGCCTAAGGTGAGCTACTCGGCCGTGGTCGGTCTTGGACATGGCCAACTAAAGAGAGGCATGCGTTCAACATGAACAGAAAGGCTCCAAGATTCAGGTCCTTAATCGACACTGCATTTGAGTCATCGCAAATCGGCAAGCCTCCGTCCGGTCTTCATTTCAAATTAAGACCGGTTCTTTTCCACGATAGCAAATATAGCCAACCGCGTGCCATATGTATCTTCCTATATCTCGCAGGTGATAGGAAATCACCCGACTTCTACCGTGTTTGAGCAGGGCTAAGCACTACACGAGCCTGAGCTACATAGGATTGTGGTATCAATATCCGGACAAGGATTGGATAACCAATGCGACAAGTGTTTGCATCCAACACCTAAACTTAATGCAACAATATATATATGTAACAATAATATCAGAATCGCATTTCGAAAATTAGGAGGCTTAATATGCTTCGGGCTTGTCTGGGATCCGACACAAGTCAGTTCAGTTAGGTTGCACCGTCCTGGTGACATCTCAGGTCCTAGCACTTGCTTAGTTCTTCCATCTTCGGGATAGATCCATCAAACGCTGTCTTCGGATTTGGCTCCAACATCCCATCCTTCACGTGGTGCATCTAGCGTACCTAGATGAGATTCCATATGCAAGTGTATGAATACATGGAAGTGCAATAGACAATGCATCGCATGCCGTAAGTAAGACAAGCGCAAGGTTACATTAACATGCACAAGCACTTCGCATTGCCTACTTTAAATATCGCACAATTTATCATCCCACGATAGCAAAGAAGACGACAACACTAAGCATGACACAAGTTTCCCAAGATCTCAGGTGCTCTAACTCAGTCATCATTCAAGGCATAAGTCACACTTAACAATATCAAAGCAAACACTATAATTAGAATCTGCCAATTTCTGGACATGCAAACAACAGCTACAAGATTTAGCTATAACTGGAGTTACACAAATCCAAATTACTTGCAAGAAGACATTTTGGAAATCTTATAAAATTATCTACATTTCATCTGTAATCATCATAGCATGATTCCCAAGTTAAGTAGGTCGAAATTATACATTTACAGAAACTGGTCCACAATTGACAGAGAGCAGCCATTTCTGAAACCCCACTTTAAACAGGCATAACTCACAAACTGCTTGGCCAAATGACACCAAATTTTAACAGAAGCTAGATACATGAATTATCTACAACTTTGTTATTATCACCAAAAGCTCATTTAAATCCTAACTAGATCAAACACTAGCATCTTTCAGATCTGCTCAGAATACAATCAAAACTTGATAGAAGACTTAAAAGTCATGTAACTCCTACACTATCTGGCCTATGACCTTACAATTTGAACACAAGCAAGATCATGAAATTTTCTACAACTTTTGTATTCACTACAACCATAGCAAACATCATTTACACCACGAAAATAATTGCACAAGCAAAACTGCAAATGTAACCCAACAACAGTGGTACAGAAAACTGATAGGAACTTCAGAGAAGCATAACTGGAGTTCTAGATCTCCAACAAACATGAACCATAACTTTTTGAAAATCCTAGGAAGTTACCTACAACTTTCTTATTCTCATATTAAGATGATTCTTCAGTTAGAAGGGTCAATTAATCCAATAATTGCATCTCTGTCCAAAACATAGACAGAAACTGACATGCCACTTTAAACAGCTATAATTGGAGTTATACATGTCCAATAAATGTGGTTATAGACTTTTTTATAGAGCTTATCAAATTCTAAACAACTTTGTTGTAAACACCTAAATCTAATTCTACTATTAAGAAGGCCCCACAATACCAACAATGTAACCCTGTCAGAGTTTGGGCAGAAACAGTCACTGATATTTAAGCAAGTATAACTCAAGATCTACTTAACCAAAAATCATGATATTTAGATTTTTGAAAAGCTTAATAAAAGTACTACAACTCATGTATTATCATCAAGTCATGATTCATAACCTAACTAAGCCAATTAATTTAATCTTGCAGACCTATTCAGAATAGGGGTAAGGCAATACATGTAATTTGTTATTTTTATAGATCTTAAACTATCAAGCCTAAAATAATGAAATTTTTACCAGACATCACTAATCACATCAGTAACACTCCACAAAAATTTCACATTTATTTGAGTAAAATAAATGCAGTTATAAAAAGAACAAGACATGACTAGCATTAAGAACCTAACTGCCTAAATCTATTTTTACAGCTAAACCTTTAAACTAAAACATGTAATATTATTGATCTAGTACATAGATAATTTCACAAGGATTCCAAAAAGTCCACATTTATTATTTGAGGATTTTTCTACTAATTAATACGGATTTTCAAAGTGGAGCATTCAAATCTGTAAAAACCAGAGAAAAAGGGATCGAAATCTTGCATCGGGGCCCCTGCGGAAAACACAAATTAAATACGAACAAATTGATCCTTTTCGGCACTATTCACTTGAGTCACTAGTTCTTCACAAAACCCCCTGCCTTTTCCCTTATTCGAGCGCGAGGTCCTTCTCTCCTTCTTCTTCACGGAGTCACAGAAACGGAGCAGAGCATCGGCTCAAGGACGTGGCCGGGCTCCGGGATTCCAGCAGGGAAGTGACCCTAGGGCAGCAGGAAGGGGCTGGCCGGCCTAGCCGCAGCCAGCTGTGGCCCGTGCCTGGCCAAGCCTGGCCGGATGCAGCAGCAGCGGCCTACCCACGGCAGCAGGCGGCCCAGCGGCCGGCACGCCGGCGGCAGCAGTCTGCAGGTGACCGCGCGACCGAGGAGATGGCGTAGAGGAGCAGCGCGAGGCCAGGAAGAAGAGGATAAAGTTGGTTGGGACAGCAGGGTGCTGGTTGCTGGTCGGCCATGGAGCTCCACACCTTGTCCATGGTGGCCGCTCGGACTGGAGAGCGGAGAGAGGCGCTGGGTGGCAGAGGGAGTGGGGAGGCGAGTGAGGGAGGCCGGATGTCCATTCAAGAGAGTGCAGAGGCGCTGGGACACGTGTTGGCATGGAGCAGGGAGGTGGGGGCGCTGCTGCCCTGTATGGTGGCCATGCCCTGGACACGCGCCCATTACGTCGAGCACGTGGCGGGTGACGAACAGGGCATGGTGGGCGGTGCTTTGGGCTAGATCTGGGCCGAATCAGGACATGGGCCGAATACGAAGATCGAAGCACGCACGAAGCTCTACGTTTTTCATTAAGGGGGTTCAGCCATTAGCAAAACATATTAGAAGATAAATGTATGCCAAAACAGCAGTGTTAACACCTTGACGGCAGTCACGGAAACTCACTTTCGGTGGTCAAAACTTCTTCACACTGAATCTAACTTTTTGTATGCTCTTCACAAAGATGTAAACTCCAACTTTCACTTTTGGGTCAACTTGAGATGCTTAACGAATTTTGGAGAACGTGAGACGCCAATGCCGATGTCGATGAATTTCAGAGTTAGAATATCTCTAAGTGTTGCAGACTGCAGCGGAATCAATCTTGTGACCTTTGATTGTCAAGCTTAGAGATAGATTTAGACTTAGGTCCTTAAATAAATTTTGTAGTACACAAACTATACTACAACTTTTGTTTAAGGTCAAACCTCGTATCTTGAATATAAACCATTCTTTTACTTTGGTCAAAGCAGCATCTCGTTAACCCTAGAATTAGAGTTTTCGACCAATTGAGGCCTTTTTTGACATGTGCTCAACACAAACCCTTCATGACTTTTGTAGTAGAGTTCAATTAGAGTTGTTTGAGCAAGGTTGCAAGGTTTGGTTGACTTCATAGGTTTCCATCCACTTGATAAAGCAATTCATGCAAAGATATGACTTATCATTTCATGTGACTTTTTGATTCCAAACTTCATAAAACTTTTCCAGTGATCAATATAGATGGATATTGATGTGAGACACATGAAGATATTCCAATAACACCAGCCAAGCATTTATCTTGAAAAGGGCCTATATGTAAAGCAAGGGTGCAATATCCGAGTTTAGGTTGGGGCTTATTTCCATAGGTTTGATCTTGACATCTCCATCGTCACTTAATCTGTCATGTTTAAGCTTAAACCCATTGCTTAACTGGTGACAAACACCTGGGGTGTTACACTGACCTAACGCCGTCATACCCTAATCCCGCACTGCTATCAAGCATTGATTTCAAATTGCATCTAGGGCCATCGATTCATCGCAAACCCTAACTCTAGCCGGTACCGAGGTTCCCCGAGTGACGTCTCTTCCCTTTTCGGATCGCCGTTTTGTCAGGTAGCAAGCCAGTCGATTCAATTTCTTGCCTACATTGCTTGCTTCCTAGGGTTTCGCATCTATTAGATATATCGTATTTACTTGTATATCCATCTCTTCCATCGTGCAGCGAGTCGGTGCCGTTGCGGTGTCAGGTGCAGTTGACAGTTAACTCGGAGCCAAGCTCACGAGTACGGATCGAGGCCAAGCCTCGGAAGTGTCAGGGCAGCTACTCTTGACAGCAGCAGTTGTTCTTGTTAGCAGCAGTTGATCTTTTCAAATGGCTCGTAGGAACAATGTCGGGGGTGGTCCAGGAGATGATGATCGGAGGCCTCCGCCTCGCCTGCCTGTAGATCCAAAAGGCAAGGCAACAAAGAAGATTGCATCTAAGAAGAGGAAGTACCTAGATGCAGAGACAGCTCGTGTAGCAGTAGTTGTAGAGGCCATAGAGCGTGCCGAGAGAGGAGGTTTTGTAGTAGGGTTGTGATTGCAGATCAGCAGCTTACACCAGCACAGAGGGCAGCAGTTGAGGAGGCTGAGCGTTTTCATGGTAGTCCACCTAGGACTGTCATGATGGCTGGACGTCATCTGGCTATTGAGGAGACTCAGCCTCAGGGGGAGTCACAGCAGCAGCCCCCACCAGCAAAGCCTTAGCCAGCTCAGGAGACACAGGAGGGCCAGTAGGCCAAGGAGGCTGAGGAGACAGAGTAGGCACCACAGCCACAGCTACGCCGCTCTAGTCGTACCCGTGTTCTAGTCTCACCGAGGCCGCCGACACAGCGGAGGGGATCTCATCCACCGCCTAGACCATAGGGTTCGCCTCCAGTGGTACATCTTGACTTGAGGGCCGCCACGGCCAAGCAGGTTCGGCAGCTTCGCTTCGTGGAGTTTGATGCATGGTTTCCACCCAAGAGGGATGAGAGAGAGCAGCAGAGGGTTTCTATACACCGCTCTGGGAAGACTTCTACAATGCATATCTGAACAATGGGGCAGTCTTTCGATCTCAGAGAGTCTGTAGTATTGAGGCTATTGTGGCAGTAGCCAGAGAGCATATCCGCCCTACACTCTATGTTGACCCGCATCATAACTTTATACACTTTGCATTCAGAGGCAGAGACTACAGGATGATGAGTCAGAGGGCCAAGGAGATACTAAGGCTACAGGAGCAGCCTGTCAAGTTACATGAGGTATGTTATGGACAGCAAGAGCCTCCCAGGCGTCCTCATGGAGGTTTGGTGACCCCTACAGATCTTGTGCGCCATTGCTTCAAGGAGCCCTTTGGTGAGGGGTCGAGGAGGAACCCCAGTGACCTTACTCCTACAGCTAGAGTGCTAGAGGCTATCATTAGGAGGACAGTACTTCCCAGGTTGGGATACAGAGAGGGATTGACTCGCCTTCAGCTTTGGCTCCTCAATGCCTTGATGCAGCAGACAGTGTTCGATATTTGGGATCTTCTTCTGTCTGAGATGGAGGACACGATAGCTGAGGGCTTCAAGGGTCGCAGACAGCTTCCTTATGCACATTGGATCACATTCCTTATGCTCAAGGCTGTGCAAGTTAGGACACCAGAGATGGTTGCAGAGTACAGAGGTGCCACCACAGAGTTTCCAGCTTATAACATGGCACAGAAGATCAGACATAGCACACCATAGGCACCCACTTAGCCTTGCCATCGTCCAGATGTACCAGAGTCCGCAGCTCAATAGGACGAGATTATCAGAGGCATAGCCGCTACTGAGGAGGAGCAGCTTGAGGCACAACAGGAGGTGAGCGAGCCTAGTGACAGCTCAGATGATGACTACATGCCTATTCCTCAGATGCCTCCACGCAGACACGATGTAGAGGCCAGCAGTTCCAGCTTAGCTCCACCTGGACCGTAGATGGACCCCGCTTTAATTGCTATTCTTGAGAGGATGCAGCAGGATCAGGCTAGACAGGCTTAGGAGACCGCTGCCAACTTTGCTTAGTTTCAGGCTCGTCAGGATGAGTTTCAGCGACAGCAGCAGGTCCTCCAGCAGCAGCAGCAGCAGATGCATCAGCAGTAGTTACTCATGCAAAGCAGGCTTATGGGATTCATGCAGCATGTAGTGATAGCTCTTGGGGCCCCACAGCCATAGCCTTCGCCCTAGATTGCTCAGCCTGCCACCACTACAACGACTCCAGCAGTACAACCCAGTGGGCTTCAGAGTCAGGGACAACCTCCAGCTCAGTTTGCTTCTCCCCCAGTATAGGTGTCCTAGTGGTTATCCTCGCCAATGGTAGCTCTGCAATTCACACCACTTCAAACGGGCTTCACACCGGATCAGTCATCCTCGCTATTTGTACCTGACACGTCAGTCTCCAGGAGTCTTGGAGCATCTTTCAGCGAGTTGACAGGGATGCCTACACCGCCACATATGCATGCCCCAGGTCCTTCTACAGCAGCTCTAGTCGCCGTGACTACTCAGAGGCTCCCTTCGTCTGTCGCATCTTCAGATCCTACGACAGATATACTAGCAGCATCACAGGCAGCACCTGCCTCAGCTCAGACCCAGACCGCTTCAGCGACGCTTCCAGCCACAGAGGGTCAGTCAGCACAGAGCTTAGGGTCAGATGATGATGATGCCCAGTTTTAGCTTGCTCCTCGTACTTCAGCGCCCGACTCGTCCGCTGCAACCCTGCCGACCAGCCCTTAGGTTTTGGTGTTTGACGTCAAAGGGGGAGAGGGTTCGAGTATGTAGACTCAGGGGGGAGCATCTTTTAGGGGGAGCCTAGTTAGCTTTTAGTCTTTTATATACATTTGGAGTTTTATTTGTGTGATACACTATTACTATTATGCATTCATGTGTTTACTTTCATGCATTCTATTATATCTATGTGATAGTGATATCTACGTGATTGTGATATATGACATGTGTGCTCTCTACTTTGAATTCTTTAATATGTCATATCACTTGAGCTATGCTCATTTGCCTTTGCTTCCACGTTTTTACTCCGATGCAAATGAGTCTTTCTTATTGTACTCATGCTTATTTCATATCATTTGAGTACATCATGATGGCTTGGGTTATATAAGTTTCACTAACTTTTTTGTTCTTATTGCTAAAAGCTTATATGATCCAAGCATGTTAAAAACCTCAACTCTTTCACATACTCGAGGTTGTATTGTCATCAATTACCAAAAATGGGGAGATTGAAAGCATCTAGGCCTCTAATTGGGTTTCGGTGATTAATGACAATGTTAGATTACTGTGACTAACGTGTGTTTTGCAGAGGCAATTAAGTTAGGTCACGGTAATGGAGATCGATTGGGCAATCATGGTTGTCATGCCCCTATGATGGAAATCATTTTGGTTTTCAAAGGATGGACGACAAGGTTAAGGATGACTAGTTCTAAGTGTCGATTGGAGTTGGAGAGACACTTAGAGTAGTTTAGGACTTTGTTTTTTCCTTTGGCCGTACTATTAAGGGGGGTATGGACGGGTAGCTTGACCTAGATGCGTCTAGTGAGTTAGGTGTGGTGCACACTTGTTGAAACTAGCACTAGGTAGCTCCACAACAGCCCTATGATCCTATGGAGCAAACTTCATTCACATATGATCGAGAGTTGGAAGTGAATGGAGGGTCAAATACTGACTGGACGCTGGCTCCGGTGCGACCGGACGCTGGCCACAGGGTCCGGTCAGTTCATTTGACCAAGGAGATTGTGTCTGGTGCGACCGGACGCTGAGTGGTCAAGTGACCAGATGCTGAGAGGCAGCGTCCGGTCGACTCTAGTAAGGTTCCAAAAGAGTAAATCTACGACCGGATGCGTCCGGTCAGTGCTGACTGGACCCTGAGGGTCTAGCGTCCGGTCGAGTACAGTAAGCATCCAGTGAGGGAAAAATGGGACCGGACGCGTCCGGTCAGTGGTGACCGGACCCTGCCAGCGTCCGGTCAACACGTAAACACTGGTGTGCAGGTTGAACTGACCGGAGCGTCCGGTCAACATGACCAGAGCGTCCGGTCACCCCGTAGAGGCACATAACGGTTCGTTTTTCAGGCTGTCTTATAAATAGAAGCTCCACTCGTGTGTGGAGTGACTTTTGCTCATTTCAACAGCTGAAACACACCTTAGAGAGTGCCAAGAAGAGCAAGGTCCTAGTGAGGTGATTGAGATTTGAGAATCCAAAGAGAGCCCTCATTAGTGAAGATCAAGAGTAGCAAAGTGTGCATCCACCCTTCTCCCTAGGCTTGTTGTGGTCAAGTGAGTTCGTGCTTGTTACTCTTGGTGATTGCCATCACCTAGACGGCTTGGTGGTGATTGGGAGCTTGATGATCATCCGGAGAGCTTGTGGATGACCCAACTCAAGTTGTGAGCGGTTGTGGGTGATTCACCACGATGGAGTGTCAAAGAATCAACCGTTAGAGAGCACTTGATCCTTGCGCGGATCAAGGGGGAGCTACACCCTTGCGCGGGTGCTCCAACGAGGACTAGTGGGGAGTGGCGACTCTCCGATACCTCGGCAAAACATCACCGCGTTTCCTCTCCTCTCTTTACTTTGAGCATTTCAATTCTTATCATTTACATTCCTAGAATTGCCATGCTAGAGTAGGATTGGAACTAGGTTGCTAAACTTTTGTGCGTTAGATCAATAGAAACACTTCTCTAGGCACAAGGGGTTAATTGGGCTAACCATAGGACTTGTTTATTGCGAAGAAATTTAGAATTAGCCCAATTCACCCCCCCTCTTGGGCATCTTGATCCTTTCAAGCATTGTTGCATTTTTATTCCACTTGTGAGTTGCTTCTTCATGATTTTATGTGATGCAATAAAATCAATTAAACCTCTCAACAAATTATTGTGTGAGTGTTGCCAACCCTTGGCTTGGACCCTAAAGCCCTAGATGACCTCTAGTGGAACCCACTAGGGTGTATACATGTTGGCAACACACGTATACATGCATAGGAGCCCTAGGTGTAGTGTGGAAATAGAAAATAGAAAAGGAATTGGAAAGAGGGAGAAAAAGAAAAGGGAAAGCAGCCCGAGCAGCCCAAGCTGGCCCAGCGTTGCGGCCCGAGTAGCCTCAGTCACGCCCTCTAGCGCGCCCACGCCCGTACCACCACTGACCCAGCAAGAAGGCCTAGCTCCATGCTCACCCACGTCTGTGCGTGCACCGCCGCTAGCCCAGCTTCGAGGCCCGGCTCCCACGCGCACGCGCCTGCGCCCGTGCCGCCGTATGGCCCAGCAATAGCCGATGATCGCACACCGCATTGTGGCATGCTGCCACTGTTGCCTTCCCCCAACGCTGACCACCGGGCCCCTCTTGTCATCTCCTTCGCTCTCCTTCCCCTCCTCTTCTTTTCTCGCCGAGGCAGGGCGCCTCACTGGTGAGCATCTGAGGCCATGCCTCACATCCCTGCTGCCCATTCCCAAGCCGTTAGGTGAGGGCACACAGATGGATGCCACGTCCATGATCCGTGACACCCCCGTGCCTCCCCCTACATCACCACGCCATGCTAAAGTCACCGCCGTGGCCCTAGCACCATGATGTCACCCCATCCACCTTTTTGACCAGACGCCGTTTGAAATTAGGAGCACCCAACCACCCGAGATCCCGCACCGAGCACCGAACCCTAGCCTAGAGGCCGTAAACGCCCTTCACGTACCCCCTTCCATTCCATCCACCGTACGACACCCGCCATGGCTGAGTTCAGGCTATAAAAGCCCTAGCCTTCCCTTATCCACCCCGCCGCCACTGGTGGCTTCACCAACCACACGCCAAGATCGAGAGAGAGGAAGGAGAAGGAGGAAGCCGAGTTGTCACTGTCGAGAAGCTATTGTCGGAGCCGGAGACGACGCCCTAACAATCTACACCAGCATAGCAGCTCGCCACGGCACTGCACCACCTCATCACTACACCGCCTTGTCACTGCCTCTACCGAGCACTACCTCTACCATCAGTGAGCCCCAATGTCACCTCTGCTAGCTACCGTGGACACACCCAGCCGTGCCACTGTGTTCTCCCCCTTAGGAGGGCCAAAGGCTAGCCTTTTCCCCATTGTGATGCTCTGCACGCACGCACACACGCACATGAGCCAAGGCCTAGCCTTGCCGAGCCACTAGCACTTAGGAACACCGACACCCCACACGCGCACCGAGCACGCTCACCATGGCCAGAGCATGGCCAAGGCAGAGCCGTTCCACCGTCACCGAGCCAGTAGAGGTAGGAAGCCCACCTCGGCAAGCCTCGCCTCACCGAGGAACACGTCACACACTAGATGGGAGGACAAGAGGAGCCTTGGGGACTGCTAGTCACCTTGCGACACCAGTGCGGCCGCGCGCTCGTGCCACTGCCGTGCCGTGGACATCCCGACCGACTCCATCTAGCTCACGAGACGAGACCAGATCGTCAAGTTTTGCCTTGATCCCGCGCACCTCGCCGTGTAGATGGATGAGCACAAAGCCTACGCCTTGCCCTAGTTTGCCGTGGCCATGAGCTCGCCAGAGCTCCACCATGCGCCTTGCCGCATTGTGGACTCTGCCATGGCTTATGGTCCCTACTGACCAGTTTTGTTGCCTTCCCGCGATCCCAATCGAAGGAAAAGGGCCACTTTTGGCCCCTACTGTAGTCGTAGCTGCCCCACCACCATCCGCCACCGTCGTCGTGCCGCTACCATCGCGGTCCACTTCAGTCAAGCCCCCACCGTCACGATTGGAGTCACTGACGCGTTCGTCGGAGCGTGGGGAAGCCAGCGAAGCTCGCTGGATCCATCCCGACGCACCGTAGGGCCCTATCGTTGAAACCATGCCACCGTCGCCCGCCATCGAGCCTACGTTGGGTGCCAAAGCCTCTAAGTCACTGTCTTTGTCCCACCATGTAGTTCCCCATGACCTCACGATGCCGTAGACCCCCTTAGCTACCCCTCCGAGCCACCACAGCACGATAACACACGAGCTCGCCACCGACGAGAGCACCGCTGCAAGAGAGTGAGGGAGCCACTGTGCCCTCGCCTGATCCCACGTGCACTCGGTGCACCGTAGACCAGAGAGAGAGAGAAAGAAAGGGAGTTGACACGTTTCACCGCAGACTGTGCCTGTAATCCATGGACCCGCACGGTGCCGTCCACCATGGACCAGCCCCTATGGACCAAGTCTAGTAGTGGCCTGCAGGAGCCACATGGCTGCCCGAGCGACTGACACATGTCCGGGCTGGCCTGGCCTAGACCGGCCCATGACCTAGCCCATTGAGCCCAGTCAACGTTGACCAATCAACGCTGACCGTTGACCTAACCTCAACTGTTAGTCACAGTTGACCGCGAGTCTCACCTATCAGTGACAGTATTCCCCGCGTCCAATCACGTGCTGACACTTGTCCTTCACTATTCAAAATTCTTATTTTCTTTTTTTTAGAAAATGATTTAAACTTAGAAAATTCATACGACCTCAGAAAAATATGAAACCAGTGCTCAAATTTTTTCTAAAAATGAGCTCTACATCATAGGCTTGTGTTTGAGTGCATTTGGATCTTTTGAATTTCTGTTGCTTCTTTGTGATCATCTATAGGAGTCGCTTATTGTGGCTATATGTCTCGTTTGACAGACCCGGAGGAGCCATAGACTAAGGAGCATGACCCTGACTACACTGAGGAGCTTGGAGATGACCTACCAGGTGCCATGTCCCATCTAGCCTCATAGAATCCTATTAGACATGCTACAATGTAGATGTTAGTGCTTTACTTTTATGCAAATGATATGTGATAGGTTGGATGGTAGAATTGCTTGTGAGCCATTACCTTGTCGTAACCTATACCCCTACACACCCGCTATTAGGTTAAACGCTCGCTTACTTACTTGCTACTACTTCTACTATGCATTATATTTGTGATGTAATGCTTGGTGGAGGATTGTATGTGAGTGGTTAAGGCACTGGGTGCCGATAATGTGGTAACAATCGGGGAGATCTTGGCGTGCATTTTGTGTGTGTGGTGAGGGTTGAGTCGATTGGGCAGGATCTTACAATGAGTCGTTGGATGAGTCTTGTCAGGGGGTTATGACATGGGCATCCCCTACGAGTGGTACCTATGGTGGGTGCATGTGAGATGAGGAGATCTTGAGGTGGATTGTCTTTGTGGGATGAAGCATTGGGATGGAGGTGCCGTTGAGGCACGGGGTGGTTATCCCCTTTGTGAAGATATCCTGTCTGGTCCCCCCTAAGGATTGGTATGTCGAGAGAACTAGATCATAGGACCCTACGTGCATGCCACTCATCCCTGAATGGGCGGGGGACGAATGCTGACCAGCTAGGACAGTGCCACTACTACCAGGTTAGAAGTGGATAGTGTAGGGAGGTACGGGCATATGGCCCACACAGTCCTAAGATAGCGTAGTGACCTCTGGGGTCCAGTACTACATCTCACAGTCTCAGCATTTTGGTGGACTGCGGGGTGGGGCAGGGCTGAGTGGTAGGGTGGCATCGCACCGGTTGGAAGGTAGCCCGGTATCAACCTAGGCGGGGCATTGCCGATGATGGTGATCTTGTGGTTCTAGGTGTACATGCTCTACAGAGTTGATCGATCTATATGTATAGCCGCGTCCTCGGATATGGACATTCCTATGACCTATGCTTCCCTTGA
Source organism: Miscanthus lutarioriparius (assembly GCA_904845875.1). Taxonomy (NCBI): domain Eukaryota; kingdom Viridiplantae; phylum Streptophyta; class Magnoliopsida; order Poales; family Poaceae; genus Miscanthus; species Miscanthus lutarioriparius. Next base: position 34,509,960 of record CAJGYO010000019.1, on the reverse strand, counting down.
TTAGTGAGTAGAGTCCTTTCTTCTCTCCCCCTAGGTTCTTGTGTTGGTTTTTTGGCCTAGGCCGATGAGGCAAGGTACGAGCAGGAGTCATCCTTATCGCCTAGAGAGTGTGAGAGTGGTGAGATGTGTGTGATGGGATGGGAGAACATGTGGATGAGATGAATTAAAACTTGATGAATTATTATTAAAACTTGACATACTCGCATAGGAAACTACAACCACAAATATGTGTTTTGGTCTACCCTTGCATTCCACTACCACAAAGCAAACACAAAGCATAGGGTGGGAGCTAGTGGCCAGTACAAATCATACTGATAATTGTTTGATAGGTTTTGAACCTGAGTATGACTACCAGGGAGACGGTTGGGAGGATTAGAGGTATCATTCTTGCGCTCAAGTTTGGTTGAGAAGATGGAGTTGACGTCTGCTGCCTTTATACTTGATGCTGTTCTGGATGCTGCATGCTCTGAGTGATTCCACCAAGTGACGATGTAATAATGAGTAAACCTTGCTATTTGTACTCTCTTTAAGATAGGTATTCGATGTATGACTATGATATCGATTGTTATTTGATAATGTGATGGAATGATCACCTAGGACTATCACGTTATATTTTAAATCTGTGGATTTCCCTTTGAGGAAATTGGGATCGTTTCACTTCCCACATAGGCTAGGCTCTCCCTCCAATCTCATATAAAACCAGTTCTCTGTAACACCTCGGGTGTTAGCCTTGCATAACTTGACTTGCATAACATGAGCATGAGCATCAAGCATTCATAAATCATCATTTACAATTGAAACATTTGATGTGAAACATATGCAACGTTGCTTGTTATTGCATGTTTCTTTGTACATATGCAAATGGTCATGAATGTAAACATGTACTTGGTAGATTTGAGTCACCAAAATATTTGGCAATGCTTAGGTTCACAATTAGAACATGGATCATGAATGCCATTTTTCATAATCAAGTCTTTAAGGCATATTTCATGTGATTAATTTAAATAGCTCTATGAGTGACTACTACATGAAATGCTTAAATGACCTTGCAAATTGTTTAAACATGCTTAGAGTATCATCATGAACAACTTTGGTATTTAGGGCTAGGGCCAAATAGATCATTAAGTCATAGTTCTTGCTCAAGTCATCTTTGGAATGTAGCATGTTTGACTAAAGTTGAACTAGGTGTTAGAGATCTTGCATGGAGGAGTTCACTAAAGCAAAGTTGTAGTGTTTAACATAAGGAACAACTTTCATTTTTGGGTCTTTGACTGATTCAGCTCCTAACATGTGTGAATTTGGATTTCAAAAATCATCAAATCACAAAAATTCAACACTTAGCAGATTTTGCCAAGTCAAGTGTACTGACAGTGTGTATGCAGCCAGATTTGCGTTGATTTTACTCGATGTTGGTTGAAAATTAGAACACGATTACTGAACAAGATTTGTAGATGGTGCATAGGTCTACAAATGATGGTTAGAAAGTTTGCGGTTTGAAGCCACGGTTTGGCAGTTAAATGGACGAGAAAAACCGCTGTCAGGCTTGTTTCGCGGCTCTGAATGAGCCGAGCGACGCCGTTCAGTGGCCGACACCGTCGGCGTCTGGCTGGCTTGGCGTGGAGCCAGCTGGCCCGCCGCAGCGTCACCGCGCGCCCGCTGCGCGTGTGGCCAGGGCAGGCCAACTCGCGCCTTAACCCTCTCGGCGCTAGCTCGTACTCAGCCGAACACACCATTCGCCTCGCCTCAGCCTCCTTCCTCGCCCATAGCTGCAGCCGTCCCCGCACCGAGAGCCGATGGCGCCATTGCCGACGACAGCTCATCCTCGCTGCTCTCCTTCGCCACCGCGAATCTGCATCACCGTCCTCCCAAGCAACTCCTCGCCAGCCGGTGCCCGCTGTTCAAGCTCGGTGAGCTCTAACCCGCAGACCGCCTCGCCGGAGCTCCTCCGCCACCCTCTCGGCGGCGTGGTCCCACCTAACCAGACCACCCGGGCCACGTTTGAGCGCGCAATAGGCCAACCATAGCTCGTAGATGCTCGTCGAGCTTGTGTTTGCGTCACCGTAGCTTTCACCGACGCGTCTCGCCGTCGTCCCTCTCGCCGCTCCGCCATTCGCCATTGCCGCCGCCGTCGTCCTTCTGGTCGACAATAGGGCCGGCCAAGTGGCTCAATAGATGCGCTTAGGTCACGAGATCGCGTAGTGATGATGTCATCGCCCGGCAACCTCGCCGTCGGCGAAGCTCTGGCAGCGCCAGCACCGCTGCTAGCCTTGCTGCTCTGCTTCGAGTCAATGACATGTGGGGTCCTCTCGACCACGGGTCCCACCGGTCAATGACAATGAGAGTGAAGGATAGCTCATTTGATCCAGCTTTTTTGATTTCTTTTGTGATTTTCATATCTTCAGTTTGGTAGCTCCTAAAATTGTGAAATAAATATGGTTGTGTTCCTTAGGAAGTGTAGTATTTAAGAAAAATATGTTCTTGGTTTCAACAGTAGAAATTTCTGGAGATTTAAATAGGGATTTGAAATGTGCTTTTGAATGCATTCAAATTTGTTTATTTTATATCTAGAGTTCCTGTGCTCCAAAAATTATGAAATTTTTGTGGTGAACTAATCTTAGCATATGTGAGCCCTGGTAAAAATTTGAAGACCAGTGCATGTGTAGATTTGTAGTTATAGATTTTTCTTTTATGACTAGTTAATCCTTGCATGAATTTTCATAAATTATTTATGAGTCCAAAATTCATGAAATTTGTTGGAGGTAATCCTAGTACCATGTGGATGCTAAGAAAAATATGAAATCTGTTGCTTGACACTTTTCAATAGGGTTTTCCATTTATGTTATTTCAAGCCTTGTTTGCCTTATCATTTTTGTATAGAATGTTCTACTTAGTAAAATGACCTGAAATTTTTATAGTAGTCCTTTGATAGCATTAGTAAGGCTCTGTAAACTTTTGAGAATTTATGAAGCACATCTGATATATATTTATTATTTAACCTAGATATCTAAATAAAATAATAAAGGCAATTTAATAAATAGTTTAGGCCTCACCATTATATGATTCTAAATGTAATTGGTATGCTTAAACTGTTGGTGGATTCTATGTTGTCAAATTTTGAATGATTGCATGAAGTAGAAGTATCGTTACTTTATATTGCATGTTGAATAGTTTCTAGACTGATTCTAGAGTTTGATGAATTGCATGTTGAAAATGATGTGTACTATAAAAATGGTTAATAACAAAGTGGTAGAGAATTTGATAAGCTTTCCAGAAAGTCCTGGATCACTGTTTTTGGATTTGTAGAACTCCAGTTATGAGTGAAACAAGTAGCTCTTGTTTGTGGCATAGTCGATGCATTGTAGAAGTAGTTAAGTAATAATCGAGAAGAGATATGCACCTACTCAAACAACGTGATGCACTTGTTAACATATATGCATTCGTAATACTTATACCATACTCATGCATCTAGGATCGGAGGAAGAGATCACGTTGTTGGAATTGAAGAAGCGAGAGGAAGGGAACCCGCAGGAGGATCCGCAAGCCGCAGCCCCGAAGGCGTGGAGCAGAACCTCGAAGAGCTTTGAGTGTCGACCATCGCCCTACTTCCTTTCTGCGAGGCAAGCCCCGAGCATTATAAGTCTCCCGATAATTTACAAATGTTTACTTACGTATTTATGATTGATGCATTAGGTTATAAGAGTTGAATGAAACCACTTGATGCATGTACATTCCTTGTCCAAAATACACACCAGAATCCGGTATAGGTCTAGGATCGAATATATATGCTTAGCCATGCTTAGACCGGTAGAAGTCGGGTGATGTCCTGTCACTGCGAGATATAGGTGGATCCGGAGCACGGTTGGCTATATCTGCTATCGTGGAACGTAACCATGTGGTAAAAGTAAATCGAGACCGGACGGGAAGTAGATAGAGAAGCAACAAGACATGGAGGTCTTGGGTGTGGATTTATCCCGTCTATGTCGATTAAGGACCGCACTGTTGTTGGTGCTTCTTACAAGATTGAACGCATGCCTCTCACTTAGCTGGCGGATAATTCGTTCCGACCACCGCTGGCCGAGTAATTCAACTCAGGCCGGAATTGTTACATTGTGCGCTCCTTCCGGGAACGATCGACCGAGCCCAAGGGCGAGGCTTGGCTCGAGCATCCCGGCATCTGGTGTTCCAGATGTGCGGCGCAAAGACGGACCCCATGAAATGTGTACCGGAGTTGTACCAAAGGTGACCTAAGGCTATCGTATTTGGTAGACCTAGGTTTGTGTTAGTAATAAATTCCCGGTGGTTGAAATCGATTGAATCGCCGTCTCTCCCGGATAGTGAGAAACTTGGCTAGTCCCAACATCGTAGTAATTGTGTTATGGAACATGATGGTTCGGACAAAATGGAATTACAATACCGCTATGGTTACTATTGTATGCTTCTAATGGATGTACCACATGTTTGGCATGGATAGTTGCTAACCTAGAAATGAATAGTTATAATTAACTTGGTAAAGAATTAGTAGCTCGTACCATGATTTAATTGCTTTTACGCATAAAAAATGTTGTCAAGTTACGCCCACTTATACTGACCTTGCATAATCCTTGGAGTCATTTTATTTTTCGGTTCATGATTGGGTAAGTCTAGTGAGTACCTTCTCGTACTCGTGGTTTATTTTTTCCCAATGTTGCGAGATGGCACTTGTGTATCATGGTTATTGCAAGAGTTGCTTCTATCCCATTGTGGATGAGGAGTAAGCCTTGGGCAGGCTTCTTTAGTAATTCCTATCCTTGCTTTTGTGGACCGTGATCTAGCTTTGGCTTTGTATCAAACTATGTTGGAAACTTTATCTTCGAACTTATTTGCTTCCGCTTTATTTATCAAACTTGGTTTGTAATAATTTTTATTCGTACTCTCGATGATGAAAAGTATCTGTGACCTTTATGTAATATGTGGCATGTATGTTGAATCTGCATACGATCTTGGTTGTTGTAAATCGTTTATCGAGACCCGTCGTGGTACTCGACGGACTACCGGGTTTATATGGGTTCAAGTATGACGTGGTCGACCGCTTGTGGATTGCCATTGTACTTGTATTCTTATAAATTGGTCGGATTCTGCTGACATACTGGTATCGAGCAAGATTCAACGTTAATTGTCACAAGTGTATTTAAAACAAAAGTTTTGTTTTCGAAAACCCTTCTCTAGCAACTAATAGTTATATAATAGGTATTTGAAATCTAAAGTGTGCCAATGATCACTTTCCTTATGCCCAAATTAAGGACTATTAGGTGGCTATTTAAGTACTAACATGGGGGTTTTACTTCGTCGTCCATACTGGCGTGCTATTGTATGGATGCCATTCACTTGAATGGTAATGTATGGATCAAATGCCTCACGCCAAGGTAAGATGAGTGTATGACCGCAAGATGTGAGCATGCGGTCGGGGAAGAGTAGCTTTGGTACGGCTATGTATGCATGCTTGCATGTGTATATGGTACGTATTTAATTGTGGGTTAAATTATTGTCGGGTAGATTGATACGGAAGTATATGTATGGGTATACATATATGGAAGTATTTACAATTACATTCTCGCATATTCATTATGGGTTTAGGGCTGAAATGAGATCTTATGCAGGTACACTAACAACGTAAACGCGTGTAGCTCGACTAGTTACACTATTTATGAGAGAACGTATGTATGCCACCGTGTCTCACCGCTAGAAACAAATTTTTCCTAAGTTTGTGAGGACGCATTTGAACGAGCATGCATCATGATAATTACCATTCACATAATTACATTGTTCCTCCCTTATAAAATTCTTACTCGGTTATGTAACTCTTATCCAAGATGACATTGTCTCACCAAAGGGTACATGTTAATGGTGCAGATGGCACGCACCAAGCAGACCGCTTCAGCAAGTCCACCGGGGCGAGCTCCCGCCATCGGCTTGCTCCACGCACCGTCAACGACACACGTTCCTTGGAGAGTTTGGGATGCCTACACTCTTGTGGAGAGTGCTCGATTATGTAGGCTATCCCGATGGAATGGAACCCCGCTACTTCAGGCGAATGAGCAGTTGGGAGAAGGTCTCTTAATTCTGTGGAGAGGCGTTGTTGCCCCCGAGGTGACGATTTACGAGTGGACAGCTGGTGTTATGAGTCAACTGGCAGGATCTGGCCAAGAAGCGGTGGTAGGGCAGCCTTTGGGATCCTGAGGACATCATGGATCGTTTTCCTCGAGGAGGCTGGCCGCGCTTTGGTTGGAGTCTTTCCAAGAGGTAACCCTCCACCGACTCATGGCGGCGAGACAAGAGGAAAATCTTTGGAGATTGGTGTGCAGAGAAAGGCGGAACAGTTGATAACCCTTCCATGAGCGCCATGTTCGCAATGATGAGAGTGTTGGATGGAGTTGAAGGTAGCCTCAGACGTGTGTCCGGTGCTCTTGGTCATGCTGCGAGGACCGACGTCGACTTCGGAGGGAGCACGACGCCGAGATTGAAAGGCTCACTAAAGAGATGACTCGGTTAACTCACGGTGAAATGCAGCTTGGACAAGGAAAATGTCCTAAGAGCTCGACAGTTTGAGCTAGGACAAGCGGTAGCTAATGCGGAAGAATACAACGATAATCTGCATGAAGAGGTTCATCTTCGAACAATCAGCTCCACCCTTATGTCCCACACGGAGCCGCGAAATGGATCTAGAAGGGTACGAGGAAGGAGAAGAAGAAGTGGAGCACTGAAGAAGAAGTAGAACCGGAGGAAGGAGATGATCTTGCGTCTGACCTCGATAGTGATCACGATGAGGATTAGATCGCTTAGCACATAGTGGAAGGACTAATGTATCACCTTTCTTCATGTAATGGACCTGTAGCTCGAATTTGGCATTTGTAACCAGACTATCATGTAATGTTGATTAAGTGCACCTTTGGTTGAACATCAATGCCATTCCGTTCCTTGTTGGTGATCACGATTTAACTTTGCATGCGTTATGAGTGCGATAAGTGGTCAAATTGGGGATGCCATGTTGCGAGAATGAATTGTTATGCCTCTGTTTTTATTGTGAATTTGAGAATTTCTCCAGTGATTTCAGTTTGGCATGATTATGATTCATCTGCAATCTCTTGACATCAACCAATAATCGCTTATTGTTGCAACTTCGCAGATGACGCGCACCCGTGCTGGAGCTAGTAGCAGTCACGATGGCAATGGTGATGACTTACCACCACCACCACCGCCGTCTGCTCAGGAGTTCTTTGCTCAGTTCTTGGGGAGCCAAAGGACAATGGAAGAAGCTTTGCGCCTTATCGTGCAAAACACCGCTCGTGGCCACCCACAGCAACCAGGGGCCGAGCCAAATCAGCACAAAGTACATTCAAGGAGTTTTCGGACACGAAGCCTCCAATCTTCAAGGTGGTGAGGAACCACCGCAGTCGATGAGTGGCTGAATACCATTGAGCAGAAATTTCGTTTGCTAAGGGTCACAGAGCATCCGAAAGCGAGTATGCTTCTCATCAATTGCAAGGACCGATGAGGGATCTGGTGGACACACTTCCGTCGTCTCTCGCCGCTAATGCACGAGTGACACAGGAACAATTCAAGCTGACTTTAGGGGACATCATATTCCCCGGGCCCGATGCGCATGAAAGCGCCCAATTTATGAGGCTCACTCAGGAACAAAGTCACTCACGAGTATATGCACGCATTCAACAACTTGTCCAGATATGCTCCCGGTTTTGTGGATCTTGAAGAGAAAAAGATAGAGAGTTTCAAGCGAGGGTTGGGTACCAAAACCGATGAAGACTATGGCAAATTCTCGATGTACCACGTACAACGAGTTTATTAGTGATGCCTTGACCCAAGAAAACCACAACAACATGCATGCAGGTTGCTAAGGGTCATAAAAGGACATATGAGGCCGGTGCCTCCGGATCTTTCCAATCAAAAGCTCCTATCACAGCTAGGCCACAATTCCGTCCACCTGCACCCAAGTTTAGGCCTCCACCACCGAAAAGCTCGAATAACAGCCACGAAACCATTAGTATATGCGTTCACTATTGCCTTACCAAAAGGAAATGGCAATCGGGACAGCTCCACAGATTGAAGTAATCAACCATGTTTCAACTGCAACCAACTGGGTCATTGGTCCAAGGAATGTCCCCACCCCAAGAGGAATGGCAACCCAAATCAGAACAATCGGGAGAGGTGAATGCTGAGGCACGTCAAGGACAAGTGCATTATACATTTGTGGAGGAAGTGCCCACGGAGAAGTTGTCATGGCTGGTATGTTTCTTGTCAACAAGCATCCCGCTGTTGTTTTATTTGATTCGGGAGCTTCTCATTCATTTATGAGTCAAGCATTTGCATCTAGACATGGTCAAGAAATAATTGAAGTAAACAAAGGGGTTTCAACATAAGTTCAAAGTAGGGGTATCTTGTTACTACCAAAAAATAGTCAAAAATGTACTCATCGTGATACAAGGGAGGAGTATACCATAGATTTGATAATATTGCCGGGGTTGTCAATAAGTGTAATCTTAGGCATGAATTGGATGAAGTATCATGGTGCTCTTATTGACACTAGCACCCGCACTATTATGTTGAGAGAACCCACGGGAGGGAATGCTTTTCTAGTCCCACTCTCCCGCGATTTCAAACCCCAACATTTAGTCTGTGCTATCCAAGCCACCACGATATGTGATATCCCGAGTGGTTTGTGAGTTTCGGATGTATTTCGGAGGAATTACCAGGTCTACCACCGGATAGGGACGTGGAATTTAAGATTGAATTAGTGCGTGCATCGCACCCATATCCGAAGGCCCTATAGAATGCCACCCAATGAGTTAAGCGGAACTTAAGGTCCAATTGCAAGATCTATTGGACAAGGGTCTTATCCAACCTAGCTCATCTCCGTGGGGATGCCCAGCATTGTTTGTGAAAAAGAAGGATAAGTCACCGAGAATGTGTAGATTACAGACCACTCAATGCGGTGACCATCAAAATAAATATCCATTGCCCGCATCGACATCTTGTTCGATCGGTTTAGCGAAGGCAAAGGTATTCTCCAAAATTGATCTCGAGATCGGGTTACCATCGAGATAAAGATCAGACCGGAGGATATATCTAAAGCGCTTTCTCTACTAGGTGCGGCTTATACGAGTATTTGGTTATGTCTTTTGGACTAACAAATGCTCCGACCTATTCATGTATACGATGAACTCGGTATTCATGCCCGAACTTGACAAGTTCGTGGTAGTGTTTATTGATGATATATTGATTTATTCGGAAAATGAGTCGATCATGAAGAGCATCCGAGGATTGTCCTATCCAGACCGAGGAGCATAAGCTATATGCCAAAGTTTAGCAAATGTGAATTTTGGATGAGCAAAGTACCTTTCTTAGGTCACATTTTATCAAGAGATGGAATCTCGAGAGACCCATCCAAAGTACAAGAGGTCATGGATTGGAAAGCCCCAACTTCGGTTCATGAAGTTCGTAGTTTTCTAGGGTTAATGGATACTATCGTCGGTTTATTTCAGATTTCTCAAAGATAGCTAAGCCTATGACCAGACTACTTGTAAAGATGAGAAGTACAAATGGACACGAGAATGTGAAATGACTTTTCACACTCTCGTAACTTTGTTGACTACAAAGACTGTGTTAGCACAACCGGACATTGAAAAGCCTTTTGATGTATTTTGTGATGCATCGGGAATAGGTTTGGGATGTGTGCTTATGCAAGAAGGAGAGTAATTGCATATGCCTCACGGCAATTGAGAAAACATGAAGTCAACTACCCTACACATGATTTGGAACTTAAAGCCGTTGTCCATGCACTAAAGATATGGAGACATTACTTGTTGGGCAATGTATGTCATATCTTTCTTGACCACAAAAGCCTCAAGTATATCTTTACCCAGCCAGAGCTGAACATGAGACAACGAAGATGGTTAGAATTGATTAAGGACTATAATTTGGAGGTGCATTACCATCAAGGGTAAAGCAAATGTAGTAGCCGATGCACTTAGTCGGAAGTCCCATTGTAACACTTGTGGAAGCATTCTTTGGAAGATGGATTCAACTTGTTACATCCTGTTTGTACTACACAATATCACAATCGAGTTGTTCACTTGAGGGCAAAATCATAGAGCTACAATGACAGATGTGGGAATAAGTCACATCAAGAGAAAAATGCAAGAGCAAGAAACCAAACATTTTAGATTGGACGAAAGAGGTGTATTATGGTTCGAGGACCGACTAGTGGTACCAAAAGACCGTGAGCTAAGGAGTCAAATTTTAGAAGAAGCTCACTCATCAAAATTGTCTATCCATCCGGGTAGTAGTAAAATGTATCAAGATTTAAGAACCCATTTTGGTGGACTAAGATGAAGAAAGAGATCGCAGCCTCGTTGCTGCTAGGTGTGATAACTGCAGTAGAGTGAAAGCCGTCCATATGAAAACCGCTGGATTACTTCAGCCATTGCCTATTCCAGGATGGAAATGGGAAGAAATCAGCATGGACTTTATCACAGGCCTTCCAACGACGCCACAAGGTCACGATTCAATCTGGGTCATTGTTGATCGTCTTACCAAGTCAGCACACTTTATACCCGTGAACACGCGGTATATAGTTGGGAAATACTGTTGAGATATATGTATCCCGGATCGTGAGATTGCATGGAGTACCTGGACCATAATCTCGGATAGAGGACCACAGTTCATAGCTCGTTTCGGGAGCACTTACACCGTGCTTTGGGAACCAAGCTAATCGGAAGTTCAACTTATCACCCACAAACTTGTGATGATGAGAGCGAGTAAACCAGATCCTAGAAGATTTACTTAGAGCTTGTGTTATATCTTCAAAAGGTTCATGGGAGAAATGGTTACCTTTAGCTGAATTCTCCTATAACAACAGTTATCAAGCGAGTATCAAAATGGCTCCATTTGAAGCCTTGTATGGCGTAAAACTGCAGAACTCCCTTGAACTGGATTGAGCCCGGTGAAAGGAGATACTTTGGTATTGATTTTGTAAATGAAGCCAAGAGCAAGTACGTATCATCCAACACCACATGAAGGCAGCTCAATCAAGACAGAAAAGTTATGTTTAAGCGAGAAGAAGAAGACCACTAACTTTTGAAGTGGGTGACTATGTATACTTGAGAGTATCACCCATGAAAGGCGTGAAAAGATTTGGGATGAAAAAGAAGCTTTCACCAAGATATGTAGGGCCATACAAAATTTTGGAACGAAAAGGGAAGGTTGCATATAAGTTACAACTTCCACCAGAGATGAGTGCAATCTTTGATGTGTTCCATGTTTCTCAACTAAAGAAATGTCTTCGAGTACCGGAAGAAGCTATTGCACCCACCAACGTGCAGCTTCAATCGGATTTGACCTATGAAGAAAAACCAATTCGGGTATTAGAAGAGATGGAGAGAGTGACAAGGAGTAAGATTATTAAGTTCTATAAGGTGGTTTGGAACAATTATAGTGAACAAGATGCTACGTGGGAAAGAGAAGATTATCTACGAGAAGTTTATCCCGCCTTTTTCCAAGAGTGGTAGGTCTTCCAAATCTTGGGATGAGATTTTTATAAGGGGGAGGGGCTGTAACACCTCGGGTGTTAGCCTTGCATAACTTGACTTGCATAACATGAGCATGAGCATCAAGCATTCATAAATCATCATTTACAATTGAAACATTTGATGTGAAACATATGCAACGTTGCTTGTTATTGCATGTTTCTTTGTACATATGCAAATGGTCATGAATGTAAACATGTACTTGGTAGATTTGAGTCACCAAAATATTTGGCAATGCTTAGGTTCACAATTAGAACATGGATCATGAATGCCATTTTTCATAATCAAGTCTTTAAGGCAAATTTCATGTGATTAATTTAAATAGCTCTATGAGTGACTACTACATGAAATGCTTAAATGACCTTGCAAATTGTTTAAACATGCTTAGAGTATCATCATGAACAACTTTGGTATTTAGGGCTAGGGCCAAATAGATCATTAAGTCATAGTTCTTGCTCAAGTCATCTTTGGAATGTAGCATGTTTGACTAAAGTTGAACTAGGTGTTAGAGACCTTGCATGGAGGAGTTCACTAAAGCAAAGTTGTAGTGTTTAACATAAGGAACAACTTTCATTTTTGGGTCTTTGACTGATTCAGCTCCTAACATGTGTGAATTTGGATTTCAAAAATCATCAAATCACAAAAATTCAACACTTAGCAGATTTTGCCAAGTCAAGTGTACTGACAGTGTGTATGCAGCCAGATTTGCGTTGATTTTACTCGATGTTGGTTGAAAATTAGAACACGATTCATTGAACAAGATTTGTAGATGGTGCATAGGTCTACAAATGATGGTTAGAAAGTTTGCGGTTTGAAGCCACGGTTTGGCGATTAAATGGGACGAGAAAAACCATTGTCGAGGCTTGTTTCATGGCTCTCGAATGAGCCGAGCGGACGCCGTTCGATGGCCGACACCATCAGTAGCGTGCGCGTGCGTGGAGCCAATGCCGGCACGCGCATCACCGGCGCCTGCCGCGTGTGTGGCAGGGCAGGCCAACTCGCGCCTTAACCCTCTCGGCGCTTCGCAGACTTTTCACCGAACACACCATTCGCCTCGCCTCGGCCTCCTTCCTCGCCTCAGAGCTGCGCAGCTGTCCCCTCAAGACCGAGAGCCGCCGGCGCCATTTGCAACGACAGCTCATCCTCGCTGCTCTTCGCCACCAGAATCTGCATCACCATCCTCCCAAGAACTCCCTGCAAGGCGACCAAGGTTCATTGTTCAAGCTCGGTGAGCTCTAACCCGCGCACCGCCTCGCGTGGGAGCTCCACCGCCACCCTCCGTCGCCGTGGTCCCACCTAACCAGACCACCCGTGCCACGTTTTAGCGCCGCAATAGGCCAACCATAGCTCGTGAGATGCTCGTCCAAGCTTGTGTTTGCGTCACCGTAGCTTTCACCGATGTCTCGCCGTCGTCGTCCGCCTCGCCGCTCCCGCCATTGCCGCCGCCTGCCGTCGTCCTTGGCCGTCGACAATAGGGGGCCGGCCAAGTGGCTCAATAGATGCGCTAGGTCACGTAGATCGCGTAGTGATGATGTCACCGCCGGCAACCTCGCCGTCGGCGAGCTCTGGCCACGCCAGCACCGTGCAGCGCCGCTGCTCTGCTTCAAGTCAATGACATGTGGGGTCCTCTGACCACCGGGTCCCACCAGTTAGCGACAGCAGTAGTGAAGGATAGCTCATTTGATCCAGTTTTTGATTTCTTTTGTGATTTTCATATCTTCAGTTTGGTAGCTCCTAAAATTGTGAAATAAATATGGTTGTGTTCCTTAGGAAGTGTAGTATTTAAGAAAAATATGTTCTTGGTTTTAACAGTAGAAATTTCTGGAGATTTAAATAGGGATTTGAAATGTGCTTTTGAATGCATTCAAATTTGTTTATTTTATATCTAGAGTTCCTTTGCTCCAAAAATTATGAAATTTTTGTGGTGAACTAATCTTAGCATATGTGAGCCCTGGTAAAAATTTGAGGACCAGTGCATGTGTAGATTTGTAGTTATAGATTTTTCTTTTATGACTAGTTAATCCTTGCATGAATTTTCATAAATTATTTATGAGTCCAAAATTCATGAAATTTGTTGGAGGTAATCCTAGTACCATGTGGATGCTAAGAAAAATATGAAATCTGTTGCTTGACACTTTTCAATAGGGTTTTCCATTTATGCTATTTCAAGCCTTGCTTTGCCTTATCATTTTTGTATAGAATGTTCTACTTAGTAAAATGACCTGAACTTTTTTATAGCAGTCCTTTGATAGCATTAGTAAGGCTCTGTAAATTTTTGAGAATTTATGAAGCACATCTGATATATATTTATTATTTAACCTAGATATCTAAATAAAATAATAAAGGCAATTTAATAAATAGTTTAGGCCTCACCATTATATGATTCTAAATGTAATTGGTATGCTTAAACTGTTGGTGGATTCTATGTTGTCAAATTTTGAATGATTGCATGAAGTAGAAGTATCGTTACTTTATATTGCATGTTGAATAGTTTCTGGACTGATTCTAGAGTTTGATGAATTGCATGTTGAAAATGATGTGTACTGTAAAAATGGTTAATAACAAAGTGGTAGATAATTTGATAAGCTTTCCAGAAAGTCCTGGATCACTGTTTTTGGATTTGTAGAACTCCAGTTATGAGTGAAACAAGTAGCTACTGTTTGTGGCATAGTCGATGCATTGTAGAAGTAGTTAAGTAATAATCGAGAAGAGATATGCACCTACTCAAACAACGTGATGCACTTGTTAACATATATGCATTCGTAATACTTATACCATACTCATGCATCTAGGATCGGAGGAAGAGATCACGTTGCTGGAATTCGAAGAAGCAGAGGAAGGGAACCCGCAGGAGGATCCGCAAGCCGCAGCTCCCGAAGGCGTGGAGCAGAACCCTGAAGAGCTTCCGGAGTGTCCTGACCATCGCCCTACTTCCTTTCTGCGAGGCAAGCCCCGGAGCATTATAAGTCTCCCAGTAATTTACAAATGTTTACTTACGTATTTATGATTGATGCATTAGGTTATAAGAGTTGAATGAAACCACTTGATGCATGTACATTCCTTGTCCAAATATTACACCTGTAACCGGTATAGGTCTAGGATCGAATATATATGCTTAGCCATGCTTAGACCGGTAGAAGTCGGGTGATGTCTCGTCACCGCGAGATATAGGTGGATACGGAGGACGCGGTTGGCTATATATCGCTATCGTGGAACAGAACCATGTGGTAAAAGTAAATCGAGACCCGACGGGAAGTAGATAGAGAAGCAACAAGACATGGAGGTCTTGGGTGTGGATTTATCCTCGTCTATGTCGATTAAGGACCGCACACCGTTGTTGGTGCTTCGACAAGATTGAACGCATGCCTCTCACTTAGCTGGCCGGATAATTCGTTCCGACCATGGCCGAGTAATTCAACTCGGGCGGGAATCGTTCATTGTGCGCTCCTTCCGGGAACGATCGGACCGAGCCCAAGGGCGGGCTTGGCTCGAGCATCCTAGCATCCGGTGTTCCAGTTATGTCTTGCGTGAAGACGGACCATGAAATGTGTACCGGAGTTGTACCAAAGGTGACCTAAGGCTATCGTGGGTTGGTAGACTAGGGTTTGTGTTAGGAATAAATTTCGGTGGTTGAAATCGATTGAATCGCCGTCTCTCCGGATAGTGAGAAACTTGGCTAGTCCCAACATCGTAGTAATTGTGTTATGGAACATGATGGTTCTGGACGAAAATGGAATTACAATACACTGCTATGGTTACTATTGTATGCTTCTAATGGATGTACCACATGTTTGGTACAGGATAGTTGCTAACCTAGAAATGAATAGTTATAATTAACTTGGTAAAGAATTAGTAACTGTACCATGATTTAATTGCTTTTACGCAAAAATGTTGTCAAGTTACGCCCACTTATACTGACCTTGCATAATCCTTGGAGTCATTTTATTTTCGGTTCATGACGGTAAATCTATTTGAGTACCTTCTCGTACTCGGGGTTTATTTTTCCCAATGTTGCAGATGGCTTGTGTATCATGGTTATTGCAAGAGTTGCTTCTATCCTGCTGTGGATGAGGAGTAAGCCTTGGGCAGGCTTCTTTAGTAATTCCTATCCTTGCTTTTGTGGACCGTGATCTAGCTTGGCACTGTATCAAACTATGTTGGAAACTTTATCTTCGAACTTATTTGCTTCCGCTTTATTTATCAAACTTGGTTTGTAATAATTTTTATTCGTACTCTGATGATGAAAAGTATTTGTGAACTTTATGTAATATGTGGCATGTATGTTGAATCCTGTATGATCTTGGTTGTTGTAAATCGTTTATCGAGACCCGTCGTGGTACTCGACGGACTATCGGGTTTATATGGGTTCAAGTATGACAGTGCGACCGCTTGTGGATTGCCATTGTACTTGTATTCTTATAAATTGGTCGGTTCTGCGACATTCTCTATCTAGGGCGAGGTCCACTTGTTCTTCTGGGCCTGAACTAGAACCTCCGCTCCATGACGATAAACAAAAGTATAAACCCCAAACTGCCCAAGAATAGTCTTTCCATCAACATCCATCTTTCAAGGTTGAGGATGAACTTGGTGGAGATGAACAAAACCCTTGAGATCTAGCTCAACCACTTGAGACTTACAACCCCATACATAAATACTCAGCTTCACAAAACTCGAATGATTCAACTGATGAAACTTGAGGTTAAATCTTTTTAGGACCCCAATCACAAGAGGATGTGCTAGAAATCTCAACCCCGCTATAAAAATCTCCTTGAACACAATAACCTTGTCGCCACGAGGATCAGGAACAACCTCTTGTTATGACGGCCTCACCAGTTTGCAAGGGAACCAACCGACTTTAGCAAATTCATCCAATTCAGTCGAAGTAACCCTTGACAAAATTAACTCAAAGCTCACTCTAGTATCCGACGTAGAATCAACAGGCTCAGAACTATTAATGGGCTTCGTAGTTTTCTTGACACGAGCCATCCAGCTACAAAAAAGGGGGGAGGGCTAAAGATTGTTAGCAACTTTAAATCAAACAAACACCCAAAACAAAGAATGACTAGCACTTACCCAAAATAAGGAAACAACAGGCAAAACAAGCAAGACAACCACCCCTCAATAGAAAACTGACCCTCGCACCAATGCAACCCTCGCTCAAAGAAATCGATAGCAACAACCAGACAACAACAATGTATGGAGCAACGAGAAACCCTAAAACCAACTCAAGTATTTATAGGCTCCCCGCACCAACACTAAAGGAAGGTGAACGAACCACATCCCAAGGAAATAGGACACCGGCGGAAACCGCAAATCCTGAGAAAAACAGAGAAAAGCTACCAACGAACACGCGCCACGTCGAAACTCAACAAAAACTGCCTAAAAAGAAGGAAACCTCAAATCAATCTAACTCTACATCCTAGCTCAGTCGGGCACAACGGGGGCGTCACTGCGCCAGGTTGCCAACGAGGTACCCTCGCCTGCCCCCTGCTTCAAAAATTTTCACGTTGCCTCGATTCAGCACGCTAGGCCGAAACCTCGAGGGGCTACTATTGGGGAAAGGCCTCCTCGGCACTGCTCCTCCCCCGGTGCCCCGCCTTTCTCTAGTCAGATTGAACTACCTCGCAGCGGGCACCCACCCTCACGGCGAGGGTTTCTAGCGTTCCATGTTTCATTCATGTGTTTAGGTACCGAGCGCGGAGGCCCGCTTCACGAAGGGAGCATGGCAAAAGGAGAGCAAGTCTGTGGTGCCGGGCTAACCCTCGGCCGAGACACGTGAAGGTTTGATGCTCGCCACCAGAGGAAACTGTCTTGGCGGTGGCGGCGGCTCCACCAAGGTGATTAGGGTTAAGGGTGGTTGGTTGAAGGAAGGAGATTACCGCCGTACCCTTGGCCATCGTGTAACTGTTGCCTCCTCAGACTCATCCCGAATGTAATTTCGCCGCGCCTTCGGGTATGGTCTATAAATACCCAGGGCGCTCGTGTAAGAAGGCTCTCGGGTTTTACTTGACAAATTAATATACCGTTAATCCACATTTTTCCATCACCTTACGCATCTTTACCTTTGCCTTCACTTGGTCCCCTCGCGGTCAACTGAACTCTCTCCTGTGGGAAACCTCGACCTCTCCCCGCGTGCTCCCCAATGAGGGTGAGAAGCCAGGAGTGACCCCACAGAACCTGCCCACCTGGATTAAAGTCCTTGACTTAGCACGGGTACCGTTTTTTTTTATTTATTCCAAGATTTAACGGAACATCTGCGTCTGTACTTGTGTAATTTGCAAAAAAAAGTTTAAAATGGATCCATAGAACTAAAATCTATTGACGAAATGGATAAGATGAGTTGACCAAATTGCTCATAACAATCTTTTAATACATACATTATCAGGCTGTTGGTGAAGAAGAATTAGAATGTTCTGTCACGATTTGATTGAAAGTTGCTCCCTCCGTTCCAAATTATAGTTTTTTCTATCCTAAATCATACTATAATAATTCTAATTATGCTTTAGTTTAAATTATAGTCCACATTTGTTTTGTCTTCGAGCTAAACTTTGGTAACTTGGACTAACGCTTTAGAAATATATAAACATGTTGTAGTTCAAATAAATACTTCCCCGTCCCAAATTATAAGACGTTTTGGCTTTTTAGATTCATACCTTTTGTTACACATCTAAATATATATTATGTCTAATGTCTTGTAATTTGGATAGACAAAGTACATGATTAAAATATATTTTATAGAGATTTGATAAAACCGTGTATCTTGTTATTAAATTTTTTAACTAAATACAAAGCTAATATAATCGAGAATTTAGTAAATTCTAAAGATATATGGACTTGTGATAGAGGACATATGTCCAAATAACCCCCTAAATTAACATTTGGTTCAATTTACTCCCTCTAACTATTTAAGTTGGTCCAACTAACTCCTTAAAGAGATTTTTCTTTTTTGTTTCTCTATGTACAAATTATATTTTAGTTTCAATTTTTGTAAGGTGATAGAGGACATTGTATTTTGTGGTAGAAAAATGCACTATAAATTTTTCATCATTATGTTTTATAAGATATTGTATCTCTAGTGTGAATTTATTATTAAATTTCCTAAGCTATTAAAATAGGGGCAAAAAGTTAAGATATATTTTTCTAAAATAACTTATGATGTTCTCTACTATATCACAAAAGTTGATATTAAGACTCAACTAATACGTGAAAAACAAAAATAACAAATCATGTTAAGGGGTAAAATAGACCAACTGAAATAGTTGGAGGGAGTAAATTGAACCAAATGTAAGTTTAGGGGTACTCTGGACATATGCCAAACTTGAGAGGAGTAATTTAAACTTTTTTCCTTCTGATAAATACATGATCAAATATATTTTATAAAGAATTTGATGAAATTGTGTTTTTTTAAAAATAAAATTTAACTTACTATAGAGCTAAGTTGAACTATAGTTTAAAGAATTTGGAACAGAAGTAGTAAGATTGTTATGAGGCCCTAGTTTTGGCCCCTGGGAACCAGCATTCGACGCCGCTGTGACCTGGTCATATTGCAATGAGCTGCGGCGTGCTACCGCGCATCCACGGCACTGACCCAGGCCCAGGAAAAAGAGAATGGTTGTTCGGTAGGTGGTGAAGATTAGAGGGGCCGTGTCTAGCCAGCCAGCCATCCTGCTGCTCTAGTCTACCTGCATGGCGGTGGTGTCCCTCTTTGGATTCTCGCTCCCTCTCTTCAGCGTTCGTTTCTTCTCGATCCAGCAAGCCTTCCTCACTTGATGCTGTTCGGTCAAGATTCAGGTAAGTGCGTCCTCGTCTTCTTTCGGCTGAGTCCTCCTGAACATGGATTCGGAATCCACGAGAACGCATTTGATTAGAAACAAATATATCCGGCACTTTTCCTGAATCTCCTCCGGTGGTCAGCCTAACTGCAGTGCACGCAGCCTGTTTGATAGAATGCCTCCTTCGTGATTCCACCTTTTCCCTGCCCGTCTGAGTACGTCATTTGTTTCCTAACAGCTATGCCAACGCACATCTCCACAAGGCAGTCTCCACAATGGTAAACGTCAAACTTTTTCTGATACACGAGTTGTAGTGAAGTAAAATTTAGTCCTATGTCTTGAACATCAGTTCATGCTGCGTCTCCTTGTGTATGGTCTGCTGAATTTCTTTTCTTCATTCTTCAGTAGTTGTTTATTCAAGAATGCAAGAAACCTTATCCTTCGGATCACAACAAACCTTATCTTTTTCCGTTAATTAAAATATGTGAAATGAAAATTGTTCACACAAAAAGTTGAGTGATTTTGATATTCTTAGGATTTTTTTTATGAGGGGATACTTAAGATTAATCCAATGCTATAAGCTCTTGATACTTTGGTAAAGAGTACAGCCAAATAGGTTTTGATTAATCTTAACTACAAACTTGCTGTTTCTTTCGAGTTTGATACTTCTCTGTTTCTGTTTCTGGAAACCAGAAATGTTGAGCACATTTGAATATCCTAATGATACAAGGTATTCTTAGTTATTGAAACTCAATACCTTTTACAGCACGTCCAATATCGACTGCAGTAAGAATGACATGTTTTGCTAATAAGCAACCTATTGCTGCCATGCCCTTATCATCTAGTTTGGAGGACAAAAGGTATGAGCCTTTAGTCAAAATGTGTGGCATTACATCTGCCATCGATGCTGAGATGGCTGTGAAGGCTGGAGCTAAATTAATTGGGATGATTCTTTGGCCCAACTCCAAACGCTCTGTTCCATTGTCTGAAGACAAAGAGATATCCAGAGTGGCCAAATCTTATGGGGCTGAATCAGTGGGTGTGTTTGTGGATGATGATTATAGTAGTATCTTGAGAGCATCTGATTCATGCAACCTCGATCTTATCCAGGTAACTGAAATCATGAATAATTTATTGTCCAATGCAGTCCAAGTAAATGTGTTTCCAAGTTGTACACATGTACAAAGTGCGGTCCCTGGTGATGGCTACTATGTGAAAATTCGTGAGGGGTCTCTTGTCATAATCATTAGTGGTCAGACCTGTCTTTTACATGTCAGAATACCTATTTTTCGATTCTAATCAAAGATTAGAATTATAGATTTTTACAGGTTCTCAAAGGAAATCACGAAACTTGATATTTTATTGTATTATGACATAGATAGTATGAAAATTAAAGCTGTGATATATTTAAGTGTAAATATTTCTATGCTTTGCAGTGGGAGAAAAAAATCTATCAAGATTGTATTTTAATTCGATACAGGCTTGGATATTGTCGTTTATTGTCATCATACAATAAATTATACTCTCTGATCTAAATTACAAGACCTTTTTGCTTTTATAGATACATTGCTTTTAGATGGTGTTTGGTAGCGATTCTCCAGCAACTCCAACACACCATGAACCAAACGAGTCCTCCGTGGTGGTGGGCCCACCCCAAAGTGCCCATCCTCTATGATCACATCGTTGGGCAGTGGTGGGGAGTGGCTCCCGGTGGTGGTTACGAGCAAGAGCGGCAACAAGCGGCTCCTAATCACGGCACGCAAACCCTAGGTGGTGACGTTGTGGGAGGGGGTGGGGCGGTGAGAGGGGCGAAGCGGACGTGCGATGGGAGGAAGGAGGCCAGGTAGCGAATGCATAAGGTAGAGAGAAGAAATGAGAGAGCAGTGAAGAGATGAAAATAATTAAATGACGAAGATAGAAAAGGAAAAATATAACCTATCCATTTGATATTCTCATATTTTGAAATTCAAACTTTTTGAATTGTTCGAACAAACTCGGATGGAAAAATAACCAAAACAATAATTATAGATCTTGATGAGATCTATAACATTGTAGTTGATGGCGTTTTCATTTGAAATCATTTGCGGTCCTCAATTTTTGTTTGAAGATCTCATATTTTGATATTTAAACTTTTGAATTGTTTGAACAATCTTAGTTGGAGAAATGGACAAAACCAAATTGTAGAGCTTGATGAGGTCTACAACTTTGTAGTAGATAATTTTTTATTTGAAATCATTTATGATCCTAAAATTCTATTTGAAGATCATATATTTTAAAATTCATTTTTTTAATTATTCGAACGACAGAAACAAATAAAACTTGCAGATGACGACTATTTCATTTTAAATGATTTATGCTCTCAAAATTCTATTTCAAATTCTTATATTTTAAATTTTAATTTTTTTGAATTATTTGAATGAACTCAGATGAAAAATTACTAAAACTAAAGTTATAGATCTCGATGAGATAGAATATATTTTTAGAAAAACATTTGTACCAATTTCATATTTTTCTAATTTAAAGAGAATTATGTATGACTTTTAATGATTCACCAATTATTTTTAGAAAATACATTTATATCTATATCTATATACCTAATATTAAACATTCGAAATTTTATCTAATTATTTTGGTCCACCTCTCTTTGACTACTCAACATCACTCTTCGAGTTAAAAAAAACTTGGCATTGCACCATCCGTGTCATGTCTTCACATCACACCGCATACCTTTTGCCTTTTTCAATTAAACATACAACATGTAGTAGTTCTATCAATTTCCCATATGGTATTAATTCTTTATTGCACAAAATTTATTATAGGCTTTGAAATTTATTCAATTTATTAATCAAGCCTAATTAAATGAGGCTCATCCTGTCCGTGTCCGGTTTTATATTTTCTTTTTAGGTTTTTTTCATTCGGACTTTTTATGACATCTAGATCCATGACTCCGGGTCCGATTGGTTTCTTGAATTCTTTTCATCTGTTTTCCTTGTTCGGTTTTTTCTCCTTTTCCATTTCCC
The DNA here is from genome assembly GCA_904845875.1 of Miscanthus lutarioriparius. Classification (NCBI taxonomy): domain Eukaryota; kingdom Viridiplantae; phylum Streptophyta; class Magnoliopsida; order Poales; family Poaceae; genus Miscanthus; species Miscanthus lutarioriparius. The sequence goes on along the minus strand of CAJGYO010000019.1, from coordinate 34,487,589 downwards.
TTTTTTCTCCCATTTGTTTGGAAAGTTATTTCTTCTTTTCTGAGTACTTCTTTTCCTCTTCTTTTTTTCATCATAGATAAATGTTAAAGCAAATAATAAATTTTATATTATGGGTTGAACTAAATTCAATTTGGAACCTTCAACCTTAAATGATGATATAGTTTTGATTAGAAATAAAATTTATTTATTAAAACCTAGACCAGCCGATAGGCCAACTAATTAAACCGTGAATCAAAACCATGAATAATTTAGGCCCCATTTGTTGCGGCTCCAAAGGGCTCCGGCGCCTACATGGGGTTACTCCTCAACACCGTGCGATACTGTGCAACGCAAAAAAAGGCTCCGGCTCCTCTCCAAAACAACATAAACAGAGAAGGAGCCCCTCAAGCCATGTTCCTAGGGCTCCACCGGCTCTGCTACCGTGTGCTACAGTCATAGGACTAGAGCCGCTGGAGTCCCTCCAAACACGACCTTATTGTTGAATCCAATCTATGTAAATGTGTCTCCAAGTTGAACGTGTGTGATGATGGCAACTATGTAAATATTTGTGAGGGGTCTCCTGCCATAATCATTAGTAGATGGATCGGTCTTTTACATGTCAACAACTAACTCTTTGTCGATTTTAATACTCCCTCCATCCGGAAAAGAATGCAACTACGGTTGCATGCTAGTAAAAGTAGTTCACATTTAACTAAGTTTCTAGTGAATATTATTTATATTTATGGCTCCAAGTCAATTTATTTGATATCATAAATATTGATATTTTTTTATCTATAATTGGTCAAACTTAAAATACTAAAACGTGACACTATACTAGAATTGCATTCTTTCTTGGACGGAGGGAGTAAGAGATTAAAATTGTAGATTTTTACAGGTTTTTAAAGAAAGTCATGAAACTCAATATTTAATTATACTATGACATAGATAGTACAAAAATTAAAGCTATGATATATTTACGCCTCAATATTTCTTTGCTTTGCAATGGAAAGAAAAAAGTCCATCATAGTTGTATTTTAATTTGATACAGGCTTGGACATTGTCATTTATTGTCATCATAAAATAAATTATACTCCATCTATTCCAAATTATAGTACTAGAAATATCCACTTTTATGATGAAAATCTTAATGACGATTTCAAAATTGTCATAGAAGATCGCTTTTGTGACGAATATTTCTGTTTCGTCACAGATTAGTGGTGACGATCCTCAAACTCTCCCTTTCTATGATGAATTAGATAACGTTGTAAGAAACGTCATAGAAGAACACAATGTTTCATCACAGATCACTTGCGTGACTCATCTCTGATGATCTTCTTGAATACTATGATGAACAGGGCTTCGTCATTGGACTAATTACACATCTGTGACGAACAATATTCGATCTGTAACGAATGATGCTTCGTCATAGATCTCTACACGGTGCTTTCTCAATCCGATGTGTACCTATGGGACCTGTAGTTACTCATCCAAGACGCTTGTAATTCATCATAAAAGTCTCCGCTCGATCATTTCTCCATGTGACGTGTACCTGTGGGGCCCTTCTCCATCTGACCTATGGGACCCGATGGCTTACGTGTCATGTGTACCTGTGGGGCCTTTCTCCATCTCCATCTGACCAGTGGGACCCAACAGCTTGCGTGTCACTTGTGCTTGTGGACCCTTCTCCATCTGACCTATGATACCCGACGGTACCTTTCTCCATCTCCATTCGACCTGTGGGACCCGACGGCTTGCGTGTCATGTGTACCTATAGGACCTTTCTCCATCTCCATCCGACCTATGGGACCCAACGTCTTACGTGTCACGTGTACCTGTGGGACCTTTCTCCAGCTCCATCCGACTTGTGGGACCTAACGGCTTACGTGTCACTTGTACCATGTGTGCCGCCGAGGTTTAATAAAATCTAATTCAAAAAAACCATGAGACTTGGGAGTCAAACCCAGGACCTAGAGCAAGGAATGGACCGTCTTCACTATTGCACTAGACGCTTAGTTGTGTTGACAGGTCTTTGGAGTCCTTATAGTAGTATATATTCTCTGTGTGGATGCCCTATAGGTTAACCTATATATTGGATATCCCCTGCAAGTGGAAATAAATATGTGTCTGTTGGACTTGCAGCTACGGCGGCAGCGGAGGATACCTAGTGTGCTATGGTGGCTCAGGCGTCCTTTTGGAGGCTAGGCGGCGAGGCTTCCCAGTGGAGCGTGGCGGCATTGGCGTCCATGTCCATTGTGTGCCGCGATAGAGGCGACAGATCCCATCCGTAAGTCTCCTTTCTCGCCTTTTCCTGTTCGCTTCATTGTTTTGTTCCTTGCTTGAACATGGGGTATACAAGAAACATTTTAGCGTTAGAGATTTGGTTAGGCCAATGATGATGAAAAGAACTAGGAGGTGACACTGGTTGGTTTTCTACTGGTGCCTTGGTTTTCTGCATATGTTCAGTGTTCTTACTGTAAATGCCTGTGTGCAACTAGACCTGTTAATTGTCAAGTGCTTGCTTGATTATACCTATCTATCTAGGCAAACAAACAGGCCCTTCGCTTCTGCCTTAAACTATTTTTTTTGTCCAGTGCTTTCTTGATTCTACATTTTTGTTTTGTATGCTCTAGTGTGACCAGTGAATCCTTATGGTATTTTTGAACTTGTAACATATTTGAGGCCACATTTCCGTGCCAATGATGTCCACATGGTTGTTGGATGTATTAGGATGCAGCTCATATGTTTGCTTTTTGTGTCTTCTCCTTGTTGACAACCAAGTTATCCATTTGGTTCCACTCAAGAGGAAGGCATTGAAAGCAAATCAATGCTTTGTATCCATCATTCACATGACTAAGGCCAATAATGTTTAAGCTGCACATGTTGTTTCTCATGCCAATGATGATCACAACCACTTGTTCATTGACATTCTACTTGTGAAAACTGAGCAAGCTCCATTAACTACTAAAATTGTAATGGTTACAACTCCATTAAGTGCTACTCTAGTTTGAGTTATATATATCTATGTGGTGCTACTCTAAATTTAGATGAGGTCATAACATAAAAATTGTTAATGGTTGTTAAAGTTACACTTTGGTATGAGTTGTGAACTTCACTGATGGATCTTTGTTGGATTATTTCCATCTTTAGTGATCTCATTACTGAGGAAGCTCTCATCCTACTGCACACTAACGAAATGGAGGAGGCCCCAACAAGAGAAACGCACCGGCCAGCCTCACGAAGGATGTCATTTTTGAGATCCTCCACTGACTCCCCGCCCACTCCTTATTCTGCTGCAAATGTGTCTGTCGCTCATAGAAATGGCTCATCTTGGACTCCAACAACCATAAGCATCTGCCCCAGACTATGTCCGACTTCTTCTATGACAGTGAGAACAGCAATCAACACTTCACCAGTGTCCCTGGTGTACGCTCCCCTCCTTGGAATTCTTGCCCTTCAACATTGACAATGTAACTGTCTCAGATTGCTACAACAGCCTCATCCTATGCTGGTGCCTTAGGGCTGATGGATCATACCGCTATGTCATCTGCAACCCAATGACCCAGAAGTTTAAGATACTGCTGCCTATCACCCATAATGTTGGTCATTCTGTTGGTGAGGCTCGCTTGGGGTTCGATCCGATAGCCTCCTTGCACTTCCATGTGATTGAATATGTGGATGTTGACACTGTGTGCGTAGGTGTGGAGATCTACTCATCTAAAACTACCGCATGGATCTATAAGGAATCTGAATGGAGCAAGCATACTAATGTGACATTTATAGATCACCAAGTGTATTTCTTAACGGTTGTCTACACATTATGGGGCACTCTAAGGGGTACTCTATGATACTTGCTATGGATATGGAGGGAAACACATGGAGGAAAATTGATAGGCCTAGTGGTCTTCAACACTCCATGCATCAAGCTCAAGGTCACTTATGTGTATGTACTGTTGTTGATCCTAATGATTCCAAGCTTTCAATCTGGATCCTTAAAGACTATGGTACTAATAATTGAACATTGAAGCATACGATCGGCACGCAGATCTAGTTTAGAAGGATTAATATTAGATTTGGTTACTGAATTGTGTTAATGACTACACAGTAATTACTATTCACCTAGATTAGAATTTGATTTTCTTTGCTAGGGAGGATGGAACAATCATCGCATATGACATGGACCGCATAAGAGTTCATGTCATCCCTACCCGTGTCTTTTGGTATGGTAGACCTAGCGTTAAAAAATAGTTTATTTACAGACCATTCTATCTTCCTTATGTTCCCTTGTTCTTGGATTCATTAGCAGAGCAGTAAATAAAGCTGCATTTGATGTATCTCTCTGTCATGCATTTTAAATGGACCAATATTGTTTGCTTGTTTATGGACATGTTAATTTTCTCAATGATGGATGTTGTCATTATTTCAGCTAAACTAGTGTGCCATCTTTGTTTTGTTTGCAAATTGAATTATTTGTTTGGTGCGCACTTGTGTTACGATGGTGTTACAGCTCCCATCGCTGTTTCATCCGTTAATTTAGCTGTAGCAGAATACTTATATTGATTTCTAATGTCATGGGTACATGGGGTATGTAGATGAGGGCACTCCAAAATACACAAAAATCACACTTCAAAAGCACTACAATGCACCCACCATATTGTACTACTAGGCTATGCTACTATTAAGTTAGCCAAACTTAAAATTGTAAACGACACAGTAACAAGCATCATAGAAAAATGACGAAAACTTCAGAGGATACTATCAGACACGTTCAAATGTACAGAGGTTGAACTTTCTTATGTGTGCAATAATATTTCAACACCAATGGCTCCTCTGCTCTGCATTAGACTGAGGCGAGACTTGCGGTCGGACATTCTTACGTGTGCAATAGCATTTCAACACTAATGGCTCCTCTGCTCTACATTAGACTAAGGCAAGACTTGCTCCTTGCTGCAAGGTTCTTGCAAGTTCAACAAAGATTAACAAAGACACCAAGGCAACAAAAAAAACAAACAGAAACCAAATGACCTGAGCTACACCACGCTCAATAGATTGTAAGTGCGAGACTTGCTCCTAGTGCTAAAATTGTAATGGTTGTCATATGTACCTTTTTCTGATTGTAAGTGTGATGGTTAGACTTGATTTAGTTGAAATTGTAATGGTTGTCCATGAGGACGAGGACAAGGATAGTGATGCTGACGACTAGTAGAGGAGTAAATAAAGTTCTAGTTGATGTATCTCACGTTGCATTTGATGTATCTCATGTTACATTTGATGTATCTTCCTTATGTTGGGAGTACAGAGGGAGTACATGTTGTTACTCTTTCCTTATGTCCTTTGGTCATGGTATAGATCAGGTCCTTCGGTCATTTGGTAGCTGGTTTCTAGCCTATGTTGGTTGTTTTTGCCTATAGGTTTCTTTTTGGTTCTCTTGCTGATCTGTAGTATGGTAAACATGCATAACAGAATTCATCCGATCAAGTCTCATGTTGATCTAATGCCTAATGGAAGAGCCACATAGCAATTCAAATTTACTGCACATGCAAGAAAATCCGAGCATTGTAAATTTGACTGGGCTAGACACATATCACGTTATATAGGGAAATCTTTTTCTTACGAGTACTTTCATTGAATCCCTAAAGGAAACAAATAAAATTGAAACAAAACAACAGAAAAGCAAAAGCAAAAACAATATTTTAGACTTGTTTAGATGAACTCCTCGCTGCATGGTTCTTTCAAGTTCAACAAATTTTATCAGAGACATGAGTTGGCTTCAATAGAGATCAAAGGCACTCATGAATGTCTAGCATATTATAGATAAGATCAAAGACAACTAGAAAAAAATCTGCAGCGAAAAGCAACCAACAGGGGCTACAAACTAGCTACAAAATGACAAAACGACATGAGCTATACCACGCTCAATAGAGTTTAACCAACCTAATATATAGTGCAGCAAAAGTTCACACAGACATGCATGCAAATAAGAGTTCACATATTTGCAAGGGCGTTCCACAGATCAAACCTTGTCATGACTACTAATACTACTAATACGTCCTACAGATTAAGGGTCGAGGTGGGCGCGTAGGATCTCAACCACGTCCACCTTCGCTAAGACGGCGTTGGCAGCCGGCTCAAAACTCTCGATCAGATCATCAATGTCATCATCCTTCGATCCTGGTGGAAAACCCTGCTCTACCACCCGGACGTTCTCCGCTGCGCTAATCTAAAGTTGGGCAACAACTAGTGTCATGGTAGCCCCCTAACGAACAGCTTCGGTCACCATGGCTCGAAGGCGGGCTGACAGGTCTCGGAACGCCTCCTCTGCGGTGAATAGATTATCAACTGTTCCAACGGGAAAGGCCGCGCTATAGGCGGCTAGCACGGACTATTTTAGGGTCTTGACCTGCGTCCTCAGTACCACAAACATGTTCATTATGTGTTGGGCCTGCTCCTTGGCGATTGCCAAGTTGCCTCGCACCTGGGAGACCTCATTCTTGGAAACTTGAAGTGCGTCGCGCGCAACGTCTAGCTCACTGCGCAACATCTTGGCATTCAGCCAGGTCCATGACAAAACCGCTTGGACCTCGCGGTAATCCTTCAATAATTGACTATAGTCTATGTCATCTAAGGATTCATGCTCTTCTGATGATTCGACCACTTCAGGACTAGAGGGCTGTGTAGGGATAGAGGGGCTCAGCAGCGGCAAGTGGTGACAGGATGATTCTCTGGCACCACTGAGGGAAAGCCCCATGATCGGGGATCATGCCGCCAAGGAGGAAGTGTTGCACAATGCAAGCCAAGTTTAAGCCCATGTAGGATAAGAGGGAGAGCGATCTGATTGAAAAGTCAAATGACTTTTACTGAACTAACCGGCGCAGCGTGGCACGGAATCGCGGGTGGCTGCCTCCATCGGGGGATGCCTCATGGGGCCGCTTTCCGAGCATGAGAGTGAACAAAGAACCAGGGTCTAGGGCCATTGAGGTTCGGGACGCCGTCATGCCCACGTTCACCTATTCAGATAGTAGGCAAATTCCAAATACTAGTTAAATTAAATAGCATGAACACAAATACTAGTGTGAGCATTGCTCGCATACTCTGGTTAAATGAAGATAAACAACACAAACAACAGTACAGTGATGATCTACCTCCAAAGGGGGAACTAACGGGTGAGAGAACATGCCAATGAGAGGTCCATCTATCAGTGGAGGATTGCCGGCGTAGAAGGCCTCTGGGGAATCCACATCGATAGACGACCTTGTTGGCCCCATCATGGTTCTAGCAGGAGGCATCAGTGGCACAGTAGGGTCGAAGGCAAAGGCTTTGGGATGGAATCAGGAGCTCTAGAGAGAAAAGGCAGTAGGTATAACCTTCCCTCTCACCCCTTGTCTCTGCTGCTATAGTTTGGGGGCCATCGACCACCCCATGACCGAGACGTTTGCGTGGGTAGGTGACGGGGCTTTGCCCCATCACATCAATGTGATGGGTTGGGAGGCGACGTCCCCTGCTATAATAGGATGCTAATGCCACCCATGCACGCGCTTGCATAGGAATGCAGGAGCATGTCATCCGGGTAGTCAAGATTTCAGATGGCCGAACCTTTGTGTGATCCTATGAAGTAGATAGTGCGGTCTAATCCAAGTAGTCATGGTAGTCGAGGGTTAGACTGAGGACCTACTTCCATTTCTCTTGGTTTGCAGAGGCACGCATCAGATTATAAATCCTAATTCTAAATAAAACTATCTTTGATGCATGGTTCTTGCAAGCTCAACAAATCTTATCAAATACACAAAAATAAGATGAGTTGGGTTCAACATAGATCAAAGCCACTCATGACTACTACTACTACTACTACTAATACAAATGTTGTGATCGAGTGCACTCCGTTGGCAATTGTTTTACTCACAGCTCTATACTATATAGTGTTCGACGAGATCAAATGTGCCATATTCAGAATTTCTTGCGAGTGCAGTAAAATATGAGAGTGAAGCGAATGCCGTAGGAAAGCTAGACACAAGAAGTGAATCGACAAAAAGAGCTTTTGACACGCTTGAGACTTGAATGCCAAGTGCGGTTGTGATAGGTCTTTTCAGTACTTATTTGAATCCAATCCAAGCAGTCACAACAGTCGAGGGGTAGACTAAAGAGTGAAGAGTGAGATGTGTCTAGCTCGATCAGATTTATAATTCTCGAACCATCACAGGGACTCTAGGGCAAGGCAAGATAAACATTTTTTTCCAACCGGTGTGCTTCGCCTCGGGTACCATCATGCTCCCTCAGGAATCACAACCTGTCATACCATAGAAGGCGTGTTCGACCGGAGATGTAGGAGCATTGATGTTCCCAACTGTACACTGATCAAAACAGAGCACATCTCCTCTATTTACGCCGATGATAAGATGGCGTGAGCCTTGACGCTAGTTTTTACTGCACATGTTGGCTCCTCCACTGATGCCCCAACAGTGTGTGCACTCCTTGTGTTTGTGACAACACCAAAAACATAGAAAAAGAAAGCCCCCTTGAGAGGAGAACGAGAATAGAGAAATACTAGCAAGGATTCCTCAAGACTTCCAAGTTCCCAAGTTGGCATGGTGGGGCTGCAAGAAGACATGGCATGACTGAGCTAGAGTGACCTAGAGTGCATGAAGATCCTTCTTCCTAGAATGTATGTAGAAAAATTGGTAAGTGCTCGTTTTCTATGTGCTGAATCTGATCTGCTGGGGTTTGCCTTTGGGATTGAACTTGTCCATCTATCTAGCTATGTTGATCGTTGTGCATGCAGAAGCTGCCGGTTGCGATGGCCCGGGCCGTTGGAGGTCATCGGAAACTTGAGCTTTGTCTGGACGACGAGCAGAGCCTGCCTCGGTGAAAGGTGGAGGTGTTCCTTGATGACATCGATGGTAGCCACTTGTACCTTTGTCGAGGATGGAAGCACTTTGCCCACACCCTTGACATCTAAGATAGGTTCTCTCTTGTATTGCGGTATGATGGCCGGTCACAGATTAACGTCAAGGTCTTCGACCTAACCACCTACCGCAAGCAGTATCTCGCATGACTTCGAGGTCGGCAGTAGTTAGCTCCCTCTGCCTATCATGGAGCTAAGAAGTTTTGTAGTGATCCTAAAGAGGTACAACCTCAAAGCGAAGTATCTGGTGAGCACTCGCATGAGACATAGAACGTACCAATGTCGCAAATTACCAGTGTCGTCTTTCTCATGAATCTTTTTTTGTGCGAGGCGAAGAATGTGCCAGTGGACTTCGAGGTAGCGCATGACTACCAGCAGCGGCAAGTCATTGAGCTACAGATGGCTAGGAAGTCCTAGTTCATGGGCTTGGATAGGACCATCGTGAACAATAAAGTGCGCACGTCATTCAAGTATGGGTGGGGCGAGTTCTGCGCAAGCAACCACCTCAACGTCGACGACACCTGCGTCTTTAGCGTGATCCGTGAGGCCACGTGCAACGACGACGAGGAATGGGAGAAGTAGGAGGACGATGAAGCTAAGCTCAAGGTGGAGGTGTGCAAGACAAATGGTGGATGGATGCGGTGAACTGGGCGCAAGAGTTGACACGATCTGTATTTTGTTGTTTCATCAAAACTATTATCCAACCTGTCATTATTTCTTAGTATCAGACTGTCTTAGGCCCTATTTGGATGGACTATGACTAATTATCCATGGCTAAAAAATAGCCAACTAAAAATTAGCCAATTGGTTGTGTTATTATTCCATACCTATTTGCATCCTGAACTAATTGTTGGGTTCTATAGACCAGAACTAGTTGTTAGCCCCTGATAGTTGGCTTCTATGGACTAGTTGGATGCCCCTAATAGTTGCCATCACTATATTTCATTGTTCAGCGACTCATAGTGATCTATATCTTCTATGGTTTATAGGGTCAGACTATCTTAGGCTCCAAAAAATTGCAACATCTATAAGCCCACGTCCTCCGATCAGAAAGGGCGAACACCACTAGTATACTACAGACCAGAAAGAGAACTAGAAAGAGATCTACTGGCAAAAGCAACCAATAGGGGCTAGAAACCAGTTACCAAATGACAAAAGGACCTTACCTATACCATGGTCCACAGAGTTTAACCCACCTAATACAAAGTTCAACAAAAGTTAACACAGATATAGCGATTAGGTGGGTTAAACTCTATTGAACGTGGTGTAGATCAGGTCCTTTGGTCATTTGGTAGACGTTTTCTAGCCCCTATTGGTTCATTTTGCCTTTTGGTTTCTTTCTGGTTCTTTTTCTGATCTGTAGTATGGTAAACATGCATAACGGAGTTCATCCAATCAAGTCTCGCATCGATCTAATGCCTAACGATGGAGCCACATAGCTATTCAAAGTTTACTGCACATTAAGAAAGTCCGAGTATTGTAAATCTGATCGGGCCGGACATATCTCACATTATCTAGGGAAACCTGTTTCATACGAGTACTTTCATTGAATCCCTAAGGCCTTGTTTGGATACACATGTATTCATCTCAATCCACATGTGTTGAAGTGGATTCGAGTGGAATTAAACCAAGTTCCATTCCATTCCACTCCAACACATGTGGATTGAAGTGGATACACATGCATCCAAACAAGGCCTAAAGAAACAAATAAAATTAAAACAAAACAATAGAAAAGCAAAAACAAAAGCAACAGAAAATTAAAAGCTGAAGAATACACTATATTTGAGGACAAATTTCAAATGCTAGAATACACTACATTTTAGGACGGAGGGAGTAATTCACACTCGCATGTAAAGAGTAAATTACTAGTTTCTTATTCCATTTTCCCATTCGAAAAATGGATTTCTTGGCAAAGCCTACAGTCGTCGCTGCTATACAGAGCCCTTTTTCCCCATCTATCTGCATAGCCACAAATGCCGCCTGTGCATGGAAGATCACCGCGCACCAGTGCCAGCGGTGGCAGCGATAACTTACCCCACATTGTTCGGAGGACCACCTCGGTGGCTGGGAGGTGGCATAACACACACCCCTTGTTGCTTAGCCACCTACTCATTGGTCCACCGCCATCGCTCGCCGCCGCTGCCCGCGATACTTCCTCGCCCTTGACCCATCTTATGTATTGCCTCGTAGTGTCATCGTTGCCAGCATCACCATTATGCCTTTAGAGCAATAGGGCGACTAGATAGGCCGCCAGATTGTGCCCGCCATCGGCAACATAGGAGAGATCATCGAGGCATGGCCGGGGGCTGTGCTTTTCCATGAATACAATTTGTATCCTAGTGAGGAAGCAAGCCTCTGGGTTGCCGACTTGGGTTAGGCTAGCAAGGAGGGCTTCGTAGTTGACGGGGTCATCCCACGTCCTCTCTCGTTTGAACCGATCCAGTGCTAGATGCCGACCGATGGTGGGTTCACCGTAGATACGGCACATGGATGAGTAGGTCGCCCATAGGTTGCAGAGGTCATCCATGGGCTGCTCTGAGGTCGCAGCGAGGTGGCCGGCGATCACAATTTGTAGCTCAGTAGGGAGCACCATCGGCGACATGATTGCCAGCGTGGATTGAGCTACGATGTGTGGACGGTGGTGAACCAAAGGGCTGGAGAAGTGGAGTGGTGCAACATATGTTGATTGAGGAAAAGGCGGGGGAGGCGGCTGAGCGGGGGCTACAATAGGAGTTCTTGAAATACCCTCTGCGAACTAGCGTGAGAACTCGCAACGATGACACAGTTCACATTCTTGGGTGGGAGGGCGACCGGGTGGATTGAATGTACACTATTTCCAAACCCAGGAGTCAAAACATGAAACACGGTTCACATTACCTCCTCCGTTCCCTACTCACCGGCGGCAACTATAGCGTTGGGCAAGCAATGGGGTACTAGTCATCCAGCAAGTATTCCACTGACTGTGAAGATGAGGATGGCTTTTGCGCAATGCAAGGGGAGAGTGAAACAATGGGAGTAAGGCTAGGCTTTGTACACATAGGGACGCTAGGGATGGAATAGGCTTCTGACATGACCGCACGACGTTCATCGTTACTAGTATCCGCGTAGTGAATATTTTAGACGGTCGGACCTTTTGTCATCCGATGAAGTATACAATGTAGTCCAATCCAAGCAGTCGCAGGCTGGCAGCAGCCAAGGTGCAGCAGCTAGCTAGATATGGCCACATGGTTTCATAGGTTCTGATCATCTACACTCCCTCGGCTGTGTTTGAAGCTACCGCTTTAGGAATCCAACTACCTTACTTCATGCATGCAACCACAGACGATGCAGCTCCTGTTTATAGCATAGTCGATTAGGCAAAAATTCTACTCATAGCTGAGTACAAGAGTTACATGTCTGGCCCATTCAAATTTACTCTGCTCATACTATCAGGGGAGCATATGGTTTACAACAAATAGGTAGGCGTCATTTTGTCGAATATACTAGAGGGACATGGTTGGGGGAAAAGTTATGATCATTTGTTGTAGAGTACACATCCACGGTATGTTAACTAGTTGCCATCTGCAAGCATGATTTTAGTTAAAATAAATGTCAATCGAGATCCTAAAAAACTAGCATGGAACACAATAATAAGTTCATACAAATAGTATGGTTTGATATGAAGCATGTTACCTTTATCCAGATTCTCAAACTAGCATGGAATGTGGTTGGGAAAATGCAAATGGGTGAGGGAAGGGGGGAGCCAGAAGGTAGGCGATTGATGCAATGCTATTGGGTGAGGGAAGGGGGATCCTCCTTTTATATAGACCTTGCATGACTAATGAGAGTGAAGTGAATACGGTAGGAAAGCTGGACACAAGAAGTGAACCAAGAAAAAGAGCTTTTGATCATCATGACACGCTTGACACTTGAATAACTGGTGCGGTTGTGATAGGTCGTTTTTGTACTTATTTCACTCCAATCCAAGCAGTCACAATAGTCGAGGGACAGACTGATTGCTATGACACTTTATACTATCCTATGAGTTCAAATACACAACGGGCGGATTTTCTTGCGTTTGCAGTAAAAGTCAATAGTTATAGCTCATCCATTCTGCATTACATTGAGGCAAGACTTGTTTAGATGAATAGCCATAGCTGGATTGTTCTTTCAAGTTCAACAAATTTTATTAAAGAAAATTTCAACATCTATACACCCACATCCTCTGATTAGAAAGGGTGACCACCGTTAGTATATTACAGATCAGAAAGAGAACTAGAAAGAAATTTGTAGGCAAAAGCAACCAACAGGGGCTAGAAACTAGTTAACAAATGACCAAAGGACCTGAGCTACACCACGCTCAACAGAGTTTAACCCACCTAATACAAAGTTCAATGGAAGTTAACACAAACATGCATGCAAATAAGATATCACATACGGTCGTCCCATGGACCAAACCTAGTCATGACTTGTTTTCACCTTCGCTAAGATGACATTGGTGGCTGGCTCGACGCTCGCGAATAGACCATCCATAAAATCTTGATCATCCATTACTGGTGGAAAAGCCTAGTGCACCACCAGGACTTTGACCTCTACGCCAAACTAAAGCTGGGCAGCGGCCAGTGCCATGGCAGCCCCTTGACAAACGGCTTCGGACACCATGGCATGAAGGTGGGCCAACTGGGCTCGGAGGTGCTCCTTTACAACGACCAAATTATCCGCTGTCTGCACGGGGAAGGCGGCGTCACAGGTGGCAGTCGTGTCAACAAGTAGGTTCTGGACCTTTGCCTCAGTGGCTGCCTTCTCGTCTCACTCCTAGGCAGCTTCCTAGTGGGTGATGCGACGTGCGGCGTGCGTGGCCTTCAGCTCATCGCGTAGCTTGTCGGCATCTAGACTGGCCCCTGAGTTAAAGTTTGTGAGCCTGTGGTAAGACTCCTTTAACAAAAGGTATTCTTCGTCGTCTAACGATTCATCACCAGAAGACTGTGTGGGGACAGGCGGAATCAGTGGCGGCGTGTGGTGACAGGACGGCTCTCTACACAAAGCAATCCAAGTTCAAGCCCATAGGATAAGGGGGAGAGCGATCTGATTGAGAAGGCAAATGACTTATAGGACTATCTGGTGTAGTAGGGGACAAATTCGTCGCTGGTGGCTACCCCCACCGGGGGATGATTCCTGGGGCCGCTTTCCGAGCACGACCACAGACGAAGAACCCACTGCAGTGCCAACGATCCTCGCGACGTTGTCACGCCCACGTCCACCTATTGAGAAAGTAGGCAATTTCCAAATACTAGTTAAATTAAGCAGCATGAACACAAATACGAACATGAGCATTGCTTGCATACTCTAGTCAATTTAATGAAGAGAAACAACATGAACAGTGGGACACAAAAAATCACCTTGTTTGGAGGAATTGGCGGCAGGTGTGAGATCACACTGACGAGAGGTCCGTGTGTCGGTGGAGGATGGTCGGCGCTGAAGGCCTCTTGGGACCCCCTACCACGATCTAGCGTGTACTCTCCCATAACCTTCATCACTAGTTGGTCTAGGTCATCCTCACGGATGGTAACCCTCAACTCATTTGTAGGGTCCTTTAGGCCTCAAAACTCCCACTACGGGTGGTGCCTCATCTTCAAGGGTTGGACCCAATGGCTGATGAAGGTATGGATCACCCTCGACCCCATCAGACCTCAGTCCTTAAGGCCCTTGATCGCATCCAACAAATAGGGCACCTCCTACATGTCCTCCTAGGGTAGTAGTTCCTCCCACGACTCCGGGAGGTCACCATGCAGCGGGTCCAAAGAATAAGATGGTAGCGGTGGCCTGTCATTGGGGACATAGAGCCATAACTTTTGCCACCCCAAGTCTGTAGAAGGGTAGCAGTAAAGGCTCAGGTAGCTATCCTCCATTCTAGGATGAAGTTAGATCAAGGCATCCCCCATCTGAGGAAGATGGACCTCCTCGGGCACTGAGCGAACCACCCAAAATAAAGACCGCCATAACTCATAGTGGGCAGGGACTCCCATGAAGCCCTCGCATAGCATGATGAAGACGAAGAGGTGGAGGATCCCTTGTGGGATCAAGTCGTGGAGGCAGAGCCTATAGTAGTATAGCAACCACCAAAGTAAGGAGTGTGCTGGCACCCCAAACCCAAAAGAGTGGAAATGGGTGAAAGAGACAACCTCATTCTCCTCCGGGCTCGGCTCCACTTCGGTTCTCCACAGGACTCTCCACCCGATTGTGTCAACGGCCTCCGGGATCACCGCCTTCAATTGCAGCTCATCGAACACCTTGTGGTTGACGAACGACTTCGTCCATTGTGTGATCATGGTCCTCGCAGGAGGCATCAGCGGCGCAAAGGGTGCAGTAGGCTGGAGAGCAAAAGCTTTGGGATGGAAGGAGGAATTCTGGGGAGGGAAGGTAGATGATTGTAGAAGGCAGCAAATAACCTTCCCTCTAGGGCCCTTGTGTCTTCTATAGTTTGGGGGCCATGGAACCACCCCATGCCCCATGACCACTGAAACATTTGTGTGGGTAGCCAGTTTGACTTCGCCCTGTCACATCAATGCGACGGACCGCGAGGCGACATCCCTGCTAGTACTGCCTGCTGATGCCACCCACACACGCACGCCTGCGTGGGAATCTAGGAGCCTACAAGACAAAAAAAACGGACGCTGCACATTGTTAATTAATATTATCCAGGTAGTCACAATTTCAAACTACTGGTCCTTCTATGATAAACCTTATCACTCCACTAGTGTCCGGCTAGTGAAAATTTTAAAGGATCATTTTGTCTATTGGGTGCGAAAACATTTCAACAACTATGCATCCATCCTTTGACGATTGTGATTAACCCAAATCTGAATTCAACTACTCCCTCTGTTCCAAATTGAGGAGTTAGAATTGTCAAATTTGACAAAATAAAAAACTCAATGTAATAAAAATTAACCGAAGTATATGAAGTATGAAAGAAATAAAGGAAGATAAATATAGTTGGACCAACATAAAAACTTCATTCCATTATATACAAAAGTACATTACATAGTATTTCTCTAATCTCTAATATCTAAAATAACTCATCTTACCAAGGGGACTCATGTCAGACGGTTGAGAAATTGCATTCAGTCGATCAACATGAGTGAAGATGACAGTCTCCTCCCACAAACACAGTAACACTACTAAGTATTTTCATTTGCTCGAAATTTCTAACACGGACAAAAATCTCGTCACTATCATAGTCTTCAACAACTATAACAAAGTAATCTTTACCAAGCATATAATGAACTGTACCTTCAACAACGATCCGTTGGAGCTATTGATGAACATGCCGTCCCCAAGCAACAAGCACCCCTTCTACGATACTTGGCGACACTCCTAGCTGCCAAAAAGCAAGCTTGCTAGTGGAGTAAACATGGGTGTTGTGGTATGACGATATCTCTCTGTATACAGAACAGAAAAACACTAGGAAAAAATCATTAGAAAAAACCACATATGAAACACTACACCCTGAACAAGCAAGAACTAGTGCAAAGCAACAGAATATTGCATAGGCCATATCTTAGCCTCGATTGAGATCCTGACTAGAATAAAATGACAAAGAAACTAAAACTCACCTCAACAAGGGCGATCACTGTTGTTCTATGGGCATTAGCTACTAACAAAGTTGTAACACTGCCTCCTTTCCTTGCCTAGCAACTTGCAAGTGAAAAGTAAAAGAGACCAAGAAGGATATTTATACTCGACGCAGATGCTAACAAACATTAGAAGACATGAGTCTCCATAGCGTTACTAATTACTAACAAAATAGATTCAGAATACGAGCAGTCGAGGGGTCGGCGTGTTTTCCCGCTCTGATTACGAGGAAGTCTGACATGTTAAATACACAGAACTGCGGACTTTCTTGTGATCAAAGCAGGAAAATGCGTCAACCCCTCGACTACTACACTAGCGATTCAAGTAGTAATGGTGAGAATGTACTCGAGCGATGGAAAGTACAACACCGACTGTGAGTCCAGCGAGGAGGAGGATGATCTAGAGTACTATGACTCATCTAGCGAGGAGTCTAGCGAGTCGGCGAATCACTAGAGCCCTAGCGAGGAGGGGGATGCTTTTTTCTCTTTCTCTAGAAACTCAAATCCTTTTAGAATCCTTGACTTTTTTTTAGGTTGGGAAATCTTGGGGATATCAATAACCCATTAAGTTATTTATGGAGGGTTTTCCATCCGTAGGCCTGCCTTTCTCTTGCTTCCAAATTATATGTCTTAGTTCAAACAACCATAGATGCAATCACACACAAAAAAATAGGCAGATGCAGCGCAACAAGCTACAACGAGCAGGTTTATTTTTTCTTTTTTTGGTAATTTTTAGGTGTCAAATTCATGGATCTTTTAATTATTTATTATCATCCTCTTTTAGTTTTATGTTTATTTATATTATTATGAAAAAACCAAAAAGGCAACAACTAACTCATTAGATATATAAACAGGTGCACAGCAGAAAAAATGAAAAGACGAATATTAGGGAAAGTAACATTTTGTCGTAATCATTTCCTATTAAAACATGGAATAAATTTCGGTCTCTGCTGGGCAGACGGGGAGATCTGCCCACCCGAAAAATTGATTTCGCACCGCGCCGAGCAGTCCCACCAACGCGCACCAAAAATCAAATGTCTCTCTTTTGCCCTCCGCGCGGAAAATAGGTTTACCCATGGATTTTAGACAAGGGCATTTGTGGTATTGTCATGGCCACATAAAAGAACAAAGAGTCACCATCTCCGCCTCCATCTCCATTCTCTAGCTCCAAATCCTAGTCCCATGGCCTCTCTCCCCTCTCCAGCCGCCCCCTATGCCACCCCGCTCTAGACCCTAGGTGCCATCACCATAGTTGCTTAACTCCCTCTCCACTCTCTAGCTGCACTCTCTCTCAAACAATTCCAAACCCTAGCTGGAGCCAGATCCCCTTTGATTCATCGATAGCAGGTCAGCTGACGACGGAAGGACCACCTCGATGATGGTACAAGCCGGATCCGAATCCCCTACCTTGGCACCTGTCATGACCGACCGGATCTAAAGCCTAGCTGGAGCCAGATTTGGGACCCCTTCGTCAATGCCAGCCGCACCCGCTCTACGACCACGATGACAAGACCGGATCTAAACACGAATGAAGAGGTACCCAAATTCCTTTTATGATGTGTGCTCTACTATAGTGGCTAAACCAAGGATACATAGATAGCGATGGGGTTACATATTTCCTATAGTTGAGTGTAGCTGACATGTGCTTTATTGGATTAATGATTTCCGTATAAGCTATAGTTACTAGTTAGGCACTTATTTGTATACTCTTACTCTGTTATGTTGACATTGGGTAGAAGCTTTAGTTAATAAATACCTTTGTAATCTAGATGAACAGCCACTAAACACTTTTGAAAGAGAGCAGGAGGCGCAAGTCGCAAAGAATCATAGGAAGATGGAAGAACTAGGGATAGGTAGTTGAGATGCCCCTAGCAATTGAGGTGCTTGTTCTATCTTGTATTTAGTTCAGAGGGGGGTGGGGTGGGGGTGTAGGTAGCAATGCAATGCTTTACTGTTTGGATAGCAATGCAATTTGTACATGCTTGATGCTTAAGTTTGTATCTCCAATTTCAGAGTTTGGGTCGAAGAAGCCATAAAGGAGGCTCTGCCAGTAGGACAAAAGTTAGGGCTGCCATGAGTATTGGGCAAAGGGAGTCCAAGCGAGTGAATTCAACATGACCAGGAGAGTTGACTCATGGAGTTTCTACTCAGAAGGCCACCACTAGCAAAAGGCTGGAGGTATCAACACAAGATGAACACAATTCTCCATCACCATCGACACCCGTACCCATGGATTAATTCCAAGTTCATGAATTGACTGGAGACATTTGTTAGGACAGAGCTCTACCTAGCCTTGTGAGAGACTGGTCACGACCAGATGACAATAGCCATGCTGAAGAGGAGCCCTCTAAGCAAACTGCTATCTCCCCCACTCGCAGAACAATGAAAGTTGCCAAGGTTGGTATTACCTTATAGATGTCTATCAATCAATTCACACTAGATATTTGATATCCATGTTACTTTTCTAACAATATGAATGTATGAAAACTATGTAGTACCATTATCGAGAAGAGCGAGGAAGCCGAGGCCTCGAGCTCGTGGAATTTTGCTTGACAAAATGAGCAAATCACTAGGAGGATTGAGGATGCCCATCTCTGCTGCCGAGGGGAACAGAAGGCCACATGATCCAGTGCAAGCTGCCAAGTTTGCCTTAGAGGCAGGTGTAGTAGTCAGTGTCAAGTACCAATTTTGACGCATTGGAAACATTACAAGAAGCCCTCCGGCGTCATCCGTTACAAAAATTTTGTGGACAGGCTAAGTGTATGTATGGGTATCCCCTCTTGACATTCAACTCTATTTTCAGCAACTTTAACGGATTTACTTTTCATTCACACTACTGCGTGCAGTCAAGGCTAGGCATTAACGAGGCTCACCCACCAACACAAGAAGCTTGCTATAATGTATTGCAGTCTAGGCTACGACAGGCATGCTACAGGTTGAAAAAAACCTACTTCAATGGCATCCCTGCTGATCAGATCCCTATGACCTCTCCTGTCCCGTCCATCACTGATGCATAGTGGGTGAACTTATCGAGATTTGGTCTAGTGCTAAAAATGAGGTACGTGTGAACCCATCGATTTCCTATCTAGTCTTGCTATGGTCTACTTGTGCTGCAGTCTAACACAAATGAAGCTATAGGAAACATCTGAGAAGAACAAGAAAAACCATGCAAAAGTGAAGTACCACCAGTCTATAGGATCTTGCTCCTATGTTGTCCAGCTGCAAGCATTTATAAGTGATGGTTGTGTTTCATTGTTACTCTTTGTGGTAGAACCGACCAATTTATAAGAGCACAAGTACAATGGTAACCACCGGAGGGATCGCACTGTCATACTTGAGCCCATATAAACCTGGTAGTCCGCTGAGTATCACAAAGGATCTTGAATAATCCAACATACAACTAAGATCATACATGATTCTACATACAAGCTGCATGTTACATAAGTTCTCAAGTACTTCAACATACATCGGAGTTCAAATATAGTTATTACAATACCAAGTTCAACTGCAATAGCGGAAGTAATATAGTTTTAAAACCAACTTTACACCAACATGTTCAAATACATGCCAGTTTGTGATCAAGTCTAACAAAAGCATCATAGATAAGACTACATAGAAGAGCCTTGCCCATGGCCTTACTCCTCGTCCACGGTGAGAGAGAAGCAATTCTTGCAGTACCCATGGTATACTGTACCATCTGTAGCAAGTGAAAAATAAACCCTAAGTATGAGAAGGTACTCAGCTAGACTTACCCATCATGAACCAAAAATAAAATGACACCAAGAATCATGCAAGGCTTTATAAGTGGAGCTAGCTTGACATCATTTTGCATAAAAAGCTACTAGTTGAACTACACATTTTATAATTTGGTCACCAAGTTAATTATAGATATTCATCTCTAGATTAGCAACTAACCTGTGCCAAACATGTGTTATATAATTAAATTACATAGCAATAGTAACCATAGCCAATTATTTTATCATCCACATAACTATTCCACTTGCCATTAATCACTACGATAGAAGGAAGCTCAGTCAAGTTTCTCACAATCCGGGAGAGACAGCGATTCAAATTGATTGCAACCAGCTAGGCAGTATTCCTAACACAAACCCAGACATACCTGCACTAAGGTAGTCTTAGGTCACCTTTGGCATAACTCAGGTACACATTTTGCGGGTTCGATCAGCACCGCACAACCAGGGACATCCAGCTGCCAGGACGATCAGGCCTAGCCTACCCTTGGGCTCACGTCTGGCTCCCCGCACATCCTTACTACCATCTAGAGTGCACACTTTTACAGAATGGGGCCCGACATGAGTTGAGCTACTTGGCTTCGCGGTCAGAACGAGTTATCCGGCCAGCTAAGTGAGAGGAATGCGTTTAAAATGACCGAGGACCAACAACGATGCGGTCCTTAATCGACACAAACAAAATCACATGAGTTTCCCCTACTACATAGACTTTGTCCGGCCTCTATTTACATCATCCCATGATTCTTTTACATGATAGCAAATATATCCATCTGTGATTTGGTATCCACCTATATCTCGCAGGTGACATGAAAGCACCTAACTTCTACCGACTAAGCATGGCTAAGCATATATTTGATCTAAGACCTACATAGGGTTCAAGGTATATTTCTGGATAAGGAAATTATATACATCAAGTGATTCCAATCAACTCCTATAACCTAATGCATCAAACATAAATGACTCAAGTTGATATTTATAAAACATGGGAGGCTTAAAATGCTTAGGGGCTTGCCTTTCAAGTAAGACGAGGGCTTATGGTCCGAGCACTCAGGTAAATATTTTGGGACCTGTTCTTTGCCTTCTAGAACTTCCTGCGGCTGAGTCTCCTACTGGTCCTTCTCTCCCATGGCCTCGAATTCCAGAAGCATTATCCCCTCTGACGATCCTATATGTATGAAGGTATAGATAAATATAGCGAATGCACAAGGGATGAAGTGTAAGTATGGTATGATGAAATCCATATACATTTTATCAACAACATAACAAGATGATGGAAAGATTACTTTGCTTTATTTGAGTAAGCGCATATCTCTTCTCTAGTAGATAACTTTTAGTTTACTAAGTAGGTGCATATCTCCTCTCTAGTAAAGCAACATACACTCACCATGTTTTCACAACCTAGGATAGAGTTGTTCATCATCATTAAGATATCTATCACCTGCAGCTAACAACTTATCTTAATTAGCCTAATCATCTAATTTAA
Source organism: Miscanthus lutarioriparius (assembly GCA_904845875.1). Taxonomy (NCBI): domain Eukaryota; kingdom Viridiplantae; phylum Streptophyta; class Magnoliopsida; order Poales; family Poaceae; genus Miscanthus; species Miscanthus lutarioriparius. The sequence continues at coordinate 34,465,869 of CAJGYO010000019.1, read as the reverse complement.
CAACCATCATGCTCATACAAAGCAAACAATTCAAGGACTAGATACAATTGAATTATAGAGCAATAAATGTATAACTGCATATACCCAATCAAAATTGGTCACAACCAACTATACCAATAGATTATATACATCACCAACATGTTGAAAGGTATAATGGTTGGACCTAAATCAATTGTATATAAGTCTTTATTAATTTATTTAATTTGGATGAAAATTGGAAATGCTACTTCTAGTGCACAAAAAATTCTAGAAAAATTACAAACGTTTGTACATTCTCTCATGAGACTACTGTTAAAATTTCATGCCATTTGGACAAGTACAACAACCTCTACAAAAATGACAAGTTACATGCTTTATAGACACTTAAATAAACTTAGCATAGTGAAAAGTGTCAAGCAATAGATTAACTATTTTTCTTACATTCCTTATAACACCAGTATACTGTGAAAATTAATTTATGTCCATAGGTTACATAAATCTACCATAATTAATTTCACAAGAACTAGCATTTAATTAAGTTAAAATAAGAAATCATATTCCAAGCATGTCAACTGTGGGTTTCATATTTTTTCTAGCTACAACATGTCAAAACAAGACTAGCAAAATTGGGATCACATTTTTCTCATATTTCTAACTCAAGTTATGCATTTTATAAGATAAAGGCCTTTTCAAAACACTTATCCAACTTAATTTAATTCACACAGAAAACTACTCCAAATAACAAGTTTCATATTTTTATCAAATAGTGCATTTCAAGATGGAGCTAACAAAATTTGGTTCACTACATTTGGACACTCCTAGCTCAAGATGTGATTTTTGCAAGATTTCATTCAAAATCTGAAAACAAATAAACTAAATCAGTGAATAACCCCAAAATACTAGATGCACCCGAGCACAACACACCCATAGGCGCCAACAACTGGGCCCCATGGGTCAATGGGCCCCACATGCCATAAGCACCGAAACAGAGGAGAGCTTTGATCGGCGATATCTCACCGACGGTGAGGTCACCAGCGGTAACGTCTTCACTGTCAAACTCTACTCGTCGTCCTGCATTGACTAGTACCCATGATTCGCTCAGAGGCTCGCTAGAGCTAGCTCGACGGCAGCCATGGTGGGCGGCAGTGCGGCTTGGCTGCGGCATCGCTGTCTCCAGCAATGGCGGGCTCACTTGAGCTCGTCTACAGCTCTAGGGGACTCTAGCGGAGAGCGAGGGTTTGGATCGAGCCATGGTGGAGCGGCGGTGAGGTCCGACCATGTGCGCGGAGCTAGGCGGCGCCTAGTGCACGACTAGTGGCGCTTGCCATTCTGACTAGGTGACTACCGGTGACATGCACTCATCTTAGTATTAAGGTACTAGGGCTCAAGGCGGTGCGGAAACGAGCACAAGAGGGAGAGAAGGGGACTGGTTTGGTTTGGTCATGGCGAGCTCATGCTCGTAGCCATGGCAGGCGTTAACGGCGCAGACGCATGTTTCGGTGCTGACGAGGTGGTAGCGGTTCAATGGGCAGTGGCACTAGCTTCTAGGACCTACGGTGAAGACAACCCGAGGGAGAGGGAGGTCAGAGAGGCACTGGTTGGGGCCGGCCACGGGCGAGCTCGCACTCGGCGGTGCACCGCGACCATGGCGACGACAGCGGCAGCACAATGTGGCCTCACCTAAGCTCGAATGGTGGCGCTAGTTGCTCGGGGAGGTGGATTAGGTCATGGCAGAGGTACGTGCAAGATGGATTGGGTGGTGGTGCTATGATGGTGGCGTGCTTGACCAATGAGGGCACGGCGGCGATGACATAGTGCGGCGGGTTGCTCTAGCGGCACAAGCGAGAGAGGAAAAGAGTGAGGGCGAGAGTGAGCGTGGGTGAGGTTGTGCCTGGCTCGTTCTCCCTCTTGACACGGTGACGCGGGGATAGGGCAAGTGCGCGGCGGGCAAGCCTTGGTGCCGATCGGCCACGATGGCCGGTTTTGAAATTGGTTAAGTGCCAATCAGGCCGTCTGATGAGCCAATTTTGCACCTCTATATCTCCAAATCCATTTCGAGTTAGCAATAAGTCCACTAATAGAAATTGTAGAGCTATGTGAGTACTACAACTTTCCTTTAGAAAGTTGTCTAATTCGCCATGGTTTTCAAATTGCAACGCTCCAAGTAGGGTACATGAAAACTGTAAATCGGTTTAGACTTAGAATTTTTTTTCAAGTTTCAAAACAGCAGCAAATTGAAACTTGCGAGCTCTATTTGACCAACTTAGGCACTGATTTAACTCTTGGCCATTAAACAAAGTTTGTTCTACATGACATGAAATACACCTTTTATTTAGGGCCCACCACCATGCAAGCTCTCTAAGTAATTAGTCAAGTTAGGTCAAACAATCAACTTAATAAAGACATTTCTAGTTATACCTACACTTAGAAGCATTTTTGGACCAACTCGTGAATATAAACTTGGTTCCATTTTTTACCCTAAGTGTGTCTAAGGTGTTTTAGTGACCAAACAACAATCACTTGCATTAGCCCAACATGATCACAAGCATATACTGCATAATTAAGTAACACATGTGATAACATAGAGTGAATGAAATGAATTTCATATGCTAATGCTCACGAATGAATGGATGATGCTTATGCTCATGCAAATGCAAGTGCAAGGTGCAAGCTTAACACTGGGGCGTTACACTCTTGCCTTTGTACATGTGCAATGTGAACAGAAGAAGAACAAGAGAAAGGCTACAGAACACGATCAAGGACTCGATGAACAACATGATGATCCAGGACTTGAACAACATGATGATCTAGGACTTGAACAACATGGTCGACCTAATGAAGATGTTAATGCTATGGAAGTCTTCAAGGACTTCCATACCAGTACAAAAAAGGGCTTGAGCGATGCTACAAGAGCAGCAGTTGTAAGTACCTTCATTTGTTTTCCTTGAAATCTACTGCAGCAATTGCCATAAAAGAAGGAAACTAAGTAGGAGCCTAATGTGGCAACATCATTTAATTTTATAGTTGCAATTTTACACCAATCAATATGGTACATGCACATTGTGCTTATGTAATCTCTATTGGTAGCAGACAAACAAAAGACCTATGCATTGTGCTTATGTAATATCTATCAGCAGTAGGCTGAGGAAGACCTATGCATTACTTGTTATGAATTAATCTATTGGGTTTTCAATTGAAGTCCTCTTTCACTATTTGTAACCTAATGTTTTACTGATTGAATTTCATAAAAAGCTATAGAATCTATGCAAGCAGAACCTGTTGCTGATGGGCAGCAACCAATAACTAGTGTTGATATTGTTTCCAAGGTCCTCTGCATCCACCAGGGCAAGGCCCTCTCCCAAGGAAGCGACAACAACCTTTTTTGTAGAATGCTGGTATCCAGACAAGCTCTAGCAGAGCAGAGAAATCGACAGAGATAATGCTTCGGGAATAGCTTGCTATTGAGCAGGAAAGTAATGATGCCCTCATCGGACTAGTGGATGAACTGAAGAGGAAGATAGAAAAGACTGGAAGGGAGTTTGAGGAATTCAAGAAACGGTAGGAGGAGGAGTACAATAGGCTCTGTGAGCAAGTCATGCATTTAAGCTCTTCTGGTAACTCTCAGTATTCAACTCCTGCGGCTTGATGTGGTGAACATTTGTGGTCTATTGTGTGACTCATGTGATAGTTTGATGTGGTGATAGTCTGTCAGTGGTTCACTGCTGACGTGTGAAATGTTAATTGTTGTTATTTGATTGATGGGCTGAATAGTTATGTAGTCAATCTGTGTAGTAGTGACGCTCTCGAATTACTTCTATGATGAATTGATTGTACTCCACGTGGTAGAACCAGAATAGGCCACGTGATAAAAAAAAGACACGTGGACGAACCAGCGCATGACATGTGAAATAGCCAGTGCATGACACGTGTAAGGAAGTCATCGAGCCATGTGGCCGAATAAAAATACGAAACATGTACGTAGAGCACCATGGCACGTGGTTGAATAAGAAATAGCAACGTGCACCAATAAAATATGATACATGGTCCAATAAAGAAGTGACACGTGACCCAACCACAACACGACACGTGTGCCAATAGAAAATTAACATGTGGAACAATAGGGACATGACACGTGGTCTAGTAAGAACCTAAAACATGCAAGAACCAGAGATGGCCATGTTCTGTGATAAGAAGGTGACACTTACCCAAACCATCTCCAATGCAACCGGCTATATCATGTACATGTGAAAAGCATCTCCAATGGAAGCACGCACCAGCATGGCAGCCTAATGTAGACAAGGCCCAATCTTCCGATAGGTACAATAGCGTTGATTGGTGGAGACTCGACGTTCATTATCTAGGCTTCGAACCAAGACTGATTCAGACCCTCGTAACCATTACACCACTGCTCCATTGGTTATCAACCACGCGAACACGATTGACCTCGCTGAGAAGGCTTTCCTGTAAGTGAATCGAGAACACAAGCAAGAACGGGATGAACGTAATCTAAAATTGCAAATAAATATAAGGCTTATGATAGCGAGAAGAAGTTCAAGTCTTTATTCAAAAGGACTAATCGCCGTAGGCGAACAAGATCAAGAACCGGGGCCCTGGTTCACAGCAAGCGGCCTTAGCGGCACAGTTGCAGCAAAACGACGTCTGTTTCATGAGGAAATCAAGAACTAAACAAAACCCAAACCCTAAGGAGAGCGACGGCTGTTAATTATAGAGCCCCAGACGTCACCCCCTGGACGCGCCCCCTAATGGGCCCAAACATGATACACGATCCAACAAACCAAAAGACGGTGTCGCAGCACCCTGACAAATTCTGGACGCTGAATTGTTTCAACGATTCCTATTGATTCCGAAGGGCTTTTGTCGTGAAAACACTTGCATTGGCTTCCTTATCTAATTAGCTTTCTATCCATATGTGGATCGTCGAAAACGAAGCCCGGACGTGCCTGTGTGACTAGTTTTATGATAGACTGGTCCTGGAACCCGAGATGGGCTCGAACTTGATTTGGGACTCCACCTTGGTGACTCGAACCGGATGAGCTTCGGGCCACCTTCTCGGTTAGGGCACCCTTGCTGATCTCCTCGTCCTCTATCTCCAAGCATGGTCGTATGCATGGAGCTCATGTCCTTATCATAGCCCCCTGCCACGCATTCCAAAATAGTTCTATGACGGTATGTTTTTCATCACAGATCAAACCACTTATATGATGAATTGCTTAGATTCGTCATAGAAGTTCAAGTATGACGCGAATTTTGTGACGAACCATTTTTCATCATAAATTTGTCATAAACCCCAAATTACGACGAATTTGGCTTCTTCAGTGACGAAAGCAGTTCGTCATGAAAGTGGAAATTCCTAGTATTGTTATAAGACCTTTTTGCATTTATAGATACATTGGTTTAAGGGTGTTTGATAGCGATTCTTCGGTCGTTCCAGCACGCCATGAACCAATCAGGTTGGCAACCAACCGCCGTGCGAAGTTGTACGAAATCTGCTTACTAGAGCTAAAACACACACTTGGAGTCGAAAAAACTAGCTTCAACCGGCTTCGTCCTCCATGGTGGTGGGCCCAACCCAAAGTGCCCATCCTCTATGGTGGCATCGCTGGACGGTGGTGGCCAGCGCCTCCCATCACCGACAAAGGGACAAAATGAGACAGAAAAAATGAAAAAATAAGGGTATTGTCAATATTTCATCTCTTTTATCTACTAGAAGAAGCTATTTTACTAAATGTTTCTCTAACTACAGAAGCCAGAGTCACACATAATTGCTCTATCATAGAAGTCAAAGTTGGAGCTATTTTGGCTGTAGCCAGAGCTCTACCAAACACACCCTCACTAGAATATATTGTGTAGGGATCCGCCATGTTAATTTACATGAATCTAGTATCATCCACTTGACCGACACGATTTAATCAAATCAACCTTAGCGATCCCTAGGAGATGCCATCCATATCTCCACTACATCAAGACATAGGATTCCGATTGCGTATCATACCATTGTAGCCGCCATAAATCAAGATTTCATCTCAACAAAAGATTACATAAATCAGCGAGACACATTGTTACAAGTCTCGTCAACTTAACAAATTAATTATACTACATTAATGAAGACATTAATTAAACTAGGTGTAGTGAGAACCAGAGGCTATCCTGCCATGGGAAGAAGAAGGAATGGGCCGTCCTCACCGACATCAACCACAAGTCGATGCTCCTATAGGTTGGGCGTATGCTGGTGTCGTGGTTTAGGGGGTGATTGTCAGGATTAAACCACACCATGGGTGTTGCCCATGCGTGCGGGTCGAGTTTAGTATGTGTGCGGGCGCCGGCATGGTGTGAGCGCACGTACATGCATGCAGACTAGTTGCGGCAGTAGTTTTGGGTCAGGTTCGAGTCGTGTATGCCCTGGAGTCTAGTTCGAGTAAGTTGTTAGAACCGAGTAGTATAGTTGTTGGAGTAGTGTTGTGCGTGGCGCCGATTCACATGGGTGGCCGCATTGTCCAGATGAGTAAGTGGCTTACGGCGTTGTTGTGCGAGTCATGCAGATCATAGCGCGAAGGCCAGTATGGACGCGAGCTCTGTGGGATGTCCTTGTATATAAGTAGCCTTGTACTTCTTCATGTTTTCTTTGCCAATACAGGTGAGTCACCCTCTTATGTTATGGCTATACTCCAAGAACCTGGCTAGGCATATTTGGTCCGAAAACCCTCTTCTGGACGGTACTAGAATTCTCCTCTCTTTTGATTGTGGTACCCGTTGCCGAGGGTGGAAGGATTATCCTAGGGTTTAGATTGCATCTATCATTTATATTGCTATAGCTGATCTCAGAGGAATTATTTGGTCCACGATTGTTGCCGAGTCTTCCTAAGATTGTCAAGACGAGTGCTGCTAGCTTCTTTGTTACTTTGAGAGATCATTCAAGATTAAATTATTACTGTGTACTGCGCTTTGTGGATTCGGTTCATATTTGGCTCCTTGCCGTGGTTCTCGGGATTTCATCTGCTTCATAGTTTTACCGTGAGGTTCATCTTCTTTAATTATTGATGTTACTCTCATTGCATGGTTGAATAAAAAAAAAAGTCAAAATCTATTCTCCTATTGAGAGTCCAGCATATGACCTGATTAATTAGCATGTCCTGCTGCTCCTAGGTTCCTTCCATGACCTGCCCTTGTCATTAGAAGTGGTTGGTCAGACGTGCTAGTATATACACCGAATACTCCCGATAACATACCTGTTACCTGTGGATTACCTGCTGTTCGTTGCTTGTGATTGAAGAAACTATTCAGTGGTCTAATTGCTAGATCAAAGAGTGCGGAATATTTACTTCCATTTATTTGAAGAACTCAGTTTTTGCTAGCGATCCAATTGTCTGTACCGTGAAAGATCCAGAGAATTATTTAGGCATCGTAGACGTGTCCTTATCACTTCACCCGCAACTACTCTGTTCGTCTCGACCGTGCTTGGAGCGGTCGTCCCAGCTCCGACTCCGACTCTGCGTGTACCTTCTTCGGTCCATCCATCTGCTCCCACCCGTCATGTCCGTGGATGGAGCTCGCAGTCGCGTGGACGTGGAACACACCCAGCCACACCACCCTGAAGCTGAACCTTTGCTTGAGGTTCCTGTGTTGTCCTCGGCTATCGCCTCCACGGGCCCTCTACTGTGGCCAGCGTGGCTCAAGCTGACCCCACTGCCTTCACCTGTGGTCGGTGTGGCTCAGGCTCTCTCCTAGTACCCCCACACTGTCCACGTCTCACGCTGAAGTATCTCGGTGAAAGGGTCATGGATGGGATGAATAGCCTATTAAAAGCTCTCCAAACACAAAAGACACTATATAATGATAGACAATATGACCTCTAGGATCGTAAATCAGGAGATAAACTTAACTTATACAATACCTTGTTAAGTACCTCATTGAGCGCAGTCACGTCCATAGCGCCGCCGACGAGGTAGCAGTGACGTGGAGGCACGGTCCGGTAACGGCGGTGAAGGCGATGGCGCTTCCCGTCGCTCACAGCGCGCCCTCACGATCGGTCTAGGGTTAGAACATCGGTGGGGCGCTGGCGGCTGCAGCGAACCTGGTCACTTGTGCCCCGGCCCCCACCGTCCCTTTTATAGCGCTGCGCGATGGGGGCCGATCAGCTAGGACAACGGCTGGGCGCCCCCGATCAGGGCACGAATCAAGGGTTCAATTGGCCGTTGGGCCAACTAGTGGAGATCAATCTAACATTCTTCCCCTTGATCTCACCTTATGACTTAAACTTAACTTACTTTATCTTTTTTTCCATTCCATCACAGATCAGTGCATAGAGCGTGTCTCATCGTCTTGGTGAGTTGCCATTAGATTAAACAGCTACAATGCACCTCTCTGTTTTGAAATAGATTCTCAACTAGGCCCTTAGTATTCAGAAATCATAGGTTTTCCCGTAAACCCATGTCGATTGTCTGCTATGAACGCACTGGGTGGTTAGCCCTTGGTAAGCGGATCCACAAGTACTTGCTTGGTACTTATTTGCTCAATGCTTTTAAAATGATTATGGATTTTCTCCTTTACAACATATAACTCAATGTCAATGTGTTTAGCAACACACTTGATCTGTTTTCTTAAGAGTTAACTAATTTAAATGGTTATTGCTGTTGACTACCATTGTTAAATCCGGGTACTAATTCCCTTATCCTCCTTTTGCATGTTCCTTAAGCCTCATGTCAAGCTATACTATGGTATGCATCACTGATGACACCATAACTGTTTCTTTAGAACTTTTCCACAATAATACTCCAACTGCGAGTGTTAGCAACTACCGTGGATTTCACTACACATCTCGTCAAGACTTAATATTTGTGCCCTCAACTATTTGAGAATACTTGTTCTTTCTTACTCAGCATGAGGCCTATGATACTTTATAAAATTGCAAGACATTCACAACTCCATTCCAGTGATCTATATCTGGACTGGACTTCTACCAAAATATCTCGAAAACGTAAACTACGTCAGGGTAAGTTCTTACTTTTACTTGTACACTCATTAAGCTTCCAACAGCTGAAGCATATGGATCCTTGTTCATTTGATCGATCTCATATCGGTTTCTAGAGCACTTAGTTCCCAAAACTATTACTCTTGACAATAGGAACAGGCGTAGGTTTACTCATATGCATACTTTATTTCTTTAGAATTTTTCTAAGTATGCCTTTGCGATAGTCTTAATACCCCATTTTTCTTCTATCTCGGTGAATTTTGATTCCTAGAACCAATGACGCTTCACTAAGATCATTCACATTGAAACTTGAAGGACAAAACTTCTTCTCCAATGATAGATTAACATCACTACTAGTGAGTAGAATGTCATCTATTCATAGAATGTGGAAAATAAATTTTCCATTCTTGAACTTCGCATAAACGTTATTGTCCTCATTTTCTTTAAAACCCAAACTTTCTTATTGTTTCATCAACTTCAAATACTACTATCTTGTGACTTGTTTTAACCCATAAATAGATTTCTACAGGCGGCATCCCATACGTTCTTTTTCTTTCACGATAAAATCTTTGGGTTGTGCCATGTAAACGTTTTCATGCAAATCCCTACTGAGGAATGTCGTCTTTATATCCATCTAATGTAACCCTAAATCATAATATGCCAATAACACCATTTTGATTCTAAAGAATCATTGCATGAGACTAGAGAGAAAACTCTCATCGTAATCTATTTATCCCTTTTGCGTGAAGCCTTTTGCTACAAGTCATGCTTTATATCTTTCTACATTCCCTTTGAAGTTACATTTTGTCTTGTAGACCCATTAATAGCCTACTATTTTGGCTCCATTAGGAATTTCTTCTAAGTCCCAAACAACGTTGGTATTCATCGAATTCATTTTAACTTCCATAGCTTCTTGCCATTTAGATGAGTAAACACTTCTCATGGCTTTTTTAAATGAGGTGGGATCACCCTCTATTTGAATTTCTTCACTAACATAGACTTCATAGTCATCAGAAAAAATTGGTTTACTAATTCTTTGAGACCTTGGGAGCCTCAGCTACTAGCACTTTCATATGGGGTTGTTGTTGCTCTTCATTGCCAAGAGGCAATTGATTCTACAGGCTCTTGTATTACAAGATCCTTGTTTGCATTATTCATCTTCTTCAAAGGGCCAACAATAGGTGTTGTATAAGTTATACAACATCAACAGGTATTGAGAAATTCGTTGTTCTTTAATCACTGAAGTGGGCACACAGTCCTGCTTCTCTTCAAGTCATAGATCTCTATATATCATGCTCCCCCAGATCATCACATCTTCTAAAAAGGATAGTGTACCTTCAAATTTCTTATTTGGGTTTAATCTGTTAAAACCTCATATGACGCTTTAAGCACCGCCTTTATATCTTTGAGGCTGACTACGCTATCTTCCTATCGGAAATTTAAAAAGTCTAGGAATTTAGCTATTTCTCTATTTAGGGGTATCGTTATTATGACCGTTGTACTCCTCCGACGGTCACATTCATCTTAATTAATTTTTTTATCTCACACTTAATGAAGAGTATCTTTCTTAATTGATCTTAATTCTTACTCTTAATTCATCTCACAATTCTCCCCCTTGAAATATGACATGAACTTTACTGCCATAATTTCGAGAACTATTTAGAAAATTATGAATGAGGAGACACTTATAACTTACTTAATTCACATGATTTTGCCATGCAAATAAAGTTATTTGTTGATTTGTATAGGAGTACACTTTCTCCATTCCACTTTAAGAACTCGATGAGGTCTTTTATTAACTCTACTTTTGCAAGTCACGCTTGTATCTTTTTCTTGTCTTTTGATTAGTATTGACCATGACGGTGCAATAGAAATGCACCATTTCTATTGTGTCATGGTCAATACTAGGATAGCATAAGAGCTACCCAAACTTTTCTCGCTATGCGGGATACAAAAATATATGAGTCATCACAAAACTTCTCCCGCCATGCAGGATTGACTAGTATAAGTATTATGCCAAACTTCTCTCCATGCGGGATAAATCTATATACAAATTACTGTAACGAAAAGTTTAGTCATGATGACTAAAACATTCACGAATATTTTATTTTACAATTAAATCTTCCCGTTGATTCCAATTTAATCAGAAATTTTGTGAACTAACAAAAAATTGTCCTGAACTGACTCGACTCAAACCTTTTCATTCACATACCCCAGCATTGCAGCCCGTTGGCATACAGCCGAGTGATCTCGACTGTTAAAAAATAAAACTTTCAAGATGCTTCTACATCAAACATCACCATTGGGCAGAAAATAGAATTAATGCATAAAACTCATAAATTAACTTAAAAGACATATAACTACTCTTCAAAATTAAATTCTCCCGTTGGTTCGAATTTAATTAAAAGATAATCAACATCATTGCAACGAAACACGATAATAAAATATATTCTATTAGTTCAGGAGCATTTCTTGGTCTTTATCTACTCTCTGAAAAATTGACTATGTTGGTGTAAAATTTATCAGAGATTTAAATTTCAACATTAAATTCATTATAATATTATTACCATCAATGTTGGTCAGAAAATAACAATACCATAATTTAACATAAATAAATCGGACTACTTCTCTAATTTAATTTTTCCTATTGGTTCTAATTTAATTAAAGGATAAACATAATCATAATTTACTAAAAGTAACTGCTCTTCAAATTATATTCTCCCTTTGGTTCGAATTTAATTAGAAGATAATTAGCATTAAACTTTGCAGCGGAAACATAAAAAAATAATTTATCTACTTTTCAGAAGCATTTTACTGTACTCATCTACTCTCTGAAAAAATTATCCCGTTAGTTCAAATTTTGATAGAGATTTAACATCAAAACTTGACAAAATTCTTCAAAACTGCTTCTGAAAATTAATAAAACTGAAATAGTTTCTTCTAGTTATTTTGGCCCAACCAAAAAAATGGGCCCACGCTGCCGCCCTCCATAAAACACGTCGGCTCGGCCCGCTTGGCTCGGTGGCCCAGCAGCCGCTCGGCCGTGGCCGAATTTTTTACGCGCCCGAGCGCACGGCCCAGCTCGCGTTCGCGCGCCTAGGTGCCTGCCCACGACCCCATTCACGCGCGCTCGCCCACGCTCCCCCACGCCCAGCCCGTAACCTGGGCCTAGGCCGGGAATCCCTGTGCCCACTTGGGCTGTAAGCCAGCCCGGTCATCGCCACCCGTCCATCTCGATCGGACGGTCGTGCGCACCGATCGGGAGAACAAAAACCACCCCCACCCGGCCAGCCTCCCATAAACCCTAGACTCGTTCATTCTGTCCCCTCCCCTCGACCCTCTCTCGTCTAGCGGCGGTGGCCACGGTGGTCATCGACGCCGGTGAGGAGAAACTTCGCCGGAGCAGATCTAGCAACTCTCCTCTACTTCTTTCTCGCTCCCCTTCTCTTCTGTCCTAAGAGCGCCCTGACGGAAAGACGGTGGAGCAGCGGCCGCCCACGGTGGCCGAAGGAGATGGTGGCGCCATCGCGCGTCCCTTCGCCGGTGCACGCGTTCACCCTAGAGTCAGCGCGCCATCGTCGAAGGGTTGTGCGGTGGTGCCCTTGCACCCGCACGTGGAATGTTAGAAGCGTCGGCGAGCCCTTTGCTCGGTCGGTCTTTCGTCCCGCCGGCGAAGCGGCGCAGTTTATCTTCCCGCTCGGCGTAAACGACCACCGGCGGTAACGAAAAACAGGTAGGTCCCTTCCTTCTCCCACTTTTCTCTCTATGGTTAGGGATAGGGTTGGGTATTGCTCGGGATTTTGGTACTAGGGTTCAGATGCCACTCGACGGCGGCGCCCTAAGCCCGCGTGCCCGACGATGGTGACTTGGCGTCTCCTACCAGCACGACAGCGGGTCTCTTCCCGTGTGACGGCGGTAGAGAAGCTTAGTGAGTCCCTCTCGCTCTCCGTCCATGTCATTAGCGTTAGGGATTCTACCCCTAATCTAGATCTACACTAGAACCTAGCTCTGATGCCATTGATAGACAATAGGACCTCTAGGATCGTAGATTAGGTGATAAACTTGACTTATATAATACCTTGTTAAGTACCTCATTGAGCGCAGTCGTGTCCATAGCGCCGCCGACGAGGTAGCAGTGACGTGGAGGCGCGGTCCGGTAACGGCAGTGAAGGCGATGGTGCTTCCCGTCGCTCACAGTGCGTCCTCACAATCAGTCTAGGGTTAGGACATCGGTGGGGCGCTGGCGGCTGCACCGAACCTCGTCACTTGTGCCCCAGCCCCCACCGTCCCTTTTATAGCGTTGTGCGAGAGGGGTCCATCAACCAGGATAACGCCTGGGCGCCCTCGATCAAGGCTCGGATCAAGGGCCTAATTGGCCGTTGGACCAACCGATAGAGATCAATCTAACATATAAGTGTATTAGTAAGAGAGAATTTTAATAACCACTACTTGCATCACAAAACACCTTTTATTAGTATATAGCACGCATGACAAGGCACCTTTAGCTACTCATCATTTGCAGATAGTGGATGCCTAGCGCCATTTATTTTCCTACCAGAGTGCTCCTTTCATCTGGGAGGTTGAGCGTTCAAACAAGAATAATATCCTGGCAAGTGAGTGTCCTGGCAAGAAACTATTAAATATATAATACCATGCGTGATGTCACGTGTCCAACACAAGGAATCTTTGTTGAGGAAATCTCTGGAAGAAATGAAGAAATCTTGCATCAAAACGCGGCTGGGGAATACTACGGACAGCTGAGGGCACAATATCACACACACTAACTAAAACAAGCAGAGCCCAAAACGGGCCTGTTCGTCTGCTATTAAAGTCGGTTGATAAGTTGACTGAAACTGTTTTGTTATGAGAGAAAAATATTGTAGATTCTAACTGATAAGTCGCTGATAAGTTCAAGACGAGGTTGGGTTCAGCCACCCGTCAAATAGTGTGCAACTGCCCACACTATGGCAGAAAGCCAGTGGCCATTGCGCGTGGTGTGCCTTCCGTCAACCGCAGATCGCGAACGTGATCCATGATGGGGAAGATGTTGACAAGACCATGACACATTGACCCGTTCTTTCGCCTGGCCAACCAAACACTGTTCATGCTTCGTCCCCACAAGATTAGGAGTATAATGTTTCTTTATAAAAAAAGAGAAATTTATGGCTGGAGATCATTATTTCGTTTTTATTTGGCATGTTATGCTTGCTATTACTTGGAGTCGGTTGATGTCCACAGACACTATAACGTTAAATTAATTTTCACTTTATTGTTGACACTAGTAGTTGGTTTGGGTGTTGGGCCACACAAATGCTTCAAGGCGTTGACATCTTCCTACTAAACAGTACGTTAATTAGCAAAATCTCATAGTCATAGAGAATCTCAACTAACTAGGCTCCCACGACCGTGGAACCAAGTTGAAGAAATTAAAAGAGGCAAGTGGATGGAAAAACTTCGGAGGTAACTCTGCTAAAGGTTCTTTGAAAGGAAACGGGCTCAAATTAGCCTCCCTCCATGCCAATTCATAAGATGTTTTGGCATTTTTAAATTCACAAATTTTGCTATACATCTATGTATAAACTACTTATAAAAGGAAAACGACCGAGTTGTCCATAACTTCAAATTTGAGTAGGCTGAATATAGAAATTAAATTTGGAAGAATGGAACGGATCTGTATCCCAACCCGTTTTACCCCTACCCACTCATAGGCCCTGTTTAGTTGCACCCAAAAATGCCAAATTTTTTAAGATTCCCCATCACATCGAATCCTTATACGCATGCATGAAGCATTAAATATAAATAAAAAATAAAACTAATTACACAATTTAGACGAAATCCACGAGACGAATCTTTTAAGCCTAATTAAACTATGATTGGACACTAATTGTCAAATAACAACGAAACGCTACAGTAGCGTTTTGCCAAAAATTTTGGCATCCAAACTGGCCCCTAATCATAAGTGTATTTCGCAGCGTACAGTGTGTCTAATCCATCGACGCCTAGAATTGGTTTTCATAACACACTCTCTATATAAATATGACACTTTGGATTTAGGTTTATCAGAGAACGAAGTAGCGGATGTTGCGCTCATTTCCTAGGACCCATGTTGGTTGCTGTTGGCAGGTCATATACATTTAAATGAAGACTTCGTGAAAAAAAAATCTATTCCACATGCCACAGATCCAATGTAGCGAATTAATCAAGGACTTCCCTAAATCATTGTAACAAACAAATCAAAGTTGACACCGGTATCGTTATGCATGTTCAGAAATCTCGTGGAGATCATTCTGTACTGCAATCTATTCCCTCCGTGCCTATTTAAGTGTTGTCGTGTGTTCGCGTCAGTCAAACTTTCTCAATTTTGACTAAGCTTATAAAAAATATTAATAACATTTGTATCTCCTGTCGGCACAGAATTTCGTCTCGTGTCGAGGGCATACGAGCAAGCTGGAAGGGTCCGCTCGATGGACCTGAAGATCCGCCTAGCTTCAGCACAAAGATGGTCGATTCTGCGCACTCCTCCCAAGACGTGTCAGTCAATTTGACCCTTCAATTGACAAGGAAAGAAAGTTAATCAGTAATTTAAGGTGGAACATGCCGGTGTTGTCAGACAATTCTGAATGTGCGGTTCTGAGAGCCGATATGGAAGAAGATCGACTAAATAGTCGATTTCAGCATACTCATAAGAATAAATCAATTAAAACTCATGGAATTATAGAAAGTAAATCGGTTATCGCTCACGATAGATCTCGTTATTTAGACAAATATTAGTCAATGGCAAAAGGTTGTCAACAATAATTAATTTATGCTAAGCCAATGACTATAAGTAACCGAATCCCTTTTTATATAGAATAAGCAGCTCATCATCATTTAACCATTTAATAAAGATAAATCTAATGAACATATTAGATCTTATCTATCGCTATGACCAGTGAGGCATGAGGCAGAATCATGCAGGCCGTACAAACAATAATAGATTTGACGACCCTAACTTATTACTAATATCAGTGGGGCATGAGGCAGAATCATGCAGACCGTAATACAATAATAAGATCATGGGGCTAACACATCTTTCGACCTATCTTTACTTCAACGGTCGCGTGACGCAAACTGCATGTGTGAAAGCACTCGATATCGGCTAAACAACCGATTCAGGCATAGCGCACAGTTAAGGTTATGCCCTACCAGAAACAGATCTACCAAATAACGATCCCCACTCCACGGTGCTAACAGTGGGGTGTAAGGCAGAATCACACAGGCCGTGATAACGAGCTATGGAATGGTTTTTGTTAGTCAATAGATCTATTCAAGACAAAGCATGCCTTAACCGCACACTATGCACGATCAAGATTGACATAAAACAGCCGATAAAATATAACTCATCGTTTAAGATGAAGATTAGATCAATTTTAGATTAGCAAACGATAGGTTTAAACAGGATATAAGGCCGATCTAGATCAATCCCAATCGGACGAAGTGATATTGCTGTAATTAAATAAATAATAGAAGCAATAAGCAATACTGGTAACTTAATGAATCTATCCGAAGGAACGCCACCTTTAGATAGAGCCGATAACTTGACCTTAATCTAGTTCGAGCAGTGGAGGTCGACCGGATCGATGCAGCCGTACTTGAACTAAACAAGAGTCGATAACTAGCTTATATCAGAGTCACAGTGGAGGTCGACCGGATCGATGTAGCCATACGAACAGAAGTATAAGCCATGACGGTACTTACAGACAAGCCGGAGGTCTGCCGGACCGATGCAGCCCTGCTCGCTGAAGAACTCGCTGAGATCTACTCTACTCCTACTCCTAAGGAGTGGCCGGAGCCGAAAAAAGTAAGGAACTTGTACTTGATTGATTGTGTGTCCTTTATAATAGCCGAGAGTCCAATATTTATACCCGGAGCCTAGACATGAATCCTACTCGAGCACGACTCATTACAATCTTCGGCATAGAAGAAAATATTCATAATTTAAGATAACTTGGACCCTAATCTTTCTCTTTTTGTAGAGTCCGATGTGTAGTTTCCTGACGCCAACCGTAGCTCATCATCGCTATCTGCTGACGTCATCCAAAGAGATCCGATTCCAGAGTCGTATCTGAATTAGCTGATATGGACCCTCATGCAATCGATTCCTTGATCGTCACAATTTTAGAAGCTTCAAGTTTCTACGTTTTTCTCTCAAAATTTTGGTGTAAACACATGCCCCTTAATTTTGGGATAAAAGTGATTTTATTCCAAAATTCCTATTTATCTGTTTACCATGCCGCAACCGTTTCGCTCCGAGATATACGCGCGGCTCCTGACTTTCTGAGCCGAGTCTTATATAATGTCCCAATAGTATATTTTCTGACTCACTCGGCCTGCTTGTTTTCCCCTTCTTTCTCGAGCAAATCTCAACAGTCGACGCCGCCATCGCCAAAGCTTCAACCCTACCAAATCTTCCGCCCCGTCAAGCTCTTATTCAAGCGGTCTTCCTCAGATTTATATTTGTCTCGGCGGTAGTGGCGACCAACGACCATGTCCCCAAGGTATGCTTTCAAGCTTCTATTCCCCAAGTACCGGCTGCTACCCTGAATTTCCTTTCCTCTTAAATTTATTTCATCCGATTTCTAGGAAATGAGGAACAAAGTCTTAATTCCATCGGTTGTTGTTTCCAATGCCTATTTTCTTGGGCCTATGGGTGATTCTGACCCATCTGATTTTATCCGCCAAGAGACCAACCAAATCCCCTTCAAACAATCTATGGTAGATTTGTCTTCCTGGACTATCAAAACCCCCTTCAGAAACTGGCCTAAAATGCCCAAGGGGTGGAGAGATTGGTTCCATAGGGTATCCGAGAAAAAGGGCGGAGATTGGGAGGTGTATGATTTGAATCAATGTTTGACACTCTCGTTGTTCGGGATGGAGAGGAACGATTCACTCTTGATTTCCGCATCTTATTTCTGGTCCAATGCCCTGAACGCATTTCGTTTTCGGTCACGGCCCGATGACCATTATCCTGGCCGATGTTTACATGTTGACCGACCTTAGAATAACTGGACCAATGCAGCCTTATGAATACTTGAGCTCTGGTTCCAAGAGATTAGCCAAAATATCAGATTGCTCAGGATAGGCAAGTTATATTATGAATCATATTGGAGACGAATCGACTGTTAGTGAAAGGGAATATGTGGCCTTTCTGAATATGTGGTTGGAGAGATTCGTCTTCTGTGGGTCATCTTGTGGTCTGACTTATAATCACAAACTCATGGCAGAGCATCTAGCAGTAGGCAAGGACATTCCTCTTGGAAAGTATCTACTAGGAGCTGCTTATCATCTGATGTACAAGGTAGCCGCACAATTACTGCAGAATGAGCCAGTGCATACCATTAGTGGCCCTTGGTGGTTGATACAAATGTGGCTCAACCTGTATATGCATAAGATTGTAAGGTCTGATCTTAGAAGCCTAAGTTTACCTTCCTCAAACTTTGATGAGGAATATAGAGGTGAAGAAGGAAGAACTCGGCAGTGCATGAGCTATGGTGAGGCTGCATCGGCCATAACAATCGATATCGATATTGCCCATCTCTTTAAAAAGTTTTACAAAGAGTTCGATGTAGGCATCCTGACTTGGCTACCATATAATGAGGATGAGAATGATGAGCTGATCTTCCCTTTCAAATTCTGATTTGAATTAGGCTATTCGGATGAGGCAGCGGCTGTAATCTTTAATTCCTTCATCAAGCCTTGTGTTCTTCTAGCCGAATTTCATCATGGTCGTGGCAAAATGGCTACAGGTTCCTTCATCCCAGGCAACCTTCACCCTTATGAGTTTTATAACCCTTCATTTGTGGCTCGTCAATTTGGCCTCGGTCAATTGCCTCCTCAACTGTTCTTCAAGAACATACTGAAGCCACGGGAAGATATCAGTGAGGTGATGAAAGCATCCAGAGTCTTTCAATTGGGATCAGATCTTCCTTCCCTTTGCTTGCATGACTGGATCAGGGTCATCTTATTTTCCACTCTTTTTGATTCCTGGTGGCAAAAATGGCGCTTCCACCTCTTCTGTGGGCCGGTTCACCCTTTGTGCATAGCTCTGGACGGGGAATTTGCTTCTGATAGTGAGGTAACTTTTTATTCCCTTTTTAGAAAAATTACTTGGTGAATTCTCTTGCCAACTGCTCTAACCGACTCTTTTAGGATATTGAATTTGATCCTCCAAGCTTGGATAGGAAAGGGCATCCTATATTATCAGCCACCATGCCTAGTTTCAAGAATGGGATTGGCTACGCCTTCACTGAAGAATTTGATGAAAACTCCTGCTACCTCCACTATTGTAACATATCATTCTTCAAAGCACAAGGCGGCTCAAGGGACATACCAGAAAACCACTAGTGGAAAGAGACTCCATAGAATGAGACCATCAGCTGCTCAGGTAAGCAATTCATCTCCTTCTCAAAAATGTTGTTCAACTGCTAATCTCGTTCCTTCACAGTTATCGAGTATTGCGTCCCAACCTTTTCTGGGTGCGGAATTGCTATCCCAGGTGTTTGACTCAGCACCAACT
This sequence comes from Miscanthus lutarioriparius, assembly GCA_904845875.1. NCBI lineage: Eukaryota > Viridiplantae > Streptophyta > Magnoliopsida > Poales > Poaceae > Miscanthus > Miscanthus lutarioriparius. The sequence goes on along the minus strand of CAJGYO010000019.1, from coordinate 34,446,346 downwards.
GAGCCTCCATTGGCTGATCCTCAAAAGGAGCCGATTTCGGTTGAAATAACCGATGCTTCCGTAATGGCAGAAAATGTGAGTTTTATCCTTGACGCTTGCCGGAGTTGACTTACTCGGTTTTCATCCTTCACTTGGATCTTTATCATGCCAGATACTTTCTGAGGGAACACCCATGCAAGAGCAGGAGCCTAACAGTCCACTTAATGATCCTATCAGCATCAAAGGTGATCCTGTTGTTGTCGACATTCAGACTGTTGATTCCTCAGCTCAACGCGCAACTGATGGTAAGGAAGTTATATGTCCCTTTTATTCTTCTGCAATAATTATGAACTAAAATTTCCCTTGACGTTGTAGATACTATTGTTGAAAGCTCAGAGCCGATTCAACCAGATGCTATTGGTGCATCATCAGCTGTCCCTTCTCCTCAGGTAGAGGCTATTACGGAAAAGGTATTGCGCTCATCTCGCCATTCATTTCATCATAAACTGATCCAATCCTCTTAATCAAGATTCTCTTTAAATGTAGGCATTCGATCTTCTTGCCCTGAGCTACTCTTTCAATCTTGAGGAGTATCTTGATGGAGATGAAATTAGTTTGTCAGCCACTTCCTCCAAGGAAACATTGCTAGAAGAGACCAAAAATCTGCTAAGAGATGTTCTGCCAATGTTTGAGAAGAATATAGCCGATTTGGTCCAAGATACTGATCCAATGCATAGAGTCTTCTTGGCCATCAAGGGTAATCCATCCCCAGTTCTCTCCAGAGTCTTGTCTCCCTTTTCTAGCTTTGAAGATCAGGTCCTGAAGGTGAAACAGGCTTAGAGGAATCTGTTTGATCGTGAAACTTTATTGGCCAAGGGGAACTCTAAAAGGCAAGAGGCTAAAAAACTGTCACAGTCGATTGATCACTTGAAGAGCTCCTCCCTCAGTATTGATCTAGAATTGTCTCAACTAGAAGCCAGGCGTGCAAAACTTGAGAAGGAGCTAGGAAACATGAAGGCCGCCATTAATCGTCATAAGTCTACCCTGGCTCAAAAACCTGATGCCATTCAGCAAAAGAAACAGGAACTGTTGCCCAAAGTTAGAGAAGGCAGAGCCATCCGAAGTAGCCTCGAGAGCATTCCTGGATCAGTCGAAGAAGATAAATAACAAATCACAGAAGCTGATGCTATTCAGCTAGAAGTGTTGAAAGCAATCCAGGATGTTCTAGACTTGTAATTCGTGTATCAACACATGTCTTGTGTAGAACCAATGACAACCATGCTTTCCGTTGTCTCACTGTGTTTTTTCTTTATTTCGGCTAAAGAGTTGATTTTAAAAATAGACGATTCTAGAATCCCGATCTTAATCCCATTTAAGTCTGAAAATATGGCCTTTATTAAGAGATCCCTTCGATCTTCTGTCCTTAGTCACCCGGTGTTGTATTCTCTTTGGTATTAGCGAGGTGACGCTTCGCCTCCTATTAATTATGGTTGCCTTTTGCACGTCCCGAGGCGTCCACCTCTTCGCTCCATGGCTTCAAATACTAGCCGAGGGCTCCGGCCTCGAACACATCTACATTTGCAACTGCTCTTGTTCCTTTGCACTTCTCCGCCCTCGTAGAACTCTGTAGCGGCCTTCTTCCCTTCCTGTAGATCTGATCAACTTCATGGCCAGCGAGGAGAACTGCGGCAAGCACGTGGCGGAGGAGGTTCTGGAGGAGAACATGCCGGTGAACCAGCGCCTCCAACGCATGAGGTGAGATCGACATCTTCTGCTTGTGACGACAAACTATTCTGATTTGTCTATAGATTTGTTTTGAATGACTGTCTCCGTCCTCTTCCCAGGGCCGGTGAGCCCTCTGACACTGCATCCTCTACGCCAGCCTCGTCGTTGGATTCTTCTGACTCCTACAACAGCAACGACGCCCGGCATTTTCTTCACGAGTGGAGGATGGCTCATAACCGCTATGCCAAGGTGACTTGGGAAAATGGCCAGCTCGAGATCCACCTCAGGGTGTCTCAGGCTGCCCTTCATGCGGCTGAGGAGGAGGCTAGTGTCGGTCGAGCGTGGATGGCCGAGTCTGACACCGTGGTGGCGAGTAAGATGAGTTCCATGAACCCTTCCATCCTGATTTCTACTGCCTTTATCTTGATAGTCTTTCTGTTTCTGTGATTGCTAGCCCTGATGGTGCAGTTGGAGACTCTCCAACTGGCGGTGAACATGGCTGCGGACACCGTCAATGCTTGGGGTCCCCTCATCGACGCTCGCCTCTAAGACATCTCGGCCCGCGTTCAGGAGATCGCCCTCCACGGTGTTCGTCATGGCACGTCGGTGGTGCTAACTGCGGCACAAGTCCAAACCGGGTATGAGCTCCACGCCATGGAGACTAGCTTCCCAATGGGCGATGGCCCTGAGGAACATGAGGACCTGCTCGAAGAATTCGTCGTTGCAGCGTTGTCTATAGTGGACATCACATCCGCTCAGGATGTGGTGAACAAGGTCTTCGATTAGATTGTATTCAGGGCGAACAAATGAATGAAATCTTTTTCTTTTCCATGATTATCTCAGTGCAACGCCCCTGTATGTGTCATGAATGCCTTTGTTTTTGTTTTTGCTCTATAGGTGATACATATCGTATCGACTTTTACATCTTCAGGTTTATTTTTGAACTAGAAGCGATACCCTTCTGGTGCTGGCTATTAGAGCCGACGACTAAACCAATCGGCTGTCAGGTGTTGATCAAATGCTAGGATAATATCTCTTTGAATATTTTTTCATTGATTGCTATTAACAGGTTGCACCAGAAATCTTTAGACCAGAGGTTAAACTATTGATCGATTCAGAGCAAGCATCTCATCAAGTGCAACAAAACTTCCTTTAAGAAATCTATCAACTCTGAATTGCACTTATGATTCGACTTAGCATTCGCATATGTCGGCCTAAGCCCATCTCTAGGACCAATGCTTATTCTTCCTTAATCCAATGGCCGACGTGAAGCCATGACTATTTATTAAAACAAACTCTCAGAGCCGATTGCTTGCATTACTAAATTTAATGAAGCCTCCTTCCCATAACTTGCTAGAAAAGCATTTGAAGTCTCCTAGTTCCCAAAAGACTGGATCGGCTATTGCGATGCTCACAGACTCATCAGCGCGAACTAGTTCAATATCATCTCCATGCCATTGAATCAAACACTGATGCATGGTCGATGGTACATAATAGTTCGCATGAATCCAATCATGACCAATGAGCAAACTGTACGACCCTTTTCCATCGATGACGAAGAATATGGTGAGCAGAGTCTTACTCCTGATTGTTAGTTCGACATTTATTGCCCCCGGGTCTTAGACGCATTACCTCCAAAATCCTTAAGCATCGTGTCAGTCTCCATCAGATCTCCCGGTCGCTTGCCAAGTTTGCGAAAGGTGGTGTAAGGCATGAGATTGATAGAAGCACCTCCGTCTACCAACATCTTGTTCATCAGCTTCCCATCAACCAAACCTTTTATATATAAAGCCTTCAAGTGCCGATGCTTGACTGGTTTATCAAATATTGCTTGCTGTATAACCGTCAACTTGGCAACTATCTCCTCATACTCTGATTCATCAAAATCTGAATAAACTTCTTGATTTGCCGAAGCTCTAAACTCTTATGGCAACAGAAAAGCCACCTGAATATTAGCCGATGGTTGCTTTCTATCGGCTATTTGCTTAGTATGTCATACTTGAGGTTTACCGGATGCCTGAGCCTGTTCCAACTCTCTATTCCTTAGGCATTGCACCCTTCTATTCTGGCTTCTTGTCAAACCTCTTGGACACCATTGGCCTTTCTGCCAAACATATTTTTCCTCATTACTTTCTTCTCCATAATTAGCCCAGTCTTGATCAACAACTCTTTTTCCAAGCCGATTATGAACACTTCCATTTTTAAGCGCCGATCCATATTATCATGATGATATGCATCTTGAGCATGGACAGACCGGCGGTTGGCTTGAGATTGCCTAAACTCCCAATAATGATCACTGCACTCTAGACAGGTATTCCTGGTAGGCAACTTCAAACCTTTGTTCCAGCAATGTCTGAAGAAAGGATAATTCCAATGCAATTCAGCCTGCTTTCTTTCATATCTCTCTTTTTTCTACTGATGCTGGTATTCTTGCTTTTCTAACCAACGCTGATAATCATTTTCCTTCTATCGCTGCCATTTATTCAATAGAATTCGAAATGTAATTCCCGGCTGTGTCACCCCTTCTTTTGACGTTTCTCCCTACTCATATCGGCTCTTTTGCTTGTCGCAACATCTTCTAATTTCTCTGTACTCACCAGCCGATATTTGGTTTTGGGATCGACTGTTCCAGCTTCTCTTGATTTGGTTGAAGTTAGGACCTTAGTCTTTCTTTTGAGCAGCCTAGCATCGACCATGTTTTGATCTCCTGGGAAAGGATTATCATCAACTTTCATTTTCTGAGGCGTATCAAATTTGAGCCTTCCTTGCTGAATAGCCCTCTGTATATGCTGCCGAAAAATTCTGCATTCATTAGTGGAATGAGAAGTAGCGTTATGGAACTTGCAGAACTTCTTATTCTTCAATTGATCAGGGGGCAACATAACATAATTACCAGGCAACTAGATCTGTCCTTTCTCAAGCAAGAAATCGAAGAGCTTGTCTGATTTTGTGACGTCAAAGTCATAGATCTCATCGACTCCTCTTCCCCAAGGATTTGACACCATTACTGTCTTTTTGCCCCAATTCCATTCAACCGCGGCAACCTCTTCTTCTTCATCTTCATAGCCATCATCAACTGAGTAAGAATTATAAGCTTCGGCCACTGTGGTACTCTTCTGGAATCGGGTATCTCTGTGCATACTCTGGAATTGTCTATTGAGCGCTGCCACTCGTTGAACCAATTGACCCAAGTTGTCAAATTCTTGTCCCAATAGTTTTTCTTTCCATGTTGGCAGCATTTCTTGAACGGCCAAAGCAGCTAGTTGATCATCAGCCAAGTTTACTGAGAAGCATAAGTTTCTATTCTCTTGGAACCTCTGAAGAAACTCAGTGCCCGATTCATTAGTCTTCTGCCTTATAGTTGTCAAATCGGTAATCTTCTTTTCTCTCGTCCCAGTATAAAAATATGTTAGAAATTTCTTCTCTAGGTTAGCTCAATTGACAATGGAGTTGACTGGCAGTGATGAAAACCAAGTGAAAGCTGGCCCTGACATGGACAAGGAGAAGAAACGAACTTGATGGGCCTCTTCAATGGATTATACTGTATCTGATTCGTAGTAGTATCTTGAGCTTGTTTAGATGAACTCTGAACTACATGGACATCATCATTACTAGCTGGTGCTGCTTCTTGATGGCTGGTACCGACTTGATTAGTCCCTTGGGTCGACGGATGTGGAATGTTATAATAAGCCGACCCAACCTAACCAACTAGAAACCCATGAAACACCTCTTTCATGGCGTTGTGGAATGTGTCCAAGAAAGATTCATTATGGCTTGATATGGCATCACGAACAAATTTGTTTATAGCTTCCGTGAAGAAATGTCTGTCTTCAGCTTCATCTGCATTTTACTGTCCGTGCAATAGAACTCTTGGTAGTGGATATTTCTGAATAATTGTGTTGTCACGTGTTTTGGTGTAGGACAACAAACACTTGTTCTGAAACTCTTCTATAGCTTTGCTGATGACACCTTTATCTCCATCAGGTAGGTCTTCGTAATGTACCATAAGGATGTCGTTGTTGTTGTAAACCACCATCAGGCGATTGTGGGTTCGTGTCCCACCAGGCGTGCCAAGAACGTGTGTCGGCACAAAATTTCATCCCATACCGAGGGCACACGACCAAGCCGGAAGGGTCCGCTCGATGGAGCTGGAGATCCACCTAGCTTCAGCGCAAGGATGGTCGATCCTACGCACTCCTTCCAAGACATGCCAGTCAATTTGATCCTGCAATTGACAAGGAGAGAAAGCTAATCAGTAATTTAAGGCAGAACATGCCGGTGTTGCCAGACAGTCCTGAATGTGCGGCTCTGAGAGCCGATATGGAAGGAGATCGACTAATAGTCGATTCCAGCATACTCATAAGAATAAATCAATTAAAGCTCATGGAATTATGGAAGGTAAATCGGTTATCGCTCAGGATAGATCTCGTTATTTAGACAAATATTAGTCAATGACAAAAGGATGTCAATAATAATTAATTTATGCTAAGCCAATGACTGCAAGTAACCAAAACCCTTTTTATATAGAATAAGCAGCTCATCATCATGTAACCATTTAATAAATATAAATCTATTGAACATATTAGAACTCATCTATCGCTATGACCAGTGGGGCATGAGGCAGAATCATGCAGGCCGTAGAAACAACAATAGATTTGATAACCCTAATTTATTACTAATATCAGTGGGGCATGAGGCAGAATCATGCAGGCTGTAATACAATAATAAAATCATGGGGCTAACACATCTTTTGACCTATCTTTACTTCAACGGTCGCGTGACGTGAACTACATGTGTGAAAGCACTCGATATCGGCTAAACAACCGATTCAGGCATAGCGCACAGTTAAGGTTATGCCCTACCAAAAACGGATCTACCAAATAACGATCCCCACTCCATGATGCTAACAGTGGGGTGTGAGGCAGAATCACACAGGCCATGATAACGGGCCATGGAACGGTTTTCGTTAGCCAATAGATCTATTCAAGACAAAACATGCCTTAACCGCATATTATGCACGATCAAGATTGACATAAAACAATCGATAAAACATAACTCATCGTTTAAGATGCAGATTAGATCAATTTTAGATTAGCATACGATGGGTTTAAATAGGATATAAGGCCGATCTAGATCAATCACAATCGGGCGAAGTGATATTGCTGTAATTAAATAAATAATGGAAGCAATAAGCAATATCGGTACCTTAATGAATCTATCAAAAGGAACGCCACCCTTAGATAGAGCCGATAACTTGACCTTAATCTAGTTCGAGCAATGGAAGTCGACCAGATTGATGCAGCCATACTTGAACTAAACAAGAGTCGATAACTAGCTTATACCAGAGTCGCAGTGGAAGTCGACCGGATCGATGCAACCGTACAAACATAAGTATAAGCCATGATAGTACTTATAGACAAGCCAGAGGTCGACCGGACCGATGCAGCCCTGCTCACTGAAGAACTCACAGAGATCTACTCTACTCCTACTTCTAAGGGGTGGCCGGAGCCGAAAAAAGTAAGGAACTTGTATTTGATTGATTGTGTGTCCTTTACAATAGCCGGGACTCCAATATTTATACCCGGAGCCTAGACATGAATCCTACTCGAGCATGACTCATTACAATCTTTTGCATAGAAGAAAACATTTCTAATTTAAGATAACTTGGACCCTAATCTTTTCCTTTTTGTAGAGTCCGATGTGTAGTTTCCTAGCGCCAACCGTAGCTCATCATCGCTATCTGCTGACGTCATCCAAAGAGATCTAATTTTAGAGTCATATCTGAATCAGCTGATATCGATCCTCATGCAATCGATTCCTTGATCGTCACAATTTTGGAAGCTTCGAGTTCCCACGTTTTTCTCTCCAAATTTTGGTGTAAACATCTCCAAATAAGTTTTTTATGAAAATCGATTCAACGATGTATCTAATAATACTAATTATGCACTATTTATTTTATATATTTAGTTAAAGTTAAATATGTTTGACTTTTTGGGAAGTTAGACCGAGAGATAAAACGGGACAGAGAGATTAGGATAGTTCCCTCCTTTTGCACATCAACTGCATGCTTGTACATATGTCACATAATAAAAAAAATGTCGACGGTCTAGCACTACATCACACAGGGTTTGTAGGGGCAGCTCAAGACTATTTGTAGGGGCGGTTTGGCAGCAGCCCCTACCAAACCGTCTTTACAAATCATGCATTTATAAGAGCGGTTCCTAGACCGCCCCTACAAATCAATTTGAGCCGCCCCTATAAATCAATTTGTAGGGGCGACCGGTGTTATCAGCCGCCCCTACAAATCGATTTGTAGGGGCGGCTATAGTACCAGCTGTCCCTATAATACCTGTTTGTTGGGGCGGTTCAGTCTAGAACCGCCCCTACAGTATATTTTCTTGCAAAAAAAATTAAAATTACAATTAAAATTCGACCAGAACATACATATGGCCCTATTTGTTTCTACGTATTCCCGCGTTCGCGTTGCGAGTGAGCGAGGAAAGCGAGATAATCCCGTCGAACGCCCCGCGACCGGGAATCACCCGCGGCATGGAACGCGCGAAACTTAACTACGACCCGTGATTCGCAAAACACAGCCTCTGAACCGTGTTCGTTCAAGAGTATTATGTAAACTACAAGCACAAGAGTATTATATAAACTACAATTACAAATCCAATTCACAAGAATATATACAATCCATCATTAAATAGACATAATTCACAAGGTAAAACCAATGTCAAATTCCATACACATTATTATCAACGGCCTAGAGCTAGCGTTTCAGTCTCATAAAGGTGTTGGTACTAAGAATTTCTACTTAAGTCAGACTCTCGGTCATGGTAGGTGCCTTTGACGTGTACAATCTGGTCCAATATGAAGTTGCAAAGGTCACCGATGAGCTCTAAGAGTTGGTCATCCTTGTATGGGTCTCTTTTCATTTCTTTCTCTTCTTTCCACTACAAGAGAACAAGTTTTGGTTTAGTATTTCATATCATGTACGAAGTTTTTATATTACGGGTGAAGAGGTTCAAACTTACCCTTAAGGGGTGTCTCCTGTAGGCACCGGTGTTACTCATCATAGAACATACATAGTATCCACAATGTACACTCTCAGGCTTCTGCTTGGGGCACTGTGTGTTTTGCATATGGAAATGTTAAGTAATGCTTTTGACAGCCATGTAATGGAGTACTAAAGAAGTAAGTTACACTTACCACACATAGTGTTTTTATAGCCAGCTTTTCCTTCCTTACTAGATCATGCCTTCCGTGATGTTTAGTGACATAGAACCTAAATGCCATGTTCGAATTATTTTAGCAAATACAACTTGTTAGTATCCAAAAGTGAACGTTACAAGTATGTATACAAACATATAAGGTAATGAGGATTGTCGTTATGTATACGTCTTGAGAATCGATATGAAGTCTTTGTATGTCACCGGGTCCCTATCTATTGAATCAAAGACCCATGCCATGCTCCTCCCGACATCGACACCTATACAAATCCAGTGGTTGCTGCATGGATTTAATCATAGAACTAGATAAGCTCTTTTGCATCGAATAAAATATATCGAACAAAGCTTTAAGTATAGAGTTGAACTTACTTGAAGTTGTATGGTAGCCATATAGTAGAGTGTTGTTGGAGATTTTTAAAAGCCAGGGCAATGTATGCCGAAACCTTAAGGGACTCTTGCCTTAGTTTCTTCGTACGGATGTCCTCTTTCTCCCGTAGGGTCTTTCCAGCAGCTAGCTCTTTGTCATCTAGTTTCCACTATTTAGGGCAATTAAAATTTGTTTGTGCTATAGCTTGAGGGTCTATATACCTGGCTTTCACACCTGGCATTTGTTTTACAATGTGCACTTGCATGCTACAAATCACGGCATGGATTAGTTACAACAAAATTCAAAGATTACATTCATATCATATCAGGAGGACAAGGACTTACAGGCATCACGTGCGAATTAGATTCATCTCCATTACTCCGAGGTGAAAGCTGCATGTCATTGAAATCAAAGATAATTTTCCCGGCTGGGCTTCCAAATGTGCCGGTGGGGAAGCATGCTTGTACGAGGTATATGCTCGTTAGGAGAACACGCAAGTACCAATCTTGGAACCTTCTCATTCCAAGTGGTAGGCGCTGGATGTCCCGGTTTGGTAGGAAGGGCTTGCCTCTTTCATATGTTTTTGGGCAATCCTTTGACCATTTGGTGGCATCAACATTTTGATACTACTTTGCTGTTTGGTGGAGTTTGCTAGTGACAGCCTCCTCAGAAGCCCGTGATGGGACTTTTTTAACTTGGTTCTCAGGCTTAAACTGGTCATGGGAATACCACTTGTGCACCGACGAGACGTCTTTCATCGGAACATAAATTGGTCTTATGGTGATTGGATGCTTCTTTCGAAGTTCCCATTCAGGCACGTCCTCATCTTCTTGTGCATCACCTTCTTCAAGAGGCACTCGTTGTTCATGTATCGGCTGTGCTTGTTGAGAAAACTGTGGCATCTCATTATGCACTTGCTTGGTACGAGCTGGAGAAGGTTGTGGCTTATCAGGCACATGCTCGCTAGGAGGCGGGGAAGAAAGTGGCATCTCAGGAATGTGGTGGTCACGAGACGGTGAAAATATCTCCCCGTCCTCAACAACTCGCTCCAAATTTTAGAGAGGGGGAGGCGGCGAAGAAGCAGTCAATATAATGTCCCGTTTGTGCTAGAGGATGAACTGCCCCATTACGTCTCCGAGTAACACTAGCCCCTCGGGAATTGCATAGTCTATCCTCCACTGCATGAACTCAAGCTTCACAGTATGCACCTCGACCCTAGTGTAGTCTGACGGTATCTTATTATTGTGGTGTAAGCCACCGGGAGGATGTGCCACACCCATTGCCACCTCCATCACAATGTTCTGCCGTCTGCTGAGAAACACCAAGGTGCAACTAGTTGGTTCCCATATGCGATCGACGGGGGTTGTGGCTGCAGTGGAACCTTAGCTGCTAGGAACTTTCGGAGGGCCGCCAACTAATGCTAGTTCTCCCGGTGGCATCATTAATGTCTGTGGCTCCATAGACAGTCCTTGCTCCTCCAGCGCCTTCTCAACTAGAGCCTTTACTTGGAGCTCAAGATTAGTCTCCCGGTCTCTGCCATGTTTCTTGTACATGTGCCTGTCCTCTTCGAATATGTGCTTCTAGGTCATCCTTTTCACTAGCCCCTTGTGCGGCCTGTGTGCTCCTTGTTTCCCAAGCCAAGGCTAAGCTCGTCCCTCTCTCTGGAAGGATTGAATGAGCCCTTGTCCTTGTCTTCAGCATATTTCAGTATCCTTGATACTACCTCTTGGGTCTCTAGCTTACCAAACTTAAGATTACCGCCGGATGATTCTATACTCCTCGCATATATCCAATTCCTTGAGTGTACCTTCAAATTTTTCACATCGATATTCCCAGTAGCTGCGGCCTCTTCGTCCATCTTTCTAAACTACTCTTCCTTGGTATAGTAGCCACCAGGGCCTAGATGATGGTGGTGTTTGTTACTCTTTGCCAGCTCGGTGTTACGGGCACTGAGCTCCAATGCCTCTAGTGAAGTCTTCTGAGCCACGAGCTCCTCCCATTGACTAGGAGTTATGTTGCCAAACTCGTTGAAGGGAGTTAACCCCTTTTGGATATACTTCTTGTTGAGCTCCAACCTCCAACATTGGAATGACTCTCCCATGATCCTAAAAGCATTTTTTTACCAGTTCGTGCTTACACTCCGGAAATCTAAAATTGAGCTTCAGCTGCTTATCCCATAGTTCATCCTTTTTTTCTCTGGTACCTCTTTCTAGTTAGGGATTGCTGGGCTCAATTTATCTCTTACTAGGGCCCTGATCGCATTACAGAATCGTCCTCTGAATTCCTTTAGCTCAAGGATCTCCCCTGTTGGCCCGACCTCTGTTATCACATAGCATGCCTTATCTGGATATTGATTTGCTTTTCTATCCCCTTGTTTCCTCTTTGGCTTGGAAGTCATTGTTGTGGAGCAGAGGCCTCAATGTTTGTCTCTGTGGCTATTGCCTCTGCTCTCCTTTCCTCTACTCTGTCTTGTCCAGCGAGATGTTGCGGACATCGACATCATCTTTTCTGAGTTTCAGGAGGGACCTATATATACAACAGGTCAAAGTGTTAGCAGAGGTAACACAACCAAAGGTTTAGCAAAATTTACATGCTAAGGCTTTTTCCCTACCTCCTCGTTCAGGTCAAAATCCTTGTCCAAATCTTCCTCCGTTGGCCTCCTTCTGGCTTCACGTGGGAAAGGATCCTCAAGACTTACATATCCCTCTTCTGAGTCCTCATCATCATCTTCTTCTTTGCCTTCAGCAGCCTCTCCTGCTCTTCCTTCCGCTCCCCCTTCCTCCTCGTCACACTGCTCCTGAGTAAGCATCACTTCTAGATCCTTTTCTAACTCATTATCGAACTGCTCCTGAGTAAGCTGGTCCTCTAGTGCTTGCTCCTCATAGGTTGTCTGCTCATCATGCTTGGGGCATCGGGCTGCACTGTCTGGTGTCCACGACATTATTTTGTGCTTTGTTCTAATAGATGCAAGAAAGTGTGCTTTAGGTACGCGAGAAGGTATAAGAAATTAAAAAGGTCTATAAACCAAAATAGTCCTATAAAACAACAGTATATAAAAAACGAGTAGTAGCAGTAGTAGAGGCCTCAGAAACATGTCAATCATCATTTGATCATGAACTTGGAGCATCAAGGCATCATAACAGAGAAGAGAGGAGAAGGTAATGTAGGGGCGACTGGTAATGATGCCAAGTTTCTCACAAGTTCTTGATCACCAGCTCATATTCCATATAATGTATGGACTTGGACAATTTCATCATCGGCAAAACAAAGGAGAGGAGAGGAGACGGGAGATTTGGCAAAAAAGCAACAACTGCTTAACAAACATAGAGAGGAAAAGATGTAAAAAAAGCAGCTACTGCTTCCCAAACATAGAGGATAGGAAAGGTGGCAAAAAAACAACAGCTGCTTATAAGTAGGGAGTCATTCGATCATCATGCCAATTTTGGTCCTGTTGCGCAGCAGGACTAGAAAAGAGCAGCCTTGTCCTAGAAATAAGGATGGCAAGTAGGAGGACTAGAATTCATATGCAAAATCCAAAGGTACGGATAACTGCTTAGCTTTACCATGCACAACCAAGCTAAATGGGTTGACACTACTATCAGTGATTACACTGAAGCATCAATTGGGAACCAGAATATACAATTACTAAATATCAAAGTTTATGGTGGCTATTAGAAACATGACAGTGACTCAACTATCTTAGCTAGTAGGAAAATAACAAATATCAAAATAATGGTACTGCTGTCTATGTAGCACCAATATCAATGTTTACCATGACAAATAGAAACAAGATAGAAACTCAGCTCTGAACAAGACTGCTCGGTATATGAACACATGCACCCACAAAACTAAACTAGCACTAACAATGTACCTGCATAGCTTGTTCAATTTAGCAACACATAGCTTAAACTAGCACTAACAATGAAACAAGGATTGTAATTTCATATCATGAACTGGTGAAGTTTCATATACAATTATTTCAGAGGAATGGTTAGCATACACAATTATTTTAGAGTGAAGTTTCATATATGCCCTAAAATAAAAGTCAGGGGCTGTCATAAGCTAACAACCTAGAGCTATTGTGAGGAAAGCTTAGATTTTTCTCAGACCATCTCATGAAAAACTTGGATTAATATTTTTAACTTATTACTCAAAAATGCTAAAGAGAACAATACAGTGAGAGGAACACTTCAAGATACAGCCATACAGATAGGCTAGAAAGCAGGAAAAAAACTGAGAATCACAATTATTGTATATCCAGACAATCAAGAGAGTGAAAATTAAAAGATTGCATATCGCTAAGGATTGCAGTATTTGCTTACTTGGTTATCACTTAACTAATGAAGATGTTCTTGGAGATAGTACTAGTGCTTGGGAAGCCTGCTTTCAGGAACCAAAAAAATAGAACGTTGAAAGCACTAGAAGTAGAAGAAGGAAAAAAAGAGAGAAACAGAGAGCAATATGTAGCTTTCCAAGGGAACCAAGTGTCAAATATCACACTAACCTGCACGGGGAAATTTTGGGCAAAAGATATTTTCATCTGGTCCACAACCGACAGTTCCCCAAGCAAGCAGTGAAGAAGACATGCGAGCAGTAAATGAAACTATAGGGACCTAGAGAACACAAACAGAGAACAATTGAAGGCAGGGAAATGGATCAGTCAGAAGCTGCAGGTGTACCTATGTCTCCCAATTTCCACTCACAAACAGAGAACAATGCAGAGTGTGCAAAAATATGGTCACACAATACTCAAATCATAAAATAGATCGAGAATCTTATGGTGCACCCTATCAATACCTGATGGTCCGATATTCTCGGGTTGCTAATATCGGATGGGCCGGTAGGCAGTAGCACACACTGAACTGTCCACTATTCTCGGGTTTTCCCCCAAAAGAGATAAATCTCATGCATCATGTAAGTTGCACAGTGGTGGATGGCTATAGGTTTATAGCAAACTAGCAAAGAGTAATTATCGTATGGCTAGTCTATAAGCAAACTAGCAAAGAGTAAATATCGTGCTTACATGACAAAGAACAACTGAGAGACCAATTGAAGTCCCTACAGGCTCTCTACTAGTGGCTAAGTGTGTGACAAGCTCAACTAAGGTCTTTTCTATCTTATATACCTAACTAGGGCCGAAGCGGAAGGAAACATATGGGAAAAACATCTCTCCAGTTTCTGTTTCTATAATTCTTTTTGGTAGAAACATGATTGGGTTCAGAAAAGGCTAGGTAATAAATAGGATTGGAATATGCAAAACATGCGAAAATAGATAAATACGTACAAAGAGCTAGAAAATTAAGTTAGGCACTTGATGAAACGTGATTAGTGAATGGGTGTAACCACGTTCTGCTGCTCTCTGCTGGCGGGTGTTGGAGAGATGTTTTTGTGCTCTATATTAGCTGGGTTCACATGAGGGAAGGAGAGATCGAGTGGAAATTGGGAGACATAGGGGCACGAACAGGAGGTATATAGATGGAACACAAACAGAGAACAATTGAAGGCGGGGAAATGGATCGAGTGGAAATTGGGAGACATAGGGAAGGAGAGATCGAGTGGAAATTGGGAGACGCAGGTGTACTGACGATGTAGCTAAGAATGCACGCAGATGTACCGATGATGCAGCGAAGAATGCACGCAGATGCAACACGCAGATGAAGAGTAGTACGTAGCACCAGGCATCCTAGTTCAGCAATGTTACGGAAAAAAACATTAGAACTGATCAAACAGTGCACAGCGTCAAGCCATTTATGAAGGTTGGTATGTACATACATACATGAATAAAAAACAGTACTGAAAATGGTAAAGGACCAAGTTTTAATTTTGAGTAACCCACCAAAATGGTAAAGGACCAAGTTTTATTTTCTACAATTATTGTGAGTCGCAAATGAACTAAGAATCACAAGTAAGCACTGAAAACAGTACTGAATTTCACACTGCAAACAATTCCAAAAACTCTCAAACTAAAGACCTGAACCAAATCTTCACAAAACCAATCGAATCCGAAACGGAGACCAAAGACATCATTGCACGAAAGCCCTTTGCCTTAGTTTTGAAGTCACATTATTTATCTCATGAGCAGATAGGAGAAAGAAAGAAAGATAGAGATGAGCGAGAGGGAGGGAGGAAGGTTCTAGAAAAAAATTCTTAGTTGACCCCAGGACTACTAGGTCCTGCCCCCAAACTAAAACAAATTAAAAGACAACTCATTTGCCGAACTAGTAGTAGAAGCAATTTTTGGGAGGTGCTCTCAAATTAGTAAAAAAAACATCACCGACAAAGGGCTTGTGCTCGGTACAAGTAGTAGTAGTATAAAAAACATCACCGACAAAGGGCTCTGAATCAGTTTGGAGGTTTCCTCCTAAAATAATCGTATCCCACATCAGATTAATAGAACTGCACATAAAAATGACAAGCTGACAAGCATTTTATCTAGGATTAATAGAACTACACATAAAAGTTTGTGGAACAGCATGATACATATTTTTCTCAGATAGAACTCATCAAGAGAAAGCTAATAAAATTGAGTTCACAGCTTTTGGATACTTCTAACACCAGTTATGCATTTTGGAAACTAAACAAGCACTTAACTTAGATAAAAGATAATAAAATTGAGTTCACATCTAGGCAGCAGTACAGGGTGTGAATTTTAGTTGGCAAGCTTATGAAGTTGGCTCAAAAGAATCTATACATGGTGTGAATTTCCCAACAAAAACATTGCTTTAAGCATCCATGTTAGGGTAGGATCAATAGAACATTAGATTTGTTTATGATCAATTAGATAGAAAAGGCTAAACTATTAAGCAGATTTCAAGCTACAAGACCACATAGAGACTAAAGATCAGGACCCTAATTACATGCAAAACTTGAAAACTGCACAACTGACAACAATGCCTTTTAAGTAAGTCTTTGAAAGTTTAGTCTAGAAAGCATAATAGATTAATTAGATCACCATGGAAAAGTTTTAACTTGTTTGAACTTTCAAGCTACAAGATAAAACAATCCTAAGCAAACTAGTTAAAACACAATTGGCTTGGCAACACTTATCAACTAAATGTTTTGTCATTTCATCTAAACTACCAGTGATGGTAATTAGAAATAGAAGCACACATCAACCAAATAGCACATTATAAGACACTTAGGAAGCATATTTCATCTGCACATACTCTCACCTCGGCTCACATTAAGACCTACCTAACCAAACATGACATAAAACCATGGTGAAGAAATCATCAGGCTGCACATATATGTGCCACATGAGCTCACTTATGCGAAGCATGGCCTGTGTCTAGGCATCCTAGTTCCAATTTCAACAATCGAACCCGAGGGTAGATCAATGCATTACAGAATACATACAGACACCAAGGCACAAATATTTTGCTACCAATTCAACACCCTACTCATCATTATCATCCTCAATGAAACCAGCAAACACAGGAACAAAAATCGGAGCAAATCAGAGGACTCATACCACCATCACATCTAAGGAAACAAAAAATCTAACACAAGAGCAATCAACCAAACCCTAGGGCAGGATCAATAGGACATTAGCCGCAACAGCAAGGGAAGAGAAGGGGTGCGCATACCTGGTGGGTGCTCGTCTCCTCGGGTGCTGACGACGACGAAGGGGGAGAGGACGCCGGGGACCGCACCTTGTTTCTTCGGTGCTGACGTCGATGGCTAGATAGGGGACGCGGGGGATGCCGTACTCGAAGTGGTGGAGCGCACCGCCACGGAGGAAGCAGTCGAAGCAGGTCCCAGCGGTTAGGGTTCCATGGAGGAACGGCGTCGCCCATGGCTAGGGTTCCATAGTGGGTCCCAGCGACGAACGGAGTGGAGGTGAGAGGAAGCGCGTGGTCGGGCGCGGCCGGGCTGGCGGAGGTGAGAGGAAGCACGCACGGGCATGGTGGCGGTGGTCGGGCGCACACAGGCACGGTGGCGGGTTTGGTAGCCTGACGGCGTCTGAAAGGGCCCTAACTTAGAATATTTTCGGGGCTCTGGCTTATACACTGGAGGGTATTTGTAGGGGCGGCTCCTGTGTTAGCCGGCCCTACAAATCGATTTTTAGGGGCGGTTCCTAATTTAGCCGCCCCTACAAATATTTTTCAATTTGTTTTAACCACTAATTTTGTAATTCATTCATATATAAAGAATATGTAAATTTATATATTAGTTTGTTTATTATTCTATATATATAAATATATGTATATATAAACAATTTTATTATATATATAGATATAATTTTATAGTTTCTTTACAAAAATAATATTTTAAAATTTTAAAATTTGAATTTCAAAATAACAAATAGAATTTCAGGACACTAAATGACCTCAAATGAAAATTTTGTAAACATCAAAGTTGTAGAACTCATCAAGATGTACAACTTATATTTTGGTCATCTTTTCATTTGACCAAATTTGAATAGTTCAAATTTTGAATTTCAATAAATGTCAACTTCAAATAAGATTTTTAACCTTAAGTGGTTTCAAATAAGAAAGTCATGAACATAAAAGTTGATGAACACATCACTATCTACAACTTTTATTTTGATTATATTTTTCATTTGACCAAATTTAAACAATTGAAATTTTGAATTTCAGTAAATGGCACCTTCAAACAAGATTTTAAAACCTTAAATGATTTCAACTATAAAAGTCGTGAACATAAAAATTGTTGAACTCATCACTGTCTACAACTTTTATTTTGGTCACTTCTTGTGACAAATTATTATTAAACATTGTTCACAAATTCATATATGACTCATAGTTTCATGAACTATACGAGAGACATATTGATTTGTGAACAATGTTTATTATCACTTTGTCAAATCAAGAAATGACCAAAATAAAAGTTGTAGATCTTGATGAGTTATACAACTTTGGTATTCATCACTTTTTTAGCTGAAATCATTTAATGGTTGAAAATCTCATTAGAACTTGTCATTTTTTAAAATTTGAAAATTTAAATTGCTCAAACTTTGTCAAATAAAAAGAATGACCAAATCAACATAGTAATTTGATAGGACATGATTTTAGAAAATTTTAGGAAACAAAATCATCACATTTGGAGTTAGTATGAAGGAGAAACACTAGTTACAAATTTTACACAGAGATTAAAAAGAAAAATCACAACTGTTTATAATGATCAATGATGAACAAGTGTGATTTCTCTTTTTAATCTGTGGCTGAAACTTGTAACTAGTTTTTCTCACTCATACTAACTCCAAATGTGATGGTTTTTTTCCTAAAATTTTCTAAAATCATACTTTATCATTTTAGTCTGGTCATCTATCTTTATCACTAATTTTGGATAATTTAAATTTTTTAATTTTAGAAAATGACAACTTCAAACTTGATTTTCAACCATTAAATGATTTCAGCTGTAAAGGTGATGAATACCAAAGTTGTATAACTCGTCAAGATCTCCAACTTATATTTTAGTCATATTTTCATTTGACCAAATTTGAACAGTTCAAATTTTAAATTTCAATAAATATCAATTTCAAATAAGATTTTGAAACCTTAAATGGTTTCAAATTTGACCAAAATTGAACAGTTGAAATTTTGAATTTCAATAAATGGCAACTTCAAACAAGATTTTGAAACCTTAAATGATTTCAACTATAAAAGTCGTGAACATAAAAGTTATTGAACTCATCACTATCTACAACTTTTATTTTGGTCACTTCTTCATGTGACAAAGTATTAGTAAACATTGTTCACAAATTCACATGACTCAGTTTCATGAACTATACGAGAGACATGTTGATTTGTGAACAATGTTTACTTTTACTTTGTCAGATAAAGAAATGACCAAAATAAAAGTTTTAGATCTTGATGAGTTATACAACTTTGGTATTCATCACTTTTTTAGCTGAAATTATTTAATGGTTGAAAATCTCGTTAGAACTTGTTATTTTTTAAAATTTGAAAATTTGAATTGCTCAAACTTTGTCAAATGAAAAGAATGACCAAATCAACATAGTAACTTGATAGGGAATGATTTTAGAAAATTTTAGGAAAAAATCATCAGATTTGGAGTTAGTGTGAGGGAGAAAAACTAGTTACAAATTTTACCTAGAAATTAAAAAGAAAAATCACAACTGTTTATGATGATAAATGATGAACAAGTGTGATTTATCTTTTCAATTTGTGGCTGGAACTTGTAACTAGTTTTTTTCCCTTATACTAACTCAAAATGTGATGGTTTTTTCTCTAAAATTTTCTAAAATCATGCTCTGTCATTTTAGTCTGGTCATCTATCTTTGTCACTAATTTTGGATAATTCAAATTTTCAATTTCAGAAAATGACAACTTCAAACCTGATTTTTAACCATTAAATGATTTCAGCTATAAAGGTGATGAAGACTAAAGTTGTATAACTCATCAAGATCTCCAACTTATATTTTGGTCTTCTCATTTGACCAAATTTGAACAGTTCAAATTTTGAATTTCAATAAATGTCAACTTCAAATAAGATTTTGAAACCATAAATGGTTTCAAATAAGAAACTCATGAACATAGAAGTTGTTGAACACATCACTATCTACAACTTTTATTTTGGTCATCTTTTCATTTGACCAAATTTGAACAGTTGACATTTTGAATTTCAATAAATGGCAACTTCAAACAAGATTTTAAAACCTTAAATGATTTCAACTATAAATCTATAGTTTCACACACATACATAAATATATAATCTCACACACATGCATAAATAAAGTCTTACAAATACACACACTTACACAAATACTCCACGTTTAACAACTAGCTAGCCCGCTGTAACGACTTTTCCCTTGACACCTTTTTGTTCCCATGGCAATATGTCTTTGGGCAGCTTCTTTTCCACAACATGGATCTTCTTAGGAAAGTCTGTGAATAGTGACATCTCATCGTAGTTGTTGTAAGCTTCAACATCATCCATGCCATCAACTCCAATAATGTGCTGCTTCCCGGAGGCAACCACGTGATTTGTCTTCTTCTTTGGGGAGAGGTTACTTTGTGGGTCAGGCATATAGAAAACTTGTGCGACACGTGAAGTGAGCACCCAAGGGTCATCTTGGTAGCCTAGATTCTTGAGGTCCAGGACTCTCAATCCGATCTCATTCAGTTGGTGTTGTTTGATCCAACGGCATCGAAACAGGGCCACCGTTATATCCCATCTATAGTCAAGTTCTCATATCTCTTCAATGATGCCAAAGTATTTGATCTTTCACCCCACTCCATCGAGAGCTTCTATTCGAAAGCCGCTGTTTTGGCTCACATATTTACTATCCTTTGCGTGGGTATAGTACGTATACCCATTGATGTCATAAGCATTCCAAGATGTCACTTGTCTCGATGGCCCCTCCGTCAACCTACTGATGGTAATAGAGTCTATGGTTTCTCCAGGCGGTATGTTTTGATCCTTCAACCATGTAGTTAGTCGTTGCTTGTGCTATTTCATGACCCAATCATTTGAACGACCATTTCTCTCCGCCATAATGATAGCCAAGTGTTCATCAATGTACGGTTGCATCAGTTGTGTACTCTACAAGACATTGTAATGAGCCCAACTCGCCTCTTTGTAATCATGGTCGATGAACACTTTTCTACCACTGGTGCCCTTCCTAGCCA
Organism: Miscanthus lutarioriparius; assembly: GCA_904845875.1. Lineage (NCBI taxonomy): Eukaryota > Viridiplantae > Streptophyta > Magnoliopsida > Poales > Poaceae > Miscanthus > Miscanthus lutarioriparius. The sequence continues at coordinate 34,425,428 of CAJGYO010000019.1, read as the reverse complement.
GCCTACCCTTGTGATGAGAATCAGGTTTATCAATCCCTTTCTATACTTTTAGGTACTCTTGACAGCACTCGATGACTTCTTCAATACTGTAACCCTCTATCATGGAGCCCTCTAGGTATGCTCGATTATGCACGTATCGACCTAGAACCAACATGAACCGCTCGTAGGACCACATTTCATGCAAGTAGCAAGGGCCCAGCGCCTATATCTGATGAACCATGTGAATCATGAGATGTGGCATTATATCAAAAAAAGCAGGAGGTAACACATCTCTAGTTGGTTTTGTGTCTCCACCACAAATTCAAGTATGTCACTCAGCTCTTGCTTGCCAATTGTCTTCTGTGAGATCTTTGAAAAGAAGTAGCACATGCGGGTGATGGCCATTTTCAAGAACTCTGGCTTTATAGCCCTGATTGCAATAGGTAGAAACATTGTCAGCATCACATGACAATCATGAGCCTTGCAGTGTGTTATTGACAAGTCCTTCATCGACACTAGCTTCTTCACATTCGCTGAAAATCCAGTCGGGACTTTGACCCCCCTTAGGAAAGTGCATATACGTCTCTTCTCGTCTGGTGTTAGGTTGAAGCACGCCACGGGCAGAGTGTATTTTCCATTAACCTCAGGTACCGGGTGAAGCTGTGGCATCACGTTTAGCTGCACCATGTCTTTCCGTGATTTCAGACCATCCTTTGACTTGCCTGTGTCCATCAAGGTAGCAATGAGACTCTCAAAGACATTCTTCTGCACGTGCATAGCATCAATGGCATGGGGGACCTTCAAGTCTGGCCAATAAGGCAGATATTGAAAGAAGATCGATTGTTTCTTGAAAGGTACTCCTTCGATAGGAGGTGTGCTTCTATCTCTGTTCGTCCCATCTGGATTCTTCTTTCCATAGACGATGCATATGTTTTTCACCATTCTATACACATGTTCTCCATTATGACGTCTCTCTGGAGGGAGTTCAATCTCTGGGGCGTTGTCATAAAATCTAAAGAACAATTTGTTGCGGTACTTGTGACTTGTCTTTAAGAAGCATCGGTTCTTTAGGTAAACTATCTTCTTGGATGCATCCAGGTACACCCATGTAGTACCATCCAAGCAAACCAAGCATCCCATCTTCCCTTTTATCTATCCAGACAAAGCAAACAACGCAGGATAATCATTGGTAGTAACAAATATTATTGCTCTACATATGAAGTCCTCCTTTCGGAATGCATCGTACATCGGCTCCCCATGCCTCCATAGCCTCTCCATTTCTTGCATCAAAGGCTCGAGGAACACGTCTATATCAATGCCTAGTTGTTTAGGGCCAGAAATAAGAATAGTGAGAAGAAGGTACTTTCTTTTCTGACACAACCACATTGGGATGTTGTACATGGTCAAGATCACTGGCCAAGTGTTGTGGTCGCTCATCCTCTCATTGAAGACATTCATTCCATCGGTACTCAAGCCAAACCGTACATTCCTTGGGTCATCGCTGAATTCTTTGTGCTTCTCTTCAAACCTTTGCCACTGACTACAATCAGTTGGGTGTGCAATCTTATCATCATCCACCTTGCGCTCATCATCCCACCATGTCATGAGTTCGGCTTCTTTAGGGTTTAGGAAGATACGTCTTAAGCGACAGGTACCATATTACTAAGGTATGAATTCTTCTCTGCTTTGCATCGTTGCCTAATGGAGTGTCCTCTAGGGGCTGAGATTCTTGTACCACCTTTTTTTACCCTTCTTATTCCTCTTCTTCCTCATGGAGGCTTCGTCCCCACCATAAAGGTCATTGTTCTTGTACTGGCTGGCCCCACACCGGGGACATTTATCTAGTGACTTGAACGTTTCGCCATGAAAAAGTATACAGTGGCTGGGGCATGCATGGATTTTTTTCAATCCCCATTGTCAATGGACTTATAACCTTCTTCGCTTGGTATGTGTTGGCGGGAACTGAGTTTGGTTGTGGCAGCACCCATGATAGGAGACACAATAGATCATTGAAACTACAGTCTAACCAGCCGTACTTAGCCTTTAGGATGAGTAGCTCAAGCACAAAACGTAGCAAAGTCCAATGTGTCGGACAGCCCTTTTCAACACCATACACAGTCTCCTTCGATGCTTTTGTCACCCTTTCTAAATTTTCTAAACCTTTCAGGCTCTTTAGTAAAATCTCTGGTCCAATGGCTCGAATCATGTCCTCCAAATCATTTTCATCCCCGACACGTGCTCCACCATCATTATTGGCACCACCTTCATCGTTACCATCCCAACCACCAGCTTCACCACCTTGTTCATTGCCAAACTCAGGATCCATTCATTCATCAAGCTCTGCTGAATATTGGGACAGGGATTCTAGGGTTTTGTCATCGTATTCCTCCTCATCCTCGTCGTTCACAATAACCGTTTCACCATGATAAATTCACACTATGTAGTCCTCAACGAATCCTCGCATAATCAAATGTGATCTGATGATAGTCACATCTGTCCATGCCATTCGGTTCTTGCAATCTTTAAGGGGACAAATAATTGTATCATTATTTTCTATCAACGTCGTTGTATGCTTCTTTGCGGCTTCAATAAATTTATCCACCTCTTCACAGAAACCTGCCTTGAACCTTAACGAACCATACATCCAAGAGTTTCTGTACTCCACCTTTTACAACAACAACAAAGCAAACATTAAAGGACTACTTATTCATATATATATAAATGAATCAAATTAATAATCACTTGAGAATAATTGTATATACTTTAGATATATATGAATATAAATCAAATATAATTACATGAAGCATACAAACACACCATGGTAGAGGAAAATTAATTAATGGCCCATTTATCCATAAATAATTAAAATACATATTTGTTGGTTATAATAAATAATTTCAAAGACAACAATTAGCAACAATTATATTTTACCCAATATCTTTCATGCAACCCCTAGTCTAATTTTATCAAACATAAATTTACAAAAACAAAATTAATAAAAAAAACAAAACCCTAGATCTAGATCTACATGCACATAAAACGTCCATAAAACTAACTAATTATTCACTAAAATTAAGAAACATGGACCAAAAAAGGGTATGATCTCGTTCCCCTACCTAATTTATCCTAATACATTCAAAACTTGGGTCTAATTTGCTTCATAAGTAGCTCAAGCACCACAGAAGAGAGAGAAAAGCAAAACTCTAATTACTCACTAACCAACCATTAAAACTTCAAAAAAGTGTAGAATAGCATTTTCTTACCTTCTACAACATCTCCACCAAAGGATTTGAGACCAAAACCTTCCCCCTAGTAGAGCAATTTTTGGGAGGTGCCCAAGGCCTCCCCACCTTTCTTTCATGGGTTGAAGTGAGTGACCTGAGGAGGAAGAAGGTGCTGCAATTTTTTTATATGTGGGTCATTTGTAGGGGCGGCTGGTGATTGAGCCGCCCCTACAAATCGCAGGTATTTATACGCGGGGCATTTGTAGGGGCGGGTCAATCACCAGCCGCCTCTAGGGGCAGCTGGTGATTGAGCCGCTCCTACAAATCTGACTCATTTGTGGGGGCGTCTCGTATCACCAGCCACCCCTGTTGTTCTATTTGTAGGGGTGGCTAGTCTCGTGGGTCCCGAGCGCGCTACTGTAGGGGTGGCTCCATCACCAGCCACCCCTACAAAAAATTTATCCCGTTGCTACAAACCGTTTTTCACGTAGTGTAGGTTATTTGGAATACTGTAAATTATTGGATTTAACGGTATTGTTTTTACATTATGAAGCGATATGCCCTAAAAAAAGGAGGCAGATGACTTTGTCAACCTTGGCATCTATCGTATCAGGTTTTCGGAGATAATCGTAGTGATAGGACGTATATGCGTATATTGAAGATTAACTGTATGTGTATGTATTTAAGAGTACCTTTGCTTGTACTGTTATTTAAAGAATTGTGTGCGTACAACGGATCCTGAAATATTTACAAGTGAGTTAAATATACCAGGAGTCCTCGAACTTGTAAGTGTGTGTCACATAGGCGTCTAAACTTTGAAAATGCATTTTTGGCCCCTTAAACTTGTTAAGTGGTACACATAGGCCCTTGAACTTTGAAAATGCATTTCTGACCCTCTAAACTAGTTAAGTGGTACACCACATGTCCATACTTGTCACACGGGCAATTTTTTTTAACGCGGCGCTGCTACGTGGCGAAAAAATATGCACCAAACCCCTTGAAGCCAATCCGCGTCGCCGTCATTGGTGTGGGATCTGCCTCCGCACAGAGGTGCTCGCCGTTAGGAAGGACAACGAGGGGAGCATCAGCGGCTGGAGGGTGAGGTGGCATTGTGGCGCGTCGCAAAAAGCATGACCCTAGGCGCTGGTGATGCTTCTCCTAGTCGTAGGCTAGACCACGTGCGGCGGAGCCACGTGCATGTGGTTTGGCTTGCGACAAGGAGAAGCATCGCCGGCAGCTAGGGTCGTGCTTTCTGCGACACGCCACGGCGCCACCTCACCCTTGAGCCGCTGATGCTCCCCTCGTTGTCCTTCCTAATGGCGAGCACCTCTGTGCGAAGGCGGCTCCCGCATTGATGACGGCGACGCGGATTGGGTTTCAGGTGGTTTGGTGAATACTTTTTTACCACGTCACCAAAAAATACCCATGTGGCAAGTATGGGCCTATGGTATACCACTTAGCAACTTTAGGGGGCCAGAAATATATTTTCAAAGTTCAGAGACCCATGTGTATCACTTAACAAGTTTAGGGGGGGCATAAATGTATTTTCAAAGTTCAGAGGCTTATGTGACATACGCTTACAAGTTTCAGAGCCCCGGTGCATTTAACTCTTTACGAGTATATATCTTAGTTCAGGCGATGCGTTGGGTGTTGATCTGCTTGATTTTATGTGCTCCAGCAGGCTCTCTCTAGTATCGCATCTATTTTGAATTTGGATCCGTGAACTGTCGCCTGAAAATAAATCATATTTCAGCTGAAATATAGCAGATCCCTTTTTATCGATCAATATTTGGACCACACTTATTCGTTAGCTTTCATTTCTTTTTTTCTGAAAATTTGGCACGAGGTTAACTTCACGTTTGACAATCTTGCTACAGTATTTTTGAACCAGTTATGTTTGTCCTACCCGGACGGAAACACAACTGTTGAAACCCAGACCTATTTGAACTGTAGCAATTGAACAAGTGCACTGTACGTGCACATACCTCTACCGAGGTAGTACTCCTAATTCACAGTATTAAAATGGCAAATGCACATTTACTGGTTCCACGTTTAACTTTGATCGGTGCTTCGACCCACTTTCCTAACAAGGGTAGAAAACTCGATTACTACGAGTACATGTCACTGCACGCGCAAATACTGAAGTGATTGGTGTCAGAGACCAACGTGCAGCCACGTCAAGCACAGTACCCTAGCGATAAACCCCTGCTCCGTCCTCGGCTATATAAACCTCACCTGGCCACGCCATGGCGTGGCAGATCATCAAGATCCGATCGGGAACTATCGGCGTGTCCAGCCGGCTGTTCCGTCACTCACGAAATCATCGTTCACATCCTGTCAGAACAGTATTTTTTTCTCATAATAATAAGTCGGAACAGTATTTTTCAGTCCTGCCGAACAGGCCCTGTACTACTATAGAAAGCATGGCAAGAGCAGCAGCTCACCAAACCACTAGCCACGCCGACGACGGCAGCCCAGAATGGAGCGTGGCCCCGGCCGCCGCGGCGGAACACGAGAACACCAAAATCAGCAGCCGCCGGGCATGCTGCGCGCCGGCATTGGTGGCGCGTCGTCTCTTCTCGTGGCTGGTGGCGCTGATGCACGGCATGGTCAGCATCGCCACGACGGCGTGCCTGTGGCTGTTCTCGTTGGCGGCCGCGGCGCGGGACAGGGTGGTGGGCGTCGCTAGGATGGCGTGGAGGATCGGCGCCGACGACCCTCGGAAGGTGGCGCACGGGTTCAAGATGGCGCTCGCGCTCACCCTGTGCTCTGTATTCTACTACGTCCAGCCGCTCTACGACTTCACCGGCCAGAATGCCATGTGGGCCGTCCTGACGGTTGTCTTCGAGTACACAGTTGGTAATAACCACTAGCTAGCAACAGCCACTAGCTAATTAAGCCCCATACTCGATCGACTTCAGATCGATCACTGTATTTCATATTTGAGCCTGTTCGCTGGTTGGTCTAGGTTGATCACGGCTGGTGCTGATTTGTTATGAGAGAAAAATATCGTTGGCTAGCTGATAAGTCCTGGCTGAAACCAACAAGCGAACATACTGTTTATTTCTGCTGCGTCTCTATCTATACAGGTGTCTGCTTGTACAAAGGGCTGAACAGAGCCATGGCAACGGTGACCGGCGCCGTGCTGGCCTCGGCGTGCAGCGGATCGCCAGCAAGTCCGGCAAGGAGTTGGAGCCCTTCATCCTCAGTGGCTCTCTATTTGTTTTCGGTAAGTGCGTTGTTAAATCGATCGATTAACCATATGTAGCTAGCTGTTGGAATGAGCTTGACGATACTGGCCTAACTAACAATTGTTGCGACGTGTATGCACGCAGCCGCCGCGGTCACCTATTCCAGGTTTCTGCCCAAGATGAAAGCCCGCTTCGACTACGGCGTCGCCATCTTCATCCTCACGTACACGCTCGTCGCGGTGGGAGGGTACCGCGTCAACGAGGTTGCCTTCATGGCACAGCACCGGCTGACGACCATCGCCATCGGCAGCGGCGGAGCCAGGATTTATACTCAGGGGGGACCGGCCGTCAGGAATTATACTTAGGGGGGCCGGCTCGATCTTTTTCATTGCGATAATTTTATTATCTAGTTGTGTTTTATATAATTATATTATCTAGAAGATATTAATAGGTATATATGACCAGAATTTTATATAATCTCTCTCTTAATATAAATAAAAAATATTAAGTCATACTACTATTTTTTTTGTTGTTGTGAAACATTGGGGGGGGGGGGGGGGGCGCCATGGTCCTGCCCCCCCCCCCTTTGCTCCGCCAGTGGCCATCGGGCGCCGTGATCTGCTTCGCCGTCTGTGCGCTCGTCTTCCCCGTCTGGCGGGGCAGGAGCTCCACGACCAGGTCGCCCGCAACATGGACAAGCTGGCTGCCGCCGTCGAGAGCTGCGTAGAGGACTACTTCTCGGTGGCTGCAGCCGGTGTCGACGTCGCCGCAGCAGCAGCTCCGAAGCCGGCGCTGTCGGACAAGTCACATGGATATAAGGCAGTGCTGAACGCCAAGGCCTCGGAGGACTCACTGGCCAACCTGGCGACGTGGGAACCCGCACACGGCAAGTTCGGTTTCCGCCACCCGTACCATCTGTACCAGAAGGTCGGCGCAGCGATGCGCTCCTGTGCCTACTGCGTCGACGCCCTCGCTGCCTGCGTCGGCTCAGAGGCCCAAACGCCAGCGCACGTCAAGAAGCACCTCGCCGGCGCCTCCGCCGCTCTAGGCCGCCATTGCTCCGTCGGGCTCCGTTGCCTCGATGACGCGGTCCGGCCGCCTCGCCCTCGTCGTAGGGGATATGAACGCCGCCGCGCAGGAGCTGTGGGACGAGCTGAGGTGCCTCGCGCCGCTACTGGAGCTAGACGAGTCCACAGACACAGAGCGGGAGCAGAACATTACAACGGCACCGGCACCGGCGCCGCCCCTCATCGAGGCGCTGCCCCTGTTCACAGCGGCCTCCCTCCTGTTGGAGATCTGCACGAGGGCGGAGGGCGTTGTTAGCGCCGTCGACAACCTGGCCATCACAGCGAGGTTCAAGAAGGCTGACCACGACGAGGAGACCACACATTACGTCGAGGCGGCCGTGCCCACAACCATGAGCACCATCCTCACCGCAGACGCGCCGCAAGAGACACACCCTAGGGTTGCGGTCGACCACGGGAAGACGGAGACGCCAACGGACGTGAGCTCCGCCGACCAAACGCCTCGGGACCAGGTCGACGAGCTCCTCAAGGTGCTCATGCGACGGCGGAGCACCAAGGTGTCCCCGAAGCCGCCGCTGGACTTCGAGGTCCACGCACCCAGCCCAAGGAGCCGGTCCATGGAACTCACTGTCACGGGCCATGCGCAGGTCGCGCCCAGTCCGAGGCACCGCTCCGTCGAGCTCACCAGCCACCCGCCAGTCGCGCCCAGTCCGAGGAACCGGTCGGTGGACTCTGCCATTCATGGACCTGTCCTGCCAAGCCCCAGGAACCGGTCCATGGATTTCGGCAACCATGGGCCTGTCTTGCCTAGTCCTAGGCATCGCTCCATACTTGGGATGGCCTGATTCAAGGAGAGAGAGAGAGAGAGAGAGAGAAAGAGAATCAAGCTTCTTGTATGTACCCGGCCGTCATCCGAAAGGTAAAGATGTTGCTAAGATGAAGTGAAGTGCCGGCTGGATAGAATGATACGACTGTGGTCTTGATCCTATAAAGCGCAGAACCCTGATAATCTGAAGCATTTGAGGTCAATTAGTCTTTGTATTGTGTTATACAGAATTATTCGAAGGTGCTTTCGAACCGCCCCAAAGCTATATTGCCGGAGATTATTTCTTTGAATTAGAGTGCTTTTGTCCTGGTGTTTGATCATCGATAATGTCCTCTCCTTGCTTATGACCTTACGTACTTCCTGCAAAATAAAAGAAGGATAGACAGTTTGGCTGGTTGGATATGAGTAAAGCTTACAATCGAGTTGAATGGAAATTTCGAAGAATGTAGCTTAATGGGCTTTTGTCGAACTGAGGTGGGCGTGACAATGAATTTAGGCAAGGATGAGCTTATAGATAACATAATCCCTGAACGTGGCTGTTGACGCCGGATGGGGCTTCAGATCACACAACAATAAGGGATAGCACGCCTGCGGTCGACACACGACCTTGATCACATCAAGAACGTAATGGGATCGACGGAACCGATCTAGAAACTAGTCATGCCGATGTTAAACCCGTTCTTCACCTAGTAGACTCCCTAACGCCTCCGGGAAAAACCTGTCAGGGAGGAGCACGTGAAGGTTATCCTAGGGTCGGCAAGGTTACCTAGAACGCCGTCAAATCTTACCGAGAGACGTGACAACAACAAGGTAGAGCGAGGAAGAGGTAAAAGGGTTGTAGCAGATGTATTTTGACGATTGGAAGTTGGGATCCTCAATCGGTCGTGATTTTCTCATATATATAGAGGGGTGGTCTTATCCTAGTCAGAAATAAGCCCAAAACACGTTCTCTAAGTTTCTCACGTCCAAAGTAGGTCCAAAACTGATTTGAATACCAAATCTACTCTAATCGCAAGAAAAGTTGGCTGAGTCAACCCCAAAGTCGGCTGAGCCGATTTTATCGGGCGCGGGCGCTGTGGCTCGGCTGGTAATAGAGAGGAGCCAGCTTAGCTGGCTAAGACGATTTGGCGAGCCGACCAAGCTGACTCTAGTAGGCCAGACGTGGTTTCCTTCTGTTTTGCTTGTTTCTCTTGCTACTTGATGCGCCAATTAATTTCCAACGTGTCCCTGATGCTAAGAACTTGTTGATGATGTCCATGTTCCATGCTGAGATATTTTTTAGTGTCAACATATGTCCCTCTATTTTTAGGTGAATGAAACATGAACATGAAAACACAATTAAAGCACTAAATAGCAATGATACCCAACTCATCGGCTATCTAGCATCTAAGGGTGATGTATATATCGACCATATTTGTTCTAAGGACGATACATATATCGGCCATTATTTGAAAAGCATTCTAGGCTTCTTGCCAAACACTTAGAAAATACTTCTTCACATACCTTTGGTTGATTGCTCTAGGGAGACTATCAACTTGCAACATCACCATCATATATGAATTCGCAAATATCACTTTGATCACTCTATAATTAAGGACCCTCCTGTAACACCCTTGTGTTAAGCTTGCACTTTGCACTTGCATTTGCATGAGCATAAGCATCACCCATTCATTCATGAACATTAGCATATGAAATTTCATTTCATTCACTCTATGTTATCACATGAGATGCTTAATTATACATGTATATGACTTATGGTCATGCTTGGTTAATACAAGTGAGTGTTGTTTGGACACTAAAACACCTTAGACACACTTAGGATGGAAAATGGAACCAAGTTTATATTCATGAGTTGGTCCAAAAATGGAACGTGTGGCGAGAATAATAAGTAATAAGATTGGTGGTGTCATGTTGTGTAAATGAATTGTTGTGCCTCTGTTTTATTGTATGAATTTTTAAATTCTCTCTAGTAAATTCAGTTTGGCATGATTACGCATTTCTTCTGCAATCTCTTGGCATCATCTAGTAATTACTTATTGATGCAATTTTGCAGATGAGTCACACTCATACTGGGGCTGGTACCAGTCAAGGTGGTAATGATGGCGACCTACCACCGTCGTCGCCGCCCACCGCAAATGAGTTCTTCACGCAGTTCTTGGGAAACCAATGAGCAATGGAGGAGACACTACGCCATATTGCGCAGAACATGGCCCGTGCCCGCCAGAAGAATCAGGGTTCGGAGCCAAATCAATACAACACATTCAAGGACTTCTTGGACACAAAGCCTCCCATCTTTAAAGAGATAGAAGAACCATTTTAGGCTGATGAATGGTTGAACACCATTGAATAGAAATTCCGTCTTTTGAGGGTCACCGAGCGAATGAAGGCCGAGTATGCTTTGCACCAGTTACAGGGACCTGCAGGTATTTGGTGGACTCACTATTTGTCTACCCTACCTACTGGTGCTAATGTTACTTGGGAGCAGTTCAAGACAGCCTTCAGGGGACACCATATACCCCCAGGGCTCATAAGGATGAAAGCAGCCGAGTTTATAAAGCTAACACAGGGGACAAAACCCTCACTGAGTATATGCATGTCTTTAACAACTTGTCAAGGTATGCCTCAGAATTTATGAACACCGAGGAGAAAAAGATAGAGAGCTTCAAGCATGGGCTTGGCACCAAATTGATGAAGACCATGGCCAATTCTAGGTGGGCAACCTATAATAAATTTGTCAGTGATGCTCTCACCCAAGAAAATCAGAACAACTTGTGTGGCAGAACCGTCCGAAATAGCACGCTTCTGGAGGTGCTCATCTTCCACCAGACACTAAGCACCCCGAAAGTAAGCTACATCGGACGGTTCCTTCGAGCACACCCCCAAGGGAGAACTCGAATAACCCACGTTTTTCCTCCAGGATCCAATAATGAGAACGAGTTTACAATACTTAGTCCATTTCATACAATAAGAGTTCTTAGAAATACATTATTACAATACCAAGTTCAGAGTGCGGAATTAAAATAAACAGCTAACGATAAGATACAAGGATCTCTCTGTGCCCACCAGAAGAATCCTCCACACAACAGCTACTCCTCAAGCTGCACCTGCAACAGGGGTAAATAAACCCTGAGTACACAATGTACTCGCAAGACTTACCCGACTAGTGGGAATAATTTCTCGACTCCAAATAATATGATAGGCTTTGTGGTTTGCTGGGTTTCCTTTTTGCAAAAAACATTACTAGTAGTGAATCCTTATGTATGTTTCTTATTAGCAGTCTTGATTAGTTTGTGAGCTAACCATTTTATGTAAGCACCTGTTCTATTTTCAAGCAAGAGTTGAGCAATCAGATCCATTTCACCATCTTTCATCTTTCAGTTCTTACTACGGTGCTAGATCGTAGACAAGTCATACCATATTACACGGTGATTCATGAAACAATGTAGCCCAGCTGGGTACCCCAAAACACATGCCCCGCTTGTACCCCATGCACAAACAAGACCAACCCATCACTCTCCTATCAAGGGGTCCAGGTCTCCGTCCAAACTTGGACTCCAAGCCCCCACACCTGAGTCCCAGACTCAGTGTGGTGCTTAGACCTCCACCATCCCCGCCTCCAATTAGTCGGTCCAAAAAGAGCCAGAACCCACGACAAGAGAGCAACGAGTTTTCCCGCTCCCATAAGCAAGTATGTGCTCAGGATAATAGGTCTGTGGCCTAACTAGAATCCAATGTAACAGCCGGTCCTTAACCGACACGGATAGGGAAAATAGTGTAACCAAGTGTCGGTGTTTCGTACAAGCACCGACAAGTAAATTTATAGTAATGCGCGTTAGGCTCGGATGGTGCGCTAAAGGACACAAGATTTATACTGGTTCGGGCTGAATATCCCTACGTCCAGTTTGTTGCTGCTCGTATTATTAGCACCATGAATGGTTCATAGTAGGGGATACAAACGATCGAGAGAGGGACAGGTCCCAAGTCTCTGATGGAAGGGTCGAAAGGAAGCCAAGAGCTCGGTGGCAGCTTGTCTAGGCATGTCTGTTGCGTTGTTCTTTTTTTTCCTTCTAGCTGGAGGAAGCGCATCCCCTTTTATAGATGAAGGGGATGGCCTTACAAGGGTCAGGGCTTAGGATCCATGTTCTACCTAGCCTCCTTACCCATTCTGATGGGTGCGAAAGGAAGATAAGCGCCTACAATAATGTCGATGCTTCTGTAGAATGTCAGGATGGTTACAGAATAGTGCCCTGCGCAGGGTATGGGCTGGAGTACAGTGGTTTTGACTTATGAACCTCGCCCAGCCTTGCTCCGCATGCCTTCTGGCTCTATGAGTCTCTGTCGGAGGGACGCGGAGTCGAGGTCTGGAGTAGCGCTATGGGCAAGGTCCTGCGATTTGGTGGACCCGAGGGGTCGGGAAGCGGGCGCCGCTCCCTTGGGTCCATAATGTGGTGACGGCATGTCCGTCATTCGTGGAGATTACAAATCCTTTTTTGGAGTGTAGTGGTTGTCGTGTATCTTCATCGGGTCCCGTGTCCCAGAGCTGAAGGTGGCGCCTATAACTCTACAGGGCGAGGAGTACGCGCCTGCAATACCTTTTGGGCTCTGCGGCGCCCAAGAGGGTCTAAAGCACCTGTCTAGTCGTTCCCTATCAGTACCTTTCCTACCGGGGCACAGGGTATGGTCCTTGAAGCCGTGGTTGACACGAACGTCTTGTCTTGCACTATACCCATCATCATGAGGGAACGGGAGAGAAGTTATTAGGTAAGATAAAACCAGCCTTTGGACATCGAATGGGGCGAGGTTCGTCCTCGGTCGTCGGGCGAGGCAGAGCCCAGTCCTTATCCCTTGGGCGTGACCGAACCCACCCCTCGGGGGTCGGGCGAGGCGAAGTGTATCCCTCGGCCCTCGGGCAAGGCGGAGACTAGCCTTCAGCCCTCGGGTGAGGCGGGGCTGGCCCAAAGGCGTTGGGCAAGATGGAGGCCAGCCCTTTGCCCTCGGGCGAGGCGGGGCTGGACCAAAGGCGTCAGGTGAGACGGAGGCCAGCCCTTTGCCCTCGGGCGAGGCGGGGCTAGCCCAAAGGCGTCGGGCGAGATGGAGGCCAGCCCTTTGCCCTCGGGCGAGGCGAGGCTGGCCCAAAGGCGTCGGGCGAGACGGAGGCCAGCCCTTTGCCCTCAGGGCCCTTTGCCCTCGGGTGAGGCGGGGTTGGTCCAAAGGCATCGGGCGAGACAGAACCTATCTTTCATCATTCGGGCAAGGAACGCAGCGGCGCCCTTGTCCGTCTAGAAGTTTTTAACGTTCGATGGTTATTGGTTCCACCTTCTGGGGTACCTTGGTATTAGGTCCCCGACAGTAGCCGCCGAGCCTCCAGGTGATTCGGATAGAACCTCCTGGGGGGGTTGTATCGGACCCTTCGCGGGTAAGTCTGAAGGACTTGGTTTTTTTGTCAACTGGATATTTTTTTCGAAGGGGTCATGGTATCCCGTTTGCGGGGATCTCATTCAGGGATGACCTAACTGGGGCTTGACCATGGATCGAGACCCCAATAATGCCTGCGCCCTTGATTTCGGATCGTTCGTGGACCCGCCCTCAGTTGGGCCGGCCGCCAAGCTTCTGGGCCCTAGGTGGGCCAAAATAGAAAAAATCTTCGTGACCTGCCTTCCCTAGGTGGGAAGAGAGTCCAGATTCGCCTAGGGAAGGCGAACCGTCCCCTGTGATTCTCGATGGGAAAGGATAGGGACTGCGGGCGCGTGTCCCACGATGTGACACGGCGGTGCGCGTGGCAGGCCCGGAGATCGAGGCGGACGGTTGCCCTTCTCGCGCCCGTCGCCCCTATAAAACCACGGGGTTCGCCCCAAGGTTCCGTATTTCGCCCCCTTGCCTTTGCGTCTGAGCCATCCACCGCCAATCGCCCTAGCCTCCTACGCTCGCACTGCCACCGTCGACCGGCTTGTGTCCGTGTTGCAGCCGGCGTCAAGGTTGCGCCTATCCTGTAGCCACCGTCGAGCTTGCGCCCACCTTCTCCCCAATCGCTTTAATGGAGTTGTGGGGCAGATCTAGCATCACCTCTCGGCGTTTGGAGGGCCTCGTCCACCGTGGCCTTCTCCGTCCATTGTCTGCCATCCAGGAGTGGCTGATACCTGGTGATGAGGGTGAGCCGGTGCCGCCCGAAGGGTATGTCGTATCTTTCGCCATCTTTCATGAGCGGGGATTTGCAGTACCTGCGCATAGATTCCTTCGGGGGCTGCTGGATTATTATGAGGTGGAGCTACAGCATCTTACTCCCAACGGGGTTCAGCATATGGCGGTGTTTGTTGCCCTGTGTGAGGGTTTCTTGGGGATCGATCCCCACTTTGATTTATGGCGGTATTTCTTTACCGTCAGTTTGTCGAAGAGGAGGATTGGGGGGAAGGATGTGAGCGTGCCAATGGGATGCGCCAGTGTTCACCTGCGCCATACCCGGTCGAGGGGTTACCCGCTCATGCGTCTAGCGACGTCTAACAAGGGATGACACTCGCAGTGGTTTTATGTCAGGGATGATGTGAGTGCCCCCCTGCTGAGGTACACCGGGCGCCTTATCGAAGAGGCTCCAAGGTCGTGGGGCTGGGGCGTCCTGTCCAAAGACAAGAAACACCTTTCCGACCTTCTTTCTGCCCTCCAAGCTCTAAAGGAACGGGGCATAAAGGGGACGGGAATTATCGGTGCTTATCATGCGAGGAGGGTGGCGCCGCTGATGATGCGCACGCTTCCCCTGCACCGGATGATGCCCGGGATATCGTTCGAGGGGATGGTGCTTGTTGACGAGGCGCTCCCCTTCTCGGAAGTGGCGCATCGCATAAAGGAGGCAACGGAGCCGACGAAGGATTCCAAAGGTGGGGTCCTCGACATTGTGTATCCGGTGCCCGGACATCCCCCAATACGGCCGGAGCCTGGGTTCTTCGAATTCATAAGCCTTCTTCTCCCGTGCTCTTTCTTTTTCCTGAATCTTCATCTTTTTTGATACTTGCTTTTGCGACGTTGGGGCTAGCCGGGGAGGCTAGTCTTCAAAGACAGTCCAGTTCCGCAGCCAAAGGACAAGGCCGTGGTGGCGGCGAATCGCCTCGTGGCTGAGCGGGACAAGAAGGCAAGGGAGCAGATGAAGAAGGAGAAACGACTGAAGCAGGAAGCACGGGATCAGGGAGAGGACGTGAGCAGTGATGATGACGATGACGACGATGATGATGACGACGAGGTACTCGTCGACGTGGATTGGGGTGTCCTAGAGGACGAGGACATGCTGACAAGTGCCCGCCCGCCCGTGTAGGGACCCCTCCCATTCCACGCGGAGGGAAGTGAGTCGGTGAGGTCAGTGGAGGCCAGAGAGTCCGCTGCTTCGCACGGTGTGCCGGCCGAGGATCGGTGGTTGGGGGAAAGCGGGTTTGCCACCATCGACCCTGAGGTGATGGTCGAGAGGGGCGGTGCTGGTGCCACGCCCCATCAGACGATGGAGGGGAGTGGCTCTGGTGCCGCGCCCCACGAGGTGGTGGAGATGAGCCCCCCTGCCTCGGAGCAGGGGGCAGGCTCGAAACGGTCCCGCCCAGACGAGTCGGGGCAAGGATCTGGGGATCCGTCCCCAAAATGCTTCCGCCGGCTGAGGGCGTCAGCGTAAGCTGCTGATTCCCCTGTTTTCATCCTTTTTCCATTTCTATTTTGACCTAATGGCTATTACCTTTATGTAGGTTCTTGCGGACGGGTCACCCCCTGGGGCTGGCACCCAAAAAGAGCCTCGCCATTCAGGCGGGACGAATGGCGCTGCTCGGCGTCGCCCCTGTTTCGGGCAGGAGCGGTGCCGATGTTGGGGCTATGTTGACCGATCTGACGGCGCCTGTGGTGGCGCTCGTGCTCTCGTTGGTTGCAGAGCAGAGCCAGGCTCAGCCGAACACCGCCATGGTGGTGCTTGAGGGCGCAGTACAGTCCGCGCCACCAGAGGCCCAGGTGGATCCGCCCATGACGCTTGAAGCTGCCCACGTGGAGGAGGGTCCAGTTGGAGGGTCCTCGAGCGTGGCGGTGGTGCCACATAGGGTCAGAAGGGAGCCGCCCCCGGCCCCTTTGTTGGGAGGAAGCCGCTCTCCCGTGCGGGGGGAGCCGCCGCTCCAGTGGATGGCCACCCAGGATCCGATGTTGGCTATTTTCTCGCTCGATGATCATGCCGAGAGCATGGAGCGGGAGAGTCTTGACGTCGGGATTTTGACCATGCTGGATGCCCTGGAGTAGGCCAAAGGAGCCCTGCGTGAAATCGTTGTTCCTACTACCCAGGTACTCACTTGGTTTTCTTCTTTCTTCGCATGTTTTTGTGTTTTCGTATTTCTGATACTTGTCTTCTTCCTCTTTAGACTCTTGTTGCTCGGCCGGAATAAATCCCGATTCCTCCATGAGCAGAAGGCGGAGTGGGATCGCCTTTCCAAGGAGGCCCGGCTGCGAGCAGATATGGCCGCACATCTTGCTGCTGCCCAGGAGCGGGAGTCCCAGGCGCATGAGGATGTGGAGGAGGCCCACGGGATGTTTGAGGATTTGTTGGTGAGGTCAAAGCTAAATGAGTAGGAGATCGCCAGGCTCTGAAAGGAGCGAGACGAGCTGCTGCAGAGGAAAGCCGCGGCCGATGAGAAGGCCGGTGAGGTCCTGAAGGAGCTGGAGATGGAGCGGGACCTCAGATGGAAGGCCGAGAGTAGGGCCATGTCCCTTCAGCAGAAGGTGGATGAGGACGTCGAGGTAGTCCGTTCCCTCCGGGCGGATCTCGGTGACGCGGTGAGCCGAAGGTTGAGCGTCGAAAACGTCTCTGTTAAGCTGGAAAAGGAGCTTGGCCATGTACGAAGGACCCTTTAGACTGAGAGCGATGAGCACGATCATTTGCAAGCTACGGTCGGGGTGGTCCTTGATGCCCTGAAGGTGGTGGAGCCGGTGGAGACCAGCCCGCTTGCGGCTCGTGCCGCAGGTATCACGGCTCGGGTGGGCCAACTTGAGGAGAGTTCTTTTCACGCCGGGATTACTCAGGCCTTCACCGTTGCCCATGCTCATTACGAGAAGGAGATCAACCTGAAGGTGATGAGCGAAGGTTTCCCGCCTACCTATGAGGATGATGAGCTAGAGGCGATTGAGAAGGTGGTGGCTCCCCTTGCGAAGAACCTAGCGGATAGTCTGAAAGAAATGGTTCTCCCTTCGCGGGAGTAGTTAGTCGAATAATTTTGAGCACAACTTATATGTAATATGTGAACAAGTGTCGGTATTTTCGAGTCTGGATGCAGTTTCATGATTTTGCTTAATAATTTTGTTTTGTTTGATTTTTTGCGATCTTACCAATCTGTTCCCCCGAATCTTGCCGCTGGTCTTGATGCGAGGAGATTGTTTCGAAGAAAGGAAGGGAGGTAGTCGTACCTTCACCAACCCCCGAGTAAGGTCCGACCCCTTGCATTTGCTGGGGTCGGGTTTACTAGAGACCGGAACGTTTGGATGGAATCCCATTCCGTGGTTTTTGTGATAGGTTCGGCGAAGTCCTTGGATGTCATTGCAATATTCCCCACCCTGTCTTCCAACAGAATTCCCCAAATGGGGACTCTATGGGCTCGGCAAGGTAGGGCCTTCGAACCTGTGTCCCTATATTGAGTGGCTCGAGCCCCCGGGCCTTATCAGGGTCTGATAGGGGTCGGCCGTAATTTGCGTGTTACCCCGTCCTCGATTTTCGCAATCGGAGGGGCTGAGTAAACGACACTTGCCTCGATGGCTCGAGTATCGCGCTCAATGAGCTCGCTAACGGGTATGTTCGTGTGGAATCCGGGTCCATCATTTGCTGATTGGGTCAGAAGAGCCCTCTGGTGGCACTTCACAACTTCTTAACCCGCCTCCCGGCAGATGCCCGAGCCATTCGATAGGCTCAGGCGGCCCGATGGCCTCTCCTCGATGGAGATTCTGTGGGTTTGGCTCGGGGTTAGAATCGAACGAGAAAAGTTTGAGATGTCCCTGTTCGTTTTCGAGTGGGGTCGGGCAAGGCCGCTGGGGCTCGTCTCAGTTATTTCTCCCTAGCTCTGTTCGGTACGAGGCGGCCTCGAGCCCTTCGCGGGCCGGCCTTCGAACCTCGGCCTGCTGTCACCTATATCGAATTAGGTGACGGCTGTTTCGTGACGCGACATGAAGCATTGGGATGCAATGTTTTGCATATGTAATGTTTGAATGCATAATTTAATCGAAATAAAGGTGGGTCAGTAACGTTACCTTGGTTTTTGTGCCCTCCGACCCTTTCCATGGTTTAAGCCATAACAAACTAGGACTGCGGGTGAAATAATGCTAATCGCGCTGGTGAGCAAAGGGGTCGTAGCCACTGGGGCCTGGGACTCCCGCAGTCCTACCAGTTATAGTCAGAATTTATTCTCGAAATCTTAGTTCTTACGAGAAGAACGGAAAATTTAGAGAATGTTTGTAAATATAACACAGGAAGTTTTTGCAAGCGTACTACTTGTATTACTTATGTCAGCCCCCAAGTGAGATCTGACCCCTCGCGCTTTGCAGGGGTCGGAAGTCACTAAGGATTGAGGTTTTGTAATGACAAAAACTGATAAGGAAGAGTATGCGCTTATTTAAGGGTAAAAACGACGTAGCTGCTCAATGCTCCAGGCGTTGTTGAAGACCTTGCCGTCGATGGTTTTCAACCTGTAGGCGCCCGAGTGAAGTACTTCTGCGACCACGTAGGGCCCCTCCCAGGGCGGTGATTGAGTTTGTGGCGGTCCTTGTTGCTCTGCACAAGGCAGAGGACGAGGTCCCCAACATTCAAAGATCGACCCCGTACCCGTCGGCTGTGGTACCGCCGCAACGCCTGCTGGTACTTAGCTGAACGGAGGAGGGCGATGTCGCGGATTTCATCTAGCTGGTCCATGGCGTCTTGGTGGGATGCCTCGGCCCCCTGTTCGTCGTATGCTTTGATTCTTGGTGCTCCGTAGTCAAGGTCCGTTGGGAGGACGACCTCGGAACCGTAGACCATGAAGAAGGGTGTGTAGCCAGTGGCTCGGCTAGGAGTTGTCCTCAGGCTCTAGAGTACGGCCGGAAGCTCAGTGAGCCAGCGCGCGCCGAATTTGTTCAACCGGTTGAAAATTCTCGGCTTAAGGCCTTGCAGGAGCATGCCGTTTGCGCGCTCGACCTGCCCGTTTGTCCGAGGGTGCGCGACGGCTGCCTAATCGATCTGGATGTGTTGTTCATCACAGAATCGAATGAATTTCCTACCGGTGAACTACGTGCCGTTGTCTGTGATGATGGAGTTCGGTACTCCAAAGCGATGGATGATGTCGAGGAAGAATAGCACAGCTTGCTCGGATTTGATCGTGGATATTGGTCGAGCTTCAATCCATTTTGTAAACTTGTCTATGGTGACAAGCAGGTGGGTGAAGCCCTCGGGCACCTTTTTGAGTGGCCTAACCAGGTCGAGCCCCCAGACCACGAAGGGCCACAGATGGGGATCATCTAGAGTGCCTGGGCCGGGAGGTGAGTTTGCCGAGCGTAGTACTGACACCCTTCGTAGGTGCGTACAATTTGCTCGGCATCGGCTACTGCGGTGGGCCAGTAGAAGCCTTGTCGGAATGCATTCCCAACCAAGGTTCTTGGTGCGGCATGATGACCGCAGATTCCACCGTGGATGTCGCCCAGCAGGAGTTTTCCCTGTTTGCTAGGGATACAGAGTTGCAGAATCCCGATGTGACTCCATTTGTAGAGTTTGCCTTCTACAAGAACGAAGGACTTGGCGTGTCGTGCGAGCCATCGGGCTTTCATTTTGTCTGCTAGTAGTATGTCGTGGAGGAGGTAGTCGAGGTAAAGCGTTCTCCAGTCGTCGGGAGGGTCGGACTGTGCCGCTGGGTCCCCTTCAAGCGCCATGACCTCAGGGTCGGGCGGAGCAGTTGGCGGATCGGCCCCTGGGGTCGGACTAGATGGGCCATCGCCGGTTTGTTCCAACCCCGTGTAGCGTACCGAGGGTTTCTGTTGATCGCTGGCGAAGATGCTGCCGGGACTGTCTCTCGGCGGATCTTTGCTTCAGAAGCGTGTAATTACGGCGCCGTTGAGGCGCCTTGGGATGTGATTGAGTTTGAGGCCGTCGAATCTGTCCTCCAGCCATCGGACTTCTTGGCAGTATGCCCCCATCTTGGCGTCGTGGCAGCTTGACTCCTTCATGACCTAGTTGACGACCAGCTAGGAGTCGCCTCTAACGTCGAGACGTCGGATGCCCAGCTTGATAGCGATTCGTAGGTCGTTGATGAGCGCTTCATACTCTGCGATATTGTTGGATGAGGGAAAATGGAGCCGAACCATGTACCTCATGCGGACCCTGAGGGGAGATATGAAGACTAGTCCCGCGCCGGCGCCCTTCTTCATCAGTGATCCATCGAAGTACATCGTTTAGTACTCTTGATTGGCGATTGTTGGTGGCATCTAGACCTCGGTCCACTCTGTGATGAAGTCAGCCAGCACCTGGGATTTGATCGCTGTTCGGGGGGCATAAATAATGCCCTAATCCATTAGCTCGAGCGCCCACTTTGCGGTTCTTCCTATAGCATCCTGGCTGCGGACGATCTCGCCGAGGGGGAAAGACGTCACGACTATCATAGGGTGTGACTCGAAGTAATGGCGTAGCTTTCTCTTGGTGACGAGGACGGTGTAGAGGAGTTTCTGGATTTGGGGGTAACAGGTTTTGGAGTTGGATAGCACCTCGCTGATGAAGTACATATGCCACTGTACCCTGAAGGCGTGCCCCTCTTCCTCTCGCTCTGCTACTAAGGCGGAGCTGACCACTTGCGTGGTGGCTGATATATACAGCAGGAGGGATTCTCTGTTGTATGGAGGGACTAGGACCGGCGGTTTAGTTAGGAATTGTTTAACCATGTCAAGCGCCTCCTGAGCCTCGGCTGTCCACTCAAAGTGGTCGGATTTCTTAAGGAGTCGATAAAGGGGAAGTCCTCGTTTGCCGAGGTGCGAAATGAATCGGCTGAGGGCGGCAAGGCATCATGTGATTCGTTGAACCCCCTTTATGTTTTGGATTGGGCCCATTTTTGTGATGGCTGAGATTTTCTCCGGGTTGGCCTTGATGCCGCGTTCGGAGACAATAAAGCCAAGCAGCATGCCCCTCGGGACCCCGAAAACACATTTTTCGGGATTAAGTTTGATGCTGTTTGCCCGGAGTTTCGCAAAGGTTTGCTCAAGGTCGGCGACAAGGTGTTCGGCCCGCTTGGTTTTAACTACGATGTCATCGACGTAGGCCTCAACGGTCCGCCCGATGAGGTCCCCAAAGCAGTTGAGCATACAGCGCTGGTAAGTTGCCCCAGCGTTCTTCAGACCGAACGGCATCGAAACGTAGCAGAACGATCCGAAGGGGGTGATAAAAGATGTCACGAGCTGGTCGGACTCTTTCATCGCAATCTGGTGGTAGCCGGGGTATGCGTCAAGGAAGCAGAGGGTTTCGCACCCTGAGGTGGAATCAACTATTTGGTCAATGTGTGGTAAAGGAAACGGGTCCTTTGGGCATGCCTTGTTGAGACCCGTGTAGTCGACACACATCCTCCATTTCCCGTTCTTCATTCGTACGAGAATGGGATTTGCTAGCCACTCTGGGTGGGATACTTCCCTGATGAACCCAGCGGCCAACAGTTTTGCTATCTCTTCGTCGATGGCCCTATGTTTTTCTTCGTCGAAGCGGCACAGGCGCTGTTTTACCGGCTTGGAGTCTGGGTGGATTTTTAAAGCGTGCTCGGCGACCTCCCTCGGGATGCCTGGCATATCCGTGGGTTTCCACACAAAGATGTCTTTGTTATCGCAGAGGAAGTCAACGAGCGCGCTTTCCTATTCGGAAGAGAGCGAAGTACCAATACGTACCCTTTTAGCCTCGGAGCCGCTGGGGTCCCCATGGACCTCCTTGGAGCCCTCTGCTTGTTTGAACGACATGGTTTTTGTTTTGGCGTCGGGCAGTTTTTTCGGCAACCTCCTCCCTGAGGGTGGCGAGTTCTTTGGTGGCGACGACTGCCGAGGCGTGATCGCAGCATTCAACCGCTTTTCGTAAAATGGCTGGAAGAGGTGTCGATGGTGATGACCCGTGGGGCCCGGCATCTTTAGCTTAAGGTACGTATAGTTGGGGACGGCCATAAACTTCGCGTAACACGGTCGTCCTAGGATGGCGTGAAAAGTTGGAGGGAACCCCACTACGTCGAAGGTGAGGGTCTCAGTTCTGTAATTGGATCGATCCCCGAAAGTGATGGGCAGATCGATCTGCCCCAGTGGCATGGCCTGCCTACTAGGCACGATGCCATGGAAAGGTGCTCGGATGGGCTGGAGGTTCGTTCGATCGACGCCCATCTCGTCGAGCATTTTGGCGTACATGATGTTGAGGCCGCTGCCTCCGTCCATTAGCACCTTTGTGAGCCGTTTTGGGCCGACGATCAGGTCGACGACAAGCAGGTACCTTCCCGGGTGTGGGACAGCACCCGGGTGGTCGGCCCAGTCAAAGGTTATGGCGGATTCGGACCATCGGAGGAAGGCAGGCGTGGTTTGGTCGGTTCGGTCGTATAGACCTCACGGCGTGCGACCTTTTGGCGGCGTTTGGAGTCTTAGGCCGCTGATCCTCCGAAGATCATGAGGGCACCATTTGGAGTCAGGAAGGTGTCGTCCTTCTCCTCGGCGTAAATGTCATCTGGGGCGGGTTCCTTCCCTGCGCCGCCTTTGTTGAGGCCCCCGGACAAGTATTTGCGCATGAGGCCACATTCCTTGTATACATGTTTGGCCGGGAAAGCGTGGTTTGGGCATGGCCCCTCGAGCATTTTTTCAAAGTGGTTCGGAGTGCCTTCCGTGGGCTTCCGTCCACCTTTACGGTCTGTGGCGGCCACGAGCGAATTGTCGCGCCGTTGCTTCTTATTCTTTCTCTTGGCGGGACGGTCGAAGGTGCCTTCGTCAGCAGCCTCGTCCCACCTTGCCTTGTCATCGGTGTGGTCGAAGACGGCTCTGACCGCCTCCTCTCCTAAGGCGTGGCTGTTGGCGATGTCTAGGAGTTCCTTGGTGGTCCGCGGGCCCCTGTGTCCCAGCTTGTGGATGAGGGATTCGCAGGTTGTCCCGGATAGGAAGGCTCCTATCACGTCGGCGTCGGCAACATTAGGGAGCTCGTTGCACTGCTGGGAGAAGCGTCAAATGTACCCGCGGAGGGTTTCATCGGCCTTCTGGCGGCAGTTCTTGAGGTCCCATGGGTTTCTAGGGCGTTTATACATGCCCTGGAAGTTGCCCACGAAGGTCTCCATGAGATCCGCCCAACTCTGAATGGCGTTGGATGGTAGGTGCTCCAACCACGCTCGTGCCGAATCGGCCAAGAATAGCGGGAGATTGTGAATAATGAAATTGTCATCACTCGCACCACCGGCTTGGCATGCGAGCCGATAGTCTTCCAGCCAGAGCCCGGGGTTTGATTCTCAAGAATATTTTGGGATATTGGTGGGCGGTCGGTACCTCGGGGGGAACACAGCGTTGAGGATGTGTCGGCCAAAGGCCCGAGGGCCCGGCAGGCTAGGACTCGGGCTCCGGTCCTCGCCGCTGTCGTAGCGTCCGCCGCGTCGTGGATGATAGGCACGATGGGCTTCTTCTCTTTCGTCGCCATGGGTGCGCCTACGGGCGTCGATGGTGCTACGCATGTCACGGCTGTGGCCGAGACGTTGATGTACCGGGATAGCGGAGCACTGCCTATTGCCCGGCGGCGTCTGGTGAATGGACGTGTCCTTGGCGGGACGCACCGAGGGTGTGCGCTGGCTAGTGTCGGGCTCATGTCGTCGAGACAACGAGCTTTCCGCCTGCTGCGCCGCCGCATGTTCGAGCAACGTGCGAATTTCTCGACGGGCACGACGATCCTCGGACGTCACGGCCTCCGGAAGGCTGTGTAGCAAGGCCGTTGCTGCGGCGATGTTCTGGCTTGCCCGAGCAAAATGAGGGAGAGTCCCATCATCGGTGAGGATCCTCCGATGCACATCATGGGCCGAGGTGCGTGCGTGCCCACCGTCCCCACGATGCTTGATCTCCTCCTCGATGTTTCGGTATTCCCGGACAAGCTGTTGCCCGACGTCATCGATCTCCAGCTTTTGTGCTCTTAGCTGCTCCATCCTTACGTGAGATGGAGCCACCGTCTCCGCTTTGATCCTAGCGTCGGGGTTGCCTATTGGGGTTGTTTCTTCTCCGGAGACTCTTTGGACGTGTCCCTCGGGGGTTTGCGTCATGAAGCATTCCCGGGAAGGGTGATGGCTCCCCTTGCTGGAGTCGGAGCTGGAGGATGATTCTGGTTCCTCCGCGAGGAGCCCGTAGAGTGTCTCCAGATCGTGTTCGACTACCCCCACGAATTCGCTGTCCGTAGGCGGCTGAACCATGCGTAGTGACAGAAGGTGGCCGGCGGTCGCCGCGGCGTTGCGGAGACCGAACGGATGCGCTGTCGGAGCGCTTCATATGGGGCCTTCCGGAAATAGGGTGATGCTGTGCGGGGGCTCCCTGGATAACTGGGGTCCAAGGGAGTCGCCCCGCGGGCCCTCAAGCCTCAGACGGCTGAGGTTTATGGAAGGGAGGGGCTGTGCCGCCGTGTGGGTCAGCGCTAGCTCTCCTCTTCGTGTGACGATGAAATCTAGGTCGCCGAAACGCACATGTGCGCCCGGGGCCCAGCTGATTGCGTGGGTGGCCATCTGAGGCCTGGTTTGGAACGCACAAGCCCCCTACCTGGCGCGCCAACTATCGGTGTTTCGTACAAGCACCGGCAAGCAAATTTATAGTAATGCACGTTAGGCTCGGATGGTGCGCTAAAGGACACAAGATTTATACTGGTTCGGGCTGAATATCCCTACGTCTAGTTTGTTGCTGCTCGTGTTATTAGCACCGTGAATGGTTCATAGTAGGGGATACAAACGATCGAGAGAGGGACAGGTCCCAAGTCTCTGATGGAAGGGTCGAAAGGAAGCCAAGAGCTCGGTGGTAGCTTGTCTAGGCGTGTCTGTTGCATTGTTCTTTTTTTTTCCTTCTAGCTGGAGGAAGCGCATCCCCTTTTATAAATGAAGGGGACGGCCTTACAAGGGTCAGGGCTTAGGATCCGTGTTCTACCTAGCCTCCTTACCCATTCTGATGGGTGCGAAAGGAAGATAAGCGCCTACAATAATGTCGATGCTTACAGAGAATGTCGGGATGGTTCTGAATAATAGTGCCTGCGCAGGTATGGGCTAGAAATGCGATGGTTTTGACTTATAAACCTCGCCCAGCCTTGCTCCGCACGCCTTCTGGCTCTATGAGTCTCTGTCGGAGGGACGCGGAGTCGAGGTCCGGAGTAGCGCTGTGGGAACGGGAGAGAAGTTATCAGGTAAGATAAAACCAGGCTTTGGACATCGAATGGGGCGAGGTTCGTCCTCGGTCGTCGGGCGAGGCGGAGCCCAGTCCTTATCCCTTGGGCGTGACCGAACCCACCCCTCGGGGGTTGGGCGAGGCGGAGTGTATCCCTCAGCCCTCGGGCGAGGCGAAGACTAGCCTTCAGCCCTCGGGTGAGGCGGGGCTGGCCGAAAGGCGTCAGGCGAGATGGAGGCCAGCCCTTTGCCCTCGGGCGAGGCGGGGCTGGCCCAAAGGCGTCGAGCAAGACGGAGGCCAGCCCTTTGCCCTCGGGCGAGGCGGGGCTGGCCTAAAGGCATTTGGCGAGACGGAGGCCAGCCCTTTGCCCTCGGGCGAGGCGGGGCTAGCCCAAAGGCGTCGGGCGAGACAGAGGCCAGCCCTTTGCCCTCGGGCGAGGCGGGGCTGGCCCAAAGGCGTCGGGCGAGACGGAGGCCAGCCCTTTGCCCTCGGGGCCCTTTGCCCTCGGGTAAGGCGGGGTTGGTCCAAAGGCGTTGGGCAAGATGGAACCTAACTTTCGTCATTCGGGCAAGGAACGCAGCTGCGCCCTTGTCCGTCCAGAAGTTTTTAACGTTCGATGGTTATTGGTTCCACCTTCTGGGGTACCCTGGTATTAGGTCCCCGACACCAAGCTATGCCCAGTTGGCCGCGGGACACAACCTATTACACCCACCAATACCCGTACCATATCCCTGCCCGGTCTCCATTTCTTTTCACCATTTTATCATGAGAGTGGTAATAATAACCACCTATTGTGAGTAACGACAGGTTACTCATGCTACCAATAGCCTAAGCATAGCAGCTACTCGACCTATGCTAGGACTCATAGGTAGATATATCTATGCATGTAGTTTCAACAATAAGCCTGTAACATAAATGCACATCACATATATATATATCCAGTGATTATTCAAAATAAAGGGTTATGCACCGGGGCTTGCCTTGGGCAGGCGTGGTGTCAGCTCAGTCAGTCAGTGTCGGCTCCAGAACCTCCTCCTGCACGAGGAACTCCTCCTCGTACTCCTCAATCACCTCCTCAAACTCGTGATCTCCGATGGTCACGATCTCCGCCAACTCGTTCTCTACATGCATGCGATGATGATGCAACCCTTAGCATTTCGGCAACAGCAACTCTTAAAATAAGAATACACATGGTAAACTACTAAGCTAGCTCTAATGACTAAGATACTAAGCTAACTATCATCTTCATCAAGTACAGTGTTGGTTTCAAACACCTAGCTTTACAAATGAAGGATATATCTCTATTTCTACTAATGATTTAATGTATATTTAAAACAAAGAGTATTTAACTACCCTTATGTTAAGTCTATTCTAAAGCCACAAAATTATAGTGAGCACATAATAATATCATGAAGCTACTATAAAAATTTCAAAGCTAAAGCTATCACCGATTTACCACAAAAATTCCTACAATATTTAACCTAATAATATTAAGCACTCTCAAATGATTTAATAGCTCCTGGTATCAACAAGCACATATATGAACTAAATACACTAACAGATAGAGCACAATTTTAGGAACCTAATAAAATTGGTTTCACAATTTTTGGATATCTACATTATTTTATATTAATTATCAAAGTTCAGATCAGAATTAAAATGAAAAGCTATTTCTATTTTACACAAAAAAGCTAAACTGATTTTGGCCCAACATGGCCCACGCGGGGCGCGGTCCACGCGCGGAGGCGGTCCGTGGCGGGGAGCCCCCGCGCGCGCTGGCACGTTTGCAGAGACGCCCCTGCGCTACCTAGTATTCGCACGGCCCTGTTCGCACAATTCCTATAGACAACAACTTTGCAAGAACACCCTCGGAACCTCCCTCCTTTACAACGATATGGCCCTCGACCATCCCCGCGTGTGCTGACATATTAGCGAAAACACCCCTGGACTATGAACAAAACAACCCGCAGTCCACGTTACTATTCCTATTATCGGTGCAGAAAGTGACCAACAAGTAAATATTTGTAGTTTTGCCGTACGTTGTGATCGGAGGTGGCCTAGCACTCAATGACATAGAGTTTATACTGGTTCAGGCAATGTCCCTTACGTCCAGTTTGAGTCGGTCGATGACTTTATTCCTGAGCCTAGGTGCTCGATGTTTGTAGTGGGGTTACAAATGAGAAGGAGAAAGATGGGGAGTACAAGAGGTCCGGTCGGACTCCGGTCGGAAGGGCTGAGAGCGACAGGAGCTCTGCTATGAGCTAAGTGTTCGAACCAGGCAGTTCTGTGGTTGTGAACAAGTGAACTTGATCGATCTAATGAATCTGGAATGACTTGGATGAACTGGATTAACTGAGTCTCTTGGGAGAGAGTGCATCCCCTTTTATAGATGAAGATGATGGCCTTACAAGTAAGAGGGAGAGAGTACGTATGCTTCTAGGGTACAAGATGATGGTAGGCGCCCCACAACACTGTTGGATGTCGAATGCACGTGGGAGGCTGCATCATTTTGTTTGGATATGGCAGATGTCGGTACCTGTTATACTGTTGATGCCTAGAGGCATGTGAAGGGTTTTGCCATGTTCACTCGGTATGGTAAATGCCGACGCCCACAACACTGTCGATGCCTAGAGGCATGTGGGAGCCTTACCGTATGGGAGTTAATGGCGCCCACAATACTGTAGGAAAAATGTCAGCGCCTACAATATTGTTTATGACAGGACGGTTGCAGAGTACTGTTCCTGCAGGTGTATAGGGTATGGTCCCTGGTATCGTGTTTTGACTTGTGCGCCTTGCCTTGCTTTCTCCATTTGTTCCCTGGTCCTTTCCGAGCGGGCATCCCCAGTCGGTTGGTCCCAGCCGGTTCCGATCGCGCTAGTCAGAGACGAGCAGTGAGCAGGGTTTTTGCGCACCTTGATTGAAGACGTGGGGTTGAAGTCGAAAGTAGTGCTTTGGCCAGGCCTTCCAGTTGGAGAGGCCGTCCGGAGGTGGGCTGGAGACCAAAGTGAGCCCTCCGGTCGGAGAGGTGGGCTAGAGTCAGAAAATGGGCGTCGCTCCTCCTCATCCAGACCTTCTGGTTGGTGATTGGATCGCCCTCCTGGCCTGTTGTCCAAATACTTGGGCCGGCCCATGAGTTGCGTGTTTGTCTGCTTGGGCCGAGCCTTCATTGGAAAGCCGATCCGCGAGGGACCCCAGGTTTATGAACCTGATAGGAGCCCCCGAGCCCTCGGGCGATTCGGGTAGAATCGTCTAGGGGATTTTTTTTCTTTGACGATGGGTGCGCATGAGCACACCCACGGGTGTAGCCCCTGAGCCCCCAGGTGATTCGGGTAGAATCATCTGGGGGTTGTTTTTGTGTTGCCAGCGGGGGACATTTTTGTTTCATCAGCAGGTGCGCGCGAGCGCACCCGCGAGTGTAGCCCCTGAGCCCCCGGGTGATTCGGGTAGAATCGTCCAGGGGGTGTTTGTCAGCGGGCATGTGTGCGTGCTTTTTAGGCAAGATGGAGTTGTCAACCAAGGCATCATTGTGTAGCCGAGGCGGTTAGTTTTTTAGGGATCGTGTGAGACAGAGCTCGCGGATCCTGGCGTCGATGCGCGCCGTGGGATCGGGCAAGGCAGTTAGTCTTTAGGGATTGGATGAGACGAAACTCTCAGGTCCTGGCGTCGGTGCAGCCTGTGCAGCCGAGGCAGTTAGTATAGGGATCGGTTGAGATGGAGCTCACGGATCCTGGCGTCGGTGCGCGCCGTGGGATCGAGCGAGTCGGAGTCATGGATCCTGATGGGGCGAGTTTAGGGTCGCAAACCCAGGTAGTTTTGGAGTGCAGTCGAAGTGTAGCCGGATGGGGCGAGTTCGGGGTCATAGACCTAGGCGTTTGGTGTGCAGTTGAAGCGTAGTCGGATGGGACGAGTTTGGGGTCGCAGACTTGGGTGTTTTGGTGTGCAGTTGAAGCATAGCCGGATGGGGCGAGTTCAGGGTCACAGACCTAGGCGTTTTGTGTCTTGAGCCCCCGAGCCCAGTTGGGCTTTAGTAGGGGTCGGTTTGAGTTGTGTACGTTAGCCCATCCTCGGTTTCTCACAACCGGAGGGGCTGAGTTTTGTCGCTTCTCCCAATCGCTCGAGCTCGAGTGATGCACTCGGTGAGTTCGCTAATGGGTATGATCGAGTGGAATCCAGGTCTGTTGTTCATGACGGGGTCGGCTTAGCCCTCTTGTGACATTCCACTGCTCCTTTACCTGCAACCCGGTAGATGCCTAGGTCATTTCGAAGACCAACCCAGGTGGCCTAATGGCCTCCCCTCGTTGGAGATTCTGTGGGCTTGACAGAGGCTTAGGATCGAACAAGAAGGTTGAGATGACCCTGTTTGCCAGACTGGGCGAGGGCCGCACGGGGCTCATCTGCGTTTTTCTCCCCTGGCTCTATTTGACATGGGGCGGCCTCGAGCCCTTCGTGGGCCAGCCTTCGAACCCCGGTTGGTCATTGCTCATGTCGAATGAGGCAACTGCCGCTTCAAGACGCAACATGGAGCGTTGTGATGCTTAGTTCCTGAGCCCCCGGGCGGTTCAGAGCCCAAATCATCCAGGGGACACGAGCGTATGGAATGAGTGCGCGTATGGATGTATGAAATGATTTATAAAGAAATAGAGGGGGTCGGTAGTTTTACCTTGATGACTCGAGTGACGGGGTTTGGAGAGCTCCAGTCGGAAACGTCCGACCAGGACCCATGCTCGTCATTTGTGATGGAGTCGGCATGGCCTACATGGGGCGTCCCTTTGCTCCTTACCTGTCCCTCGGTGTGTTTTCCTGAGTCGTTCGATCAACTTTTAGGAAGTCCGATGGTCTCTCCTGGCGGAGATCCTGTTTTTGGGTTTTTTCAAGTCCTGCCTGGGGAAGCGGAGGACCGCCTGCGTGCGGTGGCGCTTTGGTTCTTGTGCCCATCCTGCAGTAGTGGTTGGCATGCGATAGTGGTGGGCCATACCTAGGCCACGTCCTATCTGATCAGGAGTCATTCCGTCGGGCAGGGCATGTCTCATCGGTTAGGGCGTAGCTCATTTGCATTAAATGGGAAAGAGAGAGGGTTTTTTCGCCCCTAACTGTTGTACCCTTTTCCTTAAGTAGGAGAAGGGTGAAGGTTTTCACCCTGTTCTTTCACCTGTTCCTTAGATGCCGCCTCCTTTCCTTTTCCTTCTTGCCGACAGCATTCTTGAGAGCCGTGGCGGTTTCTAGGAAAGAAAAGGGAGAGAGCGAGGGAGAAGAGAAAAACTCACAAATCCTTTTGCAATCCTAGAGCAAAATGTCGGACTAGAGGTCGTCCACTATGAGGGAGTTGGTGTTGAAGGCCTTCGTCGTGAAGGGGTTTCTGTCA
Source organism: Miscanthus lutarioriparius (assembly GCA_904845875.1). Lineage (NCBI taxonomy): Eukaryota > Viridiplantae > Streptophyta > Magnoliopsida > Poales > Poaceae > Miscanthus > Miscanthus lutarioriparius. The sequence continues at coordinate 34,394,472 of CAJGYO010000019.1, read as the reverse complement.
CCGAAGGAGGTGGCGCACTGGAGGGCTCCTGGGAGGGAGGAGTTTCTGCAACCTTGGGCCAACGAGGTGGTTTCCTTTCTCGCCTTCCATGAGCGCGGGTTAGGATACCCCACGCACTGGTTCCTGTGCGGACTCCTCAATGAGTGGGGTCTGGAGCTACAACACCTCAATCTGATGGGGGTGCTGCACATCATCGGCTTCGTCACCGTCTGCGAGGCTTTCCTCGGGATGGAGCCGCACATGGACTTCTTCTGGTGGCTGTTCTCTAGGAGAGCTTTGACGATGGGGAATCCGCCCGAGGTCACGCCGGTGGGGGGTTTCACCCTGCAGAGAAAACCGAGCGTTGGAGGCTCGTATCCCGTGTACATCCCCTGCGACTCCAACCTGGGGTGGCATGGGGAGTGGTTTTACATCAGGAATCCAGCGGAGGCGCCGTTCCCAGCGTTCACCGGAGGGAGGCTAGAGAAGCAGGATAGTTGGTCATGGGGTTGTGCCTATCAGGAGAAGAAGAAGGTGGAGATCATCGAGGAGGAGCTCCAGAAGCTCATGCAGTGCGGCCTTGATGGGGTGCGGGTGTTCCACACCCTCTACCGCCGCCGAGTTGCGCCGTTGGCGGAGAGGACACAGTCGATGTGGAAGTACAACGGCCCGATGGACCCGGACCATGCGACGCCGGAGGAGTTGCCGGACGATGAGGTGTAGAGTTGCCTTGACAGGGTGCTGCAACTGAAGCCCAAAGAGAAGGTCGATGAGAAGCCCGCACCTTTCAACTCTACGATCGTGTCTAGACTAGTATGCTCCCTTCCCTTTAGTTCGTGCTTCTTCCTCTCTTTCCTATTTCTTGATTTCGAGTCACCCATTCCATAGGGACTTGGAGTTTACAAGTCCCGGCCGCACCTTCCCAAGGGACCGGAGGGCGTGGCTCGGTAGGCCGCCCAGAAGGAGGTGGCGGATGCCAGGAAGAGGAAGAGAACCAAGGAGCCGCCCAGGCCGTGACCTCGGTGGAGCATCGTGACCCTACGGCGATGTCTGCTGGTGATGAGCAGGAGGCAGAGAGGCACGTGGTGGTTCCCGTGCCAAGGAAGCGTGCGGCGAGCGTGGATGCTGTCGGTGAATGGGAGGCGAAGCGGACGGGGTCACCACGCCCCTCGGTGGAGTCGCCGGTCTCATCCCCGCTTGCCACGGACGCGGCCGAGCATGCCAGGCGGTTCGAGGAGCAGGCTAAGTACCCATGCGTCGCCGAGACCGGTGCCAGCTCGTGACTCACAGCCGAAGGATGCCTCGCCTACTGCTTCGGTTGGGGCGTCCCGAGCCGCAGGTTGTGGTGACCCGAAGGCTGGGCAGAAGCCAGTTGGGACGACTCCGCCTCTAGCTGAAATGAGGGGGCACGGGTCGTAGCCTGGGAGCGGTCCTTGCCCTGCAGGCCCATGGACGCCGGGTCTGGCCTTCAGAGTCGTGCCGCTTACCTCCCGGTATGTTTGTCTTTGTTTCTTTTCTATCTTTTGATGTTGAGTCTTTTCAGAGTATGACTTACCTGCATTTTTTGTCAGCGGTCGGGCGATGACGGGGTTGAGCATCACCCCAACTCCCATGCGGGAGGCTTGGAGGCCCACACTGCAGCACGTCGCGGCGAGCAGTGAGGGGAACAGGGTGGTGGTGGCGAACCCTTCCCTTCCAGGGGTGGTGCCCCCGGGTCAGTTGCTAATATGGTGGCAGCGGCGGCGGCGGCATTGGCGGTGATTCCAGTGCTGAAGGCGGAGGTCGCGTTGGAGGTAACACTTGTGGTCCCTCCTCCACTAGCCGAGGTGGAAGAGGAGAGGGAGACCGAGCTCCCTGCCTCACCGGGTGGAGGTCTGCATGGCTCACCCTTGTGGTCGGAGCTAAAGGCGTTGGGGGGAGACGCGGCCGGGATGGAGTCAGAATGGCCAGCAGTGGCCTACGCAACTGAGGTGGTGGAGATCCCATCTGACGATGAGGCGGATGACATGGTGGAGCTGCCGGTGTCATCGTGGGAGCTAGCAGTGGTTCATTCGAAGGTTGGGCCCTCCGGTGGGCTGCCTGATGGTGACCTGGAGTGGCCCTGCCCCGAGGACCTGGCAAAGGTGCGGTTCGTCCTTCGGGATTCATAGGAGTGTCAGCTCTGGGACATCCTTAGAGGCAAAGGACTTGCCACGGTGTCTGAACTCGCCAACCTGTCCTCGAAGCTCGAGGACGCCCAGGAGCGGGTTAAGTCCGCCCAGTAGTTAGTCCAGGTCGACCTACAGCTCGCCACAGAGGTGAGTCTCCCATATTTGTCCTTGACCTCTGAATCTCTTGTTGGTTGCCTCAGCATGCTTGTTTTTCGTAGGGTCTGAAGGAGATGTCATCCCGCAAGTCCCGCTTCCTCCGGATGGAACATGCCCGGGTGGCTGAGCTTGAGCGTTAGCTAGAGTCCACTAACCGTGAGTCCTAGGACCGGGTGGCCAAAGTGACTGTGGCGCGGGCGGAGGAGCAGCGTGCAGCGGAGCGAGCGACCGCCACTGAGCGGGGGCTTGAGGCGGCGAAGGCCCGCCAGGCAGAGACCGAGGTAGGGTTGTATAAATCCCTAGCGGACACCGAGGCGGCGCTCCAAAAATCCCTAGAGACCCTTGAGTCGGAGTGGAGTGCCTTGGTGTTGGAGCGGAGTGCCCTGGAGTCAGCGTGAAAGGCCCTGGAGTCAGAGCGGAAGGCCTGGTCGGAGGCAGACCAGGAAGTGCTCGCGCTTCGAGGCCGGGTAATGGGGACGGAGGAGGCGAGCATCCGGCTCCGCGAGCAGGTGGCCCAGCAGGCGGAGGAATTCTCCACCCTTGAGAACTTCCGCCTCGGTATGTACCTTTTTTGTTTTTTGTCACGTTGGTTTCTTCCCTCAGCCTATTTCTGAGCTTGTTGCCCTTCTTCTAGAGCTGGGCAGAAAGGTGAAGCCGTTGGAGCGGGACCTTGAGACGGTCAAGGCAACTTTTGGCCAGAATGTAGAGGAGCTGGCCAAGTCCCATGAAGAGCGACGTGCTCTCGAGGGGGAACTTGACCAGATCTGTAATGTTGCCCAGCTTGTCGTCTCAGAGGTCTTTGGGTCGGCGCCAAGTACTAGCGCGCCCGCTATCCAGCTGGCGGAGGCCCCGGATGCGGTTCGGGACCTTATCACAAGTGAGCTATTCTACGGAGCGTCGAGGGTGTTGACCTCGGTGGCGACGTACCACCTAAACCTGGACTTTGCCACTATCTGCAGCGGGTATGCTGATGGCTTGAGCACGGAGGACATCCAAACGCTTGGCGAGAGCTTGCTGTCGCACGCAAGGTTGGTGGCAGAGCAAGTCTCTGCACAGTGGGTGATGGACGTCCGCCATGAAGACATGGCCAGAAGCATGTGTCGGGAGGACGTTGCCTAGCCTATGGATGGCACGGAGGAGGTGGACGTTGTACCGCCTTTAGCCAAGCCAAATGTGGTCCCACCGAGGAGTGAGCAGCCTGCGCCCTCGCTAGTAGCACCGACAGCAGATGCCGCCGAGCCGCCCCAATAGCTTGTAAAGTATAAGTAGTTTAGTAGGTGTAAAAAGTTTAAGTTCATGGGGGAGCCCCCGTGTAAACGTTCTTGTGTGCTTAATGACTATAGTCGGTTTTGTTTTTTGTGATGGAGTCACTCCGTTCAGGGAAGCTTGTCCCTTTCGTTCCTTAGTTTTCCCTTAGCATAATTTTGTTTTTTATTCTTTCTTTCTCGTACTTGCCCGTTCGTCCTGTAGGCTGCAACCATGGGAGCCCGGGGCGTGGCCTGCGGGGCTCAGCTGCTCGTAACCATAGGAAAAGGCGGGGTGCGATCGGTCGGAATGTTTTAAAGCAAAGCTACGTAAGGCAAATTAAAGGAACGAACTACCTTTTTGTTTGGGAAGGAAGGAGTTTCACCATATGATAGAAAACGAAAAAGAGAGGTAGTAGTGTACCCTCGTGGAGCCCCTGAGCGACCCAGGCCGAAAAGTGTTCGAGTCTGGGTGCTCTTATAGGAGCAAACGCTAAGTAAACAATGGTAAGACTGAAATTTAGGGGAAGAAAAATGACACAGCTGTTCCAAGCGTTCGGTGAGAATGTCGTCGTTGTCGTCCTTTAGTCGGTAGGCGTCTGGTTGGATTATTTCAACCTTCAGTCATCCGGATCCTTGCCCGCTATGCCCCCTTTCTTGGTCGCTTCTTCTTTGCCTTTTTCTGCCTTCGGCCCGCCGGCCTGTCGTAGAAGGCGCTTGAGGAGCTCGCAGTCCTTGTAGAGGTGTTTGATGGGGTAGTCGTGGTTGGTGCATGGGCTCTCCATGAGCTCATGGAAGTGGCCCGAAGGGTCCTACTGGGGATGCTTGCCCGTGTGATCAACCGTGGCGACCAACGCGGAGTTGGCCGGTCAGCGGCGATCTTTTCTATCCTTTTTCCCTTCTGTGTGGAGGAGCCCTCATCCTGATCCTGGCGCTTGTCCTTGCCTTTGCCTCGGCCTCCGTTGGAGCGTGGCGGGAACGGCGCTTGCTGGAGGTGTTGGACAAAGGTCCGTAGTCCTGGGCCATTAGGGCTAGGACTCCGATCGCTACTGCGTGTGTCTTAGTTTGGCCCAAGCCACGCTTATACAGGTGGTCGGTGCGGAGCGGTCATCAAGTCAAGACGAGATGCCGATGCGGCCTCTTGTGCCACGCTCGGCGGTCGTGGCGGCGAGCGGGTGGAGCGACCCGTCTATTGCGTCCCCATTCTCTAGGTGGGGAGTGAGGCCACGAGTCAGTGTCACGATATGGAGCTCTCCGCTTGTTGAACGGCGATGGTCTCCACCAGTGCCCAAAGGTTTCGGTGGATCGCCTGTTCCTGAGGGTCGTTCGGCTCGGGAAGGCCGCGCAGAAGCATTGCCGCAGCGGTGATGTTCTGATTGGCCCGAGTGAACTGTGGGGGATCGTTCCCCCTATCCATGGTGTTGCGCTAGACCCAACGGGTGCAACCCCGGGCGCCACTCGCTGGTCTGTGCGCACTGGGCGCAGTGTGGTGCGCCAAGCGTGTAGGCGCAGTCGGTGGCTGGTGCAGCCACTGTTGTCGTAGTTCCTCACCGTGCTCCCGTGTGAGCTTAGGGGTCTCTGCACAATGGTCCGGAGGGGCGTGAGTTTGCAAGGACTCCATTACCACCAGTGGTTGTCCCGGAGCGTCCGCATAGCGCACTCCCGGGACAGACGGTGGTTAGGTGCCATGTCGTCGATGCTAGAGCCGTCACTCTCAACATCGTCATCCATGAGGTTAAGGAAACATGTGGGAGCATAGCTTGCCATCTCCATGAATTCAAACGTGAGAGGGGGTGGCGCCGGCATCCTTCGGAGCCCCTGGGCGTATGCGTCCGTTGGAGACGTGAGGCCGTAGGGGAACCGATCGTATGGCGGTCGTGGCGGGGACAACGGGCTCCCTTCGGGTAATCGGCGGAAGATAGAGAATCACAAGTAAAAAATAGCATGTACATTTCTCACAGCGGGGTTTGAGCAGAGAGTTTGCTTGGAATGAAGCGCAGATGACTCGTTGTTGAAGTTGTCGTGCATCCCGGAGCCGATGGAGGGCGCCCCTCCGACGAGTGACAGAACGAGTGCCTCCTCACGGAGGTGTAATACACCGAGCCGGTCGGCGACGAAGTCCAGGCTTCCAAAGAGGAAGGCTTGGGATGGCTCGAAGACTGGTTGAACCCACATCCCAACCGTGGGAGTGCAGGGAACTCCAGTGAGCCAAAGCGAGTCGAATCGCCTGAGTCCACCATGGCGAAGGTGGCGGAAAAGTGGGCCATCCGATGACCAAAAAGTGGGCCAACTGTCGGTGCAGAAAGTGACCAACAAGTAAATATTTATAGTTTTGCCATACGTTGTGATCGGAGGTGGCCTAGCACTCATTGACATAGGGTTTATACTAGTTCAGGCAACGTGCCCTATGTCTAGTTTGAGTCGATCGATGACTTTATTCCTAAGCCTAGGTGCTCGAAGTTTGTAGTGGGGTTACAAACGAGAAGGAGAAAGATGGGGAGTACAAGAGGTTCGGTCGGACTCTAGTCGGAAGGGTCGAGGGCGATAGGAGCTCCGCTATGAGCTAAGTGTTCAAGCGTGTGCTTGAGGTTTGAACCTGGCGGTTCTATGGTTGCGAACTAGTGAACTTGATCGATCTAATGAATCTGGAATGACTTGGATGGACAGGATTAACTGAGTCTCTTGGGAGAGAGCGCATCCCCTTTTATAGATGAAGGGGATGGCCTTACAAGTGAGAGGGAGAGAGTACGTATGCTTATAAACCTTGTTGCCCATGTCGGCGGGTACAGGATGATGGTAGGCGCCCACAACACTGTTGGATGTCGGATGCATGTGGGAGGCTGTGTCATTTTGTTCGGATATGGCAGATGTCGATACCTGCTATACTATTGATGCCCAGAGGCATGTGAGGGGTTTTGTCATGTTCACTCGGTATGGTAAATGCCAGCGCCCACAACACTGTCGATGCCCAGAGGCATGTGGGGGAGCCTTACCGTATGGGAGTTAATGGCGCCCTCAATACTGTAGAAGGAGCGCCTACAATACTATTTGTGTTAGGGCAGTTATAGAGTACTGTTCCTGCAGGTGTACAGGGTATAGTCCCTAGTATCATGTTTTGACTTGTGTGCCTTGCCTTGCTTTCTCCGTTTGTTCCCTGATCCTTTCCGAGCTGGCGTCCCCGGTCAGTTGGTCCCAGTCGATTCCGATCACGCCAGTCGGAGACGAGCAGTGAGCAGGGTTTTTGCGTACCCTAGTCGGAGCCATGGGGTTGGAGTCGGAAGTAGTGCTTTGGCCAGGCCTTCCGGTCGGAGAGGCCGTCCGGAGGTGGGCTGGAGACCGAAGTGAGCCCTCTGGTCGGAGAGGTGGGCTGGAGTTGGAAAACGGGCGTCGCTCCTCCTCGGCCAGACCTTCCGGTTGGTGATTGGATCGGCCTTCTAGCCTGTTGTCTAGATACTTGGGCCAGCCCATGAGTTGCGCATTTGTCTGTTTGGGCCGAGCCTTCATTGGGAAGCCTATCCGCAAGGGACCCCGGGTTTATGAATGCGACACCTATAGATAGCGACTTTACAACAGAACCCTCGGATCTATCTCCTCTTTACACGGCAAGGTCCCTAGCCTCCCCCGCGCGCTCCGGCACGGCGAGTGGTGGCACTGGCGCTTGCGCCGACCACACGGGACCTAGCTGACCTATCTATGAGGCCGACGCTCACCTAGGGTTTGACGCGAAGCGATAGGCGGTGGTGGCACGAACAGGGGGTGAAGCAGAGCGGGCTCTCCCCGATGACGGGCGACCTACAATGGCAGTAGACACGTTCTGGTGAGCCACAGTGCTAATAGAATGGTAGAGATAGGGAAAAAGCACCAGGGGCACACCGTGAACCAGGACAAAGTGGTGGTTCCACCGGTGACTACCTGAGCAGTGCTAGCCATGTGCGCACGGCGAGCACGGTGACAAGCCACGGCAGACACGGCCACGTCAGCGGTAGCGGGGAGGCGGTAGCGCTCCCACTAGCGTGCACATGGTGGAGAGGGAGCCAAGGCGAGCTAGTGGTGCAGAGGAATTAACGCGGGGTGAAGTGGTGGAGGCTGGCCACAGCGCGGGGGGTGATGGGCCTTAACGGCACGGCGGCGGGCAAAGCTCCAAAATTGGAGCTCGGCGTGACACGGATCAAGGCGGGGTGGGGTCGGCTGGGGAGAGGGTGTGAAGGTGGAGATGCGAGCACAAGGAATTGATGAGAGGTGCTCACTCTCTGACTCACCGTGACGGGACTCAGCGGTGGCGGAGAGCAGAGAGAGAAGATAGAAAGAGAGAAATGGAGCGTGGCAGTGGGCTCGGCTCGTCCTTGCCTTGGCGAGACACGAGCGGCGAGCTTGGGAGGCCCACGCACTGACGCTACGAACAACGTGTGCCCACGTTTGACTGGCGTGACCCGTGCACCACAGTGCCATAAATGGCATGGCAACAACGGCTCGCCCACATGCGCGCGGCAGAGACGACACGCACAGAGCTGGCAACAGCGTAGAGGTGTAGCGGACCGGCGCGGACGTGATGATGATGCGATGGCAGCGGTAGCCTCACGACGCGAGGAGCAGTGGCGGACGCGACGACAGCGCAGCATGGGATGGGGCAGGTGGCAGCAGCAGTGGCTTCGTGCGGCGGGGCCAGCTGCAACCGAGCCATGGCCAGGCTAGAGGCGGCCATGACCGGTCGTGCGCCAGCGTGCACGTGCACGTCCCAAGCGCGGTGGTCGTGGCCATGCAACCAACTAGCTCGAAACCGGTAACGCGCACGAATTTTAAAGTGCTCAACACGACCAAACGGTTGCTCCTAAACCTAAACTGTCTTCACCATGCTCAAGATGGCACATGACACTACCAAATCGAGCTATAACACTACACCACCCTGTAATCCAATCTCTCATAATAAATTGCTAAACATAGCAATGTCTAGCTGTTGGTAGACTTGCAACTTTCTATGTTTTTGAGCTGAATTTGATTTCCATTTGTGATTTCTAAGCTAGTGGAAATATTAGCTAGTAATATCATTTTTCGACCGCAAGTATTTCACTGTCATCTACAAAGTTTGTACTTCCAACTTTATTAAGGTGACACACATATGTTCTATAGCATTTTTGCTTAATAAAAATTTGTTTTAAACCCTAAGTGATATAACATGACTATCGAATCAACTTTCGTTTCGCATTTTAGTTGATCGTTTCGAGTTACAAAAATTGATCTACACACTTTATCACATGCATTAACACACAAATATGATGCTCATGACATGTTTTAGTAAATGATTTATGGTGTAACATCAAGGGTGTTACAACTTGCATGCTACAGCAAAGGGCCGCAAGTGAGCCGCTGAAACAGGTGCACCAGGCTTGTCGCAGTCAAAACCTCCTATGGCCACGAGGTCCCAATTTCATCCCCCTGCACCTAAGTTCAAGCCTCCCCAGAAGAAGACACAACCCAACCAGCAGCAAAAAGTGTATCGCAAGGCTTTCACCATTGCCCTACCCAAGGGAAATAAAGGGCAAGGAAGCTCAGCAGGGCCAAGAAACAACCAGCCATGCTTCAACTGCAATCAGATGGGTCACTGGTCCAGAGAGTGCCCCTATCCAAAGAAAGGCAGTAATCAAAATCAGGGTAATCGGACACAGGCCAATGCTAAGGCACGCCCTGGGCATGTGCATTATACTGCAGTGGAGGAAATCCCCATGGGAGAGGTTGTTACTGTCAGTATGTTTCTCGTGAACCAACACCCTATAATTGTTTTGTTTGATTCTAGAGCTTCGCATTCATTCATGAGTTAGACATTTGCATCTAAGTATGATCAGAAGATGATTGTTGTAGATAATGGTGGTTATTGCATAAGTTTAGCTGGGGCTAGTATCTCTACCAATCGGATAGTCAGAGATGTGCTCATCTCCATAAAAGAGAGGGAGTATACTACTGACCTCATAGTGTTGCCAAGGTTAGCAATAGATGTGATCTTGGGTATGAAATGGATGAGTGGTCATGGAGTTCTTATTGACACCTCAACGAGAACCATCATGTTGAAGGAACCAAAGGGGGGTAGTGCTTTTCTAGTGCCACTTCCTAGGACTTTTGACCTTCAAAACTTATCTTGTGCTATCTAGACCACAACTCTCTTTGACATTCCCATGGTATGTGAGTTTCTAGAGGTATTTCCAAATGAGTTACCTAGTTTGCCACTAGATAGAGATGTGGAGTTTAAATTGAGCTAGTGTTTGGTACAGCACCTATCTCTAGAAGAGCTTACAGGAAGCCACCAAATGAGTTAGCCGAACTCAAAATATAGTTACAAGAGCTTTTGGACAAGGGTCTCATTCGACCTAGTTCATCTCCATGGGGTTGTTCAACTTTATTTGTAAAGAAAAAGGACAAGTTGTTATGGATGTGTGTGGATTACAGGTCACTCAATGCCGTAACAATTAAGAACAAGTACCCTTTACCATGTATCAATATCTTATTCGATCAATTGGCAAGGGTAAAGGTATTCTCCAAGATTGATTTGAGATCAGGCTATCATCAGATTAAAATTAGGCCAGAGGATATACATAAAATAGCTTTCTCGACCAGATATGGCTTGTACGAGTATCTTGTCATGTCTTTTGGTCTGACAAATACTCCTGCATATTTCATGTATTTGATGAATTCGGTATTCATGCCCGAGCTTGACAAGTTTGTGGTTGTGTTTATTAATAACATCCTGATTTACTCTAAAAATGAGGAAGATCATGTCGAGCATCTAAGGATCATCCTATCCAGACTGAGGGAGCATCAATTGTATGCCAAGTTTAGCAAGTGTGAATTTTGGTTACGGAAAGTGCCTTTTCTAGGTCATGTGTTGTCGGGGAATGGAATCTCTGTAGATCCAACTAAAGTGCAAGAGGTCATGGATTGGAAGGCCCCGACTTTGGTTCATGAAGTTCGGAGTTTTATAGGGTTAGCAGGCTACTATCGTCGCTTCATTCTGGATTTCTCCAAGATAGTCAAACCCATGACGAGATTACTTCAGAAGGAGGAGAAATTTGTTTGGACCTCGCAGTGTGAGGCGACTTTCCACACTCTACAGACTTTGCTAACTATCGCTTCTGTTTTGGCACAACCTGACATAGAGAAACCTTTTGATGTGTTATGTGATGCATCTGGTACGGGTTTGGGGTGTGTTCTTATGTAGGAAGGCCAAGTCATTGCTTATGCCTCACGTCAACTAAGGAAGCATGAGGTTAATTATCTGACCCATGACTTTGAGTTAGCAGTAGTTGTTCATGCAATGAACATCTAGAGACACTATTTGCTTGGAAATGTTTGCCATATCTATACAGATCACAAGAGTCTCAAGTATATTTTCACTCAACCTGAATTAAATATGAGACAGAGAAGATGGCTAGAGTTAATCAAGGACTACAACTTAGAGGTGCATTATCATCCTGGCAAGGCGAATGTGGTTGCAGACGCCTTAAGCCGCAAGTCTCATTGTAATTCCTTGGAAGCACTATTGGAAGATGGATTTAATCTCTTACATCCTGTTGTGTTACACAATATCACTGTCAGTTGCCCACTTGAGAGCAAGATCGTCGAAATTCAGAAGACCGATGTAGGTGTGTTTCACATCAAGCGAAAGATGAAGGAACAAGAAACCAAGCATTTTAGGCTAGATGAAAGAGGTGTGCTATGGTTTAAAGATCGACTTGTGGTACCGAAGGATCATGATCTTAGGAACCAAATCTTAGATGAAGCTCGCTCTTCCAAATTGTCTATCCATCCTGGTAGTAGAAAGATGTATCAAGACTTGAAAACATGTTTTTGATGGACGGAGATGAAGAAAGAAATCACAGCCTATGTTGCTAGGTGTGATACTTGTAGCAGAGTCAAGGCAGATCACTTGAAACCTGTGGGACTACTTCAACCTTTATCTATCCTAGGTTGGAAATGGGAGGAGATCAACATGTATTTTTTTGTTGGACTTCCAGCCACTCAGAAAGGTTTTGACTCCATATGGGTGATTGTGGACCGTTTGACCAAGTCCTCACACTTCATTCCAGTCAGGACCAATTATCGACCGCATCATTATGCAGAACTATATATAGCTCAGATAGTATGTTTGCATGGGCTACCGAGAACCATCGTATCAGATAGGGGATCTCAATTTACTGCTCGTTTCTAGGAGTACTTGCACAAACAGTTAGGTACCAACTTAGTCTGAAGTTCTGCCTATCACCTTCAGACATCTAGACAAACCGAGCGAGTGAATCAGATATTAGAAGACATGCTGAGGGCATGTGTGATCTCTTCGAAAGGTTCATGGGAAAAATGGCTACCTTTAGCTAAATTTTCCTATAACAACAGTTACCAAGAGAGTGTCAAGATGGCTCTTTTTGAAGCCTTGTATGGTCAGAAATGTAGAACTCCTTTGAACTGGGTTGACCCCGGAGAGAGGTGGTATTATGGAATTGATTTTATCAAAGAAGCTGAAGAGCAAGTCCGTATTATCTAATGACACATTGAAGCCGCTCAATCAAGGCAAAAGAGCTATGCTGACAAAAGAAGACCTATTGAGTTTGAGGTAGGTGACTATGTATACCTGAAGGTATCACCAATGAAAGGAGTGCAACGATTTGGTGTGAAAATAAAACTTGCACCTAGGTATGTAGGCCCATACAAAATCATTGAGCAAAGTAGAAGAGTGGCCTACAAACTGTAGTTACCTCCCGAGATGAGCTCGATCTTCAATGTCTTTCATATTTCTCAGCTGAGAAAATGTCTTCGTGTGCCTGATGAACGACTAAACCAACTAATATTAAGCTTCAATCAGATTTGACTTATGAGGAGAAACCGATACAAGTCTTGGAAGAGATGGAAAGAGTAACTCAAAGCAAGGTGATTAAGTTCTACAAAGTGGTGTGGAATAACCACACTGAACAAGATGCAACATGAGAAAGAGAGGATTATTTACGTGAAGTTTACCCCGCGTTTTGTGAAAAAATGGTAGGTCGTTCAAATCTCGGGACGAGATTTCTATAAGGGGGGGGCTGTAACACCCTAGTGTTAAGCTTGCACTTTGCACTTGCATTTGCATGAGCATAAGCATCACCCATTCATTCATGAGCATTAGCATATGAAATTTCATTTCATTCACTCTATGTTATCACATGAGATGCTTAATTATACACGTATATGCCTTATGGTCATGCTTGGTTAATAAAAGTGAGTGTTGTTTGGTCACTAAAACACCTTAGACACACTTAGGATGGAAAATGGAACCAAGTTTATATTCATGAGTTGGTCCAAAAATGCTTCTAAGTGTTGGTATTACTAGAAATGCTTTTTTTAAGTTGATTGTTTGACCTAACTTGACTAATCTTAGAGAGCTTGCATGGCAGTGGGCCCTAAATAAAAGTTGTAGTTCATGTCATGTAGAAGAAACTTTGTTTAAGGGTCAAGAGCTGAATCAGTGCCTAAGTTGGTCAAATAGGGCTTCCAAAAATCAACTTGAGGCTGTTTTGAAAGTTGAAAATTTTTCTGAGACTGTTTACAGTTTTCATGTACCTACTTTGGGTGATTTTTAGTTTGAAAACCATTTCACATTAGACCAAACTCCTTTAATCAATTTTATAGTACTCACATAGCTCTACACAATGGCAAAATTGGTTGATCAAAACTCGCCACAGTTTGGGAGATCCAGCGGTGCCAAGTCACGCTATCAGACTGCCTGAATCGCCACTTAGCTGATTTCAGACCGGCTGGCAGTGGCCGACCACGGGCAGGCCACGCGCGCCGCGTGGTGGCCGTACACCGGTGCCGGCCCGTCCTGTCGCGCAAAAGGAAAGGGCACTCGGTCACCCACACTCCCTCGCGCTCACTCACTCACTCGCTCTCCCTCTTTCTCGCCCACGCTCATCGAAGCGAAGCAAAGCAGCATCGCCACCGCCGTCGCGCCTTCGCCGTCCCCGCTAGCCACCTATGCCACAATGATGTTCGATTCATCACGCCCCTAGCTCCACCGCTTCACGCGCTACACCATCGACCCGCTAGCATCGCTCCCTGAGCACAGGTAAAGGCCCAATGTGCCATCGCCGCGGTCGCCATGGCCGCAGAGCGTCGCTGAGCTCGAGCTCACTGTGGCCAGACCACCTTGTGCATGCTCTACTCTCCCTCTCTACCATTCCATAGTCGCCAAAACTTCTTGATACTGTAGCCGCTAGCCTCTGGCCAATGCCAGCCTCACCGGGGGAAGAACGCGCGTCCACCGCCATGAGAAGAGAGCGTCGCCGCCATGCACACCACCATGGCCACGCTCACCTAGTCTCCTTTCTCTCTTGTTGTTAGGCGTTAGAGCATAGCCTTGGGATGGCGAAACTCAACGGGAAGACGGATGCCCAATGCCATCACTGGCTCGCCAGAACGCTGCAGCGCCATCACCGCGCTTGCACCGCCGTGCCGCCATGCATGCGGTCGTGCCTCACCGGCGCATCCTAGAGCCATAATCATAACCCTAGATCTCCGCTAGGTCACCATGAAGCCGTAGTCGTGCTCACCCGAGCATGCCATGGCCGGAGATGGCCGGACCACCGCCGCGTAGCGCCACCATCCGCCATTGTCGCCGCCGCCCTAGCTAGAGGTTGTAATAGCTCCAACCACCTACATCGTTGAGTGCGGAGTGACGAAAGGAAGCTAGTGGTGAAGATCGTGTCGCCGGAGACCTCGCCGTCGGCGAGCTCTCGTCGGATCAAAACCGCGCCCCTGCCTCTGCGCCTGTGATAGGTGGGGCTGAGTTGACCTTGGGTCCCAGTCGTCAGCCTCTTAGGTGCAGTAGACCGGGGGCGCGTAGCGATTTCAGATTTTTGATGTTTTTCCTTTAATTGTTTTTAGAAATTCAAGCTTCAAAAATTCATAACTAATTCTAGGAGTGTCCAAATTGAGTGAACCAAATTTTGTTGGATTCATCTCGATGAGTACTATCTGTTAAAAATATTAAACTTGGTATGTGCTATAGTTTTATACCCTATTTAAATTATCTTGTTTATTCCTATTAATCTTGAAAAATGCATAACTGGAGTTTGGGAGATACCAAAAATGTGATCCCAAATTTGCTAGTCTTGTTTTGACATGTTGTAGCTAGGAAAAATATGAAATCCACAGTTGACATTCTTGGGATATGATTTCTTATTTTGGCTTAATTAAATGCTAGTTCTTCTGAAATCAATTGTGGTAGATTTATGTAACTTATGAACATAAATTAATTTTCATAGTATATTGGTATTATAAGGAATGTAAGAAAAATAGTAAATCAGTTGCTTGACACTTTTCACTATGCTAAGTATATTTAAGTGGCTATAAAGCATGTAACTTGTTATTTTTGTAGAGGTTGTTGTACTTGTCCAAATGGCATGAAATTTTAACATCAGTCTCTTGATAGCATGTATGAGCTGCTGTAATTTTTCTAGAATTTTTTGTACCCTAGAAGTAGTAGTTCCAATTTTCATCTAAATTAAATAAAGTAATAAAGGCCTATATACAATTGATTTAGGTCCAACCATTGTACCTTTCAATATGTTGGTGATGTATATAATCTGTTGGTTTAGTTGGTTGTGACCAATTTTGATTGGGTGTATGCAATTATATATTTATTGCTCCATAATTCAATTGCATCTAGTTCTTGAATTGTTTGCTTTGTATTAGCATGGTGCCTATTAAATTAGATGATTAGGCTAATTAAGATAAGTTGTTAGCTGCAGGTAATAGACATCTTAATGATGATGAACAACTCTATCTTAGGTTGCTAAAACATGGTGAGTGTATGTTGCTTTACTAGAGGGAAGATATGCACCTACTTAGTAAACTAAAAGTTATCTACTAGAGAAGAGATATGCGCTTACTCAAATAAAGCAAAGTAATCTTGCCATCATCTTGTTATGTTGTTGCTAAAATGTATATGCATTTCGTCATACCATACTTACACTTCAACCCTTGTGCATTCGCTATATTTATCTATACCTTCATACATATAGGATCACTAGAGGGAATAATGCTTTTGGAATTCGAGGCAGTGGAAGAGGAGGACCAGCAGGAGGCCCAGCAGCCAATAGCTCCCGAAGGCGAAGAATAGGTTCCGAAAAATTTGCCTGAGTGCCCGGACCATAAGCCCTCGTCTTACTTGAAAGGCAAGCCCCAGAGCATTCTAAGCCTCATATGTTTTACAAATATCAACTTGAGTCCTTTTATGTTTGATGCATTAGGTTATAGGAGTTGATTAAAAACACTTGATGCATATAATTTCCTTGTCCAGAAATATACCTTGAACCCTATGTAGGTCCAGGATCGAATAAATGCTTAGCAATGCTTAGTCGGTAGAAGTCGATTGATTTACTGTCACCTGCGAGATATAGGTGGATACCAAATCACGATTGGCTATATTTGCTATCGTGTAAAAGAACCATGGGATGATGTAAATGGAGGCCGGACGGAGTCTATGTAGTAGGGTAAACTCATGTGATTCTGTCTATGCCTGAGTTGTACCAAAGGTGACCTAAGACTACCTTGGCGTAGGTATGTCTGGGTTTGTGTTAGGAATACTGCCCAGCTGGTTGCAATCGATTCGAATTGCCGTCTCTACTGGATAGTGAGAAATTTGACTGAGCTTCCTTCTATCGTAGTGATTAATGGCAAGTGGAATGGTTCTGTGGATGATAAAATAATTGGCTATGGTTACTATTGTTGTATTGCTTAATTATATAACACATGTTTGGCACAGGTTAGTTGCTAATCTAGAGATGAATAGCTATAATTAACTTGGTGACCGAATTATAAAATATGTAGTTCAATTAGTCGCTTTTTATGTAAAATGATGTTAAGCCAGCTCCATTTATAAAGTCTTGCATGATCCTTGGTGTCACTTTGTTTTTGGTTCATAACGGGTAAGTCTAGCTGAGTACCTTCTCGTACTCAGGGTTTATTTCCCACTTGTTGCAGATGGTACCGTATACCACAGGTACTGCAAGAATTGCTTCTCTCCCGCCGTGGACGAGGAGTAAGGCCATAGGCAAGGCTCTTCTATGTGGTCTTATCTATGATGCTTTTGTTGGACTTGATCACAAACTGGCATGTATTTGAACAAGTGTGTGTGATGATGGTCTTAAAACTATATCGCTTCCGCTACTACATTTGAACTTTGGGTTGTAATAACTCTTTTCGTACTCCGATGTATGTTGAACTACTTGTGAACTTATGTAACACGTGGCTTGTATGTTGAATCATGTATGATCTTGGTTGTATGTTGGATTATTCGAGATTCTTCGTGATACTCGACGGACTACCGGGTTTATATGGGCTCAAGTATGATAGTGCGATCGCTCCAGTGGTTGCCATTGCACTTGTGCTCTTATAAATTAGTCGGTTCTGCCACACCTCCCAACTTGGCGACCATTTGCCAAACTTGCTGCTCTTCGTTCCAAGTGGTAGTATGGTTTTCCACACTAAACCACCAACTTGGAATGACTTGCTTTTGACTTTCTTATTATAAGCCTTGGCAACCCAAGCTTTGTCTTTCACCATCTCCTTGAGAGCTTTTAATCTCTTATCGGTCATCTCGTCACCATTATCCATCATTAAATCATAATACAGAATGGTAGATAAATCATTTTGTTTAGCAAGCCTATATGCATCCAAATTCACCTCGATGAGTAATACGGCCTCTTGCCCATATACCAACTCAAAAGGAGTAACTTTTGTAGCACCATGCCTAGATATGCGAGGTGCCCATAGAGCTTCAGATAAAACCTCATGCCTAGATATGTGAGGTGCCCATTTAGCTTGATCAAAGTCTTACTACTAGACTCAGCCTAGCCATTAGCTTGAGCATAATATGAAGATGAATTGAGCAACTTGATCTTATATAATTCGACAAAATCTCATACCTCCTTTGACACAAATGGTATTCCTTGATCCGTAGTTAATGTTTGGGGAATGTCAGATCTATGTATGATATGCTCAGTAATGAACTCAATCATCTCCTTATGTCTTATATTTTTCAAAGAAACCGCTTCAACCCACTTAGTAAAGTAATCTATAGCAATCAAGACTAAGTGATGTCCCTTTGATGATGGGGGATAAATTTCGCCAATAAAGTCTAGCCCCCAACCACGAAAAGGTCATGGTTTGATAATAGGATGAAGCGTAGCAGCAGGCACAAACTGAATATTCTCAAACCGTTGGTACTCTTCGCAACCTGTGTAGTAACGAAAGCAATCAACCACCATAGTAGGCCAATAAAAATCAGCTCTACACAATAATCACTTCATCTTTGGGACCGATTGATGTGTACCACAAATACCTTCATGAACTTCTCACATAGCCACTCTTGCTTGATCAAATCCCAAACTCTTGAGTAGCAAGTCTTCAGCAATTCTTCGGTAAAGTTCATCATTGTGCAACATAAACTTGAATGCGCTCCACCGAATACTTTTATCAACTTTAGCACTTAGATCACGTAGATATCTCAATATGGGCGTCCCCCAATCATCCAAGGCAGCCGCATCACTGTTGAAACTCAAAACGGGATGATTTGGGAGTTCATCGGAGAAACCGGGCCGGCCAACCAGAGGGGAGTCGGCTTGGCCGGCCAGGGCACTCAGCCTAGCCGACCCAGGCCGACTTGGGCAATCAGCTTAGCCAACTTTGCTCCTCGTGCACATAAAACAACAAAGTTTTTTTTCATCTTTGATGTGAAAATTACGCCCACCGATGTCAAAGCCAGATGCTTGTTGAGCTAACATGTTGGCCTTATAATTTTCATGCCTTCAAATATGCTGAATTCGGAATTCGGTAAAGAAAGCGATAATATCAAGGCACACATGAAGATAAGCATTGAGTTATCCCTCTAAGCATTGAAACTCATCAGCTACTTGCTGTACCACTAGCAGGGAATCACCAAAGGCTTCAACATATTTTACCTCTATAGAATACAATATTTTCAAGCCGAATAAAAGAGCTTCATATTCGACTTGATTGTTAGTGCAATAGTAATTCAATCGGTTTGACATCTCAAATTCAGCACCATTAGGAGAAATAATGACTACGCCAACACCTTTGCCTTGTTTATAAGCCGATCCATCGAAATAAAGTTTCCATGGGGTAGAAGTAAGGCATAATTGGCTGGCATATACTGCATTTGCCACTGGATCCAAATCTATTGTATATCGTATATATTGTCAGCTTGTTGCCCACGCGAAGCGTGGGTTTACCTGCTAGTTTATATGAAAGCCAGCCAGCAGATCTGGTCCTTAATCCTTATCATCATTCTAGCGGTTGCTCTTGTGAGGATATGACTGACCTTTTAACTACTACCACGAACTGGACAGTACAGCAGCCAGACACTGAACAAGAATAATGCAAGAATTACAAATCAAATCAAGAACCCTAGACGCAAGAGAAACGGAGAATAGAAGATGATTACTGGTGAGAAGGCACCCATTGGAGGAGATCGATGCCGGAGAGGAGAGGGCCGTGTCACGGACGCCCTCGCCGTCGCCAGCGTGTCGTGCTTCCACCAATACGCGTACATCACGTTGTGCCGCCGCCACTGCTTCACGTGTCCCTCGCTCCTTTCACAGCCTCGCAACGGGATCTCTTCCACAGCACTGGAGGCCACGCTCCGTAGAGCGGTGGGGATGAGGGGAAAGAGTAGAGTAGGACGGGTTACAACGTACATGAGGCTTAAACGAACAAACAATTATATGTGTGCCGGGATTGCTTTCACGCCGGGATAATCCATGGGGATTGGGCCCGAACCCACCCGTTCCCGGCCCAAACGAACAAGGCCTTAATCAACACTCCCGCATCCCTAATAGTTGCTCGTGAATTCTCTCTCCCTCCGTGACTCCACCGTACTCGTTTTAAGACCATAAAAACAGCGGCTCCCTTAATCAACGCTTGCACGTCTATAACAGTTGCAGTGCACGAATTCCTTCCTCTCCCTTTGTGACTTCGCCTCTTCGTCTTCCTTTGAAGCATTTCCCTCTTCGTTTGCCTCGAGCCGTTGCTCCAGCCCATGCCCTAGCCTCTGTCACCGCCGCACCCCCGACCAACGGCACTGCCCACCTTCCCTCCCCGCCCTCCACTAATCCGAACCGGAGGATTCATCGACCTCCACTCTCCAACCCTTCCCCATCTGCCACCAGCCTCACCTACCACCGACGACCAATGGCACCTACCGCCGCCCGCACCGCCCACCAATCGCCATCGCCACCGTCAGCTATCCTCGACCCTCATCGAATAAGGATGAAGCAAACCTCTTAGCCCCATGGCCAACCCCGCCCACCTAATGTCCCTCATCGCCCGCTTGTGGCACCTTGTCACCTCACTCTCCACCTATCAACCCACCTATTCGGTCGCCGCCACCGGGCCCTCCTCCTAAGGGCGTCGGGCATGGAGAAGCCCCCTAAAAACTTAAACCTAACAATCATCGGAGAGAAGGAAGGCGAGTCATGCATGCATGCAGAGAGGAGGGAGACAAGGCACCTCAAAATCTGCCTGGTCCAATCTCAGGACAGCACGTGTCCAAGCACTACTTTCAGTAGCAGCGACACGCGTCGAGCACTACTTTCGGTAGCAGCGGCACGCGTCAAATAAGGATCGGTGCAAATAGGAGAGGTTTCCAGATAGCCAATTCTAGTAGATAACAAATAATTGATCAGACGCAACGGCCCAAGCAAAACCTATAGAACACGAACAGGGTCTGGCATTCAGAAGTCGTATGCCAGAATAACCAGGAGAGGAGACAGCATACTGGACTCCTTTTTTTTTTTTTTTTGCTCCTTTTATATGTACATAAGATATTAAGGCTACAGAATACTAGTAAACAAACTATAATTTCTTGAAAAGATGTAAACAATCGCTATCAATCTCAGAATCTACAAATCTCGCCCACTACTTTCCAATAGGAAAAAAAATCCACGAATTTATATACTATGAGCAGAAGGTACCCCCATGGAACTTGTAAGCACCGGCTCATCTTTACAAGTTACCAGCCTTGTTGGACGCAGTTTTACTAGGCTTTGTTTTGGCAATGCTAACAAGATCACTAAAGAGCGAATCTTCAGGTCTGCTTGGCCTGTTACGCTGCTGGAGGGAAGACGAGGCGGGTGTGCCATACAGACTGTTGTCTTGCATCGAGAGGCCATTCATCCTCTGAGAAAGATCATTTGCACTAGCATATGCATATGCGGCATTCGGAACATAGTAGCCTCCAGGCTGCTGACCATAGCCATAGCCTGTCATCTGGCCACTAAACATCTGTTGCTGGTAGACAACTCCAGCCATTTGCTGGGGATAAATGCCTACTGGTTGGTTGCCTTGCACTGGCGGATACATTCCTCCATCCTGTGTATTTTGTGTAGCATATGGTTGTTGAGCTAGTCCGGGCTGGAACTGCCCTCCTGGTTGTCCAGTTGGCATTAGTTGCGATGGTAACACTTGCTGCCCAGGATGTGTAATTTGGACTGGCTGGGGTTGACTAACTCCAAATTGTGGCAGAGCTGACAACCCACCAGGATGATCAGCTTCTAATTGCTCAGTTTCTGCAGGCAGAGCTTCCCAGGGTGGTGGTGGAAGGTCGTTGCTTTGTTCATCTTGACCTGTCAAGGACCAATCGCCAATAGTTTGACTATCTGAGGACAAAAACTTCTACATGAAGAAACAAAAAATCTACATAGAAGTACTTCACAAACAGAAAATTTAATCTGCTTGATGCTAAACTTTATCTTGTGCTTTGTTTAGCGTTGAGGTAAATAGTGCTGATTTTGTTTTGTGGAACTTGCTTTAGAAATTTTAGAGTTTGGCTAATTGCTTTTCATTTAAAATACTAAGTTGTAAATGGAGACATTGCATCTCAATTTACCCAAAAAATGTATCACAGTTCTATGGCACAAAAGCTTGAAATATTAGGAAATAAGAGACGCATAGACACAGCAATTGTAATCTGATCCAGAAAAAAGTTAGGGAGTAAAACAATTACCTAGCTCTGTTTTTAACACTTTAGGGACAAACTAATAGAACAAACAAAAATAATACTAAGATACTTGTACATACTACAACAACAACAACAACAACAAAGCCTTTAAGTCCCAAACATACTTGTACATACTAGAAGCTTAAATTAAAAGAGACAGTGTTAGTACCATAATTCGATGCCTGCTGTGGTGGAATCATTCTATGGGCAAACTGCCCATTCCATGAACTTGCTGAGGTTAAGTTAGAACCTTGATCATAGGGTGTCATTGTATCTGAATTTAAGCCATCAGCATATGGTGAAGGATGGTGTGGTAGAACAGGTTGCTGTGGAGCAGGATAGGCTTGTACTGATGGATTAGGATTTGTGTTAGATATAGAAGGTATGGTAGGGTTCTGGCTGGTGTTATTGATAGCATTGCTATCTGAAAACACGTCTAAAAGGTCTAAAGTACTGGGGCTTGACGAAGCTGAAGTTGCAGGCTGAGTCACTAAAGGAACAAGAGCTTGGGAATGAGCAGGTTCTGGTTTGAAGAACTCATCACCACTAAGTAAGTCAATATTTGTGGTAACAGCTGATTCTCCATGAGACTTCGAAGCACTTGATGATGGTGGTGCAGGAAGTGCTAACTGCTCAAATGGAGTCACACTACTGGCAACTTTAGCAGACCTGACAGGTTCATAGTGTTCATAGGAAAAGTCAGTCAAAGAATAATTCTAAGATACTCTTTCGAGGGTTACTAAACCCTCATCAGTTAAAGGATTATTTCAGCTAGAGTAATAACATGTGAGAAGGACACAACAGAACCTTTGGTCTGCCTCCTTTGTCAGCTCGGGCTTCGTTGGAGAACTGTCTGCGTGGGCCGGGACTGATTTCGGTTTTTCTACTCGAACGGCTATGCCAGCAGCAATTGCATCGTGTTTTGCTAAAACACGCTGTAAATCATCATTCAATGAAAGGCCCTGACTTAATAGGTCCTCGTCCCTGTTGCCATTAAATGTATGGAAAGAATTAGAAACTATTCCACTCTTACATGAAAACAAGCACAGGAAATTCAAAGGATGATAGTAAAACATGTTTTGAATATCCAGTTCAAAGGAAGTAGAAGTAGAGCAAGGGTTTGTTTGCTCGATGACCCCAACTGGCCACACCTAATCTCCGGCTGGCACAACATGCGGCAAGTTGTGGCACAGAAAAAGTATGCCAAACGCAAAGGCAAGCTATCTAACTATCTACACGAAACCCTGAAGCACCACAGAACTTCTTGTGTCATGTTAGAGTTCAGTTAGCCAACCAAACAGAGAGCTAAAGAATGGCAAAGCTGCGGCAGGTGAGTTGTGGTGTGTTGCTGTTGGCAACCAAACACACCCTTAAAACATTCTCATACAGCCGGTGTGCTGTAAGCTGTGTCCATTTGGGCATGTAACTAGTAGTTGCTCAGTGAATATCAAGGTTTTGCATTGTTTGATGCTGCACAGTTCTTGGAACGATCGTTCTGACGTCGTGCTGTGCAGGCTGAACATTGCTCAGATGCGTTGGCACGTTTTTGTTTGATTTCAGTTCCATGGTTAAATCTCTGAACGCTTTTGTAATTTCATTGATGTAATGTAATAAAATTTGGGATTCCCGTTGTGGGAAAAAAAGTAGAGTAAAAACATTCAAACAGATTTTCAGCAAAGAATGCAGACCCTACAAAAGTCATGTGCATCATGTACAAAATGCTCTAATATACTCCGTCCATTCCAAATTGTAAGTCGTTTGGCTTTACTAGATACATACCTTTTACTATGTATCTACACAGCGTATATTTGGTGCAAAGCAAAAGCTATAACTAGAAAAGCTCTCACTTACATTTTGGAATGGAGGGAGTAGAAAAAATATATGATGTACCGTGTAAACAAAGCATACTGCTTTTCACAAAAAGTAGTTATATTTTTACTATGGTCCATAATACATTATTATTAAAAAAAGGGTTGTGTCAATTCCCATTCCAATAAGGATTTCGGCTGAACAAATTTTATTTCTCCCTGTTAAGTTCGAGTACACAAACATGAAAGAGTAGTTTGGTGGTTCAAATCCATATCCTAAGTTTCAACAATTAATTTCATTTAGTTTGTATATATACTGGTTGAAAAAGCATAACATGAAGCAGTGACTTACGACGTTGAGTTGACAAGTTGCACCACTCTTTGCTTGTATGAACGGCATTGGTCCACAAGGTCCACAATGACCTCCTGCCTTAGACCCTGCATGTTGACTACTATTTAGAAATCCAGGGATGACTAGAACTTCTGCAACTGTATGGTCCAGTTGAACAATCTGGAACATGTCAACATATAATCCAGTTTTAAGGAAAGAAATCCTCAAGGAAAATGGGAAGGTCATCTCATGATTTTACTAGACGTGTGTAATTACCGAGGGTAAGTAAGCACAAGGTAGAAAATACCTCTCTGTTACCAGGATCAATAGCATTTAACATCTCTGCAAGAACATCCATGACCCCACGTGCATTCTGAATTTCTGTCAGGCTGGCAATAGAAAGACAACGTTATTTTGAAACTTCCTTTAGAAAGGAAATTCATCAAATAAACAAGGCATAGCTAATCATAACAATGATTCAATTATAACCTTATAGAATTGGTGCACAGAAGGGATGAGCTGCAATGTATAGAAAGAAAATAGAAAAGCTATGGAAAGTTTATGCAATAGAAATAGAAATTCACAGTTTTTTTTTTCTCAAACACACAGGAGGGCTGCATATCATTATATTATAGAAGAAAAAGAGGGGAGAAGAGAAATTCACAGATTTGAACAGCCATAAAAAATATCCATGCATATTCTTGTATATTCTCATTAAGCCAGTCCTACCAATTTCAGAAATAATCTTAATTAATGGGAGCTGAAACTACAAATATTCTGCAAATGTAATCCCAATGATCTTAAAATCCTTTTGGTAGGCTGCATGATATATATGGAGAAGGAAGGCATGAGAACGCTTAATTTTGTCGTAACTGTAATCCCACAGATAATGCACATATACTGCATTAGTTCTAACATTAATTCCATGGATATTAATATATGGGGTAAAGAAAAGCAAATGTACCTTAATGCAGGCACTTCTGGTGCAGAAGAGGATTCAGGCACATCTTGTCGATAATCAGTGTTACACAATGCAGGAGGCGGATAGTTCCTTAGAGGCTGTGTCTGTGGAGGAGTATAGATTGGCACGGTACTCTCCGGCCTTTGAGGAAATACAGCTCCAGCACGCTGATAAATCAAATCAAAAGTATGATGAGTTCTTGCTATAAATACTAGGTAAAGTAATACTTTGAAGATGATGAAAATACCAGGTAAAGTAGCTAAACCAGGAAAATGTTCCATTTATTTGTGCTATTGCAATATTCCAGATGGTGAAACAAACACCACTTACTTTCTACTAGTAAACTTTTTGTTTGTTAGTACTTGACACCACATATAATGCTATAAAATATGGCCGAATTTATGCCAGAAAAACAAAATGTGACAACATTTACCAGCATCTCTTGATATGCTGCGTAATACTGGGGATATCTTGCACGGGCACCACCAAAAGCTTCTTGCCAAGTGTCTATCAGAATTAGTATCTTCTCTTTGACGTGATAGTCAGGCTACAGATCACACGAAATAACAGATGAGATGTTATTTTATTACTGAATAGGGTTACCCAGAAAACACAAGCCCAGAAATTTGTTTGCCAAGGATTCAAATATGCATGTCCATGTCGAAGTGGCAGGTAAGAATGATACAGGAGAATATTAAAAGGCATTTGCACCTTCTTCTTAGCTATCTTCACCATTTCATGAAGTATATCCTTCTCAGCAACTTGCATATGAACAAAATCACCACAATTTTTAATCAAGGTCTCCAGCAACTGAAAAGGAAAAGGGAAACAGCAGTAGTAGCTTAGTACAAGCTTACTGAGTAAACTGTTGCCTGCTTTCAAGTATGAAGTATGAACAACAGCCCCAAACTATCAGATTAAATTTCAGAAACTAACATTGTTCGATTATGTATCTCTGGGAGAACGAGCGTATGCTGAGACAGATCCAAGAGGATATACATAAGATAAAGCAGTAAAACAGGAAGCCTAAGGTTTTAGAGATAATAAACATAGTTACATTACACAGGACAATATGTTATCCTGGTGAATATTTTCTTGTCATGCAGTATCGTTTTTTACAATGCCAGAGAATTTTCTTGATGATAAAACAAAGAATAACAAAGTTACATTAATCATTACACAACCAACAACAGTCAGTCCTACAAACATGGTGTTTACCGATCTATATCTATCTATATCTGTATCTCTATCTATATCTCTTATAATCCCAAACCCCACTAACATTCTATCTCCACATGCAATATGTCCACCTCAGCAGTCCACTAGCACAAGTAATTACAACTCACTAGCACATGCAATTGTGATATCCACGTCAGCGAGACACGTCATCCACTAACATAAATTTAGCTGTCAACGTCAACATGCCACATCATACACCAACATTAATTTATAGTAGTTTATCCCCTTATATAAGTAATTATATCTAGTCTAATTTCATTCTAAATCATTCACAATTCCCGCAGCAACGCGCGGGGTATGCTTCTAGTTATCATTAATGCAAAAGCCTTAGAATACTACTGAATCATCCTTGATAATGCAAAATCCTTAGAACACAAGTAGATGCTGATTGTAGCCTCCACTAATGTCTTTTAGCTATAGCATATTTGTAGTCGTTATTACACAATGTGTTCTTTAACAATTGTACTATTTAACTACCATCACGGTTTGCTGATCACACCAGTTAAATCAGAATTTACATGCTAACCAACTAAATGAACTGAAATCATAACCAGAGCTAGAATTGATGTAATTACTATGGGATAAATGAGCCATTGATCGACTGATATAATGAAGTAAAGCTGAAAGATGCATGCAAATTTTCATCTTTATGAACATATGCACAATAGAGAAGGCTACTCTGCCAGTCTGTACATGACAAAATGGCAACTGATGGTTCATGTGCAAACAGAAGATATCAAACCAATTGCAGAATGGTATTTACCGTTAATGCAAGAAGCTGGACCTTTGAGTTCTTGTGCCCAATCCGTTTCTTGATAGTCTTCACTACATCTTTGGCTTGCCTATGTGAAATATGAAAGTATGAGAGAACAACCTGAACTACATCTTTGGCTTGACTACGAAATATTCACAAGACGCCACTAGTAAACATTACAGCTCCTCCCCAACCCCAAACCTGAAAAAAAAAACACACAATCTAACAGCAGAATAGAAGAAAATAATGCTCCATTCGAGTTACAGACTCCCTTTAGCTTTAGAAATCAATGCTACCCACTCTCGTTTTCTATTGATTCACAAAGCATACACATAAAGTTCAACTTAGCAATAGATCAAGAGTTCCATATCTCCCAGCTGTCAACATATAAGATTACTTTTTTTTTTTGAAAATGAAGGAGAGCTGCGTTTCATTGTATTAAAGAGAATTGGTGGTCCTCAACAGGATCCTCACTCATATGGGACCAAATATGAGTGAGGCAATTACACAGACTCAAAACTTTTCCACATAGCTAACACACACGACTCAACTGCCCTAGATTGCAAAAGTAAGTCCTAACCCCTGCAGTTTCTTCGCACCAGCCATGCACCATAAGCCGTGCTCATCCTTCAGTTCACATAAAATTGTGTTAACCGAAGGAGAAGCCCCCTCAAACACACAAGCATTTCTATATTTCCAAATAGTTCAGGCGCCAAGAATAATTAGAGTGTTCACTCCTTTTTTGTGCTCCTTTTTTACTCTTCTCATTGTCTTGCACCACCAATCTGCAAAGCTCCTTTCATTTTGACAGGGGACTAAATCTGTTAGCTCCAACGGATGGAGCAATCTGAACCATATAAGATTACAATGAGACAGTTCCAGGAGAATAACAAGAACTCCATGGTTGCTCAAATATTGCATATTTTGTTTCTACCACTCCATGCTTCTGCTTACTATCATACTGCCATCTTTAGGTAGGGCCTGTTTAGCAGAGCTCCAGCTTGTGTCCCTAGCTCCAAAATTTTGTGGAGCTAGCAAGCTGGGGGTAAGACTAGGGGAATTTGGGCGAGCCTTATCATTCCACTTTAGACTGAAATGACCTGAGCCACTTTATCTGAGCCTACAAACTTCAAATCCAAGATGGGCTAGAATCCTGCCAAATAGCACTTCAGTCACTATACTGAGCACGTGATTGTTTGACTCGTAATCTCATATTCTTATAACCCTTCAGATTAGTAATTTGTATTATCCAGAAGAAAATCTTTAGGTGTAATGAAGGAGACACTCTTGTCATCAATAATAGTCAGTATGTGGTACCAACTTTTTTTAATATTTATGGTCTATAAGTGAGGGCAGAAAGTGGACAAGCTCGCTCTTTCACTATAATGTCCAACATGCAGGATGCAGGCAAAGGTGGAGCCACCGCCCGGCCACCCCAGGAGGCTGGCCGGGTTCATCGATGAAGTTCAAAAGAAAATTTTCTTTGTACTCCCTCTGTTCCAAATTGTAAGTCGCTTTGGCTTTTCTAGATTCATAGATTTTACTATGCATCTAGACATAACATACATCTAGATGCATAGCAAAAACTATGTACTTAGAAAAGCCAAAACAACCTACAATCTGGAATGGAGGGAGTATCAAAGAAGCACACTGTACTTTGTTAAGTAAATAATTTTATATAATAAAGATTGCCAGGGCTCCTAAAAGCTTGTAGCTCCGCCACTAGATGCAGGGTATACCACAGCTCTCCCAGGAGCTGTTATTGAAATATTCCAAAGCCTGAATATTTAACCATAAATAAGGAGAGAACAAATTTTGTTTCTTCACCTAGTGAAAACAAACCCCACGTTGCTTTATCCGATGAACAAAGTAATAGAACCACAACACAAAAAGAACCTCGCCTGAGTTTGAGAGGGCCAACTGGACTGATCATCAACAGCCCCCCGCTGTTAAACCTACTTTACCGCAGAGCCTCAATCCAGCTGCCTATCCAAAAGAATGGCTGCGATATCACCACAAAATTTCGCGGCACCACGTCCCCAATCACGCGCTGAGCACCTAGCCAGTCGCCGCCGGCAGGTAAACAACGCGCGAAGGAAACGACAACCAAAAGGAGCGGGAGGAAAGGCGCTCACGAGGGGTCGTGGTTAAGGATGTCGCAGATCTCAAGGTTGAGAGACCACTCGGGGCCGATGAGCGACTCGCTCGTCGCGCGCTCCACCAGCACCGATTGCGGCATCGCGCAATTATTCCCGCTTCTTGATCGGCGGAAGAGTAGGCGGCGGCGGAACCCTAGGCGGCGAGTTCCCCTTCTTCCTCCGCGTTTGTTTGGGCGGCGCCTTTCCGGTTGGTCAGAGAAAGCAGGCGAGGATTTACTACCGGTGCCTGAACTTGCGTGGCTGCGTCGTTCCTAAAGATGGCAATGGGGACCCGTGAGCCGATAGCCGACGGTATTTACTCCATTAGGATTAAATAGGATACGTAAATGGATCAAACTCTTCACCCATCGGGTACGTGGGTATGGGTATGTTCCAGTAGTCCCCATACCTGTTTAGCCATAGGTGAAAAATACCCGGCCCAAAAGTGAAGAAGCCCACCCGCCCATGTAAAACCCAAGGTTTGTAAGATATTATTATATGCTATTATTTGTCTAATTTTATATGCTCTGATCAGTGGTTGCTATTGAATTGTTGATTTTCATGTGCATGCATAAATTATTGGCGGGTACGGGTGACCCAGCGGGTATGATTTACCCGGCCGGTATGGGTCTGAGGAAAATTCCCCACCTATAATGGGTATGAGTATTCTGGCGGTACTAAATTTTTATGGTGGGGATGGGTCTAGAGTGGCCATACCCGATGAGGATTTACCCATTGCCATCCTTAGTCGTTCCAGTCCCTAAACTTTCGAAACACTGATCTGATCTGATCCGGGTACCTCAACTTTGTTCGGGTTTCACTGTAGTCCTAACGGATCACCGTGTGGGTCTTTAACTTGTTTAGCCGTGTCATTTTGGTCCCAGCTGTCATGAACGAGTAGGATCAGCGCGCTCTGGCCACCAACTGCGCTGTTGATGGGTGCCCAGGCTCCCTCGGGCGAGGAGGCCACGGCGGCTGTGGGCGTCGTGGTCTCCCCGGGCTTGCCACGCCTTCCTTTCTTGCGGCCAGGCCAGAGAGGCTGAGCTCGTCTCCTGCCATCTCCGCTTCCATATGGGTGAGCTCCTACAGCTCCGCACACCAGCGAGCAAACCAGGATAGCACGGCCAAGCTATCATCCCCGGGCACCTCCGCAGGCAGGCCGCAGCGTGCACACCTTGATGATGGTTTGGCACCACGTCGGCTGATGATGATGAATATCTGGTGTTGCCATCGTCGTGGAAGAGTTGTGGCCACGCCATGTGCTGTTGCTTTTCTGCCATGGTATCCTCGATGTCGTGTATGCTTTGCATTGCACATACCAGTATACGTACCACGCCATATACTACGATGCTCCATATACGTTGCATCCCGTAGCTCTTGGATTGGTTCACGACGATGTTCACGACTCACGAGTGGCATCAACACATGACGGCGGCATCACCAACGTCGACTGCGGCGAGAAGCACATCACGGTGCCCCGCCAAGTCGACATGGCGCACGCGCTCATCCGCTCAGCGCTTCGTCCTGCTCGGCGACATGAAGCAGCGCCTTTACATGAAGCGCACCATGAAAAGGGTCAACAACATTTTCCAGCCGGAGCCCGTCTTTCGGCAGCGACTCGCTCTCCGGTGACAGGCTTGGCCAACTTAACATGTCGATCGGCAGTCATTCCCAATCCGTTAGCTACACGACCGAGAGGATGCCGCTGCTCAGCATGCTGCCAACGCCGTACGTCGTCAGGGACATGGCCGTGCCGAGGGCCTTCATGTTCTCGGGGCTGGTCATACAAGATGGTGAGCAGGACGAAGATGGTGAGCGGCCGCTCACGCTCGCCGGCCGTGGCCTCGTGGCTCCTCACGAAGCTCAGCCACCGGCTCTCGACCGCAGCCGTGGAGCGGAGGTGCGTGGGCAACGGGACCGAGGGAGAGGCAGTGGAGGCGCCTAGTGGATTTAGACCCGTTTGGATGATTAATGTGACCTGAACAAAGTCTAGGTACCTAGATGAATGTTTTGAGAGTTTAGAAACCGGCATGACACAATGACGCAAGTTTAAGGACTGGTAGTGGACTTTACTCAAAATAAAATTGCGCGAATTTTTGGGGTTCGAATCGTCTCGGATGTCCCGTGTCCGTGTGAGGCCCACATGCCAGAGACACGGGGATGACGAGATTTTCCAAAATTGGGTTTGGTTAGTTGATTCCAGCAGGGACTGTCCTCGCCACATGAAATTTGATGCAACAAGTGTTTTATGCTGCGCGGGATACCATGTGCGCGTTGCCTTGCCTTATAAGGGAAAAAATTATGTAAACTCAATACATTTTAGATTGGACTCTATTAGCCTCGTTTCGTTGTAAACGATCGTAGATTATTTACTTCTGGCTGGTTTGGTGTGAGAGAAAAATACTGTTCCCAGCTTATAATTCACAATCGTATACGAGCAAGCGAGCAAGCTGTATATCATTGATAGATGTGAACTTAGTATATTTTAGAATAATCTCTACTGTAATGGACCAATTAAAATTATATCATGTCCCCAAGGGAAATGTTCCTGCTAACAACCTCCAACCATTGTGCACCCAGCAAAATGCACATAAGAATTTGTCTACATTAAAATTAAGGACTAATAAAACACATAAACCAAATCCAATGGCCAAGTTTGATGCCAGGCTTCTAACGCAGCCGCTCCTGCACGCACAACTTTTCCTCTCCCCCCACGCAACTCCGACTCCCCCGCTCCCATCTTTGACTCCTCCTCTCCTATCTCCTCCCCTCTCCCGAGGCGACGACGGGTGTAGGGCGACAGGCGCTACCGTGGGCGGCGCGCCGACGCGAGCGGGCCCCGGTGCCCCTCTACCATTGCGGCGAAGCTCGGGAATGGCCACGCTGGTGCACGAGCAAGCGAGGACGGGGCCAAGCCACGCCACCGCGCCTAGGGACCACGTGGGTGTGGGCGAACGCTGGCAATGCCGCCTCGCTGGAGCACCACGGGGGTGAGGGCAGGGTCGGGGGCGACGAAGGCAAAGCCGTGAGCGCGATCGGGAGAAAAGAAACACCCGACAACGTGAAGCGGAGGAGGGTGAGAGCATTGGAGTTCAGTGATGTTGAAGTGGCAGGGACCGCTGAAACACCGAACTGCTACTCGTGGAAGCCGAACCTTGGCCAGAAGATCAACAAAATCGTAAGCTCTAATGCTTCCTAAGGCAAAAATTTTGAGACTGGTATTCTTTTTTTTGCAATCATGGGCTAATTTTGTGTGTTGCTCTTGGATTGAATATCAATTTCCCCAAACTGCTTCAGATTACCTGGTCACTGTGGCATGCCTGTCTGTGTGTTACAATAAGCAAATTGGTATGGCCATGGTTTTCACATATTCTTTTTTTGTTGTATCTTATAATCATGTCGGTGTAGTATGATAATTTTGTGGTCATATTTTACCTATAGTGTTTTAGAGTGCGCACGAGCCTTCATCTTGGCATTCAGATCCAGGAGTTACTCATGTTTGACCTGACGACTACATGCTTTATATATTGCAGGAAAAATTTAAAAAGATCGTATTTTTGGATGCACGAAACCTAGGTTGTTACACCGGGCCGAAGCCAAGCATGGGTACAGCAAAAGCTGAGTGCACCTTTGGGATGAGCCATATCTTTACAAAGTCTGCAATGATGGAATGTTGAGAAGGTGTGTACCCGTGGATGAAGGAATCAAGATCATAGAGAAATGTCATGGAGCAGAATATGGAGGCCACTATGGAGTATTCAGAACCCATGCAACGATTTGGCAAAGTGGTTTATACTGGCCATCCATGTACAGCGATACACAAGATTATGTCAAGAAATGTGCAAGGTGCCTGAAGCACTGTAACATTCCGTAATTCCGTGTAATAGAAAAATCCCAACTTTTTAAAATTTTTGCTTGAATGTGTGTTGCATGTAAATTTAGGACAAACATAAGTCAAAATGTTTTCCCATCCCGCCCCAATTCAAAATCTGAGCTTTAAAACTTTTACAATGAACCACTTGTCATGAAGTTGGCCAGGCCAAGTCAACAACGTGACAAGGGGAGTTTTTCAAATAAAATGTTTTGGAGATAAATTAAAACTTTGGTTGAATTCAAGCCGCACTCGAATTCAACGTGCAATCCCTTTACTTGATTTATTATTTTCTAAAACAAAAATCTAACTCTCTCCTATCTCCTTCAAATTGAGTTTACAAATAATTGATGCACCATTTAGTATAAGATGCATGAGTGTTTGGTTCTTTTGTTCTGCTTGGAGGTAGCCCTCTCCTACAATCCCTAGTGTAAATAGGGAACCCTTTCCTCCATAGTCTCCTGGGCAGCAGGACCAATGTGGCCCAGCCGGCCTTTTTCCCTTCCCTTCCCATAGCAGCCCACCTCCTACTCTTGTTCATGTGGTCAGCAGGCCTAGCCCACTCGCCCTCCCCTTCCGGCCCGTCGACAACTGTGGCCCAGCTGCTAGGCTAGGCCCGCCTTCTCTTCTCCCCTACACGGGCCTAGCCCCACCTGTTCCTCTCACGCGCACGACACGCACACAAAAGAGCCACCGCCGCCGTTCTCTGTTTCACGTGCATGCTCCTATTCTGCTCTCATCTCCGGGGCCCGCTCGTCAGCTACAACAGGGAAGGGAAGCCGCTCCCTCCATTGGGTGTCCGTATCCTTCCTCTGCTTTTCTTTTTGCCTCCACTGTTTCCATCTGAATTGGAGCGCCGCCCTCTGCCTTCCGTCGCCGACGCCAGCGCGGGCCCACCTAGCCATGCCCTTGACCGTGCTCGCGAGTCTAGGACCCGCACCGCTATGCCTTCTCAAAGTTTCTAGCAAGTTCACCTGCCCGCGCCACGGATGCTGGCCGCGTGTCCGAGTGGCACGGCCACCGTGGATTGCCGTCGTCCATGGCACGCTCCAGACCCTACCTGAACCCTAGAGCGCCCCTTAAAGAACCCCCAGCCGGCGCCTCCCTCGGCGTCTCCCTCTCCTCGCCGCCACAAGACTGTTAGACCTAAAACATGATCTCTAGGCATAGGACAAGCATGTGTATTTGCTATTGAATAAAACCATGAATCCTAGGACATCTACTAGTGCAGTATCAGTAGATAGAACGAGAGAAAGAGAGGGGTGAAGGGTGCAAACCTTCGGCCACCTTGGATGAAGATGGGCTCGCCATCGCAGTGCTTGGCGATAACCCAGTGGTGGTGTCGAGTCGAAGGGCGGCGGTGCAGTAGCGGTTGCAGGGTAGTCCAGTGACGTAGCAACCCCTCGGTGTAGATGCAGAGGCGGTGGCGGCGCGGCTGGTGGCTTCCTATCATTGGCTGCGCCCCTCTAGCTCGGATTAGGGATTTCGGTGGGGAACTGTAGCTTAGGCGAACCTCGTGACTTGAGCCATCGGCCCCCACCTCTATTTATTGCGCAGTGTGACAGGGGCTCTCCAGCCATAGTGGGCTGGGCGCCCTCGATCAGGGCGTGGATCAAAGGCCCAACTGGGTCGTTGGGCCTAGTTTGGGATTAGAGATCAATCTAACAATCTCCCCCTTGATCTCCTACCATCTTTCAATTTCATATCATTTACTTTTATTCATTCCATTACAGATTAGTGCATAGAGCATGTTTCATCGTCACGGTCAATTGCTGATAGATTTATCAGCTACAACACACCACTCTATTCTGAAATAGGTACTAAACTTTGGGCCTTCTTTTGTCTAGGAATTATAGGCCTTCCCTTAAACCCATGCCGGCTTCATGTTCTCTGAACACGTTGGGTGGTATGCCTTTTGTAAGTGGATCCACGAGCACCTTTTCGGTACTTATATGCTCAAGACTTATGACATGATCCCGGACTTTATCTTTCACAACATAATACTTTATGTCAATGTGTTTGGTAGCACCACTTGACTTATTGTTGTGAGCATACTGTACTGCCAGATTATTATCGCAGTATAACTTAAGTGGTCTATAGATGTCGTCAACCACCTTCAAACCGGGCATGAACTTCTTTAGCCAGTTCACCTGCCCTGTTGCCTCATAACACGCTACAAACTCGACATACATTGTGGACGATGTAGTTGCGGTTTGCTTTGAGCTTTTCCATGAAATAGCTCCCTCTACGAGAGTGAATATATATCCAGGCGTGGATTTTCTATCATCTCCCGCATAATCAGAATCAGAATATCCCACTATATGGAGTGGATCTGATCTTCTATACGTCATCATGAGGCTTTTCGTTCCTTGCAAATAACGCAAGACTTTCTTTACCAATTTATAGTGTTCTATTCCAGGATTGCTCTGGAATCTGCCAAGTAACCCGGTAACAAATGCTAAGTCAGGGCGCGTACATACTTGAGCATATTGCAAGCTTCCAACAGCTGAAGCATATGGAACCGTTTTCATTTGATCGATCTCATACTGGTTCCTGGGGCATTGAAAATCTCTATATCTATCGCCCTTGACTATAGGAGCAGGTGAGGGACTACATTTGTGCATACTAAATTTCTTTAAGATCTTTTTTATGTATGCCTTTTGTGACAGTCCTAATACTCCTTTACTTCTATCTCGGTGAATCTCGATCCCTAGAACGAACGAAGCTTCACCAAGATCTTTCATATCAAATTTTGAGGACAAAAACTTCTTTGTCTCCAGTAGTAGACTGACATCACTACTAGTAAGTAAGATATCATCCACATACAGGACAAGAAAGATAAACTTCCCATTCTTAAACTTTGCATAGACACAATTGTCCTCTATATTCTCTTTAAACCCAAAATTTCTTATTGTCTGATTAAACTTCAAGTACCACTGTCTTGAAGCTTGTTTTAATCCATAAATAGATTTCTTTAGGTGGCATCCCATTCGTTCTTTTCCTTCCATGACAAAACCTTTTGGTTGTGCCATGTAAACATTTTCCTCCAAGTCCCCATTGAGAAATGCCGTCTTTACATCCATCTGATGTAATTCTAAATCATAATGTGCCACTAATGCCATTATGATTCTGAAGGAATCCTTACATGAGACTGGAGAAAAGGTCTCATTGTAATCAATCCCTTCTCTTTGCGTAAAGCCTTTTGCCACAAGTCTCACTTTATATCTCTCTATATTCCCTTGAGAGTCAAGTTTTGTTTTATAGACCCATTTACAGCCTACTGTTTTGGCTCCTTTAGGAATTATTTCCAAGTCCCAAACTTTATTGGCATTCATAGATTTCATTTTATCTTCTATGGCCTCAAGCCACTTCGATGAATGATCACTTCTCATGGCTTCTTCAAATGAGGTGGGATCATCCTCCATTTGAAATTCCTCAGTGTTGTATACTTCATAGTCAGCAGGAATAGCTGATTTTCTAACTCTTTGAGACCTTCTAGGGGCCTCCACATTTGGCACATCTTCTGTTTAAGGCTGTTGTTGCTCCCTCTCATGTGTGGCAATAGGTTCTACAGGATCCTGAAGAATAGGTTCCTCATCATCATTCATTGTTGCCATAGGTGGAATAACAACAGGTGCTGGTACCATAGTATCATGCGCTGTCGGTGCAGCGACAGTAGATAGTGAGAAAAATGGCTCATGAATTATCGGAGTGGGCGCATACACCTGCTTCTCTTCAAGGTCAATTTCTCGAGCTATCATGCTCTCCCTCATCATTTCATTCTCTAGGAAGACAACATGTCTCGTTTCCATAAACTTTGTATGTCTGCCTGGATAGTAGAAATGGAAACCTTTTGACTTTTCTGGGTAGCCAATGAAATGGCAACTTACAGTTTTGGGATCTAGCTTCCCAATGTTTGGGTTAAATACTTTAGCCTCAGCAGGAGTCCCCCACACACGTAAGTGGTTTAGTGAGGGTACTCTTCCTGTCCACAACTCATACGGTGTTTTGGGCACCGACTTACTTGGTACTCTATTGAGAATATGAATGGCGGTTTTTAACACCTCCATCCACAGGCTCAATGGTAAGGTGGAGTAACTTATCATACTGCGCACCATATCCATCAGGGTATGATTACGTCTTTCAGCTACTCCATTCTACTAAGGTTCGTCCGGTGTAGAATACTGGGCTATTATGCCATTCTCCTGTAAGAACCTTGCAAAAGGTCTAGGAACTTAGCCATATGGGGTATGCTGACCGTAGTACTCCCCCCCATGGTCGGACTTGACTATCTTAATTATTAAATTGTGTTGGTTTTCAACTTCTGCCTTAAATATCTTAAATTTATCCAATGCTTCTGTTCTTTCTTTGATTGGATAAATGTATCCATAACGGGAGTAATCATCTGTGAATGTTATGAATGAATCATAACCATCCACACTCTTTACAGGAAACGGACCACAGATGTCTGTGTGAATAATCTGTAAAATTCATGCGCTTCATTTGGCATCTTTCTTAATTTTCTTTACATACTTTCCTTTTATGCATTCTCTGCATTGTTCTAAATCTAAGAACTCTAATGGAGGAAGAATATCATTCTTAACTAGTCTTTCTATTCTCCCCCTCGAAATATGGCATAAACGATAGTGCCATAATTTCAACAACGCATCATGAGCTCTCTTCCGTTTTTTGTTTACATCCGCAGACGAGGATACATTCTCATTGTCGCACGCAACGTTCCTATCATCGCATACAACATTCACATCATCACGTAGTGATAACAAATAAAGCTCATTTTGTAAGATAGCAAGACCAACACATGCATTATTAAATGTTATCTTACATTTGCCATTTCTAAAATGGCAATCATATCCATCATTGTCCAAGCATGAAACACTAATCAAGTTTCTCTATAGGGAGGGAACATAAAGTACATCTCTAAGTAAAAGCGTGAAACCATCATCAAGCTCTACAGAAAGATCGCCAATGCCTTCAACATTTGCTCGGACTCCATTTGCAACTTTAACTTGTCTTTCTCTTATTTGAGTAGTCCTCGTCGAACGAAATCCCTGTAAAGAATTAGCAACATGAATAGTTGCACCTGAGTCAATCCACCAAGTAGATTTCGAATACTGCACATACAGTGATTCATTTATGAACGTAATAATGTTCTCACCTTTCTTTGACATGATCATCTTTAAGTAATCGGGTCAATCTTTCTTATAATGTCCCGTCTTCTTGCAATAGAGACACTGGTCTTTCTCTACTATGAACTTGTTCTACTAAGGTTGATGCAGCATGGGACCCTTTCCCTTTGGCTTTGAGGAGGAGTTAGCATTATTAATCTTTTTCTTGTTGTCTTTCACATAATTGATAGTGCCACCATTGGCAGCTTTCATTCTCTCCTCCTCTTGCACACACATAGTCAGGAGCCTCTCTAAGTCCCACTTCTTGGGCTGTATGTTGTAATTGACAACAAAAGTGTCAAATTCCTGTGGCAAGGAAGCAAAAATCAGATGGATAAGGAACTCTTCCTTGAGAGCCAGATCCATTGGTTTTAGCTTGGATGCCAAATTGCTCATCCTTAGTATGTGCTCTCTTATGCCACCATTTCTAGAGTACCTTTCTGTCACCAGCTGCTTTATCAGCTGGGTAGCATATGTCTTTGAAGAGCTAGTAAACTGACTCTTTATTCTACCAAGGTACTCGGTGGTCGTGCCACACTCTAGGATTGAGCCCACAATTGTAGGCTCAATCGTGTTCTTTATCACAGCCAAACATTTCTTGTTGGCAGTGACCCACTTCCTATGCTCAAGGTCATAGGACATCTTTTGGGATACAAAATCCCTCTCTCTAGTTGCCCAAGCGATCAGCCTCGTTTATCTCCCTCACCAGTGCCACAGGCTTAGTGGGACACGGTGAGGTGACTACCCAGTCCACCTCAGCAAAGATGAAGTCTAGGTCAATCTTTTTCTTTCACTCCGTGTAGTTGTCACCATTGAGAGTGGAGATCTCTTTGATACAATCCATCAAGTTGTATCTGCCTAAAAACACAATTCATATAGAGTGAGAACATAAATAATAACAACAATTGCATGCCTTAGTTCCAACGTTGGTCAAAATTAAAACATACAACTGTTCTTATACACTAATTCTACATCATCGTTGGGCAGAAATAAAATTAATGTATGGAACATTATAATATTGCTATTATCAACGTTGGTAAAAAAAATAACAATATTATAATTTATTGATTAAAATTGACTAGTCTTCAAATTAAATTCTCCCGTTGGTTCGAATTTAATTAGAAGATCATTAACTTTGACATTGCAGCAGAAAAATAATTCAATTTAATGAATTTTACCCACAGGAAAATTCTCTTTTCTATTTTCTTTAAGCCATTTATCCATTTTCTAGGAAATAAACATTTACTGGAAAAAGAAAAAGAAAAAAACTGACTCATTTCTTTACTGTTCCTTCGGTCCGGCCCAGCTCCACTGATGCGCGCACTGTGCCTCCCGGGCCGCAACCTGGGTCTGGGCCGATAAAGCTGCCCGCCCGCGCGCTCCCGCTTGGGTCGGAAGCCGGTCCGATCAACGCTGGCTGTTCATCTAGATTCGACGGCCAGGCGTTGACTTCGAGATATCAAAAACCCCCCGTCGTCCGCCGCTCCCAAACCCTAGCATCATTCTCTTCTACCCTTTCTCTCTCTTCGCCTCTCTTCTTAGCGCAGCGAGCAGCAACCGAGCGATGAGCAGTAGCCATGGCGCCATCACCGGCCCCCTCGCTGGCGTGCGCGCTCCCTAGAGGGTGAGCGTGCCATCGTCAAGCGGCCTAGCCGCGGCGCCCTATGCCAGAGGCCTCGCAGCAGCCGTGCTGATGGGTGCCGTTCCCTAGCGGCAGCGGTGGCTTCTTCTCGCGTGCCGATGAGGCGGCAGCGCGGTCATGGCGAGGTAGGGTTCTTCCCCTTCCCCTTCTCTTTCTTTGATTTTTCCTTTCTTCTCTTCTCAGATTTGTCTAATTTGGGGATTAGGGTTTGGTTAGGGTTAGAGTTTTGTTCACTGTTGTTCTTCCCCGTGACTGATTCGCGGGTTCGGTTTTGGCTTTGAGATCCGAGACCCTTTCTTTTCTCTGTTCTTCACCCGATTAGGGTTAGGGTTCGATGACCCTCTTCCTTTCTTAGATCTGAATGGATCTACTCTATTTCTTACCCCTGACAGATCTACACCTAGACAGAGGATTCCGATAGGCTAAATCTACACCTAGTTAGGCTCTGGTACCATTGTTAGACCTAAAACAGGATCTCTAGGCATAGGACTAGCATGTGTATTTGCTATTGAATAAAACCATGAGTCCTAGGACATCTACTATTGCAGTATCAGTAGATAGAATGAGAGAAAGAGAGGGGTGAATGGCGCAAACCTTCAGCCACCTTGGATGAAAATGGGCTCACCATCGTAGTGCTTGGCGATAACCCAGTGGTGGTGTCAAGTTGAAGGGCGGCGGTGCAGTAGCAGTTGCAGGGTAGTCCGGCGATGTAGCAACCCCTCGGTGTAGATGCAGAGGCGGTGGTGGCATGGCTAGTGGCTTCCCATCACTGGCTGCGCCCCTCTAGATCGGATTAGGGATTTCAGTGAGGAACTGTAGCTGAGGCGAACCTCGTGACTTGAGCCGCCGGCCCTCACCTCTATTTATTGCGCAGTGTGACAGGGGCCCTCCAGCCATAGTGGGCTGGGCGCCCTCAATCAGGGTGCGGATCAAAGGCCCAAATGGGATTAGAGATCAATCTAACAAAGACCACTCCACCCCTCTGCCTCTTGGTCGTATCCAAGAGCATCAGGGCCATGGCAACCTAAGACCGAGCAGGTGCCAGGCATGGCCTCGTCACAGGGCAGCGAAAGCACCACGGCTAAGGCCACATCGCTGACCTCTATGCGACACCGTCTCCGCTGAGCTGCGCCTCGCCCGAGCACACCCCGATCACCACAGCCCAGTCATCGGGAAGCCACACACCTCTACCTCTTTGGCAAGGTCGTGGCTGCCATCTGCACCAGCGATGTCGCAGCTCGACGACTCACCACCGCGGCCACGTCATCTTCCTTGGAGCCCTGCCGGTGCCGTGACGTTCTTTCGATCTAGGAGCCCTGTCGAGCCGCCTCACCACTCCGAGCCCCGCCTCTCTTCCACCGTGACCAAGCCTCGCTGCGTCGGCCTTGGCGATCTTCCCCACAGTGCCATCGTGGCACCGCACCGCCACAGCCCCGAGCCAGGCCGCGCGTCCGTCGATAAGCCCTTCACCGTGGCAAAAGCTCCCACCTTTACCACCTTGCTATCTTTTGGGACTGAGATAGGCCTCCGTGCCATGTGCTCTACTCGGCCATCACAGGGAAGCCGCACCACCTCAGCCTTGCCACCCTGCTCCTGCTGGATCACCTCAACCAAGCCACCATCTCATCACCGAGCACACCGCGACAAGGGGAGCACCGCAACGTCCCTTGCCTTGCACCGTCACAGGCCACGTCGTGGCTCATCGCCAGCCGTGACCTGCACGACATCATCGCCTTAGTGCGCTCTGCCTACATTGAGCCGGCCTGCACCACACAATCATCCGGCACCAAGCCCTCGGTGAGCGCCCCTCAAAACTGAGCCTTTCCCTTTGGATGCCATGTCTGTCTGGCCAGCCATTGAGCCACCGCCGTGGTAGAGTGCACAAGTCTAGCGCGCCCACATGCTGACACGCACAAGCCGAGCCTTTTGGCATTCAACAAGCACCCATGGTGCGCCTTGGATGCCAACCATCGCCCTGCACCGTCCAAGACACCACCTTGCACCAGCCACCATCCTTCACCCATAGCCATGGCCGTGCGCTCCAGCACGCATGCCGGCCCAGCACCCATCGCGCGCACTCGCGCAACACGCCACCACACGCTCACTCGTTGTGAGCATGGCACGCACATGGCCACCGTCGGGTGAACTCCGTCGCTCCGGCACGAGCATGACCTGGTTGCCACTGTCGGTCACTCGGACCACAGTCACACACACGCACACAACGCGGACATGCTGTCTAGTTCCTTAGAGCTCTCGGCCAAGCACCTGCACGCGCACAAGCCGGAGCCCTTGACCACAAGCTTGTTCGATGCCGCGACACAATGCCTGGCACAGCACCGCGGCATCGGCACCGCACCATCACCGAGCCCTTCGGTGAGCTCATAGTCAGGAGATGCCCCCTTTCCTTTGGTGTGCAACTTGCACAGCTGTATCCTTCCCCGCTCCTGGTTGCGCGCGAACGCGGTCACCGTGAACCCGTGTCGTAGGGATCCCTTAGACGCCACCAGCATAGTTGTGCTCTAGGCCATGCCTTCAACCTCCAACCTCTCCGTCGCACTCACGACCCTGGTCCCTGCCTTGCTGCGCTCATGCATGACACACCATGGCTCGACGCTCGCGACGCCTCTTCGCATAAGCCGAACCCTGTCTCACGACCGTGACCACCACTGGGACTTCCGTCGAGCACCTGGCCGGCGAAGTTCCCTGTGCCCTTCTTTCCCCTCTCTAGTCGATAGACCAAGCCTATCTGGCCTGCAAGGCCTATTTGGAGCCTTGAGCTAGTAGCAAAGTGAAACCCCAAGCCCAAGCGCTGACCCCTTCTTCCCCCTCTTCCACTGTTGGCAGCCAACCGGCCCATCAGGGCGCCCGCAGCCCAGCTCGGCTTCCAGCCCATGCACGAGCTCTCTCTTTACATTGCTGATGGGCCAGCAACAGCACAAGTGAGCCCGCCTGGCTCTTAGCTTTTTCTTTTATCTATTTTTTGGTGCACCTTGCCACCTTCTATAATTCATAGAACATTCATCCCAGCTCTAAAAATTATGAAACTAGTTCCATAATTTTTATAAAATCCTACTCTACCTCCTAGTGCAGTCCTTGAGTCTAGTGAGTTAGGTTTTATCACAATTTTATTGCTTCTTATTGGTAGCCATTCTTGGCATTTTCTTGCGTAGCGACGATTCGAGCTCAGATGGATCCGACGACGCACTCGAAGGAGATGGACCTTGTTGGTGGACGACCTTGACTTCTGGAGATGCGTACCACTACTTCCTCGATATCGCAGGTGTCATGGCAGCACCTTATCTTAGAGAAACCTATTAGGCATTGCAAGTAGAAAATGCTAGCGCTTTACTTTACTCATTTGCTATTATTTGTGATGCATGCTATTGCCTGAGCCTTGATTGCCTTGATTGAAACCCCTTCACCCTGATTACCTAGCTTCGCGCTCGCACTTATATATTGCCTACCTGCTTGCTTGCATTTACTTTCCATCATAATTACATATATGCCTTGTTATGTGATGTGATGGTTGGTTGGTGATGTGATTGGTGGATCAGGGTTTGCCGTGAGGTTTCCTCATGAGGTAGATGGTAGGTTGGTGTGATGGGAGCGTTGAATCCCATGTGGGTGGTGGTGATTGAGGAGCTTTGGAGATATTCCTTGTCTTGACCTATTTCTTTGGTGATACCAGCCGGAGTGAGAGGATTTACCCTGGAGGGGTGCACTTGGTGCATGGAGTGCCCTGGATTTGGTTCTGATGGATATGATGTGACAGGCGTGTGGTGGTGGCTACCAGTGAGAGGTGGGCCATGTGGTATTGGTGGAAGGTGTTTGCTTTGGCCAATTAAGGACCATCGTTGGTTGTTGCCTAGGACACGGGACTATGTTAAACATACATGCCACAGGCCCTAAATGGGTGGGCCTGTTCTGTTTAGTTAGTGCAGACTAAGCCAGTTCTGTGGGAGGAGAGGTGCATGGGGGTTTCCCTTAGGAGCATAGTGAAAAGGATGCCGACAGGTTTTTCGGCTACCCTAATCATGATCCTAAGTGTATATGTCGTGCCATATGCTACTCCACTAGGGGGCAGACTGGTGAGGAATGTGCTAGTTCTTAAGCGGTGTTTGCCTAGACTACGGCCACGGTCAATGTTGGTGATCCTGTTGGGTATAGGTGTACACACTCTGCAGAGTTAAAACTATACGTATAGCCACGATCTCGGTCATGATCATTCCTGTGAACTGTTTCACCCCGCTAGTCTTCTCTTGTGCTTTGCTTCTCTCCCCCGAGGACAGGTCTGGCTTGAGGCTGTTGAGATGAGCGGCATGCGGAGGCTGCCTCATCGCTTAGACTGAGAGTATGAGGGTGTTGTGAGGGATGATGAGTAGTGAGATGTGATGATGAGCAAATGGTGAGAATGAGTGTATGGGTTGGGTTTCAGAGAAGATCTATACTATTTATTTGATGCTTCTGCATGCGCTAAGGATGCAAACTATAGCCAAACTATTAGGATCGCCAGATCCCTTTATTTTCTATTTTCCACTAAAGCTCATTGGTGCTAACCATGGCCTACAGACATCTAGCGATGCGCAGTTTTCTTGACTTGCAATGGTGTTGAGATTGGTAGTTGGTTTGCGGTCTACTCTCAAGGATGCCCGTGGATTTTAGATTCGCCAAGGTTCGTTCCTACGAGTAGAGCCTCATTGTTTTGTTTGATCCTAGCCTAGAGAGCTTGTATTAGGTTAGTTTTATTCCTATTTTTGTACTCTATTATTGTATGACTTTGTAATCAGCTGAAAAGTGGATGCCCGTGATAGCTGAGGTATCCTAGGACTATCACAGAGGGGCAAGAGAGCTGGTGGTTTCAAGTTTTGAAATCCTGGTTCGTTTCAAGCATGGGAACATCAATG
Source organism: Miscanthus lutarioriparius (assembly GCA_904845875.1). Taxonomy (NCBI): domain Eukaryota; kingdom Viridiplantae; phylum Streptophyta; class Magnoliopsida; order Poales; family Poaceae; genus Miscanthus; species Miscanthus lutarioriparius. The sequence continues at coordinate 34,350,072 of CAJGYO010000019.1, read as the reverse complement.
CCCGTGATGAAATGCCACTTACCAACAACCTACAAGTTGAGCTCTTTGATGTATGGGGCATTGATTATATGGGACCTTTTCCTAAGTCACAAGACTATGAGTACATCTTGGTGGTGGTGGACTATGTGTCCAAATGGGTAGAAGCAATACCCGATCGCAATGCAGATGCACAAATGTCAAGGAAAATGTTCCATGATGTTATTCTCCCAAGGTTCGGCACCCCAAAATTGGTCATAAGTATGGGGGTCCCACTTCATTGAAAGGAAATGCCATCGCTTTTTGATGGAGCAAAGCATAAGACACAATGTCGCAACTCCATATCATGCTCAAACAAGCGGTCAAGTAGATACATCAAACAAACAAATCAAGAATATTCTGCAAAAGACCATCAATGAGATGGATATAGCATGGAAAAACAAATTTCTAGATGCACTTTGGGCATATAGGACCGCATACAATACACCAATTGGTATGACACCATACCAACTTGTATACAGAAAGACTTGTCATCGGCTCATTGAATTGGAGTTCAAAGCACATTGGGTCATCAAGTAATGGAACATGGATCTTCTAGCCACAGGAACAAACAGGAAGATGCAAATCTCTAAGCTTGGAGGAGTGGAGAGAGAAAGCTTACCACAATGCCAGAATCTACAAGGAGAGAACAAAGAGATGGCATGATGTAAGTGCAATCAAGCCCTATTGTGGGTTTTGGTGATGATGATCACATATTTAGAGGACTAAAGATATTTATTGAGTTGTCAAGTAGGTAGAATGAAAAGGTGGATAATACATGTGTTGGTGGAGTCCCCAATTACAAAAGGATGCAGTAATCGACTCAATGGCATTTAAATTCGTTTTTATTTTGAATTTGAATTTAGAAAAAGTTGCACTATAAAAGGGGATGCAATGTACAAGCTTCAATGTGCAACCATGTGCTCCAATATCCACCAAAATATCCTCAAACCTTAGCCAACATAGCAAGCTCTGCAATCCCATCTTTTGAGCTATCTGGGTAGAGCGGCACTGCCATGACTTAAAATGATCGTTGGGGCTGAGGGAGTATTTTACCTCTCCCTCATCCCTTCCAATGGTCACCTCGCCCATTTCCATGACTCAACGACCAGAGCAGCTCCTCTCTCTCTATTGCAAGGCTACCAAGCTCCCAAGCTTCTCTCCCTTGATTCCCTTCTAAATCTTTGAGAGATTGAACCTCAAATCTTCAATTGAGAGTTGCTCCAACTGTTCTTCAACTCCTAGAGCACGTGGTTCTCGTTCAAGCCAGTGGATTGCATCTATTACTCTTGGAGCTTGCTTCTAGACAGCTAGAGCGTCGCCCGTGGAGCTTGCCAACTTGTGTGGCAGCCCTAGGATGTTTGTAATTGTAACACCTTAGGTGTTAGCCATGCATAACTTGACTTGCATAACATGAGCATGATCATCAAGCATTCATAAACAAGCATTTACCATTGAAACATTAGATTGAAACATCTGCAACGTTTGCTTGTTATCGCATGTTTCTTAAACATATGCAACTTTTCTCGTTATTTCATGTCTCCATGTATCTATGCATATGATCATGAGTGTACACATGTACTTGGTGGATGTGAGTCACACAAACATGTAGCCACACTAGGGTAGCAAATAGGACCTTATTCATGGTTACATTTCATGAACCAACATTTAAGCTCCATGTGATTACACTAGCTAGCTCTATGAGTGACTACTACATGAAATGATTGAATGACCTTGCAAATTGCTTGAACATGTCTAGAGTATCTTTATGAACAACTTTGATATTCATGGTTAGGGGTAATTAGGTCATTAAGCCATGCTTCGATGTGTATCATCATTTAAAAGTGACATGTTTGACCAAATTTGAACTAGGTGTTAAAGACCTTGCATGGAGGAGATCACTAAAGCAAAGTTGTAGTGTTTGACATAAGGAACAACTTTTATTTTTAGGTCATGGACTGATTTAGCTTCTAACATGCTTGAATGGGTCCCACAAAAACCAGCAAAATCAAGCTTTCAACACTTAACGAATTTTTCTAAGTCCTGGATCACTGACAGCCTGACAAGCTAACCTTAAGCATGATTTCACTCCGTCTTGGTTGCGAATTAGAACTAGATTCTTGAACGAAAGTTGTAGATGGTACATCGGTCTACAAGTTCCATTTAGATGGTTTATGCAATAGAGCTATGGATTAGCAGTTAGATGAACGTCAAAACACATCATCAGGCTCGGCATTCCTTGTCTGAATCGACTGAATCAAAATGTTCAGTGGCCGACACCGGCAGGAACCGAGCGCCGCGTGGAGGTCGCGGTGGCCGCGCGTCGCCGTTGCCCTGACCGTAGGAACCATGCAGGCCACGATGCGCCTGAGCGCGGCTTCAACACTCCAACGTTCGCCCGCAACGCCCAGCACCCTCATTTCATTTTTCCCGGCCTCCTTCTTCGCCACAGCAGAGCCGCCGAGCTCCCACAGCACCGAGCAGCACCGCCGTCGCCATAGCTGTGCGCAAGCTCGCGACGAACCGCCCAATCGTCACCGCAGCAGCACCACTAGCTCCCCAGCGACCCACTGCCTCCACCCGCGCTAGTTGACCGCACCTGGTAAGCAATGGCGATGTGCGCTAGCTCGTCGGAGCATCCCCGCCGCGCCCGTCACCGTGGCTGGGGCACCTCCCTCCACCGTAGACCGTGAAACCTTGCGCGATAGGTTCGCCGTAGGACACTGGTGCTCGTCCAAGCTTTAGGTCGAGCCACCGAGGTCATCACCGGCGTAGCGCCGTTGTCCAGCGTCACCGATCCGCCATGGCCGCCGCCGTCGTCACTAGAGTCGATGTTAGGGTCGAGCAAGTAGTGCAAACGATGCGTCTCGTCAAGTAGAACGTCTGGTGAAGAAGTCACCGCCGGCGAACTCGCCGCCGTCGAGTTCTAGCCATGCCCGTAGAGTAGCGCCGCCGGCTCTGTTTTTGTTTCGCTGACCGGTGGGGTCAACTGACCAGTGGGTCCCGCGTGTCAGCGACTCCCTATTTTAAAGCTAGTTCATTTAAATACAGATCTGGTGTTGTTTTGTAATTTTTGTATCTTCAGTTTGGTAGCTTCAAAAATTGTGAAATAAATTTGTTAGTGTTCCTTAGGAAGTGTAGTATTTAGGAAAAATATGTTCTTAACTTTTGCAGTAGAAATGTTTGGATATTTAAATAGAGATTTGAAATGTGCTTTTGAATGCATTCAAATTTGTTTATTTTATATCTAGAGTTCCTGTGCTCCAAAAATTATGAAATTTCTGTGGTAAGCTAGTCTTAGCATATATGAGCTCTGGTAAAAATTTGAAGATGAGTGCATGTGTAGATTTGTAGTTATAGATTTTTCTTTTATAATTAGGAGATCCTTGTGTAAATTTTTATAAATTATTTAGGAATCCAATATTCATGAAATTTGTTGGAGGTTATCCTAGTACCATAAGAATGCTAAGAAAAATAGGAAATCTATTGCTTGACACTTTTCACTAAGGTTTTCTATTTATGCTATTTCAAGGCTTGCTGCCTTGTCATTTTTGTATAGGATGTTCTACTTGGCAAAATGGCATGAAATTTTTACAGTAGTCTATTGGTAGCACTAGTAAGCCACTTTTAATTTTCTGAAAATTTATGATGCACATTTGGTATAGGTTTATTATTTAACCTAGGGGTTCAAATAAAATAATAAAGACATTTAAATAAATAGTTTAGGCTTCACCATTATGTTTTCTTAGATGTATTTGGTATGCTTAAACTGCTGGTAGACTTTTGGTCGTAAAGATTTGAATACTTATATGAAGTAGAAGTATTGTTACTTTATAATACGAATTGAAATAGTTTCCGGACAGATTCTGGAGTTTGCTAAGTTGCATGATAGAGATGAGGTTTGCTGTAAAAATGGTTAATAACAAAGTTGTAGATAATTCGATAAGCTTTCCAGAAAGTCCAGGATCACTGCATTTGGATTAGTAGAACTCCTGTTATGAGTAAAACAAGTAGCTGCTGTTTTGTGATATAGTAGATGCATTGTGGAAGTATTAATTAAATAATCGAGAAGAGATATGCACCTACTCAATAAACATGATGCACTTGATAACATATATGCATTCGTAATACTTATGCCATATTCATGCATCTAGGATCGGAGGAAGAAATAACGTTGCTGGAATTCGAAGAAGCAGAGGAAGGGGACCAGCAGGAGGATCCGCAAGCCGCAGCTCCCGAAGGCGTGGAGCAGAATCCTAAAGAGCTTCCGGAGTGTCCTGATCACCGCCCTACTTCCTTTCTGCGAGGCAAGCCCCGGAGCATTCTAAGTCTCCCAGTATTTTGCAAATGATTACTTAAGTACTTATGATTGATGCATTAGGTTATAAGAGTTGAATGGAACCACTTGATGCATATACATTCCTTGTCCAGCTATTACACCTTTAACCGGTATAGGTCTAGGATCGAATATATGCTTAGCCATGCTTAGACCGGTAGAAGTCGGGTGATTTCCTATCACCTGCGAGATATAGGTGGATACCGGAGCACGGTTGGTTATAATTGCTATCATGGAAAAGAACCATGGTTAATATAAATGGAGACCGGGCGGGATGTCGATAGAGAAGCAACAAGACATGGAGGTCTTGGGTGTGAATCTATCCCCGTCTGTGTCGATTAAGGACCGTACCATTGTTGGTGCTTCTGACAAGATTGAACGCATGCCTATCACTTAGCTGGCCGGATAACTCGTTCCGACCGCGAAGCCGAGTAATTCAACTCAGGCCGAGACCCGTTTTGTTGTGCGCTCCTTGCGGGGGGAGATCAGGCTGAGCCCAATTGCAGGCTAGGCCTGAACGTCCTGGCATCTGGTGTCCCAGATTGTGCGGCACAGTACGGACCCACGAAATGTGTACCTGAGTTGTACCAAAGGTGACCTAAGGCTATCGTGGCTGGTAGACCTGGGTTTGTGTTAGGAATAAATTCCTAGCTGGTTGAAATCGATTCGAATTGCCGTCTCTCCCGGATAGTGAGAAACTTGGCTAGTACCAACATCGTAGTAACTGTGTTATGGAACATGATGGTTCGAATGAATATGGAATTACAATACCTGCTATGGTTAATATTGGATGCTTTTAAATGGATATACCACATGTTTGGCACATGATAGTTGCTAATCTAGAGATGGATAGTTATAAATAATTGATAAAAGAAATCCTAATTGTATAATAAGTCAATTGCTTTTATGCAAAATGTTGTCAAGCTATCTCCACTTATATAGCCTTGCATAATCCTTGGAGTCATTTTATTTCTGGTGTATGGCGGGTAAGTCTAGCTGAGTACCTTCTCGTACTCAGGGTTTTATTTCCCATGTTGCAGATGGCACTGTATATCATGGTTATTGCAAGAGTTGCTTCTATCCCGCTGTGGATGAGGAGTAAGCCTTGGGCAGGCTTCTTATTAATCCTTCTACATGCTTTTGTGGACCGTGATTATATCTTGGCACTGTACTAAACTATGTTGGAAACGTTACTTTCAAACTTAATTTGCTTCCGCTTTTATCTATCAAACTCGGTTTGTAATAACTTTTATTCGTACTCTGATGGAGAAATGTATCTGCGAACTTTATGTAATATGTGGCATGTATGTTGAATCATGTACGATCTTGGTTGTTGTAAATCGTTTATCGAGACCCATCGTGGTACTCGACGGACTACCGGGTTTATATGGGTTCAAGTATGACAGTGCGACCGCTTGCGGGCTGCCATTGTACTTGTACTCTTATAAATTGGTCGGTTCTACGACAGCTGGCATCAGAGCAAGATTCAACGTTAATTGTCATATGTGTATTTAAAACAAAAGTTTTTGTTTTCCAAAAACCCTTCTCTAGCAACTGATAGCTATACAATAGGTATTTGAAATCTTAAGTGTGCCAATGATCACTTTCCTTATGCCCAAATTAAGGACTATTAGGTGGCTATTTAAGTACTAACATGGGGGTTTTCACTTCGTCGTCCATACGGCGTGCTATTGTATGGATGCCATTCGCTTGAATGGTAATGTATGGATCAAATGCCTCTACGACAAGGTAAGATGATGAGTGTATGACCGCAAGATGTGAGCGTGTGGTCGGGGAGAGTTAGCTTTGGTACGTCTATGTATGCATGCTTGCATGTGTATATGGTGCGTATTTAATTGTGGGTTTAAATTATTGTCGGGTAGATTGATATGGAAGTATATGTATGGGTATACATATATGGAAGTATTTACAAATTACATTCTGCATATTTCATTATGGGTTTAGGGCTGAAATGAAAATTCTTATGCAGGTACACTAACAACAAAACGTGTAGCTCGACTAGTTACGCTATATATGAGAGAACGAATGTATGCCACCATGTCTACCGCTAGAAACAAATTTTTTCTAAGTTTGTGAGGACGTACGGAACGAGCATGCATCATGATAATTACCATTCACATAATTAAATTGTTCCTCCCCTTATAAAATATTTACTCGGTTATGTAACTCTTATCCGTCATGGTCTTGTCTCACCAAGTGGTACATGTTAATGGTGCAGATGGCACGCGACAAAGCGAGACGCTTCGCAAGTCTATCGGAGGTAGAGCTCCCCACCGTCGCCTTGCTCCACGCACAAATCAACGTCAACACGTTTCTTGGAGAGTTTGGGATGCCTACACTCTTGTGGAGGGTGCTCGGCCTATGTCGGCTATCCCGATGGAATGGAGCCCCGCTACTTACGGGCGAATGAGCGATTGGGGAAGGTCTCTTGGTTCCGTGGAGGCCGTTGTTCGTCCCCGAGGTGGCGATTCGAGTGGAGGACAGTTGGTGTTATGAGTCAGCTGGCGGGACTCATGAAGAAGCGGTGGTAGGGTAGCCTTTGGGATCTTGAGGGATATCATGGATCGTTTTCCTCGGGAGTGGCAGCCGCTTTGGTTGGAGTCTTTCCGAGGGCAACCCCTCCACCGATTCATGGCAAAGCAGCAAGAGGAAGACCTTTGGATATTGGTGCGATGAGAAGGCGAAGCAGCGATAATAACCCGCCATGAGCGCCATGTTCGCATGATGATGAGGGTGTTAGATGGAGTAGAAGGTAGCCTAAGACGTGTCCGGTGCTCTTGGTCATGCCCACGATGACCGACGTCGACTTCAGAGGGAGCACGACGCCGAGAGATTGAGAGGCTCAATGTAGAGATGGCTCGATTAACTCATCAGAGGAATGAAGCCTGGTCTAGGGAAGATGTTCTCGAGAGCTCGACGGTTTGGTTTGAGTGGAGCAAAGAATCGCCAATGCGGAAGAATACAACGACAACCTACATGAGGAGGTTCATCAGCTGAATAACCAGCTCCACCCTTATGTCCCACCTGGAGCCATGGAGATGGATCTAGAGGAGGACGAGGAAGAAGAAGTGGAGCCTGAAGAAGGAGTGGAGCTTGAGGAAGGAGATGATCCTACGTCTGACCTCGATAGTGATCATGATGAAGATTAGATCACCTAACACTTAGTGGAAGGGCTAATGTATCACCTTTATTCATGTAATGGACCTGTAGTTCGAATTTAGTATGGGTAATCCGACTATCATGTAATATTGTGAATCGCATGACTATCGCACCTTTGGTTGAACATCAATGCAATTTTGTTCCTTGTTGGTGATCACGATTTAAATTTGCATGCGTTATGAGCGCGATAAGTGGTCAAATTGGGGATGCCATGTTGCGAGAATGAATTGTTATGCCTCTATTTTTATTGTGAATTTGAGAATTTTCTCCAGTAATTTCAGTTTGGCATGATTATGATTCATCTGCAATATCTTGACATCAACCAATAATCGCTTATTGTTGCAACTTCGCAGATGACGCGCACCCGTGCTGGAGCTGGTAGCAGTCACGATGGCAATAGTGATGACTTACCACCACCATCGCCGCCGTCTGCTCAGGAGTTCTTTGCTCAGTTCTTGGGGAGCCAAAGGACAATGGAAGAAGCTCTGCGCCTCATCGCGCAAAACACCGCTCGTGGCCACCCACAGCAACCAGGGGCCGAGCCAAATCAGCACAGTACATTCAAGGAATTTCTGGATACAAAGCCTCCTATCTTCAAGGTGGCTGAGGAACCACTATAGGCTGACGAGTGGCTCAACACCATTGAGCAGAAGTTTCGCTTGTTAAGAGTCACCGAGCATTTGAAAGCTGAGTATGCTTCTCATCAATTGCAAGGACCAGCAGGGATCTGGTGGACACATTTCCTGTCATCCTTGCCTGCTAATGCGCGAGTTACCTAGGAACAGTTCAAGCTGGCTTTTAGGGGACATCATATTCCCCCAGGCCTGATGCGCATGAAAGCGGCCGAATTTATGAGGCTCACTCAAGGAACAAAGTCACTCACTGAATATATGCACGCATTCAACAACTTGTCCAGATATGCTCCAGGTTTTGTGGATACCGAGGAGAAAAAGATAGAGAGCTTCAAGCGAGGTTTGGGTACTAAACTGATGAAGACTATGGCAAATTCTAGGTGTGCCACGTACAATGAGTTTATTAGTGATGCCTTGACCCAGAAAAACCACAATAACATGCATGCAGTTGCCAAGGGTCGCAAGAGGGCATTTGAGGCCGGTGCCTCTAGATCTTTCCAGTCAAAAGCGCCTATCACAGCTAGGCCACAATTCCGTCCACCTGCACCCAAGTTTAGACCTCCACCACCTAAAGCTCAGAATAATAGGCCACAGAAACCGTTCCGTAAGGCGTTCACTATTGCCTTACCAAAAGGAAATGGTAGTCAGGACAGCTCCACCGGATTTAGAAGTAATCAACCATGTTTCAACTACAACCAACTGGGTCATTGGTCCAAGGAATGCCCCCACCCCAAGAAGAATGGCAACCCAAATCAGAACTATCAGAGATAGGCGAACACAAGGTCACGTCCAAGAAACGTGCATTATACCGTGGTTGAGGAAGTGCCCGTGGGAGAAGTTGTCACGGCTGGTATGTTTCTCGTCAACAAGCATCCCGCTGTTGTTTTATTTGATTCGGGAGCTTCTCATTCATTTATGAGTCAAGCATTTGCATCTAGACATGATCAAGAAATAATTGAAGTAAGCAAAGGGGGTTATAACATAAGTTTAGCAGGGGGTACTGTCACTACCAAAAAGATAGTCAAAAATGTGCTCATCTCTATACAAGGGAGGGAGTATACAACGGATTTGATAATATTGCCCGGGTTATCCATCATTGTAATCTTAGGTATGAATTGGATGAAGTATCATGGTGCTCTTATTGACACCAGCACCCGTACTATTATGTTGAGAGAACCCACGGGAGGGGATGCTTTTCTAGTACCACTCTCCCGCAATTTTGAACTCCAACATTTAGCTTGTGCTACCCAAGCCACCACACTTAGTGATATCCCCGTAGTTTGTGAGTTTCCGGATGTATTTCCAGAGGAATTACCAGGCTTACCACCTGATAGGGAGGTGGAATTCAAGATTGAGTTAGTGCCAGGTACATCACCCATATCAAGAAGGCCCTATAGAATGCCACCCAATGAGTTAGCAGAACTTAAGGTTCAATTGCAAGATCTATTGGACAAAGGTCTTATTCAACCTAGCTCATCTCCATGGGGATGTCCAGCCTTGTTTGTGAAAAAGAAGGATAAGTCACTGAGAATATGTGTAGATTATAGACCACTCAATGCTGTGACCATCAAGAACAAATATCCATTGCCTCGCATCGACATCTTGTTCGATCAGCTAGCGAAGGCAAAGGTATTCTCCAAAATTGACTTGAGGTCAGGCTACCATCAAATAAAGATCCGGCCAGAGGATATACCTAAAACTGCTTTCTATACTAGGTATGGCTTATACGAGTATTTGGTTATGTCTTTCGGACTAACAAATGCTCCAGCCTACTTCATGTACCTGATGAACTTGGTATTCATGCCCGAACTCGACAAGTTCGTGGTCATGTTTATCGATGATATATTGATTTATTCAAAAAATGAGTCAGATCATGTAGAGCATCTGAGGATTGTCCTATCCAGATTGAGGGAGCATAAGCTATATGCCAAGTTTAGCAAATGTGAATTTTGGTTGAGCAAAGTACCTTTCTTAGGTCACATCTTATCAAGAGATGGAATTTCTGTAGACCCATCAAAAGTACAAGAGGTCATGGATTGGAAAGCCCCAACTTCGGTTCATGAAGTTCGGAGTTTTCTAGGGTTAGCAGGGTATTATCGTCGTTTCATTCCAGATTTCTCAAAGATAGCTAAGCCCATGACCAGACTACTTCAGAAAGATGAGAAGTACAAATGGACACCAGAATGTGAAGCAGCTTTTCACACCCTCAGAACTTTGTTGACTACTGCACCTGTGCTAGCACAACCAGACATTGAAAAACCTTTCGATGTATTTTGTGATGCATCAGGAATAGGTTTGGGATGTGTGCTTATGCAAGAAGGAAGGGTAATTGCATATGCTTCTCGGCAATTGAGGAAACATGAAGTCAAGTACCCTACACATGATTTGGAACTTGCAGCCGTTGTTCATGCATTAAAGATATGGAGACATTACTTGTTGGGCAATGTATGTTATATCTATACTGACCACAAAAGTCTCAAGTATATCTTTACCCAGCCAGAACTGAACATGAGACAACGAAGATGGTTAGAGCTAATTAAGGACTACAATTTAGAAGTGCACTACCATCCGGGTAAAGCTAATGTAGTAGCAGATGCACTGAGTCGGAAGTCTCATTGCAACACTATAGAAGCATTATTGGAAGATGGATTCAACTTGTTACATCCTGCTGTACTACACAATATCACGATCAGTTGTTCACTTGAGAGCAAAATCATAGATTTGCAGCAGACAGATGTAGGAATAAGTCACATCAAGAGAAAAATGCAAGAGCAAGAGACCAAGCATTTTAGATTGGACGAAAGAGGTGTATTATGGTTTGAGGACCGACTTGTGGTACCAAAAGACCGTGAGCTAAGGAATCAAATTTTAGAGGAAGCTCACTCGTCTAAATTGTCTATCCATCCGGGTAGTAGTAAGATGTATCAAGATTTGAAAACCCGTTTTTGGTGGACTAAGATGAAGAAAGAAATCGCAGCCTATGTTGCTAGGTGTGATAACTGCAGTAGAGTAAAAGCTGTCCATATGAAAACTGGTGGATTACTTCAGCCATTGCCGATTCCAGGATGGAAATGGGAGGAAATCAGCATGGACTTTATCATAGGCCTTCCAATGACACCACAAGGTCACGATTCAATATGGGTTATTGTTGATCGGCTCACCAAGTCAGCACACTTTTACCCATGAACACACGGTATATAGTTGGGAAATACGCTGAGATATATGTTTCCCAGATCGTGAGACTGCATGGAGTACCCAGGACTATAATCTCAGATCGAGGACCACAGTTCATAGCTCGTTTCTGGGAGCACTTACACCAGGCTTTGGGAACCAAGCTAATCAGAAGTTCAGCTTATCATCCGCAAACTTCAAGACAGACAGAGCGAGTGAACCAAATCCTAGAAGATTTACTTAGAGCTTGTGTTATATCTTCAAAGGGTTCATGGGAGAAATGGTTACCTTTAGCTGAATTCTCCTATAACAACAGTTATCAAGCGAGTATCAAGATTGCTCCATTTGAAGCCTTGTATGGCAGAAAATGTAGGACTCCATTGAATTGGATTGAGCCCGGTGAAAGGAGATAGTTTGGTATTGATTTTGTCAATGAAGCCGAAGAGCAAGTACGTATCATCCAACAACACATGAAGGCAACTCAATCAAGATAGAAGAGTTATGCCGACAGAAGAAGAAGACCACTGACGTTTGAGGTGGGTGACTATGTATACTTAAGAGTATCACCCATGAAAGGTGTGAAGAGATTTGGGATGAAAAAGAAGCTTTCACCAAGATATGTAGGGCCATACAAAATTTTGGAACGAAAAGGAAATGTTGCGTACAAGTTACAACTTCCACCAGAAATGAGTGCAATATTTGATGTGTTCCATGTTTCTCAGTTGAAGAAATGTCTTCGAGTACCGGAAGAAGCTATTGCACCCACCAACGTGCAGCTTCAATCGGATTTGACCTATGAAGAAAAGCCAATTCGAGTATTAGAGGAGATGGAGAGAGTAACACGGAGTAAGATTATTAAGTTCTATAAGGTGGTGTGGAACAATCATAGTGAACAAGATGCTACGTGGGAAAAAGAAGATTATCTACAAGAAGTTTATCCTGCCTTTTTCCAAGAATGGTAGGTCTTGCAAATCTCGGGACGAGATTTTTATAAGGGGGAGGGGCTGTAACACCTCGGGTGTTAGCCTTGCATAACTTGACTTGCATAACATGAGCATGATCATCAAGCATTCATAAACAAGCATTTACCATTGAAACATTAGATTGAAACATCTGCAACGTTTGCTTGTTATCGCATGTTTCTTAAACATATGCAACTTTTCTCGTTATTTCATGTCTCCATGTATCTATGCATATGATCATGAGTGTACACATGTACTTGGTGGATGTGAGTCACACAAACATGTAGCCACACTAGGGTAGCAAATAGGACCTTATTCATGGTTACATTTCATGAACCAACATTTAAGCTCCATGTGATTACACTAGCTAGCTCTATGAGTGACTACTACATGAAATGATTGAATGACCTTGCAAATTGCTTGAACATGTCTAGAGTATCATTATGAACAACTTTGATATTCATGGTTAGGGGTAATTAGGTCATTAAGCCATGCTTCGATGTGTATCATCATTTAAAAGTGACATGTTTGACCAAATTTGAACTAGGTGTTAAAGACCTTGCATGGAGGAGATCACTAAAGCAAAGTTGTAGTGTTTGACATAAGGAACAACTTTTATTTTTAGGTCATGGACTGATTTAGCTTCTAACATGCTTGAATGGGTCCCACAAAAACCAGCAAAATCAAGCTTTCAACACTTTACGAATTTTTCTAAGTCCTGGATCACTGACAGCCTGACAAGCTGACCATAAGCATGATTTTACTCCGTCTTGGTTGCGAATTAGAACTAGATTCTTGAACGAAAGTTGTAGATGGTACATCGGTCTACAAGTTCCATTTAGATGGTTTACGCAATAGAGCTATGGATTAGCAGTTAGATGAACATCAAAACACATCATCAGGCTCGGCATTCCTTGTCTGAATCGACTGAATCAAAATGTTCAGTGGCCGACACCGGCAGGAACCGAGCGCCGCGTGGAGGTCGCGGTGGCCGCGCGTCGCCGTTGCCCTGACCGCAGGAACCATGCAGGCCACGATGCGCCTGAGCGCGGCTTCAACACTCCAACGTTCGCCCGCAACGCCCAGCGCCCTCATTTCGTTTTTCCCGGCCTCCTTCTTCGCCACAGCAGAGCCGCCGAGCTCCCACAGCACCGAGCAGCACCGCCGTCGCCATAGCCGTGCGCAAGCTCGCGACAAGCCGCCCAATCGTCACCGCAGCAGCACCACTAGCTCCCCAGCGACCCACTGCCTCCACCCGCGCTAGCTGACCGCACCTGGTAAGCAATGGCGATGTGCGCTAGCTCGCCGGAGCATCCCCGCCGCGCCCGTCACCGTGGCTGGGGCACCTCCCTCCACCGTAGACCGTGAAACCTTGCGCGATAGGTTCGCCGTAGGACACTAGTGCTCGTCCGAGCTTTAGGTCGAGCCACCGAGGTCATCACCGGCGTAGCGCCGTCGTCCAGCGTCATCGATCCGCCATGGCCGCTGCCGTCGTCACTAGAGTCGATGTTAGGGTCGGGCAAGTAGTGCAAACGATGCGCCTCGTCAAGTAGAACGTCTGGTGAAGATGTCACCGCCGGCGAACTCACCGCCGTCGAGTTCTAGCCGCGCCCATAGAGTAGCACCGCCGGCTCTGTTTTTGTTTCGCTGACCGGTGGGGTCAACTGACCAGTGGGTCCCGCGTGTCAGCGACTCCCTATTTTAAAGCTAGTTCATTTAAATACAGATCTGGTGTTGTTTTGTAATTTTTGTGTCTTTAGTTTGGTAGCTTCAAAAATTATGAAATAAATTTGTTAGTGTTCCTTAGGAAGTGTAGTATTTAGGAAAAATATGTTCTTAACTTTTGCAGTAGAAATGTTTGGAGATTTAAATAGAGATTTGAAATGTGCTTTTGAATGCATTCAAATTTGTTTATTTTATATCTAGAGTTCCTATGCTCCAAAAATTATGAAATTTCTGTGGTAAGCTAGTCTTAGCATATATGAGCTCTGGTAAAAATTTGAAGATGAGTGCATGTGTAGATTTGTAGTTATAGATTTTTCTTTTATAATTAGGAGATCCTTGTGTAAATTTTTATAAATTATTTAGGAATCCAATATTCATGAAATTTGTTGGAGGTTATCCTAGTACCATAAGGATGCTAAAAAAAATAGGAAATCTGTTGCTTGACACTTTTCACTAAGGTTTTCTATTTATGCTATTTCAAGCCTTGCTACCTTGTCATTTTTGTATAGGATGTTCTACTTGGAAAAATGGCATGAAATTTTTACAGTAGTCTATCGGTAGCACTAGTAAGCCACTGTAATTTTGTGAGAATTTATGATGCACATTTGGTATAGGTTTATTATTTAACCTAGGGGTTCAAATAAAATAATAAAGGCATTTAAATAAATAGTTTGGGCTTCACCATTATGTTTTCTTAGATGTATTTGGTATGCTTAAACAGCTGGTAGACTTTTGGTCGTAAAGATTTGAATACTTATATGAAGTAGAAGTATTGTTACTTTATAATACGAATTGAAATAGTTTCCGGACAGATTCTGGAGTTTGCTAAGTTGCATGATAGAGATGAGGTTTGCTGTAAAAATGGTTAATAACAAAGTTGTAGATAATTCGATAAGCTTTCCAGAAAGTCCAGGATCACTGTATTTGGATTAGTAGAACTCCTGTTATGAGTAAAACAAGTAGCTGCTGTTTTGTGATATAGTAGATGCATTGTGGAAGTATTAATTAAATAATCGAGAAGAGATATGCACCTACTCAATAAACATGATGCACTTGATAACATATATGCATTCATAATACTTATGCCATATTCATGCATCTAGGATCGGAGGAAGAAATAACGTTGTTGGAATTCGAAGAAGCAGAGGAAGGGGACCAGCAGGAGGATCCGCAAGCCGCAGCTCCCGAAGGCGTGGAGCAGAATCCTAAAGAGCTTCCGGAGTGTCCTGATCACCGCCCTACTTCTTTTCTGTGAGGCAAGCCGCGGAGCATTCTAAGTCTCCTAGTATTTTTCAAATGATTACTTAAGTACTTATGATTGATGCATTAGGTTATAAGAGTTGAATGGAACCACTTAATGCATATACATTCCTTGTCCAGCTATTACACCTTTAACCGGTATAGGTTCAGGATCGAATATATGCTTAGCCATGCTTAGACTGGTAGAAGTCGGGTGATTTCCTGTCACCTGCGAGATATAGGTGGATACCGGAGCACGGTTGGTTATAATTGCTATCGTGGAAAAGAACCATGGTTAATGTAAATGGAGACCGGGCGGGATGTCGATAGAGAAGCAACAAGACATGGAGGTCTTGGGTGTGAATCTATCCCCGTCTGTGTCGATTAAGGACCGTACCGTTGTTGGTGCTTCTGACAAGATTGAACGCATGCCTATCACTTAGCTAGCCAGATAACTCGTTCCGACCGCGAAGCCGAGTAATTCAACTCAGGCCGGGACCCATTTTGTTGTGCGCTCCTTGCGGGGGGCGATCAGACTGAGCCCAAGGGCAGGCTAGGCCTGAACGTCCTGGCATCTGGTGTCCCAGATTGTGCGGCGCAGTACGGACCTGCGAAATGTGTACCTAAGTTGTACCAAAGGTGACCTAAGGCTATCGTGGCTGGTAGACCTGGGTTTTTGTTAGGAATAAATTCCCAGCTGGTTGAAATCGATTCGAATCGCCGTCTCTCCCGGATAGTGAGAAACTTGGCTAGTCCCAACATCGTAGTAACTATGTTATGGAACATGATGGTTCGAATGAATATGGAATTACAATACCTGCTATGGTTACTATTGGATGCTTTTAAATGGATATACCACATGTTTGGCACAGGATAGTTGCTAATCTAGAGATGGATAGTTATAAATAATTGATAAAAGAAATCCTAATTGTATAATAAGTCAATTGCTTTTATGCAAAATGTTGTCAAGCTATCTCCACTTATACAGCCTTGCATAATCCTTGGAGTCATTTTATTTCTGGTTTATGGCGGGTAAGTCTAGCTGAGTACCTTCTCATACTCAGGGTTTTTTTTCCCATGTTGCAGATGGCACTGTATATCATGGTTATTGCAAGAGTTGCTTCTATCCCGCTATGGATGAGGAGTAAGCCTTGGGCAGGCTTCTTATTAATCCTTCTACATGCTTTTGTGGACCGTGATTATATCTTGGCACTGTACTAAACTATGTTGGAAACGTTACTTTCAAACTTAATTTGCTTCCGTTTTTATCTATCAAACTCGGTTTGTAATAACTTTTATTCGTACTCTGATGGAGAAATGTATCTGTGAACTTTATGTAATATGTGGCATGTATGTTGAATCATGTACGATCTTGGTTGTTGTAAATCGTTTATCGAGACCCGTCGTGGTACTCGACAGACTACTGGGTTTATATGGGTTCAAGTATGACAGTGTGACCGCTTGCGGGCTGCCATTGTACTTGTACTCTTATAAATTGGTCGGTTCTGCGACAGTAATCACTAATCATGTAGTGAAATCACCCCTCATCTTAAGAGTTCATTTTCTTGACTTGAGAACGAGGATAGGGTACCACAAAATCCAAGCCTTAGTGGCTTCCTCAACAATGTGGACTTAGGCAAACCTTAGTGGTGAGCTGAACCACGGGATAAATCAGTGTCTCACTTGTGTTCTTATGATTTGCTTTGCAATATTTGTGTTTATGGTGATTGTAAGGTTTGGTCCCGATCTACTTGTGCACAAGCTTCTAACTTGATTCAAGTGGTGGAATCAGTTCAATACTACCCCAGGAAGCTCAGTAATTACCCGATCTATTTTTCCTTGGGCTGATTTTGAATTGTGAATTCATGTATCTGTGCGAGCGGCAGTGCCACACGAGTGAGCGGAAGTGCCGCTGCATCAAGCGGCAGTGCCACGCAGAATTTGATAGCAATTTTCAAGTTTTGTTTTGATAGGCCTATTCACCCCACCTCTTGACGAACCAGCGATCTTACAAGTGGTATTAGAGCTGGTTACCTCATTGACGCTTAACCACATGAGGTATGGAGCCTAAAGAAGGAGCCAGTGATGTGCAACCCATGCACGTTGACCTGGAAGACGTGGATTTGCACGAGACGGATAGCAACGAGTTGAGTGCCTCAACAGCAGGCACTTCACTCCCCGCAGCCGTCATTTCTGATGAAGAGAAGGCAAAAAGACTAGAAGAAAAGAAGAAATGAAAAGAAGAAAGAAGAAAGAAGAAAGAGAAGAGAAGCAAGGAAAAAGAAGAAAGATGAGGAGCGAAAGCTTGAAGAGAAGAAGCAAAGAAAAGAAGCTAGAAGGCTAAAGAGAGAAGCAAGAAAGAGAAGAGAAGATGCTTGAAGAAGCCAAATCAAGCAACACTTCATCAAGTGAACTATCAAGTTGCACCAAAGATGGAGATGATGATGGGTGCTACCAAGTGTCCAAGGATGGCAAGAAGGAGAGCATGGGAAAGGGCAGCAACAACAACAACAAATATGCAGCCGTATCCTTTAACTACTCTTCTATGCCTAACAATGATTGTAGACATTTCATCAATGTGCCCGTGGGCAAGTTGCCTCATTTTGATGGGCCCAACTTTGCCAAGTGGAAGCACTTGATGAGATCATATATTGTAGGTCTCCATCCGAGCATTTGGGAGATTGTTCACAATGGTGTTGAGCCACCGGTTGATCCCAATAACCCAACTCAAGCCGAAATTTGCAGCATTTATCTCAATGGTCAAGCTACAAGTGTGTTGCTAAGTGCTTTGGATGGTGATGAGTACAATAGAGTCATGGGAGTTGATGTTGCCAAGCAAATTTGGGATACTCTACATCTTGCACATGAAGGGGTTGACAAAGTGAGAAAGGCAAGAATTGAGTTGTTGATGGCCAAACTCAACTGGTTTGTGATATTGGATGGTGAAGGGCCACAAGAGATGTTTGATAGGTTGATGGTGATTGCTGGAAAAATTATAGGCTATGGTGGTGATGAGCTTGATGAACACAAGGTTGTCAAATCATGTTAGAAGCTTATTCACCTAGAAATGAGACCGTTGTGACACTCATCGGAGACAAGAAGAAGTTTGAGTACTTCACCCCAAATGATGTACTTGGGAGGATCTTGACCTTTGACATGCAAAGAGAGGAAGCACTTGAGAGATGGAAGCTTGGTGAGTTGCAAGCACAACTAGATGGCATGAAGATCAAAGATGTAGCTCTCAAAGCCAACAAGTCAACCAAGTAGCCCTCTACAAGCAAGTCCAAGTCCAACAAACAAGTATCAACTAGCAAGCCCAAAGCATCGAAGCAAGTCAAAGAGAAAGTACAAACAACGTCATCATCAAGTGAAGATGAAAGTGATAGTGAACAATATGAGAAAGTGAAAGATGTTGCTCTCTTTTTGAGAAGATATCAAAAGGGACTCAAAAAGAAAGGGTACAAGGTGGTGAAGAGGAAGTCCCCAAACAAGAAAACATTTACAAGGTGGTGAAGAGGAAGTCCCCAAACATTTCATTGCTCATTGTCCCCATGAAATTAAAGACAACATTTACAAGAGAGACAAGAAAGAGAGCAAGACTGACTACAAAAACAACAAAAGGCACATGGGAGAGGCTCACATTGGACATGAATGGGACTCAACAAAAGATAGCTCAAGGAGGATGAGAACATTGCAACCATGGCTATTCACAAGCCTCCTCCACACCAAGGCTCTTCAACAACATGTCTGATGATAACTACTACTCCCATCACATTTGTCTTATGGCAAAGGGTGAGAAAGTAAAATCCAAATTCAAACCTTCTCCCCTAGTGACACCTCTAGTAGTGATACAAGTGATTACTCTAGTGATGAAGAAATTGATAACATAACTAAAAATTTGGATAGCAAAACCAAATTGTTCATCACTAAGCTAATGGAGGATTTAGAGAGTGTTC
Source organism: Miscanthus lutarioriparius (assembly GCA_904845875.1). Taxonomy (NCBI): domain Eukaryota; kingdom Viridiplantae; phylum Streptophyta; class Magnoliopsida; order Poales; family Poaceae; genus Miscanthus; species Miscanthus lutarioriparius. The sequence goes on along the minus strand of CAJGYO010000019.1, from coordinate 34,330,856 downwards.
AAGCCGAGCTGGCATCTAGAGAAGATACTTTTATTAAACAAGAAGATCTCTACATCGCTAGCAAGGAAGCTCTTGCATTGGAGAGAAGTGAGGTGGACTTCTTGCGCAAGGCTATGGCCAAAGAGAAAAAGGCCCATGCTATTACAAAGAAAGCACATATTGCCCTCAAGCAAAAGTATTGTGACTTAGATGGAAAGCACAAATAACTTGAGGAACAATATAGCATTCTTTGGGATAGCAACTCACATCCTTCCAAGTCCAAGGATACCTCTACTCCCTCCACTAGTCAAGGTTGTGGAAAATGTTATAATCTTGATTTGAATGCTTATTCCACTAACCTTGCTAATATGGAGGCCATGAGAAAAGGGATTGCTTGGCTAAATGAAATAATAGTCAAAGGGTGCATGGACGGGAAAACTAAAAATGGTAGCAAAACGGTTGAGGAACAAAAAGGCCAAAATACAAGAATGAAAGGCATCCCTCAATCAAAGATGGGCTTGGGCACACAAAATGAGCTAAAACCAATGGGAAAAAGTTGATAAATGGCTTTGAATGCGTGTAGTTTGAGAGGAAGGAGCTGATTGGTACAGTTCAGCCTGCACAGCCCACGGTTGTGCCACGCAAGTGAGCGGCATTGCCGCTTGTCAAGCGGTAGTGCTGCGCCCCACAGAAAAGGGAAGGCTACCAATCTAGCTCCCAATTAGACTAAGCCATGAAGATGATGCCTAAGCAAAAGTAGGTTCCTCCAAAGCCAAAGGAATCAATGTGGGTGACTCCAAACAAGTATGCTTATCAACCAAAGGCCCATGCACCCCGACAAAGCTTGTCATCCTATTTTGTGTTGAAAAGTAACAACCATGGTGAAGTTGTTGTCAAGTATGTTGGCAAGGAGACTAACATTTTCTTGAATACTTCTATATGGGTTCCTAAGATACTTGTGACTAACATGCAAGGCCCCAAGTCTAGTTGGGGACCTAAATCAAGGGACTAAATTTATTTTGCAGGCATACTCCTCCAGTGGATCAAGTTAGGTGCTTGATAGTGGATGTACAAATCATATGACCAGAGAAAGGAGTATGTTCTCATCATATTCCCAATGCCACACTCAAATGAGAACATTGTCTTTGGAGACAATTCAAAGGGGGATGTGATTGGTCTTGGTAAAGTTGCTATAACTCTTGAGCATTCAATTACAAATGTTTTACATGTTGATTCGTTGAGTTACAATTTGTTGTCTATTTCTCAGTTATGTGAGATGGGCTACAATTGTCTCTTTATAGATAAGGGTGTGGAAGTCTTTAGGAGGGAGGATTCCTCTATTGTCTTTATAGGTCAATAAATAACAAGCTTTACTTAGTTGATTTCAACAAAAGTAAAGCTAAGCTTGAGACTTGTTTAGTGGCAAAATATAGCATGGGTTGGCTATGGCACCACCGACTAGCCCATGTTAGGATGAGGAACTTGGCCAAACTTCTAAAAGATGAACATATTCTTGGACTAACAAATGTTCATTTTGAGAAAGATATGATTTGTAGCGCATGTCAAGACAGAAAGCAAGTAGGTGTACCTCACCCACCAAAGGGCATTGTCTCCACCAAGCAACCGTTGGAGCTAATTCATATAGACCTCTTTGGACCGGTCACCTACCTTAGTATCAGGGATAACAAATATGGTCTTGTTATTATTGATGATTATTCCCGTTTCACTTGGGTGTTCTTTGTGTATGATAAGAGTCAAGTCCAAGAAAAGGTGAAGATATTCATTAGAAGGGAACAAAAGGAGTTCATTTTCCCAATCAAGAAAGTAAGAAGTGACAATGGAACCGAATTCAAGAACACCTATGTTGAAGAATTCTTTGAAGAAGAGGGCATCAAGCATGAATTTTCAACTCTATACACCCCTCAACAAAATAGTGTAGTAGAGAGGAAGAACTAGACACTCATTGACATGGCAAGAACAATGCTAGATGAATAGAAGACTTTGGATATCTTTTGGTGTGATGCCATCAACACCGCTTGCCATGCCATCAACCGCCTCTACTTACACAAGATGTTGAAGAAAACTTCATATGAGCTTCTAACCGATAACAAATCAAAGGTGTCTTATTTTAGATTGTTTGGGTGCAAGTGTTTCGTACTAAACAAGAAACCCAAAACATCTAAATTTGCACCTAAAGTTGATGAAGGTTTTCTTCTTGGTTATGGATCAAATGAGCATGCCTACCGTGTTTTCAACAAGACCTCTAGGAGAGTTGAAACTATGGTAGATATGACATTTGATGAATCTAATGGCTCTCAAGTAGAGCAAGTTGATACAAGTGTTGTTGGTGATGAGGAACCACCTTGTGAGGCAATCAAGGAAATAGCCATTGGTGATATAAGATGACAAGAAGTATAGGCTATAGAGGTGGAAACTCCTCAAGTTGCTGCTGTTCAAGAATCCGCTAACATACCTAATGCAGCAGTGCGATAGAGCGGCAGTGCCACACCACCTCAAATAGCAGCGGCTAATTCCCCTCCAATTCATGCACAAAACCTGCAATCTTTATTTGAAGAAGATGAAGATAAAGGTCTAGAAGACCAGCAAGAAGTCATTGATCGCCCAAGGCTAAGGCAAACGATCCAACGGGATCATCCCATTGACAATATCCTTAGGAGTCTTCGAAAGGGAGTATTGACTCGTTCACATTTAGCAAATTTTTGTCAATATTACTTGTTTGTTTTCTCTTTGGAACCTCTCAAGGTAGATAAAGCACTCAGTGATCCGGATTGGGTGATGGCCATGCAAGAAGAGCTAAAGAACTTCGAGAGAAATTAAGTTTTGGACCTTGGTGGAAAGACCCAAAACCAATGTGATTGGCACCAACTGGGTCTTCAAGAACAAGCAAGATGAGAATGGCGTGGTAACAAGGAACAAGGCAAGATTGGTTGCTCAAGGCTTCACTCAAGTAGAGGGCTTAGATTTTGAAGAAACATATGCACCAGTGGCTAGGCTTGAAGCAATCTGAATGCTTTTAGCCTATGTCGCTCATCACAACTTCAAGCTATATCAAATGGACGTGAAGAGTGTAGTCCTCAATGGCCCCATACAAGAACTTGTCTATGTTGAGCAACCACCAGGCTTTGAAGATCCCAAGTTTTCTAACCATGTCTACAAACTCCAAAAGGCGCTCTATGGGCTTAAGCAAGCACCAAGAGCATGGTATGAATGCCTTAAGGAATTCTTGCTCAAACAAGGCTTTGAAATAGGCAAAGCCAATCCTACCCTTTTCCCTCACAAAGTTGGTAAAGATATTTTTGTATGCCAAATATATGTCGATGATATAATATTTTGTAGTACTAATCATTCTTTTTGTGAGGAATTTAGTAGGATTATGACCAAGAGATTTGAGATGTCTATGATGGGTGAATTGAAGTTCTTCCTTGGATTTTAAATCAAGAAAGTGAAGGATGGAACTTTTATTAGCCAAACGAAGTACACCCATGATATGTTAAAGAAGTTTGACATGGCAAAAGCAAAGCCCATCAAAACTCCCATGCCAACCAATGGACATCTTGATCTTAATGAAGGAAAAGCTATGGATATCAAGGTATATCGCTCCATGATCGGCTCTCTACTTTATTTGTGCGCATCTAGGCCCGATATTATGCTTAGTGTGTGCATGTGTGCTAGATTTCAAGCTAACCCAGAAGAGTACCATTTGATGGCTGTTAAGAGAATCTTCAAATATTTAGTACACACTCTTAACCTTAGCTTGTGGTATCTCAAGGGATCTAAGTTTGATCTACTTGGGTATTCGAATTCTGATTACGCCGGTTGCAAAGTAGATCAAAAAAGCACTTCGGGGAGATGTTAATTCCTTGGATGGTCCCTAGTGCCTTGGAGTTCTAAAAAGCAAAATTGTGTAGCCCTCTCTATCACCAAGGCTGAGTATGTTGTAGCCGGTGCATGTTGTGCCCAACTACTTTGGATGAGGCAAGCCCTTCAAGATTTCAGATGTCGCTTTACCAAAATCCCAGTCTTGTGTGACAATGAAAGTGCCATAAAGCTTGCAAACAATCCCGTAAGTCGCTCAAGAACCAAACATATTGACATCCGACATCATTTCTTGAGAGACCACGAAACCAAAGGAGAGATCAAAATTCGCCATGTAAGCACCGAAAAAGCAACTAGCCGATATCTTCACTAAGCCTCTCGACGAGTCAAGGTTTTATGCTTTGCATAGTGAGCTAAATATACTTGACTCTTGTAACATGGTTAGAAATTTAACATATCCTTGATTGATCAACTAGTATCTAGGAAAAAGGTTTATGAAAATTTCAATTATTATGCTTTAAAATTGATTTATAAAAGAGCACTTGCATATTTTTGGTCATTGCTTGTAATGTTTATTTGTTTCTGACTAAAATATAGCAAGAGTATATGTCCATATTCATCTATATAAAGTGAGTGTTTGTATTTTTCTTTCTTCTCTTTCTTCTCTTTTGGTCCTTGTTGCCAAAGGGGGGAAAGAGTTGAGGGGGGTACAAAATTTTCACTTTTCATTTTTCATCGCCATATGTGGAGTTGGATAAGGGTATGTACTGGTTGTGTGCTTAATTAGCTATTATTCAATATTATCTTGTGCTAGCTCTGTGTGGTGGTTGATTTTATTTAGGAATTTGGTGTTTCTACCCCAACTCCATACTCCAATGGTGATTTTGCCCCTCTTTTTTTTAACTTTGTGATTTTACCCTCATTATTTTCAAACAAAGCTCCCATTTGCCCCTGCTTTGTAACGTTGAAATGGTTAGATTAAATGACAAGAAAGAAAAGACACCTACATGAAAAGACAATGATACCCCCTCATAACTCTTTCTCCTTCCTTAGTTCTCACTCACACTCAATTCGGCCTAAACCAGAGGCACAGCTCGTGTGCGTGTAAGGGTTTGGCGACTACTGGTGTCGGCGTGACTCCCATCAGCCTCCTCCCCCCTGCCCCGGTCTCCCCCCCGACCCTTCCATCTCACGCCCGCAGCTACTAGGGTGCCCGACCTACAGGAGCTCCACCTCGAGCCCTCCCCCTGGCTCATGCTCCACCCTGAGTTCCTGATGAGGACGAGCAGATGCAGCTCTCTAGAGTGGCAGATGTCGGGTCCTCCTCTACCCCCTCGTTGCTGCCCAACACTTGCATGCATCCCACGCAAGTGGCGCTGCATCTAGCCGGCCATGACATGGCTTGTACTAGGCCGCGTGTGGCATGCCCTCGGTCCACTTGGTGTACAGAGATGAGACAATCATTTTCATTTGTTGGCACATATATTGATCTAGCCTTTGGTCTATTTCTTTTTGTATATGAATCAATTTGGGTTACTAGCTTGTTGCGTGCTTGGCATTTCTTCTGTTGTTGCCCCAATCTTGCCAAGCCTATTTGGTAATTGACTATGATTGCAGACTTCTCTGATATTAGTTACTCAAATTGTGGTGTGTGTGATTTGCTACCACTTGCATCCCTACATGTAGCCATGCTTTGGCTTATATGGATTACTAGTTGAAATGCTATAAAAAATGTCAACTAGCTGATCTAAAAATAGGGGTAAAACACATATATCAAAATAAAACAGGGGTAAAAACGCATGGGCAAAGTTGTCCTTTTGTCAAAAGTTAACACCATTAGAGGGACTTAACAGACCAGGGGTGAAGTCTTCCTTTGTTTTGAAATCACAGGGGTAAAATCACAAAGTTAAAAAACAATAAGGGCAAAATCACCATTACGCTTCAAAATAGGGGTAAAAACGCTTAAGCCCCATTTTATTTTGGGATCATTGTCACTGAGCGGCAGTGCCGCTCAGGCAAGCAACAGTGCCGCTCGCTCCTATGGAAATGCCACACAGTGTAGTTGCAGCCCATTTCTCTTGTTTGCATAAATGTCATGTGTATCACGTATATCATTTATTGACACATATATTCAGCACCCCACAGAAGGAATGGATGAAGGGGGAGCCCTCACTTCACTTAATATGTGAAATTTGGCTCTCATGCCAAATTTGGGAATTCAAATCCCCATTCACATATTTAGGGGGAGCTCCTACACCCATGGCTCAAAAATCTCAAGTTATGATTTAATTCTTTTGTAAGCTCTAAATGTGTTGTCATCAATCACCAAAAATGGGAAGATTGTAAGTGCAAACAAGCCCTATTGTGGGTTTTGGTGATGATGATCACATATTTATAGGACTAATGCGATTTATCGAGTTGACAAGAAAGTAGAATGAAAAGGAGGATAATACATGTGTTGGTGGAGTCCCCAATTGCAAAAGGATGCAGTAATCGACTCAATGGCGTTTAAATTCGTTTTTTATTTCGAATTTGAGTTTAGGAAAAGCCACACTATAAAGGGGGATGCAATATACAAGCTTCAATGTGCAACCATGTGCTTAAATACACACCAAAATATCCTTGAACCTTAGCCAAGATAGCAAGCTCTGCAATCCCATCTTTTGAGCTATCTGGGCAGAGTGGCACTGCTGCGACTTAAAATGATCGTAGGGGCTGAGGGGGTATTTTACCTCTCCCTCATCCCTTCCAACGGTCACCTTGCCCATTTCCATGACTCAGCAACCAGAGTAGCTCCTCTCTCCATTGCAAGGCTCCCAATCTTCTCTCCCTTGATTTCCTTCCTAATTTTTGAGAGATTGAGCCTCAAATCTTCGATTGAGAGCTGCTCCAACTGTTCTTCAACTCCTAGAGCATGTGGTTCATGTTCTAGCTGGTGGATTACATCTATTACTCTTGGAGCTTGCTCCTAGCTACCTAGAGCGTCGCCCATGGAGCTTGCCAACTTGTGTGGCAGTCCTAGGAGGTTTATAATCACCAATCATCTAGTGAAATCACCTCTCATCTCAAGAGTTCATTCTCTTGACTTAAGAATGAGAATAGGGTACCACGAAGCCCAAGCCTTAGTGGCTTCCTCGACAACGTGGACTTAGGCAAGCCTTAGTGGCGAGCTGAACCACGGGATAAATCAGTGTCTCACTTGTGTTCTTGTGATTTGCTTTGTAATATTTGTGTTTGTGCTAATTCTAGGGTTTGGTCCCGATCTACTTGTGCACAAGCTTCCGACTTGATTCAAGTGGTGGAATCGGTTTAATACTACCCTAGTAATTTACCCGATCTATTTTTTCTTGGGTAGATTTTGAATTGTGAATTCGTGTATCTGTGCGAGCGGCAGTGCTGCTGCATCGAGCGGTAGTGCCGCCCAGAATTTGACAACAATTTTCAAGTTTTGTTTTGATAGGCCTTTTCACCCCCTCTAGGCTAACCAATAATCTTACACATGACAAGTGGATAAAAGGTGACCTAGGAGATAAGGTCCTCATGTTCAACTCAAGGGTCAAGCTATTTGGCCATGGGAAACTAAAGAGCAAGTGGGAAGGACCATTCCTCGTCATCAACGCTGCGACCCATGCAGCCATCACACTCTAGGACGATGATGGCAACATCTTTAAGGTAAATGGTTAGTGTCTTAAAGGTTTCTATCAACATGAACCACCAAAAAAAGAAGTTGAATAGTTAGAATTTATCATTAACCCTGAATTAACATAACTAAAATCTACATGTCTTTACTTCCTTTTGCTTTTGGTTATCTACACTAGTGTAGATTGCACATAGCTAGAATTGTCTCTGAGCTAGAAACTAGCCTAGGGTAGCTCTATAAGGAGGTTGGGTGATGGCCCAATGGAGGCTTCCCTGGCCATCGTTTAGATAATGCAAAGAAGAGAGTAAGGAGAGTCCCGAGCCAAAGGCACTTGGTCTGGTTCCACCAGATGGAGGTCAGGCAACAGCCTCGAGGAGACATCTAGCTTGACCCAATCTCTAGAGACATTGCACAACGTTCACAAGGCGCCCTTAGTCGTAATCCTCATGAAAATGGGGGGGGGGTGAACATTGGCACGATCTCTTTTTAGCCTTTCCTCTCCTTCTCCCTTCTTCCACCTCACCTCCTTCCACCACCAGCTGCTCCCCTTCTCCCTTGTGCCTCCCAAGCCACCAAGTGAACCTCCACCATGGCCCCAACTTGTGATCTTGGCAAGGTTCCCATTGTTCCCTGTGGGGAAGGCCCTTCCAACCCTCCAAAAACACATCTAGTGAGCCAAACCGCCGTCATGGTCGTCGATACACTAGAGGTGGAGCCTCTAGCCATGATCCTGCCTACCAAAGAGCAGCCAAGCACCATGGGGGTGTCAACCAATCTCCAAAGGCATTGGCCAACCTTGCCCTGGCCCTCCAGTCGTCCCCGTGCGGCCACTCGGTCTCTAATGTCACGTAGAGATCTCTAGAAGCCATCGTCCCGATCACTGACACCCAAAAGGCCTACCACATGCCAATTGGCACTCAAGGCAAAGAGTCCTAGGGTGGAGAACTAGTGCGCCATTACCATCTCTTTGGGGGACGTGTCGAGTGCGGAATACACCCACTCATACACGCCCTCGACACCCACCATCATGAAGAACCGCAAGATCATCGGTGGTGATCCAAGGCGAGGCAAGGTCTTTATACCCCCATCACCTCTGAGGAGCAGAAGAAGCTTCAGGAGTCACTAGAGTCTACGAGCTCCCCCAAGATGGTTCGACGGACATGTGATCCACCATCGATCAATGGGCCGTCGGAGCGCTTTGAAGATGATGATCACACCAAAAAGAGTGATGTAGAGAGGCTCCTTTGTGTAGTTTCTACACTTAGGAACAATAATAGGGCTTTAGAGGAGCGAGTATCGGAGTTGAGGCTGGCTCACTTAGATCTAGACAACAACTTCCATGCCCTTCGCATTAGCACCGATGCGAAGATGAAACGCCTCGCTAAGGCTATAGGGCAAGAGGATCTCCTCTTTCCAACCTCTCCTTAGGCATCTTAGCATCTCTCTCAATAATTTAGGCACTTAGGTTTGTTTGATTTCATTTCCTTTATTTTATTTTCATCAATGTAACATGTGCCTATGATTAATTAATGAAAAATAAGTTTTGGTTCTACTAGCGTGTTGCTACCAGCGGAGCCCCTACACTTGATGGTTTTCTTCTATTTTTTGTGATCTTGCACACACTAAACCAAGTGTGGAGGACATCGGATGATCCCCCAAAGATGCCTTGGCATGAGTCTGGACATGTGACGGTGATGTCCATGGCTAAACATGTCTGCTCGTCAAATCTGGGTTCCAATGGCTACTTTTTGGTGTCGAGCGACGACCATATGGACACAAAACAAGAAAGAGCAAGTGTCGGAGTACGTCTTCAGGGGTAAGAACACGCATGGCGAACACCGAGGTGGCCAAAGGCCCCAAGATGGGGTCGCCTGACCTCACCATGGACACCTGGGTCCACTAGTCAGCATCCACTCCTCTTCAATCATCTACTTGACTAGTTTGCCACGCTCCTTCCCTCCTTTGGTGCACTTTTCCTTTACTTTTGCATATTTTCCCTATAATGAATAAATAAAAAAATAAAAAATAATAATAATAAAATAAAAAACAAGAAGATCTGCATCTAAAAATGAAGTTTGAGAAAGTAACATGATTTATGACATTTGAAGGGTAGAAGAGTCATAAAGTTTATTTCTTGCATATGCTTATGCTTGTGGGAGATATATCTTGATAGGAAAATCATGTTGACTAAGTTGTTGACAAATGTGATATGGTTCTTGGCTCATGATTCATACCTTTTCTACTCAAGGTACTTAGAGGTTTATTTTTGAAAACGTCATAAAACCATAGTGTCACTTACTCCTCAATAGTGAGAAAATTCCTACCAGGGCCATATATGTTCATACAATGTTTACCAAAGCTTCTTTATATACTACATGTATTTGTGTTGAGTTTGGTCAAACCTTGTTGACCCTTGTTGAGAATTTTATCATAGTCCCCAAAATAAGATCACGTACACACCATATACATATGTTGTTTCTACACTGGAAGTACGCAAAAACATGCTCTTCATTTTCCATAAAATAGACACTCCAAGTTTAATATGATCTCTCTCTAAAATTCTTGCAAAAGAGATATGGCTATGGAAAGATATTCAAAAAAAGTGAGCAAAAGTGAAAAGCTCATGAAAAAAGAGAGAAAAGATAGCCATATCTCAAACTAATCATAAGTAAGAGAGACCATGTTTGTCTAAGGAGTACAATAAAGTCAATCATCATTTTCCACACACTTACACATCTTGATCTAGGTTTATGACATTCTTCTCCTCGGATCCTTGTTTTGACTTTACAATATATGCAATGCAAGTAGGCTATCATTTTTATCCTTACCTGAGCTCCACATAAGCCTAATAGAAGTAGGATGAAACAAAATTAGGCAACTTCATGTTATGTCTTGGAAAGGAATCATACACCTTTGAGTGATCTGAGAGTACTATTTGAGGAGTAAGATTGAGCTATGTGCTTTCTTTTGAAAACTTTATCAAAAACTCTAAGTACCAAGAAGTGAAAAAGGGAAGATGACTTTGCTTTGAGAACCATTCCATTTCTCAACATATGAAGGATATATGCTAGACAGTGCCGCATAACCCACTTGTATAAGGTATGTCTTGAATAAAACTTATGATTGCTATATATCTTGAAGATGTCATGGTCACTGTATTCTTTTCTCTCTAACCTTTACTCGAGGACGAGCAAAGACTTAAGCGTGGGGGTCTTGTTGACGGTAATTTCACCATGTTTTTACATCAACAAACTATCAACAAAACACTTTTTCTAGGAGCTAACAAGCAAGAACATAGTGACTTAGGTAGAAATAACTTGGTTCCACATGTACATGTCATTATTTGCTTGTAGGTACACAAAGCATGGACTTTAGGTGGCTAGAGGCTCCATCTTGAGGTCGCTCGACCTCAACTTGGACCACTGCCCCCTCTCAAGCCTCCCATGATCCTTCCAACACTTCTAGAGTCAATCTTCACCCTTAGATCCTGAGGTTCTCTTCTCCTATTGGCTAAATGGGAATGCACACGGATTCATGGGCCCATAATGAAGTATTCAGCATGATAAAAGTATCCAATCTTCACTATGACACATGGGGACACCTTCTTGAAAATGGTGACAAGGCCCACCTGCCATAGGGAGGTTAGGCGACCTCCTTAGGTGGCTAAACCAGCTCAACTTCGGTGCACTGCCTCTATGCATGTCTCCATGCATCCCCCTTTATCTGGACCATTGATCAATGATCAGTTCAAGATCGGTTTGATCTATGGGCAAGGAGGAGAAGTCACCTGGATCGCTGATGTGGCACTACCCCACTCTAGCTACAAATACCCTCCTAGACTTCACTCTCATTGATGACACATTAGAGTAAAACACTCTCTAGTAGCTTTAATGAAGCTCTACTGTTGTGCTATGCAATTAGGGAGAGAGTGAGGGAAGTCTTCAAGAGTGATAATGCCATACTCCTATGATTCCTGACTACCGGATATGCTAGCTACCGGATCCATACCGAAGAAGACCCAAAGGTTCATGACTCATCTATTCAAGGAACGATATCACAAGATCTCTTTAAGACTCTGATCATGTCACGACTATGTAACTTGTAGGGCAAGTAGGCCTCAGATATAAATAGTTAGCTATCCGCCCTGTTGTAATCATCGAAACTCTCATAGGCATAGCCATCTTGTAATCGCTATTCAATGAGATCGTAATACAAACAAGTAGCAACTAGACATAAGGCTTTTACTCACTTTCTGGGGGCCCGAACCAGTATAAATCTTGTGTCCTAATTGTGGTTGCTCTTTGCATCAAGTGAGTTCCTCCAAGAACTGAATATCTACCGCTAAAAAACATCGACAGAGGTGCGCTAGGTAGGGGTATTTTCGTGCAAAGAGTGATCATGTTGATCTTCAACAATGCTTGCGTCCAAGATCCGATTGCTTTCAATGCAACCATCTGGCCAAGCTCCATTAGATCTGAGGCAACAGGAGAAATCCTCCTATTTCCCCGACCAATGTCGACGTCCTACTACGTGCCACCTATAACACCTTTGTGTTAAGCATTGCAATTTGCACTTGCATTTCATGAGCACAAGCATCATCCAAGCATTCTTGAACATGAGCATATGAAATTTCATCTCATTCTTATACTTTGTCACATGAAATGTTGATTCATATATATATGCTAATGCTTACATATGCTAGGATTTACATGTGACCAATGTATAAATTGTTTGTGGAACCTTAGAAGTACCTTAAACATGTTTAGAATGTCACATGAAACAACTTTGGTATTCATGACTTGGACCCATTTGGCCTCTAAGTCATGGTTATAGTGTAGGCTTTCATTTTCAAGTTGTATGTTTGACCTAAGTTGAACTATACCATAGAGTGTTCGCATGGCAGTGCACCCTTAAGCAAAGTTGTATTACTTGACTAGGGTAACAACTTTTATTTTTGGGTCAAGGTCTAATTCAGTGCATAGTATGTTCAAAAATGGCTCACAATTATCAACAAAATACTATTTTGAGACTTGCAAAATTTTCCAAGTGTTGAAACGATTTTTAGTTTCAAAGTACCTCACTTTGGAGCAATGTAGTTTGTTAACCAGTGAGAATTAGATGATGGTTCTTAAAGCAAAGTTGGAGATCTTATGTAGCTCTACAACTTTATTAATGAAGTTTTTGTAGTGGATGAATGGATTAGGAATTATGGCATCGCTAATTTGCACTATCAGTCGACGAAGGCAGTGCCTGAACCCATGCTTGCGCGCCCACTAGTGGCCAACTAGCCACAGCCTGTGGCTGCCGTGTGGTGGCCATACACCAATGTTGGCCTGGCCGGTTTGGCATGAGCGCGCCCTTAAGCGCCGTGCACCCACCGCGCTCACTCACTCTCGCTCTTTTGCCCTCTCTGTGCCTCACCTTCATTGCGCCCGTGCGGAACTGCAAGGCCCCCATCATCGCCGCACCTCCACCGAGCTCGCGCACAACCGCCACCGCACCACCGCCCAATCCATCCCGTTCATAGCTCTGCCACCACCTCCTCCACCTTTCCAACCTGCTAGCACTACCATTCGAGCAAGGGTAAGGCCACATTTCACCTCGCCGCAGCCGCCATTATCACCGGAGCGCTGCCACACTTGTGGCTTACCGTGGCCCTACCGTTTCACCTCACTGCATGCCTTCATTTTCTTTGGTCTAGCACTACGCTAGAGTCTAGCAGCTTTAGGCTAGAGTTAGGGATGACACCACCACGTGACGGTGATGGAATGAGCCGCCGCCCCACGCGAGTCCGCCATGGCCGCTGTGGCACTCAAGCTCGCCGCCATCGAGTTGGTCCACCATCTCCCTCCTTTTTTGTGCGCCTTAGGTCGAGTAACCCTAGACCTCACTAGTGGCATGACGGAGACCCACCTTTCACCGCCGTTTAGCGGGAATAGCGTGAGCACCGCCGTGCTCCGTGCGCCGCTACATGGCCATCTGAGCTCACCGACGCCACCCTGAGCCCTCACCTACATCGGTAGATCCACTAGGTCACTAGGATGGAGTAGCCATCCTTGCCTGAGTGTACCATAGACGGAGATGGCTGGCGTACTGTCGCCGACCTCTGCCGTTCGCCATGGCTGTCGTCGAGCTTGCTCCGGCGAGCCACCGGGCCAACCAAAACTGCCATTCGATGCGCATGGTTGAGGAGAGTCCAATGGTGAAAACGTTACCGTTAGAGACCTTGCCGTTGGTGAGTTGTCGCCGGTCAGCGCCGTCCTCTACTTTTGTGTCGCTGACGCGTGGGTCACCGTTGACTATGGCCCCCAGCTGTTAGCCTATGTAATGTTGATTTTCTGGATTTATTTCACAGATTTGAATGGATATTTCAAAATTCATATCTCAAGCTAGGAGTGTCTAATTTTGATGAACCAAATTTTGTTAGTTTCATCTTGAAGTGAAGTATTTGATAAAAATATGAGATGCACTATTTATGCTATTTTTCTAGGAGAATAAAATGTAGCTAGATAAATGCTTTTTAAATGGTTTCTATCTTGTTAAATGCATAACTTGAGCTAGAAAGGTTATAAAATTGTGATTCCAATTTTGCTGGTCGTGTGTTGACATTCTCTAGCTAGGAAAAATACTAAACTTATAGTAGTCATACTTTGAATATGGTCTTCATATTTAATTCTAATTAATTGCTAGTTTCTAGTGAAATTAATTGGGGTAAAAATACATAACATATGATCTTGCAAATTTTTACACAATATTCGTATGCTTGGTGGAATGTAAGAAAAATATTAAAACTATTGTTTGACACTTTTCACTATGATAAACTATTTTTGCTAAAATGAGCCTATGTAGCTTGTCATTTTTGTAGAGGTAGTTGTACTTATCCAAATGGTTTGACATTTGTACAGTAGACTATTGAGGTCATTTGTAGGCTACTGTAATTTTATCAGAATTTATTAAGCACTGAAATTATTTAACCTTTAAATCACCCTATTATTTAAGGAAAATAATAAATGAATATAAAATTAGTTAGTTATGTTGAACCATGATGTTTTCTAGGGTGCTTGTGATACATATGATCTGTTGATATTATTAATAAGGGTGAAAAGCAATTGGTTGTATGCAACTAGTTAATTATTGCTTTATAATTCAACTAGATGGCTGCATATATAGTTTTGGTTGAGTTGATAATTTGATGATGATGATGGTATTCTCTGTAAAACTTGTTAATAACAAAGTTGTAGATAACTTACTGATCTACCTTGTGTTAAATGTTCATAGTCATAGGCCTTATGGTTTAAGAATTATGGCTGTTAAAAGTCTACTGTCAGGAATGCTTGCTCTCTGCACAGATTTGAATGATTGAAATGTTTGACCTAGATAACTGCTGAATGACACTAAGTGTATTAAAATAAATTTGTAGGCAATTTCATAAGCATTCCAGAATGTCAACATCCATATTATTTTGATGTGTATAACTCTAGTTATGGTCAAAACAAGTGGCTGTTATCTAGTAGTCCAGAAAATAATTTACATTAGTGTTTGTTTAGTTTTTAGAAAAGAGATATGCACCTAGTTAGTAAAATAAGTTGCAACTTGCTATTACATTAATGCAAAGCTATTGAAAACACTTGGGAGGATTCATTCATCACATCATATCATATTATACATATCATCATATATGCATTCATGATATCTTAATTCATGCTCATGCATATAGGATCGTCCGAAGAAATAACTCTCCTAGAGTTCAACGAGGAAGCAGAGGAGGATCAGCAGGAGACGCCTTAGGCCACAACTCTAGAAGAAGAGGAACAGACTCTTGAAGATCTCCTTGAGTGCCTGGATCACCGACCAACCTCTTTCCTCAATGGCAAGCCCCGGAGCATTCTAAGTCTCCCATGTTTTACAAAATATTACTCGAGTCTTTTATGTTTGATGCATTAGGTTATAAGAGTTGATTGAAAACACTTGATGCATATAACTACCTTGCCTAGATACATATATCTTTAACCCTATGTAGGTCTAGGATCGAATATATGCTTAGCCATGCTTAGAGTGGTAGAAGTCGGGTGATTTTCTGTCACCTGCGAGATATAGGTGGATACCAAAGCACGGTTGGCTATATTCGCTATCATGGAAAAGAACCATGGGGTAATGTAAATGGAGGCAAAGCAGAGTTTACGTGTAGGTTGACTCATGTGATTCCGTCTGTGCCGATTAAGGACCGTACCGTTGTTGGCACTTCTAACAAGATTGAACGCATGCCTCTCACTTAGCTGGTCGGATAACTCATTCTGACTGTGAAGCCGAGTAGCTCAACTCAGGCCAGGCCCCATTTTGTTAGAGTGCGCACTCTGGATGGTAGTAAGGATGTGCAGGGAGCTAGTCATGTGCCCAAGGGTAGGGTAGTCCTGATCATCCTAGCAGCTGGTTGTCCCTGATTGTGCGGCGCTGGGCGAACTCGAGAAATGTGTACCTGAGTTGTACCAAAGGTGACCTATCGTGACTATTGATCTGGTCTACCTAGGTTTGTGTTAGGACTAAATTCCCAGCTAGTTGAAATCGATTAGAATCGTCGTCTCTCCCGGATAGTGAGAAACTTAACTGGCTCCAACATCATAGTAACTATGTTATGGAATGTGATGGTTCGGATGAATATGGAATTACTACACCAGCTATGGTTACTATTGTATGCTACTAAATGATATACTACATGTTTGGCACATGTTAGTCGCTAATCTAGAGATGAATAGCTATAAAACTTGATAACTGAATTATAATTGTACAACTGAGTTAATCACTTTTTATGCAAAATGTTGTCAAGCTACCTACACTTATAAAGCCTTGCATAATCCTTGGAGTCACAATATTTTTGGTTTATGATGGGTAAGTCTAGCTGAGTACCTTCTTGTACTTAGGGTTTTATTCCCATTGTTGCAGATGGTACAGTTATCACAGCTATTGCAAGAACTGCTTCTGTCTCGTCGTGGACAAGGAGTGAGCCCTGGGCAGGCATCTCTTATTAATTCTTATGTAACATGTGACATGTATGTTGAATCATGTACGATCTTGGTTGTATGTTGATGGTTCACAGAGACCTGTTGCGGTACTCGATGGACTACTGGGTTTATATGGGCTCAAGTATGACAATGCGACCGCTTGCGGGCTGCCATTGTACTTGTGCTCTTATAAATTGGTCGGTTTGCTACACCACCAACCTTCCGTTTTAGGAGTTTGGTATTCAAGCACTAGGAAAACATTGATTCACTGCTCGACAAGGCACAAGGGCCTGATTGGATCTACATCAGAACTGTCCCGATCAATCTATCCTTGGGTCAAATTTCTATAGAACAGGATAGCGGGCAGTCTCAATTTTGACAATTCAAAGGATGAAGTCTACCTTGTGCAAGATTGTCAAATCTATGCAACATCTCAGCATCGGAAGGTTATCCACACCAAGCAATTAGAGATCTGCACATCACAATGTACCAATGAAAGATCGGAAACTATACAGTTCGTTGAGATAGCCTAGCCAAGATTCTACATGAAGTCATGTCCGAGGGGTTGGATAGATGATTCTATGCCAATCAAGAAAGGAGATCCTGGCCGTCCGGTTATTTCTATAGCAATCGGCCAGCAACAGTTCGACGAAATCATATGCAATATCAGCTCCAGCATAAACATCGTACCTAAGGTAATCTACGATAATGTTCTACAATTCATGCCCCTACTACACACAAGCATGCGTTTGAGGTTTGCAAATTGGTCTACTCACCGGGTTGAAGGAATAAAAGATAATGTCTACGTACGCATTGGGCATTCATATGTACCAGCAGATTTCGTAGTGTTGGACACAGGTCAGAACCCAAATGCCCCCATAATTTTAGGCCATCTTTTCTGCATACTGCCAATGCCACTATCTATGCTGGAACAGCCGAGGTCTGTTTCTACCTCAAAGAAAGAATAGAGCAATTCCCCTTTTATCATCCCATCAATGCATCCATACGTCGAATGCGAACTAGGAGGGCAAGAAGAAGGGCTCCAAGGTCTGGTGGCCTCAACAACGCATAGCGTTATTAGTATAGCCCGAGCAGGGCTATATTGGTCAATCAACACCTTTTTCTAGGAGGAACAAACCCTTAGTAAAGGCAAGTTGAAAGTCCCATGGTCTACTCCTTGACTCAAAGGAGGCCATTATAAGCAACTACAGATTAGATTCGCTAAGTGTCTAAACCCAACATAAATCTAACCAGTCAAATGACGCAACCCCCTAGATAGGGTCAATTGAGCACTTTTTCTTAGGAACCATCAACGTGGCAAAAAGACCGACACTCATGCAGAAACAATCAATCAGTCAAGAAGACTGATCTCATACAAAAAGTGTCCTCTTCATTGTAAAACACTGATCCCAAGAATAACTCTACAACCAGAAGACAGGTGACCCATGTTAAAGAAAAAAGTAATGGTGTAGATTCAACCTCCAGCTGTAGATCGCTACGTCTTCAAGGTCTCCCCTTAGAAGATCGACAAAGTAGCATATGCAACGATTACAAGGATTAGGCTATAATTGTAATTTCCTTTGGTGTACACTCTTAAATAATAATAAAGATGTCTTCTGGTTGCAAATTATGTTCTTGCTTATTATCAATTTGTGTTCAAAGCTGTCTTAGCAAAAAAAAATCTATTGATACACAATTATGATATTGCCAAAAAGTAAGTTGAAAGATTTTCAACCAAAATGATTCGGCAAGAATTGCGCAAGAAAATAAACAAAAACTCTCGATCAGCACATGTCCCGATGTTCCACTCTGGGAAAAATAAAAAGCAGAAGTATCGGTAAGAACAAAAAGGTGCGAAGTCACTCCAGGATATAGAAGACAACATTTGATGGTCGCCATCGTATATGGGACATCCATCCCCCTACATTATAAAGGTCAAGGTACATGATTCGAAATCCCTCTTTCATTAACTTATTATCAAGTCTATGTCAATTCACAGCTAGATCTGCCTATATACTATACAAATACTTCTTGTATGCTTTTGTGGGAGTGTGATCACAAACTGGCACTATGTATTTGAACTTTGATGGCAGATGTTGGTTTCAAACTTAATTTGCTTCTGCTACTATTTACTGAACTTGGTTTGTAATAACCTTAATTCGCACTCTGATGAATGAACTGTATTTGTGAACCTTATGTAACATGTGATATGTATGTTGAATCATGTACGATCTTGGTTGTATGTTGATGGTCAACCGAGACCCGTCGTGGTACTTGATGGACTACCGGATTTATATGGGCTCAAGTATGATAGTGCGACCGCTTGCGGGCTACCATTGTACTTGTGCTCTTATAAATTGGTCGGTTCTACGACAGCTGGCATCAGAGCAAGATTCAACATTAATTGCCACATGTGTATTTAAAACAAAGGTTTTGTTTTCCAAAACCAATTTCTAGCAACTAGTAGCTATATATATAGGTGTTTTAAAACATAGAGTTTGAATCTAAAGTGTGCCAGTGATCACTTCCTTTATGCTCAGGTAAGGACTTCAGGTGGCTAATTAAGTACTAACTTGGGGTTTTTCCTTTTTGTCATCCATACAGCGTGCTATTGTATGGATGCCATTCATTTAAGTGGTAATGTATGGATCAAATGCCTCTATGCCCAGGGTAAGATGCCAATCATCATCATAGTGGCATGACCGCAAGTTGTGAGCATGCAGTCTAATGGGGATAGTTAGCTTTGATATTGAAGTGTATATATGCCTCATATGTATACAGAAGTATTTAATTGTGGGTTAGCTTTGATATGACTATATATGCATATTTATATGCATACATAGGACGTATTTACTTTTGGGTAGCTTTGATACGGAAATATATATATGTGGGAATATATGTATATGAAAGTATTTAGCTTGCAACCTAGAGCCCAGATTTACATTCTGCATATATACTTATGGGGTTGGGCTGAAATGAAATTCTTGTACAGGTACACTAACAGCGAAATATGTAGCCTGACTAGTTACGCTACATATGAGGGGACATATGTATGCCACCATGTATGTCGTTAGAAATAATTTTTCCTAGGTTTGTAAGGACATACACGGAACGTGCATGCATCATGATAAATCATTATTTCATACTTGCATTGTTCCTCCCCTTATAGATCTCTTACTCGGTTATATAACTCTTATCAATTATGACTTTGTCTCACGATAGTTGCACCATGTTATTGGTATAGATGGCAGCACCGGCTGGAAGTGAGAATTTCCTGTTGATGTTTGGAACTCCTGCCCTACTTTGGAGAGTCTTGCATTATGCGGGGTATTACGAACTGCCTCTCTATTACTGAAATGAAGTATACCTAGAGGGACAACCATGGTATGAAGTACAGCTGACCATACTAGCTCATAACCAAGCACCCTTCTAGCAGGAATGGAAGGCAGAATCCGAAGGAAGAACTCCTTGGGAGGCTACCCAAGTAGTAGCCTTTGAGGTGCTGAGTCAGATTTGTCAGCAGCACGGGGATGAGCTTACCGGCAGTGCTACTAGTACTTTTCCTTGAGTGGATCCATCCATGACAGTGTGAGCATCGTGCAATAACAATGCTTTGATCTGAGATCAAGATGAGCGGGCAGACAGTTCTAGTCCCGCTATTAGCGCCATGTTTGTAGTGATGAAGATATTTTATACTCATCAGGACACTAGGGACTTCTGATCAGGAGTCCTATACCACTTGCATGGATAAGCTCATGAGAGCCGAAGCTGCACAGCGTAAGCTAAAGAAGCATGTGCGCAAGCACAAAAAGGCAGCAAGTGAGGCTCGGTGGGAAACTGATCAAGCATAAGTAGCTCTAGGAAATCTCCACACCCAAATGGAGCAAGCTGATCAGCAGAGAGCTGTCGCCCAAGAGGCAAGAGTGGATGATCAGGTAATGTTAGCAGGACTGCAGGAGCAACTAGAGGCCGCTCGTGCTGAGGCATTCATAGCTATGCGCCAACAGATCCTAGCAAACAACCGTGCAGCTATGGCAAAAGCAGAACGAGATAGGACCCAAGCCTTGAGCGTACAATAGGATTGTGTCAAGAGGGACTTACGCCAGTAGCTTGCATAGACCAAGAACATGGTGGTTGATCTTCAGCACGAGGTGCATTTCCTGAACAACCAACTGCACCCAATCCTTGATGAGGAAGAAGAAGATCTAGAGATGTTGGTCAAGGATGATGGTTGGGAGGAAGAAGATGTAGAGCTAGAGGATGAGGACGATCCTATCTCCGACCTCAACAGCGAGCACACGGAAAATTAGCATCGCCTAGTGACTAGTTAGAGCACTAAATGTATCCCAGTTGTTTGTGTAATGGACTTGTAGCTTGAAGTTGGTACTCGTGATGTGACTTCCGTGTAATATTGGCACTCTACATGTTGTTTCACGATGGGTTGAACTTTAATGAAAATCCAGTTTCATTTTACTGGTGATTATGACATGCATGTTAACGCTGTGAGCCCGATAAGCGATCAAATTGGTGATATCATGTTGTGAGAATGAATTATTATGCCTCTGTTTTATTGTATGAATTTAAGATTCTCTCTAGTAATTTTAGTTTGGCATGATTATAAAATTCATCTGCAATCTCCTGACATCATCCAATAATCACTTATTGTTGCAACTTTGCTGATGACTCGCACTTGCGCTAGAGCCAGCAACTGTAAAGGTGGCAACAATGGTGACTTACCACCACTGCCACCACCGTCTGTGAATGAATTCTTTGCATAGTTCTTGGGTAGTCAGAGAACAATGGAGGAAACCCTATGCCTCATTGTGTAGAACACTGCTCGCCCCCATCAGCAACAACAAGGGCCTAAGCCAAATCAATACAGCTCTTTCAAGGATTTCTTAGACACCAAGCCTCCTATCTTCAAGGTGGCCAAAGAACCGCTTCAGGCGGATGAATGGCTTAACACAATTGAGCAAAAGTTCCGTCTATTGAGGGTTATGGAACATCAGAAGGCAGAATATGTGTCCCATCAGCTGCAAGGACCGGTCGGGATATGGTGGACCCATTTCCTGTCCTCCCTACCTACCAACGCATAGGTCACATGGGAGCAATTTAAGTTAGCCTTTAGGGGACATCACATTTCCTCGGGGCTAATGCGCATGAAAGTAGCCGAGTTCATGTGACTCACACAAGGGACCAAGACTCTTATAGAGTACATGCATGCATTCAACAATTTGTCCAATTATGCCCTAGGTTTTGTCGATACAAAAGAAAAGAAGATTGAAAGCTTCAAGAGAGGCCTTAGCACTAAGCTGATGAAAATGATGGCCAACTCAAGGTGCACCACATACAATGAGTTCATTAGTGATGCCTTGACTCAAGAGAACCAGAACAATTTGCATGCGGCAGCAAAAGGTCGCAAGAGGGCAGCTGAGGCAGGCGCCTTAGGGTCTTCCTAGTCCAAAGCTCTAGTGGCGGCAAGGCCATAGTTTCAACCGCCAGTGCCCAAGTTCAGGCCTCTTCTGCCAAAAGCCTAGGACAACTGACCTCAGAAGGTGTTTCGTAAGGCATTCACCATTACCCTACCCAAGGGGAACGGAGGGCAAGGAAGCTTAGCAGGATCCAGGAGCAATCAACCATGCTTCAACTATAATCAGTTGGGCCATTGGTCCAAAGAGTGCCCCCATCCTAAGAAGAACAACAATCAAAACCAGGGAAATCAGAGGCAGGCAAATCCTAAAGCGCGTCCTGGATACATGCATTATACCGCTGTTGAAGAAGTTTCTGTAGGAGATGTTGTCACAGCTGGTATGTTTCTTGTTAACAAACATCCCACCATTGTTTTATTTGATTCTGGAGCTTCTCATTCATTTATGAGCCAAGCATTTGCATCTAAGTATGATAAGAAAGTAATTGAGGTAAACAAGGGTGATTATAGTATAAGTTTGGCTGGGGCTACTATCTCTACGAATCAAATAGTTAGGGATGTGCTCATCTTTATCCAAGAGAGGGAGTATACGATGGATCTGATAGTATTGCCCGGATTAGCCATAGATGTGATCTTAGGCATGAAATGGATGAGTGACCATGGTGTTCTCATTGACACCTCCACTCGAACAATTATGTTGAGAGAACCAAAGAGAGGTAATGCTTTTCTAGTACCACTTCCCTGAAGTTTTGATCTCCAAAACTTGTCTTGTGCTATCCAAGCCACTACCCTTTGTGATATTCCAGTGGTTTTTGAATTTCCTGATGTATTTCCAAATGAGTTACCAGGTTTACCGCCTGATAGGGATGTGGAATTTAAGATTGAGTTAGTGCCAGGTACAGCACCTATCTCAAGAAGATCCTATAGGATGCCACAGAATGAGTTAGCTGAACTTAAAATTCAGTTACAAGAACTATTGGATAAAGGTCTCATTCAACCTAGTTTGTCTCCATAGGGATGTCTAGCCTTGTTTATAAAGAAGGACAAGTCTTTGAGAATGTGTGTGGATTATAGGCCGTTAATGCTGTGACCATTAAGAATAAGTATTCGTTGCCTCATATTGATATCTTGTTCGATCAGTTGGCAAAGGCAAAGGTATTCTCCAAGATTGACTTGAGGTCAGGCTATCATTAGATTAAGATCAGGCCAGAGGATATACCTAAAACAGCTTTCTCCACTAGGTATGGCTTGCACGAGTATTTGTTCTTGTCTTTTGGACTGATGAATGCTCCTACCTACTTCATGTACTTGATGAATTAGGTATTTATGCCTGAGCTCGACAAGTTTGTGGTTGTGTTTATCGATGATATCTTGATTTATTCAGAGAATAAGGCAGATCATGTAGAGCATCTAATAGTTGTTTTGTCCAGATTGAGGGAACATAAGTTGTATGCCAAGTTTAGCAAGTGTGAATTCTGGTTGAACAAAGTACCTTTCTGCGACAGAACCGCCCAATTTGTACAAGATCAAGTATGGTTGTCCCCGCTAACACGTTGACATGCGCATACTTTCACTTATATAAACCCGGTAGTCCACCGAGTGTCATGAAGGACCTCGGTAAATCAATATCACAACCAAGATTGTGTGATTATGCAAATACACATCACATACGTAGAGTTGCAGTGGAAATAATATTACAAATGAGTTCACAAATAATAGTACAAGTTTGGGTTTCAAAACCGATTAGTGAAAACAACATAGCTTTCAAATGATTACATTAACATAAGTTCCAAATACATTGCTAGCATAAGTGACATCCTCTGATAAAAGCATATAGATGAGAAATAAATATAGAGTCACCGAGCCCACCAGCGGTTAGCCACCATCTTCAACAGGCCAAGAACTTCACCTGCAACATGGTGGGATAAACCCTGAGTACTCGAATGTACTCAGCTAGACTTACCCATCATAAACCAGAAATAAAGTGACACCAAAGAGTATGCAAGGCTTTATAGGTGGAGCTAGCTTGACAAAATTTTGCATAAAAGCCACTAGTTGAGCTATACATTTTACAATTCGGTAACCAAGTTAATTATAGCTATTCATATTTAGATTAGCAACTAACCTATGCCAAACATGTGGAATATCATTTAGTAATAGGCAATAGTAACCATAGCCGGTGTAGTAATGCGAGTATCATCATCATAACCATCCAGTTTCCATTAAGTTACTCTACGTTGCCGCTGCTCAGTCAAGTTCTCACTATCCGGGAGAGACGACGATTCGAATCGATTCCTACCCAGCTGGGGAATTATTCCTAACATAAACCCAGACATACATGCACCAAGGTAGTCTTAGGTCACTTTTGGTACAACTTAGGAACTAAATTCATGGGCCCCAGCAGCGCCACACTCTTAGGGAATCCACTCTGCCAGGACATCAATCAGCCCTTAGACTTACGCCAATGGCTCCCCGCACATCCTTACTACCACCAGAGTGCGCACTTTCACTTTCCGACTTCCGTCCTGAGTTGAGCTACTCGGCTTCACGGTCGGAACGAGTTATCAGGCCAACTAAGTGATAGGCATGCGTTCAACATAACATAAGGACGTATAGCAAATCAGTTCTTAACTGACATAGATGGGGATAGATCCACACCCAAGACCTCCATGCCTTGTTGTTTCTCTATCGACATCCCGCCCGGTCTCCATTCATTATTAACACATGGTTATTTCCACGATAGCAAATATAGCCAACCATGCTTTGGTATCCACCTATATCTCGTAGGTGATTGGAAATCACCCGACTTCTACCAGTCTAAGCATCGCTAAGCATACATTCGATCCTGGACCTACATAGGGTTCAAGGTATATTTCTGGACAAGGTAGTTCTATGCATCAAGTGGTTCCAATCAACTATTATAGCCTAATGCATCAAACATAAAGAACTCAAGTGATATTTATAAAAACATAGGAGGCTTAGAATGCTCCGAGGCTTGCCTGGGATCCAACACTAGGTCAGTGTTTGTTAGATGACACTCGCTTGGTGAGTATCTCCCATCTCGGCACTTGCTTAGTCCTTCCATCTTCGGGATAGGTCCACCATACACCGTCTTCGGGTTTGGCTCCAACATCACGTCCTTCACGTGGTTCATCTAGCGTACCTAGATGAGATGCAAGATGCAAGTGCATGAATATGAAGAATGGTAATATGAGATGCATCACATAATAGCATTCAAGGCAAACATAAGATCATGCAAGACATAGGCACCTATAGTTATTTAACTAAACATAGCACAACCTATTATAGAGGGATAGAAAGTATATTAGGCATGTCACACAAGTGAACTTAAGTTCAGATATTGCACCCATGCATCGATCAAGAACTAACCAACATGTTTAGCCAACACAAGAGCAAGCTAAAGCAATCACCTAGCACATGTATAGAAATCTGGACAGCAGCACAACAGTCACTTGTTTTATCCATAACTGGAGATCCAGATATCCAAAGAAGGTGATCCTAGACTTTCTGGAAAGATAATGAAATTTCCTACAACATTGTCATTATCACCGAAAGCTTATTCCAAAGCTAACCAGGTCAAACATGCCAATGTTTAAGATCTACATAGAACTAGGACAGAAAAGTAGTAGTAATTTCAAGAATGTATAACTGGAGTTACAGACATCAAACAAGCATGAACCTTAACTTTATAGAAAGATTATTAAATTATCTAAAACATGTTTATTATCATCACAAGGTGATTCCATAATTAACAAGATCAATCAAGCACAATTGAGCACCTCTATCCAGACTTAGACAGATTCTGCCATGCAAATTCACAAGCTTATAACTGGAGTTCTACAACACCAAAAGGGGTGATCTAGGATTATTTGTAAATCTTAACAAAATAACTATAACTCTTATATTATCACTAAGACATGATTTCATACTTAACTAGGTCAAACAATTCAATCCTTCCAATCTACATAGAGCATGGACCAAACATGACAGATCATTTGTCAAATTCATAACTCCTAAACTATCAAACCTGAGATCATGAAAATTTAACACAAGTAATATATTATAATTATCTACAACATTTGTATTCATCAAAACCACAACAAATATCATTTACACCATGAAAATAATTGCACAATCAAAACTGCACATGCAGCCCAAACAGCAGTGGTACAATTATAGACAGAAAACTGATAGGAATTTCAGAGAAGCATAACTGGAGTTCTAGACCTCCAACAAAGATGACTCATAACTTTTTGAAAAGCTTATTAAGTTACCTACAATTTTCTTATTATCATCTTAAGATGATTCTACAGCTAACAAGGTCAATTAACCCAATGATTGCATCTCTATCCAAAACATGGACAAAATCTGATATTCCACTTTAAACAGCTATAACTAGAGTTCTACATGTCCAATAAATGTGGTTCTAGACTTTTTAGAAATAATAGAAAATTCTAAACAACTTTGTTATAAACACCTAGAGCCAATTCTACTATTAAAAAGGCCCCACAGTACCAACAAGGCAACCCTATCTAGGTTTGGGCAGAAACAACCACAGAAATTTAAGCAACTATAACTAAAAATCTACTTAACCAAAAATTATGCTATGTAGCTTTTTGAAAATCTTAAGAAAAGTACTACAACTCATTTATTGTCATCAAGGCATGATTCATAACTTAGCTAAGCCAAATTAACACAAACATTCAGGCCTATTCAGAATAGGAGCAAAGCAACACAGGGTATTTGCTATTTTTGTAGATCTTAAACTATCAAGCCTAAACTCCTGAACTTTTTACCAGACATCAACCATCACCTGAGTAGCATTCCATAAAAATTTCACATTTATTTGAGCAATACAACTGACATTATGAAAAAGACAAGACATAACTAGTATTAAAAACCTAACTGCATAAATTGATTTTCACAGCAAAAACTTTAAACTAAAGCATGCCATATTATAGATCTATTGCATAGATAATTTCACAAGGATTCCAAAAAGTGCACATTTGTTATTTTACGATTTTTCTACTAATTATTACGATTTTCCAAAGTTCAGCTAAATAATTGCAATAAAGAAAGACACAATTTCATCGAGGCCCCTGAGTTTTTCCTGAATCAACCCGCAGTCTGCTGCACTATTCAACTGAGTCATGATTTCTGCACTTAGGCCCCTTCCTTTTCCCTTATTTGAGCATGAGGTCCCTCTTCTTCTTCCTACCAACAGAGTGCAGGGGAGGGTCGGCGGGGAGGCCGGAGGAGGGCCGTGGCGACGGAGAAGGGCAGCGCGAGCACCAATGGATCCACGAGCATCCATGGGACTGCTCGGCTTGGCCCGAGGCGCCCTAGGTGGCTTGGCCACTTGCGAGCGAGCGGCTACGGCGAGCACAACGCATCGCCGGTGGCCCGAGGATGGCAACAGCTGGCTACCTCAGGCCAGAAGGAGCGGCAGAGGGGGCTCAAAGGATGAGTGAGGGGCTGTGGCCGTGGAGCTCGGCGGCAGCATCCTTGGTGGCTCCGCTCTAGAGCAGCCAGAGAGCGAGGGAGAGCGAAGCGAGGCCAAGGGAGAGTGGAGATGCGAGTGAGGGATGGGGAGGAGTGCGCTCGGGCTCTCCCCATCAGCAGGGGCACTGGCAAAGGAAGGGCACGTGCGTCGGCCATGGTGGCGGCATGGCCAACGCATGGTCGCCATGAGGCATAACCTCGAACACATGGTGTGCATCACGGTGCTTGACTTGGATGCCATTTTTGGGCTGGCTCTGCTCCAAACTAGGCTATGGGCCTTTAAACAAAGTTATTCCTCTCCTGATGCTCTTCGACTTGTATTTAGGGAGCAGGACCATTATAGCTATGGATTAGTAGGTAATTAAGCTCCAAAGTGATGGTGTCAATGTATTGACAGCGACAGACAAAAATCCAAATTGATGGTCAAAACGAAGTCAAACGAGTGCCATCTTTATACATGCTCTTCACCATCATGTATGCTCCAACTTTTATTTTGGTACCAAATCAAGTTTCTTAACAAAATTTGGAGAACGCGGAATGCTGACATGTCAATGTCAGTTAAGCGACAAAGTAAAATTTTGCTGTTTTGGAAACTATTTTTGAAGATCCAAATGAACTCCAAATTTGAGAGACTTGATCTATTGTTTTCACCATGAAAAGTACTTCAACTCATCTTAAGGAATCCAATTGAGCTACCACATGAATTTGGACGATAAAATGTCACAAAGAAGTTAACTTACTGCTGTCACTTCAGGGACTTAGAAAAATTTACCGGGAGCCTAAGACAACAGCTGATTCAATCTTCAAGCCTCTGTTTGACTTAGTTCCAAGCTGATCTAGCTCTTGGTCCAAAAACGAAGTTTGTTCTACTACACTCAAACTTCAACTTTTATTTAAGGTGCAACTCCATGCAAGCACTGTAAGTGATTGGTCAACATAGGTCAAAATAGCAATACGGTAAAGCTTAAATTAGAGTTTTAGACCGATTGAGGCATTTTCTTGACCTTTGCTCAACACGAAACCTTCACTGTAAGCAGAAGACTAGCCAAGCAGGTAGCTAGTCCCAAGGTAGAGCATTGAAATGAGAAAAGCACATTCACCGCAAGGTGAAGTGTGCCCACTTAGTCCCCGAGCCTGACAGTAGGTGACGTGGTCACGTGGTGCCAGGGTCAGAAACAACAGTAACTAGAAGAAAGTCCCCAGTGTGGTGAGGAACCAAGTTGTAGTGATGACATAGTCTCCGAGCCACAAGTGGAAACCTTGGAGAAATCAAATCGTGGAGAAAAATCCAAAGTAATGGCTGTACAGTAGGAGTTACTAAGCCCTACTTTGGAGAGTCTTGCATTATGTGGGGTATTACAATCCACCTCTCTATTACTGGAATGAAATATACCTGGAGGGACAACCATGGTATGAAGTAGAACTGACCATACCAGCTCGTAACCAAGCACCCTTCTGGTAGGAATGGAAGGCGGACTCCGAAGGAAGAACTCCTTGGAAGGCTGCCCAAGTAGTAGCCTTTGAGGTGCTGAGTCAGATTTGTCAGCAGCATGGGGATGAGCTTACCGGCAGTGCCGCTAGTACTTTTCCTTGAGTGGATCCATCCATGATAGTGTGTTCATAGCGCAATAACAATGCGTTGATATGAGATCCAGATGAGCGGGTAGACAGTTCTAGTCCCGCTATGAGCGCCATGTTTGCAGTGATGAAGATATTTTATATTCATCAGGACACCAGGGACTTCTAGCAGGAGTCCTATACCACTTGCATGGATAAGCTCATGAGAGCCGAAGCTGCATAGCACAAGCTAAAGAAGCATGTGCACAAGCACAAAATGGCAGCAAGTGGGGCTCGATGGGAAACTGATCAAGCATAAGTAGCTCTAGGAAATCTCCACACCCAAATGGAGCAAGTTGATCAGCAGAGAGCTGCCACCCAAGAGGCAAGAGTGGATGATCAGGCAATGTTAGCAGGACTGCGGGAGCAGCTAGAGGCCGCCCGTGCCAAGGTGTTCACAGCTATGCGCCAGTGGATCCTAGCAAACAACCGTGCAGCTATGGCAAAGGCAGACAACATGTGATGGACGCCGTCGTATATGGGACATCCATCCCCCTAAGTTATAATGGTCAAGGTACATGATTTGAAATCCCTCTTTCATTAACTTATTATCCAGTCTATGTCAATTCACGGCTAGATCTGCCTATATACTATACAAATACTTTAGTATCATGTACAGAGCATTACGTTCCAAAACGTATTTGTTTTCCTCCTATGACTCAAGTACTTGTATGATATGCCCAAATATTGTTAAGAAAACAATGACATATGGCACAACCCCATACCATACGAGTCGCGCCATATGTATGGGTGCTATGGATAACATCCTCGCCTGTGGCTTAACAGATTAATAGGACGGAAGCCCATATGCAAATAACTCCGAGGTTAGCGTGCTTGGCCGGAGCGATCCATCCCCTAAGTTATAATGGTCAAGGTACATGATTTGAAATCCTCTTTCATTAACTTATTAGCGGCCCGGCCTCGGGGAGGCGGACGTTATGTCAATTCAGCCGATACTCGCGGATCGCATCGCGCGTGTATGTATATACTATACAAATACTTTAGTATCAGCTCGACACATGGACGTGCCAAGAGAGGAGCATTACGTTCCAAAACGTGAGGATTTGTTTTCCTCCTAATGACTCAAGTACTTGTATGATATGCCCAAATAATATTGTTAAGAAAACAATGACATATGGCACAACCCCAGTGCGCCCGAGTGAGGACAAAGCGCAGAAAAGAGTCGCATGTTGCGCCATCATGATGTCAGCATCTTATGTATGGGTGCTATGGTCAAGTAAATAGGGTGCAGCAAAATCCAAGTCAAAGAGGAAGAACAACAAATTAAAAAAGTACTTCTGCGACATTTATTCTAATTTCTACAGTACTTGATCATGAGAGAACCCTTCGGTGTAACAGGCTACACCTGATCTCAAACGAGTCCAAAGTATAGTTCAAAGCAATCAATCATGTGAGGGGCCAAAGGCTTGACGGAGTTCTTGACCTCACACGATTCAAATGCTCATTAACCCCAAAGTACACATCATGCAAGGGTCCATTGCGCTCAATGGAGTGCTTGACCTCAAATGATCAAAGTACTCATCCAATTTCGAAGTACCATCACGCGAGGTCCCAAAGACTTGACGGAGTGCTTGACCTCAAATGATCAAAGTACTCATTTATACCGAAGTCCAATCATAAGAAGGAAGATTGTACTCGACGGAGCACTCAACTTCAAATGATCTAGGAGCTCATAAATTTTTTTGCAAGCATGGTCATAAGAGGTTCATCACACCCTATGCAGTGCTTGATCTCTAGTGGTTCATGTATATGAAACCATTAAGTCACAAAAGTACTCTACTTGTCTTTAAAACCACATAGAAACATTGTCATCCTTGGGCAGGGGCCTTTGTATAGACAATCAAAAAGACTGATCAGGGATTATTCGAATAAAGACTAAGTTAAAAATAACTCATTTCCCCCAAATTTATCAGCTCTTTGTAATGGCTTCACATCCTTCTCCCCAACCTAAACATGCTCGGGGGTTGGAGCCTTTCAGTAACATCGTACGATCCTTTTCAGAGGCTCGGGGGCTACCATAAAATGACAACCGTTCAAAATAGATAGCCACTCTTTATCTAGGACATTGATCAATTGTCCACATAAAGGGTAAGCATACTATGATGTGTTCGACTATGTCTCTATTCTTCATCTAAATAAATCTCTTATTCAAATAAAGAGTCGGGGCTACTACACATACATCCCCACTAGTCTCAAATTTTCTGGTCGTGCAAAGCTAAAATCCTAGAACACTCACAATTGCTAGGAGAAGCAGTATTACAGACCGCTCGAGTCTCAGCTACTCTAATCCTACGATCAATGTGAATATAGCACATAGCAACCCAAAAAAGAAAATCGCAGACAAACTAAATGGCTCAAAGGACAAGCAACGATAATGTGCTAACATTACAAATTGTCTTAAGGCAGGGCCAATGTTTAAACAGTATCTAGAGCATGATGATTGATGCAAAATAGGGGTTCACTCACCATCATCATCATCATTAATGGACAGACTGAGTTTCTCGACAAAAGCTGTGACCATGGGCCAGACCCCTTCAAGCAATTTCTGAGCATCGCCTGGTTGGCTACAGTTGTAGCCTTGTAGTATAAGGCTCGGGTCAAAATTAGGCTGATGGCTCCTGATGACTTAGTGACAGCTCCCTCGGTCAACTTCTCCTCAACAGCAGCCCGACGCTCCTCGGTAGCCTCAAGCTTCTTTTGTAACTCTTTAGCCTATTGCTTCAAAGTTGCCTTCTCTCTTGTTAGGATATCGATATGTTTGCGCAGGCCTGAGGAAAACAACAAGAAGTCAAGACCCGAATAGCAACGGGCACACTTCAAAGCTACATCAAAGCTTAGCCTCATTACTCCCTAGAAGACCATTCACCTCCTATCGTAGCTTAACATTGTCTGTGTCAGTCTGCTCAGCCTTTTTGTGATCCCCTTCCTAGAGGTCACAAAAGACTTGCATCTCCTGGATAAGTGTTCGCATACAGGAGGGATTCTTCTCTAGGAGCATAGCTTTGGCCCCCTGAGCCTGGACGGTGGTTCTTAAGGCCAAGTTCAATATCTCAAGGGTCAGGGAAGCACCAGGCTCTTCAGCAGCAGTCTCTCTTGAGCCTTTAGGAGTTTTAGCATTCCTACAAAATAGCAATTTAACGTCAAGGAGAAACTCGGGAAAGCTACAACCAAATCCACTAGCCAATGACTTACGGATCGAGCGGGATCAAGCATCTCAGCTTCTTCGGTCATTGAGTCATCAGTTTGGTCGCTGGTGGGGTTATAGCTTTCTCCTGAGTACAAACCTCCCGAACACGTTCAAGGCTATCCAAATGGCTAAAACCCCCCAATTAATCGATCAAAAACATCTCAAAGTGGTAGCTGATCACTAGAATGGGGCGGTATCTCCTATTCGATCTCCCGTGGCATTGCTGGCCAATCTTCACTAGCACCGGTAACTGAAGGGGGACTCTTGGACTTACCTTAGTTTCTCTTGGAGGTAGGCAGCTCAAGTTCTTCCGCACTTTCGAGCGATCTGGTCTTCCTCTTTTCAATGACCCAAGTAGGCTCGGGGGCTTGTCCTTCCTTGGTTTGACCCACTTCAGCTTTCGCTTTATCGGGCACTTCCTTTTGCTGCATCCCCAAGCCTGGCTTGGGGTTAGGCGTAATAGCTCGGGCTACACGCGCCCGAGTTGATTCACCTTTTGAGATTAGGCCAGCCACTGGTTGCTCAGGATCATCATCATAACCACTACCGATGTCCATGCCCCCGGCAACAGGGCCCATGGGGATGTTATCCTGTCAAGCCATGGTGATTAAGCATCAACACTGTTAAAGAAGCAAGTCAATAAAGATCCTGCCTTACCTTAGGTGGAGGATTCTCAGCGTTATACGACAAAGGGACGCTAGTCCAGTCTACCCGATCTACATTGAGGATATCTTTCACCCGCTGGGCGATCTTTCCATCAGACACTTCTAACACAACATGGCAAAACAGGATTTAGATAAAAAGACATGAATAAAATACTTGAGCATGGGAAAACTCAAGATAAGGGCCCATGCCTTTGACTGATTCCCTGTTCGGGTCAAGGATCCCTTTGTAGGTGTAGGCCGGCTCCCGACTCTTCAAGGGAACAATCCTCCACTTGACAAAGGTTCCGACCACATGCGCCCTAGTAAGCCCGGCTGTTTGGAGCTCCTGAATACGCGCAATATGCTTTTGCATCCTCTCGATGTTGGGATGGATTGATCACCACCTTTCATTGGTCATGGGCATCAGTGCCCTGCCCTTGTTTGGGCTCTCTTCATGGATTTGGATGTAAAGCATTTTTTCTGATATCCCTTCCAAGAGGTCTTGATCGGGAATACTATATAGTCGCTTCCCTTCCTTAGGGAAAAACTGACCGACCCGATGGCCAAGTTCTTCGAATAATAAGCAGCAGAATAAAAGTTGCACCATAGGTCTAGATACTGTTTAACCCCAAGCCATGCCTCGCATAAGAAGGCAAAAATGCTAAGCATTGCCAC
The DNA here is from genome assembly GCA_904845875.1 of Miscanthus lutarioriparius. Classification (NCBI taxonomy): domain Eukaryota; kingdom Viridiplantae; phylum Streptophyta; class Magnoliopsida; order Poales; family Poaceae; genus Miscanthus; species Miscanthus lutarioriparius. Next base: position 34,297,306 of record CAJGYO010000019.1, on the reverse strand, counting down.
CGTGTTCGGCAACAAATGTACAAGCTCTTTCCCGTAATGTCTACAAATCTATTCTAGGAACTTAGACGAAAAAACCCTGAAACCACATTTGAAATGCACAATGAATACCACAGCTTGATGGGTATCAGGGGTGGGATGGTCCTGACCTTTAGTGGTGATCCATTCATAGATCTATGGATCTAGTAGCAAGCCTCGCTCCCTCAGTTTCTTCAGTTCTTTCACCTTCATGGTCGACGTCTTCCAGTATTCGTTGGGATCCAAGACCTTGGATGGCTGGGAAGACTATGACTTTTTGGCAATCGTTTGGCTTGAAGCACTCATGGAACCCTCAGATTGCTATTGGATGGAGGCCATGGCAGTGCAAGGAAGACGAAGAACTCAAGGGCGAGAAGAGGGTAGTGGGCGGATGTGAAAATGCGAAAAGGTGTAACAGTGGTTGCCACTGAGGCAAAATGAGGGGTTAAATGGCCGCACAGCCCGCACGATTCCCAAAAAGCCGCTCGGCAGCTGTAGTGCGCGCCTTGATTCACACACCCGGTATTATCTCTCGGTTAGTTTCTATTTACATTTCATTTAAGATATTTCCTTTCTTAAAAGAAAAATCTAGTTAAATATTTCCTTATATTTGGTTGGCAAACGAGCAAGTGCTAAAAGTCCGATCAGCTTGGGACAGGCAGAATGACTCATGAACGCACCAAATTGCTGGAATCAAAATGGAGTTATCGGCCTATTCCTATGCACATTATGTATTAGCATATTAAAACTACAAAAATAGATCGATAAAGCTTTTTCATTATTAAACTTCATGGAAACATGGATTTACAAAGGGGAATTCTATAACCCTAACTAATTATTCCTAGACTGATCACCGAGCCGGGCCTGAACAAATCCGATCCGCAAGGATGATGAGTTCCTTGTAGAACAGGGATAGAAAGGCCTTACCAAGGTGACTGCCATCGAGCTTAGGCGCTTGGTGGAGGACTAGGTGGCGCGGTGGCTTGTTCCGGTGGCCCATCGTCCACTGTGGCGCCCTCCTCCTCCTCCTCGTCACCTAGCGTGACCTTCTTCTTTGCCTCACCAGCGTTAGTTTCCACAATGTCCTCATTGTCACTGACTAGGTCCACTAGGGCCCCATCGCTGGGGATTCTAGTGGCCTCCCAGTTTAGCTCAACGAAGAGCTTCCGGGCAAGTTCCTAATCGCTGCTCGTATCAGGTACGGCGGTGACCTGGCAAGTAGATGGGCCGGCTTCTGAGGGACTGGCACTAGCAACGGCAGCAATGGAGGCACCCAAATCCTCCGACTCATCATCGAGAAGCTCGATCACCCCCTTCAGCGACACACTTGACTCCGGTGCCTCTGGGGCCAAGGCGGCGATTTCTTTAGTGCTCGACGAAGCCTCTCCCTTCTCCTTCTTCATGATCATGGCCTCCCCCTAGGAGAGCACCAGGGCTGAGGATAGAGTTAGTTTAGGCATAGCAGGTGACACCGGAGTTGGAGATGCTGCCGCCGAGGGAGGCGACAGAGGCTAGGCCTCAGCGAACCGCTCAAGCGAATCCCCGAGTCACAAGCAAGGGATCTTACAGCGGCGAGCGATAGTTTTTGTCCTCATGATTGGAAACATGGAGACGCTAAGTGGATCTAAACCTAGCACTCAAATGCCTGCTTATAAAGCCAAGGCCAGAGTGATTGGGAGGGAAAGCCAATCATCGAGCATGAACCAAAGCGACACATTAATCGCAAGCACATGTAATCCTCAAAAGTCGAGCCAGCGTGACCACTCAAGTGCCTGACAAGCATCACCTGACTTAGACGGAGAACACATTAACAAGACAAGATGACTCCAGAAGTATGGCTTATTCTATTCAACGGCTTATCACCCAACTATGCGACCCTATAACTTCTACCTTACCATGGGTACAAGTTGGACCTTTCTAATAAAGTCCCAATTCCAAACATCCCTGGAAGGCCTAAGTATGGGAAGGTTACCGAGTCTCACTTGGCCAACAAGCTTGGGGGCTACTAATGGTGCCATACTCGTAGGATTCCTGACTACCAAATATGCTGGCTACCGAATCCGTACCAAAGAAGACCCAAAGGTTCACCACTCATCTATTCAAGGAAGGATATCATAAGATCTCTCCAAGACTCCGATCATGTCATGACTATGTAACTTGTAGGGCAAGTAGGCCTTGGATATAAATAGCTAGCTATCCGGCCTGTTGTAATCATCGAAACTCTCATAGGCATAGCCATCTTGTAATCGCCATCTCGCTATTCGATGAGATCATAGTACAAACAAGTAGCAACTAGATGTAAGGCTTTTACTCGCTTCCCAAGGGCCCAAACCAGTACAAATCTTATGTCCTGATTGTGGTTGCTCTTTACATCAAGCGAGTTCCTCCAAGAACCGAATATCTACCAGTAAAAAACATCAACAAGGAGAAAGCCCTGGGCCTATCGGGAGTATTCTCCAAGGTGTACCTTAGCGGATGCTATCATCTAGTAAGTAATACCTCCGAGTTCTTTATAGCATTTGATATTCTGTCTCTGCTAGTAGTTCTATAGCCTGATCTTACCTGTACACCGCTTTACTTTAGTAGAGTGCTCTAGCCTTTCTAAGGGAACTTAATTAGCTAGCCAATGTTAGAGTAGTAAGTATAGTGTAGACGTGGTGTCTAGACTATATCTTGCCTGTGTACACCGCTTGTCGCACAAATTGTTTGTGGTAGCTAGCAGGTGGTGATAGCCCTATCTAGCCTTTGCAGTCCGCCATGTGTTATAGGCAAGTTCTTAAAAGGTAGGGACCCAGTAACAAGGTAGCCGCTTTGGGTAGGGTTTCATCCCCAATTGTCTCGCCTATCGCCTGTTGTAAGTAGGTGGGTGACAAAGCCTTTATAACTACTATGTTTACCAGCCTCCACTGCCCAAATCTAGAGTAGGGGGTCCAGCTGGAGTTACTCTTATATTCTTAAGTTACATACAATTTTTCATATAGTGATGGTTAAAATGCCTAACCATTAGGAATCTCAAAATGATTGAGCCTTCTTCTCTATTTGTGCAGCCTCCACAATGTTCTATTACTACTGATAGGGCTAGAAGGCAGCCCAAACTAGTTAAAATGTATATTCAAGAATGCAACATTGCTTATGCTATGATTGTTGAAGAAGAGATTGAAGATAATTTAGAACCTTCTAATTATTTCAAGGCTATTACTTTTGCTGATTGCAACAATTGGATGACCGCTATGCAATTTGAGATGGAGTCACTTGAAAAGAATGGTACTTGGGATTTAGTAAAATTGCTTAAGGATAAAAAGCCTATCCATTGCAAATGGATTTTCAAAAGAAAGGAGGGTATTTCTCTAAGTGAGCCAGCAAGGTATAAAGCAAGGTTGGTTGCTAAAGGCTATAGCCAGATTCCAGGTATTGATTTTAATGATGTCTTTTCCCCGGTTATTAAGCATAGTTCTATTCGCACTTTGCTTAGTATTATTGCCTTGAACAACTAGATGTTAGAACTGCATTCTTACATGGGAAGTTAGAAGAAGACATTTATATGAACCAACCTAAAGGTTTTGTTATTCCTGGAAAAGAAAACGTTGTCTGCATGTAGAAATCTCTTTATGGTTTGAAGCAATCTCCATTGCAATGGTACAAGAGATTTGACTCTTTCATGCTCTCTCATGGTTTTAAGCGATCTGATTATGACGATTGTGTTTATTTGAAGATGGTTAATGGCTCAGCTATTTATTTGCTTGATGATATGTTGATTGCTGCTAAAGAATCAGAAATAGCTAGTTGAAGGCACAATTGAATAAATAATTTGAGATGAAGGACTTAGGTGCAGCTAAGAAAATTCTTGGTATGGAAGTTGTTAGAGATAGAAAATCTAGCAAATTATACCTCAGTCCGCGAGGTTATATTGAAAAGGTTCTTCGTCGTTTCAATATGCATAATGCAAAACCAATGAGTACTTCATTAGCTACACATTTCAGATTATCCTCAGCTTTATGTTAGATTATGATATTGAGTACATGTCTAGAGTTCCATATTCCAGAGCAGTTGGTTCTCTTTTGTATGCCATGGTTTGTTCTCGTCCATATTTATCTCATGCATTGAGTGTTTTTAGAAGATTCATGGCTAATCCTGGTAAGGAGCGTTGGAGGGCTGTTCAGTGGATTTTTAGATATTTATGAGTGTGGGGGGTATAACCTTAGGTACCCACAGCAATGGACATGGGACAAACCGCTAGGGAAGGTCCAGCCCATAAGATCAAGGCCTATAGTGCCCAGTTCTGGTAGGCATGCACCGCAAGGCAATCAGAAGACATCTTGGCAATGAAGGAAGATCTTTTTGGATATGGTAGATATCGTATTCCTTGTAAATGCTTAATAGATCTAGGTCTAAATTGACTTGTAATCCTGCCCCCTAGACTATATAAGGTAGGTAGGGACCCCCTCGAATTCATCTCATATTCAATACAATCCAACAAAGACACAGGACGTAGGGTATTATGTCGATCAGATAGCCCAAACCTGTCTAAATCGCTGTCTATGCGCCTTGTGTCATCATCCGGTTTCTATTATGCGCACCTCCACCGATCATCTACTACCATGGGTATAACCCTCAATAGACTGCTGACCAGATTTCGTCGATAGTGGCACGCCAGGTAGGGGGTGTGCATGCTGATCCTCTGGCGAATCAGATGGCTTACCTCAAGATCTAGCTACGTCATTCGTGGCAACTCGGCTAATCCAGACAACATCACAACACAACTCGTGGTGGTGTGTCATAGCATGGGGAGTCTAGCGGTGGCCCTGTGCTTTCTCGGTAGCCTAGGACAGCTAGATAGATCAGACTTGGCCGCGACACGCTTCGAGTCTGTCACCCAGTAGGAGGCGTATACACATCCAGCAATGCATCCATGAAGGCCACGTGAGCTGGATATTGTTGTATCCGCATCTGCATGTACACATGCATGTAGAATTCATCTACATTTTGATCTCAATTCCGACACAAACATCGATCTCATCGTTGTCACACGTGATCAACTCACCATCGCCAACCTACTTATCACCATCGGCGTGCTGCGACCCTCGCTGGCAGCATCGACCTTGTCGCCATCATCCTGCGGCAACCCGGTGTTGAGGACTCCATCGTCTACTCATCGCTTGCCGGTGCCATAGGCAACGACACTGCGCAGCACCAGGCTAATCAAGATTGAAAGCACACCACGCACCTACCATGCAGGCTAATCAACAAGAGCCATGAAATATCAAGAACCAACGTTGCTTTCGACTAGCAAGCAAACAAAGGAAGGCGTATCAAGCTATAGCTCCATGCAAGATATGACGTCAAGTACTCGGTCTCACATCCATCTAAGGAGCATGCAACAATGCAAGCTGAGACTATATAGCCATATACAAGCTAATTATGGACATGCATCAAAGATGAAGCTAATTATGGAAGCTATGCGAAGATTGCCGTGGTATGCATGCACTCGTGTGTGTGTGTGCACTCATTTGTTGGGTCATCAGCTATAGGATCCCACGAAGGGTGGCTCATCTACTCGCCGAGATGCATCAAGCGACAACACCTATTCGGCTACGTCTCTGCGCTCTCGTTCGACTACGTCTCTACGACACGCCAACTACTCCACTCGGCCATCAAATCAAACGCGGCTACAATCTCCCCAAATCTGATCTATATAAGGCCAACTAGTGGCATAAGGACGACGATGCCTGGACTTGGTCCGATCGCCTGTCGCATCGCTATAATGATCGCCACATAGAACAGCGCTATGACGACCGCGACTGCTGCCGTGACGACAGGCTAGAAAGCTCGAGGGCCGGGTAATTTCATCGACGCCGACCAGATAACGTCATACGCTGCCGATCAGACATTCTGACTAAAGCTAAGTACCTCTACTATATTCACATTTAATACAACTTTCTCCAATTATTTTCTCTGAGTTTTCGCCATGCTCCTCCAATTATTATTTCTCCGATTATTTTCCTTAATTAAATGTCTCCACGTTTAATATCTCTGTGTTTAAGATGTTCCAGAATGCAATATCCGACTAGTTGATCGGACTGTTCGGTGCTCACTTCTACTCGGTGCTCACTTCGCCAACCAACTAGTTGGATTGTCTGTCGCTTCATCGTCAGCTACGCTTAGGGAGAACCAGATGGGAATTTTTGATCATCACCACCATCTGCGGCGACGACTCGGCTCCGTGAGACGGTGATCTCAACTCAAGGCTCCGAGGCACATCGCTCTTCGTAAGAGTTCTCCGAAGGTCCAACGCTGTGCTTCGTCGGCACCAATCAAGGAGACGGCTACATGCGGCAAGCTAGCACATGTAGGTCAACTTCAAGAATTCGGCTGCATCACCCGACATCGACTTGTCATCATCCTTCGGCGGTGCTCGTCAGCCCTCATCGATGGCTCGCGTGGTCCTCGCTATCGACTCAACATTACGAGGCAACTCACGGCGACGCATTATGATTTTCACTAAGATCAACATCAACAAGCAAAGGACGACATATTATCTATAATACCATGCAAGGTAAGTAAACAAACCATCACGGTGTTTTGACTGCATCTACATATAGCCTCGAGCATGCATGAAAGAAATAAATTCCCTTGCTATCGATCTACACTCACAAAACGTGACTCCAACGTCATCAATCCAAACGAGCTAAGTCATGGTTTTTTCCATTGAATATTCTAACATATATATAACTTTGTCTACCTTGATAACTATCAACAGTAGTGGCGGTCCTATGCTTTCTACCATGATGGTGTGATAGAAGGTGTTGATAAATTCTTGTAGCCTAAAATAATCAATAAAAATGTTAAATCAATGTTGATGCAATAGCTCATGTATATCAAGTAGGGTCTAAAACCAATTTTTATTAAGCAAAAATGCTATAGAACATATATGTGACACCTTAATAAAGTTTGAAGTACACACTTTGTAGAAGATAGTGCAACTTTTGTTTTAACAAGATAATAACGCTAGCTAATATTTCTAATAGCTTGGAAATCGAATTTGAAACAAACATCAGCCAAGACTTAGTCAATTTCCTAAGTTTGAAAAACAGAATGGCAAGGCTATGTTTGGGGATTTATTCTAAGAAAATTAGTTAGAAAATGTTGTCACATGTAATCTCTTTTCGATAGCCTAATGTGTTCTCCGTGATGTAGCAAAGGTGGTTTAGTCTCAACTCACATGGATTAGTTGCTACACATGCTTTAAAATTCGTGCACATTGCATGTCTCGGGCTAGCTGTCCCTGTGTGCGTGGTCACCTCGTGCGGGAATTCACTGTCGCCATGCTTGGGTGCACCACATGCACGCGCACTGCTGCGCATTGGCCGGCCGAGGCCGTCTCGGCCTGGTCGTGGCTCGGTTGTGCCTTGGTCGCTCTAGCCGCAGCGCCTGCTCCGGTCGATCGTGGGCCACGGTGCCCCACTACTGCTGCCACACTGCATGCTGCTCCCCTACCTGGCTCTGTGCTACCACTACTGTGTTGCCTCTTCCTCGCACTACTTAGTTGTTGTGACCCTTCCCCCGTCGCGTTGCGAATGTGGGCTTGCCTCTCCTTCCCTATTGCCATGTGTGACGCTCTGCCATTAATGGAGCTGTGGCCGCATTCACACCAAGCTACCCCACCACCTACACACGCACATTTAGGCTTTGGTGCCAGAGCATGTGTCGCCCTGGTCGCGTTGGTCACATCCCGCCAAGCCAACATCGCATCGAGTTCCAGTATTCCCCTCCCCTCTCTTCTCTCTCCCACCATGGCTGACTGAGCCATGACTTTAAGTGAGGTAGGGAGAGGTCATCTCGGGTCGCATCGTGGTGTCTTTGGCGCTGCCATCAAACTGGCTAGCCAGCTGTCCTCACCCTACCTTGATTGGCGCCTGGCTGAGCTCCAATTTTGGAGCTTTGACCCGCCACCGTGCCATTAAGGCCAAGCCGCCCATCACCGTGATAGATCTCGTAGTATCTTCAAGATATCTTATGGAGTGCACCGAGCAGCGCCGTGCTCTGCAAGGCTTCATCTTATAGGCTAGGCCACCCCTGGGGCCGCAGCCCATGTAGTCTGCCGTGGGTATCCTAGGTCGTACCCCCCCACAGCTAGTCCCCAAGCGCCTTGTATCCATTGTGCAACGCCGTCTTGAGCTTGTCCAAGCAGGTGTGAACAAATCCGAGCAGTCAGACTCATAGTCTGACCACCATACTGAGTTGCCGAGTAATTGTGAACCATCGCCGAGCAGTGTCTCCCAAGTAAGGCTTGCCATAAGGATGTAAGGAGCTCAAGTTCAAAATCAAAAATTTCCTCACAGTGGACCAAGTGTGCCCACTTAGAGTCTGACCAAGAGAAAGGGAGATAGTCTTCTTCAACTTTAGGAGGCATGGAGTCTTCCAAATTAAAGCAAACACACTCACTACAAGGGTGCTCACTTAGTCCCCGTGCCAGATAGTAGGTGATGTAGTCACATGGTGCCAGGGTCCAAAGTAGAAGAAAAGCAGAAGACCAGCCGAGCAGGCAGCCAATCCCCGGGCAGAGCCTTGAAATGAGAAAAGCACATTCACCGCAAGGTGAAGTGTGCCCACTTAGTCCCCGAGCCTGACAGTAGGTGACGTGGTCACATGGTGCTAGGGTCAGAAACAACAGTAACCAGAAGAAAGTTCCTAGTGTGGTGAGGAACCAAGTCATAGTGATGACGCAGTCCCCGAGCCACATGTGCAAACCTTGGAGAAATCAAATCATGGAGAAAAATCCGGAGTAATGGCTGTACAGTAGGAGTTACTGAGCCTTAATGATATTACGGAGAAGTTAGCGAATATTTGGTGTGCAATAACAAGTTGCGGTGAAAAATGGGTGATATGGGCGGCAGTTGCGTGGAAGCCCAGGTAATGGCCCACTACGCCGCTTTAGAGAATTCAGAGAGGCGCAAACCGTGGAGCGGTTTCCCAAAAACCCTTGAATGCAAAAAGTGGGGAGAGTGCTTTATAACTACGCCACCACACTCCACGCTCCCACCTTTGCCACTTCGCCAATTCATCTTCCTCCTCAGCCCTCGCGCTTCCCGATTCACATCCACACACGCTTTCGCCGCCAGTCCCAATTCAAATATGAGAGATGGCGCTGAAGAGGGGAGTTGGTAACCCAAAGAAGGCGATTGCCGGAGCAAGCCATGACATTGAGTGGGTGCAGTCGCTCATGGGGGAGACAGAAATCAGCGGGATGGTGAGCCCTACCCGATGCCGTAAACCGATGAAGTTGTTATTTTTGAAGATTATTTCCTATTTGTCCTTTCTTGTGGGATTTGTTGGAGTTCTGGGGAGTGAGTCTGTGCAATCTGCATCCCAACACCATCTTTCACATCTCCATTTTTATCCATTTCTGTGAGGCATTTCTCGGAATCCTTCCCCACTTCAACCTCTTCTGACACCTGTTCTGGCTAAAGAAAGGCAGCGGTGGTTCCTGAGTGGTCGGCGGCGTGTATCTGCAACTCCACAATGGGATGGCGGGCAAGTACATCACTATGTTGCTGAACACCTCACTGATGGGGTGGAATGCCAGGTGGTTCTACATGAAGCAGAATCATCTTGCCATCCGCTGCGACGTCGACCACATTCTAGAGAACCAGAGGAGCTGGTTGGAGAAGCCGAGCAGTGCTAACATGGATCAGGTGAGGGAGCTCCTCGGCCTGATAAAGGGTGTAAAGATGAATGGTGTACTAGTGGCGGCGAGCTTCATAGTGCGCCACGTCCAGCCCTACAAGGAGAGGGCCCACGCGGGTTTTGATTTCAAGGGGGACACTGACAGCACCTGGGAAGGACGGGGAGGCTATCGAAGGAGGCTGTGATACGTTGAACAGCCGAACTATTGGCTCTAAACTCCCCATTTAGCATGTCAGGGTAGACGAGAGCCTTCAACTGCATGAACCCACCTCCTCAGGTAAAAATCTCAATTGTTTGTTCCTGATGCTTTTTATCCTATCTCGGGCTGAGCAGTGAACTAATTTACTTGCGGAAAGATCCATTCGTAGGAACGAGCAACGTACTTCTTGGGCGTGCCAAGGAGCGATTGGCCGAAGGCAGTGGACGTCCGGCCAACCACTCACCCAGAGGAAGGTGTCGTCAGCACCTCATCGGAGTCTGGAGGCGTAGGCGCTGGTCAGACGGAGAGGCCCCCCGGTGTTGGAGAAAGTCTAGGGGAATTGGCGGTGATAGATGAGCTGGCCCGCAAGAAGAGGAAGACGGTGGGTGTGGCTCCCCACAAGCCGAGTGGCATCTCACTTGGTGACAATCAGACCACTCGGACACAGAGTGCGGCGATGTCCGAGTGGTCGGACGATGACGGGGCTCCAGTAGCTCCTCCTCCGAGCACTGAGGCACCACTACGCAACACGCGCATGGAGGTGTAGTCAAAAGGAGGGGAGGGAGTCCCTGAGCAATAGGCGAAGGGAGTCCCCGAGCAGCAGGTGAAGGGAGTCCCCAAGCAGCAAGCGAAGGGAGTCCCCGAACAACAATTGGAGGAGAGGCCGACGGCGGGGGCCATGAGACATCCAGCCCAGGGCAAGCGGTTGGACCCCAAAGCCATGCCTAGGTGCCCGGGGAGGCAGCGCCGATTCAGAACTATGTACCCAGAGGCTGACGTGTAAGTATCCTTGTGTTGGATTCATTTTGCTATCGCATCCTTATAGTTGTGGCGACTGATGAGCTAATCTGATGTAGAGCGAAGCGTCTAGAGGATCTGAATCCATCCGTCCAGACTGGCGAGCAGCCAAGGGCTGGTCCCAGTATAGAGACAATGCCAACAAACCCCGTCCTGGAGTCCCCGGGTGCTTGGCGGCCTGCTAAGGAGTCGACCACCGCTGCTAAACTTGGCGGCGGAGAACGGTTGGCGATGATGGCGAATGAGTCTATGGCGACGCTAGGGGCAACAGCGGAAGTCGCCGAGTCTTCAGAGGCGGATGCTGGAGTTGCCGACGCTGTGCCGAAGTCTGGGGCAAAGAAGCTAGTGGTGCCAGAGGAGCAGGCGGCACTCCCTAAGACAACGAAGGGCGTGGTTGGACACGCTGTGCGGCCACCGAGCCCCCAGGTGGTGCCACCAGCTGCGGAGGAAGAGGACGAGGTGGAAGAGATTGAGTGTGAGGAATCATGACCTCAAGCCATTCGGATCCTCCACAAGCGGGGTGATGAAGTGGTGGTCGTGGAAGAGGAGGACACCACTAGGGAGGTGAGGAGGCTAAAGTCCACCCTTTCCATAGCCATGAAGTAGATCAAGGTTAGTATGGTGTCGGCATTGTCCGTCTTTGGCGTTGGAGAATAGGGTTCTTTATAATATTGGTGTTGTTGTAGGGCATAGCATGAACTGCCGAACAATGGTGGTAGCTGATCAAGAGGATGGAGCCCCTCATCGAGGAGAACGCGAAGCTGAAGGAGGTGATGAAGCTTATGGAGAAAAACATCCAGAGGGCCTAGCGCAAAAGGGATCTTGTCGAATCTAACATGCGGGACCTAGAATACCAAAAGGGGACTTTATCCGAGCAGCTGGCGACCATGTCTGAGTAGTTGTAGCACAGCTTTGAGCAGCTGGAGTGCTCCTCTGAGTAGCTGAGAAGTGTCTCCGAGCAGAAAAAAGGAACTGCGTATAGGCGAACTTGTTCAGTATTACCGAACAACTTTGATGTTGCTGACGATCGTTATGTTTGTAGAGCAAGATGCGGAGCTTGGTCGGTTGCGTCAAGTCATCGGTCAACTCCAAGAGGAGGAGGAGAAAGCATCTGGGTGAGTGGAGAAGCTAGCTGAGGAGCTGAAAGGTGAGCAGTTCATGGTCGGAGTTGTTGCTGAAGTGACTTCTTCGCTTGATGGATCTTCTTGGTGCTTGCAGAATACCGTCGAAGGACCAAGGCATAGTTCAATGTGCTGGAGTTGGAGGCCAAGACCCAGAGGGGGAAACTTGAAGCCGTGGTTACTGGTATCAAGCCTGTGGTCGACTGCATCGACATGGAGGTAGCTCCTCAGCCCGATGATAGGCCGCCACATCCGGACATGATCATCGACAGATGCAAGGCGGTGTGGGAGAACTTCAAGAGCTTCAACCGAGATGCCACTATCTCCACCATGACCCATGCCCTGGTGGTGGTCCAGTCTCATTACCCTACCATCGATCTTCGAGCGATAGGGGCCAGATTCGCTAGAGGGACTGGTGTGACAAAGCAGCAGCAGCTGGAAGATGAGGTGGAGGACGCGGCGAAGAGGCTGGCCAGCGACATTGACCTATTCGGCGAGGTGGATGGAGAGGGCCAAACGCAATGACCTACTTAGAGAGTAACCTATACGTAACAGCTGGAGAGGATAGTTAAACATGCGAGGGTGTAAACAAACATTTATGTATATGTGTATAAATGTTGTATGCAGACATGTGCACGTTTATGCATATTGCTAACACTTTTGATGAAAAATATATGTAGTTTTAACCCTAACGCAATTATACATGGTATAAGTAGCATCCGAGTAGTTAGTTCTTTACTGGGCTCTTGGCCTTGGCTAGCCCGTATTCCATAACGTCGAGCGCGGAGCCCGTGCACGTGTAGGAGGAACAGACGTGACCAAGGAACCGTAGCCAACCACCCATAACGCAGAGCGCGGAGCCCGTAGCACATGTAGGGAGAGATCAGAGACTGGGTTCTCCAAAGAACACAGAGCGGAACGTGTGCTGCTCAATGGCTGGTGAAATATCTTCGAGATATGGAGAAATATGGCGGAGCATGTATGGAGATCACGTATTGGAGTTTGTTAAGGAGTAGCTTAGAGCTAGCGACCGCAAATGGAAATTAAACCGTAGTGGAGAAATAATGGAGACAAATTATGGCGACAAAAACTTTATTCATCATGGAGTGGAGAATACATATTTGGAGCATTTCAAGGATAGAAACATATAAGATGCTCGATGTGCCATGAATTGGGGATATCGATTCCGTCCAAGTCACATAGCTAGTAAGACCTTGGTCGGGTAACCTCTTTGACCATGTAAGGCCCTTCCTAGGGGGAGGAGAGCTTGTGCATCCCTTCGGTTTTCTATTTTCTACGGAGAACAAGGTTGTTGATAGCAAACGAATGACCTTTGATGTTGCGATTGTAGTATCTTCGCAAGCCTTCTAGGTATTTGGCTGTGCGGATGCAGGTGATCAGGCATTCTTCTTTGGCCCTGTCGGCGTCCTCTATCCGAACAGCTGTGGCTTGTTCTTCATTATAATATTCCATCCTAGGTGCTTGGAAGGCAATGTCCGCTGGAAGTATGGCTTTTGAGCCATTGACCAAAAAGTATGGAGACACACTGGTGCTGCGACTAGCTTGAGTGCGCAGTCCCCAGACCATAGCTGGGAGCTCTTTAAGCCATCTGCCCGGATGCTTTTCCTCTTTCTGATATAGCCTCCTTTTGAGGGCAAAGGATCATGCCGTTTGCCCGTTCGACCTGGCCATTGGCTCTAGGATGGGCAACAGAGACGTATTTGACGAAGATGCAACGGTCTTCGTAGAGGTCCCAAAAATGGTGACCAGTGAATGTAGTTCCGAGGTCGGTGATAATTGTGATAGAACCACCCAATTTATACAAGATCAAGTACGACTGTCCCCATTTAGCACATTGACGTGCACATACTTTCACTTATATAAACCCGGTAGTCCGCCGAGTGTCATGAAGGACCTCGGTAAATCAACATCACAACCAAGATCGTATGATTCAGCAAATACACATCACATACGCAGACTTGCAGTGGAAATAATATTACAAATGGGTTCACAAATAATAGTACAAGTTTGGGTTTCAAAACCGATTAGTGAAAACAACATAGCTTTTAAATGATTACATTAATATAAGTTCCAAATACATTGCTAGCATAAGTGACATCCTCAGACAAAAGCATATAGATGAGAAGTAAATATAGAATCACCGAGCCTACCGGTGGTTAGCCACCATCTTCAATAGTCCAAGAACTTCACCTGCAACATGGTGGGATAAACCCTGAGTACTCGAATGTACTCAGCTAGACTTACCCGTCATAAACCAGAAATAAAGTGACACCAAGGAGTATGCAAGGCTTTATAGGTGGAGCTAGCTTGACAACATTTTGCATAAAAGCCAAGAGTTGAGCTATACATTTTACAATTCAGTAACCAAGTTAATTATAGCTATTCATCTCTATATTAGCAACTAACCTATGCCAAACATGTGGAATATCATTTAGTAATAGGCAATAGTAACCATAGCCGGTATAATATTGTAACATCATCATCATCATCATCATCATTATAATCATCAAGTTCAATTAAGTTATTCTACGTTGCCGCTGCTCAGCCAGGTTCTCACTATCCGGGAGAGACGGTGATTCGAATCGATTCCTACCTAGCTGGGGATTTATTCCTAACACTCACCCAATCAACCTGATCAGTGGTTGCCTTGGGTCACCTTTGGTATAACTCAGGAACAATTCGAGGGTCCACGCAGCGCCGCACTCTCAGGGAGTCCACTCTGCCAGGTGGTCAATCTCACCTTTGGACTTACGCCAATAGCTCCCCGCACATCCTTACTACCACCAGAGTGCGCAATTTCACTTCTCGGCTTCTGGCCTGAGTTGAGCTACTTGGCGACTCATCACGGTGGTCGGACCATGAGTCGGACTGCTCAGCTTTGGTTTGCACTTGCTCGGACACGCTCAGGACGGCGTTGCACAATAGGTACAAGGAGCTATGGGGGGTATGACCTCGGATACCCATGGCAGACCACATGGGCTGTGCCCCCAAGGGCGGCCTAGCCCACAAGATGAAGCCTTGCAGGACACGATTCTGCTCGGTGCCTCCCGCAAGATATAGGAAGGATATTCTGAAGATACTATGAGATCTGTTAGGATATGTATGATCCCATGATTCTTGTAATCTTTTATTACTTTCTAGTTATCTCTCAGATATAACTGACTTGTAACCCTGCCCCCGGACTATATAAGGCGGGCAGGGACCCCCTCCAAAATCACGGCATATCATACGATAGCTAATACAAACCAACAGACCACAGGAGTAAGGTATTACGTCATACTGACGGCCTGAACCTGTATAACTCATGTGTCTCTATTGCCTTCTTGTTCTTGATCACGCGCTCCTCTGCCGATCAATCTACCTTCATGGAATACCCCTCGGAGGACTACCGATGATATTCTGTCAACAGTGGCTATGGCATAGAAGACTTGCACATGTTGGAATGAGCTCACTCAAGAAGCTAATGAAGAATGAATTGGTGAGAGGTTTGAAGGATGTAAAATTTGAGAAAGACAGGCTTTGTAGTGCATGTCAAGCCGGCAAGCAAGATGCAAACACTTATCTAACAAAAGCTTACATGTCAACAACAAGAGTGCTAGAGCTTCTTCACTTGGATCTATTTAGACTAACAACTTATAAGAGTTTGGGAGGAAATCTCTATTGTCTTGTGATAGTTAATGACTACTCTAGATATACTTGGGTGTTCTTCCTTCATGACAAGACCGAAGTGACCACATGTTTCAAGAAGTTTGCCAAGAGAGCACAAAATAAATTTGAAGTGAAGCTCAAGAACATAAGAAGTGACAATAGAAAAGAATTTGACAACACAAATATTGAAGCATATTGTGATGAAGTAGGGATCAAGCATGAGGTCTCTACAACATACACTCCTCAACAAAATGGCGTAGTAGAGAGAAATAACCGGACACTTATCACCCTTGCAAGAACAATGCCTGATGAGTACAATACACCCAAAGCTCTATGGGTGGAAGCTATCAACACCACATGTTATGCATCCAATCGCCTATTTCTCCAAAAGTTTCTTGGCAAGACCCCTTATGAGTTGCAAAATGGGAAGAAGCCAGACGTATCATTCTTCTAGGTGTTTGGTTGCAAATGCTATATCTACAAGAAGTGGCAACATCTAGGGAAGTTCCAAAGACTTTGTGATATTGGTTTTCCTGTTGGTTACTCATCAAAGTCCAAAGCATATCAAGTATTTAATCATGCCACCGGCTTGGTTGAAGAAACATATGATGTAGAATTTGATAAATCTAATGGCTCCCAAGGAGCACATGAGAATCTTGAGGATGTAGGTGATGAACCATTGAGGGAGGCCATGAAGAACATTCTGGTTGGAGACATCAAATACTCATGTCTTGTGACAGAACCGCCCAATTTATACAAGATCAAGTACGGCTGTCCCCGCTAACACGTTGACACGCGCATACTTTCACTCATATAAACCCGGTAGTCCACCGAGTGTCCCGAAAGACCTCAGTAAATCAACATCAGAACCAAGATCGCGGGATTAAGCAAATACACATCACATACACAGGGTTGCAGCGGAAATAATATTACAAATGGGTTCACAAATAAGAGTACCAGTTTGGGTTTCAAAACCGTTTAGTGAAAACAACATAGCTTTCAAATGATTACATTAATATAAGTTCCAAATACATTGCTAGCATAAGTGACATCCTCAGACAAAAGCATATAGATGAGAAGTAAATATAGAATCACCGAGCCTACCGGTGGTTAGCCACCATCTTCAACAGTCCAAGAACTTCACCTGCAACATGGTGGGATAAACCCTGAGTACTCGAATGTACTCAGCTAGACTTACCCGTCATAAACCAGAAATAAAGTGACACCAAGGAGTATGCAAGGCATTATAGGTGGAGCTAGCTTGACAACATTTTGCATAAAAGCCAAGAGTTGAGCTATACATTTTACAATTCAGTAACCAAGTTAATTATAGCTATTCATCTCTATATTAGCAACTAACCTATGCCAAACATGTGGAATATCATTTAGTAATAGGCAATAGTAACCATAGCCGGTATAATATTGTAACATCATCATCATCATCATCATCATCATCATTATAATCATCAAGTTCAATTAAGTTATTCTACATTGCCGCTGCTCAGCCAGGTTCTCACTATCCGGGAGAGACGGCGATTCGAATCGATTCCTACCTAGCTGGGGATTTATTCCTAACACTCACCCAATCAACCTGATCAGTGGTTGCCTTGGGTCACCTTTGGTACAACTCAGGAACAATTCGAGGGTCCACGCAGTGCTGCACTCTCAGGGAGTCCACTCTGTCAGGTGGTCAATCTCACCTTTGGACTTACGCCAATAGCTCCCCGCACATCCTTACTACCACCAGAGTGCGCAATTTCACTTCTCGGCTTCTGGCCTGAGTTGAGCTACTCGGCTTCGTGGTTGGAACGAGTTATCCGGCCAACTAAGTGATAGGCATGCGTTCAACATGACATGACGACGTACAGTGCATTGGTCCTTAAATGATACAGACGGGGATAGATCCACACCTAAGACCTCCATGTCTTGTTGCTTCTCTATCGACATCCTGCCCAGTCTCCTTTTTATTCATCAACACATGGTTATTTCCACGATAGCAAATATAGCCAACCGTTCTTTGGTATCCACCTATATATCGCAGGTGATAGGAAATCACCCGACTTCTACCAGTCTAAGCATCGCTAAGCATACATTCGATCCTGGACCTACATAGGGTTTAAGGTACATTTCTGGACAAGGTAGTTCTATGCATCAAGTGGTTCCAATCAACTCTTATAACCTAATGCAACAATCATAAAGGACTCGAGTAATATTTTGTAAAACACTAGGAGACTTAGAATGCTCCGGGGCTTGCCTAGGATCCAACACTAGGTTAGTGTTTATTAGACGACACTTGCTTGGTGAGTATCTCCCATCCTAGCACTTGTCCTGTCCTTCCATCTTCGAGATAGGTCCACCATACACTGTCTTCGGGTTCGGCTCCAACATCACGTCCTTCATGTGGTTCATCTAGCGTACCTAGACGAGATGTAAGATGCAAGTGTATGAATATGAAGAATGGTAATATGAGATGCATCACATAATAGCATTCAAGGCAAACATAAGATCATGTAAGACATAGGTAACTAGAGTTATTTAACTACATCATACCACCTATTATAGAGGGATAGCAAACATATTAGGCATGGCACACAAGTGAACTTAAGTTCCGATATTGCACCCATGCATCGATCAAGAACTAACCAACATGTTTAGCTAAAACAAGAGCAAACTAAAGCAATCACCTAACACATGTATAGAACTCTGGACAGCAGCACAGCAGTCACTTATTTTATCCATAACTGGAGATCTAGACATCCAAAGAAGGTGATCCTAGACTTTTTGGAAAACTAATGAAATTACCTACAACATTGTTATTATCACCAAAAGCGTATTCCAAAGCTAACTAGGTCAAACATGCCAATTTTTAGATCTGCACAGAACTAGGACAGAAAAGTAGTAGTAGTTTCGAAACGGCATAACTAGAGTTACAGATATCAAACAAGCATGAACCTTAACTTTCTAAAAATCTTATTAAATTATCTAAAACATATTTATTATCATCACAAGGTGATTCCACAATTAACAAGGTCAATCAAGCACAATTGAGCATCTCTATCCAGACTTGGACAGATTCTGCCATGCAACTTCACAAGCTTATAACTAGAGTTGTACTAATCACAAAGACATGCAACAAGACAATATGGAAAGCTCAAGAAAGTGTCTACAATTCATATTTAATCATCCTAGCATGATTCCCAAGTTAAAAGTGTCAAACAGTCACATTTATCAAATCTGGTCCAGAAATTCTGGAGAACTACAATTTCTGAAGACCAACCTAGAACAGTCATAACTCACAAAATATTTGGCCAAATTCCATGAAAATTTAACACAACCTAGTTAAGTGAGTTATATACAACTTTCTTATTATCACCTTAAGATGATTCTACAGCTAACAAGGTCAATTAATCCAATGAATGCATCTTTGTCGAAAACATGGACAGAAACTGGCATGCCACTTTAAACAGCTATAACTAGAGTTCTACATGTCCAATAAATGTGGTTCTAGAGTTTTTAGAAATATTAGAAAATTATAAACAACTTTGTTATAAACACCTAAAGCTAATTCTACTATTAAAAGGCCGCACATTACCAACAAGGCAACCCTATTTGGGTTTAGGCAGAAACAACCATAGAGATTTAAGCAACTATAACTAAAGATCTACTTAACAAAAAATCATGATATTTAGCTTTTTGAAAAGCTTAAGAAAAGTAATACAACTCATGTATTTTCATCAAGACATGATTCATAACTTAACTGAGCCAATTAATCAGAACATGCAGGCCTATTCAGAATAGGAGCAAAGCAACATAGGGTATTTGTTATTTTTATAACTCTTAAACCATCAATCCTAAACTCCTTAAATTTTTACCATACATCAACCATCATCTCAGTAGGATTCCATAAAAATTTCACATTTATTTGAGCACGACAACTACAGTTATGAAAAAGACAAGACATAACTAATATTAAAAACCTAACTGCATAAATTGATTTTTACAGCAAAAACTTTAAACTAAAATATGACATATTATAGATCTACTGCATAGATAATTTCACAAGAATTCCAAAAAATCTTCATTTACTATGTTACAATTTTTCTTCTAATTACTATGAATTTGCAAATTGATCATCCAAATCTGCAAAAATCAAAACAAAAGGAATGTAAATCTTGTATCGGGGACCCTGCAGAAAACATAAATCAATGTCACCGAATAGGTCCCTCAGGCACTATTTAAATGAGTCTGCGGTTTCGCACTAAGGCCCTTGGAGTTGCTCTAATTGTTGCGTGAAGTCCCTCCTCGCTGCCAGAACAGAGGAGCACGCCGGGGATCGCCGTTGCTGGACGGAGAAGGCACATAGGCGGCGTTGGAGTGGCGAGGAATGGCCAGGGGAGTCGTGCGCACCCACTGAGCTGCTAAGCCTGGCCGAAGACGGTCCAAGGCGGCTCGGCCACGCGCACAGGTGACGCTGCTCATGGCTGCTCCGTCGGCGGAGGCAGCCGGCGGTAGACAAGACTGGGAAAGGGGAAGTCGTGGTGCGGTAGGATTTAGGAAGGGTCAAGGAGGGTTCGGTGGTGGCGGCGGGTTGTGCGCTGAGCTGCAGTGAAGGAACGAGCGGTGGCCACGGAGCTTCCATGGCAGCCATGGCTGTAGCTTCGAGCGAGAGGGAGAGGCAGCGCGAGAGAGTGCCAGAGAGAGCCAGAGGGAGTGGAGAGCTCGGGCGCTTGGCTTTCAAGCACAAAGGGGCGAGGTGGCGAACGGGCGCGGGTACAGGAGGCCACACAGCAGCAAAGTGCTGCGGCCGGTCGGACACGTTCAAAAGCTTCAGGCTAGCTCAAAAATGCGTTAAAACCGACTGAAGCTATATTTTATCGCCTCACAATCTCCTAAACCATTTAGTTATGGCACAAGTGGTAGTAACAAACGTTGTAGATCTATATGAGGACTACAAATTTGCTTAAAGGTTTAAGGTCTAACTCGGATTATATTGGAACATAGAGAGCTGCAAAGTAGAGCTCATGAAACAGAAAATTCAGTTTTCAGTTAACCCAGACTTAGCAAAATTTCGAGCTCCCAAAACAGCCATGGATTCCAAATTAAGGGCTCCGTTTGACTTGCTTACAAGCTGATCTAGCTCTTCGTCCAAAACCAAAGTTTGTTCTACTCCACTCAAGCTTCAACTTTTGTTTAGCTTCCACTGCCATGCAAACCCTCTAAGCCATAGTTCATACCAAGTCAAAGTAGCATCACGATAAAGCTTAAATCACCCTTTTTGATCTATTGGAGCATTTTCTGGCCACTTGCTCAACATGAACCCTTCATAACTTTTATTGTAGAGTTCAATTAGAGTCATTTGGGCAAGGTAGCAAGGTTTGGCTGATGACCTATAATTCCATTCACTGAATAGTGCAATTCAAGCAAGAATGTAACTCATCATTTCATACAACTTCTTGATTCCAAACTTCATGAAACTTTTCCACTGGTCAAGATGGATGCATGTTGATGTAATGTACATGAAATAAGCATGTTTAACATTACTCTAGCATAATCTTAACGAGGGTCCACATGTAAGCAAAGGTGCGTTGTCCTAGTTTAAGTTGGAGCACACTCTTGTAGATTTGATCTTGACACCTTCATCACCACTTAACATGTCATGTTTGAGATCAAACCCATTGCTTAACTTGTGACTAACACCTGGGGTGTTACAACCCTCCCCCCTTACGAGAATCTTGCCCCAAGATTCAGTGCGAAAGACTTTTAAGGGAAGAGAAGCATGTCATCCATTTTCCAACATCAGTGATAGCATTACGCTACTTAGCTTCGGAGTATCTGAGAGGCTAATTTGGTCAAGACACTTTCTGATACTTGCCCTTTGTAGTAAGTTTTGTCTGAAGAATTTCCTTCGTTTGCATTCATGAAGCATTGTTACTTTGGGAGGAATCCAAGACAGCACATCACTTTGTTCTCGGGGTCCGGAGAGTACTACGGAGCATAAACTAATTACCCATAATCTCTATTTCCCTAGTGAATATAGCATGGACCATGTGAACTTTGCACTAGACTGCAAGCTGCTGAAAGCTACTCATTACAATGGTTCCATGTTCATTCACAAAGTTCAAAAAGCAGTTCTCTACCAAAGTAGCTTGAGTCCAACCTTCCATAAAGGATGAGATCATAGACGGGGTAAACATCCTACGAGGCGGTAAGGACCTGAGTAACCAATAGACAATATCTATGCCGGTCATAACCATTAAATCACTCAGATACCAACCGATGGAAAACTACATAATGTTCCATGTGTATAGTTCTCTTTCTCCAATTATAACACTATATTATCTGAGTCCATTGAGTGAGCGGTGAATGTGATAGCTAACTCTGTTGACCCATCATTTTCGACGATCATTATTTGAGGGAATCCTCATATCCAAGCGGCAACAGTTATCTGGGTTGAATCTGAGGCAACCTCATGCGTAAAAACACATAGAATATACCAAGGACAAGTCCACCTTGGAAATCCTTGCTGAAGAAGGATGATAGCGAGGTTTGAGGGTCAACGAAAGTTGCAAGTATACACTGATGAAAAAAAATAGTACACTACTAAGCACGTTGAGCACAATTTGCCTTCATGGTGAAGTGGCGCAGTAAGTTGGGTTGACTTGTACTGTAGCAAAACTAGCTTTGTTGAACTACATTGGACATTGAAGCTTCCTTCCTAATGTCAATCAAAAACTCATATGCAAAATCTAAAATCTATTGTTTGACACTTTTCAATTTGTTCTCAACTCGTAAAGGCACAAATTGACTTATAGAACACCTTGACTGCTCCAGCATTGTTGATATGAGAGGGCAAAAGCGAGGCACAAAGGGATGCAAGAAGTCTTCTCTAGGGCATCTAAAGTATTAACAATCATCACATTACAAACATGACCTGAACTACAACACCACGTTTCTAATGTGAGGGATGATAGTAGTCAGCAGAGAAATCTCAGATTCTGTACCTCTCGGTAATCAGTTCATATCCTGTAAACTACTCCTCTATTGTGCATAAATTTTGGTAGACATTTAGATCCAAGAGTCCTTTAACTACTGACCAAAATTTAGCTCAAACGGACACCGTTTAACTATCCAAACAAATCATCTACCAAAACTTCTTTGTTCTAAATTTTTGGGACCGAACTGTCAAAACATCTCTTAAATCCGATGCTTTACTCAACCAATTCTCAAACCAACTTAAGACATTGAAGTACCTTAAGCGAGGAATGAGATTACCAAGTTTGGTGTGAATTCAACCATGTTTGAGCCACTAATCACTAGCTTAAGATAACTTATGGAGTGCCATAAAATCTCGATAGATTTCCTGTTCTTCTTTTCCTTTGATTTACACATTAGAAAGTGTGTTCGCAGTCTTTAACTCTTTTTATGACAGTGGTAGCTTTTCGCTAAGGATGGAGACTAGGGTTTTCCTCAAATGCTTCCTAGGGAACAACTTCAACCATTGATTTAGACACCAACTCAACGATGCACAAGCATTGAACTGGTGGGATGTTCTTGCTGGGCACAATGCATACTTCGTGTGGAGTGACAGTCCTATAAAGATAAGGGAACGTCTCTGATTATCC
Organism: Miscanthus lutarioriparius; assembly: GCA_904845875.1. Taxonomy (NCBI): domain Eukaryota; kingdom Viridiplantae; phylum Streptophyta; class Magnoliopsida; order Poales; family Poaceae; genus Miscanthus; species Miscanthus lutarioriparius. The sequence continues at coordinate 34,274,198 of CAJGYO010000019.1, read as the reverse complement.
TTCTATACTTCCTCCAATAGGGTCTTGAACAAATCCTTTGATAGCACCATATACATAATGATGCTGGCCGAGACTAGGGACGTGCTTTCTCTAGCTCTTTACGTAGCTGATACAGTATCCTGTACTATCTATGTGATTGAGAGCAATTGACTTGATGACATAGGGCTTGGAGAAGAAAGCAGTACTAGCATTGCTGACCGGCTTTGCTGTTTCTTCGCTTAGCATTGTCTTGTGAGACATAGCGTTCGGAGCTACCAAGGAGTTATTACCTAGCTAGAGACTAACTTTCCTATTGGTAACCAAGTAGTTGTCTCTCAACATATAAAAGCTTCAAAACTTCTTTTCTGATGGCAACAATTGAAGTGGATGTGCAAACAGACAGTCACCCTAGAAGTCGGTAGAAAAGGGGCGACACCGAAGAAGGCCGGATTGTCTACATGATCCTTATGCACCTAAAGATTGATAACTTGGACAGGAAACTCATGAGTATCAGGTGACCTATTACAGCACATAATATCCCAGTCCATTTATCATCCAACTTATAACTTGTTCAACCTTAAGTGTGATGCACCTTTCTGATCCAACGAGAATGACATAAGTTGCTCACTAGATGACCGATGTCATTTTAGGGACAGTCAAGTAGGGTCACTTGTCTACCATCTCTTACAGTCTGTTAATGTTCATGTGAGTGACCCATTCTTTAAAGGTTATCCTCTTTGCAACTTTAGAAGGAAACTCTGCTACTTTTGGTCTGATATAAGGATCTTCTGATTAGATATGAGAGATAACCAAGGAAGAGCTCACGTGAAAATAACACATCGGTGTAGTTCCGCAATGTGTCATGACTAGAAACCTCAATACCAGCGCGCACCCAGTAGCACAACCATGTGCCGGCTGGCCACAAGGAGGCCCTAGGTTACATCATGGCACCGTAGTTGCTACTCATAACACCATTACTGATCACATACCCAAAGTGAATTTTCAAGTTGCACAGATTGGGTCGTATGAACAAGCACTATGCAAAGGAGGGATAGCAAACAAAGGTAGTCACAAGGTTAGGAGTCAACAAGGAGGTGATCTGAAGATCAAAACACAGCGCAAGAGAACACAACCTAATTGCCAAAGACAACTGAGCAGGGGACTCTTGCTTAATTTCCATATACGCCTTGTGTCCACCAAGGTGATTACCAGGTAAAGATTAATATGATATTTGGTCTCACCGAGCAACAACATGAGATCAGGACTGATCAACATCTAGAGACTTGAAAGAGTTGGAGACAAAACAGACGAGATTCGAGGGACAGAGCCAATGCACTGACTAGGGATTTAGTTGATAAAGCAATGACATGATCTGCAAGGAAAAAGGTTCCAAAGCTAGGGTAGATAGCGATTAGCACTGCACCAGATCATCTGTAGGAGAAGGAGCAATGAAGTCCGACAAGGATTTTTGAGCAAGGTCCTCCCACATAGGAGCGGGACAACCACGACACATGCAAGCACTCAAGGGAACTAAGCTTAGGCCTAAGGTCAAGCAAAGGCATGGATAAAGGTCTTCATAGCGCAATGTTCATGGGCTATCAACCACGTGTACAGGTTTAGGTTCCTAAGAGAGAACTCAATTGGAGACGACAACCTTGATAGTAACATCACCTTGATCACAAGTTACTTAGTATTAGAACAAAGTGAGGGAAGCATATTTATGCACAAGCACAATCATGAAGCATGCTCGTCCTATTCGTCCTCACGAAATTGCCAGCCTAAGGTGGCAATCACGTTCTATGTCGGTGGCATAACATGTACTCTCTCGATATATAGCTAGTCGTCAGCTACATTCAATCTACGCATTCGTGGTTAGCGTACCTGCAGGCAAATTCATTGCAGCCCATCCCCACGAGAGATAAATAAGCACACAATGAAGGCAGCAAACTAAGATACTCTCCATATATACATCCCCAGATATATATACTTTGATATCCATAGCTACCCAACAGATATACTCACAATTAAGTACCTTCATATATACATGTGTGTAACATGTAAATATTCTAGTAACCACAGCTAACTCTCCCCTAGACCGATAGTTGGATGGTCATGCTCTCAAAACTCACACTTACCTAGGCGTAGAGGCAATTGATCCATACATTACCATTCAAGTGAACGGCATCCATACAATAGCACGCCGTATGGACGACGAAATAAAAATGCAAGCAATTACCCCACATGTTAGTACTTAGATAGCCACCTAACAGTCCTTAACTGGGCATAAAGGAGGATGTCACTAGCATAGTTTTGCAAATTAGTTTTGACAAATTTGCCTGTAGCTAAAGTTTTAGTAAAAATAGGCTTTTTAAAACCAAAAATTCATTTTTAAAACTATGTATATGATAGTATTATGCTTAATCTTGCTCTGATGCCAGCTATGACAGAACCGACCAATTTATAAAAGATCAAGTACGGCTGTCCCCGTTTAGCACATTGATGCGCACATACTTTTACTTATATAAACCCGGTAGTCCGCCGAGTGTCACGAAGGACCTTGGTAAATCAACATCACAACCAAGATCATATGATTAAGCAAATACAAATCACATACGCAGAGTTCCAGCGGAAATAATATTACAAATGGGTTCACAAATAATAGTACAAGTTTGGGTTTCAAAACCGATTAGTGAAAACAACATAGCTTTCAAATGATTACATTAATATAAGTTCCAAATACATTACTAGCATAAGTGACATCCTCAGACAAAAGCATATAGATGAGAAGTAAATATAGAATCACCGAGCCCACCGACAGTTAGCCACCATCTTCAACAGGCCAAGAACATCACCTGCAACATGGTGGGATAAACCCTGAGTATTCGAATGTACTCAGCTAGACTTACCCGTCATAAACCAGAAATAAAGTGACACCAAGGAGTATGTAAGACTTTATAGGTGGAGCTAGCTTGATAACATTTTGCATAAAAGCCAAGAGTTGAGCTATACATTTTACAATTCAGTAATCAAGTTAATTATAACTATTCATCTCTATATTAGCAACTAACCCATGCCAAACATGTGGAATATCATTTAGTAATAGGCAATAGTAACCATAGCTGGTATAATGCTGTAACATCATCATCATCATCATCATCATTATAATCATCAAGTTTAATTAAGTTATTCTACGTTGCCGCTGCTCAGCCAAGTTCTCACTATCTGGGAGAGATGGCGATTCAAATCGATTCCTACCTAGCTGGGGATTTATTCCTAACACTCACCCAACAACCTGATCAGTGGTTGCCTCGGGTCACCTTTGGTACAACTCAGGAACAATTCGCGGGTTCGTGCAGCGCCACACTCTCAGGGAGTCCACTCTGCCAGGTGGTCAATCTCACCTTTGGACTTACGCCAATAGCTCCCCGCACATCCTTACTACCGCCAGAGTGTGCACTTTCACTTCTTGGCTTCTGACCTGAGTTGAGCTACTCAGCTTTGCGGTCGGAATGAGTTATCCAGCCAACTAAGTGATAGGCATGCGTTCAACATGACATGAGGACATACAGTGCATCAGTCCTTAAACGACACATACAGGGATAGATCCACACCCAAGACCTCCATATGTTGTTGCTTCTCTATCAACATCCCGCCCGGTCTCCTTTTTATTCATCGCGTTCAACATGACATGAGGACGTGTTCTCTTGCGCTATGGTTTGATCTTCAGATCACCTCCTTGTTGACTCCTAACCTTGTGACTACCTTTGTTTGCTATCCCTCCTTCTCATGGTGCTTGCTCCTATGCAACCAAAATTGTGCCACGTGAAAATTCTTCTGGGTTGTATATTCAGTAATGGTGCCCTTCACAACATCACTGTCAGCTGTACTCTACAGAGTCGAATTATTGAGCTATAGAAGACAGATCCAGGTGTGTTCCACATCAAGCGCAAGATGAAAGAGCAAGAAACCAATCATTTTTGGGTAGATGAGAATGACGTGTTATGGTTCAAGGATAGGTTAGTGGTCCCAAAGGATAGAGAGCTTAGAAATCAAATCATATCCGAAGCACATTCCTCTAAATTATCTATTCATCCTGGTAGTAGCAAAATGTATCATGATTTGAAGCCTCATTTTTGGTGGACCAAGATGAAGAAAGAGATAGCCGCTTATGTGGCTAGGTGTGACACTTGCTGTCGAGTCAAAGCTATGCACATGAAAGCTAGATTGCTTCAGCCACTCTCTATTCTATGTTGGAAATGGGAGGAGATAAGTATGGATTTAATTGTTGGACTCCCTACTACTCAGAGGAATTTGAACTCCATTTCGGTGATTGTACACCGTCTAACCAAGTCTGCACACTTCATTCCTGTTCACGTAGATTGTCGTCCAACCGATTATGCTGAGTTGTACTTCAATCAGATAGTCCAACTTCATGGGGTACCTCGCACTATTGTCTTTGATAGAGGGCCATAGTTCACTGCTCGCTTTTGGGAGCACTTGCACGGGTTATTGGGAACTAAGTTAGTAAGAAGCTTTGCCTATCATCCGCAAACCTCTGGGCAAACTGAGCGAGTGAACCAAATCTTAGAAGATATGTTGAGAGCGTGTGTCATCTTGTCTAAGGGTTCATGGGAAAAGTGGTTGCCCCTAGCTGAATTCTATTATAATAATAGTTATCAAGAGAGTATCAAGATGGCACCGTTTCAAGCTTTGTACGGCCGAAAGTGTAGAACCCTGTTGAATTGGGTTGAAGCCGGTGAAATGAGATAGTATGGTATTGATTTTGTTAAAGAAGCCAAAGAACAAGTCCGTACTATCCAAACCCATATGGTCGCAGCTCAAGCTAGGTAGAAAAGTTATGCTGATCGCCGTAGAAAACGTATCGAGTTCAAAGTTGGAGACTTCGTTTATCTGAAAGTCTCACCCATGAAGAGTGTCCAACGCTTTGGTGTGAAGCGAAAGCTTGCACCGAGATATGTCGGTCCATTTAAAATCATAGGAAAGAGTGGTAAGGTAGCATACAAGATCCAATTACCTCCTAAGATGAGTGCTATCTTCAACGTCTTTCACGTATCTCAATTGAAGTAATGTCTTCGCGTCCCTGAAGAGAGAGTTCCACTGGGGGATATCAAGTTAGAATCTGATTTGACTTTTGAAGAAAAACCAGTCCGAGTAATTGACACTTGAGAGAGAGTGACTCAGAGTCAGGTGGTCAAGTTTTATAAGGTCATGTAGAGTAATCAGGGTAGTCAAAGCGATGCAACTAGGGAAAGAGAAGATTATTTGAGGGAAGGTTATAAGGAATTCTATCAACAATGGTACGCTTGTCAAATCTCAGGATGAGATTTTTATAAGGGGGAAGGGTTGTAACACCCCAGGTGTTTGGCTTCCACATTTTCACTTGCATTTCATAAACAAGAGCATCATTCATCCATTCATGAGCTTAGATTGTTTGGAACATGCTTTTGAAACATTGCAACATATGTTTATATTCCATGTGTGTTTGTTTTATGAAATGGATAGTGTGCAACACTCAAGTGCAACATGTGCAACTCACTCTTGAAACATGTCACATACTTTAGTGAAACATGGTTAGTTAGTACTATGCAGCAAACTCATGAAACATATGAAACATGGCTTTGAAACAAAAGTAGCAATTCACTTGTTTTTCCTTGTTTCAATGCATGTGATGCTTGATTTTGGTGTGATCAATGTGTGGTGTGGTTAATTATCCCCTAAAACACCTTAACTACACTTAGGGTACATAGTAGAGCACTGTTCATGTTAACTAAATTGACTAATTATGCCCCTAAGTGAGGTTTGACCAAATTGGAAACCCTAGAACCAATTTGTTTGACCTTTTAAAAAGTGTTACTTAGAAGCTTTGCATGACAATGCACCTTTTGGCAAAGTTGTAGATAATTTTATAAGGAACAAAAGTTGTAAAGGTGAGAAGCTATGAAAATGTGCAGAACATGCTCAAAATTGGATCACAACATGAAATTTACCCCTGATTTCAGAGAATTTTTCCAAGTGTTAACTCTGAAAAACAGTTTCATGTACTCGACTTGTCAGCCCTGTAGCTCCCAAACCAAGCCAAACCAGCTCGAGCTCCAATTGGCAAAGTTGAAGATCTCACTTGGTACTACAACTTTGTCAACTACACCTTAACCTGGATCATCATGGATTAGGAGATAATGAATGATGAACTCGCCCTGCCAGTCCCCCTGATGGAGTTCAAATCTAAAAAATTCAGATTCACCTGAGCCGACCGGCATCAGGGCGTGCTCGACGCGTGGACGCCACGCGCCAGCCTCCATCTGACCTGGATGCTCACTGTCGGGCCTCAGGTGTATGCCGCGCTCACCCCGGCTATGCCCCTGCTCCATTTGCTCCGCCCGCGCACGCCTGAGCCGCTGAGAAAGCCACAGCCATCGCCATTTGTTCCGCTGAGCTCGCCCGAGCTCGCCACTGCACCACAGCCAACACCATACCACCCACAGCTCCGCTAGCACCTCACAGACCTCATCGATGTTCTCGCTGAGTCAGCCGAGCCCTAGGTGAGCGACATTGCCCACTCCGCCCCGGCCAAATCTCACCGGAGCACCGCCGCGCTCACGGTCCGCCGTGGCCAGCACATCACTGCACCTCTCCTTCCCTAGCTCTCATCTCATCTTCTCCATCACGTGCAGATGCTCAGGTGAAGACACTACCGACAATGACGGTCCGGCCGAGCCAGAACACGGCCGCGCAACGCCGTGCCATGTCCGCCGCCGGTGACCTCATGCGGCCACACTTGGCCACTTCACCGCAGTCGGTAGCGGTAGCGTAGGGAGGTCCACCATGGTCCTAGGAAGCCTACGCCTTAGCCAGGCATATAGAGCCAGGGTTTGTCGAGCGCCGCCATGCGCCATGGCCGAGCCACCGTCGCCATGGCTAACATACCTAAAGGCCGATAGAGTTTAGGTTTAGGAGGTCACTTGATGCAGGAGCTCGAGGCGGACATGGTGGTACCCTCCTTGTTGCCGGCGACCTCACTATCATCAAGATTCCTCACAGTCAATGGTGTCCCCTAAAATTATCTACAACTTTGCCAAAAGGTGCATTGTCATGCAAAGCTTCTAAGTAACACTTTTTAAAAGGTCAAACAAATTGGTTATAGGGTTTCCAATTTGGTCAAACCTCACTTAGGGGCATAATTAGTCAATTTAGTTAACATTAACAGTGCTCCACTATGTACCCTAAGTGTAGTTAAGGTGTTTTAGGGGATAATTAACCACACCACACATTGATCACACCAAAATCAAGCATCACATGCATTGAAACAAGGAAAAACAAGTGAATTGTAACTTTTGTTTCAAAGCCATGTTTCATGAGTTTGCTGCATAGTACTAACTAACCATGTTTCACTAAAGTATGTGACTTGTTTCAAGAGTGAGTTGCACATGTTGCACTTGAGTGTTGCACACTATCCATTTCATAAAACAAACACACATGGAATATAAACATATGTTGCAATGTTTCAAAAGCATGTTCCAAACAATCTAAGCTCATGAATGGATGAATGATGCTCTTGTTTATGAAATGCAAGTGAAAATGTGGAAGCCAAACACCTGGGGTGTTACAACCCTTCCCCTTATAAAAATCTTGTCCCGAGATTTGACAAGCGTACCATTGTTGATAGAATTCCTTATAACCTTCCCTCAAATAATCTTCTCTTTCCCAAGTTGCATCGTGTTCACTACCCTGATTACTCCACATGACCTTGTAAAACTTGACCACCTGACTCTGAGTCACTCGCTCTCGAGTGTCAATTACTCGGACTAGTTTTTCTTCAAAAGTCAAATCAGATTCTAACTTGATATCCCCCAGTGGAACTCTCTCTTCAGGGACGAGAAGACATTTCTTCAACTGAGATACGTGAAAGACGTTGAAGATAGCACTCATCTCAGGAGGTAATTGGATCTTGTATGCTACCTTACAACTCTTTCCTATGATTTGAAATAGACCGACATATCTCGGTGCAAGCTTTCGCTTCACACCAAAGCGTTGGACACTCTTCATGGGTGAGACTTTTAGATAAACGAAGTCTCCAACTTCGAACTCGATAGGTTTTCTACAGCGATCAGCATAACTTTTCTGCCTAGCTTGAGCTACGGCCATATGGGTTTGGATAGTATGAACTTGTTCTTTAGCTTCTTTAACAAAATCAATACCATAATATCTCCTTTCACCGGCTTCAACCCAATTCAATGGGGTTCTACACTTTCGGCCGTACAAAGCTTCAAACGGTGCCATCTTGATACTCTCTTGATAACTATTATTATAAGAGAATTCAGCTAGGGGCAGCCACTTTTCCCATGAACCCTTAGACGAGATGACACACGCTCTCAACATATCTTCTATGATTTGGTTCACTCGCTCAGTTTGGATAGGCAGAGCTTCGTAGATGATAGGCAGAGCTTCTTACTAACTTAGTTCCCAATAACCCATGCAAGTGCTCCCAAAAGCGAGCAGTGAACTGTGGCCCTCTATCAAAGACAATAGTGCGAGGTACCCCATGAAGTCGGACTATCTGATTAAAGTACAACTCAGCATAGTCAGTTGGACGGAAATCTACGTGAACAGGAATGAAGTGTGCAGACTTGGTCAGACGGTCTACAATCACCCAAATGGAGTTAAAATTCCTCTGAGTAGCAGGGAGTCCAACAATAAAATCCATACTTATCTCCTCCCATTTCCAACCTAGAATAGAGAGTGGCTGAAGCAATCCAGCTTTCATGTGCACAGCTTTGACTCGACAGCAAGTGTCACACCTAGCCACATAAGCGGCTATCTCTTTCTTCATCTTGGTCCACCAAAAACAAGGCTTCAAATCATGATACATTTTGCTACTACCAGGATGAATAGATAGTTTAGAGGAATGTGCTTCGGATATGATTTAATTTCTAAGCTCTCTATCCTTCGGGACCACTAACATATCCTTGAACCATAACACGTCATTCTCATCTACCCGAAAATGCTTGGTTTCTTGCTCTTTCATCTTGTGCTTGATGTGGAACACACCTGGATATGTCTTCTGTAGCTCAATAATTCGACTCTGTAGAGTACAACTGACAGTGATGTTGTGAAGGACTGTAGGATGTAGGAGATGTGATAAATGGAAGTCACTTTCAATCAAAGAGTGGCAATGAGATTTCCTGCTTAAGGCATCCGCAACGACGTTTGCCTTGTCGGGATGATAGTGCACTTGGAGGTTATAATCCTTGATCAACTCGAGCCATCTTCTCTGACGCATAATCAACTCAGGTTGAGTGAAGATGTACTTAAGACTTTTATGATCAGTGTAGATGTGGCACACATTGCCAAGCAAGTAATGTCTCTAGACCTTCAAAGCATGAACAACTGCAGTGAGTTCTAAGTCATGCATAGGATAATTCACCTCATGCTTCCGAAGTTGGCAAGAGGTATAAGCAATGACTCAGCCTTCCTGCATAAGAACACCTCCTAAACTTGTGCCTGATGCATGACAAAACACATCAAAAGGTTTCTCGATGTCTGGTTGTGCCAAAACTAGAGCCAAAGTTAGAAGGGTTCGTAGGGTGTGAAAAGCCGCATCACACTCGGGAGTCCAGACAAACCTCGTGTCTTTTTGCAGCAACCAAGTCATAGGCTTGGCTATTTTAGAGAAATCCGGGATGAAGCGACGATAATAGCCAGCCAACCCCAATAAACTTCAAACCTCATGCACCGAGATTGGAGCCTTCCAGTCCAACACTTCTTGCACTTTGGTGGGATCCACCATAATTCCACCATCAGACAACACATGCCCGAGAAAAGGTACCTCACAAAGCCAGAATTCACACTTGCTAAACTTTGCATAATGCTTGTGTTCACGTAATCTAGTGAGAACCACTCGCAAATGTTCAGTGTGATCTTCTTCATTCTCAAAATAGACCAAGATATCATCTATAAATACCACCACAAATTTGTCCAACTCGGGCATAAACACCAAATTCATCAAATACATGAAGTGTGAGGGGGCATTGGTCAATCAAAAAGACATAACAAGATACTCATAAAGACCGTATCTTATAGAGAATGCAGTTTTTGGAATATCCTCAGGCCGAATTTTGATTTGATGATAACCATATCTCAAATCAATCTTGGAAAAGACTTTTGCTTTAGACAACTGATCAAATAAGATATCTATGCATGGCAGAGGGTACTTATTCTTGATTGTGACTGCATTCAAAGGCATATAATCTACACACATGTGCAGTGAGTGATCCTTCTTCTTCACAAAGATAGCCGGACACCCCCACGGAGACGAACTAGGATGGATAAGGCCTTTCTTTAGAAGTTCATTCAACTGGGTCTTAAGTTCGGCTAGTTCGTTGGGAGGCATTCTATAAGGTCTTCTAGATATGAGCGCCATACCAAGTAGCAACTCTATCTTGAACTCTACATCCCGATCTAGGGGCAATCCTGGCAAATCATCGGGAAAAACATCCAAAAAATCACACACTATAGGGATATCTGCAATAGCCTTTGCTTGCACTGCATTTGCTGCACAAGAGAGATTGATGTTCCTGGGTAGTTGCACTAGAAAACCTTCCTGATTACTAGGATCTCTGAGCATGACTACTCTAGGCGATGTATCAATAAGCACCCCATGACTGCTCATCCATTTCATTCCTAATATCACATCGATACCCAGCCTCGGTAAAACTACCAGATCAACCTGATAACTTCATCCCTCTATCTCAAGTTGCACGCCCTAGACTACTAGCTTTGTTGGGATATTACCACTGGCAGCCCTAATACAATAACCCCCACCGTCGACAGTGTATGTTTTCTGCTTAAACTTGGATGCAAATGCAGGGCTCATAAAAGAATGTGAAGCACCCGAATCAAATAGTACAACTATAGGGTGTTGATCAACCAAAAACTTACTAGCAGTGATTACCTCTCTTGAAGGAATATCAGCAATATTAGTGTAGTTCACCTGCCCCTGACGGCCACCTTGGTTGTTATTCTTCTTAGGATAAGGACACTTCCTTGCCCAGTGACCCGGCTTGTTGCAGTTCCAGCATGGCATGTTGCTTGGAGGAAGATTAGAGCTGCCTTGACTAGTAGTGCCCTTTGGAAGAGCAACTATAAAAGCCTTGTGAAATCCAGTCTTGCCTGGATTCTTCTTCTACGGTGGGCGGAACTTAGTAGCTAATGCCGGAGGACGGAATGGAGCCTTAGATGTGACTGGAGTTTTGGACTGTGAGGCACCCGCCTCATAGGCTCTCTTGCGATTCTTTGAACCAGCATAAATAGCATTGTTGTTCTCTTGAGTTAAAGCATCACTAACAAACTCATTAAAAGTAGCACACTTACAATTTCCCATAGTCTTCATCAACTTGGGGCTAAGTCCCCGCTTGAAACTAGCGATCTTCTTTGCATTAGTGTCAACAAACTTAGTAGCATACCTTGCAAGGTTATTGAAGGCCTGTAGGTATTCATTCAAGCTCTTGTTCCCCTGTGTTAACTTCATGAACTCAGTGTGCTTGATTGCCATGAGACCAGGAGGAGTATAATTTCCCCTGAAAGCAAACTTGAACTGATCCTAGGTGACTTGGGCATCAGCGGGTATAGTGGACCGATGATGACTCCACCAAATATCAGCTAGCCCATGCAGTTGGTGAGATGCATACTCAGTCTTCAGCACCTCTGTCAAGCGAAGCAGACGGAATTTCTGCCCAAGAGTGTTCAACCATTCATCAGCTTGCAGGGACTCCTCAGCCTCCTTGAAGATTGGTGGTTTAGTGTCAAGGAAATCTTTGAAGTCGCTATACTAATTTGGTTTAGGTCCTTGGCGTGCACCATGGCCATCACGATTTGCAATCATGCGGAGAGCATTTGCCATAGTGCGCTGTCCTTCAACAAGCATTGCCATCAATTCTGCTGGTGTGGGTGATGGTGGTGGTGGGAGATCATCATCATCACCAGCCGCACCAGTGGAACGAGTGCGAGGCATCTGCAACAATGCGCAACCAGCAATTATTGGTGATGTTAGCACATTGGAGAGGAACAATGTAATTACGCCAAATTAAATTTACTGGAGAGAATGTAAAATTCAAGCAATGAAACAGAGGCAATAATTCATTCTCCAATCACCACATCATCAATTAGATTACTAGCGCCATTCATAGTGCATTCCAACATGACAAGTTTTAAAATTCACCAACTAAGATAAGCATCCCAAAGGAACGGATTATGGTACATTACATGCCAAGTTTGAATTAAAAGGTACATCCAACATCTACCATAGTACTTAGTCTATTACACAAATGGCTGCAAAAGCTTAAACTAGTGAGACTTGCTAGCTAACTACTCATCGAAGTGGTCACTGTCCACATCGGAGATGCCCTGGACTTCTTTAGGATCTTCCTCTTCCTCTTCATTTGTAGGTTCAGCTGCATTGACATTCATCTACACATCCTCTTCTTCTTCATCGGCCTCAATCACTTGAGGTCCACCCACATTAGGATACCTTGGAATGGGCTGAGGAATAGGAAACAGGCGGTTGTTTAGGCGATGGTACTCAACCTGAAGCTCCTCTAGCTACTCTTGGAGCGCATTCTCCCTATGAAAAGCATTGTGGTTAGCCATGATCCATCCCTGACGCCTAATCTCAGCTGCCTCATGAGCATCATCCCGCTCTTGAGTCAACTACACTATCTGTGCCTGAAGCGCCTCCTTCTCGTGGGCTAGCTACATCATCTAATCATGCTTGTGGTCCCTCTCATGAACAGCCTGCACGAACTGCTGCCTGTGAGTGTTCCAAGCATCCATTAACTGACCCACTTCATGTTGAGCTTCTTGCAACTTCTTGCCATTCTTGCGAGCATGCTTCTTGGCCTTGCGTTGAGCATCTGAAGCCTCTGTAAGTGCCTCAGCCATTAGAATAGTAAAATTGCTCCCATCTGAGAGGATGTAGATCTTGAACATCCATCATTTCACTCATGGCTACACTAGAGCTTTGCACGCTCCCCCCCCCCTAATCAATTCACTTTATCCTCAGCTCCATTATGCTACCTCGGGGTGAAACATGAGGGAATCTCTTGTCAGTCCACCTCCCAACTCATCTCCATGCTTGATAGATGTCAATCAATGCGGTTAGAGCAGAAGAAGATCTTTCTCTCGAACCACTTTGCACCTTCCCATGGAGGCTTTGCCCATCGGACTCAATCACTGACCCAACCACCACTATACTATCCTTCCCTCACTGCAAAGGGTATCTCCATGTCCACATAGTACCCTTGCATGGTACTGCGAGCTCAACTTCTGCCCGATAGTAGCGAGGTGGCTCAAGTGTACCCTTGAATTCAACACCCTCCATGGGAAAGTGGGGAGTGGAAAGTGGTTGAAAAGTTGGCAGTGCCGCTCTTGAGGAGCATTGATTGACATCTGCATCACAATTTGATGATTGACAAGAGATTATCTTTCATGGTAGGGAGCATAAATAATAGGATAAGCAATTTTGATTAGGGGGCCATGGGAGTAATGCAAAAGCAATATGAATGACATGAGTGAATATGATGCATGCACGTTTCAAGATCATCTCACCCTAGTAGAATTTTAAAATTCTATCATGGCAGCTAGACTTGGAGGCTTCAGATCTCAACATAAGCGAAAGAAGCATGCTCTACAAGAATGGCAAGAAGTTGCAAGAAGTTTCATTTTGGCCAATAAACCCCAAAGAAGACAATTGATGGATGCTTTGAACACTCGCATGTACATCCCAGGACATATTACGAAGTGAGAGGAACCACGATAGATATACCATGATTAGATGATGCACATGTTGGCCCACATGAGAATAAGGCGCATGCATAGATAGTGCAATTGGTCAGGCGATCTAGATGATGCTCATGAGGTAGCTGAGATTAGGCGCCTTGAGATGGATCATGGCTAACCACAATGCTTTTCATAGGGAGAATGCGCCCAAGAGCAAACTAGAGGAGCTTTAGGTTGAGTACCATCAATCAATTTCCCCCTGTTTCCTATTCCTCACCCCATTCCAAGGTATCCTATGAGTACAAGGTGGACCTCAAGTGATTGAGGCCGATGAAGAAGAAGAGGACGCAGATGAATGTCAATGGAAAATGAACCTACAAATGAAGAGGAAGAGGAAGATCCCCAAGAAGTCATGTATGCCTCTCGATGTGGACAAAGGACCACTTCGATGAGTAGTTAAATAGCAAGTCTCACTAGTTTAAGCTTTTAAAGCCATTTGTGTAATGGACTAAGTATTGTGGTTGATGTTGATGTACCTTTTAATTCGAACTTGGCATGTAATGTACCTTAATCCGCCGCCCTTCGTGATGCTTATCTTAGTTGGTGAATTTTAAAACTTGTCATGTTGGAATGCATCGTGAATGGCGCTTAGTAATCTAATTGATGATGTGGTGATTAGAGAATGAATTATTGCCTCTATTCATTGCATGAATTTTACATTCTTCCAAGAAATTCAGTTTGGCGTAATTACATTGTTCTCTCCAATGTGCTAACATCACCTAATAATTGCCGGTTACGCAGCATATGCTGCAGATGCCTCGTGACTGCTTCAATCGGTGCGTGCTTAGTGATGATGATGATCTCCCACCGCCACCACCACCGACACCAGCAAAATTGATGGCAATGCTTGTTGAAGGATAGCGCACTATGGCAAATGCTCTCCGCACGATTGTAAATCACGATGGCCATGGTGCACGCCAAGGACCTGAACCAAATCAGTATAGTGACTTCAAAGATTTCCTTGACACTAAACCACCAATCTTCAAGGAGGCTGAGGAGCCCCTCCAAGCTGATGAATGGTTGAACACTCTTGTCGATGAAATATGGTTGGCAATCTACCTAGGGGTATGCCCAAGGTAGTAGATTATCGGTAGACAGGTGCGCAAGCTATGAACAAGATGATGACGTAAGACAGACACGAGGTTTTATCCAGGTTCGGCCGCCGTGAGGGCGTAATACCTACGTCCTGCGTCTGATTGTAATTCTGTATGTCAATGAGATGTGTTTTTTAGAGGGGTCCCATGCCCGCCTTATATAGCCTGGGAGGCAGGGTTACAGATCTAGAAACTAATCCTAACCAGTTACAATTGTCATAGGTGGCCGGATAAGGATTCCTATTCTAACCGACCAGGATCTTGCTTGATCTCCAAATCTGCCTTGATTCCTTGCGCGGGACTCCAAACAGATTGGCTGGGCTGCGCGTCGTCTTCTAGTGGGCTAGACCCCCTGGTCTGGGCCGGCCCAAGCCTAGCCGTAAGGGTATAGGGGTTAATACCCCCACAGCTAGCCCCGAGCACCATGTATTATGCTGCGACATGCCATTCGATCTCCTTTGGCTGATGCGATCTGTCTTCATGTCATCTCCAGCTGATTGAAACATTGACCAACCGAATGTGCTAGCATTCTGGTCAAAACATAGAGCAGTAGACCACGATTATAGCCGAAGACTCCGGTTGTCCGAAGAATGCATGGTGCTCTTAAAAAAGAAAAAGATTTCTTTCCTTATCAAGTGTGCCCACTTGTATTTCTAAAAAGAAATGTAAGTGCCTCTTGGACAATAGTAATTCTGGCAATCAGTCAAACCGTAGGGGTCGATAAGATAAACACATTCACCGCAAGGTGAAGTGTGCCCACTTAGTCCCCGAGCCTAGTAGTAGGTGACGTAGGCACGTGGTGCCAGGATCTAAAAAGAATTTCCACTGAAGTGAAGAATCCAATCGTCATACAAGCGATACGAGATGCACCGGCAGGCGCATCGTACCGATTTAGTCCTCGAGCTTGCTGGAAGGCGAAGTATAAGCCTTGTAGCAAGGTCCAAATAAATGTCTCTCGACTGTATGTAAGTACAAATCACATGTAGCCGAGGAGAGCGGTCTTCGAGCAGTGGTCAGAACAATCTCCGAGCACGATAGTGGTCGAAGCAATCCCCGAGCACGGTTGTGGTCTGGACAGTCCCCGAGCACGGTTGTGGTTGTAGCACCCGATTTTAAAGACAAAACCAGATACACACTATATGTGAGCCCAGGAAGTCAAATCTCACATATAGCCACAAATAAGGGTAATATCAAGAGACAATACTTATTACATAACGTATTAGTAAAAGAAAAGTACCCTCAGAGTAAAGACAGCGGAAAGTTGACTCCGATCTTCTGGTGAAGACTCCAAATCCACAGGGACGACTGACTGGTTGACCACAAGCCTAACTCCTCCAAACCAGCAATCTGGTACCCATCCGGGATTTTTATCCAATGTATAGAAAAATAAAGCAAGCGTAAGTACATGTCGTACTTAACAATTATATCATGGGGTTCATGAGGCTCAAAAGGGCTGACACTGGTTTACTGCGATAAGCTTTAATAGATCATCTTTTTAAGCAATTGAGTAGCAAAGGATTTATCATTCCCATAAACACATGATCAGGTAAACATGATAATGTATAGCATAAACAATCAATTATTAGCATCATCATTATCCATTAGTGATCATCTCTATTCCATAAGGGTCCAAGGCCGCTCGTGTCCGTGAGCACGTTACATTATAATGATTTTATATACTGCAGAGTTTGTACACGTTCACCGTGAGTTGTGATTTACCCTTTCGCCGAGGTAGCTATTCTCTTGACCCACTTCCAAGGAAGGTCGGCGGGGTTCACTATAAAGCCTTTCAAAGAATTCGTCTAACATGTTAGGGGCCGCCAGCGTATGTAGCCCATCTCTAGGAGTGGCAAGCGTGGGCATCGCAGAGACGGTACACACTTCCTAGCGACAAAGGAAACATACCCGCGCCTCAAAGGTAACCACTAACAAGCTAGAAAAGATCCTCATCTTGAGCTAAAGCCGAGCCATATGGCCCTCACAAATTTATCTTTGTAAGTCCGGATGATCGCTTACAGATAAGTCCTTAGGGAGAGGAATCAAAGCATATAAACACTTCAGCCCCCTGATTCCATGTTACTAAAAAGTCATGTTTTAATGTTTATTGCATATATCATTAGTCAAGTTACAAGATCATGGTTTTGATTAAGCACTAGCAAAACTATCCCATGCAATATCCCAAAGGTTTCAAGGTGCAAGATATCAAATATCTAGGATATCCTTATTGGCAACAAAGGAGACACATGCAATATGAATTTAGTGATTAAATGTGAATAGGTAACAAGGATAATCCCATGCTATACTTGCCTTATACACCGATCCTTCGGTAAGCTTTAATCTTTGATGTCTTTCTTCTTCTTCCGGATCACCACGTGTATCTCACCAGGATTGGACAATCGTAGAACACCACACAAACATCCATACACATACATGCATAGCATACAGTTGCATCTATATCAGAATAGTACACCAATCATAGAAAAATAAGTAAAAGAGATTGATATACGATTCTACGCATCACTACGAACACACAGTCGCGAGAGGCACGCTAATAGAAGCTACGATGAAAAAGATACATCTACCGAAAGATTTGCTTTAATACGTGGAAAAGAAAGTTATAGGCTTCATTTATGTTAACTATATGAATTCATATACAAAAGATGTTTATAAATAATATAGATTATATTAAGTCAACTTTAGATTTGAATTATAAAACAAAAGTAAAACATATCATATTTTATGTATAAAACTCAGTTGTATAATCTTTAATCAAGATATGATTTAAACTATGATTTTTATGAAATAGTAATATAGTAAACATCATTACTAATACGTAGATCTCGATGTTCTGAAACAAAGCATAACTTGAACGGACTATTTCGGAGTTAGAATGAATAAGTTATGATTTAAACAAGTTTTGCTTTAATTAAATAATAGATTAAATCTACTCATGAATTTCAAGTGTTGAGAACATGCCTAACAGTTGTATAAACATGTAGAAAACGTAAATATGGTCCCGACGCAATTGAACGGATCAAATCGGACTTAAAACACAAAAGTTACGCATGAAATAAGGTTCAAAGTGGCATTTCGTAATTAATTGAACTCAAAATTGAATTTAAAACATTTAAAATCTGAATTTAAATGGATTTTGAATTGGGCGTACTATTTCGGAAAACACAGGGTTCTAACCGAATAAAAACAGGACCTAAAAGAAATCATTTTGAACTGAATCGGGCCTTGGGTTAGTTACTTGGAAATCGGGGCCTTTTCGCAAAACATGTGTGGCTTGATTCTTGGTCGACATGGCTGACCGACCAGCAGCCACGTGGCAAGACTGTTGTTGTGATTGTGTGCCACGCGTGCGTGGGCGACGCCTTGACTTGAGCGTGATGGACCGAGTCCACGGGTCCCGGTGGACCGGTTACAATGAACGGTATATTCTAATCGTGACCGTCCGTGCTAGATCTAAATGTCGCGTAGGTGCTTGGGAGGATCTCCACCGGCCAGTGCTGTGAGCCTCCGGGTGAGCCCCTCCATGGCGGGCGGCGAAGCCGAAAGCTTCGGCGGTGGACGCCGTGGCGGTGATTCCGCCATCCCAATCGAATCCGAATACACGAAACAATCTCTGGCGCCATGCGAAGTCGGTAGGGTACCAAAGCGGGAGGCGGGAGTTCGTCGGGTGGCGTTCTCGTGGTGGCGCCATGGGCGGTGGTTGAGCTCCAATCACGCGTCGTTCTAGGGCCCTATTTGATGAACCGAAGGCATGGGGAGCAATAGGAGCTCACCATGAGTCGAGAAGAAGAGGTCTGCGGCGTCTGGAAGAGCTCCAAAGCGGGTCATCGACGGGCGGCCACGACCGGAGAGAGAAAAAGCGTGTGAGGTTGAATCCGGGCAAATCCAGGCCTAAAAGGGGAATTTACAGCACCTATGGTCGCGGGGGAGTACAGCGAAGCTCCAGGAGACGTCTACGTCGTGGATTGGGCACCGGAGTGGGGAAGATTGCCGGCGGTAGTTGTGACTGAGCTCGACCGTGGAGGGGAAAGGGAGAAGACGGGGCTCGGCTTGGAGCTTTATAGGTGAGCCGGCGCGGCGTACAAGGAAGGGGGGAGCGGGCGCGCGGCGCTTGCTGCCTGCGGGAGAGACGGCGCGGTGGCTTGCCGTTTGGGGCTCTGCGCCATCGACAGGCAGAGAAAGGAAAGGGGCATCGGGAAGAAGGAAAGTGGAGGGAGGCGGTTCGACAAAGCGGGACCATGGTGTAGTGAGTGAAAGCGCGCGCTGTGGGCGCTGGGTGGCTGTATGGTGGGCCAATTGACGCGAGAACCAAAGGATGGAGCGAGAAGGCCAGAGGCCGAAGGAGCTGGAAAGGGCAGCGAACAAGGCTGAAGCAGCAGGCGGGCAGCCGAGCGATCAGTGAAAGCCGAGCGAAGCGAGCAATGGCTGATGTTGGCGGTGTAATGCGCCAATGAGAAATGAGCAGGAGGAAGGGGGAAAAGGGAGGGGGGTGCTGGGCCGTCCGGTTCCGAGGTTGGGCCAAAATAGAAAGAAAGGATATTTTCCAATTTAAAATCTTTTTCCTATTTAGTTTTCAAGGCCAATTCAAAAGTAAACTAAATGCAAATTCAATTAGAGTTTTGAATATACTTTTCACTTCCAAGAAAAGTGAGTAAATTTTAGTAAGTTTTCTAAAATAATTTATACAACTTTTTAAATTCTTTTATTTCCTAATTCCTTTTCTTTTATTTCAAAGCCATTTTCAATTTTATTTCAAGAGCATTTCAACCATTTTGACTTTTCATCTAAAACCACTCAACCAATAAAATCAAATGCAATGGCATGTATGTTCAAACATGTTGCTACCTTATGATGTATTTTAATTTAATGAAATTCTTTTATTTTCCTATATTTCATGTGCATGAAAATTCGAATTTCAATCATTTTAACTCTATTTCAAAAGGGGCAATTTTTAGGGTGTTACAATTCTACCCCCCTTAAGATGAATCTCGTCCTCGAGATTCAGAAGACGTCGACTAAGAGATGGGAATACTCCGTTCTTGGATTCTTCTTCACTTTCTCGTGCAGTTCCTTCGTCTTGATAAAGATCCACTTTACTTTGCATACATGTTGCCCTTACTCCAAGTAATTTGCCTAACCAATTCCAAAATTTTGACAGGTACCTTGAACAACTCTCAGGTAACCCTAAGCACTAGGCCATAATTCTTTTTCCTCATATGTTCACCTTTCAATAAGGCTTCCTTATCTTCTTGGTCCGAAAGAGAATCTATCACCAATCTTCAAAACATTAATGATCCTGGGAACCTGTGGGTTATTGGCCCATCACGCTTCCTTAGCTGACTTAACAAGCAAGACACTACTTTTCTTCTCGTATAAGGACACATCCCACACCTTCACAAGATGCATTATTGTAGATACAAAGCTCTTGTCCTGATCTATCAAAGCTAATACTTAGGCTTTACTTTGACCTCTTGGACTCCTTTAAACACTTGGCTGAGGTCTCTTGATCCAAACTAACTTAAAAGCTTCTTCGGTAACTTTATCAACATCTTGTTGGTCTTGGATAAACTTTTCTTGAACTTCTAACCAAAACTCATTGAAACTCTGAGTTCTCTCTTACATCCTTGTGTACCACCACGCTTCCGCTGCGCACTCTGATTTCCGCTGTGCGAACTCGAACGTATGCTACTTCATCTTACCAATTCTTCCTCTTGACTACCCCCCTTAAGATAAGGTAAGGTAGGGAATACCAAAGCTTAGCTTGCATCCTCTTGTGATTGCAGTCTACTGTTGTTTAGAATTTTCCTCAGGATTTTTTTTTATCGTCCAAAATCAGAGATATGAACTGATAAAGACAGGCTGCTCCGAAGACGGGGTAGGAAAAACAGAAGAAAACCATAATCCAACTATTTATTTCATTAATCCTTATATCTTAGGCCTATAAACTAAATGAAATTGTGGGAACACCCAACAAGATCATTTCAATCATTACAAAGATGCAAAACAAGCATAAACATAATGACAATTCAACAAAGCACTTAAAGATGCACAACTCAATTATCGACTCAACTTGCGATACTATCGTTTTTATTACATAAAGGGGCATAAATTCCTAAATCTTAAAAATGGCATGATTACAGGGACATCTCTCGCATGGGAGTGACATGTCATCCACTACATCAATTTCATCATGGGCTTCCCTTGTATGTGTGTCACCATCGTTTGCTGGTGGTAGTCCTATATTGACCTAACTCTGGCTACCTCCATGGCATAATTGTTGATTCTTCTGTGGGCAAGATTTAACATAATGTCCTTCCTGCTGGCACTGATAACACTTTCTCTTAGCTGGATCTTTAGTGATGTCATACTCCACAGAATTATTGCTTAGAGTATTGTTAGCTTGCTGACTCTGTAAGTTCATCTTTGTTTGACTAGACCACTTTTTAGCTCGCTTGATCTTTCGGGGTTGAAACTCCGTGTAGGTGATTGTCCACCCATCTATGCATACCTCATGTGGAAAAACTGGAGTAACCTTAGCTTGAGAAACTTCCAATTCTTTAGAGTTTGAGTTTATCTGACTAGGGATTGGAGTTGGATGTGATGATGTAATAGAACTCAAATGTTGATTTCTTCCTGATTCTGACTCTGGTGAGATCTCCTTTCTCTTCTTATCCACATCGTCCTCAGGTACAGGCTGAATACCTTCATACTCAATTCTTTCTCCTGACGGTGCGGTTAGAAGTACTGAACGTTGGGCATACTTGATCACTCCTTTACAAGCAGATAGCCATCCTATTCCAAGAATGACATCAATGTCTACTAACTCTAATACAATGAGGTTTGCTTCAAATTTTACTCCTTTGATGTTAAGACTAACTCTTGGGCACATGCGGTTTGCCTTCATTTCTCCTTCTGGGGTCTTAACTATCACTGGTCTCCTCATTGGAAGCATAGTTATCTTATGTTCCTTTACGTATGCACTAGAGATAAACGAATGTGAAGCTCTAGGGTCAAACAGCACTGTGGCGGGAGTTGAGTTTACTAGAATGAAACCATACACAACCTCCTTAGCTCCATGAATGGTAGTCATATCCATATTATTCAATCTTCCTTGGATGTAGTTTTTCTTTGCTTTACTTCCTTGCTCCTGTTTCTTCTGGACCTTCTGTTCTTGCTTCTGCTGTGGGTGATCCTGGCATCCATGTGCCATTCTTCCAATATCTTCATTGGAGTTCATATTCTTCCAAGCTTCTACTACTTGTCTCTTCACTGGTCCCTTTGGTATGTTGGTTTGATCTTGTGGCAAGCACTGTTGAAAACTCCTAGGTTGAGTCATACCTTCTGGTGCTTGTTGTTGCACAGCTACAAGCTTCTCCTTGTCGAATGCAGTCAAGGGCAACGTAGCTTCGTCCTCCTGACCTTTGACGTTGGCAGTTATCTCATTACGTTCCATCTATATAGACAAAGATAGAGGATTGAGAATAGAGACAAAGTTTTCATAACAGACAGAGACTGAAGTGAGCATAAATTTTAGCAAATAACAAGGCTAGAGAGAAAGCAAGAACTAAGCAAAGATAAAAGCATGATAAGACGTCCAGTTCTAACTAGGCTTGCGTCCTACAGTCAGTATTGCTCTGATACCACTTTGTAGCACCCGATTTTAAAGACAAAACCAGATACACACTATATGTGAGCCCAGGAAGTCAAATCTCACATATAGCCACAAATAAGGGTAATATCAAGAGACAATACTTATTACATAACGTATTAGTAAAAGAAAAGTACCCTCAGAGTAAAGACAGCGGAAAGTTGACTCCGATCTTCTGGTGAAGACTCCAAATCCACAGGGACGACTGACTGGTTGACCACAAGCCTAACTCCTCCAAACCAGCAATCTGGTACCCATCCGGGATTTTTATCCAATGTATAGAAAAATAAAGCAAGCGTAAGTACACATGTCGTACTTAACAATTATATCATGGGGTTCATGAGGCTCAAAAGGGTCGACCTTTGGTTTATTGCGATAAGCTTTAATAGATCATCTTTTTAAGCAATTGAGTAGCAAAGGATTTATCATTCCCATAAACACATGATCAGGTAAACATGATAATGTATAGCATAAACAATCAATTATTAGCATCATCATTATCCATTAGTGATCATCTCTATTCCATAAGGGTCCAAGGCCGCTCGTGTCCGTGAGCACGGCTGTTATAACAGTTTTATACTCTGCAGAGTTTGTACACGTTCACTGTGAGTTGTGATTTACCCTTTCGCCCGAGGTAGCTATTCTCTTGACCCACTTCCAAGGAAGGTCGGCAGGGTTCACTATAAAGCCTTTCAAAGAATTCGTCTAACATGTTAGGGCCGCCAGGCGTATGTAGCCCATCTCTAGGAGTGGCAAGCGTGGGCATCGCAGACGGTACACACTTCCTAGCAGCAAAGGAAACATACCCCGCGCCTCAAAGGTAACCACTAACAAGCTAGAAAAGATCCTCATACTGAGCTAAAGCCAGAGCCATATGGCCCCTCTCAGCTGTCTTGTAAGTCCCGGATGATCGCTTACAGATAAGTCCTTAGGGAGAGGAATCTGAAGCAGATAAACACTTCAGCCCCCTGATTCCATGTTACTAAAAAGTCATGTTTTAATGTTTATTGCATATATCATTAGTCAAGTTACAAGATCATGGTTTTGATTAAGCACTAGCAAAACTATCCCATGCAATATCCCAAAGGTTTCAAGGTGCAAGATATCAAATATCTAGGATATCCTTATTGGCAACAAAGGAGACACATGCAATATGAATTTAGTGATTAAATGTGAATAGGTAACAAGGATAATCCCATGCTATACTTGCCTTATACACCGATCCTTCGGTAAGCTTTAATCTTTGATGTCTTTCTTCTTCTTCTGGATCACCACGTGTATCTCACCGACTGGACAATCGTAGAACACCACACAAACATCCATACACATACATGCATAGCATACAGTTGCATCTATATCAGAATAGTACACCAATCATAGAAAAATAAGTAAAAGAGATTGATATACGATTCTACGCATCACTACGAACACACAGTCGCGAGAGGCACGCTAATAGAAGCTACGATGAAAAGATACATCTACCGAAAGATTTGCTTTAATACGTGGAAAAAGAAAGTTATAGGCTTCATTTATGTTAACTATATGAATTCATATACAAAAGATGTTTATAAATAATATAGATTATATTAAGTCAACTTTAGATTTGAATTATAAAACAAAAGTAAAACATATCATATTTTATGTATAAAACTCAGTTGTATAATCTTTAATCAAGATATGATTTAAACTATGATTTTTATGAAATAGTAATATAGTAAACATCATTACTAATACGTAGATCTCGATGTTACGAAACAAACGCAACTTGAACGGACTATTTCGGAGTTAGAATGAATAAGTTATGATTTAAACAAGTTTTGCTTTAATTAAATAATAGATTAAATCTACTCATGAATTTCAAGTGTTGAGAACATGCCTAACAGTTGTATAAACATGTAGAAAACGTAAATATGGTCCTGACGCAATTCGAACGGATCAAATCAGACTTAAAACACAAAAGTTACGCATGAAATAAGGTTCAGTGGCATTTCTGTAATTAATTGAACTCAAAATTGAATTTAAAACATTTAAAATCTGAATTTAAATGGATTTTGGACTGGGCGTACTATTTCTGGAAAACACGGGGTTCTAACCGAATAAAAACAGGACCTAAAAGAAATCATTTTGAGGCCCGAATCGGCGCCTTGGGTTAGTTACTTGGAAATCCGGGGCCTTTCTCGCAAAAACATGTGTGGCTTGATCTCTTTGGTGATCATGGCTTCTTGACCGAAAGCAACCCACGTGGCAAAGACGCTGTTGTTATGCTTGTGTGCACGCAGCGTCTGCGGTGGACGCCAATGACTTGGCCTTGATGGACCGAGTCCACGGGTCCCGGTGGACCGGTTACAATGAACAGTATATTCTAATCGTGACCGTCCGTGCTAGATCTAACGGTAAAGAGAGGTGCTTGGGAGGATCTCCACCGTCTCTTGTAGATCCGTGGGCGAGCCCTCCATGGCGGGTGGCGAGCCGAGCTTCGGCGGTGGACGCCGTGGCGGTGATCCCGCCATCCCAATCGAATCCGAATACACGAAACAATCTCTGAGCGCTTGCGAAGTCGGTAGGGTACCAAAACGGGAACTGGGAGTTCGTCGGGGTGGCGTTCCTCGTGGTGGCGCCATGGCCGGTGGTTCGGAGCTCGCCAATACGTCGTTCTAGGGCCCTATTTGATGAACCGAAGGCATGGGGAGCAATAGGAGCTCACCGCGAGTCGAGAAGAAGAGGTCTGCGGCGTCTGGAAGAGCTCCAAAGCGGGTCATCGACGGCGGCCACGACTGGAGAGAGAAAAGGCGCGCGTGTGAGGTTGAATCCGGGCAAATCCAGGCCTAAAAGGGGAATTTACAGCACCTATGGTCGCGGGGGAGTACAGCGAAGCTCCAGGAGACGTCTACGTCGTGGATTGGGCACCGGAGTGGGGAAGATTGCCGGCGGTAGTTGTGACTGAGCTCGACCGTGGAGGGGAAAGGGAGAAGACGGGGCTCGGCTTGGAGCTTTATAGGTGAGCCGGCGCGGCGTACAAGGAAGGGGAGCGGGGCACGCGGGCGCTTGCCTTGCGGGAGAGACGGCCGCGGTGGCTTGCCGTTTGGGGCTGCGCCATCGACGGGCAGAGAAAGGAAAGGGGCATCGGGGAAGAAGGAAAGTGGAGGGAGGCGGTTCTGACAGGCGGGACCCGCGGTGTAGTGAGAGCAAAAAGCGTACGTGGTGCAGCAGGTGGGGTGGCTGACGTCGGCCACTGCAGCAATGAGAGAAAGGGAAGAATGAGCGGCGGGTAGGCGGAAAAAGCGGACGAAAGTCTGGGGCAAAGTGGCAAGAAGCGTTGGTGACAGTACCACGAAAGCAGATCGAAGCCGAAAGCAAACTGAAAGGGGGGCAGGCGCCATGAAAATGAGCAGCAGCAGGAAGGGGGAAAAGGGGGGGGGGGCTGGGCCGTCCGTTTCGAGGTTGGGCCAAAATAGAAAGAAAGGATATTTTCCAATTTAAAATCTTTTTCCTATTTAGTTTTCAAGGCCAATTCAAAAGTAAACTAAATGCAAATTCAATTAGAGTTTTGAATATACTTTTCACTTCCAAGAAAAGTGAGTAAATTTTAGTAAGTTTTCTAAAATAATTTATACAACTTTTTAAATTCTTTTATTTCCTAATTCCTTTTCTTTTATTTCAAAGCCATTTTCAATTTTATTTCAAGAGCATTTCAACCATTTTGACTTTTCATCTAAAACCACTCAACCAATAAAATCAAATGCAATGGCATGTATGTTCAAACATGTTGCTACCTTATGATGTATTTTAATTTAATGAAATTCTTTTATTTTCCTATATTTCATGTGCATGAAAATTCGAATTTCAATCATTTTAACTCTATTTCAAAAGGGGCAATTTTTAGGGTGTTACAGTGGTGGAAGTCGAGAAGCAACGAGCAGACCATCGAAGACCTCGTCATCATGGGAGTACTCCACAACAAGGAACTCGCAGGATGGCGCGCGCCAGAGGGCGAGGGGTACCCTGATCCACAACTAGGTGAGATTGTGGTTTTCGAAGATTTCTTCAAGCGGGGTTTTGGGGTTCCAGTGCACCCTTTCCTTCAAGGGCTCTGTCTAACTCGATTCTTCTTGTCTCCACCTTCATTCATCTTTGCGAAGCGTATGGCGGCTTCCAACCCCATTTCGACTTCTTTCGCCATCTTTTCTATCTGCGGAAGAAAGGAAGCGGCGGCTCGAAGATAGCCGAAGGCGTGTACCTCAACCTTCATGACAGGATGATGGCCCAGTACCTGCACTGCCCTTGGAACACATCGCTTGACGACTGGTACAAGAAGTGGTTCTACATCCACGAAGAGCCGAACACGATCACACTATGCGACGTGGGGTTCATTCCGGAGAAGTGGACCAGCTGGTCGGAGAAGCCCGAGCACCTGGAACAGATCCCAGAACTACTTGGGATGATCCTGTGGAAGAAACTGGATGGTCTGAGCGTGGTCGGGAACTTCATCAGCCGAAGGATCCAGCCCTGCCCGAGGAGGGTACATCCCGGCTATGAGTACCAAGGTAGCGCAGACCCAACGAGGACAAGGCAAGAGGCGCTTGACAAGGTCGAAGTCAGAGCCAGAATTGGAGAGCTATTTAACTTAGCTGATCCAAATTATGTCAGATTGAGTGACATTGAGCACGCTTTCAAGCTCGCCCGACCTCCCCCAAAGGTAAATCATCCTGCCTTATACCCATAGTTTTATATTGTAAGAGAAACTTACTGTGTTATCTCCTTTGTGTTTCCTAGATTAATGGTTGGGATAGAGCAACAGTGTTCATGTCTCCACCCCCTGGTGTAGATTGGCCGCAAGTTGCCGGCCCAACCGCCCAGACCAGCACCGAGATCGAAGACGTCGACTGGGGCATGCTCCGAGTTGTGGAGGAGGCAGCGGCCAAAGCTGCTGGCAAACGGCCAGCGGCCAGTAAGCGTCGTCAAGTGATCTTGACTCTGTCGGATGATGACATAGAGGATGCAGACATCTTTTGACTCGTCCCTCGAAAGAGGAGGAGGCGACTAGAGTCGACAGAGCAAGGTGGCTCCTCCATGCCGGTGGGACCAGCAACGCCGACCACTGCAGCGCGGAGGATGAGCGGCGGAAGGGTCGACCACCAAGGCCCAGCGATAGTGCTGGATATAGAGGGAGACCAGGAGTCACCCACTCAACACGTGGAGCGAGCACGACCGAAGAGACGTGCCTTCGCCACATCCTTCCGTGCCTCCAACATGTAAGTATTTGTAACCTTGATGTAAGCTAATCAATTTGCATTAAATATAATTGCCTTCTAAACGTATCTCGGATGTACTAGATCGGCGTCCACCGAAAATCCAAACTAGCTTGCCGGGAGCGGCGTGGCTCCGCCAGTAATTTCAGAGCAGACTACCCAGCAGCCGACCATCGAGGACCCCATAGCAGAAAATCCATCAGGGCCTCAGCAAACAAATAGTCAAGCAACAGTCCCCGAGCAGCAGGTCGAGGGAAGAGCCAAGGCGAGCACGGGTGCTCCGAGCGCTAAACCTGCTGAGGGCAACACCTCAGCATCAAGGGTAATAGATTAGACCAAGGAGCAGCAACCAGAGGTGGGAGCACAGAGCATGTTTGTTGATGCTATAGCCCGTGGGAAAGCCATAGTGATCGCAAAAGCTGCTAAAGCCAGACTAGCACTGAGATCCGAAGAAGAGCTCTAAGAGGACGAAGTAGAGGAGGTCCTGGGGCGTCCGCAGGACAAGTGACAACATGTGTATGTGTCGTGTTGGCGGAATGACCAATGGGTTATTCATGAGGAAATCCCAGAGGTCGAAGAGACCAAGAAAGTTGAACGAGCGGTGAAACGACTGGTGATGGAAGTCCAGGTGTGATTTGCTTCACCACCTGATTTTGCTGTCTAGTCAAACTTTCTTACTTATCTTTTGCACACAGGACTTAATGAAGACCGCGAGGTACCGTAAGAAATGCTTCGACCAGATCGAGAGGATCACTACAGGCAATAAAGAGCTGACGGCAGAAGTGGAACGCTTGCGCCACCAACTTGAAGCCGCCAATCATGAGAGGACAGAGCAAGAGTCCTAGAACCAGAACCTAGTTGTCCATCTTAGTAACAAAGAGCAGGAAAGAACAAGTAAGTAATCACTTTTTCACAACGAGTGCATGACAATTGTTGTTGCGTTGTCGGGACTAACAGCTGTAGTGCAGGCTTAGAAGCCGAAGTGATCCGTCTCCGAAAGGAGAATAGTCGTGCAGTCGTGGAGTGTGATCGCCTGAAGGAGGACAACAGAAAACTGGCGCACGACCAGTCGCAGCTCCGGGACCACACGACCAAGATGAAAGAGGAACTAAAAAGTAAGTTTTCCAAACCCCTTTGCTCACACTTTTGTTGCCCGCCTTATCTTGTCGTGGTATGACATTTTAATAGCTTGTGCGGTTTCTAGTTATAAAAGTCAATGCCAAGAAGCATATGGAGGCCGTGATAAAAGATCATGACGGCTGGAAGGCACAATGCCAAGAGATCACCAAGGATCAGGACACATGGAAAAACCAGTGCCAGGAAGTGGCAACGGGCATTTTGCTGGTCCTCAACCTCATCGATCCAGCGCTTACAGAAGACGTGCCAACAACGCCACAGCTTGGACTGGTCGATAGATGCTGAAAGTCATGGGGATGGTTCCAGGAGTTCGTGAAGGAGGCAGGTGAGTACACAGGCGCACATGTGCTAAGCATGGTATGTGCTCACTACCCCTTGATCGATCTCAAGCGCCTGGAAGCTGGATACCCGAAGGAGGTAGATCCAGACAAGGCTGAGGAGCTTCGGATGACCCAGCTGGACTTGTCGGCAAAAATAATTGGTGACATTAACCTGTGTGGAGGCGGGACAACACCTGTATAGGGTATGCCATCAACGAGTCTGCTGGAGGGGCCGTCATTTTTAAGCCAACCGGTGAAGCCTGCGGTCTCGACCAGCCAGGCATCGACGGGGCCATCTTCTTTAGCTCGACCAGTACAAGAGTCCCCAAGACTCGAGCATGATGTCAGGCCTGGCGAGCAGCAGGTGCCGCGTGACCCGACCAGCCAATAGTATAGGCTATAGCTGTGGAAGAAGATGTAGTTGTGTTATTGTAAACTTGGACCCTTTCAGGCAAGCTTGTAATAACGTAATTGTATATCTGCATAAGCTTGTTTGTTTTGTAGAAAACGTATTTAAGCTTGAGTATCGTGTTGGTGTAACTAAGTGAGAACATGTTAGCGTTCTGTTTAGTTGTACTAGTTTAGTTGACACATCATTCTAAAAGGTTTGTATGGCCCTGCTTTGCCATGTGGTCGGAGTGTAAGGTGCGTAGCCTATGCACATGTAGATGCACACAAGTCAAACCAGAGGGGACCTGTCGATCACCCGTAGCGTAGACAGTAGATCCCATGCACGTGTTGGGAGGAACCGGAGACAGGGCCTGCTCCGAAAACCCAGGAAGGAATGGTGGTTGGTTTTGACTGGTTGAGTTAGAATAACAATAGACTTTGAAGTGACACATTAGAGTGATCAGAGAAATCATAATAGCTTTATTGAATTAAATCGAAAGTACAAGAGGAGTACATATCTTAGTAGTTAAGCATAGAAACGCCTAAGCTTGTCGATGTGCCACGAATTGGGTATGTTCGTACCGTCCAGGCGAGCTAACCTGTAAGACGTTGATCGTGTAACTTCCTTGATCATGAAGGGTCCTTCCCATGGAGTTGCGAGTTTGTGGACACTTGCTTGGTTCCTCTTCCACTTGAGGACCAGGTCCCCAACCATGAAGAACCGCTCTTTGACGTTCTTGTTGTAGTACCTGCTCAAAACAGTAAGGTATTTGGCTGTACCATGCAAGAATCGAGCCGCTTTTCTTCTGCACTATTTATTTCTAGCTCCCGCACTTCATTGCCCTTGTCTTCATCGAAATTCTCTACCCGTGCTGATCTAAAGGCTATATCGGCTGGGAGCACTGCCTCAGCGCCATAAACCATAAAGTATGGTGATACACCGGTATTGCGACTAGGCTGGGTTCTGAGACCCCAGACCACGGCTGGTAACTCTTTGAGCCATCTTCCGGGAGCTTTGTCATTTTCCTTGTACATCCTCTTCTTAAGTGCATCTAAGATCATGCCATTTGCTCGCTCGACCTGTCCATTAGCTCTAGGGTGCGCCACCGAGACGTATTTCACTACTATGCTCCTTTCATCGTAGAAGTCCCAAAAAGTGTTCCCAGTGAACTGAGTACCCATATCAGTGATGATGTTGTTGGGTATGCTGAAGCGGTGGATGACCTGGTCGATGAACACGATAGCCTTTTCTGAAGATGCCTGGATCAGAGGCATGTACTCTATCCACTTGGAAAATTTGTCGATCAGCACAAAGATGCATGTAAATTTCCTAGGAGCCGGTTTGAAAGGCCCGATCATATCCAGTCCCCAGCATGTGAAAGGCCAAGAGGCTGGTATTGTCTGAATCTCATGTGCTGGTACGTGGATTCTCTTGGTGAAGAACTGACAACCTTCACAATGGCAGACTAGCTTCTCTGCATCAGCTATGGCTGACGGCCAATAGAACCCTGCTCGGAAAGCCTTGCCAACCAGCGTTCTCGAGGCCACGTGGTTGCCACAGGAGCCAGAGTGAATTTGGTCTAGGAGACGTTCACCATCCTCCTGGGTTATACACTTCATCAAGATTTCCTCCTTTGCGTTCTTGCGCCACAATTTGCCATCGACGAGCAGATACTGCTTACTACGACGCATCAGGCGTTCATTTTCTATCCGATCGGTGTAACCGCTACCATCTGTCAGGTACTTGATGAAAGGTACTCTCCAGTTAGGTTCCTTAGTGGTCAGTGGTGGTTCGGTGGTGTTTGACGCCAGAATCGTAGCCACCAATAGCTGGTCTGGAGGCTTGTCGACCGTGGGATCTTCCTCTTCGATGGAAGGCGTGAGCAGGTCTTGAACAAATACGCCATGTGGGATTTTGGCTCGGGATGATCCTAACTTTGACAGCGCATCTGCTGCTTGATTTTTGTCCGGGACCACATGTGTGTACTCGATGCCATAGAACTTGCCTTCTAGCTTTCTGATCAATTTGCAGTATGCATCCATCTTTTCACTGGTCGTATCCCAGTCCTTGTTGAGTTGGTTGATGACCAGAGCCAAATCCCCATAGACATAGAGACGTTTGACACTGAGCTCGACCACAATGCACAGACCATGTAGGCATGCTTCGTACTCGGCAGCGTTATTAGACGCTGGGAAATAAATCCTGAGGATGTATCAAAGCTGCTCCTTGGATGGCGACACGGAGAGGACTCCTGCTCCTGCGCCATCGGTGTTGAGAGAGCCGTCGAAGTACATCTTCCAATACTCGGCGGGCCCCTGAGAGGCAGGTGTGCTTAAGTCTGTCCACTCGACGATGAAATCGACAAGTGCCTAAGACTTGATTGTAGTACGGCTTGCAAATTCCAAGGAGAAAGGGCATAGCTCCATTGCCCATTTGATGATACGCCCGTTTGCATCCTTGTTGCGAATGATGTCTCCTAGAGGGTACTCAGTCATGACCACCACACGATATCCGTCGAAGTAGTGTTTCAACTTTCGAGATGTAATCAGTATGGCGTAGATCAATTTCTGAATCTATGGGTACCTGGTCTTGGATTCATTGAGTACCTCACTAATGAAATAGATTGGTCATTGTACCTTGTAGACATGGCCGGGCTTGTCGCGTTCGACCACCATGGCAGTGGAGACCACTCAATTAGTTGCCGCAATGTAAAGCAGGAGGGTTTCGTCTTCTCTGGGAGCAGTGAGGACCGGAGGTGATGTAAGGTATTGTTTCAGCTGTGTAAAGGTAGCGTCTGCTTCCTCCGACCACTCGAATTTCTCGGTTGCTTTGAGCAGCTTGAAAAATGGCAGTCCCTTTTCTCCTAATCTTGATATAACACGACTGAGGGCAGCCATGCATTCGGTGAGTTTCTGAACATCCTTTACCTTTTTAGGTGGCTTCATGTCCAAGACAGCTTTTACCTTCTCTGGGTTAGGGCGTATGCCATCGTGACTGACGACGTTGCCAAGCAATATACCAGATGGAACACCAAAGATACACTTCTTTGGGTTTAATTTCCACTGGAATTTCTTAAGAGCTATAAAGGTACATTCGAGATCGTTAACAAGGGTGTATGCTTCCTTGGTTTTAACAACCACATCATCAACATAGGCCTCGACGAGGTCGTCTTTTATCTCATCGTTGAGGCAGGCCTATATGGCGCATTGATAGGTAGCCCCGATGTTCTTTAGCCCGAACGACATGGTTGTGTAGCAGTAAGCGCCGAAGGGCGTGATGAAGGATGTCTTGATCTGGTCATCCTCTTTGAGAGCGATCTGGTGATAACCAGAGTAGCAATCGAGAAAGAAAGCAACTCGCAACTGGCAGTTGAATCTATGACCTCGTCTATGCGAGGTAAGCCAAAGGGTCTTTAGGGCAGTGTTTGTTGAGATCAGTGTAATCAACGCACATTCTCCATTCATTATTCTTTTTGCGTACAAGGACCGGGTTGGCTAACCACTCCGGATGATACACTTCCTTGATAAATCCGGCTGCCAAAAGTCATGTAACTTCTACCCTAATGGCCTCCTTTTTGTTGTGAGCGAACCGTCGTAGCTTCTGCTTGATAGGTTTGGCCTTGCCGTCGACATTTAAGGAGTGCTCGATCAAGTTCCGAGGTACACCGGGCATGTCAGCGGGTTTCCATGCGAACACGCTCATGTTGCTCCTCAAGAACCTGACGAGCGCGTCTTCCTATTTAGGATCCAGGTTGGCCTCGATAAGGGCCGTTTTACTGGGATCACCATCGACCAGCTGGATCGCTTTGTGCTCTTTGGACTTGACATTCTTGCGTGGGGCCTCAAGCTCTGGGATCTCTAGGTGGTCGGCTGGGGTCTTCCTGGCGTCGAGCGTGGTCTCGACCATGCGAATAGAGAGGTCGTTCGCCTCTGCTATTTTAAAGCTGTCATCCTCGCAAGTGTAAGTTGCGTACACGTTGCCCTTGAGAGTTAGAACCCCCTTCTCAGTAGGCATCTTGAGCACCAAATACCTATAGTGAGGTATGGCCATGAACTTGGTGATCGCTGGTCGACCAAGGATAGCATGGTAGGTGCCTTCGAAGTTGGTGACCATGAAGTTGACGTAGTCGGTGCGGAAGTGGTCTGGGGTACCGAATTGCACAGGTAGCGTGATCTGCCCGAGAGGAATAGAGCTCTGTCCGAGGAGAACACCCTAGAACTGTGCCTCATATGGCTTGAGATCAGCCTGGGTTATCTTCAAAGCTGGCAAACTGTTCTTGAACAGTATATCAATGGAGCTGCCACCATCAATCAGCACTCTGTCGAACTGGACCTTATTGATACAAGGATCGAGGACTAGAGGAAAATGTCCTGGCTTAGGTATTGCGGCCCATTGGTCCTTTCTACTGAAAGAGATCTTACGGTGAGACCAAGGAGGGAGCCGCGGATCGGCGATGAGGTTGTCGGCGTTGGCCATGTTCAAGCAAGCGCGGGCAAGCAGCTTGCATTCTCGTTTGGTCTTGATGGACACTTTGCCTCCAATGATGGTGTGGACGCGATCGGTTGGCTTGACGTACATGTAACGGGGATCTGCGTCTTCATCATCGTCGTCCTCGTTGCGCTGTTCCCCTACGTCGTTAGGCTTGTGGGACGTATCCAGAGCCTGTTGACGCATGTAGATAGACTTAAGAATGCGGCAATTCTCCATGGTATGGTTTGACTTGGGGTGGAGCTGACAAGGTCCTTTCAATGCTTTGGCGTAGTCTTCTTCGTAGTTGTGACATCCGCCACCTTTCTTAACGATGTTAACCTCACCGTCGTCTTCTCGAGCACGCTTGCCCCTGTAATCGTCACGGCGATTATGCCGCTGATTACGCTGGTCGCGGTGGTCGCGGGGGTCGTTGCGCTGGTTGCGGCGATCAAAATTGTCGTTCCGACCACGGTTGCCGCGGTAGTCGTCGCGGTGTGGAGGGTGGTCGGAGCATGGAACCCTTGCTGCTTCTTCGATGATTATCTTTTTAGCATCGTCGGCATCCGCATATTTCTTGGCAGTGGCCAGGAGTGCTGTGACTGATTCAGGTCTCTTACGAAGGAGCTTGTCCCGTAGGGCATTGTGGAAGCGGAGATCAGTGATGAAAGCCTCAATTGCCTCTTTGTCGGAGATTGACGGGACCTTGATGCGCATCTCCAAGAAACGCTGGACGTACTCACGTAGTGGCTCATCTTTCCGATCTCGAATCCGCTGCAGATCATATTTGTTGCCGGGTTGCTCGCAAGTAGCAATGAAGTTGTCGATGAAAGCTTGCTTGAGCTCTTGCCAAGAATCAAAGTAGTTCGCCGGCAAGCTGACCAGCCATTGGTGGCCTGCATGGCCGACAGCGACTGGGAAGTAGTTAGACATGACGTGCTCGTCAACCATGGCTGATCTGCACGTGGTTTCATAGAGCATGACCCATAATTCGGGGTTCTCCTTGCCGTCGTACTTCTATAGTTTTTCGATCTTGAAGTTCTTGGGCTATATGACTTGGTGAAGGTGTGGAGTAAACTGCTTTAAACCTGGAGGGTCGTGGGTAGTATCATATTCCATACGGCGATAACTTTCGTGGGATGCACGATCGTTGGCTCTTTGATTAATGCGATCGCGCAGATCGCGTTCTCCGAGGTAATGGCGGATATCGTTATTGCCATCACGGCGATCCCGGTTGCCACCCTGAATAACCATGTGACCGCGGTTATCACGGCGATTATCACGGTTGTCTCGGCGGTTGTCGTCCCGGTAGCCGCAGCGATTGTTGTCCCGACCACCATCATGGCCACCGTTCCCGCCTTGACGGTTGTCTGATGGGTCGTTGTTGCGCGAGCCACGTTGGTTGGGTGGCTATGAGTGACTTGAGTACTGGCGGCTGGTTTGATTCGACTGAGACGGATGGAGCTCGGGCTTGATTTACAATCTCTACGGTCTGGTCCATAGCAGCCGTCAAGTAAGCTTGTATATCATCACGAACTGCCTGGGTTTCCGGGGTATTGGGTAGCCATTGCATCGTCGCCATAGCAACAGCTACGTTGGCGCTTGGGGTCCTGAAGACCTGCTTGTCCCCCACCCTATCAAAGGCATTGTTAAGGTCGCATGGTTGGACCCTTATGTGTCGTGCCTCTTCTTTAGCCTCGGCTTCGATTTGTTGGTGATTAAACCGGTCAATATTGCGTGCTTCGCTTGCAAGCCTTTCTTGTTCTGTTTCGCCGACAGTCGGTGGTTCGTCATTACTGACAACGTTGATCAAGTCTCCTCGCCTTGGTGGGAAGGATGGGAATCATGGGAACCCCGGGGCGTGGTCTGGGATATCCAGATCGTATTCAATGCCTTCATCGTCATGATGCTGGACCTCGGTGTGGATGGAGCCATTAGATGCGGTGCTGGACGGGGAGCTTGAGCCACCATCTCGAACTGTGTGGACCGATCCTTCTTGGAACTCCTCGATCTGGACCATGTTGACGAAGTTGCGTGGTCTTGGCCAAGATCATTGCATACTGTACACATAGTTGGAAGCAGTGTTTCGCAGGCCGTAGGGCTGAGCCTGGTAATTCTCCATCGAGGTTTCGTGTTCGGAGAGCCGGAGACCTATCGCGAGGGCTGGCTAGCGACGAACAGAGCGCCCTTCAGGAGTAGATGTGACCACGAGATCTATACCGAGTCGTGCAAGACGACTAGCCTGAGCTGGTTGGGTAGATCTGTTGTGGGTAGCGGTTACCTACTCATTAGGTTGACTTTGAATTGAACTTACCAGAGCTAGGGTTTCGACAAGTTTGGTGCCGACCCGATCGATGGAGTCGAGCGGGTCAGTGTTGTCGATCTGCTTCCCTTTGTAGCGAGGAAGCGGACGACGGGTTGTCGGCGTGGCCGAAGGCGATACAGATGTGGTCGGAGCCAGATCCACCGTGGTCGGAGCTAGATCCACCGTGGTCGGAGCCATAGCCGGTGCAGGTGAAGCAGTGGTCGACGCGGATTGAATCCGTGCCTCCTCCGTGATCATGGCGATGAAGTCATCGGAGCCAGTGGTCCAGGTGATCTGGCCGACGGTGAACGTGAGGCCGTTCGGCGTAGCCACGGAGCCGGGGATGATGACCATCTTGTTCGCTTGGAGAGCAGTACGCACACCCCCTACCTGGCGCGCCACTGTCAACGAAATATGGTCGGCATTCTACCTAGGGGTATGCCCAAGGTAGTAGATTATCGGTAGACAGGTGCGCAAGCTACGAACAAGATGATGACGCAAGACAGACACGAGGTTTTGTCCAGGTTCGGCCGTCGTGAGGGTGTAATACCTACGGCCTACGTCTGATTGTATTGATGTATGTCAATGAGATGTGTTTTTTAGAGGGGTCCCCTGCCCGCCTTATATAGTCTAGGGGGTAGGGTTACAGATATGGAAACTAATCCTAACCAGTTACAATTGCCATAGATGGCCGGATAAGGATTCCTATTCTAACCGACTAGGATCTTGCTTGATCTCCAAATCTGCCTTGATTCCTTGCGCGGGACTCCAAACAGATTGGTCGGGCCGTGCGTCGTCTTCTAGTGGGCCAGACCCCCTGGTCCGGGCCGGCCCAAGCCTAGCCGTAAGGGTATAGGGGTTAATACCCCCACAGCTAGTCCCCGAGCACCATGTATTATGCTGCGACACGCCATTCGATCTCCTTCGGCTGATGCGATCCGTCTTCATGTCATCTCCAGCTGATTGAAACATTGACCAACTGAATGTGCCAGCATTCTGGTCAGAACAGAGAGTAGTAGACCACGATTATAGCCAAAGACTTCGGTTGTCTGAAGAATGCATGGTGCTCTTAAAAAAGAAAAAGATTTCTTTTCTTATCAAGTGTGCCCACTTGTATTTCTGAAAAGAAATGTAAGTGCCTCTTGGACAACAGTAATTCTGGCAATCAGTCAAAGTGTAGGGGTCGATAAGATAAACACATTCACCACAAGGTGAAGTGTGCCCACTTAGTCCCCGAGCCTGGTAATAGGTGACGTAGGCACGTGGTGCCAGGGTCTAAAAAGAATTTCCACTGAAGTGAAGAATCCAATCATCATACAAGCGATACGAGATGCACCGACAGGCGCATCGTACCGATGTAGTCCCCGAGCTTGTTGGAAGGCGAAGTATAAGCCTTGTAGCAAGGTCCAAATAAATGCCTCTCGACTGTATGTAAGTACAAATCACATGTAGCCGAGGAGAGCGGTCTTCGAGCAGTGGTCGGAACAATCCCCGAGCACGATAGTGGTCGAAGCAATCCCCGAGCACGGTTGTGGTCTGGACAGTCCCCGAGCACGGTTGTGGTGGAAGTCGAGAAGCATCGAGCAGACCATCGAAGACCTCATCATCATGGGAGTACTCCACAACAAGGAACTCGCAGGATGGCGCACACCGGAGGGCGAGGGGTACCCCGATCCACAACCAGGTGAGATTGTGGTTTTTGAAGATTTCTTCAAGCGGGGTTTTGGGGTTCCAGTGCACCCTTTCTTTCAGGGGCTCTGTCTGTATTACGAGATTGGGATTTGCAATCTGCATCCCAACTCGATTCTTCTTGTCTCCACCTTCATTCATCTTTGCGAAGCGTATGGCGGCTTCCAGCCCCATTTCGACTTCTTTCGTCATCTTTTCTATCTACGGAAGAAAGGAAGCGGTGGCTCGAAGATAGCTGGAGGTGTGTACCTCAACCTTCATGATGGGATGAAGGCTCAGTACCTGCACTGCCCTTGGAACACGTCGCTTGACGACTGGTACAAGAAGTGGTTCTACATCCACGAAGAGCCAAACACGATCACACTATGCGACGTGGGGTTCATTCCGGAGAAGAGGACCAGCTGATCGGAGAAGCCCGAGCACCTAGAACAGATCCCAGAACTACTTGGGATGATCCCGTGGAAGAAACTGGACGGTCCGAGTGTGGTATGCTACTG
The DNA here is from genome assembly GCA_904845875.1 of Miscanthus lutarioriparius. Lineage (NCBI taxonomy): Eukaryota > Viridiplantae > Streptophyta > Magnoliopsida > Poales > Poaceae > Miscanthus > Miscanthus lutarioriparius. Next base: position 34,235,556 of record CAJGYO010000019.1, on the reverse strand, counting down.
GGTTTGACGACACTGATGCAAAGAAGATCGCTAGTTTCAAGCGGAGACTTAGCCCCAAGTTGATGAAGACTATGGGAAATTGTAAGTGTGATACTTTTAATGAGTTTGTTAGTGATGCTTTAACTCAAGAAAACAACAATGCTATTTATGCTGCTTCAAAGAATCACAAGAGAGCCTACAAGGCGGGTGCCTCACAGTCCAAAGCTCCAGTCACATCTAAGGCTCCATTCCGTCCTCTGGCATCAGCTGCTAAGTTTCGCCCACCGTAGAAGAAGAATTCAGGCAAGACTGGATTTCACAAGGCTTTTACAGTTGCTCTTCCAAAGGGCACTACTAGTCAAGGTAGCTCCAATGTTCCTCCAAGCAACATGTCATGCTGGAACTACAACAAGCCAGGTCACTGGGCAAGGAAGTGTCCTTATCCTAAGAAGAATAACAACCAAGGTGGTTGTCAGGAGCAGGTGAACTACACTAATATTGCTGATATTCCTTCAAGAGAGGTAGTCACTACTGGTAAGTTTCTGGTTGATCAAAACCCTGCAGTGTACTATTTGATTCGGGTGTTTCACATTCTTTTATGAGCCCCGCATTTGCCTCCAAGTTTAAGCAAAAAACATACACTGTCGAGGGTGGTGGTTATTGTATTAGGGCTGCCAGTGGTATTATCCCAACAAAGCTAGTAGTCTGGGGCGTGCAACTTGAGATAGAGGGATGAAGTTATCAGGATGAACTGGTAGTTTTATCGGGGCTGGGTATCGATGTGATATTGGGAATGAAATGGATGAGCAGTCATGTGGTGCTTATTGATACATCAACTAGAGTAGTCATGCTCAGAGATCCTGGTAATCAGGAAGGTTTTCTAGTGCAACTACCTAGGGACATCAATCTCTCTTGTGCGGCAAATGCGGTGCAAGCAAAGGCTATTGCAGATATCCCTGTAGTGTGTGATTTTTCAGATGTTTTTCTCGATGATTTGCTAGGATTGCCCCTGGATTGGGATGTGGAGTTCAAGATAGAGTTGCTACCTGGTATGGTGCCCATATCTAGAAGACCTTATAGAATGCCTCCCGACAAACTAGCTGAACTTAAGACCCAGTTGAATGAACTTCTAAAGAAAGGCCTTATCCATCCTAGTTCGTCTCCATGGGGGTGTCTGGCTATCTTTGTGAAGAACAAGGATCACTCACTGCGCATGTGTGTAGATTATAGGCCTTTGAACGCAGCCTAATACTTAGCTGGCCGGATAAGTCGTTCCGACTGTGAAGCCTAGTAGCTCGACTCAGGCCGGGAACCAGGGGGTTATAGTGTGCATTCTGGAGGTAGTAAGGATGTGCTTGGGGACATTGGAGTCAGTCCAAGGGGTCAGGTGCTTAAAATTCCTGCACTTCCTGACAGAGTGTCACCCTTGAGAATGCGGTGCTGTCTGGACCCGCGACTCCTGAGTTGTACCAAAGGTGACTTAATTGCGACCCCAACGGGGGAAGCAAGGTTTGTGTTAGGAATACCCCTCCAGCTGGATAGGAATCGATTCGAGTCGCCGTCTCTCTCCGGATAGTGAGAACTTGACTAAGCAACGGCAACGTAGATTCACTTGATTTAACGATTGGTTAAATGGATGATGATGATATTGTTGCCATAGTTTATACCTGCTATGATTAATAATGTTTGCATCTTAATCAAGTGATTGCTTAGTACAGGTGCTAATATGGATGACAGGTTAATGGCTAAAAGTCACTGCTAGCTTAGGTTAAAAGTTGACCATTATTACTTATGCTTTTTCCGCAAAAAGAAAGTGTCAGCCAAATCCACTAAATTAAGCTATACATGATCATTGGTGTCATTTATTTTTGGTTTCCGATGGGTAAGTCTAGCTGAGTACATTCTCATACTCAGGGTTTATTCCCTCTTGTTGCAGATGACCTTCTTTATCAGGGCTTCTGTAAGTACTGTCTCCATCCTACGGGTGACGAAGACTAGATCATGGGCATGATCTCTGTTTATCTTATCCGAATGCTTTTGTGGGATGTGATCGGCGAGCTGGTACTTGTATTTGAACTCGTGTGTAAGAGTTAAACTATTTGCTTCTTCTACTTTGCAAGACTTGGTTTGTAATAACTATGACTCTGAAGTGTTGTAATCTATCTGTGAACTGTTTGTGAAATATTGTAATGTGTGCTGTGTTATGTTGAATCATGTACGATCTTGGTTGTATGCAAGTTGGTTTGAAATCCTTCGCGATTTCGATGGACTACCGAAATTATATGGGCTCAAGTGCGAGAATTTGATCGTTTTGGCGATCGTTTTTATACTTGTGCTCTTATAATTTGGATAGTTCTGTTATAGCTGGAGAGATAACCAAGGAAGAGCTCACGTGAAAATAACACATCGGTGTAGTTCCGCAATGGATCACTACTAGAAACCTCGATACCAGTGCGCACCCAGTAGCACAACCGTGTGTCGGCCGGCCACAAGGAGGCCCTAGGTTCCATCGTGGCACTGTAGTTGCTACTCATAACACTATTACTGATCACACACTAAAGTGAATTTTCAAGTTGCACAGATTGGGTCGTATGAACAAGCACTATGCAAAGGAGGGATAGCAAATAAAGGTAGTCACAAGGTTAGGAGTCAACAAGGAGGTGATCTGAAGATCAAAACACAGCGCAAGAGAACACAACCTAATTGCCAAAGACAACTGAGCATGGGACTCTTGCTTAATTTCCATATATGCCTTGTGTCCACCAAGGTGATTATCAGGTAAAGATTAATATGAGATTTGGTCTCACCGAGCAGCAACATGAGATCAGGACTGATCAACATCCTGAGACTTGAAAGAGTTGGAGACAAAACAAACGAGATTCGAGGGACAGAGCCAATGCACTGACTAGGGATTCAGTTGATAAAGCAATGACATGATCTTCGAGGAAAAAGGTTCCAAAGCCAGGGTAGATAGCTATTAACATTGCACCAGATCATCTATAGGAGAAAGAGCAATGAGGTCCGACAAGGATTTTTGAGCAAGGTCCTCCCACACAGGAGCGGGACAACCATGTCACATGCAAGCATTCAAGGGAACTAAGCTTAGGCCTAAGGTCAAGCAAAGGCATGGATAAAGGTCTTTGTAGCGCAATGTTCAAGGGCTATCAACCGCGTGTATAGGTTCAAGTTCCTAAGAGAGAACTCAATTGGAGACGACAACCATGAGATTATCAAAACTTGGACACTGTTCTAGGATAGTGCTCTTCCACACTTGTATGCTGACCAAGGACAAAAGGGGTCACAGCTACGGCACTACCTAGTTAACGAGCATCCACACATACATCATGGTCTTAAGCAAGCAATTCGAAACACTCAATCCAATTAGCTTAAGCGACTATTACTAAGCACAAAGCTCGCACCTAACAAGCAGTCACCTACAGCAACACCACTACCCATATCATGCAAAACATGGTGGTAAGGTATGTTATCTTTTATTTCCTTTTTACTGAGTAGGTGAACATATCTTCAGAACAAGTTTTACTTATACTTAGCAAATTAGTTTTTGAAGGGATGAAGTTTTTGCTAACTACTAACTTGCGATCTATTTCCTTTGGAACCAACATACAAGGCGAAGCTAATCGCACACTATCTTCAAGCACAGCTATTCAAGCGGCATGGAATAAGACATTTTGTCTAGCTTCACATAGGGAAGATAGTAACATCACCTTGATCACAAGTTACTTAGTATTAGAACAAAGTGAGGGAAGCATATTTATGGACAAGCACAATCATGATGCATGCTCGTCCTATTCGTCCTCACGAAATTGCCAGCCTAAGGTGGCAATCACGTTCTACGTCGGTGGCATAACATGTACTCTCTCGATATATAGCTAGTCGTCAGCTACATTCAATCTACGCATTTGTGGTTAGCGTACCTGCAGGCAAATTCATTGCAGCCCATCCCCATAAGAGATAAATAAGCACACAATGAAAGTAGTAAACTAAGATACTCTCCATATATACATCCCCAGATATATATACTTTGGTATCCATAGCTACCCAACAGATATACTCACAATTAAGTACCTTCATATATACATGTGTGTAACATGTAAATATTCTAGTAACCACAGCTAACTCTCCCCTAGATCGACAGTTGGACGGTCATGCTCTCACAACTCACACTTACCTAGGCATAGAGGCAATTGATCCATACATTACCATTCAAGTGAACGGCATCCATACAATAGCACGCCATATGGACGACGAAATAAAAATGCAAGCAATTACCCCACATGTTAGTACTTAGATAGCCACCTAATAGTCCTTAACTGGGCATAAAGGAGGATGTCGCTAGCATAGTTTTGCAAATTAGTTTTGACAAATTTGCCTGTAGCTAAAGTTTTAGTAAAAATAGGCTTTTTAAAACCAAAACTTTGTTTTCAAAACTATGTATATGACAGTATTATGCTTAATCTTACTCTGATGCCAGCTGTGACAGAACCGCCCAATTTATACAAGATCAAGTACGGCTATCCCCGTTTAGCACATTGACGCGCACATACTTTCACTTATATAAACCCGGTAGTCCGCCGAGTGTCACAAAGGACCTCGGTAAATCAACATTACAACCAAGATCGTATGATTAAGCAAATACACATCACATACGTAGAGTTGCAGCGGAAATAATATTACAAATGGGTTCACAAATAATAGTACAAGTTTGGGGTTCAAAACCGATTAGTAAAAACAACATAGCTTTCAAATGATTACATTAATATAAGTTCCAAATACATTGCTAGCATAAGTGACATCCTTAGACAAAAGCATATAGATGAGAAGTAAATATAGAATCACCGAGCCCACCGGCAGTTAGCCACCATCTTCAATAGGCCAAGAACTTCACCTGCAACATGGTGGCATAAACCCTGAGTACTCGAATGTACTTAGCTAGACTTACCCGTCATAAACCAAAAATAAAGTGACACCAAGGAGTATGCAAGACTTTATAGGTGGAGCTAGCTTGATAACATTTTGCATAAAAGCCAAGAGTTGAGCTATACATTTTACAATTCAGTAACCAAGTTAATTATAGCTATTCATCTCTATATTAGCAACTAACCTGTGCCAAACATGTGGAATATCATTTAGTAATAGGCAATAGTAACCATAAGCTGGTATAATGTTGTAACATCATCATCATCATCATTATAATCATCAAGTTCAATTAAGTTATTCTACGTTGTCGCTGCTCAGCCAAGTTCTCACTATCTGGGAGAGACGGCGATTCGAATCGATTCCTACCCAGCTAGGGATTTATTCCTAACACTCACTCAATCAACCTAATCAGTGGTTTCCTCAGGTCACCTTTGGTACAACTCAGGAACAATTTGTGGGTCCACGCAGCGATCGCACTCTCAGGGAGTCCACTCTGCCAGGTGGTCAATCTCACCTTTGGACTTATGCCAATAGCTCCCCGCATATCCTTACTACCACCAGAGTGCGCACTTTCACTTCTCTGCTTCCGGCCTAAGTTGAGATACTCGGCTTTGCGGTCGGAATGAGTTATCTGGCCAACTAAGTGATAGACATGCGTTCAACATGACATGAGGACGTACAACGCATCGGTCCTTAAACGACACAGACGGGGATAGATCCACACCCAAGACCTCCATGTCTTGTTGCTTCTCTATCGATATCCCGCCCGGTCTCCTTTTTATTCATCAACACATGGTTATTTTCACGATAGCAAATATAGCCAACCGTGTTTTGGTATCCACCTATATCTCGCAAGTGATAGGAAATCACCCGACTTCTACCGGTCTAAGCAACGCTAAACATACATTCGATCCTGGATCTACATAGGGTTTAAGGTATATTTCTGGACAAGGTAGTTCTATGCATCAAGTGGTTCCAATCAACTCTTATAACCTAATGCATCAATCATAAAGGACTCGAGTAATATTTTGTAAAACACTAGAAGACTTAGAATGCTTCGAAGCTTGCCTGGAATCCAACACTAGGTTAGTGTTTATTAGACGACACTTGCTTGGGGAGTATCTCCCATCCTAGCACTTGTCCAGTCCTTCCATCTTCAGGATAGGTCCACCATACACCGTCTTCGGGTTCGACTCCAACATCACATCCTTCATGTGGTTCATCTAGCATACCTAGATGAGATGTAAGATGCAAGTGCATGAATATTTAGAATGGGAATATGAGATGCATCACATAATAGCATTCAAGGCAAACATAAGATCATGCAAGACATAGGTAACTAGAGTTATTTAACTACATCACACCACCTATTATAGAGGGATAGCAAACATATTAGGCATGGCACACAAGTGAACTTAAGTTCAGATATTGCACCCATGCATCGATCAAGAACTAACCAACATGTTTAGCCAAAACAAGAGCAAACTAAAGCAATCACCTAACACATGTATAGAACTCTAGACAGCAGCACAGCAGTCACTTATTTTATCCATAACTGGAGATCTAGACATCCAAAGAAGGTGATCCTAGACTTTCTAGAAAACTAATGAAAATGCCTACAACATTGTTATTATCACCAAAAGCTTATTCCAAAACTAACTAGGTCAAACATGCCAATGTTTCAGATCTACACAGAACTAGAACAGAAAAGTAGTAGTAGTTTCAAAATGGCATAACTACAGTTACGAACATCAAACAAGCATGAACCTTAACTTTCTAGAAAGCTTATTAAATTATCTAAAACATATTTATTATCATCACTGTGGCAGAACCTCCTAAGAAATCGGGCCCACGTGCACCTATCGATGTCTCAACAGACCTCAGATAGCGTACATAAGTTCCCAACAACTTAGCAGATCTGTTGGGTGTCCTCGGGAAACCCGAATCATCCACGAATCTTTTCCAAACAGGATCCCAATCACAGTCATTGCAGATTACAATAGTTTTCAATATACATACCAGAGATTATAAAGCGAAAGACTTAAGTTTTGATATTACAAACCAGTTGTTTCAAACTTACAAAACCATAAGTGTCATACAACCATAGTAGCGGGATAATATTACATTAACATTATTTATTTCACACAAACTAGTGCCTTGTCCAAAGACCATTCATCATTCCTCATCGTCATCGACTTCAAACACTGACATGCAGCAGGGACCAAAACAAGCCTGCGCATGCGACTCACCTGCAACAAGGGTTAACAAACCCTGAGTACAAAAGTACTCAACAAGACTGACCTGACCAAAAAGGGTGAAGGTCTTAGGGATGCAGGTGTTGGGTCAAGGTAAGGATGTAGAAAGATTCAAAAGTTCTTTGCCAAAAGCTTACTATTCTTGATCCTAGTTTCAAGTTTTACCACTAAGTACTTTAGTTCAATATCTCCAACTAAGTGTTCATATCCCATGTTCTAATCCTTCTCATTCCATTCTTTTTCTCATGTTTTAGTAATTCACCAGTCCTACATTGCTTCTGTAATGAATCGAGTCTCCATATCCGCGGAGCACCGGCAATTCGAATTGATTCAAGTCCTAGCTAGGGATTCCTTATCACACGACATATGTAGAACTTAATCTTGCATATATCAACCTCGCTACCGGATCCTCCCGTACTAAGTCGTCTCCACGCCACCCGAGAGCACAGCACGCCTTAAATCCGGCCACATTCAAGCCACGAGGGTACACGCTACTCCCGCCATCTCACCACTCCCAGTGCGTGGGCATTCGTCTTAGTATCGGATTAGCCGAAGTAGGCTTACCGAAGTATGTGACCAGTACTACAAAGTGTCTCGTTTAGAAGATCCACAATGAGTGGCCTTTAAGCGACATAGTCAGCAACATTACCCAACATTCAAGATAAGTCACCCGACTAGTCTCTAGTTCATTCTATCTTCTTTCTTTCTTTGGCCAGAATGCCATCTTTGATTGTATCGAAACTTTTACTTTGAAAGCCTACCACAAAGCATACTAAGCATTCTACGCCTTTGTAAATGAAATCATCTTCAAGGATGGTAAACAATTAACAAGGTAGGCAATGCATCAAGTAGGTAACATTTGAATTAATCAACTTAATGCAATAGGTAACATAGGTGATAAACTTTTCAAAGTAAACAAGGTAATGGTTTAATGCATAAACCGGGGCTTGCCTTCGTTGACGATCTCAGGTTCCGGATCAGTGCCACAATTATCAAATCCCGTGACAACTGGGGATTCTTCTAGGACTTGCTCAACTAGAATCGTTTCACTCTCGGGTTCTACACGAAATGATAACATATGCTTTAACATAATGATAATGTAAACATGATGCTTTCACGGTACATGAAATGTAACAACACCCTGAATACGATTTTCCTTCACGGTACAGTTGCAAGCCAACAAAACCAACTTGCAATTCTACCAGCAAGAACCACACATGTGACTTGACCAAACTGATCTTGAAACCCTACTGGTCACACAACATGACCCAAACAAAAATTAAACCCTAACCCTAACAATTAGGGTTGCTTTTATTCAATTTTTAATTAATTTGAAATAAGCCCAAAAATAAACTTGTTCCAAATAACCGCAAAATTTTATGTAAGCTTCCTCATAACAAATTAGTGTACCAAAATAAATTTCATAATTTTTGGAGCTATACAGTGGCCTGCAAAAATCATGGAAATTGCATTTATTAATTAATGGACTGAATATTTGAACATTAAAAATTTATTCAAATTTCAAGTTTCAAATTTTTAAACCATACTAGAGCATGTACAGAAGCTACACAAAATTTTTTAGAATTTTTGGAACTATGATTATTTTCCTATAAATTTCCAAAGATTCAGCACTATTCAAAATCAGAAAATAACAAAAAGCACTATTCTCTCTCTTGCTCTCACTGACAGCCGGCCCCCACCTGTCATCCCCAACCTCGGGCATTGACCATGGCTGCGACGGCGCTGACCGGCGCAAACTCGCTGACGATGAGCCCAACAGCGACGGCCAAAGCACTAACATGTTCACAAGAGCTAGGCGCATCGATTAGTGGCACTTTGGAGGTTGATTACGGCATGGAATAAGGCTGACACTGGCCATGGCGGACGTGGTGGCACGACGGCGTTACGCCGGCGAAACAAGGCCGGTAACGGTGAAATAGAGCGTACAGGAAGCATCAGTGGCTCACCCCGATCGTGTTGAAGCAACAAGCCGGACCGGAGAAGCTCTGGTGACGCGTTTCGACGGTGACCGGGATCACGGCGGAGCGGACCTCATCGACGATGGAGTTCCGGCGACTGTAGTGGACAAAACGAGTAGGCAAGAGTGGAATGAGCACTACAGCATCACGACGAAACCAGAGAGCCAACAATCGAGGGCAACGGCTCACCGGATGAGGTTGGCCACCGTGAATCGACGTTTCCGTTGAGGTCGCCGGCCGCGAGGAAGATGAACGTGGACAGCGAGCTCTCGGCGAACTCAGGCGGTAACCATAGCTCGGTCAGATGCACAAGGAGTAGGCAGAACTAGAACATGGCTTTTACAGGGCTTGCTTGCGCTGAGGAGATGAGAGAAGCTCGCCGGAGTCGAGACGGCGGCATCGGAAAAACAGAGGGAGGGAAGAAAAATGAACGGCGACGTCTGGGCTTTATAGCTCGGCCAGGAGCGCGCGGACTCGACACGCAGCGAGCTGCTCATGCCAGCGTGAAGCCAAGGGCAGTCGTAGACACGCCTGGAAGACCGGAGAAAGGATGCCGGCGGTGGGGCGGTGGTCGGCTACTGTTCCGAGAAATTACAAAATTGCCACTGAGTTCATTTTGCAAATTACTCTCAAATTTTCTAAAGAAGTTGAAAATCTCCAAAAATGAAAGTTGCTCAACTTTTCAAACTCTACAACTTTGCTTCAATGAACATTTTCAAATTCTGCCTCCATTTTGAAATTTGAATTTGGGGTGCATTTGAGTATTTGAATCATTTCAAAATTACTCCAAATTTTATATGTAAACTTGAAAAACTTTGAATACCAAAGTTGATCCACATAAAATAATCTCCAACTTTGCTTTTTGTCTCAACCCCAAATTCCACATGGATTTTGAATTAGTCAAAAGGGGCAAAAAAGGACTTTTGTGATTTGAATTTGAATTCAAATTTGATTTGTCTTCCTTTTACTTAAATTTTGATTTTTGACCAGTAACATGGCCCATTAGGGTTATTTGAGTCAAATGACATATGACCTCACATGATCACATGAATTTTGACCCTTGTAGTCATGATCTTTATTTAGGGTTTTGAATCACATCACATGAAATAACAACATTATGAAATAAAGTTTATTTAGTGAATGCATTCAAAATTTTCTACTCCATGAATGCTTTGCAATGCATATGATGACATGTCAAATTTTAGTGCTAGGTCAAAACACCAGAGGTGTTACAATCACAAGGTGATTCCACAATTAATAAGGTCAATCAAGCACAATTGAGCACCTCTATCCAGACTTGGACAGATTCTGCCATGCAACTTCACAAGCTTATAACTGGAGTTGTACTAATCAAAAATACATGAAACAAGACAATATGGAAAGCTTATGAAATTGTATACAATTCATATTTAATCATCCCAGCATGATTCCTAAGTTAAAAGGGTCAAACAGTCACATTTATCAAATCTAGTAAATAAATTCTAGAGAACTACAATTTCTAAAGACCAACCTAAAATAGTCATAACTCACAAAATATTTGGCCAAATTGCATGAAAATTTAACACAAGCTAGTTAAGTGAGTTATATACAACTTTCTTATTATCACCTTAAGATGATTCTATAGCTAACAAGGTCAATTAATCCAATGAATGCATCTCTGTCGAAAACATGGACAGAAACTGACATGCCACTTTAAACAGCTATAACTAGAGTTCTACATGTCCAATAAATATGGTTCTAGAGTTTTTAGAAATATTAGCAAATTATAAACAACTTTGTTATAAACACCTAAAGCGAATTCTACTATTAAAAGGCCCCACATTACCAACAAGGCAACCCTATTTGGGTTTAGGCAGAAACAACCACATAGATTTAAGCAACTATAACTAAAGATCTACTTAACCAAAAATCATGATATTTAGTTTTTTGAAAAGCTTAAGAAAAGTAATACAACTCATGTATTTTCATCAAGACATGATTCATAACTTAACTGAGCCAATTAATCGGAACATGCAGGCCTATTCAGAATAGGAGCAAAGCAACATAGGGTATTTGTTATTTTTATAACTCTTAAACCATCAATCCTAAACTCCTGAAATTTTTACCATACATCAACCATCATCTCAGTAAGATTCCATAAAAATTTCACATTTATTTGAGCACGACAACTGTAGTTATGAAAAAGACAAGACATAACTAATATTAAAAACCTAACTGCATAAATTGATTTTTACAGAAAAAACTTTAAACTAAAATATGGCATATTATAGATCTACTGCATAGATAATTTCACAAGAATTCCAAAAAATACTCATTTACTATTTTACAATTTTTCTTCTAATTATTATGAATTTGCAAAGTTGATCATCCAAATCTGCAAAAATCAAAACAAAAGGAATGTAAATCTTGCATCAGAGACCCTGCAAAAAACATAAATCAACGTCACCGAACAGGTCCCTTAGGCACTATTTAAATGAGTCTGCGGTTTCGCACTAAGGCCCTTGGAGTTGCTCTAATTGTTGCGCGAAGTCCCTCCTTGCTGCCAGAATAGAAGAGCACGCCGGGGATCGTCGTTGCCGGACGGAGAAGGCACGTCGGCGGCGATGGAGTGGCGAGGAATGGCCAGGGGAGTCGTGCGCACCCACTGAGCTGCTGAGCCCGGCTGGAGATGGTCCAAGGCAGCCCGGCCACGTGCATAGGCGGCGCTGCTCATGGCTGCTCCATCGGCGGAGCCAGCCGGCGGCAGACAAGACTGGGAAAGGGGAAGTCGTGGTGCGGTAGGATTCGGGAAGGGTCAAGGAGGGTTCGGTGGTGGCGGTGGCCTGCGCGCTGAGCTGTAGTGAAGGAACGAGCGGTGGCCACGGAGCTTCCATGGCGGCCATGGTTGTAGCTCCGAGCGAGAGGGAGAGGCAGCGCGAGAGAGTGCCAGAGAGAGCTAGAGGGAGTGGAGAGCTCGGGCGCTCGGCTTTCAAGCACAAGGGGGCGAGGTGGCGAACGGGTGCAGGGTACAGGAGGCCACGTGGTAGCGAAGTGCTGTGGCCGGTCGGACATGTTCAAAAGCTTTCGCCTCACAATCTCCTAAACGATTTAGTTATGGCACAAGAGGTAGTAACAAACGATGTATAGCTATATGATAACTACAAATTTTCTTAAAGCTTTATGGTCTAACTCGGATTATATTGGAACATAGAGAGCTGCAAAGTAGAGCTCATGAAACTAAAAATTCAGTTTTCAGTTAATCGGACTTGGAAATATTTCGAGCTCCCAAAACAGCCATGGATTCCAAATTGAGGGCTCCAGTTGACTTGCTTACAAGTGGATATAGCTCTTGGTCCAAAAACAAAGTTTGTTCTACTCCACTCAAGCTTCAACTTTTGTTTAGCTTCCATTGCCATGCAAACCCTCTAAGCAATAGTTCAAAGCCAAGTCAAAGTAGCGCTTAAATCGCCCTTTTTGATCTATTGGAGCATTTTCTGGCCACTTGCTCAACATGAACCCTTCATGACTTTTGTTGTAGAGTTCAATTAGAGTCATTTGGGTAAGGTATCAAGGTTTGGTTGATGACCTATAATTCCATTCATTGAATAGTGCAATTCAAGCAAGAATGTAACTCATCATTTCATGCGACTTCTTGATTCCGAACTTCATGAAACTTTTCCACTGGTCAAGATGGATGCATGTTGATGTAAGGTACATGAAATAAGCATGTTTAACATTACTCTAGCATAATCTTAACGAGGGTCCACATGTAAGCAAAGGTGCGTTGTCCCAGTTTAAGTTAGAGCACACTCTTGTAGATTTGATCTTGACACCTTCATCACCACTTAACATGTCATGTTTGAGATCAAACTCATTGCTTAACTTGTGACTACCACCTGGGGTGTTACAATAATGATGTTCGGGAGACCGAATCTATGGATGATATCTTCAAAGAGCTCGACTGCCTTCTTTATAGTGGCCGAGACAAGCGGTTTGTATTTGATCCACTTAGAGAATTTGTCAATGGCGACGTATACGTAGCAAAAACCGCCTGGCGCAGGCTTGAAAGGCCCAATCATGTCCAGTCCCCAGCATGCAAAAGGCCAGGAGGCTAGGATGGTCTGCAGTTCTTGCGCCGTCACGTGTATTTGCTTGGCAAAAAATTGGCATCCTTCGCAACATCGGACGAGGTCTTCAGCGTCGAAGATGGCCGTGGGCCAGTAAAACCCAACTTAGAAAGCTTTGATGACCAGGTTTCTCGAGGCCGCATGATTGCCACAGGAACCAGAGTGAATTTCAAGTAGTTTCACTCCCTCTTCTTGGGTGATGCATTTCTGTAGTATCCCTTGGCACTTTTCCTCATCAAGTTCCCGTCTACTAGCACGTAATGCTTGCTATGACGGATTAGGCGTTTAGTTTCAGTTTTGCCGGCGGGTACGTCGATGCTGGTGAGGTACTTGATGAACTATTCCCTCTAATCGGTGGCTGGCGAAGGTACTGTAAGTACCAACTGCTCGGTGGGGGGATTTCTGGAACTTCCTTCTCTTCCTTGATGGACAGCGTAAAGAGGTCTTGAACAAAAACCCTAGGCAGAATCGTATCACGAGAAGATCCTATCTTAGATAGGTGGTCAGCGAGCTGATTTTGATCTTGTACCACGTGGTGGTACTCAATACCATAGAACTTCCCATTGAGTTTCCTGATTTCAGCGCAATATGTGTCCATCTTCTCACTAGAACAGGACCAATCTTTGTTGAGTTGGTTGATGACTAGCGCGGAGTCTCCGTATACCATGAGGCGTTTGACACCGAGCTCGACGGCTATATGGAGTCCATGGAGACAGGCTTCATACTCCGTGGCGTTGTTGGAGGACGAAAAATGAATTCGGAGAACGTATCGGAGCTTGTCCTTGGTCGGTGTAATGAATAGAATGCCAGCACCGGCACCGCTAATGTTGAGAGCACCGTCGAAGTGCATCACCTAGTGCTCGGGGCAAGCAGCAAGGATGGGCTCTTGGATCTCGGTTCCCTCAGCGACGAAGGCAGCGTGCGCCTATGACTTGATGGTAGGCCTGCTTCTGAATTCAATAGAGTAAGTGTCGAGCTTGACAGCCCACTTGATGATGCAGCCATTGCCTTCTTTGTTATGGAGGATGTCCCCCAGAGGGAACTCGGTGACCATGGCGATCTTGTAATACTCAAAGTAATGGTGGAGCTTGCGCGACGTGATTAGATGGCGTATAGCAGTTTCTGAACTTAAGGATAACGAGTTTTGGACTCATTAAGGACCTCGCTGATGAAGTAGACCAGACGTTGTACCTTATAGGCGTGTCCGCCCTCCTCGCCCTCAACGACAATAGTTGTGCTCACGATGCGAGAAGTGGCGGTGATGTAGATCAGTAGGGTTTCGTCTGGTCGAGGCATGGTCATGGTCGGAGGCTTCATTAGAAACAACTTGAGCTGCTCGAAAGCTGTATCTGCCTCCTCCGACCAAGAGAAGCGCTCGGAAGCCTTGAGGAGTTTGAAAAATGGTAGACCCTTTTTGCCGAGGCGTGATATAAAGCGGCTGAGAGCAGCCATGCACCCTGTAAGCTTCTGTATATCATTTACGTAGGTTGGCCATTTCATGTTAGTGATGGTGGATACCTTGTTGGGGTTGGGTTCGATGTCATGGGCGCTAACGATGTAGCCCAGGAGTATGCCGGATGGAACTCCAAAGATGCACTTTGAAGGGTTCAACTTCCATCTGTATCGTTTTAGGTTCGTGAACATTTCTTTGAGGTCGGCGATGAGATTGTCAGCGTTCTTGGAGTTGATGACCACATCGTCGATGTAAGCTTCGACGTTGTGGCCTATCTGTTGATCGAGGCACATCTGGATGGCCCTTTGGTAGGTCACCCTAGTGTTCTTGGGTCCAAAGGACATGGTGGTATAGCAATATGCACCAAAAGGCGTGATGAACGATGTTTTGATCTGGTCATCCTCTTTCAGGGATATCTAGGGATAGCCAGAGTAATAGTTGAGGAAGGAGAGAAGTTCACAGCCGGCGGTGGAGTCTACAACCTCGTCTATCCGAGGCAGACCAAAGGGGTTTTTAGGGCAGTGTTTGTTGAGATCAGTGTAATCAAAGCACATTCTCCATTTTTTATTCATTTTTTGAACAAGAATAGGGTTTGCTAACCACTTAGGATAATACACTTCCTTAATAAATCTGGCAGCTAGGAGCCATTTTATTTCTACCCTAATAGCCTCCTTCTTGTCTGGCGTGAATCGTCAAAGTTTCTGCTTGATCGATTTGGCGGTCAGCGAGACATTCAAGAAGTGCTCAATCTTCTCCCGCGGTACCCCTGGCATGTCTGTAGGTTTCCAAGCAAACACGTCAGCGTTGGCATGTAGGAAGAAGACGAGCGCACTTTCCTATTTGGGGTCGAGGTGAGCCCCAATCTTCACGGTCTTGGTGGGGTCGTCGAGACCAAGGCTGACCTCCTTCGTTTCCTTGGACTTGGCGGAGGCACGTGGAGGCTCTAGCGCTGGGATCTCTAGGTCATCAGTGGGCATCGTCTTGGTGTCGGTGACCACGCTAGCCATCAAGATGGAGAGGTCGGAGGCTTTGGCGAGGGCAAGACTCTCTGCCTTGCAGGCGTAGGCGATGGAGAAGTTGGCCCTCAGGGCCAGCACTCCTATAGGCGAAGGCATCTTCAACACTAGATAAGCGTAGTGCGGTATGGCCATGAACTTGGCCAGAGCTGGCTGACCAAGTATGGCGTGGTAGGCGGTGTTGAAATCAGTAACGTAGAAGTTGATGCGCTCGACGCGGTAGTTGCTAACCGTGCCAAACTATACTGGGAGGGTGATCTCTCCAAGCAATTTAGATGCCCTACCAGGTACCACACCCTAGAAGGAGAAGTCGGAGGGTGTGAGGTCTCCTATCCCAAGGCCCAGCTCCTTTAGGGCTCTGGCAAAGAGGAGGTTCAGAGCACTTCCACCGTCGACGAGTACTTTCCTAAAAAGCACTTTCCTGATGGTTGCATCAAGAACGAGGGGGAAACGCCTTGTGTAAGGGATGTCTGCCCACTGGTCGGCCCTGCTGAAGGTGATGGGGACCTAGGACTAGGGGCGATAGCTGGGGTTGGTGATGGCGTCTTCTGCGTTGATGGCGACCACCCGACGAGTGGTGACCTTCTGATCTCTTCTACTCTCGGCGGCGGCGAGGTCCCTGAAGATGGTGGCGACCACTTTGTCATGATCCTAGAAGGCATTGTTGTTGTTCCCAGGTGGTCTATAGCCTCTAGCCCCGTCGTTGTTGTCATCGTCTAGCTTTTTAGCCTAGGACTCCTTAGCCAAGCTGAGACAGTCCTTCATCTTGTGCTTGCTGTTCTTGTGGAGAGGGCACGGGCCTTCGAGGATCTTCTTTTACTGCTTGTTGTAGCTGCGCTTGGCGCGAGGTTCATCAATGGTGGCGGCGATGTGGTCTGTTCGGCGGCAGCGATAATGACCAGATTTGGATCCTTCTAGCCGATTGCGGCCACTGTCCTGATGGTGATTGTGGTCATCGTAGCGGCGATCGCTATGGTGTCGGTCGTTAGGTCGCTCGTCGCTGCAACGAGTTCGGCGATGAGTGCCCACATCCTCGTTGAAGCATACTTCGACCTCTTTGGTGTCGGCGTACTGATCGGTGGTCGTAATCATCTCGCCAATCCCTTTTGGCGGCTTGCGATTGAACTTGGAGCGGAGGTCATGGTGATGGAGTCCTCGGACGAAGGCGGTAATGACCTCAGCTTCCATGATGTTGGGAATAGAATTGCTCATCTCGGAAAAGCATCTGATGTAGCTATGAAGGAGCTTGAATGGCTTCTAGTAGATGCGGTTCAGATCATGTTTGGTGCCCGACCAAGTACACGTAGCCATATAGTTGTCGGTGAAGACCTTCTTTAGCTCTTCTCAAGATCCGATGGAGTCTAGGGCAAGGCTTGTGAACCAGTTCATCACAGTTGGTGTGAGCATGATGGGAAGATAGTTCGCCATGATGCTTGTATCTCCTTTGGCGCCACACACAGCAGTGGCATAAGCTTGTAGCCACTGTGTGGGGTTCATCCATCCCTCGTAGGGCTCGACCCTAGTGATTTTGAAACAATGAGGCCACTAGAGTGTTCGGAGTGCCCTTGTGAATGCTTAGGACCCTTTAGGATCATCACCATCATGATCTGTAGCATTGTCGGCGCTAAGTGGCTAGAGGCTAGCATCCGGATTTCCAAATTCTTGCTCATACTCTTGACGTTGGCGTACTTCTGCTTCATGGCGAGAGAAATGGTGCCCGTCGATATGACGTCACACGTCTCAGAGATTGTTGATGTGCGCTCGGACATCATGTTCGACCTCTTGGTCGTGTTGGCGAGGGTAGCCGATGCGGTCCCCCCTAGCTCCCCCTAGAGGGGTTGTCCATCATCATGATTTTGGTCGGTGAAACAGCTTCTGCTGGGGCGGCGATTAGATCTTGGGGCGGCGGATCGAGCGAATCAAGCTCGTCGAGTATGAAGGTCTCTGATCCTGGCGGATCTCGTTGACCTGGCAGTGCATCGCTTTAAGCATGGCAGCGACCTTGGTGACCTCAGGTGTCTACTCGAGTCGGGCGAGCTCATTGGCAGCCACGACCAAGTTGGTGCTTAGGGTCTTGTAGACATCATTGCCGTCAACATGGACAAATTCGTCGTCGAGATTGCACTGGAGTGGGCGTGGCCTTCCTTGTGAGTCAAGCTGATCATTGCGAGTAGCCTCGGCTAGCACAAGGGTAGCCTCATTTGCTCGGCGCTGTGCATGGTTGATGTTCCTATTGATGCAAGCGGCGCGGTCCTCCTCGGTTTCCCCGTCATGTGGGGGGGCTATCAAAGCTGAAATTGAAAATTCTACCTCCACGGAAGGGTGGGAAAGGAGGTTGTACGGCGGTGGTTTCGGCGACCGTCTCCATAGAGCCCTGGGACTCAGAGTCTGGATTTTCCTCTAGGATGGTTTGGAGGGATGTTTCGGGGCGTTGGCCGATCTACAGCATGTTGACAGTCGACGAGAGCTGGTCGGCGAGAGGATAGATGTCTCCCGCCTGGTCGGCGAATTTTCCCCTTAGGGCATATCTGTAGGTGGCGGCGATGCTGGTGAGCCTAAAGGGTAGGGCCCTAACCCCTAGAATTTCCTAATCAACCTCTAATAGATCTGAATCGGAGGGTGGTTGGCACTGGACCAGAGTGGTTAGAGCCGATTCTAGCATGGAGAGGCAATCGGTGAGCTTCTAGCCAACCTGATCAATGGATGCGATCAAATCGTTGTTGTTGATCTACCTCCTCGGGTAGCGGGGGAGCGAGCGGTGAATTGTTGATGAAGACGACCTCAGAGGTGGTTCCAAGATCGGATCTGTAGTCACAGGTGGTGGGGTGATCAGCGTAGAATCTATCTGCACCGGCTCGATGAGCTCTCCGTCTCCATCAGCGTTGATGACCCAGGAGATCGATGCGACCATAAAGATCTACCGAGCTGTGGGAGGGACGAAGATCCTGCAAAACGTAACATCTTGTTCGACATGGAAACAACATGCACACCCCTACCTAGCGCGCCAACTATCGACAGAATATCATCGGCAGTCCTCCGAGGGGTATTCCATGAAGGTAGATTTATCGGTAGAGATGCGTGTAATCGAGAACAAGAAGTCAATAGAGACACAAGAGTTAGACAGGTTTGGGCCGTCAACGTGACATAATACCCTACTCATGTGGTCTGTTGAATTGTATTGGCTATCGTATAATATTGCATGTGTTTTGAGGGGGTCCCTGCCCGACTTATATAGTCTGGGGGGCAGGGTTACAAGTTGGTTAGATCTAAGAGATAATCGGAAAGTAATAACAGATTACAGGAATCATGGGATCATACGTATCCTAACAGTTCTCGTAGTATCTTTAGGATATCTTCCCAGTGTCTTGCGGAGCATGTCGAGCAGCGCCGTGCTCCGCAAGGCTTTGTCTTGTAGGCTGGGCCACCCCTGGGGCCACAGCCTATGTAGTCTGCCATGGGTATTTGAGGTCGTACCCTCACAAGGTTGTTGACCAAGCACCTTTACCAAGTTACACCGCTGTACCGCTTTTGATACAAAATATTCTTCTTGGAAATATTTGGGTGTTTGAACGGGAAATCCACAACGGGTTAATGAAATAGTGTTCCCCCAAAGTAAACAAGAGAATGTGGTTTTGGAGGAAGCATGTATGTCGTGATCTCAGTTCGTACAAAAGGTTGACGCATATGGTGAACAAGAAAGGGAAGGAAAAGACAAACAACAAGGAAAAGTTAGCCCTCGGGTAGTAGTGAGTGATTGG
The DNA here is from genome assembly GCA_904845875.1 of Miscanthus lutarioriparius. Classification (NCBI taxonomy): domain Eukaryota; kingdom Viridiplantae; phylum Streptophyta; class Magnoliopsida; order Poales; family Poaceae; genus Miscanthus; species Miscanthus lutarioriparius. The sequence continues at coordinate 34,216,072 of CAJGYO010000019.1, read as the reverse complement.
AAAACACCTGAGTGGATGTCATGTCCCAAGCATTGTATCTAGTTCGCCCACACTACACATGCTAGGTCACTATTCCCGCATGCCCTACGAACACCGTCTGTGTCAGGGTCCACTAGCAACCTGTCCTCGCATAACCACGACATTATGCCACATCCACCATACTCGTGCACTGTGCGCTTCTCCTTTTCCCGGCATCCGGTCGGCTCTTGATCCTCGTCGTCGTTCCCGGACCAGACCCCCCTCCTATTTTCCTCTTTTGGGGACACGGCCGCCAGCATGCCTCCCTCGTCGACTGAACCCCTCTCCTCTCCTTTTTCCTCTCTCCACTCAAGCTCACGTAGGGAGCGCACCATGGCCGACCTTTTCCTCACGGCGTAAACCATCAGTGTCTTCCATCCACACCGCCTTCAATCCCGGTGCGCTGCACCACCACCTCCGTTCACCACTATAAGATGCCCTTGGCCTTTGCTCTCCTTCTTCATCCCCATCCCCCTCGAATCCAAAGCAAAGCTATGAGATCCAGTCGTCGTTCATGGAACTAGGGTCATCAGCTGAGGTGATTACGTAATCCGAGAAGAAGAAGGGATCTGGTTTTTGTTGAAGAAGTTCAAGTACACCTTTGGTAAGCTGGTCTTAGGATTCACGATGTTTGAGTTCTTGGTCTCCCGTTTCTGGATCTGTTGGACATACGCCATGTTTTGGATAATCATTTTCTTGTTGTTTCTCCATTGTCCTCATATATCTTGACTTCTGGATTAAGCCTTGGTTATACTAGGTTGCTCTTAACCATGTATCTCTAAATCCCTATGTGGTTTAGCGTTCGACATCGTGTAATCTTTCATGTAATTTCTGATATCGCAAAGTGTAATCGTATTTTTCTCCTTCTGATTCGTGTTTCAAATCTTGAGACAAGATTTTGTTTAAGGGGGGTAGAGTTGTAACACCCTCGGTGTTACACCCTAAACCAACTACTAAATCATGTCATGAGCATCGTGTTTGTGTAATAATGCATGTGATAGAAGGTGTTGATAAATTCTTGTAGCCTAAAATAATCAATAAAATGTTAAATCAATGTTGATGCAATAGCTCATGTATATCAAGTAGGGTCTAAAACCAATTTTTATTAAGCAAAAATGTTATAGAATATATATGTGACACTGAAAATAAAGTTTGAAGTACACACTTTGTAGAAGATAGTGCAACTTTTGTTTAAACAAGATAATAACGCTAGCTAATATTTCTAATTGCTTGGAAATCAAATTTGAAACAAACATCAGCAAAGATAGTCAATTTCCTGTATGAAAAACAGAATGGCAAGGCTATATTTGGGGATTTATTCTAAGAAAATTAGTTAGAAAATGGTGTCACATGTAATCTCTTTTCGATAGCCTAATGTGTTCTCTGTGATGTAGCAAAGGTGGTTTAGTCTCAACTCGCATGGATTAGTTGCTACACACGCTTTAAAATTCATGCACGTCGCATATCTCGAGCTGGCTGTCCCTGTGTGCATGGTCACCTCGTGCGGGAATTCGGCGTTGCCATGCTTGGGTGCACCACGTGCACGCGTACTGCCGCGCGTTGGCTGACCGAGGCCATCTCAGCCTGGCCGTGTCTCGGTTGTGCCTTGGCCGCTCTGGCCACAGTGCCTGCTATCAGTCAGCCATGGGCCATGGTGCCTCGCTGCCACTGCCACCCTACATGCTGCTCCCCTACCTAGCTCTATGCTGCCGCTGCTGCCTCTGCCTCTGCCTCGCACTGCTGAGCTGTTGTGACCCTTCCCCCATCGCATTGCGAATGTGGGCTTGCCTCTCCTTCCCTGTCGCCATGCACGACGCTCCACCATTAATGGAGCTATGGCCGCATTCATGCCACGCTACCCCAACACTTGCACGCGCACATTTTGGCTTTGGCGCTAGAATGCGTGTCACCCTGGTCGCATCCCACCAAGCCGACGTCGCGTTGAGTTCCAGTATTCCCCTCCCCTCTCTTCTCTTTCCCACCATGGCCGACTGAGCCAAGACTTTAAGTGCGGTAGGGAGAGGTCATCTTGGGTCGTGTCGTGGTGTCTCCGATGCCACCATCAAACCGCCTAGCCGGCTGTCCTCACCCCGCCATGATTGGTGCCCGACCGCGCTCCAATTTTGGAGCTTTGCCCCGCCACCGTGCCAATAAGGCCGAGCCGCCCATCACCATGGGCAGCTCCCATCGGACCGCCTAGAGCCAAATTGGCTGCACCACTAGACTTGCCTTGAACCCCTCCTCGCCATGTGTACCTGAGCCGTACCCCTACCGCTGCTCCAACGCCGCTGACACAATCATGTCCATCATGGCTCGTCACCGAGCTCGCCGCATGTATGTGGTCCGCCTTGCTCGGGGCATCTCCGGTCGAACCAACGCCTCCGCCAGGACCGTGGTGAGTCGCTGATACTCACCCGCTATCGCTACTGCCCCGTGAGTGTAGCAGCTCACCGGAATGCCGCCGCCACCACTGTAGGTTGCCCACCGCTGTGGGGGAGCCATCGTACTTCGTCTCCGGCCTCCAAACCGAGGCCTGGTGCCACGCGTCGACCCCTAGGTGAGCATTGACCCTCTAGGTGAGGCGTGGAGGACCCCAGTCGGTAGGTGTGACCACCCTATGCCAGCCAATGCTGCGCCGACGAGCATGAGGGTGTCGGGGACCTATCCGTTGTAAAGAAGAGGAAATGCGAGGGCCTTTGTGCATAAGTGTTGTCTCTAGGAATAGTAGCATGGGTCGTCTTCGCGCGGGCCAAGCCCGAGTTGGGCCAAGTTGGGCCGTTTTGGTCTTTTTCTTTTTCTAACCGAATTAGTAAAGCTTTTCTATTTCAATTCTGAGTTAGAATTGTATATTTAATATAAATTCATATGAATGTCCAAAAATCATGAAATAAATTTTGTTAGGTTTCTAAAATTGTGATCTATCTGCTAGTATATTTTGTTCACATAGTTTTATAATATTTTTAGGAGTTATATAATTAATTTGAGATGCTTAATATTGTAAGATATAAACTGGAAGGAATTTTTGTGACAAATTGGTGATAGTCTTGGCTCTAAAACTTTCACAGTAAATCCCAAACATTAGTAGGTGCTCACTATAATTTTTTTAGCTCCATAATAATTAGTTTGCTAAGGTAGCAAAATGAGCCCTAGTTCAAAAATATATATTTCATCAATAAAATGCCAAAGCACCTTGGGATTTTAAAACTAGAACATTTTTCTGGAGACAAAGCCTTACTTGACGACGTGGATATAGAGACTAGTACGTTACTCATTAAATTTGGCTCGTTAGCTTTAAGAGTTGTGGTTATCGTTGATTAATTGCGCCTCTGCGTTGTATCCACGTATATCATCATAGGAACAACGATGGATCATGGAGTCGATTGAAGTAGCCAAAAAGATGATGCCTTGATGATCGTGTCACTATGATGGAATGTGAACTTTTGGTTATATCTTACCCAGGCAAACCCCGGTGCATAACCCCTATCATTCTGCACTTTATCTTATGCTTGTGCATTAAGTTTTAAGAAGTTGAATGAAAACCACTTGCATATACATATATATATATATATCCTGATCCTATGAGTCCTACTAGTATGTCAGGATCGTGTAGATTGTTATGTTATAGGATCCGGTAGAAGTCGAGTGATTACCTGTCACTCGTGAGAGATATGAAAGATATTATTGTTGTTATTATATTACTATCATAGGGAATATATATATAAATGATAATTGGAGCACTGGCGGCATGGTACTTTAGATCTGGACTTGGTTTGGCATTCAAGCAAGGCTCGGATTGCACTTGTTCCGCCTGTGTCGATTGGGGGACCGTCCATTGCTGTGGATGGTAGTCAGGTCATAGACTTATTATCTTAAGCACATACTTGCTTATGGGAGCGGGAAGGCTCGTTGCTCTCTTGTCGTGGGTTCCGGCTCTTTCTGGACCAACCGATTGGAGGCGGGGATGGTGGAGGTCTAAGCACCACACTGAGTCCGAGACTCAGGAGTGGGGGCTTGGAGTTCAAGTTTGGACGGGGACCTGGACCCCTTGATAGGAGAGTGGTGGGTTGGTCTTGCTTGTGCTTAGGGTACAAGCAGGGCGTGTGTTTCGGGATATCTAGCTAGGATACATTGGTTCGTGAATCGCCGTGTGATGCAGTAAGAACTGGAATATGAAAGATGGTAAAATGGTTCTGATTTCTTAACACCTGCTTAAAAAGTAGCATAGGTGCTTATATAGAATGGTTAGTTAATGAACTAATGATGACTGCTAATAAAATTGAATATAAGGACATATGTTTAGTAATGTTTCTGTAGATGCAATAACCCACAAGCCAGATAGCCTTGCATATCCTTGGAGTCTTTTATTTTCCTCCTATCGGGTAAATCTTGCTGAGTACAATCGAGTACTCAGGGTTTTATTCCCCTATTGCAGGTGATCAAAGGATACTTAGATCTGACTCTTGTGTGTGGAAACCTCCTAGTGGGCTCAAAGAGGATTCCTTTCACGCTATGACCGTAATGTTTATTTATAACCCTCACGAAAGGTTTTTATAAGAAAAGATGTAAAATCTGATAGCATCTCTTGTATAAAAATGTCCACTATGTTAATGCTCCACCATGTCATTAAATTAATCCTGCTTCCTCTGTAACTCTGATAACATTGTTATATTCCACTGTTATAATAAATTGAGGTAATATTCTGGTACTATAATAAAGTGATGTAAGAAATGAATTAAGAATGGTGTAAGCTTTATTCTCTCATTTATGATCCTGATGGAAAAATGTGGATTTTCGAGTTCTCTCTTGGGGTGTGCTCGAGAACTGCATAGTTTAGCGTCCTCTCTTGGGCACTTAGTGTCTAATGGAAGACAAGTACTCCTGGGAGGCATTAGACTAGGCGGTTTTGCCACACCGAGCCACCAAGCGAGCTGCTAAGCGAGCCACCTCAATTGTAAGCACTCTCCATGTTCTCCAAATTTTGCCATGGTATAGCGCTAAGCACTCTCCACGGCTTCATATTTCGCCACGGTCTCCAAATTTCGCCACGGTCTTCATATTTCGCCATAGTCTCCATATTTTGCCACGGTCTCCAAATTTCACCACGGTCTCCATATTTCACCGTAGTCTCCAAATTTCGCCACGGTCTCCATATTTCACCATAGTCTCCATATTTCACCATGGTCTCCATATTTCTCCACGGTCTCCATATTTCGCCATTGTTCTCCAATATTCTCCAATGTTGACCATAGTATAGTGCTAAGCACTCTCCAAATTTTACTCCAATGTCCAGTGCTAAGCACGGGGATTTCATTCTTTTTACAAATATGAACAAACTCCAAATAAACATAAACTGATCTACAGGATATAAAATTCACCGATATATTGCTCCTGATAAACTCCGCTCTACTTTCTTCATCACTGTGTTCATATATTCTGTTATTCATCCTACATATTTGTATTGCAGGATCATCGTCTGGGTGGTCGCACCATCTAGCCTTCGGATTTCTCCGCCGATCAACTAATCGGACCATTAGGTTCATGACTTCGTCGCTAACCAGTTGGTCGGATCTTTCGGCATTCACTTCTACTCGACCCTCACTTCACCGCCGACCAGTTGGTTGGGCTGCTCGGTACTTGATTCTTCGCCAACCAACTGGTCGGATTGTCAGTTACGCTGGGGCTTGCCAGCTAAGCTGGGGACTTCGTCTACCGATTCGCTTGTTGGCTTACTACGTTTTGCCGACACTGCATGTCATGTGTGATATCAAGGTTTTCTATTCTGTCTAGATTAGGGTGCTGATCTTGGGCGGCACGTTAGGGGCTTTGATAAGTATATCTATTGCAGCAATCCAGTGCTAAGCACTTTCCGTTTTCTCCACATTTTACCGCTAGATATTATTAAGTTTTACTCTAGATGTCTAGTACTAACTGCGGGAATTTTGTCCTTCACACTTAATTCTTTGATCCTGCTACAAAATATTTTCTATCTTACAGCAGGTTCGGGGACTAAGTGTGTACACTTCACCTTGCAGTGAATATACTGTTTTTCTTCTTACTAGTTTTTTAGCTAAGCTGGGGACTAGTTGTATGCTCGGCTAAGCTGGGAATTGGTTGTTTTGACTAAGTGATTGTTGAAATTCTTTGATCCTAACACTAGGTGTTTTCTTCACCTACTGTCAGGCTCGGGGACTACAATGTATATATTGCACCTTGCGGCGCATATATCAGTACTAATATCCTCTTTGCATAAGTCATGGATGATGATCATCTGACTTCGCCAATAAAGCCTAAGTGTGTACACTTCACCTAAGGTTGAGAATTTTTAATTTTTAAACTTGAGCTCCTTACATCCTTCTAGCAAGCCTTACTTGGCTAAGTCTGAGATCAGGTCACCTGATAAATTGGCTGACTTCAATTTCCACCGGTTGGATTACCAGTTAAACTGGTCGGCACTTTATTATGTTGATTGGATTACCAGTTAAACTGGTCAGATTATCAGATTTACTGGCTGACTCCAAGTTAAACTGCTCGGACTTACTCAAGATGACGTTGCTCAGCGGATACAGGGCGCTCAGGGACTAGCTGTGGGGGGTATAACCCTAGGTACCCACGGCAATGGACATGGGCCACACCACCAAGGGAGGTCCAGCCCATAAGATCAAGGCCTATGGTGCCCAGTTCTGGTCGGCATGCACCGAAGGCAATCAGAAGACATCTTGGTGATGAAGGAAGATCTTTTTGGATATGATAGATATCGTATTCCTTGTAAATGCTTAATAGATCTAGGCCTAAACCAACTTGTAACCCTACCCCCTAGACCATATAAGGCGAGTAGGGACCCCCCTCGAATTCATCTCATATTCAATACAATCCAACAAAGACACATGCCGTAGGGTATTACGTCGATCAGACGGCCCGAACCTGTCTAAATCATTGTCTCTGTGCCTTGTGTTATCATTCAATTCCTATTATGCGCACCTCCACCGATCATGAACTACCATGGGTATATCCCTCGGTAGACTACCGACTAGATTTTGTCAACAACGAGGTACTTCTAACGCCTGTTTGTAATTTAGAAAATCTAGAGATGGATTTGTTGGCTATATTGATTCTGATTAGATGGTGATTTGGATAAGAGGAGGTCTCTCACAGGTTATGTTTTTACCATTGATGGTTGGTGTTGTTAGCTGGAAAGCAAGTTTAGGCTATTGTTGCTCTATCTACTACAGAAGATGAATATATGGCTATTTCTAAAGCTTGTAAAGAAGCTATTTGGTTGAGAAGTTTATACTCTGAACTTTGTAGGGTTACTTCTTGCATTATAATAAATTGTGATAGCCAGAGTGCTATTTGTTTGACTAAAGATCAGATGTTTCATGAAAGAACAAAGCACATTGATTTGAGATATCACTTTATTCGAGGTGTCATTCCTGAAGGTGACATTAAGGTATTCAAGATAAATACTCATGATAATCCCATTGATATGTTGACAAAGCCAGTTCCTGGAGCTAAGTTTGAGCTGTGCTCAGGCTTAGTTGGCATTACAGTTTAAGTCCAAGTGACTTTTGGGGACAGTGACTATTTATTATTGAAGTGAGTTGATTGATGATACTTCATTTGCTATAAGATGGAATTCGTCTTAAGGTGGAGTTTGTTGGAATATGATTCGAATTCTAACGTAAGTCTTGCGGGGACGTATGAAGTGCTTGGGATTTGGATTATATATTTAGCAGATTTGTTTCCGTATTAGATTACAGGCTATATATATATATATATATTGTAAGCCGCATGGGAAAGAGCTGATGACTCAATGTATTCCCTATGTTTTGTAGAAAATTGTCGGTTGACGCCCGTGGTTTTTTCCCGCAAGGGTTTTCTACGCAAAAACTTGTGTCTCGTGTTCAATCTTATTCACATTATTTGCTAACAGCTAGGATTATATGATCTTGCCCCTCTACTCACATGAGATATTCTTTCCCTCCTCCATGGTTTTGCGGATGTACTAAGGGTAGGAACACATCAATGGCCTCGTACCACGTCTCATGTAGTACAACATAGGATTTTTGCTGATGTGGAGGAAAGAGATATGAGAGAGAGAAAGAGGTCGTTGTTTCACGAAACAACCACCTCATGAGTTAAAATTTAGGAGTATGAGGCAACTATTTGTCGGTATTTTGAGTCACCAACAACAAGTAAATTTCTAATATTGCACGTCTGGCTCGAATTGTGTGCTTAGAGGACACAATGTTTATACTGGTTTGGGCAGAATGTGCCTACATCCAGTTCGTCGCTGCTGCTCGTGTTACTAGCACTGAAAGTTTGTAGTAGGGGTTATAAATGGGCGAGAGAGGGATAGGTCCCAAGTCTCTTAATGGAAGGAATGAACGGGTGCCGAGAGCTCGGTTGCTCCTCAGTTGTGCGCTTGTGTTGTGATCGGTTTGAGGTTCAATGGGTTCATGATGGTTTGATCGGGTCTGGCCTAGATCGATAGTTCGATGGTCCGATGCCCCTCATGGGGCGCCCTGCTTTCCCTTTCATAGGCCAAGGGAAAGCATGGGTTACAGCAGAGGAAAGGAGGAGAGCGAGCGAGAGAGAGAGGATATCCTTTAGGATCTTCGGGTCCTTATCCTTCATGCGGGTCCCACTAACCCTGTAGATGTCAACCGGGATGGCTACACATCGTGACCCTGTCCATCACTAGCGCCATGCGCAGGCATCGTCTACTGATCATGGTGCTCCACTTCATCCTAGCAGACATCATGGTGAACTAACGCTCCTATCAGTGTCCGTACGAGGGGTTAGGCCGAACAGCTTCGGTACGCCCGATGCTGTGAACCCTCGGGTATGGCCCTTCATGGCCGCGGGTTAAATCGGGGCACGCCGGTCTCTTCCCTGGTGTCAGAGCTTTGACCCAAGCCCATACACTTTGACCTAGAGTGGTTGGCGGTGGCATGGGTCTCTGTCGGGCGAGACGGAGTCCGTGGCCTCGGGGTTAGGCGAGGCGGAGCCTGCATCCTCAGGGTCGGGCGAGGTGGAGTGCAAACCTAAGGATCGGGCGAGGCAGAGCCCATGGCCTTGGAGGTCAGGCGAGGCGGAGCCAGCCCTCAGAGGTCGGGTGAGGCAAAGTCTGTGGCCTCGGGGTCGAGAGAGGCGGATCCCATGGCCAGAGGCCGAGCAAGGCAGAGCACAAACCCAAGGGTTGGGCGAGGCGGAGCCCACGGCCTTGGAGGTTGGGTGAGGCAGAGCCAGCCCTTAGAGGTCGGGCAAGGCGGAGCCCACAGCCATGGTGTTGGGCGAGGCAGAGTCTGTGGCCTCGGGGTAGGGCGAGGAGGAGCTCGTGGCCTCTAGGTCGGGTGAGGCGGAGCTCGTGGCTAGAGGCCGGGCGAGGCAGAGTGCAAACCCAAGGGTGGAACCAACCCTCAGAGGTTGGGCGAGGTGGAGCCTACGGCCACTATGTCGGGTGAGGAGCCCATGGCCTTGGGGTCGAGTGAGGTGGAGCCAACCCTCAGATGTCGGGCGAGGCGAAGCCAACCCTTAGAGATCAGGCAAGGCAGAGCCCATGGCCATGGTGTCGGGCGAGGTGGAGCCTATGGCCTTGGGGTCAGGCGAGGCGGAGCCAGCCCTCAGATGTTGGGAGAGGTAGAGCCAGCCCTCAGAGGTTGGGCGAGGCAGAGCCCACAGCCTTGGTGTCGGACGAGGCGGATCTTGTGCGCCTAGGGCTCGATTGGAGCCATAGTCGCGCTCTTGACTGCTCGGATGAATCAGTGTTGATGGCCATTAGCTCCTTCTCTTTTGGTACCCTAGTATTGGTCCCCGATAGTACCCCGAGCCGACGGAGGAGTAGAATACTCCTTCGGAGGCTTTTCTGAATGGTAGGACCCTAAGGGCCTTGGTCTTCTTTTGTCGCCCACAGCATGACCTAAGGACGGTGATTCCCTATTGTTGAGATCGGACCCCTCGGGGGTATAGCCGTGAGGTCTGGTAGGTCGAAAAAGGTCTTTCCTGATTTTGACCCCTATGGGGGTCTGTCGTCCCACGACCGAGCGCTTGGCCTTTGTGCAAGTCCAACTTTCCTCGAGACCCCCCCGGAGTAGGGTTCGGTCGAGGGTCGGCTCATCTTCGCGATTGTCCTCCCTCAAGCATTTTTTTCCGATAAAAATAGAGGGGCCGAGCCATGTCATGATTTTTCTCTATGGACAAATCATGGTGCGCGGTGAGCTGTCAATGGGCTAGTCCAAGTGGGGCCCCGACATCCCGTTCGTGGGGATTCGGCTTGGGTCCGATGGTGACCGGCTCCAGATTCTCAGCGGTTAATCCATATAGTTCTCGGGTCCGTTCGACCGGTCCTAAGGGCTCTGTGCCTTTCTTTAAGGAAAAACCATGGATCGTATCTGACCGAGACTCGAACATGGGCCAGGATGCCCATGGCGCTCGCGAGCCCGAGTACTGGCCGCTAGCGGGCCTATCCCTATCCACCCCTCACTCTAAAGGTGCCTAGAGCGGTTGTCGAACCCATCGGTGGGCCAACCTTCGAACTCCTGGGCCTAGATGGGCCATAGTAGAGTTTTTAGCTTCGTATCCCTTACCTGTAATGGGTCATGGCCCGTCCGAAGAGGCAAAACATCCAACGAGTTTTCTGAGGAAATGGACAGAGGTTGCGTGCACACATCCCACGGCGAGACATGGTGGTAGATCATGGTAGGCACGGAGATCTAGGTAGGCGGTTGGTTTCCTCGCACCCGTCACCCCTATAAAACCAAAGGGTTAGCCCCCCGGGTTCCATACCTTGCATCCTTGCCTCCGCAGCCATGACCACCGCCGCCAATCGCTTAGGTTTCTTGCCTCTGCATCCTCACCGCCATTGAGCCCACATCCATCCGCCCCCACCTCAAATGGATCTGTGGTGCCATTTCGACATCATGTTCCAGTGCATGGAGGACCTCGTCCATCATGGTCTTCTCCGCGCGCGGACCTCGGTAGAGGAGTGGCTGCTACCCGGCGAGGAGGACTAGCCGTCACTGCCCGATGGCTATGTGGTTTCGTTCGCCCACTTTCATGAGCGTGGGTTCGCGACCCCCACCCACAGATTTCTTTAGGGCTGCTGCACTACTACAAGATTGAGCTACAGCATCTCAATCCCAACGGGATCTAGCACATGGCGGCGTTCATCGCCTTGTGCGAGGGATTCCTAGGGATCAGCCCCCACTTTGATTTGTGGAGACACTTCTTCGCCGTCACCCTCCAGAAGAAGAGGGAGAAGAGCGGTAGGCAGGAGCTGCACATGCCGATGGGGTGCGCTGGCATCTAGCTCTAGAACAATCAGGTCGGCGAGTACCCGTCCATGCGGCTTTTCGACGTCCAACAAGGGGTGACACTTGTAGTGGTTCTACCTCAAGAACGATGCCGCCGCCCCTCTGCCGGAGTTCACCGGGCACCTGATCGAAGAGGCCCTAGAGTCATGGAGGAAGTGGGGCGTCCTAGAGAAGGACAAGAAGAAGATCCAAAACCACATTGTCGCTATTTACACCAAAATTTGGAAGAAGAGTCGCAGGGACTCGAAAGCTCCCAAGATCATGTCATCCAGGAATCAATTGCGTGCAGATCAGAACTAGCTGATTCGAATGCAACACTAGAATCGGCTTTCTTCAAGTAGCACCGGCAGATAACGACAAAGGCTACGATCGGTGCCAGGACAAAGCATGTTTGACTCTACAAAAAGGGAAAGATTAGAGTCCAAGTTATCTTAAATTAGGAATATTTTCTCTAGGACCCAAGATTGCGATGAGTCATGCTTAGATAGGAGTCATGCGTATGTCCCGGGTATAAATATCAAACCCTGGCTATTGTAAAACACACAATCAACCAAATACAAGTTACTTACTTTTTCGGCTCCAGCCACCCCTTAGCAGTAGTAGAGTAGATCTTGGCGAGTTCTTTAGCAAGTACGGCTGCATCAATCCGGTCGACCTCCACTGCTTGTCTGTAAGTACCGTCATGGCTTATACCTCTATTCGTACAGCTGCATCGATCCTATCGACCTCCACTATGACTCTGGTATAAGTTAGTTATCGACTCTTGTCTAGTTCAAGTACGGCAGCATCGATCCGGCCGACCTCCACTGCTTGAACTAGATTAAGGTCAAGTTATCAGCTCTATCTAAGGGTGGTGTTCCTTCGAATAGATTCATTAAGTTACCAATATTGCTTATTGCTTCCATTATTTATTTAATTACAGCAATATCACTTTGCCCGATTAGGATTGATCTAGATCGGCCTTATATCTTTTTTTTAACCCATCGTTTGCTAATCTAAATTTGATCTAATCTGTACTTTAAAAGATGAGTTATGTTTTATCGGTTGTTTTATATCAATCTTAATCGTGCATAGCGTGCGGCTAAGACGCGTCTGATCTTGAGTAGATCTATTGGCTAGCGAAAACCATTCCATGGCCCGTTATCACGGCCTATGTGATTTTGCCTCACACCCCACTGTTAGCACCGTGGAGTGGGGATCGTTATTTGGTAGATTTGTTTCTGAGAGGGCATGATCTTAACTGTGTGCTATGCCTGAATCGGCTATTTTAGCCGATATCGAGTGCTTTCATGAACAGTTCACGTCACGAGACCGTTGAAGTAGCGATAGGTTGAAAGATGTGTTAGCCCCATGATCTTATTATTGTATTATGGCCTCCATGATTCTGCCTCATGTCCCACTGATATTAGTAATAAGTTAGGGTCGTCGAGTCTATTGTTGTTTCTACGGCCTGCATGATTCTGCCTCATGCCCCAATGGTCATAGCGATAGATGAGATCTAATATGTTTAGTAGATTTATCTCTATTAAATGGTTGAATGATGATGAACTGTTTCTTTTATAAAGGGGTTCGGTTACTTGCAGTCATTGGCTCAGTATAAACTAATTATTGTTAATATCTTATTGCCATTGGCCAATATTTGTCTAAAGAATGATATTCATCCTGAATGATAACTGATTCTTCTTACACAACCCCATGAGCTTTAATCGATTTATTCTTATGAATATGCTGGAATCGACTATTTAGTCGATCTCCTTTCATATCGGCTCTCAGAGCCGCACATTCGGGATTGTCTGGCAACACCGGCATGTTCCACCCTAAATTATTGATAAACTTTCTCTCCTTGTCAATTGTAGGGTCAAATTGACTGGCACATCTCAGGAGGAGTGCGCAGGATCGACCACCCCTGTGCTGAAGCTAGGCGGATCTCTAGCTCCATCGAGCGGACCCTTCCGGCTTGCTTGTGTGCCCTCGGCACGGGACGAAAATTCCATGTCGACACTCGTTTCTGGCACGCCCGGTGGGACACCACAATCATCATGGCGGTTCACAACAACAACGACATCCTTATGGTACATTATGAAGATCTACCTGATGGAGATAAAGATGTCATCGGCAAAGCTACAGAAGAGTTTCAGAGCAAGTGTTTGTTGTCCTACACCAAAACACGTGACAACCCAATTGTTTAGAAATTTCCACTACCAAGAGTTCTATTACACGGGCAGACAGATACAGCTGAAGCTGAAGACAGGCGTTTCTTTATGGAGGTTGTAGACAAATCTGTTCGTGATGACATATCAAGCCATAACGAGGCTTTCTTAGACATATTCCACAATGCCATGAAAGAGGTGATTCATGGGTTTCCAGTTCATCAAGGTGGACCGGCTTATTACAACATTCTAGATCCGTCGACCCAAGGGACTAATCAAGTTAGTACCAGCCATCAAGAAGTAGCATCAACTGGTAATAATGATGTCCAGGTAGTTCAGGGTTCATCTGAACAAGCTCAAGGTACTACTACGAATCAAATATAGTTTAATCCTAGACTGTTAGTACAGCATGTGCAACAGCCGGCGGGGCAAGGTTAGAGCCAGGTGATCAATTTTGGCACATCAAGCCACATACCGTCGTTGGCTCAAAAAATAGCACCATCAATTCAAAGGATCCGTAGAGATATAGATCCTCATGTCTACAATCAGAGACTTCAAGCAGCAAGCCAGCAAAGGACCCAGCAGATAGAGATTCCACAAGGGTATTACTATGGCACAGATTATAACACCCTTCACATGATTCCGAATCCAGGGTATCAAGGCACACAAGATTTCAATCCACAGATGGGTCAGCAGGTGCAGAGAAATCCAAATCTGCAAGCTGATGAGTTGTTGCTGAGGGTGACCGAGATGATGAAGAATCAGTTCGGTCTGAAGCCAAAAGGGTTGACCTTCTCATACAAACGCCCATATCCAGAATGGTATGATTTGGTCGCTCTTCCCACAAATTATAGACTCTTAGAGTTCGCTAAGTTCACTAGCCAAGATAGTACAAGCACGATAGAACATGTTAGTCGGTATCTTACGCAATTGGGCGAGGCGTCAGTTGAGGATGCCCATTGAGTTTGTTTCTCCTCCTTGTCCCTGTCAGGACCAGCTTTCACTTGGTTTTCATCATTGCTGGTTAACTCCATTACCAACTGGGCTGACCTCGAGAAGAAATTTCATACATATTTTTACATTGGGACTGGAGAAAAGAAGATTACCGATCTGACAACTATAAGGCAGAAGACTAATGAATCGAGCACTGAGTTTCTTCAGAGGTTCCGAGAAACTAGGAACTTATGATTTTACTTAAACTTGGCTGATGATCAACTAGCTGCTTTAGCTGTTCAAGGAATGCTACCAATGTGGAAAGAGAAACTGCTAGGACAAGAATTTGATAACTTAGGTCAATTGACTCAATGAGTGGCAGCGCCCAATAGCCAATTCCAGAGTATGCATAGAGATACCCGATTTCAGAAGAGTGCCACAGTGGCCAAAGCTTACAATCCATACTCAGTCGATGATGGCTATGAAGATGAAGAAGAAGAGGTTGCTACAGCTGAATGGAATTGGGGCAAGAAAATAGTAATGGTACCAAATCCTTAGGGGAAGAGGAGTTGAGGAGAGCTATGACTTTGACGTCACAAAATCAGACAAGCTCTTCGATTTCTTTCTTGAGAAGGGGTAGATCACGTTGCCCGATAATCATGTTATGTTGCCTCTTGATCAGTTGAAGAATAAGAAGTTTTGTAAATTCCATAATGCTACTTCTCATTCCACTAATGAATGTAGAACCTTCCGGCAGCATATACAGAGGGCTATTCAGCAAGGAAAGCTCAAATTTGATACACCTCAGAAAATAAAAGTTGATGATAATCTTTTCCCAGGAGATCAAAACATGGGTTGATGCCAGGCTGCTCAAAGAAAAGACTAAGGTCCTAACATCAACCAAATCAAGAGAAGCTAGAACAGTCAATCCCAAGATGCAAATATCGGCTGACGAGTACAGAGACATTAGAATACATTGTGCTAAGCAAAAGAGCCGATATGAGCAGGGGGAAACATCAAAAGATGGGGCGACAAAGCCACGAGTTACATCTCGGATCCTGTTGAATAAGTGGTAGCGGTAGAAGGAAAAGGATTATCAGCGTTGGTTAAAAGATCAAGAATACCAGAGTCAACTAGAAAAAGAAAGGTACGAAAAGAAATAAGCTAAATCACATTGGAATTGTCCTTTCTTCAGACATTACTGGAATGAAGGTTTGAAGTTGCCTACCAGACATGACTATCCAGAATGCAGCAATCAATATTGGGAGTTTAGGCAATCTCAAACCAACCGCCGGTCTATCCATGCTCAAGATGCATATCATCATAATAACATGGATCGGCGCTTAAAAAATAAAAGTGTTCATGATCGGCTTGGAAAATGAGTTGTTGACCAAGACTGGGCCGATTATGAAGAAGAAGGCAACGAAAGAAAATATGTTTGGCAGGAAGGCCAATGGTGTCCAGGAGGTTTGACAAGAAGCCAAAAGAGAAGGGTGCAATGCCTAAGGAATAAAGAGTTGGAATAGGCTCAGGCATCCAGTAAACCTCAAGTGTGGTGTACTAAGCAAATAGCCGATAGAAAGCAACCATCGGCTAATATCCAAATGGCTTTTCTGTTGCGATCGAAATTCATAGCTCCGGTAGATCAAGAAGTGTATTCGGATTTTGATGAATCAGAGTATGAAGAAATAGTTGTCAAGTTGACGGTTGTACAACAAGCAATATTTGATAAACTAGTCAAGCATCGGCACTTAAAGGCTTTATATATGAAAGGTTTTGTTGATGGGAAGCCGATGAACAAGATGTTGATGGATGCAGGTGCTTCTATCAATCTCATGCCTTACACTACTTTTCATAAACTTGGCAAAGGACCAGAAGATCTGATGGAGACTGACATGATGCTTAAGGATTTTGGAGGTAATACGTCTAAGACCCGGGGGGCAATAAACGTCGGACTAACAATCGGAAGTAAGACCCTGCTCACCACATTCTTCGTCATCGATGGAAAAGGGTCATACAAGTCTGCTCCTTGGTCGTGATTGGATACATGCGAACTATTGCATACCATCGACCATGCATTAGTGTTTGATTCAATGGCATGGAGATGATGTCGAGATGGTTCACGCTGATGAGTCTGTGAGCATCGCAACAGTCGATCCAGTCTTCTGGGAACTAGGAGACTTCGAGTGCTTTTCTGGCAAGTTATGGGAAGGAGGCTTCATTAGGGTCAATGGTGAAAGCCAACAGCCGATCCAAGCAGTCGGCTTTAAAAATTTATCTTAATGGATAATCCAATAGATGGTACAGATGGCAAACTGGGACATGGTTTCACGTCAGCCAATGAATTAGAAGAAGTAGATATTGGTTCTGAAGATAGACCTAGGCCGACGTATGTAAGTGCCAAATTGGACCCTGCATATAAACGAGAATTAGTTGATTTGTTAAGGGAATTTAAAGACTGTTTTGCTTGGGAGTACTATGAGATGCCTGGTCTAGACCGGTCAATTGTCGAATATCGGTTGCCAATAAAACCTAGATATCGGCCATTTAAACATGCTCCAAGGATGTTCAACCCAAACGTGCTTGATGATATCAAAAAGGAGACTGAAAGGTTACTGGAGGTGAAGTTTATCCGACCATGCCGATATGCAGAGTGGATATCGAATGTTGTCCCTGTATATAAGAAGAATGGAAAATTAAGAGTTTGCATCGATTTCAGAGATCTGAACAAAGCCACACCCATGGATGGTTATCCGATGTCGATAGCTGATATGTTAGTAGATGCAGCAGCCGGGAACAAGGTTATTAGCTTCATGGACAGCAATGCAGGGTATAACCAAATTTTCATGGCTGGGGAAGATATAGCAAAGACCGCTTTCAGGTGCCCCGGCGCAATCGGTTTATTCGAGTGGGTTGTGATGACCTTTGGTTTAAAGAATGCCGGTGCAACTTATCAAAGGGCGATGAATTACATTTTCCATAAGTTGATCGGCAGGATTGTTGAAATCTACATCGATGATGTGATGATAAAATCCAAAGGGTACAAAGAGCACCTAGCTAATTTGCGAGAGACTCTGGAATGCACAAGAAAACATGGTCTAAAGATGAATCCTAATAAGTGTGCTTTCGAAGTGTTAACTGAACAATTCTTGGGATTTATGGTCCACGAGAGAGGAATCGAAGCTGGTCAAAAAAGCGTAAAAGCAATTGATGAAGCAGTTCCCCCGACTACTAAAACAGAGTTGCAATCTCTGCTTGGTAAGATTAATTTCATCAGAAGATTCATTTCCAATTTGTCGGAAAGGATTCTGCCATTTTCTCCTTTGTTGAAGCTGAAAAGTGATCAAGAATTCAAGTGGGGTGACATACAACAAAGGGCATTTGAAGAGATAAAAGAATACATGAAGTGTCCACCTATGCTGGTCCCTGCTCAGCAAGGTAAGCCTTTTAAGTTGTACATATCGGCTGATGACAAGACAATTAGATCGGTCTTGATGCAAGAATTTGAAGAAAAAGAGAGTTGTTTTCTATCTGAGTAGAAGACTACTGGATCCAGAGACAAGATATTCTCCCACCAAAAAGTTATGCTTATGCTTATATTTCTCTTGCACTAAGTTGCAACACTACTTATTATCGGCCAAGTGTACAGTTGTTTCTAAGGCTGATGTGATTAAGCACATGTTATCAATGCCAATACTGAATGGAAGAGTGGGAAAGTGGATTCTTGCGTTATCGGAATTTGACTTGAAGTACGAATCGGCTAAAGCAGTCAAAGGACAAGTGATGGCTAATTTTGTCACCCAGCATCATAAGCCAAGCATTGGTTATGTAGAGTCGATGCCTTGGATGTTATTCTTTGATGGATCATCATGCAAGCAAGGTGGTGGCATTGGTATTGTTATTATTTTGCCTCGGGGAGCAAGTTTTGAGTTTGCGTTTCCAACTGAACTAGTGATTACTAACAATCAAGCGGAGTATGAAGCTATTCTTAAGGGACTTCAACTTCTTCATGAAGTAAAGGCCGAAGCAATTGAAGTATTTGGAGATTCATAGTTAATTATTAATCAGTTGATCATCCTATATGAGTGCAAAGAAGAGACTTTGAAAGGATACTATGATGAGTGCTAGAAAGTTGCTCAAGGAGTTTCTTCATATCTCTTTCCAACATATTCCGAGAGCACAAAACCAAGAGGCTAATCGTCTAGCTCAAAGTGCATCAGGATATCGAGTGTTTTAAGAAGTCTTGAGTAGTGAAACCTCAAGTGATGATTGGACAGTCGAAATAGTCGATTACCTTAGAGATCCGTCTTAGAAAGTTACCAGAAAGCTAAGGTATAAATTGGCTAAGTATGTTTTGTTAGATGATCAGTTATATTATAAAATAGTCGATGGGGTGTTGCTCAAATGCTTAAACCAAGAAGAAGCTAAGGTGTTGATGGGTGAGATGCATGAAGGGATATGTGGAGCTCATCAATCGTCTTATAAGATGAAATAGATTATTCGTAGAACTGGATATTTCTGGTCAACGATATTAGAAGATTGTTTTGAATATTACAAGGGGTGCTAGGACTGTCAACATTTTGGTAATATCTAGAGATCGCCTGCATCGGCCATGAATCCAATAATCAAGCCATGGCCATTTCGAGGTTGGGGAATTGATTTAATTGGCCAGATTTTTCCGCCTTCAAGCAAAGGGCATAAGTTCATATTGGTAGCAACAGATTACTTCACTAAATGGGTTGAGACAATTCCTTTGAAGACGGTAACCTCAAAGAATATGATTGATTTTGTCAGGGAACACATTGTGTATCGTTTTAGGATTCCTCAAACTATAACTACCAATCAAGGGACAATGTTCACATCAGAAGAGTTCGAGGATTTTGCTGTCAGTATGGGAATCAAGCTACTGAATTCCTCTCCTTACTATGCTCAGGCTAATGGATAGGCAGAGGCGTCCAACCAGATTATGATTAAGCTGATCAAGAAAAAGATTGAGGAACGGCCAAGGAAGTGGCATTCGACGCTAAATGAGGCACTGTGGACATATAGGATGGCCTGTCATGGATCAATTAAAATGTCACCTTAAGAACTTGTGTATGGCCATAATGCAGTTCTTCCTTGGGAAATTTGGACTGGATCGAGGCGTGTTACACTGCAGAATGATTTGTCAGCCAAAGTCTACAAGAATCTTATGATAGATAATTTGGAAGACTTGAGTTGCCTTCGGCTGCGTGCTCTTGAAAATATCGAAGCCAATAAATTGAGGGTTGCAAAATATTACAATAAAAAGGTCAAGATTAAGCAATTCTCTGAAGGAGACTTGGTCTGGAAAGTGAAATTGCCGATCGGGTCAAAGGACAGTAAATTCGGCAAATGGTCACCTAACTTGTATGTGCCCCGGATATACCCACGAAGGGTTTCCCCAGCCTTCTAACGGCAGTTTTTTAGATCCCATGGGTTTTCAGGACGCTTGTATGTGCCCTAGAAGTTTCCCACGAAGATCTCTTTTAGGTTCGCCCAACTTTGGATTCTGTTGGGCGGAAGGTACTCCAACCAAGTTCACGCCGAATCGGCCATGAACAATGGAAGGTTACGGATAATGAAATCATCATTATCCGCTCCACCAACTTGGCAAGCAAGCTGATAATTCTCGAGCCATAGTCCGGGGGTCATCACCCTAGAGTACTTCAGGATGTTGGTCGGCGGTCGGTACCGTGGTGGAAAGGTGGCATTGAGGATGTGTCAGCCGAAGGCCTGAGGTCTTGGTAGGTCGGGGCTCGGGCTTCTGTCCTCGCCACTATCGTAGCATCCGCCATAATGAGGGTGGTAACCACGGCTAGCCCCCTCCCTCGTATCACCGTGGGCATGCCTGCGGGCATCAAGGGTGTCGTGCACGTCGTGGTGGCGGCCAAGACGCTCATGCACCGGGACCATGGTGCGAGGCCAACCACCTTGCGGCACCTGGTGGACTGACGCGTCCTTGTCAGGTCACTCTGAGGGCGTGCACTGGCTGGTGTCGAGCTCACATCATCGAGACACCAAGCTCTTGGCCTGCTGCGCCGCCGCACGCTCGAGTAGCGTGCGAATCTCATGATGGGCCTAACGATCCTCGGGCGTCGCGGGCCTTGGAAGCCCTCGGAGCAAGGCCACCACAGCAGCGATGTTCTGACTTGCCCGGACAAAGTGTGGGAGTGCTTCATCGTCCTTGATGATCCTCCGGTTCACATCGTGGGCCATGACGCGTGCATGCCTACCGTCTCCATGGTGCTCGATCTCTTGATCGAGCTCCACGCATTCCTGCTCGAGCTGGAGTCATGCTTCCTCGAGCTCTTGGTGTCGGGCCTTCAGCTGCTCCACCTGTAGGCAAGGTGGAGCCCCTGCATCCCCCTCGTCCTCATCGTCGAGGTCATTCGTTGGGGTAGCCTCTTCCTCATGGATGCTTTCGATGTGTCCCTCAGGGGTACCTGCCATAAAACATTCATGAGATGGGTGATGGCTCCCCCTACTGGAGTTAGAGCTAGAGGGCGACTCCGACTCTCCTACGAGGAGGTCGTGGAAAGATTCCACGATATATTCGGTCATCCTCACAAACTCATCGTTCGTAGGGGACCGAGGAGTGCATTGTGCCACAAGGTGCCCAACGGTCTCTGCGGCATTACG
Organism: Miscanthus lutarioriparius; assembly: GCA_904845875.1. Lineage (NCBI taxonomy): Eukaryota > Viridiplantae > Streptophyta > Magnoliopsida > Poales > Poaceae > Miscanthus > Miscanthus lutarioriparius. The sequence goes on along the minus strand of CAJGYO010000019.1, from coordinate 34,194,999 downwards.
CAGACCGAGCGGGAGCGCCATCAGAGCGCTCTGGATGAGGTATTCTAGAGAGAGCGGCTCTCCTTCGGCGAGTTGCGCCATGACATTGGCAAACGAGAAAGTGAGGTGGCTCAAGTCCTCCCGAGACGGTCGAGGTCCCAGGAAGGCGCCGAGCTGGCGCTCTAACCTCCTGTAGTCGGAGCCGGGGAGCTGGTCGCTCCCGAAGGCATGGGCCTCTAGTGCATGCAGCTACAGCTCCTCGAGTGCCTCAGCGATCGCGTCGAGGCTAGTAGAGTGGAGAGGTTGGACGGTGGCAGGAGCCTGCGCCAACTCTCCCTCCATCGTGATGATGAAGTCTAGGTCCCCAAAGCGCATGTGTGCTCCTAGGACCCAGCTGACATTGTGACTAGCCATCCAAGGCCTGGTGTGGATGTTGAGACGCGCAAAAGGCCCCTACCTAGCGCGCCAACTGTCGGTGTTTCAAGTCACCACTAACAAGTAAATTTCTAATGTTGCGTGTCTGGCTTGGATGGTGTGCTTAGAGGACATGAGGTTTATACTGGTCGGGCAGAATGTACCTACGTCCAGTTCATCGCTACCGCTCATGTTACTAGCACTGAAAGTTTGCAGTAGGGGTTACAAACGAGCGAGAGAGGGACAGGTCCCAAATCCCTTAATGGAAGGAATGAACGGGTGCCGAGAGCTCGGTTGCTCCTCAGTCGTGTGCTTGTGTTGTGATCTGTTCGAGGTTCGATGGGTTCATGATGGTTCGATCGGGTCTGGCCTAAATCGATAGTTCAATGGTCCAATGCCCCTCATGGGGTGCCCTGCTTTCCCTTTTATAGGTCAAGGAAAAGCATGGGTTACAGCAGGAAGAAAGGAGGAGAGAGAGAGAGAGAGAGAGAGGATATCCTTTAAGATCTCCGGGTCCTTCTTATCCTTCATGCGGGTCTCGCTGACCCTGTAGATGTCAATAGGGATGGCTCCATGTCGTGACCCTATCCGTCACTGACGCCATGCACAGACGTTGTTGCCGGTCATGGCGCTCCACTCCGTCCTAGCGGACGTCGTGATGAACTGACGCTCCTGTCAGTGTTCGTATGAGGGTTAGGCAGAACAACTCTAGTACGCCCGACGTTGTTCCTGATGTGAACAATCGGGTATGGCCCATCGTGGCCGTGGGTTACATCGGGACGTGTTGGTCTTTTCCCTGGTGTCAGAGCTTTGATCCAGGCCCATACACTTGGACCTGGAGTGGTTGGCGGTGGCATCGGTCTCCGTCGGGAGAGACAGAGTCCGCGGCCTCGGGGTCGGGCGAGGTGGAGCTCGCGGCCTCAGGGTCGGACGAGGCGGAGCCTGCGGCCATAAGCCGGGCGAGGCGGAGCGCAAAGGGTCAGGCGAGGCGGAGCCCGTGACCTTGGAGGTCGGGCGAGGCGGAGCCAGCCCTCAGAGGTTCGGGCGAGGCGGAGTCCGCGGCCTCAGGGTTGGACGAGGCGGAGCCCGCGGTCAGAGGCCGAGCAAGGCAGAGCGCAAACCCAAGGGCGGAGCCAGCCCTCAGAGGTCTGGCGAGGCGGAACCCGCGACCACGGTTTCGGGCGAGGAGGAGCCCACGGCCTTGGAGTTGGGCAAGGCAGAGCCAACCCTCAAAGGTCGGGCGAGGCGGAGCCCACGGCCTTAGGGTCGGGTGAGGCAGAGCCAACCCTCAGAGGTCGGGTGAGGCGGAGCTCGCGGCCTTGGTATCGGGCGAGGCGGAGCTTGCGCGCTTGGGGGTCGGTTAGAGCTGTAGTCGCGCTCTTGACTGTTCGGATGAATCAATGTTGATGGCCATTAGCTCCTCTTCAGGTACCCTAGTATTGGTCCCTAATACTATTCTACCATTGTATGAGTTGTTGCCATACAACTCACAACTTTACTTGTATTCTATGCATAGATTAAGAAATTAAGAGTTAATATGAGACAACTTAAAAAACAACCATCATATATGTCTATTAAGTTATTTTAAAATTACGTGGTACTACGTGAGATTACCTATAAGACAATACCAATATACTTGTCCTAATGTCTGGAGCAAATAAGAATGATTTAAAGAAAAGTCATGGTTAGAGGTTTAAGTCTTACTTATCTTATTTTGATCATATTTTTTAATTAATCCTGAGAAAAAAATTAATTTAGATTACTTGTACAATTAAAATTCAAAGGCAAATTTCACCGTAAAGAAAATCTAAAAACATAGGTGAAAAATTGTGGCCACACATCATCATTATTTCCTCCGCTGACCCTGTGCGCTAGTTATTCCGGCTATAGCAGCGGAATTAAGATTTATACTAACATCAGATATCAGACAAAGATTCAAAAAATTGTTCCGGAAAAGGAAAGTAAACAGAATATAATACATGAGATTCAAAAATTTGGGCGAGAGACCAACCAAACCTCCGGCTTTGCCCATCAGCTTCTTCTCCCCCTTCCCACACCACCTCCCTCCCAAATCAGCCCGTGGCCCAAATTCACTCGGGCTTTACCTCTCCGAATTCTTCTCCATCGCCTCTTCGAATTCCGCTTCTCGATTTGATCCCCTCCCATCGGCGCTCTTCTTTAGTTTTTCCTCCTATTATCTCGACTTGGAGCTGACCAGAAAGTCGAGTTTCTTGGCTCCTGATTCAAACTATTCTAATTCGAGACAGGCTGCAAAGATTGAATTTTGAGTTCTTTGCGAGTGGTTTAGGTGGATAAATCGGGCAAACCATAGGGGAATTCATGACCTAAGCTGGTGGAAAGTTTAGTTTGGTGATGGAGGAGAAGCAGCAGGTGGAGCCGCCGGCGCTGGTGCCGGAAGCGGGAGCCGAGCCAAGGGCGCCACCACAGCCGCAACAGCAGCCGAAGCCGGCGGTGCAGGTGCAGCCTTCTATGCCGGGGCTGAGGCCATGGCCAATGGAAATCACGCTTTCTATGTGAGCAAACTGTTTCGTTTGAGAATTTGAATTCTACTCTACGGTCTTTTGATTTTTGGGTATCCAGAATTCAGGCCGATGCATTTTTTTTGTTTGCATTTGTCCTTTTCAAAAGTCTTGCTTGCTTGTAGACAGCAGTTAGTCAGTCCTGGTTAGGGATTATTATTATTATTTGCGTGGAGGGGTTGGGGGGTGGGGGGGGGGGGCGGTGAGGGTGTTGGACATGATGTATGAGGATGCACTATAAGTTGTGTTAAGATGTGTTCTGACAGCAGGCACTCAACTGCTTTGCAATGCTGAGGTAATGGATTAGTAAAGTTTGACTATTTTTCTCCTGGTGACATTATTAACCATTTTGAATTTGAATTGGTATAAATGTTACTAGTAGTACTGTAGTCTTCTTAGACATGTAGGCCTATAACTTTTCGTTATGATTCCATTCCTGTCTGGTTAACTCTGAGGTGTCACTTTTTGGAGAACAGATGTTTGGTGAGTAGAGTTGTCTTTATAGTTTTTCTTTTTCTTCATTGAAACAATGTGTGCCAAAATAATCACACGTGTTATGGCCATCCCAATTCTGTTTTGTTTTTACGGGAATGTGCCTTATGTGACATGTTAGTAGTTTTTTGCAATTCATTTTAGTGTCCATGTGTGAGTATACTTCCATTTGTCCTTGCAGAAATAATGCAAGTACTGCACTCGTATGCAAAGCGCAAAAAAAATTATTTTGCTTATCTTTTTTTTGTTTCAGGAAGCCTGTGGTTGAAATGAAGAGTGGCACCCCAACCAAGAAAAAGAAGCACTGTAATTGCAAAAACTCACAATGTTTAAAGCTGTGAGTACAAGACTTTTTGTTTCAATCATGCACATCATTTATTAAAACATTGAATGTAGTTGAGTGATATATGCAAATGCATACTTCTACATTACATTTTCTTGGAAATAGGGACAGCACTGCATTGTTATGTCAGTGATTAACTGAATTTTGAATGCATACTTCTGAGTTATTTCTTAATGGGAAGTTCTATATTTTAAATTGTCAACTAGAGTTGAATGGGTTGATCTCTTCACAGAAGAGAAAAAAAGGATGATTAATTCTATTACATGAAGAGTTTCCTCTATTGTCCTTATCCTCACCAGTAGAAAAATGTATTAAAAATACGCGATTACATGAGGTGAGCATATTCGTTTTGTCTAGAGCGATGTTTATATGTGTTGGACAAATATAGAAAAGGGAGATATAATACTCAAGTTTCAGTTTGAAGAAGATTAGATATTGTTGCTGAGCCATTTTAAAGCAAAGCCTGCAGTTTAGCTTTGGTCCATTTATCTATTTTTTTATTTTTTTTCTCATTGGATTGTTTTGTTCTCAAATTTTGTTAATATTCCAATTTGGTATGTTCAACTTTTGTACTTTATCCAAATTAATGAATACCAACTTATAATGTAATATGGTAATTTATTATGAAAAGAGTATCATGTGAATAGAAGGTACAGCGACTAACTTGACATATATTTCTTAGGTACTGTGAGTGTTTTGCAGCAGGTGATTACTGTGATGGTTGCAATTGTAAACAATGTGGAAACACTGTTGAGAATGAAAAGGGTAGGCAGGACGCTATTAACAACACAAAGTTACGAAATCCAAATGCTTTTCAACCTAAGATTGAAAATGGTCCAATTCCTCCCAGTGTTCGGAAGGTACATCCATTGCACTGATGGAATGGTTTGGCTGTATTATTATTTTTGTATCATAACAGTAGTTAATTTCTTAGACAAAAGTAGATGCCCTTCAAAATATATATAAGTTGATAAATAGTTGTTTTAATCTGTATGGACCATGGGAGTTAATCATGCTTGTTCCATAATTTTGCTTGCATTTTTCTCATTTGTCCCACTTGTGCATATAGAAACCATACATCTAAAATTCGCTGAGTCCTAGAACAAGAACAGTTCATACTGATGCACTGGTGTTACCTTGCTTTATCAGGTCTCTTTGCACAGTTCTTTCGTACTTGTAGCCTAACAGTCCTTTTTGTCATTCCCCATGCTAAAGTTCATGTAGGTGGAACAACTAGATTTCATGGCAGCATCCTGATATACGCTAGGTGGCTAGTAACTTCTGTTTACTTTTCCATATATGCTATGTTCTAAATCAAAACTCTTTTGTGCTGCCATTAGTTAAAATCTTATGTATTATGCTTATTTTTTCTTCTGAACAGCATTCCCTTTATTATTTTGGGTTTTGTTGCACTATTGAAGTCATCCTTTTTATGTTTTATTTACTTCTGTGGATTCAGTTGAAATATTTCTTTATATGTTTCATATATTGTTTAGCTAACCTTAGCCATTTGAACTGGCTATCAGGATGCTGGAGCACTACCTTCACTTCCAAAGCATAATAAAGGTTGTCACTGCAAGAAGTCAGGTTGTCTAAAGAAATACTGTGAATGTTTCCAAGCTAATATCCTTTGCTCCAAGAATTGTAAATGTATGGATTGCAAGAACTACGAAGGGAGTGAGGAGCTACGGAGTACAATTCAAGGGGATAATTCATGTGATCGAAATAACATTCAACAAGCAGCTAATGTTGCACTGAATGGTGCCATTGGATCTTCAGGGTATAGATTTTCTCCAGTACGTAGAAAAAGGCCTCCAGAGGATCCCCACTATCAGAGATTAAATGTTGAAGGAAGTATGATGCAGACACAGTTTCAAGAGGTATTGATTTTGTCTTGGATGATTGTTTTGACCAGTCTGGTGCTGATTTACTTAATGTGTTGATTTTTTCTTAGTTTAGCCGTAACATCTCTGGACTGAAGATTGTTTCTTGTGTTCTAGGCTAACAATGTGGATGTTTCCCAAATTACTTCATCTACTGGACGTGGTGGTTCCACTGGCAATTTGCAGGGTAGATCTAAACTGGTATATAGGTAAGTGAACAAATAATTATTGTCTTGTTTGGACCTATGAACGAAAGGTTTTTTTTATCGGTATGAGCGAAAGGTTTTCAATGAACTTCAATTGTCTTGCGGCTATTGCCTTTTTAAATGTATATAAGCCCTGGACTGTTGAAGAAAAAATTCACTTAGTGTGGGACAACACAGTGTGTTGTGGCACCTAGGTGTGGTGCTGGCTAACCAGGGCTTGATTCCTGGTTCTTACAAAAAAAGGCCCATTGCCTGTGCCTATTTTTAGAGTTATATATGTGCTGCAGGCTGCAGGCATGTCTTGGCCTCTTAGGTTAGCTCGCCTTCAGGGGCTTTTCTCAATCCTGCAGCTTGAGAAAAAAAAAATTATTACTGCAGTAATACCTTAGGGGAGGTCCACCCCTAGGGCTGTTTTAGTTGCTTGTAGTTTGTGCCATCTGGCAGTAGTATCATTCTACCACTACACTAGTGATTTGGCTCATGAAAGTTTATGATGTTTGCCTTTTTGTTCTCAAATATTTTTCTCTGTTCAACTCAATAACAAATCCTTTAGTCCCAAACAGTTTCGGGTAGGCTAGAGATAAAACCAACAAGATCCACCAAGACCAATGTAAAAAGAAATAAAGAAATACTTTCCTCTGTCCAAAGAAAAATATATGTTGTTTTAGTCTTTTAGACAATTCAAGGTGCAGCTTGAACTATTGATTTAAACATGTTATCATGAAAAGTATTCAAATATTATTTCGATATGGCAAATCAACATTCTTTTTGGCAATAATGGATATTGCAGCACTATTACAATGATTACTGATATAAGCCAAAGGCTGAGATTGATTAGCTTAATGAGTGATTACAGTAGAAGAGTAACATATATACAGAGAGTACAGGAGAGCCCAAAGGGCCACGACCGCTGTTGCCACCAGCCGGAGCCCCCCCCGCAGCTGGTGGATGTCGCGGGGACGCAGCAGCAGGGGTGGGCGTCCTGGGAGGCGTAGAGACGACGAGAGCTGAAGGAGGCGCCGAAGGCGGTGCCATGTTGAGCTCGGCCAGGCGCAGGTCGGCACGAACGTCGACGAAGGAAGGGAAAGGTTGCTGGCGGGTGACGAGTTGAGACATGAACTGGAAACGTTCATTGAGGCCGCGCAGGACGTTCAGCACGAGGGTGCGATCCTGGACGGGCTCGCCAATATCAGCAAGTGCATCGGCCATGGTCTTCATCTTGCGGCAGAAGTCGTCGATGGAGAGGGCACCTTGCCAGAGAGTGCGGTATTCGGCGTCGACGAGCATGGCGCGGGACTCGCGATTGTTTAGGAACTGTTGCTCCAGCCCGAGCCATGCTCCCCGAGCGGTGATGCCTTCCCGCTCGTGGACGACGTCTAGAAGGTCGGGGGAGATGGTGTTGAAGATCCAGGAGACAACGACGCAGTCCATACGGGACCACGCCGGATCGGAGAGGTGGGAGTCGTCGTAGAGGACGTGATCCTTCAGGGCAAAGCGGCCGAGGAGGAGGACGTAGCCGCGCCACTTGGAGTAGTTGGAAGCCTGAAGATCAAGGATGATCGGGATCAGGTTCTTGATATTCTGGACTGCGGTAGCCTGGCTGTGTAGATGGGCGATGGCGGCTGCTTCAGAGGAGAAGGAGCGGGCGTCGTCATCGTCCTGCGGGGCCTCGTCGCGACGGGAGTCGCCTTGAATGCGCGCTCGGGGAGGCGGCTCTTGCTCGAGGCGTCTGCTGCTGGCGCTCTTGGCGAGAGCGGGCGGCGGCGAGTGAGGCAGCTCTGGGCTGCTGGCGTTCTTGAGGTGGTCGACCTCACTTTGAAGGGCCAGGCTGCGCTTGGTGTTGGTGGAGCACAGGGAAGTAGCCACATCTTCCAGCTTCTGGGCGGCGGCGAGTGCCTCGTCGCGGAGCTTGGCTGCGGCGGAGGCACCTAGGACACCGGAGGCGGAGGTGGCGGCCATGGGTGCGCACGGGCGACGGCCAACCGAGGAGGCGCTGGGAGGCGGCAGGCGCTGGCAAGCGAAGCATGGTGACGCGAAGCGCCGAGAAGAGCGGCTTGCAACGTAGCGCACCGAGAGGCGCGTGCACTGGGAAACACGCTGCTGCGCGCGGGAGTGCGGAAGCGGAGGGTGGTGATGCTGGCTCAGGAGAGAGGCGTCGATACCATGATAGAAGCCAAAGGTGAGATTGATTAGCTTAATGAGTGATTACAGTAGAAGAGTTACATATATATAGAGAGTACAGGAGAGCCCAAAGGGCCCACACGACATTGTTGCCACCAGTGAAGCCCCCCACCCCAATTGGTGGTGGATGTCGCGGGGACGCAGCAGCAGGGATGGGCGTCCTGGGAGGCGTAGAGACGACGAGAGCTGAAGGAGGCACCGAAGGCGGTGCCATGTTGAGCTCGGCGGTATGGTTCGGCGAAACGTCGACGAAGGAAGGAAAGGTCATTTGGCGGGTGACGAGTTGAGACATGAACTGGAAACGTTCATTGAGGAGGCGCGGGACGTTGAAGCCGCGAGGTGCGATCTGGGACGGGCACGCCAAGATCAGCAAGTGCATCGGCCATGGTCTTCATCTTGCGGCAGAAGTCGTCGATGGAGAGGGCACCCTGCCAGAGAGTGCGGAATTCGGCGTCGAGGAGCATGGCGCGGGACTCGCGATTGTTTAGGAACTGCTGCTTCAGCCCGAGCCATGCTCCCCGAGCAGTGATGCCTTCCCGCTCGTGGACGACGTCTAGATGGTCGGGGGAGATGGTGTTGAAGATCCAGGAGACAACGACGCGATCCATCTGAGGACCACGCCGGATCGTAGAGCGGGGGAGTCGTCGTGAAGGGCGTGATCCTTCGAGGCAAAGCGGCCGAGGAGGAGGAGGGCGAAGCCGCGCCACTTGGAGTAGTTGGAAGCTTCGAAGATCGAGGACGATCGGGATCGAGTTCTTGATATTACGGACTGCGGCGACTGGCCGTATGTAGATGGGCGATGGCGGGCGCCGAGGAGGAGAAGGAGGCGGGCGTCGTCATCGTCCTGCGGGCCTCGTCGCGATGGGAGTCGGCTGCGAATGCGCTCCCGGAGGGCCGCGCCTGCTCTTGCTCGAGGCGTCTGCTGCAGCAGCGCTCTTTGGCGGCGAGAGCGGCGGCGGCGAGGCAAGCGCGCTGCTCTGGCTGCGGCGGCGTTCTTGAGGTGGTCGGACCTCCACTGAAGGGGCAGCTGCGCTTCGGTGTTGGTGGAGCTTGAGGAAGTAGCCTCATCTTCCGGCTTACAGGCGTGGCGAAAGTGCCTCGTCGCATGAGCTTAGGCTGGCGGAGGCACCAGGACACCGAGAGGCGGGGTGGCGGCCATGGGTGCTGTGGCGGCGACGGCCAACCGAGGAGCGCAGCAGGGAGCCTGGGGCCATGAGCGAACGGGCGTGACGCGAAGCGCCGAGAAAAGCGGCAGCGTCTTGCAATGACCGAGAGGGAAGCGCGTCGCGCTGGGAAACACTGTGTGGCGCCTAGGAGTGCGGAAGCGGAGGGGTGGTGAGTGCGGCTCAGGAGAGAGCGTCGATACCATGATAGAAGCCAAAGGCTGAGATTGATTAACAATGAGTGATTACAGTAGAAGAGTTACATATATATATAGAGTACAGGAGAGCCCAAAGGGCCTGGCCAGCCTGGAGGCGGCGCCCCAAGGGGCCAGTCTAGCCTAGGGAAAAGGCAACAATAAATAGGGACTAATAACTCTAACAATTACTCCTTATGCGCTTTTATGTCCTCCTGATGAAATATCATATATATCTTTTTAGGTCTCCGCTAGCAAATACTATCCATGTTACTGATGTCAATGACCTAGCCAACCATTTGGTGATTGTATGCAGAAAGGCAGCAGAGAGGTTCACGACAATAGTTGGTACACAATTTATCCTTTTCCTGTTTGACTGGACTAATCTCAACCTCTGCATAACATTTTAATCTGGTGAACTCAATTATTCATATGATAGAAAGATGGACTGCCGTGATGATCAGAAATAAAGGGAAAAAAACTGTTTATTTTTGCACCTTCAGAAACTTTTATGCATTTAACATTGCCTTATGTGCTCGATAATGTCTCATTTGGACATAAAGGACTACATATGATTATATAGCTATTTATAAAATAAGAGAAATGGGTAGTTTCCCTATCTGTTTCTGTATTTAACTATAAATTTGTGCAACTAAAGGAATTGTTCTGCTTTATCGGGGACAAATACGGTGCCTATCATTTTGATGCAAAACATAAAACATCATTTTGGCTTGACGTCCAAGTATCAAATCAACATTAAAAAAACAGCACCAAATGAATCAATGGAAGTGAATGTTAGCATTCAAGGTTACTTTTACTGAAGTATTTTTATTGCAGATAACAAAGCGGAGATGGAAATAGATAGGGAAATTTGCACAAATACTTACCAAAAGTTTGATGAGAACAAGGAAGTCCAGAAAGCTGCTCTTAGTCAACTTGGCAAAGTGACTAATATAGATCAGCAAATTGTTGATGACTCCAGATTCAGATTGCATTGCTCTGACACCCAAGAGGATGCTAGACCTGCCTCTCCAGGAACAGAAGCGCTGTTGTGTGATGAGCAGGATCTCACATTTTGTACAGCTCATAGAAGTCCAATTCCAGTAGCATTGCATGATCGGGACATTTCAGAGCTACACGCTGCACAAGAAAATGCAGTGTTGAAGGAGTTCAGAAACTACCTCCGGCTAATTATCGCACGTGGAAAAATAAATGGTGAGCTTGTATCATGTAGTTTTCAAATTAGTCATTTTGTACATTCATCATGTAGAAAAGGAAGCAAGATGAACTGAAAATTGAGAAATTTGAATTCTCTCCAATGAAGTTGATGGCACATAAGTTGGTTTACAGTTGGTAAAGGATTGTAGTTAGCGAACTTGTTGACCTATATGTTCATCAGATTTTGTAGAAAATGAGTTTACTAGGTCCTACGAACCATCAACAAAATATTTTCAATGCTCTGACAGACTAAGAATCTAAGTCAGCAAATGTTTGCATACTGTTCTTGTTTGATATAATATTTCAGTCGATATATTTAAAATAACATTTTTTTTGCATGTAAAATGTGTGCTGTTTTTTTATTATTTGTTTATTTCCGTTTCTTATCTGAGGTGATGGTTTGCTGGTATAGCAGAAGGAAAATCCTCATCAGGGACAGGGATGGAATCAGATGCTCCAAGGCATCATGAATCAAGCACCAGTTTAGCCCCAGTAAGAGCTGAAGAAAAAACCAATACTACGGATGACCCTGAAGATCCTAAAACAAGTCGATCATTTGCATCAAATGGTATATCAACACACGAACTAAAATAGATTTAGCTCAGTTTGTATTTTTCATTTCAAGATAAGATATGTATTGTACCATAGCCAATATCTGTGTACATATGGATAGTATAGTCCTTGTTGCTAGAAAAGGCAACCGGCAATGTAGCATTAATCATCCACGAGATGTAAAGTAGGAAACAAAGTCCTGATCATGTAATTATTTTTTTATCAATAATGAGTTTTATATGATTATCCTATTCCAATGTAAGAAATATACCTTTTCCTTTGAGAAAAAAAGTGTAAGAAATAGTTGGGGTTGTATATAAGTGCAACAAAAAAAAACTGAAGATATGGTAAAAAAAAATGACACGTTTATTTGAAATACTTGAGGACTAGTCACTCAAATTTGAGTGTTTATGTCAAGGGCCTTGACGTCTAGGGTAGGAGGCCCTCGGCTACGGAGATTGTAGCCTCGGTCCGTTGTCTTCTTCGGCGAGGTTATGCCCCTCTTCCGTAGGCTTAGATGAGAGGCGAGAGAGAGATTAGGGATAATAATCTTCCTTCCCTTTATCGTCTGGTTACAAGACTCAAATAGCCCTCAGGCTGAACCAACCATGCCTATAATTAAGGAATAAATAAGGAAATTAATCTCTTATTTTCTAATCTTAGCCACTCACGGTGGCCACCTCGCCCATACGTTGGGCTCGCTCTGTGGCCGGCGCACATCACGCGCCCGACGGTGTCGCGCGACGTGCGGCCCCCACATGACATCTCTCCCTCCTCGGAAGGCGGCTCGTCCTCATTTGGAAGTCTGGTACTTGTCGGTGAAGGCTTCAGCGTCTTCCTGTGTCGCCAAGCCGGAGACTCGCCCTTCCATGGATCAAGGCGGTGGCGCACCCTCGGGCGAGGCGCATCTTGACGGCGCATTCAGGCTCTGGAACCACCGCACCATGGTGAACCGCAGGCAGGGCCGGTGGAGCATCCGGCGGCGAGCCATGGAATTTCTTGAGGAGGCCGATGTGGAAGACGTCGTGCAGGCGGGCTCGGGGTGGCAGGGCGAGGCGAACAGCGACGTCGTTGAGGGGCTCCGTGGCCGCGATAGGGGCCGAGAAGCGTGGCCGCAGCTTGCGGTGACGGATCGTGGTAGTGAGGACGCCTGTGGCTGCCGGAGCCGTAAAAGTGCCCAGTCCCCCACCTGATACGATACATGGCGATGCGTCTTGTCATAGTGGCGCTTTTGGACCGCCTATGCTTGCTGGAGTCGGGCGCGGATGTCAGCGAGAAATTCATCTCGCTCTTCCAAGGTCTTGGCGACGGCGGCCACCCTGGTGTCTCCTGGCTCATATGACCGGATGGACGGAGGATCGCGACCGTAGACGACGCGGAACGGCGTGTCCTGCAGTGACGTCTGGTAGGCGGTGTTGAAGACGTACTCCGCCCACGGGAGCCACTGGAGCCACTGCCGCGGCCGATCTCCGGTGAGACATCGCAGGTACATGATGATGACGCGGTTGGCCGACTCGGACTGCCCATCGGACTGAGGGTGAAAGGCCGTCGTCATGTGCAATTTGGTGCCAACCAGCCGCATCAGCTCGCGCCAGAAGTTGGAGGTGAAGACCGTGTCCCTGTCCGACACGATGGACTGTGGCACGCCATGGAGGCGGACGATATCGGTGAAGAAAGCCTGGGGGACGGACTCCGCGGAGTACGGGTGGGACAGAGGGATGAAGTGGCAGTACTTGCTGAACCTGTCCACCACCGTCAGGATGACCGACTTGCCCCAGACACGTGGCAGCGCCTCAACAAAGTCTAGGGCGATGTCAGTCCAGACTCCCTGCGGCACGGGCAGCGGGAGAAGAAGGCCGGCCGGGTGTAGATGCTCCGACTTGTAGCGCTGGCACGTAGGGCATGCCCGTACCCAATCCTGCACGAGCTGTTTCATGTTAGGAAAATGAAAATCCCGCTGTATCCGGTGCAGCGTGCGCTGGATGCCTTCGTGGCCCTCCGCATGGACCGCCTCCAGGAGCTCTGGTAACAACGGCGAGGCCGGGGGAATGTACAAGCGCCCATTGTACTGGAGCAGCCCCTCCACCACCGCCCACGGCATAGCTCTGGAGCCCGCAGCAAGCTCTTCATGCATGGCGACGAGGGCGGGGTCAGTAGCTTGTGCTTGACGGAGTCTATCGATGAAGTTGAACCGTGGGCCCGAAAGCGCCAGGATGGTGCCTTCCACCGGCGTGTCCCGACGCGACAGCGCGTCCGCCACGGCATTGGCCTGGCCCGGCTTGTACTCGACGGCGAAGTCGAACCCGAGAAGCTTCCCCACCCAATGATGTTGAGGGATCGTCGCGAGCCTTTGATCGAGCAGGAACTTGAGGCTGTAGTGATCAGTCTTGACGATGAAGCGGCGCCCCCATAGGTACGGTCGCCAGTGCCGTACCGCATGCACGAGGCCGATCAGCTCGCGCTCGTACGCCGCAAGTGCGCGATGGTGGGGTGCCACCGGCCGGCTGAAGAAGGCCACCGGGTGGCTGTCCTGGACCAGCACCGCCCCGAAGCCGTGAGACGATGCGTCGCACTCGACGATGAAGGGCTTGGAGAAATCCGGCATGGCGAGTACCGGGGCGGAGGTGACAGCAGCCTTGAGCGCGTCAAATGCCGCCGAGGCCTCCCCTGACCAAGAGAACCCATCTTTCTTGAGGAGGGCAGTGAGGGGTGCTGCAACTGTGCCGTAGTTGTGCACAAACTTGCGGTAGTAGCCCGCTAAGCCGAGGAACCCACGGACCGCTCGGGCCGAGCGCGGTGTCGGCCAGTCCCTCACCGCCTGCACCTTGGCCGGGTCCATGGCGACGCCTGCCGCGGAAATGACGTGGCCAAGGTAGGCGACGGACGCGCTAGCGAAGGTGCACTTGGCGCGCTTGAGGAAGAGCTGGTGCCATTGAAGCTCGCTAAGGACGGCGTGGATGTGGCGTAGGTGATCCGCCCAAGTCTTGCTGTAGATTAGTATATCATCAAAAAACACAAGAACGAAACGACGAAGGAACGTTCGGAGTACGTCGTTCATCAGCGCCTGGAACGTTGCCGGGGCGTTGCACAGCCCGAACGGCATGACGAGGAACTCGTAGAGGCCGTCGTGGGTTCGGAACGCGGTCTTGTGGACATCGGCCGGCCGCATCCGCACCTGATGGTACCCGGAGCGGAGATCGAGCTTGGTGAAGAGACGCGCCCCGTGGAGCTCGTCCAGCAGCTCGTCGACGACGGGGATCGGGAACGCGTCCTTGACCGTAAGCGCATTGAGGGCGCGGTAGTCGACACAGAAACGCCACGACCCGTCCGGCTTCTTGACGAGGAGGACCGGTGATGAGAACGCGGAGTCGCTGCGACGGACGATGCCTTGAGCGATCATGGCGGCGCATTGCCGCTCGAATTCATCCTTGTGGGCCGCCGGGTAGCGATAGGGCCGAACGGCCACGGGCAGCGCACCTGGCTTGAGGACAATGCAGTGGTCCCAGCCACGCTGTGGTGGTAGGCCGGAAGGCTCGGCGAAAACCCCTTCGAAGGATGCCATCAGTTTGTCGAGGAAGTCCGCCGAGGCTGCTGTGGCGGCGATAGTCGGTTCCGGGCGCGCTGCCACGTCGGTCCAGCACACGTCCTTGCCCTGGCGCGAAAACGACATGGTGCGCGCCGTGAAGTCCCATGTGATCGGCCCCAGGGTAACCATCCACTGGGTTCCCAGGACGAGATCGTATCCCGCCAACGGCATGACGAAGAGGTCCACGTGGAACGCCTCCCCAGCGATGGTGATCGGCGCCTGCCGCAGAACGCCCGGGCACTGGATCTTCTCGCCATTGGCAACTGTGGCTGTGAGGCGGGGCTTGGACTGTATGGGCAGGTTGGTGCGGTGCGCCGCCTCCTCGGCGATGAAGTTGTGGGTGGAGCCGGTGTCGAGGAGGGCAGTGAGGGTCACCGCGCCCAACGTCACCCGGACCTGCATGGTGTCGCAGGGCTGCACGCCGGCAACCGCCTGCAAAGAAAAGACCGGGGCCTCCTCCTGGTCCCCGTCCCATGCGGCGTCTTCGGCGTCTGTGAGCGTCACGCCGTCGATGTAGAAGATGCGGCGGCAGACCCGGTTATGGCCACGCGAGTACTTTTCTTCGCAATTGTAGCACAGCCCAAGGCGGCGACGTTCCGCCTGCTCCTCCAGAGAGAGACGTTTCCCCGGTTTGGTCTCCATCTTGGCGGCGGCGGCGCCCGCTGGTGGTGGTGCAGGGAGCGCGGGGCGCTGAGGCAGTGCTGGAAGCAGGCCGCGGGCCGCTGACCGGGCTGGAGCCGGCGCCGGCCTGTCGAGCTCCATCAACTCCACTTGACGGGCCAGGCTCATGGCGGCCGCGAGCGATTGCGGGTTGTGAATCCGCACCGCGTGGCTTAGCGGCGGCAGGAGGCCCCCCGTGAAGAGTTGGACGCGCTGGGCTTCCTCCAATGGACCGGCGCGTGGCAGGAGCGCCTGGAACCGGTTCTGATACTCCTCCACGGAGCCCATGCGCCGGCACTCGGCGAGCTCGTAGAGCGGCGCGGAGCGCAGGGGCGGTCCGAAACGCAGGTGGAGGAGATCCTTGAAGCGGCTCCACCGGGGGGTACCCTCATCCTCCTGGAGTTGGATGTACCACAATTGGGCGACGTCCTCCAGATTATACGAGGCCATCCAAACCTTCTCCTCCTCCATGATTCGCTGCTGATGGAAGTAAGATTCACAGCGGTTGACGAAGATCAGCGGATCGGTCGTGCCATCATAGCGGGGAAAATCCATCTTTTGAAATCTCGGAGGACGGTCGTTGTGGTGCTGGCCGTCAGCACTACCGCCCGGGCCAGGCGATGAAGAGGATTTCTCCTTGTCCTTCTTCGACGTGGCGACGTCGGACTGCAGGGAGGTGATCGTGCCGGTGAGGCTCTCGATCATCTTGGCGATGTCGGCGTTGGAGGGCTCCGCCATGGGTGAAGAGACGAAGCTGGCTGATGGTGGATGGGGTGGTGGGCTGGTTGGTGGCGCGGCTGCTGTGGGACACGCGGCGGCTGGCGTAGGGCCGGCGGAGTGGGAAGAAGAGGATCGGCGTGACCGTGATACCAGGTTGTCAAGGGCCTTGACGTCTAGGGTAGGAGGCCCTCGGCTACGGAGATTGTAGCCTCGGTCCGTCGTCTTCTCCGGCGAGGTTATGCCCCTCTTCCGTAGGCTTAGACGAGAGGTGAGAGAGAGATTAGGGATAATAATCTTCCTTCCCTTTATCGTCTGGTTACAAGACTCAAATAGCCCTCAGGCTGAACCAACCATGCCTATAATTAAGGAATAAATAAGGAAACTAATCTCTTATTTTCTAATCTTAGCCACTCACGGTGGCCACCTCAGCCGCACGCTGGGCTCGCTCTGTGGCCCGGCGCACATCACGCGCCCGACGGCGTCGCACGTACGTGCGTCCCCACATGACAGTTTATTAGACAAAGAACGACAAATTTGTAATCCTAGCTCAACAATTTTGTGAATCTTGTAACAATAACCTAGAGAAATTTCTAGAAAAAAGAGTTGGTGAACATTCATTTGCTAGCGATCTCTTAAGGCATTCTGCAGTTTTCGGACAACAAATCAAACTACCATTGGTTGCTCTAACAAAATCCGAGATTCGAATGGAGGATTCATAGCGGCGTCATCTTGTTTTTTGCCGCATGTTTTGGATGCCCAAATGGCAGAAACATATGCCCTGAAGGAAGGCATTAGGTTGGTGCAGCAGATCGGATGCAGCAATTTCATTATGCAATCGGATTGCATGGAGTTAGTCGAAACGGTGAAGGAAGGCGATTTCCAGGCATTAGCAGCAGCTCCAATACTTGAGGAATGTTATAACACACTGAAAGAATTCTAAAGATTTTTGTACTTGGGTTGATTCACCCCCTGCTTTATTTTCCATGCTTTATCAAATGATGTAACATTGTTATCAGGTGATTAATAAAGCTTGCCGTATGGCTTTATATAAAAAAAAAAAAAAAACTGCAGTCCTTGTGGCTAGAACTAGAATAGACCAGTGGCTAGCCATGGTCTAAGTAGGTTAAATGCATGTAAGGCGATTGTGAAGGAAAATTTAGGCACATGTATCTGTAGTTTTTCTATTGATTTCATTCTAAGCGTAATGACCTGATGCAACTGGGTCTTAAACATATGATAACCAAGCCTGCTCTTTCATCATAAAAGTAATACATCAATATGCTTGAGGTGAAGTCTCACATCAGCAATTGAACAGACTGAAGTCTACACCAAAGGACAAACACAATCAAGTAACAGTAACTGATGTCAAAATGGTTATTGCACCAGCCCAATGCTTGCTTGATCTCCTGAACCATGCCACGGCTTCCTTTAGGTAATCCAGAAGCAATACACATGTTGCTCAAAAAAAAAAAAAGAAGCAATACACATGCAAAATGGAAAAAGCTGCCAAAATAACCTCCACCACTGCCACCATCACCGCCTTTACCAAAGTGGAATGGAGGAAAGCCCCCATTGCCGTTATCAAGTTTGGGTCCATTCACCTCCCCTATAAATCAATAGATTAAAGATAAAACTAAATGCACAATTACTCATGTGTGAGTGTTGGCGTGTGTTTTAGGCGTGTTGTAACTTTATGATCTTCTTAATGCAATTTTACACAGGTCCGGTCCGAGCTTTTTGACCTAGAATGAAACTAAAATTTTGGGCATTTTTATATGAACATAGTACCACTCAGGATAGTATATATATACATATATACGAAACATTACTAATAAGCAGTTAACTAAATAAAAAAACAATATTCATATAAAACAATTTGTATACATATTAAATTACCTTAAATTTTTCTTCTAACATTGCTCGATGCGGAGTCATCGATGATGGTGTCAATATTAATTAATCTCATCCAACAATCGCTTCTCAATGCATAATGTTGCCAATCCATTTAACCTCTCTTGTGGATTATTGACCTCAAATAGTTCTTCAGCAATAAGCAATGGAAGTAGGAACTTCATCTCCCTTGTTCTTCCTTCTAGGGTGGCGACGTGAGCGCGGTGGATCCTTACGGCTTAGGCCTCGTTAGGCTAGGCTCCTTCACCTTGGCTTTGCACTATAGTATCGGAAGAGCTGGAGTCAAAGAAGCCATAAATCAAGGCTTCTTCAGCTTCTCAGTTTATTTTGGTATGATAGAGAAAAATGGCTTCTATGAACAATACTGCTAAGAGTTTGTTTGGTAGGGCTTCTCCCTGGCTCTGGCTTTGGCTCCTCAGGTCCTATCAAATGTTTTATAAGAGGAGCTGTGAGGAGCCCGAGCTATTTTGGCAGAAGAGAGAAAAACAATTTCTATGAAAAATGTTGCTAAGGCCCTCTTTAGACCTAAGAAGATAATACTCCCTCCAGTCCTCTATATCTGGCGCACGCCCATTTTTCATTTCGACGACAATAGCAGGCGGAGTGGGGATATCGAGAGCCAATTAGTTAGTCAAGGGTTAATTAATCTAGAGTTAACTGGATGGCTAGCAACGGAGCGTTGCAATGCATGCGCAACTCGTTTCAGTTGAGAAAAATACGGAGGGAAACGACTCGTTTCTGCTGGAGAATCCTCGTGGTTGGCGGCGCGGCTGTTACGACTCACAGGAGTTAACACTCAGCGCGTACTCTCGTAGAGCGTCTTGGTCTGTGGAACTAGGCTCCTGGCGCTAGGTAAAACGGGCCGGAGGGAGTAGTTAGTTGCTAATAATTTTTTCCTCGACAAACTAAGCTTAGCTCGTTTTTTTTAATCTACGCTCGGGTTTAAGTCCCCGATTTAACATGGGTGTTCGTATTTTTCTGAATTTATTATAGAATTTAACGGCGCTATTTTTTTAGTGGTTGAGGACGGTATCCGTCGACAGCGAAGACGCCTATGGTAACTTCATCAATCTCGAGATTCATCGGTCTAACTCACAGTTCTTCGGAGGTGCTGATAGAGGTAGGGTGTGTCTACGTGTATTCGTAGGGGTGAGTATACGTGTCGACGTTTATAACTAGGTCTCAAAAAAAATAATTATCTCCTTAATCAAATAGGTCTAGCAAATAGTTTAGTTAATTGCCAGTGAGTACCTAACTAACAACTATTTTATTAATCGGATCAAACTAGCTAATGCTAGCGCCTAATATTAGTTGTGACCTATATAGTATTAGCTATTTAATAATTATTAACAGCTAATGGATCCAAATAGACAAGGTGTAGGAGGAGCTGAAGCTTAAAAAAAAAATAGCCGCCAAACACGCGCTTAACCTGCGGATATACTGGTGGTGAGATGGGTGTATATAACACAACAGATGTTTATTCGTTTTGGGTACTTGTTTCGAAGAGAAGCAGATTTTGAGGAGTCCGAAGGCAGAGTGAGCGGGAGATGAGGAGCCCGGTGCCGGAGCGTAGCCTCATCATCGAGAGCGACGACGGCGACGACGACACCCAATCAGCTGTCGCCACCAACTGGACAGGACACGGCCACGACGAGGAGGAGCCGGAGCAGGAGCCGGGTTCGGACTCCGACTCCTCGTCGTCCTCATCCTGCGCCACCCCACGCCGCGGCCCAAGCTCCCCCGCCTACACCCAGCAATGGCCGCAGAGTTACAGGTCACGTCGGTTCCTCCTCCCTCCTCCATGATAGAAGAAGAATCTCTAGTAGTTGCCGGCCTGCCCGTATACGTATCATCTTATCTTATATATCCGTGGTTCCTCGGTCGCAAGTTACGCTGCCGCGAGCACCTGGGGCGAAGTCGAATACGCTGCGGCGTAGTGCTGCTGCGGTGTGTTCTTTCGCATCCTCAATTTCAATTCTCTGAGCCGCTGCTTCATTTTCTTTTTCTCATCCTCCTCCCGCAGCTTCAGTTCTGTTAACAGGTTACAGGTAGCTGCAGATCCATCATCCATAGTTCCATTTCCATACTGACGGTACACTAGCTATTCGAACAAACAAACATGTGTCCTGTGATAGAATACTGTACTGATGATTGATATCCATTGCCACCATGACGGGATCCTTGCGATGTGTTTCATTGCTGGCTGGGCCAGGGCCGGCAAAGTCTGTCAAGCAAGCGGGCACACCTATCGTCCTTTCTCGAGAATCAAGTTGCATTGCAGGCACACCAATCAACCATGACATCTCTGTCTGACTGTCTGCACGTACAGCTCATGTGCCAACCATACAATCAATTATTTCCTATTCAATTAATTAACATGGAGTTGGCCTTGCCCAGTAATTTGGCTTGCAATTATACCACCTTGAAGAATCTGTAGACCTTAAATGTTTTTTTTCCAAGAAAATAATTTGTTGAATTTAATGAAAGAACTGGTTGTCTTAGTTTTTTATAGGTACTATATGATATTTGATTCTTTTGCATGCTTTCTTTGATCCTAGGCTTTTATAAATTACTGTATAATAGACCACAGGGAATTCCTTAATAGTTATATGTCTGTTTTTTTTCTTGCTCTCCTTTGACAGGCAATCGATTGACATTCTTAGTAGCGTGCACTCACCCAATCTGAGCTTTTTGGGGACTCCAACTCTGAGCAGACTGTCAAACTCTTTCCTTGCCATCACCGATTCTTTTCGGGGCAAAGCCCCTGAAACAATCTCAAACTTTATCAAGCCACTTCTTGGCCCGACATCAAGTGATGAGCAGCAGCAGCAACATGAAGATACCCGAAAGAGTTCTCAGCACATTATGCCCTCAAGGAAATCATCTTTGCAACAAATCCCTGAGGATCAAAAGCCACTGGTAGTTGGTCATGAGGCGTCTCATAATCGAAATTGCTCTTACACCCAGGGAGTGATGAATGGTAAGCACAACTGCTTTATTATTCTGTGATGCTCACCAACGTTGGCAAGGAATGTGAAAATGGCGTTTAGCTCAAATGACTGATGTCCTGAGGTTATTTTGCTGTTTTTTTTTTAATTTCGGGGTAGACCCCCCCAATCATCAATATTGCAGAATATTCTCGTGATATGCCATTGGTGATGCCAGCTCTACTGAACCTAGACGCATTCCACACAGATCAAATGTCCAAGTTCAGTGTACTTGATTCTGCATCTAGACATTTATATCCACTGTGGTATTTTATTTTAATGGATTCTAGTATGTAGTTTACACAGACCCAAATTATAATGCCAAACTGAAACAATGTACTGATTCTGCATCTAGACATGAGACTGACATCACACATTCACTGTTTCAGTTTCATGTTTCCAATTAGTTGTGAAGCATCAAGTGCAGCCAATTATCGACTAGGGGTTTTTAATAGCTCAATCCTCTCTTTGTTGATTTGCCGCATCACATGTCCACCGGTTCGATTTTTCTTCTTCCTCCCCAGTCCCCACATGGATGGGAACATCACGTGGTTGATGAGTCAGCACAACCATCTGGTAGTGGTTACACAAATAGATGCATTCTGTACTTTTCCTTGAGGACAAACAATAATAAAGATAAAGACAAAGCCTTTTAGTTTCAAGTAAGTTTGGGTTAGTTGGAGATGGAGCCATCAATAGAAAGAATAAAAAGGTTTTAGTTTGTAGTAATAATAGTAAAATAAGTTCGGTTTTCCAAAAAATAGTAAAATAAGTTCGATACCCTAACCTATGGTTTGGGCATATAGATTGATAGGCCTATGATTTAGTATATTCATATCAATCTAACCATAAATTGCCAAATTATTCAGAATCGTAAATATATCATCAAATGTTCTGATGAAGTTTTACTACATGTAATTTATTAAGTTCAATCAGTAATACCAAAAACAGAAGAAATTATTCGGATGGTAGTATTTGAAATTTCTTTACTAGTGGTTATCTAACCAGAGTGCTGTAACTGTTAGTCGTTGAACTCTCACTCTCGGTAGTAGCAGAATTCTTACTCTCATCGAGAGAGGATGACACTAGGAGTTGGGGCAATTTTCTGGTTTATTTCTCACACAAACTCACACAAATGCCATGCCAACCCGAGGGGTTGGGGATACATATTTATAGGCTGCTAGCCAGCCAAGCATATGCCAATATGCTAGTCTAAGATGCTAGTCTAAGATGTTGTCCTAGATGCTAAGATGCTGTCATCTAGATGCTAGTCTAAGATGCTGTCCTAAATGTTGTCTTCTAGTTTAAGATGTTGTCCTATACTGTCCTAAAAATAGATCATGCAGCCACAAAGACCATATGACCAGCACAGCCCCACAAAGACCAACACATGAGACTTATCCCATCATTCTCTCCCTAAGTCTTGTGCGTCGTCTTGTGGGAAAGTTGAACCATCCCGGTCCTGGAGCAGAGCTCAAGGAACTTGATCCTCCCAAGGGGCTTGGTGAGCAGGTCCGCAAGCTGGTCCTTGGTGTTGATGTAGCTCGCCTTGATGCTCCCTTCCTCCAAACAGCCTCGGATGAAGTGGTACCTCACCCGAATGTGCTTGTTGCATTCATGGAAGACGGGGTTCTTTGCCAGGGCCAGAGCGGACTTGCTGTCCACCCTGAGCTACACGGCTCTAGTGTCTCTGCCGAGGAGATCACCAAGCAGTCGAGCGAGCTAGAGCGCCTGAGTCGAAGCGGTGGAGGCCGCTATGTACTCGGCCTCGCAGCTGGACAGGGCCACCACCTGCTGCTTGACCGACTGCCAGCTAATGAGGCACTTGCCGAGGAAGAAGAGGATCCCGCTCGTGGTCTTGCTGGTGTCGATGTCGCCGGCGTGGTCGCTGTCGCTATACCCGACGAAGTGTGCCGCCCCAGGGCACTTAGGGTAGTAGAGGCCGTGGTCGATAGTCCCATAACGTAGCGGATGATCCTCTTCACGACTTCTTTGGTGCTCCGTTGTCGGTCATTTGCATGAACCGACTAACGAGGTGACGGAGAATGCCAGTCCGACCGTGTGTGGGCGAGGTAGCGAAAGGCTCCCCACAAGACGCCAGATCTGCGTAGCATCCACCTCCTCCGCCGTCTTTGTCGCGGCTCGCCGACCTCTCCTCCATCGGAGTGAGAGCTGGGTTGCGATCGGTGAGCCCGGCTAGCTCAACGACGCGCTTGGCGTGGGCGGTCCGTCAAGCGTGATCCCGAGTCATCCTGGTGCACCTCGATTCTCAAGTAGAAGGAGAGAGGCCCCAGGTCACTTATCTGGAAGGTGGCCTTCATCTCTTCCTTGAATGCCGCCACCTCGCATCCTTGGTGCCGGTGATCACCAAGTCATCGACGAGACACCCACCAGTGAGCATTTCCTCCATCGCCCGTCGGTAGATGGTCGCCTCGTGCGGGCTTTGCTCAAGCTCATCCCTTTAGCGTGGAATCTAGCTTGGCATTCCACGCCCTCGGTGCTCGCCGCAAGCCATAGAGGGCCTTTGCGCAGGTGAGCACCTGCCCTCCCGTCGGGATCGTAAATCCCGTGGTGGTGCATGTAGACCTTCTCCTTCAAGTCGCCGTTAAGGAACGTCGACTTGACATCCATGTGATGAACACGCCAGCCCTCCTGGGCAGCTAGCGCAAGGAGGAGTCGCACGGACTCCATCCGTGCCACGAGAGCAAAGGCGTCGTCGAAGTTGACCCC
The DNA here is from genome assembly GCA_904845875.1 of Miscanthus lutarioriparius. Lineage (NCBI taxonomy): Eukaryota > Viridiplantae > Streptophyta > Magnoliopsida > Poales > Poaceae > Miscanthus > Miscanthus lutarioriparius. The sequence goes on along the minus strand of CAJGYO010000019.1, from coordinate 34,171,240 downwards.
CTCCTGCTGCACGAAACCTCGTGCCACCAAGCGAGCCTTGTGCTTGACGATGGCACCGGCTTCATCCCTCTTCAGCTTGTACACCCACTTAAGGGTGATCGCACAGTGACCACGAGGAAGGTCAGCAAGCTCCCAGGTGCGGTTCTTCTCAACCGCATCCATCTCCAACTGCATCGCGGCGCGCCATGCCGCATGTCTCTCGGCCTCTGCAAATGACCGAGGCTCGCCGTCGTCACACGCAAGGTGCAACTGCGCCTCTAGGTCGTGAGGCACTGGTCCCGGCACTGGCTAGTCACCGAGAAGGTTCTTCATCGTACGGTACCGCAACGGCTCGCCGTCGTGGTATGCGTCGACGCGCTCCTCGTCGTGAGAGAGCGGAGTAGCGAGCTCAATCGGGCCGTGCTCGACACGAGCTGGTGGTGGAGTAGACGTGCCCGGAGTGGTGCCTGTCGGTGCTGGAGTGCGTGGCGTTGTCGGCTGTGGTGGAGCTGGCGAAGAACTCATCGCAGCCGAGGTCCTGGCTGGAGAGCGTGGTGCTGTCGGAGTAGCAGGCGCCGAGGTCGGTGGAGGCTCAGGGACTGGGGTAGACGCGCTCGCCGAAGAACTACCTACTCCCCCAGCTCCCTCGAAGTGGACGTACTCGACAGTGAGGTCGTCGTACGTCGGAGCCAAGCTGTCGTCCACCGCCTTGTCCCACGCCCATCCTCGCCCTTCGTCGAACACAACGTCGCGCGCCGTGCGCACACGCTGTGTCTTTGGGTCAAGGATGCGGTAGACCTTCAAGCCCTCCGCGTAGCCGATGAACACTCCCGAAGTGCTCCTGTCGTCGAGCTTGCTGATGTGACCAAGCTCCTTGGCGAACGCGAGGCAGCCGAAGACCCGCAAGTGGGAGACCGCCGGCTTGCGCCCATGCCAAGCCTCGTACGACGCCCTGCCGTCGAGCGCCTTGGTAGGCGAGTGGTTGAGGATGTAGACGGCCGTCACCACCGCCTCTCCCCAGAAGACAGCCGGCATCCCCCTCTGCTTGAGGAGGGCCCGAGCCATCCCCACAACCGTCTGGTTGCGCCGCTCGACGACGCCGTTCTGCTGCGGGTTGTATGGCGCGGAGTAGTGGCGCTGAATGCCATCGTCAGCGCAGTACGACGCGAATTCAGCCGCCGTGAATTCGCCGCCGTTGTCGGTGCACAGCACGCGCAGCTTGCGACCGCACTCCGCCTCCGCAGCAGCCTGCGCGCGCCTGATGGCGTCCGCAACCTCTCCCTTGCTGCCGAGGACCATCACCCACATGTAGCGGGAGAGGTCGTCGACGAGTAGCAGGAAGTAGCGTCGTCCTCTCGGTGTGGCCGGTGTCACCGGGCCACACAAGTCCCCGTGCACAAGCTCGAGCCTCTCCTTGGCTCGAAAGCTCGCCCGCTGGGGAAAGGGGAGTCGCCTCTGCTTCGTCAACACGCAGACGTCGCAGAACTGCTCCACATGGTCGAGGCACGGCAGGCCTCGCACCATCTCCGTGGCACTGAGCCGCTTCGGGACCTCAAAGTGAAGGTGCCCGAAACGCTCGTGCCACTGCCACGCCTCGTCGTCCCGACGAGCAGCGAGACAGAGGGGTTGTGCCACCTGCACGTTAAGGACGTAGAGTCGATTTGCGTTTCTAGATACCTTGGCAAGAAGGCGACGACGACGGTCCCAAATCCTCATGACTCCGTCCTCAACCACCACGCGCGAACCGTTCTCATCCAGCTGTCCCAAGCTGATGATGGAGTTCCTCAACGCGGGGATGTAGTAGAGTCCGGTGAGCAGCCTGTGCTCACCAGACACAGCGGTGAAGATGACGGAGCCGACGCCCTTGATCTCCACGCCGGAGGCATCCCCAAACTTGACGGAGCCTCGGACGCTAGAGTCAAGCTTGGTGAAGAACTCCCGTCGACCGGTCATGTGGTGGGTGGCACCGGTGTCGAGGCACCACCCGTCAGTCTTGTCGTCGTTGGAGCCGTCGCCGAGGAGGGCGTGTGCTTTTGGCTCGTCAAGGTGGAGGAGGGCCGCTGTGGCCGGTGCCGCTGGAGGTAGCTCGATGCTTGCATGTGCCATGAACAGAGCCGGCTCCTCCTCCGCCTGTGCGACGTGGGCCTGGCCGCGTCGTGGCTGTCGGCAGTCCTTGGCCCAATGGCCAAGCTGGCCGCAGTTGCGGCAGGCGTCGTCTCGTGCCGGCTTGTGCCTGCCGGCGGCGCCGCCCTGGGCGCCTCCGCGGGCATCACCCTCGGCACGTCCTCGCGCCCCGGCCTGGGCGTCTCTGCGCGCCTTGCGTGGCTTGCCACGCTTGCGACCGCCTGTTGCGGAAGAAGGCTCCCCCTTCTTCCGGTCACCTTGGCTGGCAAGCCACTGCTCCCGAGTGAGAAGGAGCTTCCCGCCAGTGGTGATGGGCCCCGAGAGAGACTGTGGCTCATCGCTGTCGATGACCTTGAGGCGACCTATCGCCTCCTCGATCGACATCGTGGAGAGATCCAGCAGGGACTCGATCGAGCGAGCCATCTGCTTGTACTTCTCGGGGACGCAGCGAAAGAGCTTTTCGATAGCTCTCTCCTCGCCATAGGTGTCATCGCCGAATTGCACCATCTTTTGCAACAGAGTGTTGAGACGGAGAGCAAAGTCATCAACGTCCTCACCTGGCTTGAAGTCCAGGTTCTCCCACTCCTTGCGAAGTGCCTGCAGTGTGGACTTGCGGGCGCGGTCGCTGCCGATGCGTGCCGCAGCGATGGCGTCCCAAGCCTCCTTGGTAGTCCGCTTGTTGGTAAGCGAGAACTGCATCTCGGGCGGGACTGCAGCGATGAGGGCATCCAGCGCCCGTCGATCTAGGTCGTAGTCGACGTCGCCGTATCGGACTGCCTCCCACATGTGCCGCACCTGGAGCTTTACCCTCATCACCGCAGCCCACTCGACGTAGTTGGTCTTGGTGAGGGTAGGCCACCTATCGTCGGGACCGACGTCCCTGACAACAGCCTAGAGCCCGTGGTAACCACGGTACCGATCCGGGGAGAGAGAGTCACGCTGCCTGTGAAGGCCGCGCTCTCCATCGGCCCGTCGGTACCGATCCGGGGAGAGAGAGCCACGCTGCCTGTGAAGGCCGCGCTCTCCATCGACCCGTCCGCCACCGTTGCTGTGCGCGCCTCCTCCAGGAGCGCCGCCGCCGTGCGCGCCTCCACCAGGAGCGCCGTCGGCGCGTCCGCGCTGTCACAGGCTGCCGCGCGCCGTGGCGTCTGCTGCTGCCCAGAGCGCCACCGCCGCGCGCCTCCTCGAGAGCGCCGCCAGCGCGTCGCGCGCTGTCTCGGGCTGCCGCTACGCTTCGTGGGCGTCTTGGCGGCTGCCTTCGCGCCGCCGCCAGCGCTCACCGCGCCTCCCTCTCTAGCAGCTCGAGGTCCGCGTCGGCGTGTGTGTCGCAGAACGAGCAGGCCGATGCGTCTTTGCCCTGCCAGGCCTCGACTCGACCTCTGCCGCCGCGACGCTGCATTTGCATTCGCCGCCCTTGCCGCTTCCGCGCTTTCACTGCTGTTGCTGCCACCGCCACTTGCCACCTCGACGCGCTGCCTTGCCGCCGCCCGCGGCTCTCTGCCGCGCTTCGCTCGCGTTCCTCTGCCGTGGCAAGTTCGGCCTCCTACCGACGCCGCGTGCTCGAGGCAACCGAGCGCTGAGACTGCCCTGCGGACATGACGCGCTACCGGGGGGCTCTTTGCATGGGGGAGAGGCTGCCCAGACGATGCCTTGCGTCTGCTGTGAGGAGGAGTGAGCAGGAGCGCCGGGCTGCTTGCTTCGCATGTTGGGGCTATTGTGTGGCTGGGAGAGGAGATGAGCAGGAGATGCTCAGGCTACAGGATAGTACGGCTCTGATACCAGTTGTTAGTCGTTGAACTCTCACTCTCGGTAGTAGCAGAATTCTTACTCTCATCGTGAGAGGATGACACTAGGAGTTGGGGCAATTTTCTGGTTTATTTCTCACACAAACTCACACAAATGCCATGCCAACCCGAGGGGTTGGGGATACATATTTATAGGCTGCTAGCCAGCCAAGCATATGCCAATATGCTAGTCTATGATGCTGTCCTAGATGCTAAGATGCTGTCCTCTAGATGTTAGTCTAAGATGCTGTCCTCTAGTCTAAGATGTTGTCCTATGCTGTCCTAAAAACAGACCATGCAGCCACAAAGACCATGTGACCAGCACAGCCCCATAGAGACCAACACATGTGACTTATCCCATCACTAACAAAATATTGAAGCTTAGCTAGGCCTTTGAATTCTTAATGAGAAAATTCTCTAGTTTTCACGTTGGGTGTGCAATTTGGTTTTATGCAGGAATAAATGTTCTATGTGGCGTGGGAATCCTATCAACACCTGTAACAAAATATCGAAGCTTAGCTAGGCCTTTGAATTCTTAATGAGAAAATTCTCTAGTTTTCACGTTGGGTGTGCAATTCACTTTTATGCAGGAATAAATGTTCTATGTGGCGTGGGAATCCTATCAACACCTTATGCCATCAAACAAGGGGGTTGGATTGGGCTGGTGATACTCTGTTTATTTGCATTGCTTGCATGGTACACTGGCGTGCTCCTGCGCCATTGCCTGGACAGCAAGGAGGGCCTCGAGACATACCCAGATATCGGCCATGCAGCCTTTGGCAGCACAGGTCGCATAGTTATCTCGGTAAATCTGCTTCAGATTATGATAGCACATTTAACTGTGCCTTTAATTTTCTGCACATTTTAGTACAATGGTCAATGGATGAGTTATGTGCTGACTAGTTTTGTTCCTTGTTTGTGGCTTCACTGTTGAAGATAATACTGTATGTGGAATTGTATGTAAGTATCCATACTGACCTTCTATTTCAATCAGAATTAATGATCCAAGCTGTGCAGAACAATCTGCGCGACCATCACTTGCATGTCCTATACAAAACATTTTTAGGGTGTTTGAGGAATCACCCCATTCTAGATTAAGTGATGCATCATGAATTTATTCCTCAAATTTGATCGAATGATTGCATTCCTCATACTAGTACTAATTTTTAGCTTGTGAGGAATGAGGTGATGATGGATCAACTCATTCCATTCCACAAACCAAACAAAAAAGTGAGGATTGCTAAGTCGAACCAAACACCCTATTTGTTTCTTGCTTTTTGAAGTGTAACGATATTACTTGGTCCTAATGTATTGGACAGGCATGTTGCATCGAGTATTTGATATTGGAGAGTGACAATTTGTCAAAATTATTCCCCACTGCACACCTGACCATTGGGAGCCTGACGCTGAACTCACATGTATTTTTTGCAATCTTGACTACCATCATAGTCATGCCAACCACCTGGCTCCGTGACCTGAGCTGTTTGAGCTACATTTCAGGTCTCATTTTGCCTGCTTCTCATTCTTGTTTTTTTAAATTCATTCTGCGTGGCCTTGTTGTTGCTATAGATCATGTACCCAATGCATGTATTGCACACTATATTGATGCTAGCAATGTTGATGTGTCTGCAGCTGGGGGTGTCATTGCATCAATCCTTGTGGTCATCTGCCTGTTCTTGGTTGGGGTTGTCAATAATGTCGGCTTTAAGAACGAAGGGACTGCACTGAACCTCCCAGGAATTCCTATTGCAATTGGATTATATGGTTACTGCTACTCAGGGCATGGGGTATTTCCAAACATATATTCCTCTCTGAAGAATCGCAACCAGTTTCCTTCAATTCTTTTTACATGGTAATTATTTTAATCGCGATGACCCCACACTAATGCAAATTCAATAATTATTGATGTTGGAAATGCAGCACTCACATCTGTTTTCTGTTTCTTGTCAGCATTGGGCTGTCTACCTTTTTGTATGCTGGTGCTGCAGTGATGGGATACAAAATGTTTGGTGAAGCCACAGAGTCCCAATTCACACTCAACTTACCAGATAATTCCCTCATTTCTAAGGTTGCAGTTTGGACAACGGTAATTGTTGCTTCCTAAACCATTTCAAATTCCCCTTTACTCCATCCATCTCAAATTAAATCAACTTCTAAAGTTGTCCTAAGTCAAACTATTTTAAGTTTGATCAACTTTAAAGAAAAGAACACCAATATTTATGACACCAAATTAGTATCACTGGATACACTGCGAAATATATTTTCATAATATACTTATTTGGTGTCATGGATGTTATTACCGTTTCATATAAAGTTGGTCAAACTTAAGATAGTTTAACTTGGGGTGATCCTAGGAACTGATTTATTTTGAGACGGAGGTAGTAAGACAGGGGGCTGACCCTGTTATTTAATAATAATTAATCACCTCTCGATGCTTACTGCAGGTGGCAAATCCAATAACCAAATATCCTTGGTGTGCCAATTGTTAGTCTCATAAAGAAATGGAAAAAATGTTTTTTATGTGCAAATATATTTTAGTACATAGAGTTGGTTAGATACTTGGATTAAAAAGTAAAAAGGGTACGCTGGAAATCGTGCTGAAACACTTCGCCCAAGCTCCTAAAATACACTCTGGTTCTTCTTTCCTTTGAGGAGACCATACATGTTTTACTACGTCCTCAGAATATTGCAATATTGTTCTCTTACTTTCCTTAATGAATAAATACATATGCATTAACTATTATTCCATTGGCTATGAGTTTGGAAGAGTTGCTGCCACCAAACCAACAAAAGTATTCTACAATAATCATGCTTAGATCATCTCTGGTGATGTCAACCCTCCTGATTGCTCTATCTGTGCCTTTCTTTGGTAAGTGCATAGTATTTAATCCTACAAAGATCTCCAACCGTGATACGATCCTAATCATTTGCGTCTTACCTTTTGATAGGACTTGTGATGGCCTTGGTTGGTTCCTTGTTTGCCATGCTTGTGGTAAGATTTTCATGTTTAGCTCAGATATCCTAGCTTACAAATTGGTGAGTCTCAAATATGTTTTTGTTGTAGACCTATATTCTGCCTTGCGCGTGTTTTTTGGCAATCCTCAAGACAAAAGTGGGGTGGCATCAGGTATGAAAATTATGCAAATATTTCCAATCCTGTGTTCTATTCTTTCAAGTTTGTAAGCAGTGCTTTAGTGATAACTTAAGTGAAACAAGGAAGCTAAAGATTGAGCACAAGACATTATCATATTCTTATATTCTTATGAACATGATTGCACTGAAACAGGCCCCAGTTAGAACTGGTAATATCAGCAAGGTTTAGAGAATCATGCATCCTTTTTTCTATAAAAAGAACTTCTATTGATATCAAGACAATGACATTAATGGCCTGTTTGGATCCTTTCATTTGGGCTAAATTGAAATCTACTTCATGAACTTGGTTTTTTGGCTTAGAATTGATATTCCACCACTTTCCAAATGTTAAGTACAGGCCTGTATCAAATTCAGAGCGTAAGACATGGAAAGAGACTAAGAAATAGAAAGTGAGATTCATCCTTGCCCGCATGGGCCAATATTCGTCTCCACTCTTCTCTCGCGAGTCCGGACACAAAAAGATTCTTGTGTGGGGGATCTCACTGCTGCCATCAAGCTCTCACCACAATAACACTTCAATTAAGATCTGAGACGGAATTTGATTCTTGATTCTTGAAATAAGATTCAATTCCACGCAAACAAACAGGCCGTAAGATGATACAATCATCTTGAAATCACTCTCGACCTCAGGATGCACATAGCCTACAAATGTTTTTGTTATATAAATAGACATGCTACTGATTATCAGTGCACACTAGACACACTATGGCATGTAGAATTATGCATTCTACTGACCGGATCTGTTTGATTCACAGATAGCAGCTTGCTCGTTCATCATAGCTGTTGGGGTTTGCTGTGCCTGCGTGGGAACATACTCATCCCTGTCAATGATAATCCAGAACTACACATAATACAGCTGTTCCTGACTTCCTGTTATCCTATATATGCAGTTGCCCAACAAAATCATGTGTGTGCAATATGGGCCAAGCATATATAAGATGAAAGTTTACCCTGCAATTCACTCTATGTGTAATAAATTATTGGTGTCTTATCATAGGGCTCAATGATTTGTACTATGGTTTTAAGGTGGTATCATGCGTAAGTAACATTGTTCCTTATGGTGCGGAAAAAAAACAAGTTGATTTGGTCTTCTTGCAATTTTATGATTTGATTCCATCAAAAGTTGAATGCAACAAGGGTCCATGAACTTGACAGGATATGCCGCCTAGTTCATGAACTCTGAAACCCCATAGTCTGTCCACGCATTTTAGGTGACGTGGCTTTGCCAGGGTGGTAGTTCCGAGGTGACATCGGCACTTGAAAAGCGTGTGAGGACATGCATGGGTAAGGTGGGAGCGGGCTGGAAATAAGCACAAATTGAGCAGGGGCATATGTTGTCATTTATCATCCATTTTTCATTAGAGTGGATACATTTTCAGTGCACGCCCGCCTGGGGCCCAGAGCAACCGCTTCGGGTGATGATGGTGGTCCCAGTCAAGCGGCCGAGGAGTTAATCCGGCCAAGGACCGAGGAGATTTACTTGGGGACGCCAACTCTGGGTCACGCCCCCTCGATCCCCAGGGTGTGTACTGCTGAGGCGGCGGGCGAGCAGGACGAGGCAGCGGAGGATGTAACGGAGGCAATCGTGTCTGGGCTGCCATTGCTGGCCGCCTCGGGCCCCGTCCCCCTCGCGCACGCGTGGGATCCCAGCCCCCCCTCATTTACGGCGATGGAGGCGGATGTGCGGGCTGCAGAGGCGGCAGAGCCTTTAACTCTGGCTGTATCGGGCCCCGTCCCCTCCATGCACGAGCAGGGTACCTATGACCCTTCGATTCCTAGGGAGTTTGCAACGGGACAGGAGACCACCACGGCAGCTACTGGATTGTCATCAGAGGCTCAAGGCGTGGCGAAGGGAGGCGCGGTCCTGGAGGGGCCTCCCATGGCGGCCACTCCTGCCCCACCGGGTCGTCAACTTGAACTGGTACAGAGTCTCCCAGTGGTGTACTTCAGGAAGCGTCTCCGCTCAAGGGCCTCTCAGCATGCACAGGACGCTCCCCAGTCCCCTGTCTCTCCCTCGGCCACTATATTACTAAAACTTGACAAAGTGAGCAAGTCCATCGATGCTCTGCTCCCCCATCCCCGGATTCAGAAACGGAGGGCGAAGAAGCCACCGTCGGGATCCCTGCCGCGCCGTAGCAGAAGAGTGGCCGGAGCGGAACCTTGTTCCCCGGGGCCGGTGATCAGTGTAGCTCAGAGAAAGGTTATGAGGAGCTTGGGCTTTGGACTGCAGGAGAAGATTGATGTGGCTATTCAGGATGAATATGGCAAATTATATGGACAGAAGCTGAATGAATCTCATCTTTCGGCGCTTGCTGCAATCTTTGGCTGGACAGTGGAAGAGGGGGGGGAGGCATGCACTGCTGACCTGCTTGTCTCCCTCTAGATAATTGTTTGTTGATTCTGGTCGTCTCTATTGCTACTGAAGATGAATCCTTCATCAATTTTGATTTGGAATGTGCGGGGTCTCAATGATGCTGCTAGGCGCAACTCAGTAAGGGATGTCATACTCTCGAGTAATGTTGAGATAGTATGTCTTCAAGAGACTAAGATTGAGCATATGAATCAACGAGTGTTTCTATCTGTCTTTGGCTCCTCATATGATAAATTTGTTGCTTTACCGGCTAATGGAACTAGGGGCGGATTTCTGATTGCCTGGAAGAGCAATACCTGCCAAGCCATGGCTACCCGAGTGGATACATTTTCAGTATCTGTTTGGTTCTCGGAACAGGAGGGTCGTAACTGGTGGTTCACAGGAGTGTACGGCCCTCAAGAAGATGAGGAGAAGGTATTATTTTTACAGGAGCTCAGAAACATCATAGGTCTATGCAATGGTCCTTGGTTGCTTGCAGGTGATTTCAATTTAATCTACCAGGCAGCAAATAAGAATAATGCCAATCTGGACAGAGCCATGATGGGTAGATTTCGCCGCTTTTTGGATGACTCTGAGGTCAAAGAATTACCGCTATTGGGCAGAAAATACACATGGTCCAATGAAAGGATGTCACCCACCCTGGTAAGGCTGGATCGGGCATTTTGCTGTTCGGATTGGGAGGATATTTTTCCTGGCTCTATATTGCAAAGTGCTGCTTCTGGAGTGTCGGATCATTGCCCCCTAATTCTAGGGTTAAAGATTAAAATAACCGGCAAGCGACGCTTCCATTTTGAAAGTTTCTGGACCAAGGTTCTAGGTTTTTTGGAGGCGGTGCAGCAGAATTGGGAGGCTCCTGTGCAAACAAACTGTGCAGTGGAGCGCCTCTTTCTCAAGCTACAACGCCTTAGCAGAGGTTTTCAAAAGTGGGGTCAAAGGAAGGTTGGGAACATTAAGTTGCAGATAGAAATGGCCAAGGAGATTATTCATCGGCTTGAGATTGCAAGGGACTCCCGTGAGCTATCTGCTAGTGAGGAATGGTTGCGCAAGAAGCTCAAGCTCCATTGCCTTGGTTTGGCCTCCCTTGAACGAACCATCGCCCGTCTGCGTTCAAGGATCCTTTACCTTCGGGAAGGTGATGCAAACACATCGTTTTTCCACCAGCAAGCTCGCTTCAGAAAGAAGAAGAATTTTATTGCAAAGTTGCAAGTAGAGGACCGACTGGTTACTTCCCAAGAAGACAAACAGGAAGCAGTCCTAAAATTTTATGACAAGTTGCTTGGTACGGCGGAAGAGCGGAATTTCTCAATTAATCTTGATGAGATTGGCGTACAGCCTATGGACCTATCCTCCCTGGAGGACCCGTTCACAGAAGAGGAAGTATGGGCAACCATCAGCGATTTGCCCCTTGATAAAGCACCAGGACCAGATGGTTTTACAGGTCGTTTCTATAAGTCTTGCTGGAATATTATCAAAAGTGACTTGCTGGCTGCTTTCCATTCTATACATCGAGGGCATGTGTTCCAATTTAGACTACTTAACTCTGCTTTCATCACCCTGTTGCCCAAAAAGATGGACGCTCTGCATGTCAAGGATTATCGGCCTATAAGTTTGATTCATAGTTTTGCCAAATTAGTAACAAAAGTTTTGGCCAACCGGCTTGCTCCACTGCTGCCTTCTATGGTTTCAAATAATCAGAGCGCATTTGTCAGGGGAAGAAATATTCATGATAACTTCCTGTTTGTCCAACAAATGGTGAAATCTTTGCACAAGAAGAAAGAGGCCCATATTCTACTAAAGTTGGATATTTCCAAGGCATTTGATTCAGTTTCATGGTCCTTTCTCTTGGAGGTAATGAGACAGTTGGGTTTTGGGCAAAAATGGCGGGACATGATCAGTTTAATTCTGTCAACTTCGTCCACTCGAGTGTTGGTGAACAGGGAGCCTGGGGATTCTATTCTTCATAGTCGAGGCCTACGGCAGGGTGATCCACTCTCCCCCATGCTCTTCATTCTAGTCATGGATGTGCTTGACTCTCTAGTGGAGTACGCAGCGAGAGAGGATTTGCTTCAGCCACTTGCTGTCCAACATGCTCGGCATAGGGTATCCTATTTTGCTGATGATGCTGTCATTTTCCTTAGGCCAGGGAGAACTGATCTGCTGGTGATCAGAAACATCCTAGACCTGTTTGGTCATGCGTCTGGACTCCATACCAATCTAGTGAAAAGCTCCATCTCTCCCATTCATTGCTCCGAGAATGAATTAAGTATCACTGCTGAACTTCTATCTTGTTCAGTTAAGGAATTCCCTTGCACTTACCTTGGGCTGCCTCTGTCCATCAACAAACCCACCAAGGAAGTGCTATTGCCCTTGATTGACAAAGTGGCTAATCACTTGCCTGGTTGGAAGGCATCCCTAATGAACAGAGCAGGTCGGTTGGTAATGGTCAAGGCGGTTCTATCGGCCACTCCCATCTATTCCATGATGGCTCTCGATCTGCCAAAGTGGGTGTTAAAAGCCATTGACAAGAGGAGAAGGGATTTCTTTGGAAGGGTCGGGGAACAAGCTAATGGGGGCAATTGTTTGGTGTCCTGGGAAAGAGTACAATGACCTCTAGAGTATGGAGGATTGGGGATTCTAATCTAGAAACCCTTGGTGGGCACTATGGGTTAGATGGTTGTGGGCTCAAAAATGGATCTTTCTCGGCCTTGGGCTGGATTCCAAATTCAGGTTCCTCATAATGCCGAGGCATTGTTCAAGATGGCGATCGACCATATTGTGGGACATGGTGCTTCCACCCTCTTTTGGAAAGACAGGTGGATTGATGGACAAACTATAGAGGAAGTGGCTCCCAACCTGTTCAAGGCCATCCCTAAAAGGATAACTAGAAGGCGGATAGTTGCACAAGCTCTTGTCAATCGAAGTTGGGTTACTGAGACATCAAGGGTTTCGCTTTCGATTCAAAGTTATATTGGAATATCTTTGGATTTGGGATCATGTTGAGGGAGTTGTCTTGCAGCAAGAAGTTCCAGATCAAATAATATGGAAACTCTCACAGAATGGAGTATATAGCAAGCAAGTCGGCCTATCTTTGCATTTTTTGTAGGAACTATTAAATTTGCTCCGGAGGAGGATATGGAAGAGTTGGGCGCCTCTCCGTTGCAAATTCTTCATTTGGCTAGCCATCAACAATAGATGTTGGACTGCGAACCGCCTTGCCAAAAGAGGATTGCCTCATCATGAAGTCTACCCTCTTTGTGATCAGGAGGAGGAAAACATTCAGCATATATTGGTTGGCTGTGTTTTTACAAGACAGATTTGGTCCCTGATCCTCCAACCTCTTCATCTGTTAGACTGACTCCCTTAGTTTACGAGACTCGTTTTTCCTTATGGTGGAAGAGGGCTTTGAGCTTGATCCCAAAGGGGATAAGGAAAGGACTTAACTCACTAATTATTTTGGTTTCCTGGGAAGTATGGAAGCATAGAAATTCTTGTGTTTTTGAGAATGCTAGACCCAACATCTCCTTGCTGCTCTAGACAGTGTATGATGAGATCAACATTTGGGGGATGGCTGGAGCATTTAAGCTCCAGGAACTCCTGGTGAGGTCGCAGGCCCCAACAACATAGGTCTGGGGGTATTTGGTCGAGGTCGTGTTTGTGTCTGTGGCGCGTATATAGGCCTCTTTTGATGAGGACATCATTGGCTCAAATATGACCATGCCAACCACTTCTATACTAAAGGTGCAACCATTCTATATGAGGCTTATCATTGATGCATTTGATGAATTGGTGCTCCACCATAAAATGTGTATATTTTCATTTTCAGAATTACTTACATGGATTAAGGGAAGGTTTGATTGCATATGGAAAGCATGGAAGGTTAATGAAGTTGATTGGGGACCAAATCCAAGTATTCCCAACGTCCTCCACCTGGACACCACGTCACTTTTGGTCCAAGCAAAGAAAGAGATCAAATCCAACACGTTTTTGGGCTGGATTCGGACTCCAGGACAGCTCCAACTTGTGATGTTCATCACGGTCGCATACGGACTCAGATTGAGGCGTTCAAGTACTTCATGGAATCCTTATGAAGTCTATTTTCACATGGATCTAGAATCAAGTCCATATCTATTTTGAGGCGGCCGCAATGACCGAATTACTACCGAGAGGTTTTCTGTTCAAAGGTGCTGCGTCGCCTTAGTTTAGTCCAATGGGCCGTGTATCAAGTTGGGTCCATTAGGGATACGTCCTAGGGTTGGAGCACGACCCCAACACCCTGGTGGTCGTCCTTCCACCTTCATATACCCCTTAGCCGCCACCAAGAACAATTGGGTTTTGTTTAGATCAAGTTTAGCCATTGCTACTTCCTTGTAGACGCGTGTGTCGACTAGACCATCCGTTCTACTTGATTCAGAACCCCAACTTTGTGAGTTCAGATTGGTTTTTCATCTCCATATTTGCAATTGAGTTGCTTGTTCTACTTGTTCTTGCTTGTTCCTCGATTGCTTGCAGGAATTACCCTAGTGGTTTGGTTGATCGTGCTCCACAAGATCGCGATAGCCGTTGGAGGTGGTGTATCGGTTGCTAAGGCACAGCATCCTTGGATGGTTGTAGTCGGGCCGTGAACGTCATCTCCATCCCCAAATCGAGTTATCCACCTTCTCTCATCGAAAGATCGGGATTCACCCTAGCGGGTTCATATCAGTTGGTAATCAGAGCAAGGTTTATCGGTGAGAGACTTCCAATCCTTCACTGTTTTAATTTTCCTAGTCCAGAAAAAGCCAAAAAAAATATAGTAGATTAGTTTACCCACAATCCTATAAACCCTTTGAGCCTTTGCTAGCTTTGCTTAGTTAGGGCTTGTTGAGTTTTCGGTTGCATCGGTTGTGTCGAGTTCTTTGGTCTTAGTGTCTATTCCTTTAGAGTTTTGAGTTCTATCACGTTTTGGTCACCACGAGATCCACGATCACCATATACATCGTTCTGTGTGTTTCGCCACCACGGATCCATATGATGTCCGATTTGGGAGTTTAAATACAATCTGAAAACTTGAAGTAGTCTTCTTTCCAACGGATCGACCTTGCAACAAAATTCGATCCGAGCACTCCACAATCTTCCTAGAGATTTCCACATCTCTTTGTAATAACAAGAGTTGTTGTTAAATCTAAATTCGAAGGGGCTGTGTGCAAAAGCCTTATTGTTTGGGTTGTCATAGTACCAAACAAAATATTTAGGGCTCTGCGAAAAAAAGAAAAAAAAGAAGAAGAAAAAAAGACAAGAGAAGGAGAAGAAAGAAGGGGCTAAATCTGTTATTTTCTTCGTGCTGTGCTAGTTGCTCTTTTTCAGTGACTACCTTTGTGCTTAGGCTCACGTCTCTAGCATGGTTTAGCCTAGGACCAGCACAGTACCACCATTGAATGATTATTCAGCTTGCTTTTGTGACTAATGTGGTGCTAGTACTTCCTTGCTTCAGCCCACCTATAGCTCCACATATTCGACTACAGCTTGACAGTTTGTTTTGTTGCTGTGGCACCGATACACTTCGCTCCACGGTTGTAGACTTGTTGGTTGCCGTCACCTCCTGTTTGGCTTGGTAAGAACTTGTAAGGGCTTGTTTTAACAAGTTGAGTTTGAGAGAATTAGAACCGACACATCCTAGTAGTTGATAGGAGGATACATATTATTTTTGTGTTTCTTGTTTTCTACTAATCATGGCAGGTGATATGGAGATTTTTGAGCTGTTGAAACTAGACCCTCATATTCAGGATGTCATTCAACACTTGCCGTTATATGATGGTAAGTTTGATCCTCAAGCTTACATTGATTGGGAGTTAAAAGTAGATAATGAATTTGATGAGCATGACCTGTCCGAGAAATAAAAGATTTGTATTGCCTCTAATGTTTTGATTGAATATGCTTTACTAGAATGGAAACACATTTGTAGGCACAACAAAGTTCCAGAATCTTGGGAAGACTTCAAATTTCTTTTTAGAGATGCATTCGTTCCTGCATATTATGCTGATTATTTGCTTGCAAAATTAGACAACTTGAAGCAAGATAGTAGGACTATAAAAGCATACTACCATGATTTTAAGATTTGCATCATGTTTGGTGGATTAGATGAATGCATGGAAGATGTTATGAGTAGGTTCATGAGAGGGCTCAATTCTAAAATTCAAACCTTGTTAATTAGCAATTCTTATAGCCATATTGGTCAATTGTTTTGTCTTGCTCTCAATGCTGAAAAGGAGATTCCATTATCTATGAATACTTGCAAGAATGATGTGACCCATAATGTCCAAAATTTGTCCACTCTGCATGCTAATGAAGACCAACAAATAGTGGAACCCACTACTGATTTTCCTTTATCACAAAATGCATTACTTGTTGTTCCTTGTGATAAAGAGGACTTGTGTACTGATGATCCTTTTACTCCTATGCCACAAGTAGCGAATAAGTGTGATACTTTTGGCTTGGAACCAAACAAATGTGCTGAAGAAAAGATTTTTCATCCTATTACTTGTGCACAAGATGAACTGAATTTGTTGTCCTCTTTAAATACTTTGGGTTATATTGAATTTGATATTCTATGTAATCTAAATTGTCTAAAAGAGAAACTTAAATTTGATTCTAGTTTGCCAAGTTTTAATCATTGTTCGCTTCGTGCAATTGGCAAATACGACAACAAAGGAGAATATTTGGTGCATAAAGTTTATATTTGCTCTAATCTGAAATATCCTTTTGGGCCACAATACCTTGATCAAATTGAGGGCTGCACTAACACTAATGATGTCTTGCAAAGTTTTTCTAGTTTTTCCCATATGCAACAGGATAAATATCAAGAAGGGGAGCACGGTTCACTTTTACCTACAACACATCCTCCAACAAAGGTCAAACGAGGGGACGGTTTGTTGTCAAGAAGGGAGAATGATGAGGACATCATTGGCTCAAATATGACCATGCCAACCACTTCTATACTAAAGGTGCAACCATTCTATATGAGGCTTATCATTGATGCATTTGATGAATTGGTGCTCCACCATAAAATGTGTATATTTTCATTTTCAGAATTACTTACATGGATTAAGGGAAGGTTTGATTGCATATGGAAAGCATGGAAGGTTAATAAAGTTGATTGGGGACCAAATCCAAGTATTCCCAACGTCCTCCACCTGGACACCACGTCACTTTTGGTCCAAGGAAAGAAAGAGATCAAATCCAACACGTTTTGGGGCTGGATTCGGACTCCAGGACAGCTCCAACTTGTGATGTTCACCACGGTCGCATACGGACTCAGATTGAGGCGTTCAAGTACTTCATGGAATCCTTATGAAGTCTATTTTCACATGGATCTGGAATCAAGTCCATATCTGTTTTGAGGCGGCCGCAATGACCGAATTACTACCGAGAGGTTTTCTGTTCAAAGGTGCTGCGTCGCCTTAGTTTGGTCCAATGGGCCGTGTATCAAGTTGGGTCCATTAGGGATGCATCCTAGGGTTGGAGCACGACCCCAACACCCTAGTGGTCGTCCTTCCACCTTCATATACCCCTTAGCCGCCACCAAGAACAATTGGGTTTTGTTTAGATCAAGTTTAGCCATTGCTACTTCCTTGTAGACGCGTGTGTCGACTAGACCATCCGTTCTACTTGATTCAGAACCCCAACTTTGTGAGTTCAGATTGGTTTTTCATCTCCATATTTGCAATTGAGTTGCTTGTTCTACTTGTTCTTACTTGTTCCTCGATTGCTTGCAGAAATTACCCTAGTGGTTTGGTTGATCGTGCTCCAAAGATCGCGATAGCCGTTGGAGGTGGTGTATCGGTTGCTAAGGCGCAGCATCCTTGGATGGTTGTAGTCGGGCCGTGAACGTCATCTCCATCCCCAAATCGAGTTATCCACCTTCTCTCATCGAAAGATCGGGATTCACCCTAGCGGGTTCATATCATCTTTTTGTAGAAGTGTGGGGGTGTGTTCTTGGCTGGGGTTTTAGTCCTTAACCGGACTTTTGTACTATCTTTTCTCTCTTAATGAAATGACACGCAGCTCTCGTGCGTTGTTTGAGAAAAAAAATTCATTAGACTTGGTGCCTCCATGGTTTGTGCATGGATATCGGCTGTGGATTTCTGTTATGATGGAGGGATTAGTCAACTGTGCATATGTTCTGGACTTCGATAGTGATAGTCGTGTATGATGTTCCTGTTAGGATCACAGTGGACCTCTAGACCATAGATCGGGGTAGAGCTTCTACTAGATGGGGGAAAACAGTTGGTGTACCTTCGTATGGGTCACCCTTTTGGTACATGGCCACCGGTGTCGTGGCAGCTCTAGCGTAGACACCGGTACTAAGGTGTTGTAGGCGTCGTGGTGGCGATGCCGTGGATGTCCAGTGGCGATAGTGGTGACCCTACAGGGGCGACGGCTGTGCGGTGGGGCATCTCGTCGCTGGCAGCACTGCTTTAGATCGGTTTAGGTTTACTCTGTCGGTGGGTACGGTGGCTCCGTTGAACCTCATAGTCCAAGCCCTGATCCCCACCTTACCTTTTATATGTGCTGTGCGACAGGGGCCCACAAACCGTATTAGGGTTGGGCACCCCCGATCAGGGCACAGATCCAAGGGCCCAATAGGCCGTTGGGCCTATTGGTAGAGATCAACCAACATTCTCCCTCTTGATCTCATTACTATCTTTCAATTTCATATCATTTACTTTTGTTCATTCCATTACAGATTAGCGAATAGAGCATGTTTCATCGTCACAGTCCATTGCCGATAGATTTAACAGCTACAACACACTACTCTGTTCTGAAATAGATACTTATCTTTGGGCCTTCTTTTGTCCAGGAATTTTAGGCTTTCCCTTAAACCCATGCTAGCTACATGTTCTCTGAACACCGTGTTCTCTGAACACCATGTTCTCTGAACACGTTGGGTGGTAAGCCTTTTGTAAGCGGATCCGCGAGCATCTTTTCTATACTTATATGCTCAAGACTTATGACTTGATCCCGGACTTTATCTTTCACAACATAATACTCTATGTCAATGTGTTTAGCAGCACAACCTGACTTATGTTGTGAGCATACTGTACTGCCAAATTATTATCGCGGTTTAACTTAAGTGGTCTATAGATGTCGTCAACCACCTTCAAACCGGGTATGAACTTCTTTAGTCAGTTCACCTGCCTATTGCCTCATAACACGCTACAAACTGTCACACATTGTGGATGATGTAGTGACGGTTTGCTTTGAGCTTTTCCATGAAATAGCTCCCCTTTGCGAGAGTGAATACATATCCAGACATGGATTTTCTATCATCTCTCGCATAATCAAAATCTGAACATCCCACTATATGGAGTGAATCAGACCTTCTATACGTCATCATGAGGCCTTTCATTCCTTGCAAATAACGCAAGACTTTCTTTACTAATTTCCAGTGTTCTATTCCAGAATTGCTCTGGAATCTGCCAAGTAAAACCCATAACAAATGCTACGTCAGGGCGCATCCATACTTGAGCATATTGCAAGCTTCCGACAACTGAAGCATATGGAACCACTTTCATTTGATCGATCTCATATTGGTTTCTGGGGCATTTAAAATCCCGATATCTGTCGCCCTTGACTATAGGAGCAGGTGAGGAGCTATATTTGTGCATACATAATTTTTTTAAGATCTTTTCTATGTATTCCTTTTGTGACAGTCCTAATACCCCTTTACTTCTATCTCGGTGAATCTCGATCCCTAGAACGAACGAAGCTTCACCAAGATCTTTCATATCAAATTTTGAGGATAAAAACATCTTTGTCTCCAGTAGTAGACTGACATCACTACTAGCAAGTAAGATATCATCCACATACAGGACAAGGAAGATAAACTTCCCATTCTTAAACTTTGTATAGACACAATTGTTCTCTACATTCTTTTTTTTTTGAACGTCACCGGGGGATTACTCCACCTGAATATATTCAAAAAGGCCCACAACGGCTCGTTTAGGATTTACAAAAGATTTAAGGAGGAAAAACAACATCGAAGAATTGCCCCAGCATTAGGGCGAGAAGTGGCAGAACCACATACAACAACACAGCACCACCACCACCGAGACACATGAACTCTACAATGATCCTCCAAGGAGGTGAACAACGCCGCAACGTAGTCATCGTCACCCAAGTAGCTTGGCAGGGCTTTTGCCCGAGTCATGTGCCGAAGGCTTGAGTGGGTCAAGCAGAGGCTGCGGCAAGAGCCGAGGTTCTTCAATGACGCCTTCAGGAAGGAGATCTCGTCACCGGCTCGAGATCCATCTCGAGCTAGGCTTTCGCCTGAGCCTTTCAAGTAATCCCGTTGACTCGCCCAAAAGGCGGTGAGACGACGCCGGCATGGACGCGGGAGGGAGGTGAGGCCGGTTGACGCCACACCTCACGGAGCCAAAGCCGGACTCACCCGCGACAATGGGAGGCACGCACCGGCCACGCCCACACGGATGGAGGAGGGTGGGGTGCTTGCCGGCCGCCACCACACCTCGCAGAGCCGTTATCGAACTCACTCGCGAAAGTGGGAGGCGCGACCTGCAAGCGATCACACCAAGACAGAGAGGGTTGCCGGTCACCGCCACACCATGCGGAGCCATTCCGGGACTCGCCTGGTGATAGTGGGGGAGCGCGATCGCCAGCCTTTGCCTTGGCCGTCGACACACCGTGTGGAGCCTTTCTTGGACTCGCCCCATAGCGGTGGTAGGCGTGCACCAAGCAAGACAGACCCACGGCACGCAGCCCCCCGCCATTGGCAAGCCGTGGGCAAACTATGCCCACCGCTGCGTTGTTGGGCCGGCAAAAAAGAGCGAAGGACGCCTTTCGCTTCCTCACGCCGGCAAGCCCGCGGCCAAAGCTGCGCGCTCTCGCCCAATCGCATGACCATCCAAAAAATCGACCGCCGATGCTGCTGGAGGCGTGACAGCAGAAGAAGCACTATCGTGAGACGCCATGACCATCACGGCTGCAGGTCAAGACCGCGCGACGGACAGACCACGGTCCCCGGCCCCGGTCGAGGTGCGGGTCGAAGAGGGCGGATCGATGGAAAGCGCAATGGATCCGAGCGGGACGGCCAGATCCGGCCGCCACCGCCGGATCTGAAGGGGAGAGAAGGGCGTCGCCGTCGGTGTCGTCGTTGTCGTCATGTTGATGTTGGGGACGCAGGTCCGCACCGGCCGCCTAAGGCAGAGGCTCGCCACCTCCCACCGAACGCAGCGACGCGAGCCCGCCGCCCGACACGTGAAGGCCCGGCCCGGTGAAGCGCTACGCGGGAAGAGAGGAGCACCTGACCACCACACGCATGGATCTGGTCAGGAAGCGGTGGATCCGGGCACAAGGAGGCCGGATCCGCTCTCGGCCGTCGGAGTTTGCGGAGGAGGAGAAGAAAGCGCCGCCACCGAGCTCATTCCCCCACACGGAGAGCTTGCGACTGCCTTCGCGAAGAGCCTTGCCGCCGCCGTCCTAGGGGGGCCGCGGGCATCCCGGTGGCAGCACCCTCTAGCAGCGGCGAGGAGAAGGGAGGGGATGGAGTTGGGGCGGCGGCGGAGTGTTTCGCCCGAGCCGCCCGTGCGGAGGGCGACGCGGGATGGTGTACTCGTAGTCCGTCGACCGTCCCCTACATTCTCTTTAAACCCAAGGTTCTTTATTATCTGATCAAACTTCAAGTATCACTGTCTTGAAGCTTGTTTTAATCCATAAATGGATTTCTTTATGCGGCATCCCATTCGTTCTTTTTCTTCCATGACAAAACCTTTCGGTTGTGCCATGTAAACATTTCCCTCCAAGTCTCCGTTGAGAAACGCCGTCTTTACATCCATCTGATGTAATTCTAAATCGTAATGTGCCACTAATGTCATTATGATTCTGAAGGAATCCTTACATGAGACTGGAGAAAATGTCTCATTGTAATCAATCCCTTCTCTTTGCGTAAAGCCTTTTGCCACAAGTCAGGCTTTATATCTCTCTATATTCCCTTGAGAGTCAAGTTTTGTTTTGTAGACCCATTTACAGCCTACTATTTTGGCTCCTTTAGGAATTATCTCCAAATCATAAACTTTATTGGCATTCATTGATTTCATTTCATCTTCCATAACCTCAAGCCACTTTGATGAATGGTCACTTCTCATGGCTTCTTAAATGAGGTGGGATCATCCTCCATTTGAAATTCCTTAGTGTTGTACACTTCATAATCAGTAGGAATAGCTAATTTTCTAACTCTTTGAAACCTTCTAGGGGCCTTCATATTTGGCACATCTTCTGTTTGAGGCTGTTGTTGCTCCCCTTCATGTGTGGCAATGGGTTCTATAGGATCCTAAAGAATAGGTTCCTCATTTTCATTCATTGTTGCCACAGGTGGAATAACAATAGGTGCTGACATCATAGTATCTTGCACTATCGGTGCAGCGACAGCATGTAGTGAGAAAATTGGCTCATGAATCATTGGAGTGGGCGCATACACCCGCTTCACTTCAAGATCAATTTCTCGAGCTACCATGCTCCCCCTCATCAATTCATCCTCTAGGAAGACAGCGTGTCTCGTTTCCACAAACTTTGAATGTCTATTTGGACAGTAGAAACGAAGACCTTTTGACTTTTTTGGGTAGCCAATGAAATGGCAAACTTACTATTTTGGGATCTAACTTCCCAATATTTGGGTTAAATACTTTAGCCTCAGCAGGGCTCCCCCACACACTCAAGTGGTTTAGTGAGGGTACTTTTACTATCCACAACTCATACGGTGTTTTTGGCACCGACTTACTTGGTACTTTATTGAGAATATGAATGGCGGTTTTTAACGCCTCCATCCACAGGCTCAACTGTAAGGTGGAATAACTTATCATACTGTGCACCATATCTATCAGGGTACAATTTTGTCTTTCAGCTATTCCATTATGCTGAGGTTCACCTGGTATAGAATACTGGGCTACTATGCCATTCTCCTGTAAGAACCTTATAAAAGGTCCAGAAACTTGGCCATATGGGGTATGCCGACCGTAGTACTCCCCCATAGTCGGACCTGACTATCTTAATCTTTAAATTGTGTTGATTTTCAATTTTTTCCTTAAATATCTTAAATTTATCCAATGCTTCTTTTCTTTCTTTGATTGGATAAATGTAGCCATAATGGGAGTAATCATCTGTTAATGTTATGAACGAAACATAACCATCCACACTCTTTACAGGAAACTGACCACAGATGTCTGTGTGAATAATCTGTTAAATTCCTACGCTTCGTTTGGCATCGTTCTTAATTTTCTTTACATACTTTCCTTTTATACATTCTGAGAGCTCTAATGGAGGAAGAATATTATTCTTAACTAGTCTTTCTATTCTCCCCCTCGAAATGTGGCCTAAACGATAGTGCCATAATTTCGACGACGCATTGTGAGCTCTCTTATGCCACCATTATCAGAGTAACGCTCTGTCACCAGCTACTTTATCAGCTGGGTAGCAAATGTCTTTGAAGAGCCAATGAACTGACTCTTTATTCTATCGAGATACTCGTTGATCGTGTCATACTTTGGGATTGAGTCCACAATTGCAGACTCAATCATGTTCTTTATCACAACCAAACATTTCTTGTTGGCAGTGACCCACTTCCTATGCACAAGGGCATATGACATCTTTCGGGATTTCAAAATCCATCTCTTTAGTTGCCCAAACGGCATCATCCTCGTTTGTCTCCCTCACCGGTGCCACAGGCTCTGTGGAACACGGCGAGGTGACTACTCAATCCACCTTAGACAAGATGAAAACCAGGTCAAAACTTTTCTTAACATAAAAATAACACCATTTGTATGCCTTGATTCCAACGTTGGTCAAAATCAAAACATACAACTGTTCGTATACACTAATTCTACATCACCGTTGGGCAGAAATAGAATTAATGTATAAAATCATTAAAATTCACAATTGTTCTTACACACTAATTCTACATCACCGTTGGACAGAAATAGAATTAATGCATAAATCATTAAAATTACGATATTGTTATTAACAATATTGGTCAGAAAATAACAACATCATAATCATGTCAAAGTATCTTTTTCTCCAATTACATACCACATTGGTTCAAAATAACTGGAGAATAAATAATTTCTTTAGCAGCGGAAAAAACTCTCTTTTTCTCTAATTTTAACTACAGGGAAAAATTACTTTTTCTATTTACTTTAAGCCATTAATCAATTTCCAGGAAATAAACATTTACTAGAAAAAAGAAAAATAAGAATTGTCACTGTTCTTTCGGCCCAGCCAGCAAAGCAGCCCGGCCCGGCTCCCTTGCGCGACGCCCGGCCGCACCTAGGGCGCAACCTGGGCCTGGGCCGACAAAGTCGCTCGGCCGCCAGCGCCCGCCTGGGCCGCATCGTTGACCCGGTCGCGCTCCGCCGTCGGATCGCATCCGACGGTCGCCCGCAGGCTTCGCGGGGTCAAAAACCCACTCGCCAGCGTCGGCTGGAAAACCCTAGCCCCATTCGCTTCCGCCTGCTTCTCTCTCTTCGCTTTCTCTTTCGTCGCTCTCCTTTCCTCTCAGTGCAGCCACAGCGACCGAGCGGGCGAAAACGGTGGAGGGGCAGAGCCATGGCGCCGTCGCCGGCCCCCACGCCGGCGTGCGCGCTCCCCAGTGGGTGAGCGTGCCGCCGTCGAGTGGCCTGGCCGCAGCGCCCCTTTGGCCAGAGCCCGGCGAGCAGCGCTTCGGCTCGGCCTTCTTCTCCTGCGCCAGCGAAAGGTCAGCCCTGCGCACGGCGAGGTAGGTCTCCTTTTCCCCTTCTCTGATTTGGTTTTCTTCTCTTTTTCCGAACTGGTGTGGGGAATTAGGGTTTGGATCTAGGGTTCCTTTTCTTCTTCCCCTTCGGATTTGAGTTGTTCTTCTCTTTTCCGAACTGGTGTGGGGAATTAGGGTTTGGATCTAGGGTTCCTTTTCTTCTTCCCCTTCGGATTTGAGTTGTTCTTCTCTTTTCCGAACTGGTGTGGGGAATTAGGATTTGTTCTATTCGTTTCAACTCATTCATTTGATTCTTTTCTTTTCTATTTGTACCAAATCACTCTTTTCCCCTTCCTTGTCGCGAGTTAGGGTTAGGGTTCTTTTGAACCGATTCGGTTTTGTCTCGGTTTTGATTCAAGATCTTCGAGATCGACCCCTTCCCCTCTTGCCTTTCTTCTCTTTAGACCTTCTTTCTTTTCTTTTTGGAGTTCATCCGAATCGGGATCTAGGGTTAGGGTTCGGGTTCCGACCCCTGTTCTTCTTCTTTCTTTGGATTTCCTTTCTTTTCTTTGATTTCTTTTCTTTTCCCACGGTCTGTTCTTGGGTTAGGGTTCGGCTTGAAGTGTCGAGAGCCCTATCTCTTCTCTGATCCGAATGGATGTTCTTCTCTTGTTTTCTTGCCGCGCGTCGGCGAAAACGTCAGTGCATCATCTTTCCCCACTTGCACGGTGGCGGTGGTGACTGGCAATCAGTGACGTCCGCCACCCCCGGTCTCTTTTTAGTTTCTTTTACCCGGTTAGGGTTAGAGTTTCAATCCGAAATGGATTTAACCCATGTTCTTTCTTTTCTATGCTCTACCCGATACCGTCCTTAGCTCTGGTACCATTGTTAGGATCACAGTGGACCTCTAGACCATAGATTGGGGTAGAGCTTCTACTAGATGAGGAAAAACAATTGGTGTACCTTCGTATGGGTCACCCTTTTGGTACATGGCCACCGGTGTCGTGGCAGCTCTGGCGTAGACGCCGGTACTACGACATTGTAGGCGTCGTGGTGGCGATGCCGTGGATGTTCAGTGGCGATGGTGGTGACCCTGCAGGGGCGACGGCGGTGCGGTGGGACATCCCATCGCTGGCAGCACTGCTTTAGATCGGTTTAGGTTTACTCTGTCGGTGGGTACGGCGGCTCCGTTGAACCTCATAGCCCAAGCCCTGATCCCCACCTTACCTTTTATATGTGCTGTGCGATAGGGACCCACCAACCGTATTAGGGTTGGGCGCCCCCGATCAGGGCGCAGATCAAGGGCCCAATGGACCTATTGGTAGAGATCAACCAACAGTTCCTACACATATATGTTTGTATAAAAGATGAGCTTCTGTTTTTGTGTGTGTGTAGAAAATGAGTATTGTTATAATCTATCTCTGGTACGATTAATTTAATTTTTTTTTAGTTTTGGTCACATTTATCTCATCCCACTTCCACACAAAAAAGAAACAAATGACCACTGAATTATTTAAACAATAATACAAATTTATGATCAATAATGGTCATGTTCTGGTTCTATGAAAGATCGTTAAAGGAACTAAAGCTGAATTTTCTTGGTAGGGCGCCTTGAAGCGCGCTTCCTTTTCTAGTATCCATGAATAGTCAAAGAGCCTCCGAGTGTCTCTAGTACCTCGTGTGCGCCGAGAGCAATGTGGTCCACGTGTGGTCCACGTCATTGGCGTTCTAGGGGGAGCGCCCCCAGCGTGATTTCACCGTTAATCTGCGCATTTGTTCTAAATCTCGCGGCCCCTCCCGAGGTGTTCATCTTGGCTCCGCTAATGCCAGCCACTACCATGCGCGCAAACGCGGCCGTACCCTGTCGGGGACCCGATGGAGTACGCGGAGACGAGCGTCGAACATGTGGCGGGCCTCGGCTACGCGACTAAGCTTGGTGTAGGCAGCGATGACCTGGCCAGGGACGTCCGGGTGGGCGTGGAGACTAGGTGGAGCGTGTGGGCATGTATGGCGGAGGCGAGGCGAGCGGCAGCGAGTAGGAGTTGGGCAGCAGCGGCGTGGCGGTCGCGGCGTGGCTGACACGCGTGCACGTCGGCGGCGTGGCTGGCCTGGCCGTCCCATGGCTGGCCCCGCGCGGGCGGCCGGCTGCTCACTTGAGCGACATCGGCGTGGCTGGCCCTGCCCACCCGACGTGACTGTCAGCACCCACACACGTCCTCGATAGGTTTTTTTAAGAGAGGTTTTAAAAGAAAGGGCCTCAATAAATAATTACGAAGCTCCTGAACCGTTTACATGATATCTCCATAAGTGAATAGACATGTGCATTTTGCTTCTAAACAATTTAATTTTTCCCCATCAAGTTAAGTTCAGATGAGGTGTTTGTTTAAATTAGCATGCATATGATTTTACTACTTTTAGAACAAGAACTCGTATAGTAAGAGTTTTGTGGATTTTGTTTGAGCAGTTCTTGCTGCTACAATGTATAATTATCGGAGCATCTAAGCTTCAAAGCATCAGCCTGTTCTCCTTGTCTAGTCTCAACTTGTTTTAGATTATTCTCTCTCACAGAACACTATTAAATCAGCCAAATATTGATCAGCCGAACACCCCCTTAATCTCAAATCTCATCATTGTTCATGACATGAAAGGACTTCAAAGTTATATGATGTGTATTTTACTTTCGATTAGAGTCCTTCCAATTGCCATAATGGAAATTTCTATCAGAACTTTAGATTACCACTTTTTTTTTATACTGGATTACCAGTTTTATTTTTGCCAGGGGGAAAACTGGTTCTGTCGTACAAAG
The DNA here is from genome assembly GCA_904845875.1 of Miscanthus lutarioriparius. NCBI lineage: Eukaryota > Viridiplantae > Streptophyta > Magnoliopsida > Poales > Poaceae > Miscanthus > Miscanthus lutarioriparius. The sequence goes on along the minus strand of CAJGYO010000019.1, from coordinate 34,144,307 downwards.
AATCACAAAGTTCCATAAGAACTAAAAGAAAATGTAAAACCCAACGCAACATTGCCCAATCTTTGATCGCTTACTGAAGTTCATCTACGTTGACAGCAATTTCAACTCCAGTGTAGATACATACCTCTGGTCTTAGATTAGACATGACATGCATGATCCCTGTCTTTCTTTATCACGAAAAGCGTATGCTGAAACCCTTGTCAGTTTTGGTGACATCCATACTACCGAACTCATCAAAGTCTGAATCCGAGACGCCATCCCTGTAATTACCCCATTCTTCCATTGAGCTGTCATCATCCTCATCCTTTGATGCCGGGACTTGTAATCCTTCTATAGGTGCCGGCAAGGGCTCTTCCGTAAAGTACCGATGATTCAACAGGTCAGCAGCACTGACCCTCTTTGTTGCGTTATAGCAAATTAGCTGGTTTATGATGCTAACCTCAGTAGGAGATCTGTTAGGCAGACATGCTTCAAGGCCTGTCGGTTTCCCAACCTTGTTAAAGAAAATCTTGTTGTAATCTGGCAAGTTTGAACAGCCTGGAAAGGTTTCTTCTGTTATATCACCCAGGACATTGATGATTCTACTAATCTGATCAATATCAGATATCCCTGAGAACAAAGGCTCTAATTTCAGAAGTTCTGCCAAAATGCATCCAAGCGACCAGAGATCAATCTCTAGCCCATAGTTTGTTGACCCATATAAAAGCTCAGGAGCCCGGAACCACCTAGTACCAACACAAGAAGTGAAGGCACCAGAATCTTCACCTATACCTTCCACATTGTATGAGTAGGAGGTTCGGAATGGATCATCTTCAATGTCTCCTGTACTGAACGTGGCAAGACAGGATGCATCTCCATCCTGCAAGCTCATTTTGTCAACATCACTGGATTTTGCCCGGAGCTGGTCCAGTTCATGCAGGTAGTCAGCTGCAGTTAGGGTCTCTGGCTCCTGACCAGCAGTAGCATCTGATTCATAAGATGTTGGTTCCTCTTCTGTCCCTTGTAGCACTGCTGGTTGTTGTTGTGGAATCCATGTTTCCATGCTTGAACTTTGCTCATGTGGGTGCATTTCTTGAAAAGTAGGTGCTGTCTGCTGAAGTATCCTAGCCTGAGTATGTGTCAGCAAAAGCAAACTTGGTCAAACTCCAACCAATTGAAACAGAGGTCACAAAGTTATCATGGATTCTCAGAAAACAGGAAGTACACTTTTAGGACACAAGTTTAACTTTATTGCTTCAGGTACTTCTTGATTAGACTGGTACAAAGAATTAACCAGCAATAATGCCTTATATTATCACTGGTTAATTCTTCTTAACTGTTAGATGTCCCCTCTGTGATGAAGGCGAAGGAACAGTTCAGCATTTACTGAATCTCGTGTGCATTTGCAAGGCAATTCTGGTTCTTGCTGCTACAAAAGGTTGACCTTCACGATCTATCGCCACAGCTTGGAGATACTTCCTTTGATGATTGGTTGGCAAGGATAAATGATACAGTTAATGGTCAAACCCAAAAAGGGCGTAATTCCCTTGTCATCTCAGGACCAGGTAGATCTGGAAAAATCGGAATTGATGTGTTTTTATGGTATTTCTCCTAATCTTGCTGGAGCACTTGTCTTTGCTAGTGAGGATTTGCATCTATGGGGTATGGATGTGGCTCAAGGTATCTCCTACCTGCTTGCCCTTGCACCGGAGGAAGGGTATGAATAGGTCAAAGTCATTAATTTAGTAGCCAAGGGCGCAAATGGAATCTTAGAATTTTCTGTGTGCGGGTGTGTCTTGTAAGGGATCTTACCACCTTTTCTTCTTTAATACGACGAAATGCAGCTCTCTTGGGAGTTCAAGGAAAAAGAAAAGATAATGCCTTATATTTAAGTAGTGAAACAAAACCTGTTACATGATTTGTTATAAAAGAGAACCTGTTTCATAAACAAGCATGAAGCTCAGCAACCAAAATCTTAGAATCTCCACCACTATAGCCATGCTCGTTGACACTTGAAGACTATTACTTACTTCAATGTGGAACCAAAAAACTGAATAAAGTTTGACGTTTTGTGAAATAGATTTAATCTTTGTGAACAATTTTTTTATTTTATACAAATCTTGGATCAAATTGCCTTTGGTGAGCAAAGCTACATTGTTGTTACAGTACGTGTGTAGCACAAAAGACACTGTGAGTTGGCTTGGGCTCTAGAATTTTTTTGCTTTGGACTTTGAATCATGCAAGAAAATCAAAAAAAGTTGAGTTGGGCCCATGGGTTAGCAAAATTTAGTGTCATGCAAGATAGGACGAAGTTAGAAAATTCACATTGGGAAGCAAGGGATGGCAAGTATTTGCAAACACATATTTTGGTAAAACAGTTGTCAATTATTCGAAAACAGAGGAAGTAATAAATCCAGACAAAAGCTGCAGAATCCAATATCTCTAATTACCCATTTTGTTACTCCATACACATCATTGCACGTCGGTCACAGTATAGATGTAATCAACCAATTATCATTCCGTTACTTATATATGAAAGCAAATGAGATTGCGTGGAATAGTAGATTGACTGATTGAGAGGTATTGTACATATATATAGGGGGAGGAGATCTTGAGGTTTATAGAAATAGCACCAATCAAGATCTCCTGAAATCTCTCTACCAAATCAATCAAGGGCCGGCCGGCTACAACAGCCTAGCGCTGGACCCACACGCACACATAACATATTACTTTCTAACAATATACATGTGCACACAATACATGAAGCCTCCTCAGATTGCTAGATACTTAAGCTTGAGATTGATTAACCAAATATAAATAATAAGGATATCTAACTTCAACCTAGGAACTATTATTCTGGAATGTAATTAGGAAGGGCCAATTCAGACGACCAACTTATAAAACTTTAAATAATCGTTCCAGCTCTACAAATGCATAACCTTTTGTCCTTCCACAACCATGTCCCTCCATACACATAAATTGTTTCTCATTAGTTATAACTTATAAGTCATTTACCCAAAGGCCATTATATCATATGGAAATCAAATACATCTCTGCTCTATACCTTAAGTATGGTATACAGCTGCATCAACATTTTATTAATCGTATGCAATATCTTGCAGCTACCCAAAATGTAAAGAAGCAAATATTCAAATCCCATTGGAAAATGAACACTTAACACTTTTGAATTACAAGTATTGAATAGTTATCATTGGTAACTATTAGCAAATTTCAGTTCGTAAACTACTAATTTCTAGGTTATAAAATTAGTCCTCTCTGCAACATATAAGGTAACCAGGTGTTTTTGTTTTTTATAACTAAGGTGCCCAGTTATATGTTTGCAGCAGCATTGACACCTCTGCTGTACACCAGAAGGGGCACGAAGGGGGACAAGGGCCAGACGGCCGTGCGGGCGCACGAAGGGTCCCAACTGGGTGGCATAACAGATACGGCGCACGCGTGCTCCAAGGAAGGACTATTTAGCGAGAGTTGAGTTAGAGGAGAGGAAAAAGAAAAATATTCTTGAGAACTCAATTGTAACTTGACCTCTGAAGTAAATTCGCCTGAACCTATCCTCCTGCTGTCTACCTTCCCCAATTCCTATCCCAACATTATAAAAATGTTTCCGCTCAAGTGAATTTTTGCTGAAATATAAGTATGTTTCTAAAGTGATGACCCTAACTGAAAACTAACCAGTTGTAGCTATCTGCAGGTGCTAGCTAGAAACATTGTTGGAGACTGCAGAGTAGCTCACTTTGATGTTTAACAACCGCCATAACAGGGCAAAGAAATATGAAATTCACATCAATCCAGCAAATTCAACATATCCTGTACAGATCAAGTTAACATTATCGACAGAGTAATCGCGCGACGGTCCAGCGCTGATGGAGCGCGCTCGCGACGCCGCAGTGACGCGCCCTTCCTCCACCACCCCCGCCTCCTCCACCGCCGCCCAGCCAGCAGCAACCGCGCCGCCGGCCGCGCCGCCCACCTCCCGCCCCTGCCGCTCCGCGCCGCCTCCCCTAATCTCAGGGCGCCGGCGAGCTCCAACGCCCTCGTCCTTGGCCCGCCCCCGCCACCGGCCCCGCCCCCGGCAGCCGGCGGCCAGGGCAGAGCGCCGGCGAGCTCTGCCACGCCGGCCCCGCCCAACCGGTTGTCCCCTGCCGCCCGCTCGGCGGCACCTCCGCCGCCTCGCTCGCCGCCCTTCAACCCGCCCACCGCCGTGTCGCGGCCGCCTCCCCCCGAACCCCCTTCTAAGGTCGCCGGAGATGAAATCCTAACCTCGCCGTCGCCGGAACCCTAACCACCGCTGTCGTCTTCTTCCTCTCTGATGAGGTGCGGGCACGTGGGCGAGGTCGCGTTGGAGAGGGAGGAAGAGGGGGAGGGGCGCGAGGAAGAAGACGCACACGGCACATCGCACGCTCGCGTCGCGTGATAGAGTTTGCGTAACATTATCCCCATCATTAATTATCAACAGATATACCAGTTAAACAATGTCACTACTACTGAGTGAAAACAGACGATTCACATGCAAACACTAGTTACCTCAAATCTACAAACCTTCCTAAGCCGCATACTACCTCAAATCTACAAACCTTCATAAGCCGCATACTCACTAAAGACACCACTTCAACCGACGAATTGAGGCTAATTAAGGTTCAAAGATGTTAACCTGACCAAAATCGGCGACTTTGAGCTGTGTCTTCGGAGATGAGCAGGTTCTCAGGCTTCAGGTCGCGGTGCACGACACCGGCGCGGTGGCACGCGGTGACGCCCTCAAGCACCTGCAGCATCCACCGTTAGAGTTGCGAGGCGGGGATGCCTCCCGGTCCCTCGCCCCCGCCCGCGCGCCTCCTCGCGTCACGCACAACGGCGGCGAGGTCGAGCGGGAGCCACTCGAGGACGAGGACATCGTCGTCGCAGTCGCCGCCGGGGAAGTGGTCGATGAGTGCGACGACGTTGGGGGAAGGGGGAATGGCGAGGAGAGCCTCGGCCTCGCGGCGAGCGCTGACGGCGTCGTGGACCTCCTTGAGAGCGACAGCGGCACCGTCGGATCGGCGGCGCCCGCGGTAGACATCAGCGTAGGCGCCGGAGCCCGCGGGGCCGAGGACCTCGTAGCGGGATGTGACATCAGCGCGGCCGTGGATACTCCAGATCCCGCCGCCGCCGATCGCCATAGGTGTGGGATTTGGGAAAAGGATTTGCAAGTAGGTGTTGTAAGGCTTATGCGATTTCGACCAATGTTCTCGTCAGAACAGACCATGAAAGCAATTGACCAAATCAAATGGGCTTTGGTGGGATTGGTAGCCACCAGAGAAAGGCAACCGTTACAAACCTGCTGGGTTTTGCCTTTACTTACATGCACGTGCGGCACGCACGGCACGCACGTGTATTTAAAAGTATTATATATATAACTGATTTTTTTATAATTTTTTTGTCAAGTATGTGTATTTAAAACTAACATTTTCTTTTTTTGGATGAATAAAAAATTATATTTAATTTTTTGAATTATATATGAATTTGAATTATGACCGTGGATAACCTTTTCTAGGCACTCCATTCAAGATAACAAGAGAGGTGCCAGAACCAAAAATAGATTTCATCCGGTGTAACCATCTAGGTGGAAGACCTTTGTGCTCCATAATTTACTTCATGAATTCATGTTCACCTTGTCAAAACCCTTTTCAAAATCAATCTTTAAAATGATTAGTTCCTTTTTAGTCTAATGGCACATATGCAAAAACTCCAAGGCCCAAGCAATATAATCTTGAATAGTTCTATGCTTAATAAAACCATATTGATTTTTGTGAAGAAGTGAAGACAACACTGTCTGGAGTCTATTAGCCAATAACTTTGTGATGATCTTTACTGAGGTACTTAGTAAAGAAATAGGCCTGTAATTATAAATCCTCTAAGCATCATCTTTCTTGGGTATTAGAGTGATATGAGACCCTATGCTCTGCAGGACATAGATGGTCAGAATAGAAATCTTCACACAATCTATAAAAATATTCACAAATAATTGGACAGCAATGTTTTATGAAATCAATATTAAATCTATTAGATCCAGGAGCGTTATCAGAGGGGAGTGACTTGACCACTGCATCAATTTTAGCCCTTGAAAAAGGTTCCACAAGAATAGAAAGATCTGGGTGGTTTGTGACATGTAAGGCTAAATCAAAGTTGATTGGAAAATTACTTATGTCCAATCTCTCTTTGAAAGATAGTCAAATCAAGTTGGCATTATCATTGTGATTTACCACTGTGTTGCCTTCATCGTCTAACAATTGAGTTATCAAATTTCTTCTATATTTAGCTGTTGCTTGGCATGAAAAAACTTTGTACTAGCATCCTGAAGTGTGTTACCCATTTTATGGCACCCCATTATTTTCAATAAATCTTCTGTTGCTCAAGAAGAGCAATTAACTTTCCTAAGAAAACTACCTAAAATTTCACTCAATAAGGCTGAGGTCTATGAATTCCTCAAGAAGATTCAAAAAGGATAGGACGAGCTTGACATTCTTAATGTTTTCCTTAAGGTTAGAAAGGGATTGCTTCCACTGATTTAGAACTCTCCTTGGATTCTTGAATTTTGGTCGTGATATTCTTGTGAGTTACGGGAGCAGATACGCCGTGTCGCCGTCGACAGATTACAGGACGAACGACGTGGTAGGCTTCTGGGGGTTTCTTTTCTAGCTTCCCATTGCCTTTTGTCGACATCGTGCAGATAGATCATGCAATTGTGTGCAGCGGAGTAAAAGCGTCGGTGTCCAGCATCAGTCGTGGCGAGCTATCTTTTTTTTTTTTTTTTTTTTTTTTTTGAGCAAACTTGGCGAGCTAGCTATGACCTGTGCCATGGCCCATCAGCCCACTGATGTCACCACACGGCGCGGGCGGTTCAACCGTTCAACCACCTTCTTCACTGCAGGAAGCCAGGAACACGCGAGACGCGAGAGGCGAGAGGAGAGAGGCGAGACGCGAGCAGCACAGCAGACAGCACAACACAGCACAGCTAGTCAACCAGTCTCCAAGGTCGAGCTATGGAGATCGCAGCGGCCACTGTGGGCAGTGTCCTACCGAAGCTGCAGGCCTACCTGCTCCTCAAACATGACGGCGACCACCACGACGCGGAGCTCCATAGCCGGGAGCTCACGAGCATCCACGCCGCCCTCCGCGACGCTGCCGCCCGTGGCCACGCGTCGGCGGGGCAGCCCCACGATAACGAGCACGAGGGCAGGGACTGGGTAGACGCAGCAAGGGAGCTGGCGTACAACGTCGACGATGCCATCGACGCCCTCCTTGTCACGTCCACGCTGCAGCCGGCTCGCGGACAGGACGGCGCAGACGACCTGCCGCGTTCTCCCATTACCCTCGAAGGGCTTCTTCAGAGGGCCACCGACCTCTCCGGGTCTCGTCCCCGGATTGCAGGGGAAGTTCCTGTCCCTACAGCCACCGTTGTCCACTCGGACCTGGACGACGAGGTGGTACTCGTCGGCGCTGATGGCGCCAGGGACGGGCTCATCAGGAGGCTGCGCCTGCGCGGCGATGGCAACAGTGATGGCGGCGAAGTCGACGCTTGCGACCGGAAGGTGAAGGCAGTCGCCATCGTCGGGTCTGCGGGGTTGGGCAAGACGGCCCTCGCCAGATCGTCGTACGGCGTTCTCCAACCGCAGTTCGATTGCGCGGCGTTCGTCTCCGTCGGATTTCATCCCCACATCGAGTCGGTTCTCCAGAGTTTGCTCCGGCAGCTTGGCTTCACCGGCGATGTTGCTGCTACCGAAGAACCAAGGGATGAGAGGAAGCTCATCAATCAGCTCTTAGGATTCCTGCAGAACAAGAGGTACGTGCACGGGGCCACGGGCACCAAGCTGAAATTTCAGAGAAAACTTTGACATTTGAATACATGATGACTTCAGAAGTTGCCGGGTATTATTATTCCGGTAGTCTACTGTTTCAATTACTAGTTGAAAACAGAGCCACAGTCAATTTCAGAGTTCTTACTGCTAGTGTGTGTAGGTGCTTTTCACTTTATTTTACAAGGAAATAGTCATTTTCGCATAGCTCACGTTGTATTACTGCGGACTCACTACTTGTAATTGTAGGTACTTAATCGTTGTCGATGATTTATGGGATAGACTGTCATGGGACAAGATCCGATGTGCTCTAATCGACAACAACCATGGAAGTAGAATCATCGCAACTACCCACAACTTTGATGTAGCCGATCAAGTTGGAACTCCATATGAACTGAAGCCCCTTTCTGCTGAGGATTCCAGGGCACTGTTCTTCAGAACAGTATTTGGCCATGAAGACAAGCGCTGTCATGATGATGAATTTACCAAAGTAGCAGAAAAAATATCGAAGAAATGCAATGGTGTGCCATTAGCTATTGTTACCCTAGCCAAAATGTTGGCTAGCAAGATGGGGGACAAAAGAGAATGGCACAAGGTGCGTGGGTACATTGGTTCAGGACTTGAGAACACACCTGATGTGAAGAACATGAGGATGGTCACCTCTCTTGGCTACTACAATCTCCCTCCCCATCTGAGGGCTTGCTTATTGTACATGAGTGTATTTCCGGAGGACTATGAGATCAGGCGAGACCGATTGGTGTGGCGCTGGATAGCCGAAGGTTTTGTCCAGTTTGAAGACAAAAAAGTAGAGTCCTTATTTGAGCTTGGGGAGACTTATGTCGACGAGCTCGTCAATAGAAGCATGATTCAGTTGCTAGATGTGGATTATGCCGACGATGGTGGCCGAGATGAGTGCTGCTGCAGCGTGAGTTTTCCAGTGATGGATCTCATCAGTCACCTGTCAAGCCAAGAAACCTTCATCACTGTACTGGATGACGAGCAGCAGGCATGTCCATCGGGTCAGCAGATTCGCAGGGCATCCTTCCGAGGACAAAGCAAAACAGAGGATTCCTCTTCTCTGGCTAGCATCAGCATGCCTC